>JBAIAA010000509.1:0-1410728 GCA_037893245.1 Crossaster papposus | reverse complement strand
ACTATTGAACGAATGAAAAACATTCATTATTTGTTTTATACAACATCTTTCAACAAATTATGCTTTGCTCCTTATATTAAAGATAAATTAAAGTTGGAGTCAGGCCTTCTCGATTACATTCAGATTGCCTCCGCGTCAGATGCGCGCAGCTAATAACAATGGGATACGTGCAGGGCAGAGAGATACGTACGTACGCGTCGCAGTCTGCATATAACCAAAAATGCACGGCGAATATAACCAAAAATGCACGGTCGTGCAATAGTATTATTTATTGAATATCATGTGACCAACAATCCTCCAATCAAATGACAAGGATCTACGTAGGTGTTGTATAAAAAGGATTATAGTAGCAGTAGTGTTGTGTAGTTATGTTAATTATAGTTACCAGTACACTTGCCGGATGATGTACATTGTTATTGAAACAGTACTCATACAACCTTACAATAAAGAAAATATCTTCTGTAATAATATTATCAAATGTATGTAATATTGTAGCAACAGAACTAGAACATTATTCATACAACCTTGTTATAAAGAAAATATATTCTGTAATTACAATCTTATGTAAAATAGATTTCTGCAATTAGTATCATATCTTTATGTTTTGGAGTGTGCTGCTCTATGAATCAAAGGCATAGACTCTAAGATCGGCAGACATCAAAACGTTTGGACATTTCGCTGTGGAGGACGATGGCAAAGATAATTTGGGTGAGTAGAGATGAAGTTATACAGAGAGTGGGGGAGAAGCGGAATTTAGTAACAGCATGGTAGGAGAGACAGAAGAAATGAATTGGGAATGATATACTCTGAGAGATATCATTGAGGGAAGGATGGAAGGAAAAAGACCGAGGGGGGTGAAAGGATTATGATGTTGGATGGTATCAGAGCAAATGATACAAACCAAAAGATGAAGGAAAAAGCTAAAAACAGAAAAGAACGGAATGTTTTTTTCATGCTTAAAACCTGCTAAACAGCAGAGCACCCGAGAGTTTTTGATTATTGTAGCAACACAACTAAATCAATATTCATACAACCTTGCAATGAAGAAAATATACTTTGTAATTATTATCATATGTACACTAGTATTGTAGCAATAGAAGTGGAACATTTTTCATACAAACCTTATAATAAATCGTATATTTACTACAGGTTTTACCTCATGTATGTAATAATTGTAGTAGAATATAACTGAAACAAGTTTACAATAAGGCAATATTTATTGGGGTTATCAATTGTCTTAACGAAATGATAATTTCAGTAGGTCAACTGAAGCATGCTTCTTGGAACATTAATATAAGGCAAATAATGTTTGTATTTACTACATAACGCACATAATTATTGTGGCGATAGAACTGAAACGCTTTTCAAACAAACTTGTCACAAAGCGAATGATATTGTAGCCAATACGACGACTGAAGTGAATGTGATACATCTTGAAGAAACATGAGTACTGGTCAATGGTCATGCCATTACATTGAAAAAGAAGCTGTCTAGATTTTATTGGGCCTGGTTGATTGTAGGGTGTATCAGAAAAGTTGTAAATTATGAGGATTTTTATTTAATCGAAATTATATAAAATTGATTAATTTTGCAGAAAGTCGTCTGCAGTGTAAACACTACGCACATATGTGGTTTCAATAATATTTAGTTCTAATTGTTTAAGATTTTTAAGTCACCTTTTAATTATGAGGGTATTTCGAGAGCATTTTTGGTCGCCAATTTGAAGTGCCTATACGTATAGTGATTATAACTCTCAAATTTCATAACTTACTAATTTTTTGTCCGATTTCCTTCAGACTTTCACTGGCCTACTTCTCCGGTTGTTCTGCTTTCTTTTATATTAGTTTACTATCAAGGTTGGATTTCCGTTTAATCATTAAGAACAATTAAAAACAAATCATTCCCATATGTAGCTTAACTACATGACTCCCAGCAGCATTGGCTAGGGAAGAAAAAGCAACTTCCGGAACCAGGCTAAGAATCATGCTGACTTAGAATACATGTTTTTGAAGACGGAGGCTTTGCAGTTGAATGCGTAAATCAAGTGAATCCCTTCTTGGTCGTGGGATGATGATAAACATTTTATTTACATGGTTGCCTACTTCTTGACTCCCATGCTTTCTGGGTTTGTTTAAAGTTCCTCCTAGAAGTGACACTCACTGGTAATGAACATAGAAATTGGGAAGAAGAAGAAAATAAGTCGGGGGTGCTTCTATCTGATAGTTCATTTTCGAAAGTAAACAGAGGAGAAAGGATAAAAACTCAAGAATTGTAATATTTCGCGGTGCTACTCAATGATGGTTCACATATGAAATAGGGAAGAAGAAAGAAAGGACCATAATTGGATTATCCGGAGGTACTTTTAATTGAGGGTTATAATTAAAGGAATTGTGAAAATGGTGAAGGAGAAAGAACATCCAAAAAAAAATTGACGGTTCATTTAAAGAGTAATGCCTAGGTCACATTTGCCGCGGCGGCCGTGTGGTCTAAAATATCTACGGCCAATAGCAATTATAGGGCCGCCGCAGCATTCCCACGGTCACATACGGTAGCGGTCACATTATGTTAGGGTAGCCGCACGGCGTATTTTGAATTTGTGGAGACAGAAAATCTGCGGCTGCCGTACGGCCTTTGAGTGATGACGCCCGGTCGTCTTAGGGCGTCCCTGCGGCTGCCGTAAGTTTTTGACAAATACTAAGGAAGACGCAAGGTAGCCGCAAGGTGCCCGCAAGGCGGCCGAAGGGGGACCATGCGGCGACCGTGCGGCCAGACTGATGCTCCCGCTTCACCCCTGGAGTATATAAAACGCAAGGCCACCGTACGCCTGACGTACGGTCGCCGTGGAACCGCTCTACGGCATGGCTACGGCGTGTCTAATCGCTACGGCGAACCTAGAAATGAAAACAGTTATGCCTAGGTCACATTTGCTCTACGGCTAGGATACGGCGGCCGTACGCCCCCGAAATCGAGAGATTCTTGCGGCGGCCGCAGATAATCTGCGGTGGCCTCAGGGTCACCCTAGGGCGTATCCCTATTTTTACAGGCCGTACGGCTCGCCGTGGGATTATAACGCGGAGTTATAACTGTTTTCATTTCTAAGTTCGCCGTAGCGATGAGACACGCCGTAGCCATGCCGTAGAGCGGTTCCACGGCGACCATACGTCGGGCGTACGGTGGCCTTGCGTTTGCCGTGCGGCTGCTCTAGGGTTTTATGAATTATAACTGACTTGTGCGGACCCCCCAAAAATTGCGGTGGCCACAGGAATTCCACGGGCGTCCTAGGTCAGCCTTAAGGCGGCCCTACCGCGCCCGTATACGGTGGCCTTGCGGGCGCCTTGGTATTTGTCAAAAACCTACGGCCCCCGCAGGGACGCGTCATTTTTTTCTGCGGCACAGATTGGAGCTTTTTTTTTAAAAGAGGTCTTGATTTAACCCTAACCCTAACCCTAAACTTTCCCATAGGCTCAACACGCACCTAACCCCAATCTGTGCCGCAGAAAAAAATAATGCCGCAGGGACGCCCTAGGGCGGCCGTGCGTCATCACTTCAAGGCCGTACGGCAGCCGCAGGTTTTCCCTCTCCACAAATTCAAAATACGCCGTGCGGCTACCCTAACATATGTGACCGCTACCGTATGTGACCGTGGCGTATGTGACATGCTGCGGCGGCCCTATAATTGCTATTGGCCAGTAGATATTTTAGACCGCACGGCCGCCGCGGCAAATGTGACCTAGGCATAAAGACGTATTGTTATATTTTTGTTGAGAAAAATTATTATGATATGTTATAGTCGGGTCTTTTAAAGTAGAAACGGATTCAAATACAATATTATATTAATGGAAAGCTTATGACCTAAAGAAAGTGAAAAGTGTCATATCTTTTCCCTAAAAACACATATGTGACCACAATCAGACATTTAACTTTGAATCTTGGCATCCCCCTCATAAACAAAACCTAAATCATACACATTGGGCGGTTTCGATGATGACGTAGGCGATTGGGGTCAGATTGGGGTAATTACTTCCGCATTCACACAACACCGTACGTATCACACACGCTAGACGGTCGACATCAGCCATACTCTCATCAATTTTAATTATTTATCATCCATTCAAATGAGTGAAGTTAGGCCAGTTAGTAACTTGGATGTACAATACTCATCGTCTGAATCCAGTGACGATGATAGTGATGGCATCGATGGGCCAGTTGGAACAATTACAGAATACCCTACCACGGTTTCACGGGGGCAGAATTAGAACCAACAGTCTGACAAATATTAGGGACTTTTAGATTTGCACGACGAGAACGTGGACTGCCACATGGACATCCTTTTAAGGCAATGTGACGTCCTTTTAAGGCACTGCCGGGCACTGCCAGTGCCTTAAAAGGACGTCACATTGCCTTAAAAGGATGTCCATGTAGCAGTCCACGTTCTCCAACTACCAACGACCATCGACCAACATTAGTCTAAGCACGAAGCTATTTTTTTTCTTTTGTATTTTTAGCACGAGACATTCCACTATTATAAGCACAAAACTATTATTTTTCTTTTGTATTTTTAGAACGAGACATCACTTGTTGATTAAAAAAGCAAAAATTATTTTTTTCTTTTGTATTTTTAGAACGAGACATCAGTCTTGTCGATTAAAATATCTAATAGGGTCTTTGACAGCAGACTAAGCGGTGTAAGAGCTACTAACTATAGCGGGCACAAGGTACATACAGATACGTGTGTGGGACTATACACAGGCTGGACTTTTTGCGTTACTGAAATAGTACTCAGAATTCAACTAATTCATCTACTAAATGACCATAATAGACAAGAAACAAGTCAAAGGCAAGGACAAGACTCAGTGCTTATCAATATAACAGAAATTTTGCATGAAATATCATCAGGAAAGCCATCTAAATTTGTCACAAATTAGCGACGAACACACCAAATTCAGCGCTGCAATGACGGACAAAACGGCGTAGAATTCAACTTTTCATCCACCAAATGAATACGAACACTTGCATTATACAATCTTCAATACCTGTATCACCATTATCGCAAACAATAAAATCACAGTCTATATATCTACGGCTAATATATGAAGACTAACAATATGGTAGGGTATTCTGCAATTAAGCCGGCCAGTTTTCGATAGCACGAATGATCACCGGCAATATTAGTTATTACTTAGACATATCGTGTTAATTTTCATTGATTTTTTTCATCTGTATAATTTCTTTCGTCAGTTTTATGTAATAAGGAACATTACACTTTTTTCTTTTTAGTTTATCTTTATTTAATTCAAAGAACAGACATGCAAAACAATCAAAACATGCAACAAACTTATACGGCAAAAGCCATATAGACTCCATGTAGTGAGTACGAGCTTTTGTTTGTTTTGGGGACAATCTCCCAATCGCTTACGTCACATTATTTTAGGCGATTTATTGGTGTCATTTGGGCGAGAAAATGAATGATGAACAATTCATGGTTTTTGGGATAGTTTTTGGGATAGTTTTTTGGTTGTTACGACCTGATTGATTATCATAAAAATCTGAAATATTTTTAAAAAAATTACTGAGGTCGTAAGCTTTCCATTTATATAATATTGTATTTGAATCCGTTTCTACTTTAACGAATTTGGGGGACAGAGCGGACAAAAGCGCATTTTCCCCCGGTGAGTCGTATCTTTCATAAGAATCAATTTCAGAAGGTGCTAATTACCAAGTTTGTAGGACCCCTTTAAAAGTTCTAATTTACGCTATTCGTTTGCATTTGGTGGCATTCTTACTATCATGAGTATATACACATACTCTGGGCATAACTCATGTATGCATTTGTACACTAGGATACCTTTTTTGAAACAGATTCTCTTGGCAAAAGGTAACAAATTCAGTTCATTAAACATACTCGAAGCAGTTAGATATGGACAACCAATGATTAATCTGACGGCTCTTTTTAACAGTCGGTTGAGCAAGTTACTATGTGCATTGTATCTGCCTCCCCAAACCGTACAGCAATAGTCCAAACTCGGTATTACAAAACTTTTAACCAAAGTATGCAGACTGCTTTTCGGGATGTTGTGGCGGATTCTACTTAACATGCCTAGTTTAGAAGAAACTTTGTTTTTTATATAATCAATATGAGGAGACCATGTTAGTGAATCGTCAATAACACCCAAACACTTGAATGAGGTAACCTGTTCGACCTGATCGTTATTAATAACAATGTTAAGGTGGGTTGAAGCTACCTTGTGTTTAGAGCCGATGACCATAGACTTAGTTTTGGTAGTGTTATATTGTTAACCTATTTTGGGCAACCCAATCATTAATATTTGCCATTGCTGTGTTAAGGCTACGTTCTATTTCATCTCGGCTGGAGGAGCTACATGTTATTGTGGAGTCGTCTGCGTACATGTGCATCTGGCAGTTTTCGGGAATGCATCGTGAGATATCATTTGTGTAAATTATGAACAACAAAGGTCCCAAAATTGATCCCTGTGGAACGCCAGTTCTGATAGGTAGATCCCCAGAGTAGCGTTTTTTAATGCAAACTGATTGTTTGCGATCGGTTAAATATGACTTAAACCAAGTCATAACCGACGCAGACAAATTCATCAATTGTAGCTTCTCCAATAAAATATTATGATCTACTGAATCAAAAGCCTTGCTCAGATCAATAAAAACAGTGCCAGTGATTTTCCCGTGCTCTACTGCGCGGAGACAGTTATCAATTAATCCATGCAGAGTGGTTTCTGTTGAATGTATAGGGTCTGAAACCTGACTGGCAAGGGCAGATCAAACGGTTTTCATCAAGGTAGGAAATACAGATCGTTGTGCACGGCCCTCTCCATAATTTTGAGACAATCGGAAGAATGGAAATTGGCCGATAGTTATTAATACAACCTTTGTCTCCACCTTTATGTATTGGAATTACAGAAGCATGTTTCCAAGCATTAGGGTATATATGGAAAACTTTGAGCCGATTTCGAGCATAAAAGATTTGACCCCTGTGTGTGTGTGGATTATGCAAGCACAGAGGAATGCACTGACCTCCGTGCACATAAACAACCAACCATGTCAGTGGACTACAACATTATCACAATAGGGGAGAGGAAACAGTAGAGATACACACACGTATAGGAATGGAGATATACACATACTTAACTTTGTATTTCAAAATTAGCAAAGTTTTATTCACGTTATGTTCTTGAAAAGAGAAAAACTACTGACATAAAATATGAATATTAAACTATATCATTTAGAAATTTGGCTGAAACATGAACACTATGCCGTACGACGTACGAACACCCCTCAAAAGCAAATGTTGTAATCCGAACGAGAAGAATAAAACCACGCCGTTAGTTAGTCCTAAAATATGACCAATTTCTCTTCAAAAGAAAAGAAACACACAACTTGAATCGTGAGTATATATCTTCACTATCTATCAGCATACTCAAGAAAGGTTTCTTAAGGTAAGAATGAAGAGAAATGGAACAAATCGAGGCAATGTAACCGAAGTAAGCTGACGAGGATTCTTCCACGACAACGTGGCGTGTGTAGTCTAGTTCCCGTTTGCAGCAACGCGCATAGAACCATATTATGAGAAATTTCAGCTACCAGACTATAGGTCACTTAGCATAAATTATAGAGGTCGCCGCCTTTTTAGAGAGGGATACAATGATTGGACTCAAAAGAGCCCTAAAGTCCTTTCGACCAATAGAAACTATTGTTATATCAAATGAAAGAACATACTATAAGGCTTAATCTTGCGTGCGAGGTGGAACCAAATGGGGCTTCAAACGATTGTGCTGTTCGATTTAGTGAGACGACCCGCGAAAAAAATGATAAATTTGTGTTGACCTCCATAGGAAAGACACTTTTTTGGCCTTTTAACCAATTTTGTAATCGAAAAGAGCCCTATCGGCTCGGATATAAATGGTTTGACAAATATCACTACTTGAAAGGGAATTATTTCAAGTTTAAAATGCCGGGCGAGGTGGGTTAAAACCACCTACCACTTTTCGTGAACAGCGTAAAGTTTGGAGGAACAGCCTGGATTTGTCTGACGTTTTGCGTGTTGAAGGCTACGTTCAGCGTGTCATTGAGCAAATGCGCGCAAGTTTTTCAGGCGGGGGAGTGAGTGACCACTTCTTATTGAGAAATTTAAAATATACGTTAACGAGTAAACTACATATAGACAAGCAAGCTTTAGGATCTTTACACTTACGCCATCAAGGCCTGTTGCTTTTCCCACTGCCATCGAGTCGATCTGTTTTTGTACAAAAGCTTCAGCGACCTCGAACACGAAAGCCGAGTTTACACGAAAGCCGGTCCCATATCCAGTGATGCTCGGGATAACAAAGGACTTTACGTCAATGCAGCTTTACAATGCAATACAACCAACTTCCGACGAAAGATGTAAACAATTGCCCTTTTTGAAAAAAATTGAATAATGAGTTTCGCCCCACGAGTTATGGAAAGCGTAAACATCTTTCCATCATTGTCACACTCCAGCAGAGGTTGATTGCTTTTCGGTCAAGGATGGCGCCACACGGTCTAGTCAGAAAAGTGTTTTCTTGCCGCTCAGATCAAAGCGCGTAAAAGGCATGATTGCACTGTTTGTTGGTCGTTAAAGTCATTTTTCTCCTGAAGTTGGTAATTGCCTAAGCTGATTTTTCGTGTGCGCCATGTATGGTTAACTATCTCACGAATAACAAAGGTTCGTCAAAACCAGAGCATATACTTTTGAGATAATCGAGGTCAAAGGTCAAGGTCACCTTAAATGACCCAGATTTGGCTCAACACATAAAAGCATGCCAAGTGAAATATTGGTGGATAGAGAATTGTGTGCTTTTTCTAACGATACCTCACTTGCTGAGATCGAACCATTCTGTAGGGGTATTTGGCCATTTTTAGGTAGATTGATGGGTTCTTGCGGCAAAACCCCCTAAAACTTCAAACTGCTCCAGCTCCTACAAAAAATGACCGAATTTCGCTAACATTTTGCGTATCAGAGTTTCTCATGTGTACCTAGCCACACACCAAATTTCATCGAAATCGGGGGGGGGGGGGGGGGGGTCGAGCAAAAAAGTGTGTGGAATGACGTGTAATGACCCATGTACTCTGGGCATAACTCATGTATGCATTTGTACACTAGGATACCTTTTTTGAAACAGATTCTCTTGGCAAAAGGTAACCAATTCAGTTCATTAAACATACTCGAAGCAGTTAGATATGGACAACCAATGATTAATCTGGCGGCTCTTTTTAACAGTCGGTTGAGCAAGTTACTATGTGCATTGTATCTGCCTCCCCAAACCGTACAGCAATAGTCCAAACTCGGTATTACAAAACTTTTAACCAAAGTATGCAGACTGCTTTTCGGGATGTTGTGGCGGATTCTACTTAACATGCCTAGTTTAGAAGAAACTTTGTTTTTTATATAATCAATATGAGGAGACCATGTTAGTGAATCGTCAATAACACCCAAACACTTGAATGAGGTAACCTGTTCGACATGATCGTTATTAATAACAATGTTAAGGTGGGTTGAAGCTACCTTGTGTTTAGAGCCGATGACCATAGACTTAGTTTTGGTAGTGTTATATTGTTAACCTATTTTGGGCAACCCAATCATTAATATTTGCCATTGCTGTGTTAAGGCTACGTTCTATTTCATCTCGGCTGGAGGAGCTACATGTTATTGTTTCGGGAATGCATCGTGAGATATCATTTGTGTAAATTATGAACAACAAAGGTCCCAAAATTGATCCCTGTGGAACGCCAGTTCTGATAGGTAGATCCCCAGAGTAGCGTTTTTTAATGCAAACTGATTGTTTGCGATCGGTTAAATATGACTTAAACCAATTCATAACCGACGCAGACAAATTCATCAATTGTAGCTTCTCCAATAAAATATTATGATCTACTGAATCAAAAGCCTTGCTCAGATCAATAAAAACAGTGCCAGTGATTTTCCCGTGCTCTACTGCGCGGAGACAGTTATCAATTAATCCATGCAGAGTGGTTTCTGTTGAATGTAGGGGTCTGAAACCTGACTGGCAAGGGCAGATCAAACGGTTTTCATCAAGGTAGGAAATACAGATCGTTGTGCACGGCCCTCTCCATAATTTTTGAGACAATCGGAAGAATGGAAATTGGCCGATAGTTATTAATACAACCTTTGTCTCCACCTTTATGTATTGGAATTACAGAAGCATGTTTCCAAGCATTAGGGTATTGACCACTTCTTATTGAGAAATTTAAAATATACGTTAACGAGTAAACTACATATAGACAAGCAAGCTTTAGGATCTTTACACTTACGCCATCAAGGCCTGTTGCTTTTCCCACTGCCATCGAGTCGATCTGTTTTTGTACAAAAGCTTCAGCGACCTCGAACACGAAAGCCGAGTTTACACGAAAGCCGGTCCCATATCCAGTGATGCTCGGGATAACAAAGGACTTTACGTCAATGCAGCTTTACAATGCAATACAACCAACTTCCGTCGAAAGATGTAAACAATTGCCCTTTTTGAAAAAAATTGAATAATAAGTTTCGCCCCACGAGTTCTGGAAAGCGTAAACATCTTTCCATCATTGTCACAGCAGAGGTTGATTGCTTTTCGGTCAAGGATGGCGCCACACGGTCTAGTCAGAAAAGTGTTTTCTTGCCGCTCAGATCAAAGCGCGTAAAAGGCATGATTGCACTGTCCCCATCAGGCGCGGATCCAGGGGGGGGGGGGGGGGGGGGGGGGGGGGGGGGGCGGACCCGGCGCGCGCCCCCCCCCCTAAAAAAATCTGGAGAAGACACCTCAACGCACAGAAATTAGAGTCCAGCGGGCCGTTTGCCGGGTAGGGGTGAGTGCATTAATGAGGTAATTTAAATAACAATCAAAGAGGATATAGCATGGATATAGCAAACAAGAAATAGTCCGATAAAATAAAGTGTGTGTTTTATCTAGGGGGGTTATTTTAAACCGTCACACTCACAAAACCTCGTAAAATCAAGTTGCTGCGAGACCGTCAACAGGCGGGGACGTGTCCAAGGCCGTTATACTATGTTGTTGCCAAGTAATAGCATATAGCGACGGCTTTAGTCGCAGCCAAAAGCCAACAATTCGAACATGGCTTTACACTTCCGAAGTACTTTGCCCCCTGGCCGCTTTGCGGCGTCATAACTTTTCCCTCTGGTAAAGAATAATGCAAGTTTGTTTTTACCCCGGGATGAATATACGTAAAGCATGGCTATAGTTTGTTTGTTTGTTTGTTTATTTATTTATTTATTTATTTATTTATTTATTTATTTATTTATTTATTTATTTATTTATTTATTTATTTAGCGGACGGTGTCTCCTCGAGCTCTGAGTAAGTCCCCTAAATTATCTGTTTATAGACCTTTTTAGGTCCTTGTTTTTGTATCATTGTGTTTATTTCATAGTATAGACCTGGCTAGACCAAGTTTATGGTTTTTCATTTACTTATTTTGCTGTATTTTAAGGTTATATTTTTCACCCTGTGTCGTTGGTTTCTGCACTGAGTTGGCCACTATGGCCACTCAAGCAGAGCCACGCACTGTGGCCCATTCTAACTCTAACAATGCGAGTTCGACCAAGCCCATTGTTGCTGGTGACGAACCGTTTGGTGGAGTCACTAGGAACAATGGGCTGGCTTTCAGAGCATTAGAAAATGTCTCTATACAATCTTATCTTGAGAAATTCTATGAATCAATGCCCGACAAACATGTTGTTTCGGCTAGTCGTATTTCGAACAACCGTATTGCTTTGTACATGAGTTCCAGGGAGGAGGTAGCTGACGCCATTTCCCACGGGTTAACGTACGGCGACTCCTTCCTGGAGCTCACCCCTCTCATCCAACCAACCACCCGTCTGACTTTCTCTAACGTTTATCCTGAAATTCCCAACCGTGTCCTTCTTAGTAATATTTCTGATTTTTGTAAGGTAGTGTCGGCTATCAGACCCATACCCCTTGGTCTTAAACATAAACATCTGTCTCATGGAATGTCCTTTCGCCGGCAAGTCCAGGTCCTCGTTAAACCCAACATCACCCTTCCTGATCACATCAATTTTTCTTACTGCAATACTAATTACAGAGTTTTTCTGTCGACCGAAGCAGTGAAATGCTTTAACTGCGGCGAATTTGGTCACATCAGCCGTTACTGCAAGAAACCTCAGGTCCGCGATGGCCCCACCGAAACCTCCAACCCCCTCAACCCCCCTCCCGTGTTTGTACACAACAAATACGATCCCAAACACCCTCCCAAACGTGCTTCCGCTCACCCACCCAGCGCCCTGGCTGGCGGTGGGTTGTCCGCATCGGGTGCTGCGGGTAAGGTTGGTCCGTCTCGTGCCGGGTCTGATGCGCCGAGAGGGAGACCTGCACCGGCGTTTGCTGGAGCGTCCTCCTCGGTCGCTAAGGGCCCGGCCGGGGTGGGCCTGCCCGTGTCCGGGGCACCTGGAGCTGGGCGTGGCCCGCCTCCTGTCCGCCCGCCCCCGCCCACCCGCACCTCTAGATCTGCCTCTGCTGCTCGCGCGGCAACAACAAATGCGCCCGCGAGCGTGTCTGCCCCGACATCCTTGTCCAAAACCCCTGGCCGTGCCACTAAACCCAATCAAGGTGAAGATATGGACACATCCAAGTACGTCTGGGGCACCCCACCACTTCCAACCAGAATGTATTCCGAGGCCGTCACCAAACGTAAACTGTCCCCCTCGAAATCCCCCGATGACGGTCCCCGTTTGACCCCCCTCATCTCGTCTACCTCTCCACGCAAACTAAAGAAAAGGTCCCAACCTACTCCCCTCGTTGAACCAAGTACCCCGACACTAACCCAGGCTCTAGAATCTACGCCCACTCAATCACTGACCCCAATGCCCTCATCCGTCCCCCTCACTCCCTCCATCGCCCCCACCCCCACCCCTAGCCTCACCCCCACCCCCACCCCCACCGTCAACCCTGAACCTACACCAGTTCTCACCGTTCCCGAAACACCTCGTTTCACAGCCAATTCGGTTAATCCCTCGTCCACCCCACAGCCCACTCCAACCCCCATGTCCATGTCTAGTCAACAATCCACTGATTGTGATATGAGCGATGACTCGACCCAGTGGGAGGAGGATGAGGACTCTTACCCCACGGCTCTCCCAACATCCAATAAACCCCTCAGTCATCCGGACCTGATCAAATTTCTCTCTGCAGTCAAAAACCAAAGAAAACCTAAGGAAATCGCAAGAAAATTCACCCACAACGTGCCTGGACTTGTCAAGCAATTAAAACCTTTGCGTAACACTTCCATCCTTCATAATTCGACGCAGCAGAGGATAAAAAAACTGATCAAGAAACTCGATACTTAATTTCTTTCTTAATGCTTGTAAAAATGTGTAGGCTTTTTCTTTTTGTAATGGTGCTGTCACTTGTTACATTAAACACTGGAGGCTGCGGTAACATCACTCGGAATGCCTCCCTCAAGGGCTATTTTGATTTCATCAATCCCAATAGTGACGTCATTCTTCTACAAGAAACTTATAACCTAAGAGATGACCATCCCTGCTGGAAGCAGTGGCCCAATTACATCCCCGTTTGTGCTCCTGGTAGCTCCCCTGGCTCCGGAGTCACAACTTTAATAAACAAAAACATTGACATAGTAGCCTCCAGTGTTTTATGTAAAAATTACATTCTCTATGTTAAAATTAAGTCGAATAATAATATTTATCACATTTATAATGTTCTTATTCCGCAGTCAAATGCGTACGCTCTTAATTTTATTACTGATATCGATAACCATTGTTTTATGTGTACTGACGGTGCCATTATCATCGGAGGTGATTTTAATTGTACCGATAATCCCACCATAGACCGCCTGAATAAGCCGGTGTGAAAGGTAATTCTGTCCCCCCTGGTAAATGTGTCCCCCCGGACAGACTTACCAGGCCGTGACCCGGTAAATCTGTCCGGGGGGACACATTTACCTAGGTATTTCTGTCCCCCTCCAGGTAATTCTGTCTCCCTGCCCAACGTTAAACGTGTCCCCCTGGTAAAATTGTCCCGTGCAACGTCACAAGTCTAGCACCCACCAGACGCAACAACCAGTGTAGTACAGGTTCACCTCTTCATGGTGCATCATTTGTGGCAGACTGTAGGATGTGTAGCGTACTACAAATTACAGGTGGTCAAAAGTGCTGCCACACATTTCGTGCTGGGTATACAGAATTTGTACGCGTGCAAGAAGTCTGAAAATACTGATTACCGCTAATTTCCTTTCGCGCAGAAACGTAGATCGGTTGATTTAATTAATACAGTTATTTATATTTTTATTTCTATTTTGATAAATCGATGAAGGGAACAGAAGTCCAAATAATAAATACCATGTAGGCTTTTCATTGAAATAACATCAAAATAACCACTTATGTGTGGAACATTGGGGGACAAAATTACCTAGAGAGGGGACAGAATAAACTGGAGGGGGACGGAATTAACGGCTCTAGGGGGACACTTTTACCTAGGTAATTCTGTCCTCCCGGACAATTTTACCGGGGGACAGAATTACCGTCCACACCGGCCGAGCATCGCCCCCAGGTCGCGCTGGCCCTCAGAAATGCCATGAATAGAAACTCTTTGTGCGACGTCTGGCGCAGACTGAATCCGCAACAGAATAAGTACACCTGGTTCAGATTTAACAAAAACAATCCTCAACGCACCTCCAAAGCTAGACTCGATCGCCTCTATGTCCCTCTTAGCCTCGTTTCGTGCATCCGTTCTTGTCAAATTCACCCCTGCTCTCTTTCTGATCACTCCGCTGTTTCCGTTTCTTTTCAGAGTCCTCCTAACTCTCATAAAGGAAGTGCGTATTGGCACTTTAATAACTCCCTTCTTGAAGACCAAAACTACCGTGAAATTCTTCACCTGTTTTGGTCTAACTGGCAACTTCAAAAACACACTTTCAGCAGTGTTTGCCCTTGGTGGGACTTGGGCAAAGCCCAAATAAAACAACTTACTCAAAAGTACTGTTCCCAAAAAGCAAAAGAAAAACGAAAAACATTCCAAGATATCAACTCTTACATTGACGACCTTCAGTCTGCGTCCGTCGTAACTCCGGGGACACAAAAAGTATTGCAAGAGCAAAGAAACGAATTAAATGTTTTTCTTAAAAATCGAGCTCAGGGCGCCCTCGTTCGGTCTCGCTTTCAACACATTAATGAGATCGACACCAGCTCGTCTTACTTTTTCAATCTCGAGCAGTCGCATTCGAAATCCAAATCTGTCTTTTGTCTTCGCCTTCCATCGGGATCTCTTTCAGATGATCCCGACGAAATTAAAACTCACTGTCGTAATTTTTACGCTAATCTTTACAGTCGCGTTCCCACAGACGAGGACGCCCTAGAGCCTTTATTATCTGATATATCTCAGCTTGATCCTCTGGACGCAGAGGATCTTGATGGTCCTCTTCGCCCGGAGGAACTTGATTGTGTTGTCAATCAGCTTGGCAAAAATAAAACGCCTGGTTTTGACGGACTGACATCGGCATTTTGGTCGTTACTTAAGAGCGATCTTTTTGATGTTCTAAGTTCTGCTGTTATTTCTGGTTCCCTCCCCTGTTCTTTTCTGAAAGCTGTGATCACCCTCATTCCAAAAAAAGGTGATCTTTCTGAAATTTCTAACTGGCGTCCTGTCTCCCTTCTCAATACTGATTACAAAATTTTTGCCAAGCTCCTTGCAAATAGACTGAAACAATCCATTGGTAATGTTATCCTAGAAGATCAATCTTATTGTGTGCCTGATCGCACTATTTATGATAATTTAAACTTGATTTGTGATGTTATTAATTTTTGTAATGTTAATGATTTACCTTTGGGTGTGGTCAACCTTGATCAGCGCAAAGCTTTTGACAATGTTGACCACGACTATCTTTTTAATGTTATGAGAGCCATGGGATTCGGGGACAAATTCATTTCTTATCTTCATCTCCTGTATAGCGGCGCCGAGAGTCACATTAAGGTGTGCGGTTCTTTGACCGCACCCTTCTCTTTCGAGAAAGGCATCCGACAAGGCTGTCCACTCTCGGGGCTTTTGTACACTATTGCCATTGAGCCCTTTCTTAATACTCTTCGGAAAGAATTGCAAGGGCAGGGATTTCCTTTGCCCAACACTGACAAGTATTGTTCGGTTTCGGCCTATGCTGACGATATCACTGTTTTTATCACCTCCGACATTGGGTTTGATACTATTCAAAGGGTGTATAGTCTTTTTAGCGGATCCTCTGCTGCACGGCTAAATTACGAAAAATCCAAGGGGTTATGGGTCGGGTCGTGGACCGGACGAACCGACAAGCCGCTGGACTTCCAGTGGAATAATCAAGGTTTAGCTTTCCTTGGAGTTCACCTTGGGAATAACAATAACTATAATCAACAAAACTGGAACAACTGCAAAGACAAACTTGTCAAAACACTTGCCTGCTGGAAGCATCTCTCCTTCACTCTGTCCCTCAAGGGGAAAATTCTAATAGCCAATCAGTTAGCTGCCACTAAAATCTTCCACTGTCTTGCCGTCCTCCCATGCCCTGATAAAAACCTACGTGAACTCCAAGGCTTGCTTGTCGATTACGTCTGGTCCAACAAACGACACCTACTAAAAAAGCGGACACTCTTTCAGAGCTGCGACAAAGGTGGGCTAGGTCTAGCTTGTCTCCAGGCACGCAGCCTCACTTTCAGATTTAAACTTCTTCGGAGGTATCTCCTTTTAAACTCTCACCCCTGTTTTACGTTAATGGACTATTATTTGTCCAAATACAAACGTCTCAATCTCGGTTACCAACTTTTTCTGTTGAATCTCGACTCTAAATTTTTCACTAGTCTCCCCCTTTTCTACAGTGAAACGCTGCGCGCCTGGATGGCAATCGGAGCTCGAATGGAAACACCCACTAATTCAGTCAACCATATCCTCAATCTACCCCTTATTTACCCACCCCTTGTTAACCCCTTGCCGGGCGGTGCGGTCTTTTCTGCAAAGCTCTGGGCGGGCGGCATTCACTTCATCAAGCAGCTCCTCAACCTCAACACCGGCAAGTGGCTTCCGGTTGATGACATCCGTCTTGTTTCCTCCTTCATCCGTCCACCGTCTCTTCGTATTTTTCAACTGGATATCTCTCGCCTGCACCACACCATATCATCATCTTTCCCGGAACTGTTCAATATCGACGGCCTTTTTCAACACACCACACCACTTGAAGAAATACCAACTCGTCCAGCTTCTCCAGTCAGTGTCCTCATCGACAAGGACACAGACGTTTTCTCGCTTTCATCCAAATCGCTTTATCTACTCTTCAGCCAGAACATCAACGACAACTCTTCTCCTACCTTAACACCCTGGCACGACCTTGGTTATTTTCCGTCTTCTTTTCAAATCCCCTGGAGAGAAATCTACCAGCCGCCAACTTCCAAGAAAGAAGGGGACGTTCAATATAAGCTTCTTCGTAACGTCTTGCCTTCTCTCCCAGTTCTCCATCATCTTAACCCCAAAATCTCTTCCGACTGTGGGTGGTGCGGGGAGAGAGGAACTATCACACATCTGTTCGTCACTTGCCCATCAATACAACCAGCTCTCAATCTTCTTCATAGCCTTATCAGTCGTCTTCTTCCGGACCTTCAGCTTAATTTTGACATTTACTGGACTCTCGTTCCGCCTGCTCGGAGTCGAAACAGAGGGACTGTCCGCCTGGCAAACTATCTGAGCATTAGCCTTAAAAACATCATTTATTGGCTCTATCGTACCTCTAACCCCTCCGACCCGCTATTAGTTTGGCAGTACAGGTTAAAAAACAAAATCATTCTAGAATTGAACTATCACAAGCTACATAACTCTATCCCTATTTTTCTCGCAAACTGGTCTATAAATAACACCCTTTTTGACTACAGTAATGATCGAGTGATATGGTTGATCTGAATTTAATTCTGTTCGCTATAATAATATATATTGTTTTTTCATACCCTTGTCTTTCCTAGGTTGACGGGCTTGGACTGGTCTCGCCCCCCCAAAGGCGAGCCACGGTGATATTTTGCCCCCAAGCCTGTCACCTGCCCCGCATGGGGGACTGGCAGTGGGTAACTTTTGCCCACACCCAGACGCTTAGGAACCCATGCACCCCTTCCCCCTTTTTCCCCCTCCCCTCCCGTCCCCTCCCTACAAGACAAGGGTACAGATAAATTGAATTTTACTTTTTTTGTTTATATTTATATGTTCCTTAATAATGTATTGTATTCCCTTTTGTGGTTTACAATGTTAATTGCATTGTTTGAACAATTATTTCCTAAACTGTCACCTCATTGACTAGCCGTCGTGGCAGTAGTATACAGCCAAACGGCTAGTCATTGTGGATTTATTTAGTACCTGTTATTTACTGTGTTTTCACGCTTTACTACAGTTTACTTTTATATAACTTATCGTGTTATTTGAAATATCATCTGTCAATTAATCTTTTATTTTGTATATACATGTATTCATTTGATTTTGTAGCCATTTAATGGTTCTTTCTCTGTTGTTTATAATAGCAGAAATAAAGTGCCCATTTTGAAAAGTAAAAAAGTATTTATTTATTTATTTATTTATTTATTTATTTATTTATTTATTTATTTATTTATTTATTTATTTATTTATTTATTTATTTATTTATTTATTTATTTATTTATTTATTTATTTATTTATTTATTTATTTATTTATTTATTTATTTATTTATTTATTTATTTATTTATTTATTTATTTATTTATTTATTTATTTATTTACCCATGGTAAGCCAAATCAGCAGCAAGACTGGTTTCCATTTGGGCCCTGCGTTTAAAATACAACTATTACATTACTTAAAAAGTGTGTAGAGGTATTAACAATATAAAACAACGACGGTGATAACCATGTAAACCAGTTAAATAAAAACAATACTTTAACGACGTTTAAAATGCAGATAAAACAGTACAAAATAGGAATAGGGATAAGAATAAAACAGCTTGATTTAAAAGCAGTATTGGTACAAATGTATAAAATGCATAAAAACTGCAAGGAATTATACAATAAACCCAAAACGAAACTTACACAATAAAATCACAGTCTATATATCTACGGCTAATATATGAAGACTAACAATATGGTAGGGTATTCTGCAATTAAGCCGGCCAGTTTTCGATAGCACGAATGATCACCGGCAATATTAGTTATTACTTAGACATATTGTGTTAATTTTCATTGATTTCTTTCATCGGTATAATTTCTTTCGTCAGTTTTATGTAATAAGGAACATTACACTTTTTTCTTTTTAGTTTATCTTTATTTAATTCAATTTAAAATATAAATTGAGCAATTAAGATTTCAAATAGCTTAGTTTTAAAAACAGACATGGATTCAATTTTTCTCACATGGTTAGGCAGATCATTACATATTTTGGCTCCAGAAATAGCAAAACTTGAGCGCAGGCTTTCTGTAATGTTTTCTAATTTTGGTGCGAAGTTATTTGAGTTATTTACACTCAAGAGTCAAGATGATGAGTAGAGATGAGGTTTAATCTGAAACAATAATAAACTGGGTTTACAATAGGACCTATGATCCACATGCCCCTTACAAAAACGTCCTATAGGAATCCTATAGGATTCTATAGAATCCTATAGGATCCTATAGGATCCCTATAGGATTCCTATAAGAAATTTTAAGGACTCTAACTTTCCTATAGGATTCTTATAGGACAATGTTGTGTCCTATAGGATTCCTAAAGGATTCCTATAGGATATTTCCAGGACTCGACTTTCCTATAGGATTTTTATAGGACATTTTTTTGTCCTATAGGATTCCTACAGGATTTCTATAGGATATTTTCAGGACTCGACTTTCCTGAATAGGATTCATAATAAGGACAATTTTGTATCCTATAGAATCTCTACAGGATTTATATAGATTAGGAACCTTTAGTTGTTCTATAGGAACCGCAACTATAGAGACCTGTAAGACTCTTTCAGTGTAATATTCTTTTATATAGCAATCATACATATATACAAAATACCCTGAACATGGAAATAAGTAAGTTTCGCACGACACATTAAGAAGGGAGACTAACCAATAAGTAACTTACTTGAAACACATTTGTACTTGTATGCATTTCATGTTTTATTCAAAATTACAGCAGCATATAATAATCACAGGATGTTTTTATACCTTGTCTATATCATTATACACGTTTTTTGTATATAATTTGGTAAGCTGGTTTTCAAATAATTGCAGATGGGCTTTAATTAAAAGAAAATTTGCAACAATTGTTCGGCTGTAATTTTCAGAATAGGTTGATTTTGGGCGTTAATGTTATAGGAAATATTATCACATTGATTGTTTCACGTTTTAGGTTCCTGTTAGCTAGAAAAATCAAGAAAAAACGTCATGTTCCTAAAATGTGACTTAAGATGTGACTTAAGATGAAACCGGCGAAGCAATTTATAGACATTGGGGAATTATAAGGAATCAGTCCAGCTATATAGCTCACCCCTTCACGACTTAGTAATGTGTAAAAAACTGCAAAAGAAATGCTAATATGATAAATTAGAAGCAGTATTTAAGCGTTTTTCCGATGCTGGTCCGTGGATCAGCGTTAGAAATTGGTACGAAAATACCACTTTACTTTACTTTACTTGAAAATGTCAGCCGGCACAACATACACTGACTGTCATTCCCTAAGTCCAGTAAAGTGATTAAGGCATAGGGCCTAACAGGGTGAGGACCCGGTCACGGTATACTGCGTGGTAACAGGCCGATTGACCGGCGGTCATCCCCAAACCCGGTACGTTATCAAGCAGTAATGACCGGGTCCTCATTCTTTTAATCTCTTTAATAAATACTTTTTAATTTAGGGAATAAACAGTGAATTTGCTCAATTGTTGGAAAGCCGGGGCAATTACTATACAAAATAATGCCCTCTACGTGATTGAGGTTTGACCAAGCAGAAGCTATTAACTCTCCTAGGTATTTATTAATTTACGAAACTTAATATTTGTATATTTATTAATCTAAATTTAATGCACTTGTTATAATCTTTGACAGTAAAAGAAAATACCAACTTAGATTGAACAATAAACATCCTCAACTGCAACAGATAAAGGAACTATTATAAAAACATTTTCAAAAATTAATCATGATGCTCCCTCACGTGTCAACGCTTTTCGCGCGCTATTATTAAACACTAATTACTCCTTCGCACGGTATTTGTAAGTTCAAAGTATTATAGCTTCCAAATGGTACCACATTCTACACAATTTCTTGATCAAGAGCTCTCGCTTGCTTTTGGTTCCCCTTTGAGGGTTTCTATGCCATTGAACAAGAGGTCGTACGCATATTGGTGAGTGTAACTTTCTTGTCACTCTTTGGGAGAATTCTCACAAATGAAGATGTTTTTGGTTCCTTGAATATCGTTTTTATACATGTACGTCCACACGTACAGCTGCTGTGTGAAATTAATCAAATACACAATAAATGTATGTACGAAATACAATGAATACATAAAGTGTCAAAGAACCAGGCAGTGGAAATAATCCGTGAATACTATGATTAATATAATTATCACTTTAAATCACTATGAAATCTACTGGTATAATGTATCTAATCAAGTAACGATCTATATAAGCAAACATCTTATCTGGGTGTTCAGTACAAGTTGCCAAAGTGAATCCCCAATAATAAAGAATGATGAATAGACATGATACATGTACATTAATAGAAATGGAGAATAAATGTTGTATAACTTTAATACAACTTTGCTGAGCTTATTTGAGTCACACCAATGCAGAAAACATCAAGGATAGTCAACTGTTGTTGCCCAACATATAACCATGGAGTTGATACAACTGACTAGTATGCTTTCCAGCTAGGATCAAAGCTAAAACCATACAAAATATGTGGACTAGCGAGCCCCGCTAGATAACTTTCCACACGTGACAAGCAGTAGTACATGATGTAAAACTACGCATGCTGCCCTAAAACAATGGCTGTGCAATGAGACCATGCTTTTGACCTTAGATTGAACCCAATGGTGTACCATATGGCAATGCACTCACAGGGTAATATGACCTGGTGTTGTATAGAAACGTGTCCCCTAAAGATTAAGCACAAATTCAGATGGCAGGAAGGACCTGCGTTACACTTTCTTTCTTGGCCAATCATCAGAGTAAGATTGTCATTTTGCCTTGTACCGCTAGCTATTAATTTTGTAAAATGAAAGAAAAGGTTTGCCATGTGGGTCATTCCACGTCATTCCACACACTTTTTTGCTCGACCCCCTCCGATTTCGATGAAATTTGGTGTGCATTATCAACACACTCTCGTAAACGTTAATACCTTAATTTTGTCTTAACTTATTCTTCATATTGGGGCTTGTGGTTTACAGACTGGCAGTATGATGTGCGGTCAGGGAATTCCAGTCTTACAACAGTGGCTAGGTCAGTGGAGAGTCAACATGGTCAACCCACTGGAGAAACCTCCTTATAGCTAGCATGGGCAACTTCCCAGAAAGTGTGTGACCCCCCATATACTAATGCACTCTCTATAGTGTGGATGTACAATGTACATGAAGATGTAGATGTACATGTACATACAGTACATTGTACGTAGTAGTACATGGTTTACTACACTACACACACACTATGGACTTTGGCACAGAACAAATGACTGAACATTATAGACTGGTTTGATTTTGAGAAAATATGACTGCATGAGGCATTTTTGAGGAAAAGCAAACAAATAGGTGATTCTGAACGGTAATTTTGTGCTGAATCTGAATATCTTGTTTGTGTTTCTCAAAATTGTCTAATTAGGTCAGTAATTAAGGTCAAAGGTCAGTAAGTGCAAATTTCATTTTTTCACAAGAAATGGTTTACTTTACCTTTTGTATACAATGGTGTAAATAATTTTGCAATTTCTCTTATAATAAATCACGCACGGCATATCAAAATATATAAAATAATGGAAATTGTTAAAGAATTATTTACTTCTTTTGCGAATATCTCCGTAACCATTGGACTTTCTCTTTTTCTTCACGGGATGAGTTTGTACCTGCTTTTCACACCTAAATGCACCTTTAATCAGTGTTCTCTGGCTGATTTACATTGTTTTGGGTATTGAGGGACAGGAATATGGTATTTGGTTTCATAAATTATTACAATTAGGACTGTAATTAGAGCCAATGGTCAATTAGTGCAGAATACCCAATTTTAAGGGAATTCCTTTTATGTTCATTTTTGGTTCGGAGAGAGGGATGGCACTATCACATTTATTACTCTGTGACCTGTGTGGCTTAAACAAATGAATTTTAAGCATGACTTAGTCTTTGCCGGTTATGTCCGGTTGAAATGTAGGTGGGCGGACATAAGAGATTGAGTGACTATGATAACAAAAACTACTTTATTTATTAAAACAGTTAGACATCAAGGCCCACTGCTCTGGAATAAAATCACCCCAGTACCTTACTTTAGAAATATAAACGGTTATAAAAAGTTCCTTAAGAATATTCTTATTTCCTGTGAAATATAATTTATTTATCCCGTAGCACGTAGTACATATATTTCATGTCTATTATATTTGTACGTATTGCATTGAGTTTTAAACATTCTTGTTTTTTAAATCTGGACTTTTATTTGTTGCACGCAGTTATACCCTAAGTATTAACTGGTAATAGACCCCAGTTGTCAATACTCGGACTTGCAAACGTCAGGAAAGGTATTCACAAATCTCCAAAGTGTTTGGCTGTCAAAAGTGTTCAGACACGCATTAAATTAAAGACTATTATTACCAAAACAAGACTATTTAAAAACACGTTAAAAACATTTTGTAGAGTTTAGTTAACAAACTAAATCACACTTGACTACAAAGACACGCCACTCAAATGAAAGATTGTCCCCTTTAATTTAACACTATGTTCGATGGTATGATGCTTGTAGTTTAGAACATATAAATTTCCACTTTTCAACAGCGTCCATCTTTTCATGGAATTGCGCTGGCCAATAAAAACAAACTAAAAAGGACGGTGTCCTATCCACACGGTATTATATACTAACCCGTGTACCGGTTTGCGATTTGTTGTCAGTTGCTGGGTGTGCGTGAATGTATATTCATGTGTGACAGGATTTGTTTAATGTTTTATTAGCTAGCTTAAACACCTGTGCTTAAACCTACAATGGTATTTTTAATGCTATACCTTATACGCTCTTATTTTCTTACTTTTGACTCATGATTGCTGAATATAGTTCATTAGTTAGACAACATGGCAACACATTATCCTGGTACTTAACTTCTGTGACTCTTGGCTTATCTAGCGACATTACCATTTTGATGCACATGCAGTACACATGAGCAGTCACACAGTGGGTTCCTCTCATGCAGTCGTATATTGTTTTGGATAGCCAAGGTCTCAACCTGATTATAAAGTTGTCCTCATTGAAGATTTTGGCTACCTATGCCAACTCTTTTGTTTAATATATATTCCGAGTGAATAAATACGCCCGAAAAGAACATTTTGCTGTCGCACATGAAAAGAACAATGGCAACTCAGCTACATTAAAGAACTGTTAATAACAACAGTTCTCAACCAACTCGCCAAATATCTTAGTTGGTAAGAAAGGCGAGCTATGGATCAAAAGGTCTGCGGTTCGAATCCGGCTATCGTTAACGGGTTTTTGTGAGTTATTTTAACAGAACACTGTGTACTGTACGGGGCTGACTAGCTACCCATGTGAAGTCTAATCAGCTCCACAGCGATGTATATTTGCACTCTTTAGCCCCATTGTGTTCAAATCTTCACAGGGTATACATGTATAGCATTTGTGGAATCACCTAAAGTGCCCACAATCAAAATTTGGGGTTTATTTGTTTATGCAAGCTAAAAAAGAGAAGTTTAGCCAACGTTTTATTAACTAATACAAAGGAATGTCCACAGTACTTTGGAACGTATAAGACATGGGTTGGGGGATGTCTGTGTCAGTGTGTGCATTTTAACTCGGCTGCACATTTCGTTGAATGTAAATTGATATTTCAAAGCTTGGGTCGCCGGGTCAAGGGAAGTCGATGGTGGTAAACATGTTACCACTTCCCGCGCACGGATATCCCTGTATATATTGTTCTTGTCAGTTTCTGTAAAATGTACACCGATCTACAGGGTGTCTCTAAAAAAAGTATACCCATTTTCAAATTCATATTATTGCAAAATTACTGAACATTTCAGAAAAAGGCAAATGTCTGTTGAAAGGGTAGAATGCCCTCTGTCCAATGGTATAATGTTCATTATGTCATTGCCATGGATGACTGAACAAACAAGACAGTTATGAGAGGTACTGAAATCAGCACTGTGACAAGTTGGGACGATAAGTCAGGCATGAGACTAAGATGCCAGTTATGCATTAACAGGAATGGTGACCACCACCTTGCATTTGTCAGGAAAGAGACCCTGTCATAATGTTTCCAATTTGTTCAACCTCAAACAGCAAAAGAATTTGTCCCTAAAAACACCTGCCGGAGCTTCGTCGCTCAAGTAAAACCAACTTGTCACAGTGCTGATTTCAGTACCTTTCATAAATGTCTTGTTTGTTCAGTCATCCATGGCAATGACATAATAAACCTTATACCATTGAAAAGAGAACATTCTACCCTTTCCACAGACATTTGTCTTTTTCTGAAATATTCAGTAGTTTTGCAATAATACCAATTTTAAAATGGGTATACTTTTTTTAGAGACACCCTGTACATGTATTATGAGGTCGTTGCCTTTCAGTATACAGCAGTATACTTTACCCGGAAAAGTTTTGTGTTCTTTGACAGATACTTCGAAACATGTATAATTATCTGCGTTTGGGGCGTCATTATACAAAATGCGCATCGTTATATTCTATTATATACCCTAACACTACAGGTACACACATTCCTGGGCTTAGAGAGGCAATTTCAGTACGTCTCTTACCCAAGGGCACCGTACACTATGTTGCTCATGGCAGGGTTCGAACCCACACACCAAACACCGTACATGTACAGATCTTTAATTATGTTCTTAAATTATAGATACATAAAAAGTTCCAGTATGAGCACTGATTACATTTGCATTGTAATATGGCCACTATGATTTTTGTGTGCGACTGGTCGTGAATATATTCACGACTAGTCGTCAATTTAATTATTTTCCCAGTAACTTGAACTTAGGGTTCAACAGTAAGTGTGCACATTATGGGATTATTTGCCGCGTATGTGATGTGACGCGCGGGTGCTCAACGAATTTTGTGTTGTAACCTATGGTTGTAATAACTAACAGGCATACTATGTATGCCTGTTAGTTATTACATTACATTACATTATGTATGCCTATCCATATCCACATAGGCCTACTATCATTATACAGTATACTACTGGGCTTTGTTTTGTATTCTAGTGCATTTATTACTACATTTCCATTGCCGGTCTCGGTCGGTCTCGGCACCGAGACCCGAGACCAGACATCCGAGACCAAGACCGAGTCATTAAGATTTAAGACCAAGACCGGCTAGTCTAGACCGAGACCAGGCCCCGAGACCAGTCTCGAGACTGAGACCGGTCTCGAGTACTACATCACTGATTCAGACAGTGGGTAGGGATTCCCACCCTGTAGATTTAACAAAAGCATGTGAGGTATATAGGGGCCTACTACAGCACCAGCATTTTGTAGGGATGCACAAAAATGAAATTTCCTAATAATTGGTATTCTGCACTAATCGACCCTTGGCTCTAATTCCCGTCCTAATTATAACAATTTATGAAACCAAATACCATATTCCTGTCCCTCGGTACCCAAAATAATGTAAATCAGCCAGAGAACACCGATCAAACGTGCATATGTTTGAAAAACTGCCTGTAGAAACTCATCCCGTGGTGAAAAAGAAAAAGTCCAATGGTTAAGGAGATATTGTCAAAAGAAGTGAATAATTCTTTACAAATTTCTATTCATTTCGATATTTTGACATGCTGTGTATGATTTATTAAAAAAGAAATTGCAAAATTATTAATATCATAGTATTTAGGAGGTAAAATAAACTATTTCTTGTGAAAAACTGAAATTTGCACTTAATGATCTTTGACCTTAAATACTGACCTAATTAGGCAATTTTGAGAAACACAAACAGGATATTCATATTCAGCACAAAATTATCTTTCAGAATCACCTATTTGTTTGCTTTTCCTCAAAAATGCCTCATGCAACTTAAATAGGCACATTTCTGGATTTTTGCCTAGACTATTACTCGGACACTCGATAAAAGTGACATTTAATTGACTGTGCATGAACATGTATACTGATGGTTTGTGTACAAACCTGCGTGCACGTACTCGAGCGTGTATCTACACTGTGTAGAATAACTAGTGTTAAAGAATACATTCGCGATCCTTATATCTCTCAAAATAGTTCTTTTTTTATTTCTTGTAAACGATAAGGCTACACGTTCTTTATTTGATAATACAATTGCTGTTTTAAAGACCCTTACAATTTTAAATGTGGTATCCAATCTCAAGAATATTCATTTTATCGTTGCAAACCAAACGAACGCGCGCTGCGTACTGACTGATTACACAAGGGACTTCACATCCTACAGCAACCACCGTCAGCTGTCTTTATACAACAATCAGCTTGTTTATATCTACCAATACTGTTGGTGTTAATAATTGACCAGTCACCACATGCAGTGAACACACACATACCATCGCCATGACAGCATAACATTGGGACATATTGGATAACCCATCAAAGGCTTCAAGGATATGAAGTTGTAAGGAGTTGATGCAAACTGCTGTAGTTGGACATTTATTATACACATGTAATGAGTACAAATCTTGGGGCGCAGTCTCCGCAGATTAACTTTGGTCTTATTTAATTTAATGTCGTAATGCAGTAAAGCAGATTTGAAAATAAATTCAATTTAAATTGATATAGTGACTAAAACAAATAGATCAAAAAAAATGAATGGGATAGGGGTAATTGCCTTCGAGTGGCAGAAATGTTTCATAGCAATAATCTTTTACAGCGCAGTGTACTTGAGTTTCTTACGAGGAACCGCAAATATATTAAAAAAACTAAAGGGGAAATTTGGGCCACGTCGATAATATTTTATCAGTCTAGATTTTATAAGGAACAATCTTGCAGAGTAAAACATCAGGAATTGGTGTAAAGCATGACTAGTTTGAATGAAAGGACGTAAACCTTTATATTACGTTTGGGAAGTGTGTGAACGCAGTACTATTCACATAGCTAGTAAAATACAAAGGTATCACCGGAGCCGACAGGTAATAAATAGTCGCCTCTTTGAAAAAGTCGAATAATAAAGCGACTACAACCGCCCGCCAGTAAATAACTAGCATAAATAACTGCCATCGTCAGTGGTCGAGGTTCATTGCTTTTCAGTTCAAGCAGTTTAATTCACATACTGTGATTATAATAGATGTCGTAGGCGTGTGTCCCTGACAACACAAAGGACCTGTGATTCATCTTTGTTATCAGAATTATTTCTTTTGATAAGTGCGTAATAGAAATTCAAGGATATAACCAGAAAAAAAAGTGCAACTTGTTTCTTTTGTACTGCCAGCAACAGTTCAATTGCCATACAGTTATTTGGTGAACAATTCAGAAAATGGATTTTTTACAAGTAGTTTTCATTCTAGGGACCTTTTTCTGGAACCTACTAATTCTTTAGACTTCTATGCTATACAGTACGTTATGAAAAGGAAGAAAAAATTGTTAAGAATCAATAACAAATATGTATTTTTACATACCAAGTTAGACTTCACGGGTGGGAGAAGTCTCAATGCTTGAAGCTTGACAAAGTACATGTACATCTTGCATATGTGCATATAGTGTCTACAAACCACATGTAAATTGTACAAGTACATAGAATTTGTACACCGTATAAGTACAATGTACATGTACATGTACATGTACTTGTATATATGCAATTGTAAGACTGTGGTCATGCAGTCGGAGCTGGAAATAGTCCAGTCAATCTATCAGAAATACTGGCTTGACCTGGAAAAAATTGCAACATAATTGATTTCAACTGTTATGGGTTCTATAGACACCCAAGTTTAACATATCCTCCAAAATCCAAGTGTCGGAAAGCCTTCAAATTTGCATAATTATGTTAATTAGTTCCCGCCATTAGCTGAAAATGAAAAAAAAGGCATATCTTTAAAACAAAGAGGGCTAGCATGCCTAAAATGGTGTCTATACCTATGTTTTCATGGTCAAGGAGTCCAATGAAGAAAGGAATAACCTTTCAAAAGTATTACGTAACACGGTTCAATGGCCGCCATTACCCACAAATTTAAATATTGGTATAAACTTGTCATTTGTGACTCTAATTCAATAATTAGACCTCCTCTGGGACATTTCCCTTGCACTTCAATCCAGGAGGCCTCTTTGGTCAGGCTTCATGCAGAGCTTCCTCAAGGTGCTCATCCTGGTAGATCCTCTGTCATGTTTCTGAAGACACTGGTGCAGAGCTTGATGACACTACATGATGAAACCAGCGCTGCTTCTGAGAGTACATGTACATGTAGCAGTGCCCCACACCAATGCTTATTGAAAGCAGGGGAGTTGTTCGAAAGCATCGTGAAGGATCCACATGCTGCTGTAGCTTGTAATCTTTCCAAAGAAGATTTTATTTGTTCAATTGCTGAAACTTTAAATACTGAAAGGGACAGCATGAAAGGCAATAGGACAGCCCAACTTTGGCTACAGTATATGGATATGATAAAAACTTTGCGGAAATTCATAAAGGCTGAAAGAGTTGGTGATTTGACGCTTCACCTTCAGGCTGTTCAAGATATGCTTCCATATTTTGCAGCAGCGGGTCACAATTGGTACGCCAAATCTGCATACATATACCTGCAAATGATGCTGGAACTTCGAGAAAAACACCCAGATATCCACAAGTGCTTCCTGGAAGGGTTCCATGTTGTTCGTCGCAGTGATCGCTGTTGGGCAGGATTGTCTACTGACTTAGTAATCAAACAAGTTCTTATGAGGAGTCTCAAAACAAATGGTGGTCTAACTAGAGGCCGCGGGTTTACAGAAGTGCAGCGACTTGTGTGGCTCTTGTCAATGCCTGCAGGTGCAGATATCAGTCAATGTATGCAAGAACTTACTGGGGTTAACTCAGATTCAACTGAACAACACAAGGACTGCTCCCAATCTAGGATCAAGAGGGACACTGAAGACACATACAAAATCTTGAGCACTCTGAGTACTCTAAATCCCTTTGGCCCTGATCCTTCTCTTCGCGGCCTTGTGAATGGTGTCATTGCCAGTGAGTCAGTCAATGTTGATAATGCTAAGCTTGTTGGCCAAAGGATTCTAGATTCCATGATTGGTAAAACCATTGCAGACATTTCCTTTCAAAGAAAGAAGCAAGCTGTTACTCTGATATCAAAAGCTGCAATCACTGTTGACAATGATGATAAGGTACAAGTGGACCCACAACTCCTTTTCCAGAGACTAAGCCTGCTAGCCACTAATGGTATAAAGGATGATCCGGCCTCATACTTCAAGTACGAATTATGTACCCATCCGCCTGCGCTATTTGACAACTCATCACTTCCTTAGGCCTTGCGTAGCAGACAAACCAGCACTGGCAGACGCACTCTGGAAGCTGGTTAAAAACGAAAATGAGGTTCTTCCTGATCCTGTCTACTATGTTCTCGATAGAGGAGCACTGCTGCAACGTCTGCCATGGATCAAGGGAGAAACATTTGATGCAGTTTTTAGGGCAACAGTTATCTTCGACGGTTATGGTCAAGGTCCAAACACCAAGGACGTCACACATCTAAGACGTGGCCAAGGATCTGGGCCTACACTGTGAACTTGATGCCAGAGACGGTAGTTTCCCTGAAGAAGACAGGCTTTCTAAACAACCATGCAAACAAGCAAAGATTCCTGAAGTTTCTTGGGGACTACCTTGAGAGGACTGGTTGCACTATTGCACATGCAAGAGAAGATGCTGACCTTCTAATCGTCCAAGAAGCCATTGTAGCATCCCATTCCAAGGACACTGTGCTTGTTGGGGATGACACTGACCTGATAGTGCTACTTCTTCACCATGCAGATACTAAAGGCAGAGCCTTATTCTTCAGACCTGAGCCAAAACCGAAATCAAAAACAAATCGCATGTGGAACATCTGGAAGTCGAAGGAGGAGCTTGGCCCTGCTGTGTGCTCAAGGCTGCTTTTTGTTCATGCACTTTTGGGGTGTGACACGACATCGAGGCTCTATGGCATTGGAAAGCAGGTAGGCCTGTCCAAGATCCGTACCGATGAATTGTCAAAAGTGGCTGATACTTTCATGGTGGAAAGCGCAAAGAAAGAGGACATCATCCATGCTGGTGAAAAGGCCCTTGCATTCAACTTCAGTGACAAGGCTTTACAGAGCTCGAAACATGTTGAGGCTCGCAATTTGCCACCTACTGAGGCATCTGCCAAGTTCCACAGTATGCGAGTTTACTACCAAATTCAAGAATGGAGGGGGAAAAAATGATGACTTAAATCCAACGGAATTGGGGTTGGGCAATGGTGAATCAGAACCGTTGCAACTGCAAAACTGGTTGTGAATCCAAAAAGTGCACCTGCAGGAGAAATGGACTTGACTGCACAGCAGCATGCGGTGACTATAAAGAACAGAGCTGTTCTAATCCTACCAAACCTACAGAAGAACTGGACCTAGAAGATTAACATGAAAAGTGTTATCATCATGGTCAGTGCTTGTATACTCATCTTTATGGTGGAACCAAGGGGTAGGAGTCTCAACGGTTCAGAATTTCTGGATTTCTTGGTTTCTCCCATTGATAAACTTGCTTACAATCCGCTGGAATAGACTAATGAGCATTGTTCGTCTATGAACATTGGGCACCTAATGCTGCTCATTAACATTTAATGTCAGGCAATACCAAAGGAAGCATAATTCTATGATCATTAGACTCCTTGACCATGAAAACATGGGTATAGACACCATTTTGGGCATGCTAGCCCTCTTTGTTTTAAAGATATGCATTTTTTTCAATTTTCAGCTAATGGCGGGAACTAATTAACATAATTATGCAAATTTGAAAGCTTTCCGACACTTGGATTTTGGAGGACTTTTGATATGTTAAACTTGGGTGTCTATAGAACCCATAGCAGTTGAAATCAATTCTGTTGCAATTTTTTCAAGGTCCAGCTGCAGTATGACTGGACTAAAAAGGCATCTCCCAGGCTTGCGGCTTGACCGCTGTCATGGGGGTCGTAAAAAACCGTCTGATCAAGCTGATAAGGTGTGTACACAAAACCCCTGGTGTCGGGGGTTTTGTGTAGAAATATTAAGGTACCAACTTTCACGACAACGTGCTGGTAATGTTAGTCTAAGCACGAAGCTATTGTTTTTCTTTTGTATTTTTAGCACGAGACATTCCACTATTATAAGCACAAAACTATTATTTTTCTTTTGTATTTTTAGAACGAGACATCACTTGTTGATTAAAAAAGCAAAAATTATTGTTTTCTTTTGTATTTTTAGAACGAGACATCAGTCTTGTCGATTAAAATATATAATAGGGTCTTTGACAGCAGACTAAGCGGTGTAAGAGCTACTAACTATAGCGGGCACAAGGTACATACAGATACGTGTGTGGGACTATACACAGGCTGGACTTTTTGCGTTACTGAAATAGTACTCAGAATTCAACTAATTCATCTACTAAATGACCATAATAGACAAGAAACAAGTCAAAGGCATGGACAAGACTCAGTGCTTATCAATATAACAGAAATTTTGCATGAAATATCATCAGGAAAGCCATCTAAATTTGTCACAAATTAGCGACGAACACACCAAATTCAGCGCTGCAATGACGGACAAAACGGCGTAGAATTCAACTTTTCATCCACCAAATGAATACGAACACTTGCAATATACAATCTTCAATACCTGTATCACCATTATCGCAAACAATAAAATCACAGTCTATATATCTACGGCTAATATATGAAGACTAACAATATGGTAGGGTATTCTGCAATTAAGCCGGCCAGTTTTCGATAGCACGAATGATCACCGGCAATATTAGTTATTACTTAGACATATCGTGTTAATTTTCATTGATTTCTTTCATCTGTATAATTTCTTTCGTCAGTTTTATGTAATAAGGAACATTACACTTTTTTCTTTTTAGTTTATCTTTATTTAATTCAAAGAACAGACATGCAAAACAATCAAAAAATGCAACAAACTTATACGGCAAAAGCCATATAGACTCCATGTAGTGAGTACGAGCTTTTGTTTGTTTTGGGGACAATCTCCCAATCGCTTACGTCACATTATTTTAGGCGATTTATTGGTGTCATTTGGGCGAGAAAATGAATGATGAACAATTCATGGTTTTTGGGATAGTTTTTGGGATAGTTTTTTGGTTGTTACGACCTGATTGATTATCATAAAAATCTGAAATATTTTTAAAAAAATTACTGAGGTCGTAAGCTTTCCATTTATATAATATTGTATTTGAATCCGTTTCTACTTTAACGAATTTGGGGGACAGAGCGGACAAAAGCGCATTTTCCCCCGGTGAGTCGTATCTTTCATAAGAATCAATTTCAGAAGGTGCTAATTACCAAGTTTGTAGGACCCCTTTAAAAGTTCTAATTTACGCTATTCTTTTGCATTTGGTGGCATTCTTACTATCATGAGTATATACACATCTACCTTATTTAAGGATTTTCAGAATGCATTATATCTATGTTCATGGATTTCTGTGATTGATTGCTTCTCCCAATTGTTCATATTGATCGTTCTGTTGGAAATAAAAATAAAACTAAAACTGAAACTGAAACCTATTTTCCACAGAACATACTAAATCAAAGCCTTTTTGCGAATTATGTAGATTAAGTTGGTACTAAGGCATACAATTCTAACAATTATTGTTTTATTGGGTAGAATATCCTTTCTCGAGTAAAATGATCAGCAAGATCACCAATTTAGGGTAAGGCAATTTGATTCTACTGTGCTTTCTTTGTGTAAGGCAATGTCGTTTTCAAAATATACTACTTTAGCAACCGTAGTCAATCTTGAAGCAACGAGAAATTTGCACATGACGGCTTCCCATAGCATCAGCTGTGTTAACACTTAACAACGCACACAGTCGTGAACCACATAACGACCGAGGATCGATATTGTGTTTTCCTTTCTTCCTTTACTTAACCCAATCCCCATTGCTTAGCGCTTGCACCGTCGATCGAGGACAGAATTCGGACAAGCAAACCGTCGATCGAGGATCCTTTGTTCCCTTTGTTCTCTTTTGTGTTTCGATCCTCGATCGTAATGCAAGACAAGAACAGTTTAATGAGAACAGTCATTGCTAACTGTAAATGGGGAGCCATCATGCGCAAATATGTCGCTCGTTCAAGCATGTCCCCCAAATCTATAAAAATAGGAACATGAGTACAGTCGATATGACGTCATCATTTTAGCCTCTCGACCAATCAGAACGCTGCATTTGAGCCTCATTAGCATATTGGAGGAGCCAAGTTAAAGAGCAGACGGGACCGTTCCCATTCGTGTGGAAGGGGGGTTGATTCGCGTAAGCGAATGCAAATACGATACTAACAATAGATAATTGATTTAATCGTATGTAAATAATGAGTTTCAATTTGTATGGATATTTTAGAAGAGACTGTTAGCGTCGCAGTAAAGAATCAACCATGAAATAAATTGTCACTGAGCTCGACGCACATCGTTTAGAATGGAACAACCCGTATTGTGACTGACTCATAGTCGATGATTGTGCAATCGCATGGGCCACTGTTTTCGTGTACAGACATGACAAAAAGTGTATCGGTCGTGTTTGTGATCGCTGCAGAAATTAAAGACGTGTTATGTAACAGTATTGAATATTGCTGGTACAATGTAAAAACACTCTCCAGTAAACAGCCTACTCGCACGGCACATGATGTTCACGGTAAATTCTATAGAGCTAATAATCCACACGTCCGTACTAGAGTGGGGTGGGCCGGGCCGGAGTATTGGTCAGCCCATGGAGGAATAAGAAGGAACAGATGTGGTTTGCCCACAAATGGTCGCACCGATATTGGTCATGACATGGCTTATCGGGAGAGAGACACCAGTCTCACGAAAAGTATACTCTGCAGTGCTGCCAAAACCATTCAAGTAAAATTGTACGCAAAATACATGGTATCAATCATGCACGGCGGTTGTAGAAAACACAGTACTCACCAGCAAAACAATAATCAACACGATATTTCCGTTTATTTGCACCGTAATAATTATTGCGTAGTTTAGGATATCTTTCAAAACCGCCGTTCTTGTCGTACAATGGTGACAAAAGTGACAGAATTACACAATAATGTGGACAAAAACATACCATTTTGCACCATAAAGTTTCGTTGTCTGACATTTGTTGTTGTTAGTCGAACCATAGCTCCATGGTCGAACTATGGTTAACCATGGTGGAAGGAATAATCCTTGATCGAGCTTAATTGCTCCTGTATTGTGACGAGTTTGTCCCTACGTGTTGTCCACGTACGTGTACACAACCTGTTAATAGAACTGTTGGTTTAATTGTGCATGGTTCAATGGGTCTTAGAATTTAACGGGGATCTCCATGGCACCTGTTGTTTTTTCCCGATTTGTTAGAACTGCACCCTTTTCTTTCCTGGGGCTGTAATAACAGTAACGTAAAACAACAAGTTAACTTAAATTGAAACATAATAACGGAACAGAGAAACTCAGATTTAATCTAACCGTGTTTGTTTAATCTGTTATCTCTACACTGGAGCGATACAAGACAAATTAGAACTTCCCTTTTGACCCGAGTTACTAGGGTGCGACCTGGTTTTGAGTGCGTAAGTGCGACACAATAATGGTATTAGAACTTGAATAACAAATTAGTAAAAAAGATCAACAAATGACTAAATAGAGCAGCGAATAAGTAAATAGAGCAGCAAATGAGTAAACAATGAGTAAAATAGAGCAACAAATGAGTAAAAAGAGCAACAAATTAGTAAAAAGAGCAGCAAATGAGTCAAATGAGCAGCAATTAAGTAGAAGGGGCACACAAAGTGTAAAAGAAGCACAAACAGCAAGGAATTAGTAAAAATGGGTAGTTATATATTAAACGATTTCCTCCGTTCCTTGCCATTCGGAGATTAACCTTCAAATACTTCCCTATTGCCACCGTGTCAATATAGGCCGGGGTCGCCATAGAATTGGTTGTTTGTTTTGCCAATTATCACACATATACGTACGACTGATCTTTGCACTCGAGCAAGAGCCAAGTAGTGATGTGTCGTTTCCTAACCCTTTTTTGTGTTTACTTTTAATTGTTATTATACATATTTTTTGTATAATTATTTTGTTTGGCAAATAATGGTAGCCGACAGCCCCTCTTAAAAGAGCGAGCATCTCCCTTCCTTCTCACTTCGTTTGCTTAAATACGCACCGAAAAAGATCATCATGACTAAGTTTGACGTTTTGCCGAGTTGGTGACGTTTGATTTTATTCCCCAATATCATTTGCAACTTATATCGCTGTCCTCAATGTAACGTAAAAGTATGAAATAACCATAATGGATTACTGTAAGAATGACTAACAGAGGTGACTCTTTGTATATTATTTTGTTTTCTACCAAAAGAACAAGATTATTATTTTTAATACTGTAGTTTATTATTGTTAATACAGTAGATTCTTTGAAACTATTAGTCTTTAATCATCAATGTCTTCCTCGTTATCTTCCTGTTAATCTTGCTGGAACAGTCCGTTAAATTTGGCCGTGTGTTTAAGCATTACTCTGCTCAGGGCCTTGTTTATTTCCACGCCTTTGTTTACTTTTTCTTCTACATCTTCCACGATATATTGATGCGTGTCATTATCTTTCAGATGTAGGAAACTTGACAAAAAATCCTCGTAGTTGTTGAAAAAGATTCGCTTGACTGCCCAGAGGGTCTTCCTGCTGGCTTTTTCCATGGCTCGATCTTCATCCATACCCCGGTCGACGTACTTTTCGTATTTGTTATTCAACATCTCCGATGTGGACTCTTTGGCTTCTGCCAACCAGTCTTTATAGGCGGCATTGTCTTCCAATTCGGAACTATAGACTCGTCTTCATCAGATGATTCGTCATCATATTCTACCTCCGTTTCAGATTCCGCACATCAAAAAAACTTCAAAATTTTACAAGGTTCAGAAATTGCAATATACAAACAACAGTTCTGTATTTGAATGAACTGCACGGACGATGAACCCATTCAGTTGTTTTTATGATCATCCTTCACACGATGGCGTTTTCTTACATGTATGCCTACATAATATTTGAAATACTGCATATTACTTATATTCAGTCTGTTCGTCATAATTATAGGAACTCTGACTTTGAGCTCAATTATTCAGTCACATATTGGCTAGCATATGTACATGTACATGTACGTATTGCCTACGTTTATTACCATTTTCAGTGAATATACCCCACTCTGTCCCTAATGCTCAGACTTAAGGAGTGTGATTTTCAATGATAAATTTGGTGTTTTTTAAGCACCCCTGATACCCCCCCCCCCCCCCCTAAAAGTTGTGTATCTTAGTCAATAATAGACTTGGTTAGTACCTTTCCACTGATGTTGTTAGGGGTGGGACTTTACAAGAAGATGGTTTGTAACTTCATTCGCCATTTCTTATAGCTGTGATATTCAATATACATGCATATATCCATACACGATTGTTGATTAATTTACTCAAAGTTTTAAGGCCTAAAAGTGGCAGACATACTCGCCTACAGTAATTTACGAGACATTGGGGAAATCTAGCGCGAACGAAAAGCTAGAATGGGGATAATAGCTGATAGTGACATTCACCCTTAGAGGTTTGTTTTTTTCAGCTTCCCTTTTTACCTGAAATTTTTTAAATGTCATTGCTCAGTGTTCAGGACACGTACGCCCGATGGAATGATCGATGCAGGGGTGTTTTTGTTTGTTAACTGTACAATACCTGGGAACACAGTTCATGCTGCTATGGAAACCCACACAACACAACATTGCAGTGTCAAATGTCAACCTAAACGCACAATGATGTTGTCCCAGACAACCTCGCCCTTTTATCCTAAAGAGAAATTGAACCAGAGCTCCGACATCAAAATTACTTCAAAATGTTACAAGGTTCATAAATTGCAATAAACAAACAATTCAATTCAATTCAAATCAAATTTATTAACATCATTTCGCAGTTCTGTATTTGAATGGACTGCACGGATGATGAACCCATTCAGTTGTTTTTATGATCATCCTTCACACGATGGCGTTTTCTTACATGTAGGCCTACATATTTGAAGTACTGAAAAAAAAAACCTTTAAGGGTGAATGTCGCTATCAGCTATTATCCCCTTTCTAGCTTTCCGTTTGCACTAGATTTCCCTAAAGTCTCGTAAATTATGCCTGCCACTTTTGAGCAACAATCATGTATGAATAGATGTGCAGTGCATGTATATTGAATATCACAGCTATAAGAAATGGCGAATGAAGTTACAAACCATCTTCTTGTAAAGGCCCAACCCCCAAAGACATCAGTGGAAAGGTACTAACCAATCAGAAAGTCCATTGTTGACTAAGATGCACAACTTTGGGGGAAAGTTATTGGGGGTGCTTTTGTAAAAAAAAAAACTAAAAAACAACTTGATCATTGAAAGTCACACTCCTTAAGTTTTGAGCATTGGGAACAGATAGTGGGTGGGATATATTCACTGAAAATGGTAATACATGTGTGCAATACGTTCATATGCTATAGCCAATCTGCGACTGAATATTTAAGCACAAAATCAGAGTTCCTATAATTATGATGAACAGACTGAATATATGAGTAATATGCAGTACTTCAAATATGTAGGCATACATGTAAGAAAACGCCATTGTGTGAAGGATGATCATAAAAACAACTGAATGGGTTCATCGTCCGTGTAGTCCATTCAAATACAGAACTGTTGTTTGTATATTGCAATTTATGAACCTTGTAAAATTTTGAAGTAATTTTGATGTCGGAGCTCTGGTTCAATTTCTCTTTAGGATAAAAGGGCGAGGTTGTCTGGGACAACATCATTGTGCGTTTAGGTTGACATTTGACACTGCAATGTTGTGTTGTGTGGGTTTCCATAGCAGCATGAACTGTGTTCCCAGGTATTGTACAGTTAACAAAAAAAAACACCCCTGCATCGATCATTCCATCGGGCGTACGTGTCCTGAACACTGAGCAATGACATTTAAAAAATTTCAGGTAAAAAGGGAAGCTGAAAAAAAAAAAACCTCTAAGGGTGAATGTCACTATCAGCTATTATCCCCATTCTAGCTTTTCGTTCGCGCTAGATTTTCCCAATGTCTCGTAAATTACTGTAGGCGAGTATGTCTGCCACTTTTAGGCCTTAAAACTTTGAGTAAATTAATCAACAATCGTGTATGGATATATGCATGTATATTGAATATCACAGCTATAAGAAATGGCGAATGAAGTTACAAACCATCTTCTTGTAAAGTCCCACCCCTAACAACATCAGTGGAAAGGTACTAACCAAGTCTATTATTGAATATAAGCAATATGCAGTATTTCAAATATTATGGTGCGAAATACCGTACCCTCTGGAGACATGAACACAATGTGTACAATGGAGACAAAACGTCTCCGGAGGGTAAATTTCTATAGATGAATAGGTCTCCATTGGGAATTTCACGAATTAGATTATTGGATTTTGATTAAATTACTCAAAAACTAGGATTAGGATGTGGGTTAGGGTTAGTGTTTGGGTTAGGGTATAATATAGGGTATATTGGGTCGAAATTTCAACCCAGGAAAAAAAATTATGGTTAAAATGGGAGCATTTTGAAAAACGTGCTCGACTTTCTAACCATTTTGTACACGAGAACAAAGCCATGTCTCCACAGTGATACAAAAATGCGAATGTGTGTAGGCAAGCATGTAAGAAAACGCCATCGTGTGAAGGATGATCATAAAAACAACGGAATGGGTTCATCGTCCGTGCAGTTCATTCAAATACAGAACTGTTGTTTGTATATTGCAATTTCTGAACCTTGTAAAATTTTGAAGTTTTTTTGATGTGCGGAATCTGAAACGGAGGTAGAATATGATGACGAATCATCTGATGAAGACGAGTCTAGTTCCGAATTGGAAGACAATGCCGCCTATAAAGACTGGTTGGCAGAAGCCAAAGAATCCACATCGGAGATGTTGAATAACAAATACGAAAAGTACGTCGACCGGGGTATGGATGAAGATCGAGCCATGGAAAAAGCCAGCAGGAAGACCCTCTGGGCAGTCAAGCGAATCTTTTTCAACAACTACGAGGATTTTTTGTCAAGTTTCCTACATCTGAAAGATAATGACACTCATCAATATATCGTGGAAGATGTAGAAGAAAAAGTAAACAAAGGCGTGGAAATAAACAAGGCCCTGAGCAGAGTAATGCTTAAACACACGGCCAAATTTAACGGACTGTTCCAGCAAGATTAACAGGAAGATAACGAGGAAGACATTGATGATTAAAGACTAATAGTTTCAAAGAATCTACTGTATTAACAATAATAAACTACAGTATTAAAAATAATAATCTTGTTCTTTTGATAGAAAACAAAATAATATACAAAGAGTCACCTCTGTTAGTCATTCTTACAGTAATCCATTATGGTTATTTCATACTTTTACGTTACATTGAGGACAGCGATATAAGTTGCAAATGATATTGGGGAATAAAATCAAACGTCACCAACTCGGCAAAACGTCAAACTTAGTCATGATGATCTTTTTCGGTGCGTATTTAAGCAAACGAAGTGAGAAGGAAGGGAGATGCTCGCTCTTTTAAGAGGGGCTGTCGGCTACCATTATTTGCCAAACAAAATAATTATACAAAAAATATGTATAATAACAATTAAAAGTAAACACAAAAAAGGGTTAGGAAACGACACATCACTACGTGGCTCTTGCTTGAGTGCAAAGATCAGTCGTACGTATATGTGTGATAATTGGCAAAACAAACAACCAATTCTATGGCGACCCCGGCCTATATTGACACGGTGGCAATAGGGAAGTATTTGAAGGTTAATCTCCGAATGGCAAGGAACGGAGGAAATCGTTTAATATATAACTACCCATTTTTACTAATTCCTTGCTGTTTGTGCTTCTTTTACACTTTGTGTGCCCCTTCTACTTAATTGCTGCTCATTTGACTCATTTGCTGCTCTTTTTACTAATTTGTTGCTCTTTTTACTCATTTGTTGCTCTATTTTACTCATTGTTTACTCATTTGCTGCTCTATTTACTTATTCGCTGCTCTATTTAGTCATTTGTTGATCTTTTTTACTAATTTGTTATTCAAGTTCTAATACCATTATTGTGTCGCACTTACGCACTCAAAACCAGGTCGCACCCTAGTAACTCGGGTCAAAAGGGAAGTTCTAATTTGTCTTGTATCGCTCCAGTGTAGAGATAACAGATTAAACAAACACGGTTAGATTAAATCTGAGTTTCTCTGTTCCGTTATTATGTTTCAATTTAAGTTAACTTGTTGTTTTACGTTACTGTTATTACAGCCCCAGGAAAGAAAAGGGTGCAGTTCTAACAAATCGGGAAAAAACAACAGGTGCCATGGAGATCCCCGTTAAATTCTAAGACCCATTGAACCATGCACAATTAAACCAACAGTTCTATTAACAGGTTGTGTACACGTACGTGGACAACACGTATAGGGACAAACTCGTCACAATACAGGAGCAATTAAGCTCGATCAAGGATTATTCCTTCCACCATGGTTAACTATAGTTCGACCATGGAGCTATGGTTCGACTAACAACAACAAATGTCAGACAACGAAACTTTATGGTGCAAAATGGTATGTTTTTGTCCACATTATTGTGTATTTCTGTCACTTTTGTCACCATTGTACGACAAGAACGGCGGTTTTGAAAGATATCCTAAACTACGCAATAATTATTACGGTGCAAATAAACGGAAATATCGTGTTGATTATTGTTTTGCTGGTGAGTACTGTGTTTTCTACAACCGCCGTGCATGATTGATACCATGTATTTTGCGTACAATTTTACTTGAATGGTTTTGGCAGCACTGCAGAGTATACTTTTCGTGAGACTGGTGTCTCTCTCCCGATAAGCCATGTCATGACCAATATCGGTGCGACCATTTGTGGGCAAACCACATCTGTTCCTTCTTATTCCTCCATGGGCTGACCAATACTCCGGCCCGGCCCACCCCACTCTAGTACGGACGTGTGGATTATTAGCTCTATAGAATTTACCGTGAACATCATGTGCCGTGCGAGTAGGCTGTTTACTGGAGAGTGTTTTTACATTGTACCAGCAATATTCAATACTGTTACATAACACGTCTTTAATTTCTGCAGCGATCACAAACACGACCGATACACTTTTTGTCATGTCTGTACACGAAAACAGTGGCCCATGCGATTGCACAATCATCGACTATGAGTCAGTCACAATACGGGTTGTTCCATTCTAAACGATGTGCGTCGAGCTCAGTGACAATTTATTTCATGGTTGATTCTTTACTGCGACGCTAACAGTCTCTTCTAAAATATCCATACAAATTGAAACTCATTATTTACATACGATTAAATCAATTATCTATTGTTAGTATCGTATTTGCATTCGCTTACGCGAATCAACCCCCCTTCCACACGAATGGGAACGGTCCCGTCTGCTCTTTAACTTGGCTCCTCCAATATGCTAATGAGGCTCAAATGCAGCGTTCTGATTGGTCGAGAGGCTAAAATGATGACGTCATATCGACTGTACTCATGTTCCTATTTTTATAGATTTGGGGGACATGCTTGAACGAGCGACATATTTGCGCATGATGGCTCCCCATTTACAGTTAGCAATGACTGTTCTCATTAAACTGCGTTGTTAAGTGTTAACACAGCTGATGCTATGGGAAGCCGTCATGTGCAAATTTCTCGTTGCTTCAAGATTGACTACGGTTGCTAAAGTAGTATATTTTGAAAACGACATTGCCTTACACAAAGAAAGCACAGTAGAATCCAATTTCCTTACCCTAAATTGGTGATCTTGCTGATCATTTTACTCGAGAAAGGATATTCTACCCAATAAAACAATAATTGTTAGAATTGTATGCCTTAGTACCAACTTAATCTACATAATTCGCAAAAAGGCTTTGATTTAGTATGTTCTGTGGAAAATAGGTTTCAGTTTCAGTTTTATTTTTATTTTTATTTCCAACAGAACGATCAATATGAACAATTGGGAGAAGCAATCAATCACAGAAATCCATGAACATAGATATAATGCATTCTGAAAATCCTTAAATAAGGTATGGGTCATTACACGTCATTCCACACACTTTTTTGCTCGCCCCCCCCCCCCCCCCCCCCCCCGATTTCGATGAAATTTGGTGTGTGGCTAGGTACACATGAGAAACTCTGATACGCAAAATGTTAGCGAAATTCGGTCATTTTTTGTAGGAGCTGGAGCAGTTTGAAGTTTTAGGGGGTTTTGCTGCAAGAACCCATCAATCTACCTAAAAATGGCCAAATACCCCTACAGAATGGTTCGATCTCAGCAAGTGAGGTATCGTTAGAAAAAGCACACAATTCTCTATCCACCAATATTTCACTTGACATGCTTTTATGTGTTGAGCCAAATCTGGGTCATTTAAGGTGACTTTGACCTTTGACCTCGATTATCTCAAAAGTATATGCTCTGGTTTTGACGAACCTTTGTTATTCGTGAGATAGTTAACCATACATGGCGCACACGAAAAATCAGCTTAGGCAATTACCAACTTCAGGAGAAAAATGACTTTAACGACCAACAAACAGTGCAATCATGCCTTTTACGCGCTTTGATCTGAGCGGCAAGAAAACACTTTTCTGACTAGACCGTGTGGCGCCATCCTTGACCGAAAAGCAATCAACCTCTGCTGTGACAATGATGGAAAGATGTTTACGCTTTCCAGAACTCGTGGGGCGAAACTTATTATTCAATTTTTTTCAAAAAGGGCAATTGTTTACATCTTTCGACGGAAGTTGGTTGTATTGCATAGTAAAGCTGCATTGACGTAAAGTCCTTTGTTATCCCGAGCATCACTGGATATGGGACCGGCTTTCGTGTAAACTCGGCTTTCGTGTTCGAGGTCGCTGAAGCTTTTGTACAAAAACAGATCGACTCGATGGCAGTGGGAAAAGCAACAGGCCTTGATGGCGTAAGTGTAAAGATCCTAAAGCTTGCTTGTCTATATGTAGTTTACTCGTTAACGTATATTTTAAATTTCTCAATAAGAAGTGGTCAATACCCTAATGCTTGGAAACATGCTTCTGTAATTCCAATACATAAAGGTGGAGACAAAGGTTGTATTAATAACTATCGGCCAATTTCCATTCTTCCGATTGTCTCAAAAATTATGGAGAGGGCCGTGCACAACGATCTGTATTTCCTACCTTGATGAAAACCGTTTGATCTGCCCTTGCCAGTCAGGTTTCAGACCCCTACATTCAACAGAAACCACTCTGCATGGATTAATTGATAACTGTCTCCGCGCAGTAGAGCACGGGAAAATCACTGGCACTGTTTTTATTGATCTGAGCAAGGCTTTTGATTCAGTAGATCATAATATTTTATTGGAGAAGCTACAATTGATGAATTTGTCTGCGTCGGTTATGACTTGGTTTAAGTCATATTTAACCGATCGCAAACAATCAGTTTGCATTAAAAAACGCTACTCTGGGGATCTACCTATCAGAACTGGCGTTCCACAGGGATCAATTTTGGGACCTTTGTTGTTCATAATTTACACAAATGATATCTCACGATGCATTCCCGAAAACTGCCAGATGCACATGTACGCAGACGACTCCACAATAACATGTAGCTCCTCCAGCCGAGATGAAATAGAACGTAGCCTTAACACAGCAATGGCAAATATTAATGATTGGGTTGCCCAAAATAGGTTAACAATATAACACTACCAAAACTAAGTCTATGGTCATCGGCTCTAAACACAAGGTAGCTTCAACCCACCTTAACATTGTTATTAATAACGATCAGGTCGAACAGGTTACCTCATTCAAGTGTTTGGGTGTTATTGACGATTCACTAACATGGTCTCCTCATATTGATTATATAAAAAACAAAGTTTCTTCTAAACTAGGCATGTTAAGTAGAATCCGCCACAACATCCCGAAAAGCAGTCTGCATACTTTGGTTAAAAGTTTTGTAATACCGAGTTTGGACTATTGCTGTACGGTTTGGGGAGGCAGATACAATGCACATAGTAACTTGCTCAACCGACTGTTAAAAAGAGCCGCCAGATTAATCATACTTTTGAGATAATTGAGGTCAAATGTCAAGGTCACCTTACATGACCCAGATTTGGGTCAACACATGAAAGCATGTCAAGTGACATATTGGTGGATAGAGAATTTTGTGCTCTTTCCAACGATACCTCACTTGCTGAGATCGAACCATTCTGTAGGAGTATTTGGCCATTTTTAGGTAGATTGGTGGCCGGGGTTCTGGCCGCATAACCCCCTAAAACTTCAAACTGCTCCAGCTCCTACAAAAATGACCGAATTTCGCTAATATTTTGCGTATCAGAGTTTCTCATGAGTACCTAGCCTTTTGACAAGGCCTCGTGACTCTGGCTAAGCGGCTGAGATGAGTCTAGATACACGGGGTGAACGCGCGACCGAGTGACGAATGTCACGAGGCCTTTTGCAATGTAGGTTTCACTGCTCGGCATGAATTATTCATAGATACATATTAGCATGCCAATACGCCCAATCAGAACGGCGATCTCCCAGTTGGCTTCGTTCGTGATTCGTTCAATATCAAAGCATGTAGGAAAAGGTAAAAAAACGTATATAAATTTTGCTTCTGAGTTGAATATATGAATGATAAATACAAGATATCACATTTAAATCTATTTTACATGTAAAATTGCAATAAATTAGGAAGCAACTGATGATTTGAGCTAAATATTGTAAGTGACATGATTGGACATTCCCTGTTTGTAAAATGAACTAGTCCAACTCAAATATAAGCTGACGTCACGCGGAGATACGTTCGCTGATTGGACGCTACCATTTCGGTAGCGATTCCAGTCGGAAACAAAGGTTAACATAAGAAATCCAAACCAGATTGATAAAGGCCACTTGTCTGGGCAATTCGCACTGGCGTTCACTCAGGTTTTCGCGATTAGTCTCTTTTTAGTCGCTCGTCGTCTATCAGACATGTGGCCTTGTTTAAAGGCTAATGAGTACCTAGCCACACTATAGCTTTTAAACTTGTTTACAGACTGATAGCAAGAAAAGTGTTTACTCGCTAAAACAGTTGTTAATATTATATTGTTGCGTTCCCGCCCCCAGCGAGCGGGCTTTATTCCTTTCCCAACCAACGCGCAGCGTTCTTGCAGCGATATGTGTGCCCTCACACAGCGCGAAGTTATCACGCACCACTACCCTGTACACTATAGGTATGCTTGCGTTTGCGTGTACATGTACGTGTACAGCACATGGTACAGTACGCTATTGTATAGCGCGCAATGCATCCAGCATGTACTGTGTGCTATGACCTCGTTTACAGCGAGTTCTGACTTAAGCCGTGTTCCCATTGGACTTTTTCTTCCGCGGCCACGCGGAAACTTACCGCGGCATTCCTTAGCGTGAATCTACCACGCGTTCCCACCTGGACTTATATTCCGCGACGGAACGGTTCATTCGCTGTTCGAGACTGGCAGAATGTCACACATTGCGGCCCTGATAATTTACCGTGGCTGCGCGGAAGTCTTCCGCGACCTCTTTCGGCCTGTTCATTTTACATCACGGTCGCGGTAAATTGACAGGGAGGTCAGTTTACCGTGCGTCCCCATTGGATTTAATTTTGTCATTATAAAGAAAAGTCGCGGTACTCTAACAAAATTAAGTCCAATGGGAACATGGCTTAAGTCGTTTCCCTCATACTTTCCCCGGAGTCGATGTGAATTCCCCTCACATACCTTACCCCTGTATTCGACCCAAACTGACCCTTTACATTAGCGAGTGTGGACCGCTAAACCTTCCCGTGTATCTGACCCTATACATAGCGACTGGGAGCCGCTAAACCACACTGTACTGCCACGGTACACCAGAGGTCAAGTTACCCTCCCCACGCAAGAGTTTACTCCATATGCGTAGGTTCTCGTCTAGTCTTAGTCTTGTGCATAACCCTATGTACCGAGAAAGTTACCCCTTTCCCTTTCCTCGAGGATTACTCCCCGTAACGCACCCACGAGTAATCCTACTTCACCCGCTCACCACAACTCTCGGACTTTCTCCTGCAAGAATGTCTAAGTCAGAAGGTGTACATATCCTCCAAAGGAACATCCCCATTGACTTTGTACATGTATGCATTATTCATAACTACCAGAATCCAATGCTCTCATTGGCTAAGACGCGCACCCAAAAGCCTATATAAATGGCGTGGGAATGGATTATTATCCGAGCTGAGCTCATACACAGAGCTTCGTTCCCAGCATGAGCTGTATGCTCTAGCCAAAGGGCTTCACTCTCTTAATACTCAGATAACATGTAAGACCCAAACTAGATCTTGTATATAGTGCGCCCTCTATTGTGATGTAAATACTTCTGAATAAACCAGTAGTATCTGTATAGTGTGTGTAAGATGCTGTATCTTGACTCTTATTTTGATAACGACTCTACCCGACTGAGACGTTACAATATTAATTCTAACAAGGATTTTAAAAGCAAAATGTGTTTCTTGAACATTTGTTTGTTACGTTTGCACGAATCATCATTTATCGATGGATGATTAAAAGTGTATACACAAACAATGCATTATGATTGTATGAACAATATACTTCACGGGTGGGAAGTCTCAATGCCTTAAAGGGATCGTATACGTTTGGTAATTACTCCAAAAATTAATGGCAATAAAAACTTACTTGGTAAGAAGTACAGCAGCTTTGGATAGTATAATGCATTTTTAGAAACTTTTCACTTCGAAGTACTGCGGTTATAGAAAAAGATATCACTTTTTATCCCCCAAAATTTGAATCTGAGAAGCGTTACTGCAGTGACGTTTCTCAGAGCGTGTTATTCCAATGGAGATTATTCTTTCCGCGTGGACATAACCGCTCCAGATTTTCGGCAATATCTCAAAATCGGTACCACCTTTTGAAATGAATTTTTTACAGGTTAGTTTTATGGTATATATCTATAACTATATAGGATTGAAACAAACAATGGGTTCCAATTACCAAACGTGTAGGATCCCTTTAAGCTTGACAAAGTAAAATCTTGCATGTGTGCATATAGTTTCTACAGCCGCATGTAAATTGTACAGTGTAGATATACATGTACATAGAAATTGTACACCATAAGTATATGCAATATTATAAGACTGTGGTCAGCAGTCCAAGCCCGAAAAGGTCATCTCCCAGGCTTGCGGTTTGGCCGCTGTCATGGGGGTCGTAAATAACCGTCTGATCAAGCTGGTAAGGTTTGTACACAAAACCCCCGGTGTCGGGGGTTTTGTGTAGAAATATTAAGGTACCAACTTTCACGACAACGTGCTGGTAATGACTATGACTATATTATAGTGATAGTCGAGCACGAGTTGAGCAATAATTTTACCCGATGAGTAGTCCGAGTAACTTGGACCCTACAATCGCATTGTTTGTGAAACTATGTCAAAATGTTTTCAAAAGCGACTGTAGGGTCCAAGTTACTCGGACTACTACTCCATATTAGTACTTAAACACCCCCCACTATATTTTCCTAAATATTACAGCTCATTACCCACAAACAAGGGAAATTCTGAAAAGTTAATTGCATGTACATGTGCGATGTGTGATGGTGCATGCACGCGTACACGCGTACACGATCGCATATTTTCGCGCGCGCTGTGTACACTGTACCTCGTATCAAGTGAGTCTCCTTTCAAGAGTGGAATTGCAAGTGTTTCGACAAGAAACCCTTCGCGCGGTGTAAAAAAAATATACGCCGGCGGCACAGCCGCAACCCACTTCTACACCCTTTAGCACAACTTAGGCCTATAGGTGCCCATAGATGGCTAATAATGGCGGCGATTCCCATGCTTCTGCAATTCAAACCGAAACATTTGTGCCAGCATTTCTGTAGTAAAAAAAAACCACCATAAGTCAACTTGACATACTTCAACCCGCTTTTCTGATCTCGAATAATTTTGTTTTGAATATCTTTCGATCTTTTGAAGACGGACTCGTTCTACCCGCCCCAACTCTGCTAGTTTATTAGGATGAAAATTTATAGTCTTCGTGGTTTTTTTTAATAATGAACAACAAAATCATATTTAACGTTGCATTAAAAGTTCGTCTCGAATATCGATTACACTGTACATTGTAACCACTTTGAGTGTGAACGTGAGATTTGTATATTTTACCGTAAGTATTCTAGTTTAAATTTATATTATGTTATTCCTCCATATGATACGCCCCGTACAAGCATTGTTTGTGTCTGTTTGCTTTTAATATTTGTTCATCAATTTCACGGCCTTATACGCCGTATTAGAGCGTTATAACACAGTATTAGGGCGTTATAACGCCGTAATTTAGGACGTTAATTAGACGTTATAATTTTACGAGGCACCTAATAATTACAGACTCGTTCAACTTTTGTGACACTGCCAAAATTCTGTGGTCTATTAAAAGGGGTCTAAATTTAGAATTTCTAAAAAATTCCAAGCTGACGTGACTACTGATTGTACGATACGAGTCGTACATTTTTGCTGGTACTGCTTTTGTTTCAGAGGTGACCACGTGGGAGAGTCCTGATTTTAGGGTCTGGCATACCCCCTACTGTCGCTGAGGGGGTTTCCCTTATAATAGTCTGAAAACAACACGGGTGTGGTACAAATAAAACTATATGTGTGTCTGTTGACATTTATTACACAAACAATTGTTAATTACATCATATTTCCAGACGTTTTCTGACATTTCTAAAACAATTATTACAAAATACATTACTTTGAATTAGAGGCATTTCCATAAATTTATTATAAAATCGATATAGCACCTCCTACGGTTCTACCCTATCCTGAAACAATACACCAAACTAAAACAAATACATGTAATTTGTAAAACATATAGTCTGGCATATTTTCATAACTTTGGCTAAATTTGTGGTAGCTTTTTCAAAAAAATATTGAAAGATGTATGGTGTACAGAACTGGTGGGTAAATATATGGTGAATTTAAATCAAATGGGGGGAGTTGGGGCAGAAATATTTTTGTTTTGACAAAATGTAAAATTATGCCATTTTCACAAATTCCTAAATGTATATCCTTGTTGAGACATGGCATTGTTCTTTCATTTGTTGTACACATTCCCATTGTGGGTAGCTTTTCATTCGTTTGTTTATCAGTTTTCACAAATAGTCACGGGTGCTGGAGATATTTTGGTTTAAATTTTTTCAAAAGCACCAAATTTGGACAAGACGGTACCTATACTAGTCTAGGCAACAAATCCAGAAATGTGCCTATTTAAGTTGCATGAGGCATTTTTGAGGAAAAGCAAACAAATAGGCGATTCTGAAAGATAATTTTGTGCTGAATATGAATATCCTGTTTGTGTTTCTCAAAATTGCCTAATTAGGTCAGTAATTAAGGTCAAAGGTCATTAAGTGCAAATTTCAGTTTTTCACAAGAAATGGTTTATTTTACCTCCTAAATACTATGATGTTAATAATTTTTCAATTTCCTTTTTAATAAATCATACACAGCATGTCAAAATATCGAAATGAATAGAAATGGTGAAAGAATTATTCACTTCTTTTGACAATATCTCCTTAACCATTGGAATTTCTCTTTTTTACCACGGGATGAGTTTACAGGCTGTTTTTCAAACCTATGCACGTTTGATCGGTGTTCTCTGGCTGATTTACATGGTTTTAGGTATTGAGGGACAGGAATATGGTATTTGGTTTCATAAATTATTATAATTAGGACAGTAATTAGAGCCAAGGGTCAATTAGTGCAGAATACCAATTATTTTTGTGCATCCCTACAAAATGCTGGTGCTGTCGTAGGCCCCTCTATATAATACCTCACATGCTTTTGTTAAATATACAGGGTGGGAATCCCTACCCACTGTCTGAAGCAGTGATGTAGTACTCGAGACCAGTCTCGGTCTTGGCTAGCCGGTCTTGGTCTTGAATCTTAATGACTCGGTCTTGGTCTTGGTGTCTGGTCTCGGGTCTCGGCAATGAAAATGTAGTAATAAATGCACTAGTTATACAAAACAAAGCACAGCAGTATAGGCCTATGTGGATATGGATAGGCATACATAATGAACATGTATCGGGTAGACCCCCCCCCCCCTCTCACACCCTACAAATGTGGTTGTATCGGCAACTTCTGTGAAGTTCCTATCAAATAGAGGGCGCAGCAACAAATTAATAAACCTGTTGCACAGTTGCATCCAGTTTAGCAATTAAGTCCAACTCATGCAAGAAGAGTAAGTCCAGTCAGCCTCCACCATCTCCATCTAGCTCAATTTCATCTAGCATCCCGTGCGGACAACGGTCCCCAAACAGCATTCCAAGCGACGATGAATCACTATAACTATAGACTTTGGCCCGTCCACATCAATAACCACACCAACCACGGTCTCACACAAATTATTTGAGGAAAACTTCAAACTGGTGAAACTCCTAGCACACTACCACCTTAAATCGAGGTAAAAATACGACCACCACGTCCACACTGCTGAGCCCTAAATTCCAGGGGTCATTCCAGGATCGCTGAAGCAATCTTCAGAAAAGAACATCGCTGCTCTTCACAAGAATTACGCTGTAAGAATACGAGCATCAACTCCACATCACTGAGGCCCAGCGGACCAACGCCAGACGCTCAGCCCAAGACAAGCTTGCTCAAGATTTCCAGGGTCCAGATTATCCCACCGCTCAACAACTCCTGAGCTTCTTAACAAGACCCCACCAACCGAAAAGAGGCATCAAAAGAAACCGACAACATTAGTCGATCTCTAACCACAAAACCAAACGGTCCTTTTCAGGACCACCACACCTCCTCAAAAGAGATAAATCCGTCATCTTGCCTCTATAATATAATATAATATAATTATAATAAATAAACTTGAGTATAACCCACCCTGTACCTTATCCGTTATATTCAAACTACAAATCTTTCAACTACCACGGCAAGAAGAAAACTCAACAAAGAAACCAAGAGATTCCCAAGTCAATCGAAATCTAACCATTTCTCTAACAAATGCAAATCGAAAACCAATCGAGCAAACTCCAGAACAATGTAAATTGTTCATAACGAACCTATCCAAAGCTTGTAAGTGACATAAATACCTTCAATCGAAGACTAAGAATTGCATTCTTAATGCGTAACAAACGCTCCAAAAACCATCCTTTCAAACAACCATAAAAATGGCAACCAAAATCATCTCCTAGTGCAACACTAGAAGAATATTTGGAAGCCACGCAATTCGAAGTGGCCCACATCAGGCTAATGACTCGGCAGAAAAACATGACCAAACAAGAACTATCCGCCATAAACAAACTTAGAAACAATCCTGACATCGTAGTCAAACCATATGACAAAGGCAGATGCATCTGCATTATGAACCACTCAGATTATCTACAAGTGGGTTACCACCACCTTGAGTCCCATCATCATTATACCCAACTGGACCAAGACATTACACCACAAACTATTATGATGGTTCACAACACATTAATTGAAATGAGAAACAACAAGCACATCGACAACGATACTCTGAAATACCTCGACCCACTTTCACAAAACTGCCAATGTCCAACCATGTATTTTCTCCCCAAAATACACAAAACTCCGCCACCGGGAGAACCTTTTGTTGGACGACCAAAGTGGATGTACCAGCCCTACGGCCAACATTTCAGAATACATAGACTATTTTCTTCTTCCCATAGTCGCCGCACAACCCACATATGTCCGCGACACAGCAGACATTTGGCGCAAACTGGAAGAAAGACAATTTCCACAAGATGTCTTAATTACAAGCATCGATGTTGTTTCTATGTACACAATGTCCGACAGACGGAAGCAACCAAATGCGTTTGCAATGCCCTCAAAAACACAAACCATAACCATCCGATCACAAAACCACGCTCGACTTACATACAAAAACCTTCTGGAACTCATTTTTGGCCGCAACTGTTTCCAATTCGGAAATAAATTCTTTCTTCAGAAAATTAGTTGTACAATGGGCTCTACATCTAGCCCTGAAATTTGTGACATCACCCTGCACGACTTCTAAAACAAAATAATCAAAAAAGCGGATAACATCCTCACATGGTGGCGCTATAGAGACGATATACTACAACGGAATCTACAACGGAACTCTGAACGAATTCCAAAATCTCGCCACGGAGATAAACAAGATGCACCCAACTCTAAAATTCACATACGAAGCCTCTGAATCATCAATCAACTACCTTGACTTAACCATATTCAAAGAAGACCGTTTCCATAAAACAGGAATCCTAGACACCAAAGTCTACACCAAACCAACGGAAACCTTCCAATAATTATCTCCATAAAACATCATCCCACCCACCCCATATTTTCAAAGCGTCCATATACGGAGAAACACTCCGCTACGCTAGAAAAACCAACAACGCGGATGACTTCCACAACAAAGTCAAAACATTATCAGAGAAACTAACCACACGAGGATACAATCCCAATGAGATCAAAACAGCGACAACCAAAGTCTCACATGCTGACCGATCAAGACTAATACACAACACGAAAGATGGAACACAAAAAAAGACTCCACTAGTCTTACAACCACCTACAGCCCAGCCATAAACCAAGGGTGACATACATCGAGCAATAAACAAACACTGGAACTTAATCCAAGGCAATCAATTACTTTCGGAACTATTTCCTAAAAAGCCCAAAACATTCGGGAGAAACTAATAAGAGCTAAATAAAGCTATGGTCACAAATCAGAGCAGCGACCGACCGATCAGTAGCCTGCTCGGCCGCTGCTGGAATTTAGGCATCGCCCAGCGATTTTTGGAGAAGTCGAGCAGGCTGTAGAGCCCCAGCGATGCCTGGGCGGTGACCTGTCGATTTCCCGTCGGTCGCCGGTCGATTTTAGGTCAAAACTGGGCGAAATCGGAGCTTTTTTCGCGCGGTGTCCCGGCAGTGACCGACCGGTGACCCTCCGATTGCCGGTCGGTCTCCCACCAGCCACCGGCTGATTTTAAAGAAATTGCCCGGCGGCCGGCCGGTAATCGACGGGGCATCGGCGGGTGTCTCGTAGGCGTACTGGCGGCGGCCCACCAGGCTCTGCCGAAAATTTCTCACGGGCAACCTGGGATGTGACTTCCCCAGACTGGTCATCATCAAAACCGCTTTTGCTTTGTCATTGCCATTGTCATTGTAATTGTCAGCCATTATCGGCTAGACGTCGCGGTGAATGGAGCTGGCGCTGCTAGACGCCGACCGATTTTGAACTCGCCTCCCAGTGACCGATTGATCTCCCAGCGGCGACCGGGCGGCGACCGCTCGGCAGCCTCTGGCCTAGCGGCTTCGATTTTTGACTTAAATCGCTCGATTTTGTGCCCAGGCAGCGACCGCCCAGTACAGGCACTGATAGTGCGGCAGATACGTGAAATAATTGTGCATTTTGTGGTAAAAGCACCAAATTTGGTACAGACATTGCTTAATATATAATTAACAAATTTAGATATTGTGCCAAGCTCAATTTTTTTCCTGGGGACCACAAATAGCAAATCCAAGATGGCCGCCATCCGATTCCGGAATATCTTTAAAATGCCCCCAAATCTTGGGGACAAAATATCTTGCAAACATGAATAAAGTGTCGTTTTCCATATTTCCATGTGTGCTGAATGCATTCCAACCAAAAACGAGTTGATAAAATGCACCAATTTGCGTAAATCCAAGATGGCCGCCGGGCAAAATCGGCCAAATGGGAAATCGGCAATAACTTTTGACAGAATCAAGATGGGGAGATGATTTTGGTGTCTACACATAGGTTTTCACATGCGAGGAACACAATGGAGGTATCCAAAATTATGTAGGATATTGCTAAAGCAACAGTAATCCAAGATGGCCACCAAAAAATGTCATATCTTTGTGACAAAATGTCGTTGAAACATGAATAAAGTGTTGTTTTCTATGTTTTCATACGCGCTGAATCCAATTGAATTGATCAAATGCACCAAAACTAATGAAATGGTCAATTGTATGATTAAATCCAACATTACAAGTGTCCATAGTGGTTCCCATTCTCGGGATGGTTTTTTTTTTCACACCCAAGACTCTGGTGAGTGTATGGCAGAACCTCAACAGAAACCAGTGTTGACCTTGCAAGAAAACATATCTTTGCTGTCAAAGGCAGGTCCATCGATGCCATACCACCAACTCGTGCAGCCCTGCTGCAACACACAAAACGGGCCATACATCAGGGTGGATATGTGTGGGGACAGGCGCATATCTGTTATATCTGTTATCCCCAGATATTCCCTCACCACAGTCTTGGGGGTGAAAAAAAAACCATCCCGAAGATGGGAACCACTATGGACACTTGTAATGTTGGATTTAATCATACAATTGACCATTTCTTTAGTTTTGGTGCATTTGATCAATTCAATTGGATTCAGCGCGTATGAAAACATAGAAAACAACACTTTATTCATGTTTCAACGACATTTTGTCACAAAGATATGACATTTTTTTGGTGGCCATCTTTGATTACTGTTGCTTTAGCAATATCCTACATAATTTTGGATACCTCCACTGTGTTCCTCGCATGTGAAAACCTATGTGTAAACACCAAAATCATCTCCCCCATCTTGATTCTGTCAAAATTTATTGCCGATTTCCCATTAATTTTGGCCGATTTTGCACGGCGGCCATCTTGGATTTACGCAAATTGGTGCATTTTATCAACTCGTTTTTGGTTGGAATGCATTCAGCACACATGGAAATATGGAAAACGACACTTTATTCATGTTTGCAAGATATTTTGTCCCCGAGATTTTGGGGCAATTTTGCAGATATTCCGGAATCGGATGGCGGCCATCTTGGATTTGCTATTTGTGGTCCCCATGAAAAAATTGAGCTTGGCACAATATCTAAATTTGTTAATTATATATTAAGCAATGTCTGTACCAAATTTGGTGCTTTTACCACAAAATGCACAATCCTTCTGATATTATACACATAGCTGCCGCACTATGAGCGTATTTTGGGCGGCGAGTGAAAAGTGAGCAGGCGCCGCCCAAATTTTAACTCCGCACTAAAACTTCAGCGGCGACCGAGCGATGCCCCCAAAACGAGCGGTGCCTGGGCGGCCGCCGCTCGGTGGCCGGGCAGAATTGGTTAAAAACTCGCCGCTCGGCCGCCGAGCGGGTTACTTTTGGGTAATGTGACCATAGCTTAAGAGAGCTAATATTTAGAGCTAATAATTCCCTTACAATTGGGTATTCTGCATTAATTGACCATTGGCTCTAATTACTGTCCTAATTGTAATAATTTATGAAACCAAATACCATATTCCTGTCCCTCAATACAAAAAACAATGTAAATCAGCCAGAGAACATTGATCAAAATTGCATTTAGGTGTGAAAAGCAGGTACAAACTCATCACGTGGAGAAAAAGAGAAAGTCCAAAGGTTACAGAGATATTCGCAAAAGAACTGAATAATTCTTCGGACATTTTTCGATACTTTGATATGCTGTGCGTGATTTATTATAAGAGAAATTGCAAAATTATTTACACCATTTTACATAAAAAAGGTAAAATAAACCATTTCTTGTGAAAAAATGAAATTTGCACTTACTGACCTTTGACCTTAATTACTGACCTAATTAGACAATTTTGAGAAACACAAACACGATATTCATATTCAGCACAAAATTACCGTTCAGAATCACCTATTTGTTTGCTTTTCCTCAAAAATGCCTCATGCAGTCATATTTTCTCAAAATCAAACCAGTCTATACCATACATTTTCAATTTTTGACGGGCGCCAAGATGGGCACTTCCCGGGGGCCACCATAATTTGCATAAATCCTAATACTTGCCGCGTAATATATTTATTCTTTTTTAGGTATATTTTGGTGATTTTACTTACACGTCCTTACTTTAATAACATTTTCTAAAGCACATAAGTGATTGAATAATTACGAGAACATAATATTTATGAGAACATAATAATTATCCATAATGGATATTATTATAACCAAAAGTTGTGCGCATTTACCCTTTACTCAAATATGATCAAGTCGTCTTGTCAAACATCAGTATTGACAAGCTTTAAATTCACAAAGTTAATTACTGGCACACAAAAAAAAATACATAGGGGGGAAATCAAATGTCTGTAATTTAGGCTTAAATTAGGCGAACGGTTGCCTAACGTGGACAACTTTAACAAGATCAAGGAAATCCCCAAAATAAAAAATTATTGTTTCTTACAACAATTATGTCAGCATTATTATGTTCCATTACTAATAATTTAGAAAATGTCCTTGAACTTGTTCAAGTCTCCCACGTCAGGCAACCCTTCACCCTCTTTCAGTCTAATTACAGACACCTCTTTTTTTCCTGGTTTTTGTTTGCTGGACTAAAGATCACAATGTTATCAATGTTCACATGATTTTCCATAAGGTTTTAATAGGGTAACTGGGCCAGTAAGCAACTTGAAGATCATGGATACTGAGGTTTGGCAAGACTACTTCATGATATCTGGAGACAAGGTTAATACATGCAAGACGCTTTTGCACCTAGTATGAACGTCTTTAGTCAGAGTTGTATTCGAGTCCCTGTGTGGGCCTGCAAATCAATTACAAGTTCTTCATCTCAAGTGAAATCATTAGCTTTTCAAATGAACTTTTAACCAAAGCATTCCTTTGTCATTGTTCGACCCGTTACTTGCGACTGGAATTGTGAAAGGACTTGCAGGGACTTGAATACAACTTTGTCTAAAGGAACAAAAATCAAAGCTAAACAGTGAGGGTTTCTGGCAAAATCAGACGGAACTGGGCACAATAGTGGAGAAAACTACAAAATTATGAGTAATTGGTGATTTTTATAATTTTAAGATTTATTTATATTTGTAATCTTTGGTATGCCTACTAACTATATTTTGTTGAGAAATAGTATGAAAGTAGTGGAATAAGTGTTTTTAAGGGCAAACAATTGACATTTTTGTCTTTATTACACATACAAAACTCTAAACTTCAAAGGCCTTTTCCTCAACATTTTACTTTTGCAACATGTCGATAAATGCCAACTTTAAACAGCCATAACTTGTTAAAGGGATCGTACACGTTTGGTAATTGGAACCAATTGTTTGTTTCAATCCTATATATTTATAGATGTATACCATAAAACTAACCTGTAAAAATTTCATTTCAAAAGGTGCTAGCGATTTTGTAGTATTGCCAAAAATCTGGAGTGGTTATGTCCACACAGGAAGAATAATCTGCATTGAAATACACAGTCTGAGAAACGTCACTGCAGTAACGCTTCTCAGATTCAAATTTTTGGGCATAAAAAGTGATATCTTTTCCATAACTGCAGTAATTCGAAGTGAAAAGTTTCTAAAAATGCATTATACTATCCAAAGCTGCTGTAGTTCTTACCAAGTAAGTTTTTATCGCCATTAATTTTTGGAGTAATTACCAAACGTATACGATCCCTTTAATGAAATGTCCGATTAAAGCCCAACAAACAGCATTGTAAGGATACTTTTATACTCTTTTTTTTATAATACCTGATGAGAACCCTCATTTTAACCTCTGCCAAGTTCCCTCTCATTTTGCCAGAACCCCTCACAAATGTGCAAAACATCTGAACAAGTAGGTGCACCAGATGTTATTCCAAGTGAACTCAAAAGCCACAGCTTGCTTCTAAATACCATCTTCAGACATAAGTTGGATTAAAAACTTCTTACTGTCCATTAAATACAAAAATACAATACAAATTGCATGTACATCTATAATACTGTGCAGCAACAAATTCATTTTTGTTTTATCTTATATAACTTTTTTCTATTTATACACATTAAAAAATACTGTTTATTTATTATTTATTTGTGAATAGTCAACTAAAAAATGGGAATAACAATAAGATTAAAACTGCTACAAACTGCTTACTGGCTAGAATGACCTAAAATATAAAAATCAAATAAGTTAAGAGGGCCTAATATTTCGATCTTATCAAGATCTTTTTAAAAGACAAAAAACAAATATAAAGGGGGACATGCAGCATGATGCACAACATGGTTGAGAGAAGAAACACAGAAGAGAAATAACAGAGTGGATTGGAACAATCAACAAAAGGAGGGTGGATTAGGCTAAGGGAATTAAAGATGAGGTCAGAGTGGGTAGGATCAAAGACAGACCAAGGGGGTAAAGTGGTTCAAACCTGGGTGGAGAACAAAAACGGAAGGGGTGAAACCACAAGAAAAGGGACCAAGATTGAAGATCAAAAGGAAGAACTAACAAAGAAGTGTGACTGGGAGTAATTGGGGGTTGGGAGGAAAAGGAGTGGGCAACAGTATAACAAGAAAGAGGAGTGTAAAAGGAAAATGGTTGGGGGAAACCAAAGGAGTGAGAACAAACAAAAAACAAACAATTAAATCTTGAAATGGGAAGAAGTTTAGGTTTAATGTTTAATTTAAAAAGAAAATTTAAAATTAAAAAAATTTAGAAATTAAAAAAAATTAAAAAATTAATAAAAATATTGACCACACTTTAAACTTCAGCCTTGCTCCACTGCACTGCAAAGTGACAATTTCCGAATGCATAATTCCTGGTCACAGGGTGGATATGTGTATCAATAATATGTATAAATAATATTTAAAATGCACCAGGGACTTCTCAACACGAGAAATGTGACATTTCAGAAAAATAATATTCTAGAAATAGAGTGGCTTAGAGTGGAATGGGAGGAATATTATCGCAAGGAAGAATCTGGACTTTTTTATTTGTTGAGGCGAAGCCGAGTGAAATGGAAAAAGTCTAGACTTTACCGAGCGATAATATTCCTCCCATTTCACCATTTAAAGCTACTCAATATTTGTTTTATATAACTGACATACAGATCTGCAAACGTTGGCTCATCCTGTTGACGTTGTCAGCCGCCGCCATGATTGTGTGTGGTTGTCCAGCAGCACAAATCAGATCACAACCTTCTTCCCAGGTTTTGGAGTGAGGGTCGACTGTTCAAAAGCCATGGGTACAAGGATGATCCTATAAACTGTTAAATGTGACCCACTATGCAAAAATGAGTCTGATGTGTTAAACATTTTTTGTTTTCAATTTTACAGTTTGTCAGAAAAAGCAGGAAATAAGCTTTCATTTGATATATGGCACAACCCTGTAGTGTAATGCATTGGTCTTTTACAATTTTGGGAAATTGGCTTTTTCTCAGTTTTATTCAAAATGTCTTTGAAAAGAAATGAAGATTTGTGTAGTGCTTCATCAAATGCTGTGGTAAGAAAATGACAAAACCTGTATTAAATTTTATTTAGGGATCAAAACAATCTTTTCAATTGATCAGATCTGAAAATATAGTTGTCGGAGAAACCAAAATGCAAAAAGAAAAAATGCGACATCAGACTCATTTTTGCAGAGCGGGTCACAAATAGTAAATCCCATTCGCCATGGGACAAATAGGACTTTTTGAGCCCCGGTGTGAATGGTAGCAATAATATGAAGGTCATGTGAAGTGAGTTCCACCAATCAAATGACAAGGATCTGCAGTTCAGTTATATAAACATGCCTTAAGCCGCGTTCGCATTGGACTTTTTTTGGTAAAACCTACGGAGACTGTTGTCAACTTTAACCAATTTAAATCCAATGCGGACAGGCGGTAACATTGTCAAATTGTCCATTTTACCCTCCGCAACAGTAAGATCTACAGGCCCAAGCTTCTAGTGGAGGATTTAACACCGTGAACTTTGACAATCACGTACGGTAACTTTTGACAATATTAAGTCCAATGCGAACGCGGCTCATGACAGGGGTTCGTAGCAAACCTAATCACAACACACAGTACCCTAGTCAGCTGTTTTTTTTGGAAATGGTTGCTTGAATTCATCAGGTGAGCCATCACGTACACCAGTATACATCTTCCACACATTTGGCTCGGAACCATTCCCTTAGAATACGGTCTCTTGGGGTCAGCTCTGCGTCTTGGCTCCTGTCGTAAGATCTTGCCTCCTCCTGCGTCTATGGTGAGATAAACAAAAGACACGTGACGTTACCATCTCATCAAGCATGCGATCATGATGATGAGCATCGGATTGGATTGACTATAGGACCATGGAGGAAGAAAAACAGACTTGCTCCATGCTAGGACACACCGACCCGAAACATTCAAAATATAAACCAAATCTAATCTGAACTTTCTAACAGAACCAAACACAACTCGACAAAAATATAAGGAAAAACTGACCCGAACCAAGGAAAAAACACCAAAAAAACCTAATGTCTGATTTGGGGCAAATTCACTCTAAATTTACCGAAAATTGTATCCATTTTGTGCCTGAACTTATACCAGTATCACAATGACATGAATATCAATTGATCAAGCAACGTCCGCCTGATTAACTAACCATCCTGTGGTATGTAAAGAATTATCTTTTTGTGCGCGTGTTTCTGATCTACTGTTCTCTTTGATGTGCCGCTACCAACACGTACATTTGGCTGTAATCTGAAGCTGTAAAAAAGCGAATACACACCATGTGATTTACCGTTTCGGTTGTTTTGGGTTTATTTTTATTTATTTTTAACATAGCTTACCCAACACGACACGACCCGACCTGAAAATCACAAATGTGACCCACTCTGCAAAAATGAGTCTGATGTGTTAAAAATGGTTTGTTTTTTTAATTTTACAGTTCGTCAGAAAAAGCAGGAAATAAGCTTTTATTTGATATGGCACAACTCTGTAGTGTAATGTATTGGTCTTTTACAATTTTGGGAAATTTGCTTTTTCTTAGTTATATTCAAAGAAGATTTACAATTGTAGTGCTTCATCAGATGCTATGGTAAGAGAATGACAAAACCTGTTTAAAATTTAATTTAGGTATCAAAACAATGTTTTCAATCGATCAGATCTGAAAATATAGGTGTCCGAGAAACCAAAATGCCTTAAAACCAAAATAGTATTTGTTGAAAGAAAAATCAACTCCGAGACAATAAACAGCCCTTTACGTAAAAATGTATTTTGCGACATCAGACTCATTTTTGCAGAGCGGGTCACAAATGGACAACCAAAATCGACCCGACTGAAATGATGGAAAAACCAACCTGACCCAACTCGAATCGGGTTGGTTTTGCACAACATTACTACTGAGAAGATCACTTTGAATTATGTCTGCATGCTGCTTTCTAGACTCCAGAGTTGTAGACAATACTTTGAGTAAAATCCATGAATTTATTTTGTGTAAACTTTGTGAAGACCTTGACTCCCAATACCTCTATTGTGCTCAGGTCTCCACATAGTATCGAATTTAGAAATAAGCATGTATGGAAACTAGGGCAGCTACTTGTAATTGTGTTACTGATGTCACGCTTAACCAGTTCGCGCCGGATGACGTATATAAACGCAAAGTTTTAAAACGAATGACGAAAACGATTCAAAACGAATGACGCATAAACACGCCACGAGCAAGGCTGGAAATGTCTGTTAGCAGCGAGCAAGGCCGGAAATGCCTGGGTGTGCTTCCCGGCCTGAACCCGCTTCGAATAGAGTTTCGTTAAAAATAATCCCGGCGCGAACTGGTTAAGAACGGGTTGTTATTCTGATAAATGTTTGAAGTACACAAATAATTTTAATAAATCTTTAATTTGACATGTACATGTATTCATTTTGTTTTTCACAACAGTTTGTTTTATTTTTATTTTTTCCTTTCCGGAAAAGCTTCTAAATGGTGGACTGGTATGATCATTTTAGTGAAGCAGATAGGGTAATATTTCAGGGAATTGTGCCTTTGACAAGCGGAATTTGGCACCCAGTCAAAGTGTCATGAGAAAGATATTTGGACATAGGGCCATCGCAGATTAGCCCTTTGAACAAAATATAGGTTGAACAAACAAGCAATTTTCAAAATGGCTGCCAATGCATGTTATTCTATCTTTTTTTTAAGGCACAATCCTGTTATGGCCCTATATCCAAATAACTTTCTCATGACAAACTCGAACTGTGTGCCAAATTCCAAGCTCGTGTCATCAAAGACACAATCCCATCACCTATCTGCCGTACTATTGACAACAAATATACTTCATGAAATGTTGCTTTTGGAGTATTATATCTTACCATTGGTTCTGGGTAGACTCTGCGAGTACTTTGGCGATGTATGTGCTCATGATAAGCCTCTTCTAACATGGCAACCTGATCAGGAACCAGACATCTATAGCACAACTCACATTCCTGGCAACATGCAACAAAGATATTAAAGGTAGTATACACCATTGGTAATTTGTTGAATTATCAGGAATGGGTGGATTTGGGGGGTTGTATTTTATAGTAAATATCGTTTAACTGACCTGTCCGAATTTTTACATTCATGGATGCCGAGAAAAGCATGAAAAACAGCGTTTGTTTTCCACCGGAGTCGAGCAGTTATTCTTATGTTATCTTTGTTTTTTCGCGCTCGCCGGACGGCGAGAATGAATTTTTTTTTATACAATTCAATTTTTTTGGAACAATTACAGGATATCTAGGGCCCTTATTTTGCTGGATGCCTACAATCATTATTTACTTTTAAATAAGTAAGATATTTCTTAATAATTCGGTAGTAAATTTTTTCGATATCTGCAAATGGTGTATACTACCTTTAAACCGTCAATCATTACTGGCTATTAAACCTAACTCAATACTTTACTTTTAATAATAAGATGACCATGCCCGTCAACATCCATTACTCACTCTGCTTCACATAATACTTCAGGACTAAATCCGTTTAAAGGTAGGATACACCATTGGTATTTTGCTTTAATTATCATGTATGGGTAGATTTTTGGGGTTGTATTTTATAGTAAATATCGTTTAACTGACCTGTCCGAAGTTTTATAATCATGGGTGCCGAGAAAAGCACAAAAAACAGTGTTGTTTTCAACCGGTGCCGAGCAGTTATTCTTATGTTATAATTTTTTTCACGATCCCCCCATATTTTTTCAGAATAATTACAGGATATCTAGCGCAATCATTTTGCTGGATGCCTAGAATCATTATTTAAGTTCAAATAATTAAGATATTTCCTAAAAATTCGGGTAGTAAAATGTTTTGATATCTGCAAATGGTGTATCCTACCTTGAAATCCACCACTGGAGCTGGTGTTCTATCTGCAGACATCCCCCAAAAGGGGGATATGGATTTTAATAATAAAGTTGGTAAGGTTTATAGATTAAGAATTTGGCTTTCCAATATTAAAACACCCACTTATTGTAATAATCATTCACAGGCGTTTTATACACAGTTAGGAATAATGTTCTTAATCGAGACTTGCTTGTGCCTGCACCTGTCGAGAATAGACAACAAGTCTAACAAAATATTAAGATCATCATGTGCGTTAACTTTTTTTTTTTGGGGGGGGGGTCTTTTTACATTTATTTGTTTATATTTTTGTTAGGTAGTTGACTTGCTGCAATATGTCTTATTCAGGGGTCGCCCATCTTAAATTCAAAGCGAGGTCAAATCTTGCAAATAGAAATGAAAGTAATGAAATAAAGTTAATTACAAAATAATACCAGTCTGCTCTGATGAATAATTAAAAAATTGCTATTAATGATATGCTAACGTTTTAAACTATATTAAAAAATAAGAAAACAAACTGAGGCTTGAAATGTATAAATAGTCTGGCATCATTTAATATAACGGTTTACAAGGCCTATGTTTACACATACGTGAGTTAGTCGCAACAATTTTATGTCGCGCAGCAATGTTGCATACGCGCATGTACATGTATATGTTGTATATCGTGCAACAAATGTTGCACGATTTTTGATACATATTATTATTAGCATGATAAGTCGCACAACTTTGTCACGTAAATGTAAACACGTTCATTGATTGTGTGTATATAAATATGCACGACATTATCCCTCAACAAAATCACATACATGTAATTATATGTGTTAATAAAATTCAGAGAGCCCGATAAAAAATGGCTTCATTGTGAATATTTATATTTGACCAATTTTCGAGATGGAGAGCTCATATTTCTTGTGAATGATTGATTGTGAATGAATTGTATTTGGCTTGAGATCAAGTTCTGAGTTGTGACTGGCTGTTTGTATGACTTCATTTTAAATAAAAAGTACATTAAAAATCACACTTACATTTGAGATGCAGCTGGAACACTGTGCACTGCCACATACGTCTGATTGCACAACAACACGCTTCTCACTGACTTGCATGGCTTGAGAATCCGCTGAACTATTCATTATAAACAAGATCATCAATGGACTCATCATCACTGCTATGTATAGCATTACACATTATGAGAAAAAATGTTGCGTCAAATCTAACTTTTCCTAAAGTTATTCAAGGTAGGATACACCATTTGCCGATTTTGAAAAAAGTTACTTATTATTAAGAAATATCTTACTTTTTTTTTAAGTTAATAATTTTTGTTTTTTTCTCGTATGGACCGAAGTCCGGATTGACAGCTTTAGTTTGAGAGGTCTTTTTTCTCTTAGCCGGATCACCACGAGAAGGTAGCTGTCTTGATCCTTCAGAAACACCGGGGGAAACACCGGGGCAAACCCCTTCTCTTAGCGATAAGTTTTTCTGGGTTCTTTTACGTGCATTACACAACACACGGGACCTCCAGCTTTACGTCCCATCCGAAGGAGTGAGTGAGTGAGTTTTTAGGGTTTAACGCCGTACCAGCATCAATGGCCATATTCACGGCGGGAACAAATTTCATTCAACAATTTTTTTTATTTCATTCAACAATTAATGTGAAGAAGTTACAGTTTTAGAGGTGGGAGGAAAACCCCAGAAGAATATCCTGGGGAAAAACCCACGGAGTCAGGCAGGGACTGAAAACCCAATCCACATATTGGCCCAGGCCGGATTCGAACCCGGGTCATAGTGGTGGAAGGCGAGGAAAGAACCGCTACACCAACCCGACTCCCCCCGTCCGAAGGACGAAGCAATAGTGGTTTAATTGCTTTGCTAAGGACACACGTGTCGACACCGGGACTCGAACTCACGCTCTGCAAAACAGAAAACCGGGTTCTTAACCGCCCGGCCACGACACTCCAGTTAATAATGATTCTAGGTATCTAGCAAAATTATTGCGCTAGAAATTTTGTAATTGTTCCGGAAAATTGAATAAATAAATAAATAAAAAGACGATCGCCAGAAGGCAATTGCGAAATAAACAAAAAACAAGAACAACTGCCCAACGCTGGTTATAAACAAACACTGTGTTTTTTTGTTTTTTTGGCAACCACGATTGTCAAACTTCGGAGAGGTCAGTTAAACAATATGTGACCCGCTCCATCGTAATCAGGAATAAGTCGCTGAGGCCGTTTTACACAATTGGCCGTTGAAGTGAACGCATGGGTGAAAATCGTGACCAAGTCGATTTTCTGAACATTGTATTTTTAGGAAGTATAGTTATCACAGATTATTGTCATTAATGTCTTGTATGTAAAAACGATCAATAAAGATGAAAATGAAGAGGATTTGTGTGCGCTGTCCGTATGATTTTGGGCAATTTTGTTTATTTCAAAGCTGTTTTTCTCGGAATGTGGATTCGGCAAATAAATATACAACCGTCATCTTCATCAGACCATAACTTGTTAACCGTAACAGATACACACTTGTGATGGGTATCATTAGAAAGCTTATGCAATTCCCTTTCTCACCATGTGCATATCTTAAAAAGTCTTTTTGCGAATTATTCCCGATTTCGATGGAGCGGGTCACATATTTACTACAAAATACAATACCCCAAATCTACCCATTCATAAAAATTCAAGCAATTACCAATGGTGTATCCTACCTTTAAAGTTAAGTTGATTCCAGAAGTTAAGTTAACCATGGCCAATTTCAGGCTATGCTATAATGCACATTTTTACAAAAGAAAATCACAACATTTTCCCATCAGATTCGAACCAGCCACCCTGGCTAGGTTGGTGGTCGAGTGGTAATACATCTGAACTAGAAAGCAGGAGGTCGTGGGTTCGAGTCCCACCCGAGTCAGGACAACACCAAGTGTAAATACACGTTGTGAAGGGCCAAATATCGTCACCTGAGATTTATCTTAATATCGAATGCGTTTTAATAAAGTTGAATAATACAGTAAAACTCACGTGTATTTACGTTTCCCATGAACGTTCCTTGCAATCCCCACCACGCTCAAGATGTTGTAAATCACATGCTCGTACAAGAACTTGTTGGGCAGGAAGTGGTTGGAGGAAAGGTTAGGCGACATATTCACCTGTCAATGATCAATAGAGACACAAGGCACATTTTAAGGAGACACATTCAGCAATAAATAGGAAAGGGCATTTATTATTCAATGTATTTTGTTTAATGCAATACTTGATTTGTGTCATTTCTGGTTTTTTCTTGGAAACACCAATGGAAACGCACCCCCCCCCCTCTTTTGGTCATTGTTTTGTTTCAGAATCTAAGGAAATCTGTTCAGATATCTGAGGTGATGTGTTAGTATTGATAGTCTGGAGTGTGTATATGGTAAATATGTTCACTCTGTTAATGCTGGGTATATATTTTGGTGTTTTTTTTGTTTTATGCTATTGAAAATGTTCATATGTGACCCTCTCCTACGAAACCCGACATAAGTCGCACAGGCTATTTCTAAGTTGAAATGGGGTGAACAATTTGGCGAACATTGATTTTTGTTTTTTGTTATTTTTTATTCTTTAATATGTATACTTTAACCCTCATGATCATTTAAACAAAATCAACTTTATTGATTAGAAAGTACAAAAATCATGCATTTATTGAGGCAAACTGTGTCCTAAAAGTGGTAATTCAGTGGTAAACTCCAAAAAATACATCAAATTTTTCATAGATTATCGGAAATCAACTGAACAACGTCTTCCTGAAATGAAATCAAAGCAACAGTGCCCTTAGTTTTTAGAAAAAAGCATGGACAATTTTTAAGTGTTCAAAAACAATTAAGTGTTTAAAAACATGCACTTTTAATGCATTAACCAAAAAGAAATGTCGAATAGTTTTTATACATTTAAGAGGAGTGGAAATTTGCACAGAAATGTGTTGAATGAACCCTTAATTCAGAAAAATGACAATATGAAGTACAACTCACAATACCAGTGTACAATATTTTATACACACCAAAAAAGGATATAACGTTCTATTCGTACATACTGTACATGTAGTGTTGTTTACCAGTTCGCGCCGGGATTTTTTTAACATCACCGAGCCGAGGGGCGGGATTATTTTTAACGAAACTCGATCCGATGCAGGTTTAGGCCGATAGTGTCTGAAAGCACACCCACGCATTTCCGGCCTTGCTCGTGGCGTGATCTGAAATTCGGTACCCTCTGGAGACCTGAACACAATGTGTATATAATGGAGACAAAACGTCTCCGGAGGGTAAATTTCTATAGATGAATAGGTTTCCACTGAGAATTTCACGAATTAGATTTTTGGAGTGTACTCAAATTACTCAAAAACTAGGTTTAGGATGTGGGTTAGGGTTAGTGTTTGGGTTAGGGTATAATATAGGGTATATTGGGTCGAAATTTCAACCCAGGAAATTAATTGTGGTTGAAATGGGAGCATTTTGAAAAAGGTGCCCGACTTTTTAAGCAGTTTGTACATGAGAACAAAGAGATGTCTCCACTAGGATACAAATTTGAGAGTCATTGTTTATGCGTCATCCGTTTTGAATCTGGAAAAAAAATTGCGTTTATATAGTATATACGTCATCCGGCGCGAACTGGTTAAGACATTTCATAGTAGTCCAGTCAAAATACCAAATTTTGTATTGTTGACCTCAAACAAATTGCAACAATTTTTTTTTCCACCACAGTGCACTTCTATAAGGTCCCTAGAATTACAAACTAAAAATCTTTAAAAATCCAAGTGGTGGAAATATGAATAATTTGCATAAATCGTTAATCCCCGTCGTGTAATATGTTTATTCCCATATTTGGGTATATATTTTATTTTTCGAAAAGTTTATTTTGGTGATTCTACTTACACATCCTTACTTCAATAACATTTTCTAAAGCATGTAAGTGTCTGAATAATTTTGAAAATGGAGTAATGGTTCAAAATGACTAAAATTTTAGCCTATAATTTGCACGCATTTACCTTGTCTCCAGATATCATCAAGTAGTCAGTATTGGTGAGCTTCGAATTCACCAAGTTGCTTACTGGCACAGTTATCATATTAAAACCTTATGGAAAAACATTATGAACAATGATAACATTGTGATATTTAGCCCAGCAAACAAAAACTGGGGAAAAATGATGTGTCCCTAAATTGGGCTAACAAGTAGGTGAAGGGTTGCCCAAGGTGAGAGACTTGAACAAGTTCAAGTTCATTGTTGCTTACAATAATCATATCTACGTTAAAATGTATTTTGAGGATTTTCTTGAACTTGTTCAAGTCTTCCATGTTAGGTAACCCTTTAATTTCTTTTTCGCCCACTTTATGAACAAACCATTTTCTCCCAGTTTTGGTTTGCTGGGCTAAATATCACAATGTTATCATTGTTCATATAAGTTTCCATAATGTTTTAATATGATAACTGTGCCAGTAAGCAACTTGGTGAATTTAAAGCTCACCAATACTCACTACTTGATGATATCTGGAGACAGTGTAATGTACGCATATTTATAGGGTCACGAAGTTGTCATTTTGGATAATTACCATGTTCTCATAATTATTCAGTCACTTATACGCTTTAGAAAAAGTTATCGAAGTAGGGATATGTAAGTAGAATCACCCAAATAAACTTTTTTTAATAAAATATATTACATACCCAAATATGGAAATAAATATATTACGCGGCAGGGATTAACGATTTGTGACCCAGCACGACTAAATGAGACACTTTGCGGCAAAAATGAAAATTGAGATTTTGATTTCATCATTTAAAGCTAAACAAGCTTTAAATGATGAAATCAAAATTTCAAACTTTTATTTTTGCCGCAAAGTGTCTCATTTACTCGTGCTGGGTCACATTTATGCAAATTAGTCATATTTCCACCACTTGAATTTTTAAAGACTTTTAATATGTCATTGTGGAAACCTTTTAGAAATGCATTGTGGTGAAAAAAAATATTGTTACAATTTGTTTGAGGTCAAAACTTATTTTTCCTGGACTATAGGGTTCGTGTGCTTCTTAGGAAATTTCTCTATATGTAATACTATAAACCCTAAAAACTGTTTTGACCCAACATTTTCAATATCGCCCTAATATGTCTTCTTCTCCATTTCCTTTCATTATACCCTAACCCGTCTAACCCCTTTAACTGGAAACCCTAAATGCTATAGAAAAATGTCCCCAAAACTCGGTCAGCTTTTTGTTCAAACAAAAGAAACTGTCGCCATAACTATGGTAGGTGTACGGACTGTACGGTATATGTATGCCTAGCTGCATAATCTACCATTACACTGTTAGACATGTAGTCTATTAGTCTCATTAGAAGGAAGAACAAAATCCGCACTCACCTCCATGAGAAAGAGGTTGAGGTTCTCATCCAAAACAAAATCAAAGCGCATCAGCTCAAAAAATATACTGCAAAACAAGAAAAAAGGGAGAAAATGAAACTGAAATACAAGAAACTTTTTTTCTTGAAAACCTTAACTTTAAGCAATTATTACCCCAAATACGACATATGTCCCAACACATAATGTACAAAAATGATGTGTATGTCGATAATGTGGTGGTGTATCTTAGTTTGGTCTGTAATTAGTCATTAGACGTCACATATTATAGGCCATCAGCCTGGGGGGGGGTTGGTCGGTAACCAATTTCTGAGAGGAATAATGCTAACTTTTGGCAAGGTATGAACCCACGTTTGTGTAGTTGGGAAATATGTGATAGCAACCCAGCGGTGGCAGCTTTTTAGGCTTTATCACTCTTTGGAGAAAAAAACGGCTGCCAACATGCTAGTTACTGCATATACATGTACATGTAATTAATCCGGTAAGCAGCATATTGGCAGCCATTTTGAAAAAGAAATTACCCAACTTATCCCAGATATGTGGGTAAAAAATGTAAATAGAGAGGTTTCGCATACGAACGGATACGCGTACGTTTAGCTATCCGTACGCGTTTTATACTTGCGTGCAGCGAGCGAGATATCCGTGCCTTGTACACGGTTTGCGAATAGTGAGCAACTGTGACGTCATAAGTCCGCGAAAATTGAGGGCGTATCCGTTAAGCTAACCGTATCCGTTTGCAGGCGAAACCTCTCTATTATTTATTGTCCAATCAACGGTTTACTGAATAAAACAGCAGAAATTAATCAATTTTTGTTTTAAAGGTTGGATACACCATTGGTATTTGCTTGAATTATCAGGAATGGGTTGATTTGGGATTGTATTTTATAGTAAATATCATTATACATTTAACCGACCTGTCAAAAGTTTTACAATTAAAGCAAGAACAAAAAGCTAGAAAAACGGCGTCCCTTTTTTTAAATTGGCGTCAAGCAGTTGTTCATGTTATCCTGTTTTTAAAAATAATTTTATACAATTCAATTTTTTGGAATTTAGCGCAATCATTTAGCTGGATGCCTAGAATCATTATTTGTGACCCACTCTGCAAAAATTAGTCTGATGTGTTAAAAATGTGTTTTTTTAAGTTTAAAGTTGGTCAGAAAAAGCAGGAAATAAGCTCTCATTTGATATATGGCACAACTCTGTAGTGTAATGCATTGGTCTTTTACAATTGTCTTTGAAAAGAAATGAATATTTACAATTGTAGTGCTTCATCAGATGCTATGGTAAGAGAATGACAAAACCTGTATTAAATTTAATTTAGGGATCAAAACAATCTTTTCAATCGATCAGATCTGGGGAAACCAAAATGCCTTAAAACAAAAATATTAATTGTTAAAAGAAGAATCACCCCTGAGACAATAAATAGCCCTTTACGTAAAAATATATTTTCCGACATCAGACTCATTTTTGCAGAGCGGTTCACATTTACTTTTGATATCTGCAAATGGTGTATTTTACCTTTAAATATAAAACTCATTAAACAAAAATCAAAATTAGCCTGAAGACATTTTTACCCACTTTTTATGCTTGAATTTATTGAGATTTTTCAGAAGCTGCGGGTACTTCTTGAGAAACACCCCTCTGACGGAGCTGTAGACCTGGGGGTAGATCTGTGACGCGTCCAGGCCTGTCAATGAAGAAAAAGATGCATTTAAAGGAAATGATCTGATAACACTTCAGATTCAGAAGAACAGGGTTTCAGAGAAATTAGCCATTTAACAGGTTGTCTGTCATAATAAATTGTTGTCTTTCTATTTCCTGCACCTTTTCTAAATCCTTACAAACTCTGAACTCCTCAATAAACTGCCATTTGAATATTAAACCTGATGCATACACAACCACTACTGTATACTCCTACAAGTTAAATACCTTAAAAGAATCATAACAAGCTTTAGTCTTAAGTTACTTTGTTTCTATGGTATTAAGATACACATGTATTCAGAGGTGGCCAAATAGTTGATTGTTTTTGGTTATTCTTTCCAAGGAAAAAACCAGGACCTTTTACTCACACTTTAAACTCGAAATATTCAATAATACTTTCATTTTGCAACAGTTAACCGTATCCAAAAAAATGCCTGTTTTACAGAGAAGGGTAAACCTTGAGTTTGTATCGGCATTCAAATGGAGGACAATAGGGTCCGTGATGGACAGAAAGTCCACGACTGACAGAAAGTTCACGATTGAAAATTGTGAACAAAACATATAAGGATGGTGTTTAGCCATTAAACATTGATGTTTAGGAATCAAACACAAAATCAATTATCAATTGCATTAAAAAAAAATAGGTGCCATGGTCAATTTGACCTCTCTTGGAAAATGAATCTTATAACTCTGCCATAAATTATCAGATGTGGACGTTTGATGTCTCATTTTTAAGTGGAAATTTGTATCTTTCAAACAACACCTATATTATCTATGTTGGTTACATATATTCTATGTGTGGCATTCCATTATATTTTGTTTGCAATTTTTGTATTGTTTGGATATTAGTATACTCCTACAAGTTAAATACCTTAAAAGAATCATAACAAGCTTTAGTCTTGTCACAAAGGCCCCCTTAATAAATGGCCTTTGTGACAGTTCAGTGGGAAACTCGTGGATAACTACCAGAAAATTACATGTACCTTGAGATCTGAAGTATGCATTCAAAGATTCCCTGAATGTAAAATGCTGCTCATTAAATAGTTTGGCAAAGGAGGGCATCTGCAGATGGAAATAACAAGGAAAGCAAAATACATCATTGAAAACAACAATATACTGTATCAAAATATCTCATATAAGAATTTCAGGACCAATTGGTTTAAAATAACACACTATTTATATCACATGCATGTTTCTGTGTAGTAGAATCACAAGTACCGGAAGCCAGCTCCCAAACAGCTCAATTTTTGAGAGTCAAAATTTGAACCCGTAAAATGTGTTCTTTCAGAAACAACACAAGATCACCTGATGGTTCTGCGGATGTTCATATTTTACTTTTATACTCTCTTTCCAAAGAATATCATTTTGTTTAAAATTTGTTTTGTAGCCCAATTGGGCACTTTTCAGGATGTTGTGCCCCTAAAGGGGTAATCTACCTTTAGCAGCTATCCAAAAAGTAACCACACAAAATACTGTTAAAAAACTTGCTTGTTGTAAAGATATTATTGATTCTAAACTCCCTGTGGAATTATTTCGTCTGGCCTGCTGTAATTTTAAAGAAAATACCAAAGAATGTCTTTTCCAAATATGCGTCTCAAAGATCACTTTTAGAGGTTCCGCAAATATTACGTTAGAACGACGCGCGACGCACGTGTTGGCGCTAATATTGGTCTGTATGTCCTGTACGGGGTGCCCCGCGAGTAGCTATAATCCGTTGGCAAAATTGTGTTCGCAATTCAAAATTGTGACTCAGCAAATCCTGAATTGAAACCAATTTAGAGAAAATCCTAGAGCTAAATACTTCATCAGGTCGGTTTGTCAAGCACCTCGCAAAAAAGCACTTTTGCTGCTTTAACCCTAACTCCCTACCCCATTTCTCTAACACATAACCTGAATCCTGCAAAATCCTCCAATTAAAAAGTGGTACAATTTAATGTAAACCTGAATCCTGCAAAATCCTCCAATATTTACTAATGGTGACCGGCCTGAATCCTGCACAATCCTGCAGTGGGTTTACCATTAAGCTATAAAGCAGCCAAACATGGAACAAACAGCTGCTAAGTGCTCATTACAACAAGGGTCTGCACACATGACTCTTGATATGCAAACGTTTCCTATCCTTGACACAGAACTGACCGGACAACTTGACTAAAGCTCTATAGAGAATGTGCATAGAGCACGAGCAGTGTGAAAGTACAAACTAACAAATAACCGCAATCCTCCAAAATCTTCATTTGGATAAAAACCCAAGTAACCTCAATCCTGCAAAATCAGCCAGCATTAGTTTAGGCCCTATGACCTGGATCCTGCATTATCAGATGAATCACCAACCTGCCACATGAGTGTGTAGTCATTGCCGACTACGTACTTATTTTGCAAAGAGGATTTTGGAGGATTTGGGATGGTTAGGGTTAAATGTAAATTTGAGATGAATCATCAACCTGCCACATGGGTGTGCAGTCATCGCCGACTACGTACTTATTTTGCAAAGAGGATTTTGGAGGATTTGAGATGGTCAGGGTTAAATGTAAATTTGAGATGAATCACCAACCTGCCACATGGGTGTGTAGTCATCGCCGACTACGTACTTATTCACGTCTTCATAGTTGATAGGATGATAGTTCTTAGAACAGAAACGAACCAGCGTCTCATCATCAACGATGTAGATTCGCAGAGGATCTACTGAAGTTACCACCACGTAAACGCCGATGTCAAATTTACGACCGTCGATCAAGAAAGGCTTGTCAATGAACTCCTGAATAAAGCTGTTGGCTGCATTAAAGTCCAACTCTGGAACAAAAATAACGGTCATTCTGTAATTAACATGGTAAAGTATTTTTCCTGTTACCTTGGTACTTAAAATAAAAGGTGACATACAATATTTACCTTTGCTGTAATTTTTAGAAATGGACGGATTTGGGGTTTAGTATGTTATAGAAAATATGAAGATTTAATAAAGATGGTGAATCGGTGCAAGAAAGTTCAATTTTTTCAATGGTGGTCGGCTATTATTGAAAATAATAGGCCATTGTAAAAATGATTGTCCAGCACGGAATCGCCTACATTCCACATAATCTGCACGCTGCACCCCTACTCACCAGCTACTGGCTTGACCTTTATGCCTCGGTGTGCGTTACTCTTTTGCACCCAGAGCTTTTCAGGGTTTCTGGATGCCTAGAAAGAAAAAGGCAAAAACAAATCGCTTGAAATCAGCAACATATCAATAGTTGTGACAATCAAGACACAGCAAAAGAGCAGTTTATTACTATTACTCAAAATAAAAAACAAGTTCTTTTTTGTATTGCCATTATTACTAGGAAATTATTAGGAAAACTGGAAGAAAAAAAAATCCACCAGAAACAGATTGTGAAGTTTGCAAAAATGTGAGCTAAGATTGGATATGAATTTGAATTCTAACGACTTTAACCAGTTCGCGTCGGGATTATTTTAACATTACTCAGCCAAGGCCTGGGATTATTTTTAACGAAACTCAATCCAAGGTGTGTTCAGGCCGTTGGTAACGGGAAGCACACCCACGCATTTCCGGCCTTGCTCGCTGCTGACAGACATTTCTGGCCTCGCTCGTTTTGTGTTTATGCGTCATCCGTTTTAAATCTGGGGAAAACTTTGCATGTATATCTGTCCTCCGGCGCGAACTGGTTAACCAGTTCGCGCCGGGATTATTTTAACATCGCCGAGCCGACGGGCGGGATTATTTTTAACGAAACTCGATCCGAAGCGTGTTCAGGCCGATAGTGCTGGGTAGCACACCCACGCATTTCCGGCCTTGCGCGCTGCTGACATACATTTCCGAACTTGAACTTGGCGTGTTTGCGTCATCCGTTTTGAATTTGGGGAAATTTTTGCGTTTATATACGTCATCCGGCGCGAACTGGTTAATTACCCAGAATGTGAATTTGGACTAAGGATGTGAATTTAGAGCATTTGGATGATTTTAATTTTTTTGTTAAAAATAACATTCTGCTACTGGCCGTGCCAAATTCCTAGTACAAAAAAGCCTTGTCCACTGCACACAGTCAACAACACGCGCGCCTCCCCAATGCTACAATCTACGTTTCACATGCAAGTGCGAACACATCAGGTTGTTGCGCACTCGTGTCGCACATCAATCACAACCCCGATTGGTCAGTCAATGCATCGAAGGGCGGAGCTGAACGGAATCGGGTCTATTCCTTCTCACCTCCTGTCTGAATTCCTGTTCTTGTTGCGGCATCTTGAAGGCTTTAGGGACGTACTCCATGTCAGATGTGGCTAGGTGTACCTTCTGGGTGATGAAGCCAGTGCCAGGGAAATGATTCAACTGGCAAAACCAACAGTATGTCGACGAGAAGAATTATCAACCTGTATAATTCTGAAAGCAAGTTTCCTTTGAATTTCTGACCAAGGTTCTTCTCATTAAAACCCTCGGAGTAACAACATGACTAACAAATTGAGGTGGTATTTTTTATACGGGAAGGCCAGACTGAAACCGAATATTTCATGCCAGTAAATGGGGCTTATGATAACTATTGTATGGCTATATACTGTTCGAAACATGTATTATTAGCTAATTAGTGGTAAACCAATTATGCAAATTACCAGTGTGCTTATTTTTGTCATATGTGACCGGCTCTACAAAAAGGTGTATTAAGTCGCGCTGTGCACTATCATGTAATGGCCTGCTCAACGTTGAGAGGGTAAACATTTCATCAAAATGTGATTTACATTTTTTGTCATGAATGACATATTTAATACCTACAGTTTCAGGTTTCATTCAAAGAAATGTTGATTTTGATAAATAAAGTGGGGAAAAATACCATATTGTGTGCATCGTTCTGTTGTAGTACAACAGAGCCGGCTATTTCAAAGCCTGTTTTCTCAATTGTGTAATTTGAACTCCAAGGAAGTAATCAATATGTAAACACGTCATATCTCCAAAATGAGAGGTGCTATACGTTGTGAGCTTTTCAACCATGTATAACTCAATTTGTTTTTTTGCGACATAATACACCTTTTGTAGAGCCAGTCACATATTTGTGCCCAGTGGACCTTCATAATTAGTGGTAAACCAATTATGCAAATTACCAGTGTGCTTATTTTTGTCAAGTGTGTTCCTAGTGGACCTTTATACAACCTGTTAAAACCATTAGACTTGTATTCTGTAAATCAAACGATGTTAAATATGCAGAATACAAACGTACTGTGCGAACAGTCCCTTGGAACAACCGTGTGTGTTTTTTTACCTAGTGGCTCCGAGGGTTCTAAACTGTGCAGACTTTCTGCAGAATTCCATAGAATTCCGTCTGTTGAGGGCCAACTGTCCGTAGACTCCACATAGACAGATGTTTACTCATGCCTTACTATTGAGTCTGTTGGTCTCCCAACTAGCCCATAACCAGCGATGTAGTCAAGTCCATCACAAGTCCGTGCAAGTCCCTGCAAGTCCATCACAAGTCCTCCAGTTCCAATTCAAATCACAAGCTATTCAAATGAGCTTTGACACAAGCATTCCTTTGTCATTGTTCAACCAGTTACTTATGACTGGCTTTATGACTGGACTTGTGACTTGACTTGTGAAAGGACTTGCAGGGACTCGAATACAACTCTGCCCATAACTAAGGACAAATTTAGTCCGCAGAGTCTGCAGATAGTCATTATTGACATGAACCCCAAGTGGAAATGCCTTTTGTGGTTATGTAACTCGGTGTGGGTGCGGTCTGTTTCAAATCGTGCTGTGGTAAACATAAACTTGTTTTGTAAAACATACTCAAATGTTAAAATAAGTTTCAGAAGACAAAGTTCATTGTTTTCAGTATTTGGCTACTTATTGAGAGTCACTGAGGTGTGTGACAACATGGATAAGCTGTTCTTCGTGAGGTTTAAGCAGTATTGTGCATTACAAGCAAGATTATCTTGAAACCTACTTCAAGTAAGTTGTGTTTCTTTTTTCTTGTTTTTTTCTTTCTTAGTTGGGCAAACATAACACACTTGGAATATTTTATAAGATGGAATCTGTGTCGGGAGATGTAAATTCAATATTCTATTTTGGCCCACACTGATGTGTGTTTACACTGTATACTCAATGTTGTCCTGAGGGATTCTTTTGCAAATAAATCACTGACTCGGGTGGGACTCGAACCCACGACCTCCTCCTTTCTAGTGCAGATGACTTATCACGCGACCACCGAGCTAACAGGGGTCCGCTGGCTGGCTCGAATCTGATTAGCAGCGGGTACCACAAGCAAATGTTTCATAATCAGACTTGAACCAGCCAGTCGACTCAAACTTGCTTGGTTGTTGAATGGCAAAACATCTACACAAGAAAACAGGAGGTCGTGGGTTGGAGTCACACCAGAGTCAGTGATTTTGTTTTTAGAAAGAATCCTCAACGACAACACTGACAGTGTAAATATACGCCAGTGAAGGGCCAACATCTAATATTGAATACTTGGAATACCTAACAAGCTTATAGCAATCACACATTGGAGGTTAGACCTACCTTCTGGTGTGGTTTCATCTTTCCTATCTCCATAGCCAGCACAGTGAAGGGGTAGTCATGGGCCCATAGGACATCCCAGTTAGAGTCAGGGCCTCCCCTGCTGTACCCGATTCGCTCAAAGACCCTCAGTATGTGGTCAAGATATCCAGACTCAATCTGAGTAAAAGTAAACGATTGGAATTTTGACCAGAGAGCTCCAAACAGAGTAGACTTGAGCCGTGTCTGAAACAGGCATCTAGATCTTAGGCTACGGCTATTAGATAAGAGTTTTGGATGCGACCTTTATATTCTATCCCTCAGAGTATTTATGAACCCTGCTAGATCCAATGATATCCAAACATATGAAACCTATTGCAAAAGATATTTAATTTTTACTGCTGAAAATCAACAAAATCTAAACAGAATTGTTTGCTTCCGGGGGAGAAATGTATGCGAAAATTGCTATTTGAAAAATCTAACCAAGTTAAAGCAAGATTTTCTCAAAACTCGGTGTGCACAGATTTATCACTTCGTCAAAATTGTGACGGCATGCTAATTTTTAACCCTAACCCTGGTGGGAAAAGCCTGCTACACTTTGATGTGTCTGCTAAACATTTTCTTTATGTATCTAAAGTTCCAAGTCCCAATTTTTTCTCTAATGCTGACTCCATTTGAACTACATGTAGCAATGTGTGTCTCACTTTGTTCGAAACAAACAGCTCAATATTTGGTAGTAAGCGAAAAACTCTGAAAGTACTCAGAAAGTATTCGACTACAACATCACTGCTGAAGAGATTCAAGCCAGCTAACCCTTTTGGCGTGCAGCCACAAGACCGGCTTAGTCTCATCCCCAGCTGCTCCGATGACCTCCACGCTGGAGTGGAACCCACTCATATGCGAGTCCTGCAAGGTGCGTAGCTGGTAGATGTTCCAGAGGGTGATCAGAATGCCCAGCAACAGGATGATGATGACGAGGAACATGACACGCATGGTGAACTTAGCGTGTAAGGGCAGATAGAGAGGAGGGTTACCTCTCCGCACTGAACTGGACCAGTGTTGGTTCCTCATCTGCAGGGTAACAAAATAATCTAACAATTTAAGAATTAAAGAGAATGAACAGGATGATGATGACTAGGAACATGACACGCATGGTGAACTTAGCGTGTAAGGGCAGATAGAGAGGAGGGTTACCTCTCCGCACTGAACTGGACCAGTGTTGGTTCCTCATCTGCAGGGTAACAAAGTAATCTAACAATTTAAGAATTAAAGAGAATGAACAGGATGATGATGACTAGGAACATGACACGCATGGTGAACTTAGCGTGTAAGGGCAGATAGAGAGGAGGGTTACCTCTCCGCGCTGAACTGGACTAGTGTTGGTTCCTCATCTGCAGGGTAACAAAGTAATCTAACAATTTAAGAATTAAAGAGAATGAACAGGATGATGATGACTAGGAACATGACACGCATGGTGAACTTAGCATGTAAGGGCAGATAGAGAGGAGGGTTACCTCTCCGCGCTGAACTGGACCAGTGTTGGTTCCTCATCTGCAGGGTAACAAAATAATCTAACAATTTAAGAATTAAAGAGAATGAACAGGATGATGATGACTAGGAACATGACACGCATGGTGAACTTAGCGTGTAAGGGCAGATACAGAGGAGGGTTACCTCTCCGCACTGAACTGGACCAGTGTTGGTTCCTCATCTGCAGGGTAACAAAGTAATCTAACAATTTAAGAATTAAAGAGAATGAACAGGATGATGATGACTAGGAACATGACACGCATGGTGAACTTAGCGTGTAAGGGCAGATACAGAGGAGGGTTACCTCTCCGCACTGAGCTGGACCAGTGTTGGTTCCTCATCTGCAGGGTAACAAAGTAATCTAACAATTTAAGAATTAAAGAGAATGAACAGGATGATGATGACTAGGAACATGACACGCATGGTGAACTTAGCGTGTAAGGGCAGATAGAGAGGAGGGTTACCTCTCCGCGCTGAACTGGACCAGTGTTGGTTCCTCATCTGCAGGGTAACAAAGTAATCTAACAATTTAAGAATTAAAGAGAATGAACAGGATGATGATGACTAGGAACATGACACGCATGGTGAACTTAGCGTGTAAGGGCAGATAAAGAGGAGGGTTACCTCTCCGCACTGAGCTGGACCAGTGTTGGTTCCTCATCTGCAGGGTAACAAAGTAATCTAACAATTTAAGAATTAAAGAGAATGAACAGGATGATGATGACTAGGAACATGACACGCATGGTGAACTTAGCGTGTAAGGGCAGATACAGAGGAGGGTTACCTCTCCGCGCTGAACTGGACCAGTGTTGGTTCCTCATCTGCAGGGTAACAAAGTAATCTAACAATTTAAGAATTAAAGAGAATGAACAGGATGATGATGACTAGGAACATGACACGCATGGTGAACTTAGCGTGTAAGGGCAGATACAGAGGAGGGTTACCTCTCCGCGCTGAACTGGACCAGTGTTGGTTCCTCATCTGCAGGGTAACAAAGTAATCTAACAATTTAAGAATTAAAGAGAATGAACAGGATGATGATGACTAGGAACATGACACGCATGGTGAACTTAGCGTGTAAGGGCAGATACAGAGGAGGGTTACCTCTCCGCGCTGAACTGGACCAGTGTTGGTTCCTCATCTGCAGGGTAACAAAATAATCTAACAATTTAAGAATTAAAGAGAATGAACAGGATGATGATGACTAGGAACATGACACGCCTGGTGAACTTAGCGTGTAAGGGCAGATAGAGAGGAGGGTTACCTCTCCGCGCTGAACTGGACCAGTGTTGGTTCCTCATCTGCAGGGTAACAAAGTAATCTAACAATTTAAGAATTAAAGAGAATGAACAGGATGATGATGACTAGGAACATGACACGCATGGTGAACTTAGCGTGTAAGGGCAGATAGAGAGGAGGGTTACCTCTCCGCGCTGAACTGGACCAGTGTTGGTTCCTCATCTGCAGGGTAACAAAATAATCTAACAATTTAAGAATTAAAGAGAATGAACAGGATGATGATGACTAGGAACATGACACGCATGGTGAACTTAGCGTGTAAGGGCAGATAGAGAGGAGGGTTACCTCTACGCACTGAGCTGGACCAGTGTTGGTTCCTCATCTGCAGGGTAACAAAGTAATCTAACAATTTAAGAATTAAAGAGAATGAACAGGATGATGATGACTAGGAACATGACACGCATGGTGAACTTAGCGTGTAAGGGCAGATAGAGAGGAGGGTTACCTCTCCGCACTGAACTGGACTGTGTTGGTTCCTCATCTGCAGGGTAACAAAGTAATCTAACAATTTAAGAATTAAAGAGAATGAACAGGATGATGATGACTAGGAACATGACACGCATGGTGAACTTAGCGTGTAAGGGCAGATAGAGAGGAGGGTTACCTCTCCGCACTGAGCTGGACCAGTGTTGGTTCCTCATCTGCAGGGTAACAAAGTAATATAACAATTTAAGAATTAAGGAGAATGAACAGGATGATGATGACTAGGAACATGACACGCATGGTGAACTTAGCGTGTAAGGGCAGATACAGAGGAGGGTTACCTCTCCGCGCTGAACTGGACCAGTGTTGGTTCCTCATCTGCAGGGTAACAAAATAATATAACAATTTAAGAATTTAAGAAATTATTAGTAAATAAATCATAATTAAAAAAACAAATTATGACAACATCCTTTCCTGGGCTGTTTAGGAAATGACAGTTTCAAAGCATCCTTGTGTGCTGAAACTTTCACACAAAAAGGGGTATTTTTGTATCAATTTAAAATGCTGGTCATGCGTGCGTGAGTGTGCAAAAAGGCTTTTTGGGCCAAAATAAAAGAGGGGACTCTGTAACTATACAATCGCCCAAAAAATTATGTTGTGAAGAATTTAGTATCCTGATGACGGTCGTTCCGTGTCAAGTCACCCAATGGGTTAAATCGTTTTGTTTTATTGGGTTGTTTTAGGTGAAAAAGCTATTTTTTTGTAAGTTTTAGCGGCATCCGACCAGCGTTTTTTGTGCTTCCGTCTGCTACGTTTTAATGATTTTGGCTAAAATGGGCGTGGCCCACAATACTCAAAGTCTTTAACATTATTAATAAGTCTTTAAATACTGGTATATTTCCTTGTAGTCTTAAACAATTTTGCATTCGTCCTCTGTTAACCCTAACCCTACCTAATGCTACTTTTTACTACTAGTAGTAAAAAGTAGTATGCAGTACTCTCACTGACTTGTGTGCAATGCCTGTAATAATTTTTAGTATTTGGTACTTCACCCCTTATTGCACTCGTAGTACTTTTTAGCATTGGGTCCCTCTGCTTGCTGAGTGTGCATGGCCCATGTATGCTGTGTAAGGTGTTCTAAACTCTACAGCAAAAATTGTCACTTGGGACATAGCAATGGGTCAAGGCTGGACTACTGCATTTTTTGCCAGGTAAGTATTACTGACCAGTATTGCCACTATTAGTATTTTGTAGTTGGCAGTATCTGTACTCTGTCAGTACACACCCAATCATCAGTCACAGAGAGACCCAATGCTACAAAATACTAAGTAGTATTATATTATGTAGTACGCAGTTCTTTAGCCCAAAGTAAGGCCTAGGGGGTTAGGGTTAAAGAAAGCTTGCCTGACCAAAGATGCTCTCAAGAATTAGAGACCTACAGTACTAGTATTTCTAATCTGTCTTTTTTAGGCAAAACAAATGAAGGAATTGTGTCGTGCAGATTGTCGGCAATTATGCATAACAATGATCTCCTATCCTCTTCTGCCTATAGACCAAATCACAGCACAGAAACAGCTCTCATCCACATTCAGAATGACTGCATTAGATCACCAACAGATCACTGCTCTTGTCCTTGATTTGAGTGCAACCTTCAACACAGTTATGACCACACCATTCTGCTGTCTAGACTCCATGAATTACAGAATACCATGGAGGATACTGCAGGACATGTGGTTACGTGGTTACTAAAAACAATTCTCACCCTAAGACAGTTACACTGGTTGCCAGTTTCATTCCGGATCACTTATACAATTTTGCTGACGGTCTGCAAAGTTCTCAGTGGCAAAGCCCCTTCATACATCATGGACATGCTCACAATTCACAACCCACCTCGAAACCTATGCTCATCTTATGAACATCTTCCGTGGGAGCCCAAATCACACCGCACTTGGGGAGATCAATCTGTCTCTGTTGCAGCACCTCGTCTTTGAAATAAATTACCATTACACATGAAAAAACATGATTCCCTGCAGGTTTTCAAAACATCTCTCAAGACACATCTTGTCCACCTAGCTTTCACTTATAATTAGAATCATCCAGTTGTCTCATCTTTCATTTTTCCTCAATTACAGAATTTGTTCTTAGTTTCTTGCTAAGACGCGTTGATTTGCAAGAGTCCCCCAGGGCCCAGACACACACAGAGATCACACCGCAACCATTAAAACGCATGCAGAAAATCACAATTTCTACCACACAAAACTCTTTAATTTTATTAAATATTGTGTCATTAGAGTTTAGAGGAGTATACCAACACAAACATTCGACTGGAATTGGTTAAACAATTAAAGAGGTGCCTGTAAACTACGTACTACTACTACTACGTTTAATACATAATCGCAAAAAATTGAGTCCAATGTGAATGTCTTTTCAGGGCCACCATAGTAAAAATAACTCGGCCTAGCCTACACAGCGGTGCGCCGGTTGTCGACTTGGAATTAGCCTAAATATACATGTACCTTTTCTCTCTCCAAAATCTGGAATTCATTAATTTGGGTACAAGCTTGAAAAACTGTACACATCACACGCTAAAATTGAATGAACAATTCACCTACCTTTCGTGCCTTTCTTAACTAAACGCTAACGACTAACGAAATAATCGAAATAATTGTAATAATTGTATTAAATACCGCCCTCTCGTGACGAATGCTCGTCAGCGAAGACCTACCGTGTTCGATTAATTACTTCGCGGGCCGCGATTTTTTTTCCCGTACCACTAACGCGTCAATTTGCCCGTTTCATTCGAATTGGGCGACTTGAATGGAGACCAAAGCGAGCGCTTCAATACGAATCGATTTTGATACGCGCGGAACGTATGAAGACCAACGACGTTGACAGCCATAATTCACCAAAATTAATGGATACAGTCCCTAGTTAATTGTATACAGTCCCTAGTTTTTCGTATACACGACTTTTATACCTTTTTCTATTAACCCAAATTATTGGTTAATAATCTCATCTAGATAGGGTCTTATAGAAAAAGTTATAAAAGTCTCTATTCAAGTCGCCCCATTCCAATGAAACGGGTAAATTGACGCGTTAGTGGTACGGAAAGAAAAATCGCTCCCGCGTATTTTTTTTTTCTTGGAGGGTCAGGGGTAATTATCATAAATGGGCGTATCTCCACACTGAGTGGGAGACACTTAGGTTCTCAGATCCTTACTTTCCCTTAAATTAAACTCACTCCAACAATCAAATTGGAGGGAGTTTCAGCAGGACGTGACGCTAGAGGGGTCGGACGTGTTAAAGGCTGCTCACGACTGCGTGAAAATTCAGTCCTGATGAGTGCGTCATTCCCCGCCAAGTGACCTTCTATTCCAAGCCTTCCGTTTTCAAACAAACTACCTTTGTGGGTAGGCCTATCTGGTATTAATATAATAATATCAGGGGGGCCACACTTAACACTACCTATTTACTTTTTTCTTTCACCCTATATTACGCCTGATTTCGGCTGGTAGGCCTACTGGTAGCTGATGCATGACGGCAATGGGGATTCTGATACTTCCTGGGATCAATTATCTCAATCACCTATGGATACTCAAAGATCCAAACACGAAGACGATCAAGAACGCTCAACCATTGACATACTTATAAGCCAAGCCCATAATAGCTCTCAATCTTAGCCCCCAACTAAGACAAGAAAGCGATCTAAATCAAGTCTAAACTATAATGACGTTTATACCGACTCTAATGATCAAATAAATACCCACCAAGTTAAACGCCCTAATGTTATTCAATCAACTCAGCCTAGTCAACCAACCCTTGTCATCATAAATTTCCCTGGTGTTAAACTAGCTAAAATAAGTCCGATTAAAATAGGTAAAGCTCTAAATAATGTCGGTACTGATTTTATAAAAGAATAACCAAGGTGGCATTACAGTGCGTTGCTTCACTCCAGGCCAAGCAAGAAAACTAAAAGGTATCACTGTACTGGGAGAATGGGCTGTGTCAACTGAATTTGCTAAGTCTGAAATCCAGAGTAAAGGTGTTATAACGGGCATTCCCTCTGAGGTAATAGATGATGACCTATACTTATAGCCTATAAGAAAAACTGGGTTGTAGACGTAAAACGCCTTATGCGCAGAAGAGATGGCCAGTTAGAAAGAAGTCTGTCAGTATGCCTCACTTTCAATACACCGATCCTACCATCCAAGATACAACTAGGATACGAACAGTTCCCCGTCAAGCCCTACATCCCGCCAGTAATAAGATGTTTCAACTGTCAACGACTAGGTTATACTGGGGCCGTCCTAAGCTCCCCTTTGTTTAAACTACAATTCGAATGTGGTGACCCCCTCTGGCTCCATGTCGACAATTTCTAACCAACCTCTACGGTATTAAGATCAAGACTCATACAAACCATCCTAACCAACACCCCGAGGAGGATAATTGACCAAAACACTTTTGTTGCCGCAAAGTGGCATAATACTCACCATAAGACTCTTTTTGAAGCTAGATTTTTCCAACAATCTCTATTTGCATTATTTCCCAAATTGGGATTATTACAAGCCCCTTGTTTCTACAGAAATCCTCTCCTTGGTGACCCACATGAACGACCCTAAGGACAAAGGTAGTATTAGCACTAAAGTAATCAATACCACTTGAAACAACTCACTCCATATTTTTACGGACGGCTCCTTTGATCCTAATCTAAACACAGTTGGCTGTGGTATCTACATACCGCAACTCAATTACTCTAAAAGTATTAGACTAAACGATGGGACCTCTATCTTTTCAGCTGAACTGTTTGCCATTCTTTTAGCTCTTGAGTTGGTGAAAGATGTAAAACCTTTAAACTCTTTTATTTTTTAGCGATTGCTTGAGTTCTAATATACAGTCCAACAAAATATATCCCCCACAACAAAATTGCATGTGATATCCGCCACACATTAATTAACATTGCACACCAGGGGAACACCGTTTTCTTCGAGTTCATGGGTGCCTGGCCACTGTGGAATTTCAGGTAATGAAAAAGCAGACACAGCTGCCAAGTACGCCACTCGAAAACACAACATCGATCACTATGTCCCTTTCTCAGATACTGAAATCAAGCAGCATCTCAAAAAACAACTCAAGGATGAATGGACTAAAAGTATTCCTAAACTAGACCCAAATAAACATTGCAAACTTGATTTATCCTTTTCTTTCACTACTATGGGGGGAAATGTCCCCAAGAAGTTACACTTCATAGATTACGTATATTGACATTTGTAAAGGGCTCCGGAAATTTTTCTATTTTTCTTGAAAACACCCTAACGGTGTATGTGAAATGTGTGGAGCTAGTGATGATGTTGGACACTTCCTACTCGAAGGCAAAAGATTTAACAAACAAAGAAAACTCCTCCAAAAAGCACTTAATCTGACAGATTCACCAATGACACTCATACAACTTCTTGGGCAGAAACGAAACTGTCAACAAATTCTTAACTATGTTCAAAGATGCAACATTAATATTTAATTATTTGTACTGTGTGGCCTTCTGATTTTATTGATATTGCGCATGGGTAAGGGTTTGGTGAGGACCCTTCGTCACCCGGAGGTATGCGGTCCTGAAAAAAAGTAACAGATGGGTGTATTGTGCCCCTAAACAAAATTACTACCAAATTATGAGGAAATATCTTACTTATTTGACAATAAATATTTATTTTATAATATCCAGCAAACGGATTGCGCTAGATATCCTGTAATTGTTCCGAAATTTTTTTAAAAAACAAATTCACGATCGCGGTATATAATAATCGCGTGACCTAACCCGCATAATCGCCGACTCATAGGTCAAGTTTCTGTTACGTCACGTAATTATGCACGCAACGATCCTTTTCAATCTGCATCACACACGCATACAAATTCGACACAAATCTGTTGACATTTTTCGAGCGATTATTATTATTATTATTTATTTCTGGCAATGAAACCAAGGATTCCTCAAAAGCGCCCTCGGCACTGTAGCTCGTAAGGCTGAAAAAACGTAGAAAGAAGACATTGAGAAGAAGTTACAGTTTTAGAGGTGGGAAGAAAACCCCAGAAGAATATCCTTGAGAAAACCCACGGATTCAGGTAGGGACTGAAAACCCAATCCACATATTGGGCCAGACCGGATTCGAACCCGGGTCATAGTGGTGGAAGGCGAGGAAAGAACCGCTATGCCAACCTGACTTAATTTTGACTAACAAAATTAGGCTATGTCGGTACGTTAGCCAAGACGTTATATTGAAAGGTCATGATGTCGTCTACGGCGCACGTTAGAAGGTGCCCGTATCAGCGGCCTACGCGCGCTGCATACCACACTTAGGACATGAATAAGAAGCAACCAAGACTAGACGCTGGCTTAAACTAAAGTTGCTAAACCACACAAGATGTTGAGGTACACGTTCATGCTCTTGTACTTTTAATTTACCTTAATCCCACCCCTACCTCCATGCTCTCACTCACCCGGCCAGCAATACCGGGGATTAATTCAAGCGATCGGTGCCTGTACATGTCACGTACATGACTGTCATGCCGTTACGATACTTCTTTTTTTGTAAGCAATATTTATAGCATGAATTATATTGCTATCTGAAATAACCGACCAAACTCAACAAAAAAGTGCCAAGCTTTTGGGAGTTGCGTTGGAAACTTTCAAGGGAATTACGTCCTGGAAACGCAAAATTGATCACACACAAACTTGCCCCAACTTACCTTTAAGATCTTGTATCCCTCTGCTCAACATTAACATCCTCATCTACAAGACGATTACGTTCTGCATCAATTTCTCATCTCCAGCTATGCCCAAGTACCCGCACCATGACAAGATACGGCGATCGTGCTTTTTCCTCAGTAGCACCAACTCACTGGAACAACTTACCTCTCAACATCAGAGATGCCCCTACCATAGACTATTTCAAATCAATGTTAAAGACACATCTATACACTCATTCCTATCATTATTAGACGTATTTTCTTGTAGTAAGTTTTGTTTTGTTTTTCATTGATATATTTCTTTTCTCAGCGCTTAGAAACAGTCTTGTATTAAGCGCTATATAAATGTTATTTATTATTATTATTAAAATTGGGCTACAACACGCGTTTTGAACGAAATTATGTTAATCGGAAAAAGCAAACTGGATATAAATATCCACACAGTTATCTTTTTAAAACTGAGAACGAGTTCCGGGGTCTACTTTTGCGACACCAAAAACTCGAGCTGTATAGTGCTAGTCGTGATTCCAGCAGTAAATGTTCGCTTTTTGCGGACGTGTAATTGGTGCTGTGTGTAATATTATGTGAAACAATGAACCGTACGGTACATTGAATGAAAATGACAGGATACGGGTGCGTACTCTGTCGTTTCAAAAAACAACTTGTGTTTTTTTCGTCTTTTCTCGGAAACGGTACGACATTAGGTTGGTTTCCTTTCAACCAGAGGTTTGAAACATGATAAATAAACAATCCAAAACATAACATTTTCAGGGATTTCAAGATGTAATAGGCCTATCCCTTTAATGATTTTGCATCGACGACACCGCGCCCAACTTAGCTTCGCAATTTGGCACGCGATGTTGACGTTTGTTTCTTTAGAAGAATTTTCTTATTTATTTGTGAACGTCATAATGGTATTTTAATCGGTTCAATACAGATGAATGAAGATTGTACATGTACGTGACAATACGTGTGTTTTAAAGGTTGGATACACCATTGGTAATTGCTTGAATTATCACGAATAGGTAGATTTGGGGGTTGTATTTTATAGTAAATATCGTTTAACTGACATGTCCGAAGTTTTACAATCATTGTTGCTGAGAAAAGCAAGAAAAACGGCGTCCGTTTTGAACAGGCGTCGGGCAGTTGTTCCTATGTTTTCTTGTTGTTTGCGCAATCGCCGTCCGGCGATCGTGAATTAAAAAAACCCATCAAATCAATTTTTCGGAACAATTACAGGATATCTAGCGCAATCATTTTGCTGGACTTCTTCAATCATCATTTACTTTCAAATAAGTAAAATATTTCTTGATAATTCGGTAGTAATTTTTTTCGATATCTGCAAATGGTGTATCCTATACCTTTAAGGGACGTTCTTGACATTAGATTTATTTAAACGCTATCCTTGAAGTTGAAGTGCAAATGGTACACATTACAGGGCCTTTTCGAACTGGCTTCGTCTTCGACAAGTCGGATTTTATGCTTCCAACTGCGGCCTGGGAACTAACTCCAGTCACATCTTTGTGCCTGTTTTTAGAGTGGAAATCACTCTAAATTTAGATTGAAACACACTTTAAAAGAAAAGTACCCTTACAGTGGAATTTGATTAGATTTCAATCTTTTTCGAGTGAATTAATTTCACTCGAAAGCGTCTGGTCCCGATAGCTTCAGACTGTGGGAGGGAATTTTCACTCTAATGAAGTGAATTTCCACTCTTTGGAAATTGTTCACTCCTTCGAGAAGCCATAATGGAAGACAGCTCTTTTTTTTAGTTGTCCTTCGTAATGCTCCTCGAAAGAGTGAAAGTTCACACTTTTTGAGTGATTTTTAACTTTTGTTGGAGTTGTTTTCGCTCTGAAAAACTCTTATTTCACTCTTTTTGGAGTGTTGTATAAGTGATTCACTTTTTTGTTGAGTGAGATTTTCACTCTTTTACATTTAGAGGGAAAAAAAACACAGTCTCGAATTATAAACTTATGTCGTTAAGGCCATCCACCATTATACATGAATATACAATGACCAGAAAAATATTAAAGTATTAAAATACTGTTAAACGGTCTAATACCGTACTTGTTATAAAGATAATTATTGTCGCTAAACTTCTTGTGAAATTACTCCTTCTGGCCTGATATAATTTTGAAGAAAATAACAAAAGAAGGTAATTTACGAAGATGCATCTCAGAGACGTATATTTTAGTTGGTTTGTAACCCGCGAATGGTGCGCGCAAGTGTCGCAACGACGCACACATACGTGCGTATCGCACTGCTATTGGTCGCGCGGTTTAGTGCGTGACGCGCGCGTACGCACATAGCTGAATGAGAACGCGACCCGAATGCTAATTTTAGGTGCAATAAATTGTGACTCCGCAAATTATTAATTAAAATCAAAATCTTGGATTTTTTTTTTTTTAATTACGGAAAACAGGATGTAGGCCTACCTAAAAAAAATTGCAAGTGGAACGCGTCACTTTGCTTATTAAAAATAAGCATTTGCTATTGATGTTGTATGAGCTTCAAGAAAACTAAATTAGCTTTCAAATGCCGTTTGCTTTACCCTATTTGCTTTTGTCAATTCAAAGATAATTATGTTTGATTAACAACCAGCACTTAAAATCCACCAAGACTTTTAGAGAAAGAATGCTTTTATTATATAAGCTCAAAAAGATACCAGCATGTTACACATGGCAGATTGCGTAGAGAATGTGGGCCTAAATAAATGAACATTTTCAAATTGAAACCTCCTTCATAATTACCTCAATCTATTAAAAATCAAGACAAATTGAGCTATTACATAATACAAGATTAATTCAGTTATTACATAATACATTTTCATACCTTAGTGTAAGATGTGTTTTGTCTTCGGATTAGACCTAGTAATATTCAAACTGGAAAGTGGCACATTGATTTTGGGTAGCTTTCTGGGTATTGTGTGGACTGACAAAACCAAATCAGATAAAATAAAAACCTTCTGAAAGCCAAATTTATCATTACCAGACCAACCCCAGTCTCATGTGTTTTTGGCGACCCCGGCTTACTCGGGTTCGTATTCAGACGGACCATACTGTGTTCCCGCAGAGATAATAATACATAGTCGGCCTGCCTTTCTGGCCACGCTAATTTGCATGGAAGATTGACACGCACACGTACGTTTGTTTATGGTGTAAATCGAGGAGTTTCTTTGGCTCCTCTCAATAAATTTCCTTTGTTTGTACAAAACTTTTTCGAACGGCTCTCATTGGTTTTGTACACGAATCTCAACCGAGGACGTCCTCGATTCTAACCCTAACCCCAATTCACATTCGTGTCGCCAGGCATGTGTCCTCCATTTACACCATAAACAAACGCAACAATACCTTCCATACGTACAGTGGAAACATTGGCTAAATACACATTTTTCTCGCTTGTAGGAAATATTTTGAAATCAAAATTTCTTATGTGTTCCCCTTCATGTTTTCTATATATAACCCTAACCCGTTTTAACCTTAAGCTCCTTTTCAGAAAGGGTATAACGGACTGTGGACATGTGCAAGTCCACAATCAGTAACCTCTTCCTGCATCCTGTGTACGTCATTTGTTCGAAGGTCCACATCTCCTCAAATTTGTATCATTGTGGAGACATCTCTTTGTTCATGTGTACAAAATAGTTAGAAAGTCAAGCACCTTTTTCAAAATGCTTCTATTTCAACCACAAATAATTTCCTGGGTTGAAATTTTGACCCAATATACCCTATATTATACCCTAACCCAAACACTAACCCTAACCCACATCCTAACCGTAGTTTGTGAGTAATTTGAGTAAAATTAAAAAATATATTTTGTGAACATTCTTGTGGAGACCTATTCATCTATATAAATTACCCTGTGGAGACCTTTTGACTCTCATTGTCCACATTGTGTTCAGGTCTCCACAGAGTACCGAATTTAGAAACACAGTACGTATGAAATGTTCGCACACACTTTTGTGTGGTCTGTTGGCAGGATTGTTTAAACATGGAAGCGCACTGGAAAGGCGCCAATGGGGAGAAAGACACCTTGAACTGGGCGCGGTCTGGTAACTTGAATGAGTCTTTCCGAATGAGTAGCTTCTTGAAAGCAGTTTTCATAACTTTCTTCTACGTGCATCATTTTGGGGGACACCTTGTATATAATAGCAATCACAGGGATAAAACTTATCCAGGTTATTTGCCAAGCATCTGTCTTTAGATTAAGCACAACTATAAGCACAACTGAATGGTCTAATTGAGAAATTGTGTTGCCCGTCCTCAGCCTCGACAGACCCGTATAGTCTTCATGATAACCCCGGCCCTCTATACCAAGTTCTTTATCTTCAGCCTGCATCTGTTGAAAACTCAAAGCAAGCAAAACTCCACTATACGGGGTTACGGTTTATAGGGTTGCAGGCGCGTGGTGGTGGCTATAGTACAAATGTTTATATAATTATATTACTCCCCTCAGTATATTGAAGTTAATAAAGAAAATATACTGCAACATTAACTACTTTTAATATGCAAATATAAGTGCGTTTTCCCCCCAAACATTTGCATGCTGTGTTTACCTAAATTCCTCTTGTTTATAGTTTACTAGTAATGATCGAAGTTTCCGAACGGCAAGCAAATGGAACTGTGATCCATGGAGGCAAATCACACGAAGATCAACGACGAGAATACGGCAGTCACGGCCAGGAGCAAACACAGACAAAGTCTGCCACTGCCATTCCCACCTTCGTTCACATCGCCGGCGTCTGGTTCCGTCGTCGCCACGGTATCTATGGCAAGTGGTCTCATCGTTGGTGGTAGAGGGGTGGTGGTGAGCGGTGTGGTGGTAGGTAGGGGCGTGGTGGTGGGCGGGGGTGTGGTCGGTAAACTCGGCTCCTGGCAGATGAAAAGAGACAGCATGGCTTGGAGGTTATTCTCAATGGCTGCCTCGGCGCCTAACTGCATATTCTCCTCCACCACCGCGTAACCAGACTGGAATGGCGCCAGGAGGAAGATGTACGTCTGGTTTGCCTGTACGTCGGTCGTGGTACAGTCGTTGCTCTCGCCGAACCCTGTCACCTCGATCACTTGGTAGACATTTTGCTGCGGCGGCTTCTTGTACACGCACTCCACCGCCACTTCCGCCCCGTAGACGTTCCCGCCAAAGCGACGGACGAAACGGGGCGGGGTGGTCCTAGTGACATTACCTAGGACGACGTAGCCCACCGTGTCCGAGTTAGCTCTTGTTGCAATGGGCATAGACTGCCAGCCTTCGGGTTGGGAGCAGGCGGTGCTCAGACCTACGAGCAGCGTGATCTGCAAAAGTACAATAACCGGCGATCGTCCTAACGTTAACGCCACACCCAATTCCATGATCGCTGATATAATTATCACAGTTGTTTTCAGTTCAAGACGTTAAAGTAAGTTCTTTTTGGCGGATTTTAGTTTCTTAACTTTATCCAGTGCATGCAATCAAAGAGCAAATTTATTCATTGCAAATGCTCCATGAAAAAGAGCAGTGCTTGAAACATCCGTCGAGTATCGCACAACGTCGGCCGCAGACCAACTATTTACTTTGCATGGTGACAGTCTGTCCTTGGCGCAAACCTGTACTCTCTTCTAGAATGCGTCGCCTTGCATTAGGTCTAAAATAATTGAAATATCTGGGGCACTACTATACGATACATCATACCGTGATCATAATACCAAGGCGGGACGGGAGATGATATCACACCATGAAGGGCGCACATTATGCATGGCAAGCATAAAGTTGCATGCTGTCTAGGGTCGTATCAAGGATATTCGACTTGACCAAGGTTTTGGTGTGCCAGTGTGAGTCTGTAGCTAGCTGTACCTATCTCACCATGATTTCACTGACTGATAGGCTGTCACTGGTGAATTGTACTTGATGTAGGCTTGTGAAGCGAGTCCGGCAGTGCTATCGTATAGGCTTACCCTGCCAGTAACGTCAATGCCACACATCATGAAGGAATCGGCCAATAGACTAGATTCATAAAACAATGTTTCCAGCTTACCACCGTGGCATACCCAGTCGTTTTAGTCAGATTTCGGAGTTGTCAACTCGTATTTCGTGAACGATCATTAAAATAATGTAACAGACTTCGATTATGACTATGAGCAACCGTAATTGCATTAATTTCATCCCATATTTTCAACTAAATAATTATGAGAAACAAATGTCGAGTAATTTTGTTTGTCAGTTCGTGGGATTTGGCCAAGTTTAGTATCTGGTAGATACCGAACTCCGCCAGCTGATCATACCCCGCAGCGAGACAAGACTGACAATCAGAAATAGACTGATTTCATCAGCATCTCAGCGGGAAATGATGGTGATATGTTGATCTCAAATTTAACTTGCAGATGAACTCGATCGAGTACCGTGCAGCTCAATCTGCCGCTGTCAACTCATGATTATGCACAGAGCATGGAACGGAAGCCATGTTCTAGGGTTAAAGGGATCGTATACGTTTGGTAATTACTCCAAAAATTAATGGAAATAAAAACTCACTTGGTAAGAAGTACAGCAGTTTTGGATAGTACAATGCATTTTTAGAAACTTCTCACTTCGAAGTACTTAGCGGTTATGGAAAAAGATATCAATTTTTATCCCAAAAAAATTGAATCTGAGAAGCGTTACTGCAGTGACGTTTCTCAGATTGTGTATTCCGATGCAGATTATTTTTCCTGCGTGGATATAACCGCTCCAGATTTTCGGCAATAACTCAAAATCACTTCCACCTTTTGAAATGATTTTTTTTACAGGTTAGTTTTATGGTATATATAGGATTGAAACAAACAGTGGGTTTCAATTACCAAACGAATACGATCCCTTTAATGTCATAAAATTGTAAAGGCCCAGTCCCATTGCCAATGACGCATAAATCACGCATAAATCACGCATAAAATTGGTTTGTGCGTGATTGTTCGTGGAGAAATTGGTCATTTTCTGGGGTTTTGCGTGGTCAGAATCACCGATGAATCGCGTATAAACTGCGCATGTATCACTTACAATCACTGACAAAGAACATTCCACGCACAAGCCCAAACCCGATACAATTTCTGACGTTTTGGTAAGTGATTGTAAGTGGAACATACGTGGATTGTGCGTGTTTTGTAAGTGATATGTGCGTGTTCTGTAAGTGATTCGTCAGTGATGTGCGTGCTAGGAGCCAGTTCCTGACGCACAAGCACTGACGGAACACTGACAGAACACGGACATATCACGCACCTTCCACGTCCAAACTACGTACAAACTGCGCATAAACTGCGTATAATCGCGCACGTTGTGCGTGGAAATTTTTTTGAACCGTTCAAAACCGGCGATCGCGCACAAACCCGTCTCCGCGTACAATCACTTACAAAAACTGATGCTCCACGTGTGAAACACGTGGGATTTACGCACATCACTGACGAATCACGCACGAAGAAAATTTTATGCGCAATTCATGAGTAATTCGTGCGCAAGTGCAGTGGGACTGGGCCTTAAGCACAAACATGTTTTCGGTTTTAAACGAAGTTTTCGGTGTCACATTAAATCTGGACTTCTATGAAGTCTGGTCCATGACCCTATATCATTGATTTAAACCTCTCACAGCATGCGCAATATAACCAATGAGTCCGTATATTTATATTGTGTTAATGCCATATCACGATTCTATCATGCGCGCGTCTATAGAGAGGTTTCGCACGCCTACCGGTACGTTTACGGATACGCATACGGTAACCGTAACAGTACGCGTTGGAGCGGATATCAATCTTGTTTCGCAAACCGTGACCGATAACAACATGCATGACAAATTTACAGTCGCCACCGACACCTTTTTCAGTCTATTTTTCTTTTCTTTTTGGGGGCACTGCCCACAAATTACACTCTACATTCATGGGTTATAACACTAACAGTAATATGGCGGGGAGTGTTGTTGATTATACACGACACTTAGCTAAAAAGCCTACGAAAACGGTATCCGTTTTTTACCTACGTGTATGGCGGCCGGTATCAGTTCGTAGCGTGTATGAAAACGTCTTCAAAACGGTTACAGGTCACGTGAGCGCACAAAGTGATGACGTATTCGTATGCGGACCGGTATCAGCGACGGTGTGAAACCTCTCTAATAAGGCACGTGTGCGAGCCTATACCGGTACCATTGAAACATAGGTACATTGAGAGGGGTGTTCATCAAAACACGAGGTAAAACTCGTCACCGTTTTCACGAGGGAGAGAAAAGTATAAGAAATCGTTCAACAAACTTATTCCGGCAACAATTGATTAAGTAATTAGCAACGAATGTCCAGCCGAGGTTTTATTTCGTCATAATCAGTTTAAATTAGTGAAGCCCGAGAATCTATTGCGCGTTCGGTTATCTTTCATCGACCCTTACCGTTATAATGATAGCGTTTACTTTGCGCGTACCGTTTTCACGAAGAGACAAAAGTCAGTTTGTGGGCGGAAAAACTGCTGTCAACTAATTTTTGCGTTTTCACGAAGAGAAAAAAATGCTTCATTTTGAATTAAGCGCTGGAAATTAATTCCTGTGTGAATGTTATTTGTTAGTTTATTAAGATTGGTTATTTCGCGTAGCTACCCTACATGATTGTATCATGTCCACAGAGTGTCATATTATAACAGCGAAATGCGCAATGCAAAAAGACCAACTTCAAATGCGATTTTCTCGAAACACGTTTTTTACTCAGCCTTTGGCTTCAGCATTAACGCGTCAAACCATGGTTTTAAACATACTTGTTTCAGTCTGGGACCTGTGGCAGAAGATTTTAACCAGAAGGTTTGACCCCTTAGAGTTGTTTGGGTTTTCCAAGTCGTTCACAAAAGTTGTCCAGCCTCCCCCAGGGGTTGGGTCTGACCGCATGACCCCCTTGAAAAGTTTCGACGAATAGGCTTCTTAAAATGCGATATTATTTTGCTCTATGCGTATTTCTGTAACGCAGGTTTAGTCCACTATACGAATAACCTTTTATATAAGACTAGATTTTATTTTCCCAGAATAGTCCAGGATAGACAGCTGTAAAGTCGAGACTCGTTGTTTTGTTCTTGTTTTTTTTATATTGTTGCTCCTAAACCCAGCATATGAAGCACGATATGTGGAAGAGAAACCCCCCCCCCTCTTTTGTGTTGACCATTGTGTTCCCGGAATCTCAGGAATTCCTTTTAGGTTTCAAGGGGGGATGGGTTAGGTTACAATAGTGTTGAGTGCGTATAAAGTATAGGGATAAGAGGGGGGTACCCCTCTGCCACATATCGTGCTGGTATAAGGACCGAGGGTACGAGGGACCGAGGGACAGCCCCCCCCCCATATATATACACTCTCTAGACTATTGTTACCTAACGCACCCCCCCCCCCCCCTCTAAAAATCTCGAATATTCCTGCGAATAATGACGACAACAGAGAAGGGGGGGGGGGGGGGGGGGGGCGTCTGTCTCATTATTGCTTTATATTAATTATGGTGGCGCCTCGTCTAAAAGTAAATCAGAGATTCCGCGTTTTCCCCGATCGTGATATTTTTCTATATACATATTTAAATATTAGATTAGTTCTATATCATAGAGAAGTGGACTAGTACCTCGATCAACACAAAATTAAGAGTAGATTTTGTTCCTTTATGATATACAAAAGTGGAATAGTACCGGTCTATCTATCAGGGATGTAGTCAAGTCCATCACAAGGACCTGTAAGTTCCTGCAAGTCCATCACAAGTCCTCCAGTTCCAATTCAAATCACAAGCTATTCAAATGAGCTTTGACAAAAGCATTCTTTTATCATTGTTCAACAAGTTACTTAAGACTGGACTTGTGACTGGACTTGTGACTGGACTTGTGACTGGACTTGTGACTGGACTTGTGACTGGACTTGTGACTGGACTTGTGACTGGACTTGTGACTGGACTTGTGACTGGACTTGCGACTGGACTTGCGACTGGACTTGCGACTGGACTTGCGACTGGACTTGCGACTGGACTTGCGACTGGACTTGCGACTGGACTTGCGACTGGACTTGTGACTGGACTTGTGACTGGACTTGTGACTGGACTTGTGACTGGACTTGTGACTGGACTTGTGACTGGACTTGTGACTGGACTTGTGAAAGGACTTGTGAAAGGACTTGTGAAAGGGCTTGCAGGGACTCGAATACAACTCTGCTATCTATCTACTAAGCAGTCCACACAACAATCAGAAATAGTTTTGTATTATGTTTTTAATGTCTCTAATCGTACAACTCTATCAACAAGAATGGCAAGTGATTCAACTCGGAATATATTCAGATTTTTACCCCAACTGGCATATGAAACAATAATTTATACAAACGCCAGGTTTTGGTTTTCGAAAAGTTGTCTCATTAACTTAATAAAAAATACCATTGTATTAAAATGACGCATAATAATATGCAGTTCTAACAGAGTGTAAATGTCTAATCTTTAACAAGTGGACTTGCAATCGTGTATTGGTTATTGTTATGCAGCCTCTCTGTAAAACTTCAGGACAATAATATTCAAGGAAATTCATGAAATAACAGGTGGAAAATAGAAAAAAGTGTGGTTAATAAAGGACTTCGGTAAAAAGTCTCGTGCATGTCTGTTTTTACTTAGGATCAGATGTGAAAAAAACCTAGTAAAAATGAACAAGATATATTATTTGCAGCGAAGTAAATTGGAGTTACAGTTCGACAGACAACGTGTGTGTATATAAAATCCAGAAAGATCAAATAATTTGAAAAAACCTTCTAAAAGATATCGGTGTTATTATAAATACATGCACATGTACTACTGAAATTCAATATACGAGTTCTAAAATCTCCTCGGCAAAGTTTGAACTTTAGAAAGTTTGTAACATTTTCACGGAAATCAGTAACAATACAATTAGGTGAAACGTCCAATCTGTTGAATTTAACATATATACGAATATAGCTGTACATTAAAGTGAAAAAATAGTAGCAAAATACTGATAAAACGGTGAAAATATCATTCCACAATTCCCTACATATACACTGCATAGTAAAGATAGAAACCAAAACGAAATCTTCAGTTTAGTTTCGTTCCTCATTAATTATGTGCATTTTATAGCAACATTACATATGTACAAACTAGTCTAAATGCATGCAGCCAGAGTGGTTAACCTTGTCCTGTTTGATATACATGTACAATGTTTCTGTACCTTTTCTACATCAGGAGACCATACTCTTAAAGAATCTGTGTGATGACCCTGTCTCAGGCTTGGGCATTTGGAGATAAATATTATTTAAAATACCTGCCATACAACATTATTTGTTTCATATCCTTACTTTATAAACATGTTCTAAAGCTTATAGGTGACTGAATAATTATAAGAACATAGTAACGATCCAAAATGGCTACCATAATACTCCAAGGTTGCGCGAATTTACCTAAGTTTTCTCCATAATTATACATGTAGTAGTCTTGCCAAACCTTGGTATTGATGAACTTTAAATTCAGCAAGTTGCTTACTGGCACAGTTGCCATTTCTAAAACCTTATGGAAAATCATGTGAACAATGATAACATTGTGACATTTAGCCGAGCAAAAAAAAAAATGGGGAAAAACGTGTCCCTAAATTGGACTATAAAACGTAGGTGAACAATGATAACATTGTGACATTTAGCCCAGCCCCCCCCAAAAAAAATGGGGGAAAACGTGTCTTGAACTAAAACGTAGGTGAAGGGTTGCCTAACGTGGGAGGCTTGAACAAGTTCAAGGAAATTTCTAAAAACTTTGGTAACAAAAGGATTTTGATGTTGACATAATTATTGTAAGCAACAAGATCTTTATTCAAAAGCCTAATATTGGTTTTTGCCATCATCAACGTACGCGTATTATTTTCATAAACAAGGTATAACTTAACACTTGAGCCGTGTTCGCACTGGACTTTTTTTGGGGGGAAGGTTTTACTGAGACGATGGTAAAATAAAAAATGGTCAAATGTTACCACTGTTCGCACTTGTACTTTCGACACGTGTATTTCCTAAAGTTTCACTTGGGTTGAAATGATCTCCTAGCAGGTTACTAGTAGCAGTCCCCCATGAAAATATGATTTTTAGAATACGCTTGATGCAGATCAAGACATTTCAGGGTTTATACTAGTATTTCCACTTAAAACAGACACCCATCTGATTATGTCAGGCGAGTGAGATTATACTGACAATAAAATATTACAGTTAAAGATCAGCAGACATTTTGGCTGTAAAGGTGTAGTCTTGCAAAAGTCATGAAGTGTCGAATTTACCACGACAACTAGGTCGAACGTGACATTTTTTCTTCACAAAACATATTATATTTTTGTCATTTGGAAAACTGTTGGATAACTAACAAGTTATAAAATGTTGATGAATATTGTGAACAGAGCTACCAATATTTTGTGCATATAACTGATTTTCATGGCAAAGTAATAAAGGAAAAATTCTGAAATATCTCTAAATGCTCAAACTGTTCAACGGTCATCATCCAGATTCTGATAATACAAGGTTTACAGAGCAGGAATCTGTAAAAAACAGTTTGTTTTTCCTCCAGTGCAAAGTTCGGCTAAAGTTCGGCAAAGTTCGGAATTTGGCTGCCGGACTAGTCCATTGGAGATAAATTACACAAGTTTACATGAAGATTCCTGCAATAAGAACACCTAAAAAAAAGCTGGTCAGATGTTTTTCTAAACAATTTGTAGAATACCACAACATAATTTCCCTTGAGGGTACATACAATGTTAACTACTAGTATACATTTGAATCCGCACCACTCTTGTTATTTTGTACTAGACAAACATCATGAATGGTAGAATTGCAACGTAAATGAAGGTTACCAATAATTGTAATACTAGGTTTGGGGTAGGGGGGTACTCAGGACGGCAAATTATTCGTGAAAACTGTCACAAAACTGTTTTATTTTCCGTTTAAGACTGGCCACGTAACGGGCTCTTGACCAATGGAATCCGGTTCGTAATTGCTACGTCATAATCATGCAGGCAATACCACAGACGTGATTATACTAGCACTACTGATTACTAGCGCACATTGGCTAAACGTGCATGTAAGCGCGTTTGCATTGTTGCATTCCACCGTGTCAAGTGAGCGTTTAAGACTTACGTAGTCGCTTACGAACCCGATAAGTAAACCGTCTTACGCTCGGTTCAGACAGGCGTTCAACAGTCGCGCCGAACCAAATGAGTGAATTGAGTCCGACGTCTAAAACGAATAAGGGCGACAAGGCGCGCCAGACGGCGAACGATCGACTGCTCTAGTTGTTAGAGCGACTCAGGAGCGACTTGATTTCAATTTGGTTTGGCGCGACTGTGGAACGCCTGTCTGAACCGAGCGTTAGGTATTTATAAATAACACTTTATACTCGGTGCCGGTGATAATACAGAGCAAAAATCCCGTGTTTAAGACCAGCCAAACCATGTGACGGGCTCTTGACAAATGGGAATAAGTAAACGGTCTTAGGTATGAATAACAATATACTCAGTGATAACATGTACAGTGTTCATACAAAAAGACAGTGATTGGCAAAATCCCACATTGAAATGACACCGCCCAGAGACAAATTCCATCTTATAAAAAAAGTATAAAGTTTAAAAGAAACTCAAACATGTTTTCCGGAGTTCCTAATTAATACATGTACCAGAAAATATGGAATGGAACAATTCTGCTAGATGCACCATTGTAAAAAAACATCGCCATGTCCACAAAATTCAGGAGAAAATATTCGCACAGGCTGTTACAAAGACTGTATATCGTTCATTCTCTTAACTTAAAAAAACAAATATGTACAGTACACGTTAAAATTGTTAAAGAAATTTGTTGGTAGGAATGCGGTTACAAAATATACAGGAATAATAAGACCCTGCCAACGGCCTAAGACAGGAGATGTAAAAAATAAAATCAAAAAAAAATCAAAAAAAAAAATCATTTTTTTAAGTCATCCAAGGTCATAAATAAAACTCTACTGTATGGAATGGTACATTTGAAACTTGAATTTTAAGGTAGTCTGTGTGGAATTTAAATGGTGGTGCAGTTCTGACGAGTATGTAAACACCTGCAATCATGGATTAGGGACAAATGGGTTAAGGCATAAATAAAGGGTCCACAATTGACCGACCGTCCACTATGGGAAGCCTTCCAAAAAAGTACAAACAAAAGAGGGTCCACGATTGCTGGTGTTTACGTAGGGTGGGTAGTGTTGGTCTACTAGCGAGTAAATGCATGGTTAAAAGGCAGTTTTTGAAAAATGCACAAATTGAGGCAAATATGTTGGTGTGAATCCAGGGGTAGATCCACACAAAAGGGGGGGGGGGGGGGGGGGGGGGGGGTAGGTGCAATGATACTGGGTTTAACAAGCATTAACCATTAAAGATTTCTCTCTTTTTTGGCACATTTTGGTTTAAACTAACTAAACTGCCACCCTTTAAAGAAGCTACTGTAGTTTTTCTCAGGTTTAATACAACTTATAAGAAGAGAAGGTTGGTCTCAAATGCAACCTTAATCTGCAAATAGTAATTTTGCCACCAAGTACATTTAGATTATATTAAGGCTGAGTTCGGACGGTCTGTTCTTGACACGCGAAACTCGTTCATGCAAAACCTCGATCAATACTTGGTGTGTGATCCTGTTCCGAGTCCAATATTCTTGGGTAATGTTCCCGGTAATGAGCGCGAGAATGAGTTTCGTGCGTCAAGAACAGACCACTCAAACCCAGCCTTCGGTGCAACCCAGACTTGATGAAAACAGATACCACATGGTCAAGCATGTATCACATAGACATCAACTTACTTGGGGTGTCCTGAATCTAATGACATTTCCTGTAATGATTTTCGTAAAAGGGCACTAAACAAGTCAACTTTGGTGCAGGAATGCCGTGGCCTCTTGGTGTGGAGCACTGGATTCGTTATCTGCAAGGAATTCTGCAGGTTTCACTTTTTGCTTCTCCCAACCCAAGAGTGTTAATGGGTACCCATTTACTCCTGGGAGGAGAGAAGCAATGTGTTACAAAGTGCCTTGCCCAAGGGCACACGTACAATAGTCCCAGGCCGGATTCTAACCCACAACCGGCAGCTTTACACACAGATTACAAATTCAATGCTCCAGAAAACGGCCTGATATCCATTAGGGTGATATAGGAAATCGATATTATTACATTGTATTATCATTATACCCCCTCTCCCCTCCCCCTCACTCTCCCCCCCCCCCCCTCCAACACAGTACCATAAGAAAGCAACAAAAACCCTTTGTTTAGGATTATAAACTGTAGATGTAACATTGACTATCATTTATGACTTGAGTTTTATGACGTTTGGCCTGGAAGGACCCTCATATTGGGGCCGTCTGAAACAATGCGTTAAAAAAAAACTACATATAATCTGGCTAATAAGGTCAAATTTTTGTACAAGAAAACAATTTGATGAATTGATAAATAACTATAAAGGTGCGAATTTATTCAGTGCCAACATTTCTATTTGAAACAAAAAACGTTACATAAATAATTATTTTCTCTCTTCGAGAATTCTGTATCAAAATATATAGCGTGTAAGCTAACGGCAATTAAAATAGTCATCATCATTCACATACTCTAAAAGATCAAGCACCTATTACCCATTTGTTTAGGGGGAAAAGGGCTGAAGTTTAGTTTCCAAAAAAGGAAAAATCCAGGTGGCTGGAAGAGGATAGTGGTGGTAGTAGGTGTCAATAAAATGAACATGTACACGTTTGTGTAATCAAGTTTTGATTACAAAAACATGTTTTAAGCATAATTTAAAAACTAAAAAGGAAAACAAAAAAAGCTGAAGCATATTTTCCCCCTATAATTTTGGCCAACGGGTGCAACAAAAATTGACAATAAAAAGTTTCAATAAATTCAAATGATTGTCAATTGACGAGTCCAGCCAAACCTAAAATGCTCAGAAAATAAATCAGACTTTTCCTATCAACATCCAGGCTTGATCACTGAAAACTAATTAAAATTGATTAAATAAAAACCCTTGACGTAAAAAATGAAATCGTAACTTAAAAATGCCCTAGTTTATTATAAATGAAGACCCCATTAATTACCCAAAGTGGATTGGAATCGTACCGTAATATATATAAAATCTGTGCAAAACACCTCAATGTGCAGCATGAAAGACTTTGGGTCACTAATGGACACCCACCTGAAAAAAACATAAGCATGAGGTTTTCATGCCATACATCTGCACCTGAAACCAACTTGCAATTGGCGCCGAACCAAAACCTCTTGAGGATCTGACCCCAGATCCATCTAGGATCCAGGTTCAATTTCAAGGAGCTTGTAAGAACAAAATATTGTTCAGCTGATTTTTGTGGTGACACGTATATCAGCTGGAAACAGTTACAAGTAACATGCATTTTATGCAACTGTGATTAGCAGCTCCGTGAAATAACTGTTTAGGGTCTGACATCTGTTCCATCCATGATCGGACCTCTGACCCATTCGTGAATTAGACCTCTGACCCATTCCTGGATTAGACCTCTGACCCATTCCTGGATTAGACCTCTGACCCATTCCTGGATTAGACCTCTGACCCATTCCTGGATTAGACCTCTGACCCATTCCTGGATTAGACCTCTGACCCATTCCTGGATTAGACGTCTGACCCATTCCCGGATTAGACGTCCGACCCATTCCCGGATTAGACGTCTGACCCATTCCTGGATAAGACGTCTGACCCATTCCTGGATAAGACGTCTGACCCATTCTTGGATAAGACGTCTGACCCCTTCCTGGATTAGACCTCTGACCCCTTCCTGGACCAGACCTCTGACCCCTTCCCGGATCGGACCTCTGACCCATCCCAGATCGGACCTCTGACCCATCCAGGATCTGATCTGTTTTATTCAAGATCAGACCGCTGACCGTTCCTGGATCGGACCGCTGACCATTCCTGGATCGGACCTCTGACCATTCCTGGATCGAACCTCTGACCATTCCTGGATCGAACCTCTGACCATTCCTGGATCAGACCTCTCTTCCATCCAGGATCCATCCCCAGACCCTTTCAGGTTTTGATGCTATGAGGGTGCTGCTGTGACTGATGAGGGTGCTGCTGTGACTGATGGTGGCGGTGTAGTCGGAGAAACATTGGATATGGAAGAGGAAATCGGAACAGCTTGTGAAGGAGGAGCGGTGTCAACAGCATCAGTGGAGGTGGATCCCGACGGAGTGTCCATTGCACTGGGAGCGGTGGCAGGAGTGGGATCAGTCTTCCTGGAAGGCTTGTTTGAATTTGTCTCAACTGGGCATTTCCTGGGTTTCATGTCAGACCACACATCAATCATCATGTCCAGCCCAAACAGGTAGCCATCCTCGTGGTTTCCCTCCACCCATGGGGTACGGTGATCATTGGTCTTCGATGGAGGCAGCGGCGTAGTCTTACCAAAGTCTATCATCCAGACGCTAGCTTTTCCTGTTCTGTCATGCACAAACAGCAGTGAACTTCCAATGACCTGTGGAGAGTAGAGTTTAAAACCATCAGCATTGTAGTCTATTTTAAAATCACATTTCATCTTCAGTTTTAATCAGTCAAATTTGTAGGAACAATTTTGAACTAGGATGTTCATACCTCATGCAGAGCGAAAAATTCAGACGACTCCAGGGTAGCTCGGATGGCCTTCAAGCGGCGAATGTATTTGATTTGGATGGTAGGATCACAGTCGATGAAGAAATTGAAGCATTCGTTGATCTGATCTTTTTTGCGTACAGTCTTGTAGTCCCGGCTAGAATGTCCATCTCCTTTCTGTTGGTCGAAAACAAAATAAACCACAGAAAATCAGAAAATAGGCCTTACAAAAATCCACAAATCTGTGTACCCCAAGACACCGTAGCTCACGGTATTTTGCGTTCTTCTAGGCAGTTCCACACAAAACTGGACAAGCCTTAAATCTTCCAAACTACAAATATCACAACAAATGTAGTTGAAACTTACAGAAGACAGAGAGATCTTTTATTTGGGTGGTGTGCCCAATAAGATTGAAAGTAGTTAACTAGTTCGCACCGGATAACGAATATAAACGCAAAGTTTTACCAACTTTGGATCACAATTTTTAACAGCATTTCAGAGATTTTGGCCGAGTGATAAACATACTGTATTTTAGAAATTGTCACTTTGTCAAAGCGACTCTGAGAATGTTTAGGCGTACAGTAGGTGTAGATTTAGTGAAGCCAATGCTACAAAGAAAACACTTTCCATTTGCTTTGACTTTCATGTCTGTAGAGAGAGAGAGGGGGGGGGGGGACACTATCGTAACAATACGGGAAAAGTGTACGCATCAATATCTCAAGAAAAACCCATTGAAAACGAATTGAATGAATAGAAAGCTCTTCAGGAAGTAATAATCTGAAGAATTTTTTTTTATTTATAAATAGACCAATGAATAGATATTGATTGACAATTTGTACGCAAAAGGTTTACTTATGCCCATCCGAGAAATACAAAAGTATGGCCTTCTATTGCCGCCTTATTACAAAAGTTATAATTGTTTGAGCCCCGGGTACACAGAGCTGTTCTGCGTTCCCGTCTCTATCACGACCATGAAAAATACCGGTAGCAAATCTAACTGGATAAGAAATGTATAGGTCCTGAAATGTTCTGCATCGATGTGACAGAAGGGCAGCAACCCCGATTGTTTTGGATGTATGCACCAGGATAATAGCTGGGTTAGGACGTGACTCGAACGACAAAGTCTTAATAGCATTGTAATGCAGACAGGAGCGTCGAAATAGCAACTGTATTTTGTTCGCAAGGATGGAAAAGAATATGGATGTGCTTCCAAAGAACAGCTGATAACATGTAACAACTCTGTAATTTTTTTTGTATTATTTTTTAATTTTATTATCATATTTTTTTATTTATACATTCTCTGTACCACATGATCACCCGGGAATAACTTATTTAGCACGTATTGGACGAGATAAGCGCGGGAAAGGAGCAGGATAGGAACGGGAAAGGAACAGGATAGGAACGGGAAAGGAACGGGAAAGGAACGGGATAGGAACGGGAAAGGAACGGGATGTGAACTGAAAAGGAATTGGATAAGAACGGAAAAGAAATTGGATAGGAACGGAAAAGAAATTGAACAGGAACGGGAAAGGAACGGGAAAAGAAACGGGAAAGGAACGGGAAAAGAAACGGGAATAGGAACGGGAAAAGAAACGGGAATAGGAACGGGAAAAGAAACGGAAATAGGAACGGGAAAAGAAACGGAAATAGGAACGGGAAAAGAAACGGAAATAGGAACGGGAATAGGAACGGGGAAAGGAACGAAACAGGAACGGGGAAAGGAACGAAACAGGAACGGGGAAAGGAACGAAATAGGAACGGAATAGGAACGGAATAGGGACGAATAGGGACGGAATAGGGACGAATAGCAACGGGGCGGACGGGATAGGAACGGGGCGGACGGGATAGGAACGGGGCGAACGGGATAGGAACAGGGCAGACGGGATAGGAACAGGGCGGACGGGATAGGAACAGGGCGGACGGGATAGGAACAGGGCGGACGGGATAGGAACAGGGCGGACGGGATAGGAACAGGGCGGACGGGATAGGAACGGGGCGGACGGGATAGGAACGGGGCGGACGGGATAGGAACGGGGCGGACGGGATAGGAACAGTGCGGACGATTGCGACCGTCTGGATCCTGTCTTGATCAAATTTTCAATATTGAATGGTCACGATAGTGCCAGGCACGTAGATCAGCTCTGTGTGATGAGGGCTTTACCTTAACTCCTTCAATCCTGAATCCTAGCGTGGCAGATGAACTCATGAATTCTCTCCATTGCATGTAGCGGGGCTTGGTCACAGCTCCGAGTCGGTGCTCTTCTGAGGTCGGCTCTGTTGGATCAATTTCAATCATCTTCTGGTACATGTCCTGCACAGAGGAAATTCATAAAGGGAAAAAAACAAACATGAAAAACATGTATAGTGAGGTACCAAAGAGGCAGGTTCATACTCGGCACAAATTTGTGAATTCAGGGCACGTATCGCACTGGGAATTAGCAAAAGGTGAACACATTTCAACTCCGGCAAACATTAACAGCGAATGCTTTGTGACATCAAATTAGCTCCGCTTTCGCATTCGCGACAAGTACGTGAATGAACCGTCCTTAACGTGGCACACTTTGACATTTCCCTTGACTTTCCTCTGTGTTGACAATTAAAGGGAATATATGGTGATATATACATCATTTGCTTTTGCTGTAACATTCAGAAATGAATGGATTTGGAGGGGGTTATTATTGCATAGCAAATACCGGTATTATTGCACTGACTTGTTTGATGGTTTGTGTTCGTAGATGCTGAAGAAAAAAAACAAGAGAAACGATTGATCATGTTCTTGTAATCTCATTCCAGGCCTTCATTTTAATAAATCTGAGGAGAGCTGTGCATCGCTCTCCTTAAATCAAAAGGTGAATTAAGGAGAGTGATTTTAAAATTCTCTCCTTAAATCAAAACAATGAATTAAGGAGAGTGATTTGCTCTCGCTAACAAAACGCAAGTTTAAAGGCCCTGGACACTATCTGTAGTTACTCAAAATGACAACCAAAGGTGTCTATGACTTTAATAAACACATACTCAAGAAAAGGAACACAACATTCACCAGTAGTTCAACTTTTGGTTAAGAGAATGATGGCGCTTTCCCATCCAGTGACATTATATTTCTCTCTCTGTGACTTGTATGGCTTAATTAAGCGCGAATTAGTCTAGGCCCGTTATGTCCGAAATAAATGGAATGGGCGAACACGAAAGACTAGATGACCGTTGTTGGTATAAGATAAATCTGATGTGATTTCGTTTGGGGGTGCGAGGAGAGAATTGTAATCGCAAATTCTTTTGTGTTAGCAATAGCAATGCTTTCGTGTCTTTACTGTTATGACACTCGTCAGTTGCATTTTTTATTTATTTTTTATTTTTTTTTTCGCTCTTGTTAAAATTGTAAGGAGCGCTTTTTGTTGCTCTCCTTAACAATTTTAAGGCGAGCGCGATCGCGCTCCTTTAAAATGAAGGCCTGCATTCCTGACCCCACTTAAGATGAAACGGAGCACTTTATAAACATCAGGGAAATTACACATATTGATTGCTAACAAAATGCAGACTAACTATATATGGTAAACTATGGGTAGTAATTTCCAACACTGGTCAGCGGACTAGTGTTGAAATTTTATACACAAAATGTTTCTTGAAAATGACGACACACCAGATGCCATAATTTTACAGGATGCCATAATTTTACAGAATGCTTTAGACTGTCATTCACCAACAACCAAGTAAGGTACGGTATTTCATGATAATTTGTAAATTGTTTTTGTATTTTATGTTTGCAAATGTAGTATATGTACATGTACAGCAGTGTATATTTCCTTTAAACTTCACACTTGAATAAATCTCGAAAAATCACAAGTTGAATTTAATAATTTCGTCAGTTCACATATTTTGACCATTATTATATACCTACTCTCACTTTCCCGATTAGAAGTTTGTCTGAAAATTATTTTTCTTATTTTGGGAAGCATTTTTAAAGGGTTTATTGTGCAAAATCGGAAAATCATGCCAACGTTGTTTTTTTGTATTAAAGGTATGATACACCATTTGGTAATTGCTTGAATTATCATGAATGGGTAGATTTGGGGGGGTTGTATTTTATAGTAAATATCGTTTTACTGAGCTGTCTGAAATTTGACAGTCATTGATGCCGAGAAAAGCACGAAAAACAGCGTTTGTTTTCAACCGGCGTCGAGCTGTTATTCTGACGGACGGCGATCGCGAATTTTTCTTTATAAAATTAAATTGTTTGGAATAATTACAGGATATCTACATGTGTAGCGCAATCATTTTGCTGGATGCCTAGAATCATTATTTACTTTCAAATGAGTAAGATATTTCTCAATAATTCGGTAGTAAATATTTTTGATATCTGCAAATGTATCCTACCTTTAATACATGTTATGTGCAAATATTCATTGTTATAGAGACCGCACAATACACATTTTAATATATTTGTATTATTATTAGGTAAACGGAACATTTCTGAAGAAGAATGATTAAAGCTTGATGAATTTTCACTCACCGTAAAATTTGAGGTAAAACAATTGCTCTAGCAAGGAATTGATGACAAACATATTGAAGCGCGCCACAATTAGGGGCTGCGCGGGTTCATATTCATAGTCAGCCTGATTGGTGCACAATGATACAATTGTTCACTTGATGATAAAAACATGAAATTTGGCACACAGTCAGAGTATGCATAAGAACAATATTTGGTTATTAAGGCCATTGCAGTTTTGACCTTGGAAAAAAATATAGAATAACATGCATTGGCAGCCATTTTGATAATTTTTGACAAATCTGCGATGGCCCATAAGCCAAATATCTTACTCATGACATAATATGAATGTGTGAAAAAAATGTTATCATTTGATTGAACAATTGTTCACCAATCTGACTGAATATCAGCTAATTGCAGCTACTTGTGCGTCACGCAGCGAACCAACGAATATAGACTACACACGCATCATTCTAATGCTTGCGTGCACCATTCGTGGATAACATATGTGACACGATCAAGCCGAATCAGTCGGATGTCGGCGAATCCCCAAAATGCACTGTATTCTTCGTTGGTATTTAAACAAATTTACATAACTCGACAAAAAAAAAATTGAATCAACATGGGGTTTTCAGTTTTTAAAACAGACAGATGCCCTCTTTAAAACTACATGAACAATCATTTTTTGACCGGGGCCGAAATCCGACTGATTTCGCTTGATCGTGTCACATATATTACTGATGGACATTTCAAAAACATGCGTCTCCGGGAGGCATCTTTGAAAATTACATTTTTTGTAATTTTTTTAAAATGACAGCACACCAGAAGGAATAATTTCACAGGAAGTTTAGTGCCATCAAAATCTTTGCAACCAGTAAGCTTTTCAAAAGTATTTTGGTTGGTTACTTTTTGGATAGCTAAAAAAAGTATACGGCAGCTTCAAAACACCTTTAATCTGACCCCCAATGGCCATTTCGGCTTGAAACCATCCTCAAAATGCTACCATGTAACAATTGGATTCATCCCCCATCCTCCAATATCATCAGTTATTTCATTAATATGTTCGGTGGAGGGCTGACCATTGCCTCAATCCTACAAAATGCTACCACCAGTGCTACATGTGTGACTCGAGTTAGTACTTTTGACGCAGTGCCGATGATCGATCCAGCATAATGCAGGGTTCCATTATGCATGACTGAGCAAAAATAATGCTTTATTGGGTACAGCCTATCGACCCATTGCATCAAAACTCAAAACTCAACTGGCACTTTTTGCCACTCATTCTTAATCCTTTATAATCCTCTAAAACTGGAAGGAGGATTTTGGAAAATTGAGTAGCGTAACATCGCGCAGTATATGCAGGACACGCGCCCCAATGTATTAAGAGTTAGCTTACCTCCCGGACCGATCAAGCGATTTGAAGAACAATAGCTAGAGGGGTGTTTCCCAAAATATGACCGGTATGAAGCATAATAGTTTAACAAAATCGTTGGGAACTTTTTAACTTTGTTTGATGTATTTTACTGAAAGGTATTTATAAAACATACGTTTAACGAGTCCAGGCCATATGAGTGTAAAGCCGGCCAACCACATATTTATTCCCTTATTTAAATGTAAATTAAATGAATCATCATTATCATTAATCTATAATTTGCTGTTTGCTTTTTTTCTCTTGGTTTTCCCAGCATCTATGAACACAAAACTTGAATTGCTGTAATATACTAACCACCAAATTCATCCATTTCTGATAATTACAGCCAAAGCAAATGTTGAATTATAGTACCTGGTGTAGAAACAAGGTGATGACGTACATTTACATGTCAGTTGCCTAGTAACAAAACATTTCCTCAATTATAGAACCCACAGGCCATTTGCCGAGGTAAAATTAGAACGAGCTTAAATTACTCCAAGTTGGGACCTAGACAAAACAGCTGTGGACCCAACAACAGAGGTCCTGTCGCATGTAACAACCAATTGCCAGTGGACAGGATGTGCAAACATATCATAATATACGGTTGTAGAAATAGCTCATCTAATTATAGTGCACAATTGGTTTTCAATAATTAGAGCTCGTTTCTAAACCTACCAGTATTTTTGTTTGTATTAAAAGATCCAATTATTCCTGTGAGGACATAATAGTTACCAACATCCCCAGAGCCCTTTTCATGAACTTGATGTATTTTCCAAAGTCTAAATGTCATTATCAGCACTAGAGTGGGAGGGTGTTATGTTTCTGGACTAGCGCGACAGGTGACGTCAGTTTAGTAGGAGTTGTGGCAGTTCAGGATGTTAAAGCAATGATGCACTTCCCCCGACCTACACCAGCTTGCTGGCGTAAAAGGTCAAACAAACTTTGCCATTTATATGGTGAAAGAACTTTGTCAATGGCTTGGGTCTGGTTTGGATCTGGATTAGGCCTGGTACATGTACAACATGTACATATGGTTTGGGCCTGGTGTTTCTAAATTTAGTACAAGTCAAACGATAGAGAACAAATGAATGATAAGGTCTTCACAGGGAAATGTTAGCGAGCAGAATGTCTCCACAAAAAATGTTGTGCACAAATTTTAGAGAAGGGGGATGCTTAATATCATGAACAAGGACAAGAACAATACCATGTCTCAGCAGAGATATACATTTTGAAATGTGTGTGCCCATGTTTTGGGCTGTGTGCACTCATGGTTTGACCAGGAGTGTCCCGGGTTCAGGCCTGGTGTGCCCCGGGTTCAGGCCTGGTGTGCCCCAGGTTCAGGCCTGGTGTGCCCCGGGTTCAGGCCTGGTGTGCCCGGGGTTCAGGTATAGTGTGCCCCAGGTTCAGGTATAGTGTGCCCCAGGTTCAGGTATAGTGTGCCCCGGGTTTAGGTCTAGTGTGCCCCGGGTTCAGGCCTGGTGTGCCCCGGGTTAAGGTCTGGTGTGCCCGGGGTTAAGGCCTGGGCTTAATTTCATGGAGCTGCTCAGCACAAAAATGTGCTTAGCATGAAAAAATTTCCATGGCAAAAATGAAACAGGGTTACAGACCAAATTTTCAGGTGATGCATATATTGTTTGTGATTGATATTCAGCTGGTTTTTGCCCAGCATGAAAAGCACATGAAGTTTTGGCTGGTAACCTGTTTTACTTAGCAAGATTTGTTTTGTGCTAAGCAAATTTGTGTGCTCCGCAGCTCCATGAAATTGCCTAGGGTGTACCCTGGGTTCAGGCCTGGTGTGTCCAGGGTTGGGCCATACATGATGCATCGTTTAAGGCGAGTGCCTATAACTTGGGCGTAGGTGTGCCCACTGTATGTTCAGGCCTGATATGCCCACTAATTTAATGATTTTTTTTTCTTCTTTGAATGTATGACCTTTGAGGGATTTGGTTTACCCCGAGCGCCTGGCAAGAAATCAATTCACATGTAATGTAATGTAATGTAATGTAATGTAATGTTGTAATGTGATAATCTATAAGGCTGTGGCGTAATTTCAAACAGACAATCGATGTTCTCTTTCTTCACTGTGAGACCTTGTACGCTTGTGTACATGTACCGTAGCTGCCAAATCAAATTACATGTAATTCTTATCAGAGCCGCTCAATGTACTTGCACATCATGTTTCCTGCAATTTTTGATTAAGCTTAAAGCTAATGTAATAATTAGATAATAATGTAATAATGTCATAATTGTTCCTGTTCATTACATATATGTACATGTATCCAGCGTCTGCATTTTGCATTCAGGGGAGCATAACAAACACCACAGTTGCTGGATCCTTACTCCAAGATCAGGACCATGTTGTTTTGTTTTGTACATGACTGAGCAAGGCCAGACTTCCTACCAGGTAGCTGTCATGGCCCATGAGCCCCTGCCTGCTAGCGGCCTCAGGCAGATCCCTATCGATCTTTGGTCTTGGCTGGATCTTTGGTCTTGGCTGGCTACGAGTGATATCCAGCGAACCAAATTACATCCTCAATTATGTGGAGATTTTGCAAGGGTGGGGAGTAGGGGGTTGCATCAGTAAGCTCTACTGGGACTTCATCCCATGAGATATCTTGACATTGACTGTATAGACTTTTGCATACATCACATACGTACAGGCGTACCAAATAAATAAAAGAATAACTTGCAAATATGCCACCTATCTAAAACACTTAAATATACTCTGCAGACAACTGCCAAAAGCTTAAAGAAACCTGCCTCTCTTTAAAGGTAGGATACACTATTGGTAATTGCTTGAATTATCATGAATGGGTAGATCATGGATGCTGAGAAAAGCAAAAAAAACGGCGTTCGTTTTAAACCGACGTCGGGCAGAGATTCTTATGTTGTTCTTGTTTTTTTTCGCGATCGACAACCGGCGATCGCGAAATTGTTTTTATAAAAAAAACAAATTGTCGGTTGCCCTTCAATCATTATTTACTTTCAAATAAGTAAGATATTTCCTAATAATTAGGTAGTAAATTTTTTCAATATCTGCAAATGGGTGTATCCTGCCTTTAAGATGGTTCATTCCACCAAGTTGGAACACGGCGTCCTTATTATGTCCGGAACCTGTTGTGAGGCACACAAATTGCTGTGTACACAGATTTGCTTTGCATGTTTAACCAGTTCGCGCCGGAGGATGTATACACGCTAAATATTAAAACAGATGACGAATAAACACGTCACGAGCAAGGCCTGAAAAATTGTTTACTATCCATGAATGACGCGTTAACCCATCAGGCACATCGGTTCAATTCTGCAGAGGACGTGTATACACGCTGCGAATTGGGATCAGATGGATCTCGCTGCACTGGGCAGGATTGTCACTTTGACAAATGATGCATATTGCTGCATTTGGCAGGGTGCTTAAAGGGAAACTCCACCCATAGTTTATAATTGCATAATGTTAAAGAGTGTCATTTTCCATTGTGACTTGATTTTTATTTCATTTTTATCGGTTTCGGTAATCATATAAAACAGAGATTTTCTCGCACTGCGCTTACCGTCATGCGAGCCGCCATTTTGTTCTGGTTTATCGGTACATCCGAAATATTCTGACGTAGTGTCTGCACCATCAGTACGCGAAGCCCAATCGATAGCGGCCCTGCACGCGCAAGGAATACAAGTGAAACCTTTTGTGTACGGCATCACAATGTGTACTGTACATGTGGAAGTGGGCTCAAAATCATACGGAGAAGGACCTGATGCCATAATTACTAGCTCACAGAATTTCTATTCTTCTCAGAAAATACAAAAATAAACGATAGTTTGTGGCGCGTCATGTAACAAATCAAAACAAATTCTCTGCAGAGTCAGTATGTTACCATATATTCTTTTAGACTAGGTAAAATATTATTGAGCCTGGAATTTCCCTTTAAAGAATACCCCATGATAAGGGTTAGGGTTAACATAGTGTACCACAGTGTGACACTTGCTACATCAAAACATAATTTTCAACATATCCCATGTAATTTATCTACAATAACCTTATAAAATATGTACAATGTATGGTTCTATTTTGTGATCAGTTAGTATGCAGAGGTTTGTACAATTAATCTTGAAACACAACCAAATGATGTAAAAGTGGCACTAACTGCTACATGTACATTGGAGTCTAAAATTTGTCATGAAATGTAAACATTTTCAGGAAACTAATGTTTGAATGGTACAAAACTTTCCCAATTATGTCCAACATCCAAGACAAATATCGGGAATAAATATTCAAATAATTTAGGGTTATTGGTTAGGCTTTTCCCTGCTATTAATTTAAATAGCTGGCAAAACACCGGTCTCGTACCCACCTTTCGAAGCTTGGGCTTTTCTCTGGCCTTCTTCAGTTCCTCTTCAAGGTAGGTTCTGAGGAGAGACCAAAAAACTACATTATTACAAATGTCAGCACCGACTGACCTTAAAAATGTCACATTGTTCTTTTTCTGTAACTGAACTTAAAAAGTAATAAACAACATTTGCAAACATCAAAAGACAAAACTACTGAAATATAAAAAACCTTACTTGATTAATACTATTAATAGTCTCAAGCACCCTGTAGAATCCTGTCACTTGGTGTGCTGCTATTTTTAAGAAGAGTGGAATTTGTTTTATCAATTTTCAAAGATGGTTGGCCGACCATCATTGGATAAACTGACAAACGTCAACCCCACCCTCCCTTTTACCAAACTGAGTTGGTTCAAATTTTGCAATCAGCTAAACATCCGTGAATAGAGGGCCAAGGGCAGAGTTGTAATGACTCGAGTCAGAGTTGTAATGACTCGAGTCAGAGTTGTAATGACTCGAGTCAGAGTTGTAATGACTCGAGTCAGAGTTGTAATGACTCGAGTCAGAGTTGTATTGACTCGAGTCAGAGTTGTATTGACTCGAGTCAGAGTTGTAATGACTCGAGTCAGAGTTGTAATGACTCGAGTCAGAGTTGTAATGACTCGAGTCAGAGTTGTAATGACTCGAGTCAGAGTTGTAATGACTCGAGTCAGAGTTGTAATGACTCGAGTCAGAGTTGTAATGACTCGAGTCAGAGTTGTAATGACTCGAGTCAGAGTTGTAATGACTCGAGTCAGAGTTGTAATGACTCGAGTCAGAGTTGTAATGACTCGAGTCAGAGTTGTAATGACTCGAGTCAGAGTTGTAATGACTCGAGTCAGAGTTGTAATGACTCGAGTCAGAGTTGTAATGACTCGAGTCAGAGTTGTAATGACTCGAGTCAGAGTTGTAATGACTCGAGTCAGAGTTGTAATGACTCGAGTCAGAGTTGTAATGACTCGAGTCAGAGTTGTAATGACTCGAGTCAGAGTTGTAATGACTCGAGTCAGAGTTGTAATGACTCGAGTCAGAGTTGTAATGACTCGAGTCAGAGTTGTAATGACTCGAGTCAGAGTTGTAATGACTCGAGTCAGAGTTGTAATGACTCGAGTCAGAGTTGTAATGACTCGAGTCAGAGTTGTAATGACTCAAGTCATTTCAACTCATAAATTTAAAAGTGAACAAAGAAATTGGCAAGGCGGGACTCGAACCTGCCTCCTCCAGAATATCAGGTCGGCGCTCTACCAACTGAGCTATCTTGCCCTAAAGTTGTCAGTCTTCCAAATTGTCAACATTTCAACTCAAGTAAATTTCGCAGAAAAGCATTCATGACATTAAATCCCCCTTACATTTGCATTCACATGAAGAGTGAACCAGCCGTTTATCAACAAATAAATACAAATCCGCCTCCCCTCTAAGATTGACAAGGGCTTCCTTATAAAATCAATTATGTGCCAAGTATTGCCATGAGCATTGGTACAATCGAATGACATTTAGACTTTTTTGAGTGCGGAAACTAGAAGTACATGTACCCGGTACTTGTACACCATCCAGTTGTACAAACAGCTTAACTTCACTTGGGACTCCATTACAGACATCTCGCAAGCCCCTGGATACACTACTGCCAGTCTCGTGGAATCGACCTGTGTGACGACGACCGATTCTGACCCGAGTACATGTACATGTACAGTGTACTTGGGGATTACTTCAGCTCCCGAGGTCAAGACGTTGGGATCCCTAATGGAAGACGGAGCTGAATGCATCAGCATATAAACACACAAGGGAATGCATCCTTGCCTCACATCTTGCTCTTCACATAAATGTGAGGAAGAATAAATTTGATGGTGCGAAATACGGTACCCTCTGGAGACATGAACACAATGTGTACAATGGAAACAAAACGTCTCCGGAGGGTAAATTTCTATAGATGAATAGTTCTCCACTGGGCATTTCACGAATTAGATTTTTGAATTTTACTTAAATTACTCAAAAACTAGGATTAGGATGTGAATTAGGGTTAGTGTTTGGGTTAGGGTATAATATAGGGTATATTAGGTCAAAATTTCAACCCTGGAAAAAAATTATGGTTAAAATGGGAGCATTTTGAAAAACATGCTCGACTTTCTAACCATTTTTTACACGAGAACAAAGCCATGTCTCCACAGTGATACAAAAATGCGAATGTATGTTTATACATGTATGCAAAGATTCACCAATGTGTTCGACTTCAGGGATTATGCAGTTTGAATATTTTGCCTTAATGTTGTCAATTAGCATTTGTTATTTTTTTACCTTCAAAATTCAGCCGATTTCACCACGGAGTGGAACCTTTTTTTAGCTTTTAAATCAAGTAATCAAACCTGTGATATTAAAACTTGTTCTTGTTCAACATTTATCAAACTGCGTTTCCAAGATAATCTTAAGACAGAGTGTGTTGCTGGAGGCATCATTTTGGCATTCCTATGAATAACAAATGTTCAAAAGGGTACAATTTCCTCCGTTATAATAAACAAAATACTGAATATCACTGATACCTCTGATGATAAGGTCGAATAAGATCTGGAGAAAAATGTACTAGACATCTTGATGGGAAACCCATTACAGGCTAATCCAGCCGACAGATACCCTGGGTCATGATAATGTTTCCTCCAAACCGGAAAAGTAAAAGCCTCCCTCCAGCATGTCAGCATTAATTGTAACACTCTGGTGAAGTATGTGGATGACTTTTAAGATTCGGTTGAGTGTTCACACAAGCTCTCATTATCACATGCCACAATCAATCATGTATTGTCTCGCGGAAAAATGGTCCCAAACGTACACAACTTTTCTTAGAAACTAAAAAGGTATGATACTTGCTTGGGCGGTTGTATTTTATACTAAATACCGTTTAACTGACTAGGTCCAAAGTTTTGCAATCATGTATGCTGAGAAAAGAAAAAACGAAGTTCGTTTTCAACCGGCGTTAGGCAGTGGTTCTTATGTAGTTCTTGGTTTTTTTGCAATCGCCGGCAACGTTCGCAATTTATTTATATAAAATTTAAAAAAATTGGGAACCTTGAATTACAGGATATCTAGCAAAATCATTTTGCTGGATGCCTACAATCGTTATTTACTTATAAATAAGTAAGACATTTCTTAATAATTCGGTAATAATTTTTTTAAATAAATCTGCAAATGGTGTATCCTACCTTTAACCAGTTCGTGACGGATGCCGTGTATACACACAAAGTTAATTCGAATTTCAAAACCAATGACGGACAGATAACCACGTCACGAGCAAAGTCACAGATGCCGGGCTGAACACGTCTCGGATCAAGGTTCGTGAAAAATAATCCCGCGCCTGGGCCCGTTCAATGTTAAAATAATTCTGGCGCGAGTGGTTAAAAAAAACTTTGCATTGCTGTTTAGAACTTCAAAAGAAGCAATTGGTAATTTGTATTATTATTATAAAATGTTTTCTTAAAAGCAGTAGGCATCATTTGCAAACATAAAAAAACAAAACTACTGAATTATTATGAAATATCTTAATTGACTAACATTTTGTATCAATTTTAAATGATTGCCGGCCCGCAATCGTTGTAAAAACCTGACTATTTTCAAACACTGCCCCAATTTAATGAATTTGTTTAGAGGAAGTCAAGGAACCAGACTGCAAGAACAGCAGTTTTTCTTGGTTTTTTCAGCTTCTATGAACACAAAACTTTAAACAGGCCAGTGTCACAATATTTACTATAAAATATGAATCCCCGAAAAATTACAAATATTTAACAAATCACAGCAGAAGAAAATGGTGTACATATAAGCCGTTGTTCTAGACTGAACTTGATTATTTTTAAATCCTCAAAAAAGAAGAAGTTAGCAATATAAAATACAAAAAATGAGATGGAGATGATTGACCATCCTGACAGTCATCCTGAATGTCCCGCATATGCCACAGAAAATTGGAAAACTGTAGATAAAGATCTTGGGTGCATAGCCGACAGGGAAATGGCCACTACGGCCGAGCATAGCTACGGCCGTGCACATGCCTTCAAGCATGATGAACAGATCTAGAGAGATACTGGAATTAATCACTGCCTGTAAAGGCATACACAGAAAAGCACTACGGTGCTGGAAATTGTATTACACAAAGGATGCTGCAGTGAAGACTGGTGTAAAATATGATACATACATGTATACAATGCACATGTACCCCCGGTACATGTATACCAGGTACAATGATGGAGGTCTCGAGACCTGACGGAGGTCTCGAGACCTGACGGAGGTATTGCGACCTGACGGAGGTCTCGCGACCTGACGGAGGTCTCGCGACCTGACGGAGGTCTCGCGACCTGACGGAGGCCTCGCGACCTGACGGAGGCCTCGCGACCTGACGGAGGCCTCGAGACCTGACAGAGGCCTCGAGACCTGACAGAGGCCTCGAGACCTGACAGAGGCCTCGAGACCTGACAGAGGCCTCGAGACCTGACAGAGGCCTCGAGACCTGACAGAGGCCTCGAGACCTGACGGAGGCCTCGAGACCTGACGGAGGTCTCTAGACCTGACGGAGGCCTCGAGACCTGACGGAGGTGAGGAGACCTGAGAGAGGTCTCGAGACCTGATCAGAATAGGCAAAACGCTTGGCCCCCGGTATACCCGCAAACGTGGCGGTAGAGTGCAGAACCAATTTAAAATATGCAGCAGTGTGTAGTGCTCGTTCAAAATATGTGCTGCAGGCTACATACATACTGACATACATATCGACACGTTTGTGGGTCTAGGAGTAAACACACATTTATATTTTTTCTGTTAATCTTTTGCAAAAAATACTCGATAGTTCGAAAGAAAACATATGTGGGAATTTTATTAAGCCAAAACCCCAAAAACGATTCCCCACTGTCAAATCGGCTATTTTCAATCATAACTTAATATACCATAGCGCGTACCCAAGAAGTAAAATGTAGCAAAATTAATTCTTGACTATTCTTAATTTGATGTGTGTAATGACCGCTGGTTTTGCTCAATATTATATATTTTTTTAAATACCCTACCCAATAAATTATATATCATTTTAAAGCTAAGAATTCAAGGAATCTAGAAATACCAATATCTCAAAATATAAAAATGTCAACTTTACTTTGATTTTGTGGGAGCAGGTCACATATGAAAGTGTTTTAAGAATTACTTTCGACGTATATTAGAATAAAAATCAAATACCTACCGTGTTCCAATTTTACAGTCCATTACGGATGGGTTGTCATAATCTCCTAGCAGATCTTGCATTTGTACATATTCTGATCACAGAAGGTTAAGAAAATTGGCTTTTGGTCATTTGTGAGGGGTTCTGGCAAAATGAGACGGAACTGGGCAGAGGTTGAAATGAGGGTTCTCAGGTACGTGCATTAGAAAAGAGGATAACATTCTCCTTACGATGCTGATTCTTGTACTTCAATCGGACATTACATTAACAAGTTATGGCTGTTTAAAGTTTGCATTTATCAACATGTCAACAAGTAAAATATTGAGAAAAAGGTCTTTGAAGTTTCAAGTTTTGTACATGTGATATGCGAAAATGTCAATTGTTTTTCCTTAAAACCCTTTTATTCCACTAATTTATTACTATTTCTTTAGAAATATTGTTAGTAGACATAACAAAGATTACAAATATCAATAAATCTGAAAATTTGGAATAAATAACTTCAATTCACTACATGTACAGTACTGCATTTTTCTCATTTTGCCAGAACCCCTCAAATTTTAGCAACACAGCGCAAATCAGAAATCGACCCAACATGATTGTAATATCCAACCAGATCCAAAATTGGTTTTTGTTCAGGTTTATTGCACATCTTTACTGCAGACCATAACCCTCCAGGGTATTTTGGCTAGAAACCCTGCCAGACACAACAGATTGCATACTTTGTCACATTGACTTGTGTGCAGAGTCCAGCAAGGTCAAGCAGTCACTACAGATGCACTGTGCTGGATTTGGCAGGGTTAGGGTTAACAAACATTTACCCAGTTTGCCCCGGTTTAATTTTTAATATTTTTTATTCAGTAAAATATTCAATAAGATATATTCAGTAAAAAAGGATACTCTCCGAGTTCTTCTCCACGATGCCTTTGTACTCTGGGATGTAAGGTCTCAAGATGTCGGCCATTAATTTTCTCAAGGCCCACTGCTCCTTAGGGGTATACTTCTTCAAGATAGTGCCACACTCACCAGCTCTGAAGTTACCTGAATTAGAAGAAAAATAGCAATAAAATGAAACCTGCCTTTTACTTGTATATGAGAGGCATTCTGGCAAAATAAGACAGAACTGGGCGGACGATGAAATGAGGGATTGTGGGTGTTAGGAAAGAGAATACAATTCTCCTTACAGTAATGTCTGTTGCACTTCAATCGGACATTGCGTTGACAGGTTAAAGGTAGGATACACCATTGGTAGTTGCTTGAATTATCATGAATGGGTGGATTTGGGAGGTTGTATTTTATAGTAAATATCGTTTAACTGACCTGTCCGAAGTTTTACAGTCATGGATGGCGAGAAAAGCACGAAAAACAGCGTTTGTTTTCAACCGGGTTCGAGCAGTTATTCTTATGTTATCTTTGTTTTTTCGCGATCGCCATCCGGCGATCGCGAAATTTGTCTTTATAGAATAATTTGTCAGAATAATTACAGGATATCTAGCGCAATCGTTTTGCTAGATGCCTAGAATCATTATTTACTTTCAAATGAGTAAGATATTTCTTAATAAATCCGTAGTAAATATTTTTGATATCTGCAAATGGTGTATTCTACCTTTAATTATGTCCAACAGGATTCAGGTTACATGTATGTGTAAGAAAAATGGGGTAGGGAGTTAGGGTTAATGACAATTCAAACAATTACCAATGGTGTATCCTATACCTTTAGGTCTGATAAAAGACAAGGTTTCATTTATAATATACATTACATTGTATTTGTGTAAGTGTCATGATGCCTACGGTACATATCATGAAGCACTGACAATTACTGTACACGCATTATAAATTCATGAAGCTCTCCAATGATGAACCAGCACAAATATTATTAACAGTGCGACAAACAAAATAGCAATACTTTCTGTCAAAACTCCAATGATCAAGCTTGAGTGACAATTCAAAGAGGTGAATTTAACAATTTTCAAAATAACAAACGACTTGATAATGTTTTTTCTTTAAAGATTAATTAAATTAATTAAATCTCTGACCTAGGCAATTACATGTACCGGTACGTATGTAAATAGAAAAATAGTAAAATCGATGGACACACATACATGTACGGTACATATTGTATAATTTATTTAGATGACATCAGTGTCGTAAATATTTTTGCATATCACCTGTAGCAACGCCGTCTCTAACATTGTAATCAAGTCCCTAAGCACAGACACACTTGATTTCACATAAATAAAATACATATTTTACGGGAATCATTCAGTTCTATGAAGTTGTGTATTGCCTCATTGTGTAATGCCTACAGACTTTAACATTAAATAAACGGTGAGAGGATTCAAATTTCATTAAAAAAAAAACTAGAGTAGACTAAAAACAGGCTTCAAATGCGAACAAATGGCTCTGAATCAGCATTGATCAAGCATAAATAATAACGCATATTGAAGAGACAGGGTACCATGCAATAAGCTAAAATACGACCCCTGAACATAAACACAAAAGTCTGAAAATATTGCCAAAAAAGTCACCAATTTTTGAGCATTTTAACTATTTACTTCTTAAATTAGATAAATTGTTAATGGGATAAGAGTCCGGACCAAGTCTTCACTGCGGGACAATGACCAGGTTGGGGGACGGCCGCTGTTAACCAGTTAATAACCGGATTATTTTTCACGAACATCAACCCCAGCGGGCACATAGGCCTGCAATCCATGGTCAGCACACCAATACATGTACATGCCAGCTGCGAGCCGGTCGCTGACAGATATTTGACAAGTAGCCGGCAAATAATTGCTCGTGGCGTGTTTATCAATCATCCGTTTAGATTTTCAAAAAAATTGTGCGTGTATACACGTCCTACGGCATGAACTGGTTAACAGCGGTCATTCCCCAACCCGTTCATTATCACACAGTGAAGACCGGGTTCTCACACTCTTATTCCTTAATTAGGGCAACAATGTCACAATGTGCCATAAAACCCCACAGATAGAGGAAAGAAACTGTTACAGTACCTTGATGGCCAGCCAACTGGACCCAGGGGTACTTCTTCTTGAAAGACTGAACAAACGGTGACCAGTGCACCATGTTTCTGATCTTCCTCCATGAACTCGCCTGCAAAGAAAACCACCCCAAAAAATAGAGAAACCTTGTTAGATAAAGAGCATGAAAAATCTTTACAAACCATGCATTCATGCACGCACAACCGAGTAAACGTCACATGTGGCATACGGATAGATGCACCGTACAATCTGTTTTTAACACGTTCAGTGACTTGTTGCAGCTTTTATACATGTACGCAGTTGAAGATCACATGTGTTACTCTCATTTGACAGAAAAGTCGTGTACGGTTTCTACTGTATACTGTATTTAAAATGCCAGTTAAGGTTTGCCTTTCATTACAACATGTAAGACCCATACAATGTATTCAAACTTTAAACAATCAAATCTACAAACTTTTATATAATTTTAGTTCTATAGTTAACCTCAGGTGGACAAAACGTTTAAAACTGAGCATAACATCTAAATGTACTGTACAGCAGTTTTAGGGATTTTTTTGACAAATATTTTTTTCAGTCAATCATATCCGACATACCGGTACATGTAATATGGCAGATACCAATACCTGGTAGGCGATTATACGGTTGTGCCTTTGAGCATGATATTATAAGACAAGCATGGAGTTTGGCACACAGAGTATACACATATGCACGTACATATGTCGTGAGAAAGATATTTGGCTATAGGGTCATCGCAGAATTGTCCTTTGTAACAAGTAACAAGCAATTTTCATGGCTGCCATATTGCTGGTTATTCTACCTAGATATTTCTTTAAAGGACAAATCTGCGATGGCCCTATACATGTACTGGTACATCCAAATATCTTTTTCACGATGTACTCTGACTGTGTGCCAAATTCCATGCTTGCATCATTAAAGGCACAATTCCCCCAAACATTTCCCCTGGTATCTGCTCTACTAACAATCTTCCCTGCCCATGCAGTGATCATACTTGCTGATGGGTACGCCAAACGGTCGGGCAATACTGGCAGTGTCCAGAAAGCAACGGAGAATCATCCCGTGGACAAGTCATTCTCTTCAGAGAAAACATGATACACCACCTATCCAACTAGCCTCTCTCTGACCAAATGCGGGAAGACGACAAAATCACGCTTCTCCAAGACGACACAACGCACAAAAGTATACTCTAATGCTGAGGAAGTCCAGAGGGCGAGTGCAAATTGTCAGATAATAAAAGCTTCTGACCCCTTGTAATCTAATGAAGAAAAGCCAATTACTTGTAACTCCAACATCCTCTGCGTGGCCCTTACAATGTGTAAAGTTCCACATATTAGATTATAGGCTAATCAGGCTCATGCTGTTTGTGAGGAGTTAAAATTAGCAGCAAGGGCGTAAACTTTAAATAGCAAGAACTCAGAAGGATGTACGACATGGTGACTTTTAAGACTCCATCAAAACACAACCTTCTAGTTACAACTTGCGTCATAACCGTGCAGCGATGTAAAGGCTTTAGGCAAGGAAGCCCACCTTTAATCGTCAAGCTATTTAAAACTTGGGCATGCGTCTTGAAAAAGGTCAGGGTATAGCAGGATAAATACCATCTCCATTCAACCCTAACTCCCTAGGGTGTGTGCAAAATCATATTGATTCTGGACGATTTGGGAGGGTTAGGAATAATTAATAATTAAAGTATCATTTTTCAATAAAATCCTGAATGAAATCCAGATAAAAAAAAAAAAATCTGGAATTGTCCATTAATCCTAACTCCCTTTTGTTATAGTACTGGACTAAATCTTCCACTCAACTAAATTAAATTAATTAAAGTGTAAGTCCTCAATGAAATCCAGAAAAAAAAACGAAAAAAAAATCTGCTTCTTATGTATGGGTTCATGAATGGAATTGCCATTGATCAAATGCTGATTGATGTTGATGGACCTACATGATGGACAGAATCAATTGGATTCCCCCAGCAGTGCTTCAGGCCTCCTGGCCCGAGTCCATCATTATAAATCAAACTTTAATTATTCACCTGCAGTCTGACCAAGTCTTGCAAAATCTGCCAAAATGGAGAGATGGATTTGATGGATTTGGGAAGGTTTTTACAGTTATTGTTTAGCACTTTAAATGAATAATGGTGAGCGTTCAAATCATGTTTATGGATATGTGCTTACATAGTACATTGTAACACTTTCTGCACAATAAATGGTATACACCCAACCCAAAAAAGAAAGTCCCTCCAATACTTTTGGTGATAATAATTCAAAAATTACTCTGCACTTTTAGGTCAAACAACCACTATTCCGTTGAGAAAATTTCTAGGAAACAGGCCATACTTTTTAATTTAACAATAACAATGTTTTATAGATGAAATTAAGTAATTTACATGTATGTCAAAAAGTGCAGAAATAAAGTTGCACTTTTGAGGAGTTGAATGAGAAAGTGGACCAAAATGCTACCGTATTTACCAGTTCACGCAAGAGGACGTGTATACACACAACAATTTTCGAAAAAATCTAAACGGATGACTGATAAACACATGTCACAAGCAACACCGGAAAAAAATCCTTTACTATCCACGGATGACGCGTTAACCCGTTGGGCATGGCGGTTTTATCCAGCGGTGTGCACGCTGCGGAAGTTATCTTGATGGTTACGGTTGACAAGTTTACACCTCAGACGTACAGTAACAAGCACATGTCGCAGTGGACGTCAATACATGCCTGACGTTAGTAGCATATCCGCCATGGACGTGTACACGTGCTAATGTTGCCAAACATGCTTCGTTAACGCGGTGGACGTGTACATGTACACGAGAGCTCCGCTACATGTATCTGCGCTCGCAACGCTTCGCAATCTGATAATTTACCAGGCACTAAAAAGGTCCTAGCTAGAACCCTGATACCACGCTTCAGTAATTCGGCCTATTCAACACCCTAGTTCTATTTTCTCCATTGAATTCATACAGCCAAGGATTATCAACTGCGTCCAGTATTTATTTGACATTTAAATTTCCACACTATTGTTTCTTAGTCTCCTTTGAAATTCTGTAAAGGGTCCTTTTCAGCTAAGCTTGCAAATATATAGGTTTTACCGCATACAATTGTCCCAGGCTCTGTGTGTACAAAGTTCCATGGCTTACATCTACATGCGTCAGATTTTATGGCGGGTAGCGTATGACTTACATGTAATTTCACGCCCCGACTGCAGAGAAAAAAAACAATGCCCTAGGCGACAGAATGTTTGCAAAATCATGTAAATAACGGTGCTAATAAACTACGGTAAGTGTCGGCACCTTGTAGTAGTTGCAAATTATCAAAACAAGAATATTTTACTGAATAAAGAAATGCATATTTATTTATTTTCGATGAAAACTAATCCCGCCAGTCGTCCCAGTAACTTGAAAATGAACTGTTTAACCCTAACCCTCCCAAATCCTCCAAATTCCTCATTGCAAAATGCAGGATTTTGCAGGATTAAGGTCACTTGGAGTTTGATGCATTGCAGGATTTTGCAGGATTGAGGTTACTTGGGGTTTTACCCCTGCAGGAATATGGAGGATTCAGGTTAATATCAGGCTGAATGTGACACACAAGGATTTTGCAGGATTGAGGTCACTTGGAGTTTGATGCATCGCAGGATTTTGCAGGATTGAGGTTACTTGGGTTTTTACTGACTGCAGCCAGGGCAAGACTGCAGGATTTTGCAGGATACAGGCTGTAGGGTCACCAGTGACCAATATTGGAGGATTTTGCAGGATTCAGGTTACTTGGAGTTTTAACAATTTAGGAATTGGAGGATTTTGCAGGATTCAGGTTATGTGTAAGTAAAAATGGGTAGGGAGTTAGGGTTAAACATTATAAACGATGACCAACAAGTTACATTTTGCAAAAAGTTTCCAGACTTGCAAAAAGTTTCCAGACTTGCAAAAGAGGATGTACATACATGTACATGTACATGTACAGTACAGTACAGTGTTCAGTTTTCTGAGAACAAAATCACCTGCAGCAATTTCCTATTGGCAAATTCTGCCGCGTGCAGAAGTCCATTGTCGGAACTATAACGATCGGCAGGGAATCATTTGAGACAAACAAAAAATTGTTGGTATTCTGTTCCTAACACCTGTCACTTCCGGATTTGGTAGACAAAGCAGGATGTTCCATACACTGGTTGTCAATGATGCCGTTCTGTTGACGACGGCAGAAATCAATAATGTCAATTTCTGCACAGGTCCGCCGTTTCCTATCCGACGCTACCAGGTGTGCGTAAATGTACAGTTATTATTTTGTGTTGGTCATTGAACAACAGATCTTTTGTTAACCATCTTTTCTTTCTTTTTTATATTTAGAAAAACACCTGGTTGAAGAAGGTTGCATGCACTGTTGAAAGAAATGTTATTCCTAGGCCTTAGTACCACTGCTGACACATGTATGGTAAACCCAATAAAAATACAACAAAATAGCCAAACAAAATGTTGCTAACTTGACTCATTCTTTAGCCACATCCAACTTTTTGGTGCAAATTTCCTTGAAATTATAAGTGATGGAATCACACATTATTATGTTTAGAACAAACGGTCTAGACAAACATTAACCCTAACTCCCTACACAACAAAGAAAGTTGGAGGATTTTGAAGGAATTGTATTGTTCAATAACAATGGTGAGGGAGTTAGGGTTAACCCTCCCTCTCTAAACGATCACACCATGAGAGAGGAACATTGTATGTACCGGTACATACCGGTACATGTACAATGTACGTGTAGTTATAACAGTAGAGAAGGTGTTAAAATATGGACCATTCAGTAGTCTAGTACATGTACCTGTACCATATTCAGTGTGGAACCTAGATAATTGGCCGTTTCTTGTTATATTAATTATAATAATAATAATAATAATAAATAACATTTATACAGCGCTTAATACAAGTGTTTCTAAGCGCTGAGATTTCCCCAGTCATTGGGCCCATGAAACATTCCAAATACCATCTTAGCTCCCTGGGGAGTATACAGCTCAATGCTGCCATTTTGGCACAAAGCAGCTAAATCAACCACAATAACCAACCCTGCCCTCACAGGTACCCATTTACTCCTGGGTGGAGAGAAGCAATGAGTGACAAAGTGCCCTGCCCAAGGGCACACGCACTGTAGTCCCAGGCCGGACTCGAACCCACAACTTGTAGCTTTACCTACAGATTACAAATTCAATGCTCCAGACCACGAGGCCACGGCACTCCACAACTTAGTTTATAGGTTAGTCTATTTTCTTTCCACCGGTAGTGGTGGGAGCCTCCTAAATGTTCATATTACACAACCTATTAACATCCACATATTGCAGAAGATACGTTCATATAGGCACACAAGAATGCGCATTAATCAGCCGCACATTAATCAAGCCAAGGATGGTGTTCGGTATAGCGGCGTTATACTGTACAAAATCAAATTAAGTAATATATGGGACGAAGAGACACCCCCCCCCCCTCCTTTGTGGGGGTCTTTGTGCTTGCGGAATGTTGCTTTTTTTGGGGGGGGGGGGGGGGGGTGCGTTAGGCAACAATAGTCTAAGGAGTGTATGGGTATGGGGGAACCAAGGGGAGAGTCTCTCGGTCCCATATGTTACTGGGTATATAGAAAATTATAAGTTCTCTCACCGGTAGGCCAATGTAGTATAAGAGTACTGCATACTGCAGTTTACTCTAGTATTTTGTAGTATTGGGTGACGTTGGGGCTAATTAACCCTTGGTTTATTTTCTGATGCTCCAAAACATTTCAATATTTGCAAATTGTGCTCAGAATGTACCGGTAATAAAGCCAATGACTTCACAGAGCAATGGTGTTCCTACAGTACATGCTTGATGTACCTGTACATACACAGTAGCTGTAATATACTATACTATAATACTGAAAAGTTGCTGCACACACCCTTGTGTACATTGTACATGTAGCTGTTGTATATTATCATTGCTGAATGATGCAAAGGAACATTGTACTTAGTGACAAAGGATTATTGGATGGTGACACAGGTAGGAATGTTAACACTGACCTCGTTTACTACACAGGCAACTGCATGGTAGGAATGTTATTATTGGTTTCATAAAAGTTAAACTGAAGGACGAAATAAACAGAGTCCAACTTACATACATGACATACAATGTAATTTGTAATAAATTGTATTTCTTTTTAAAAGTTTATAGAATGTACAGTAGCTCTACAGTGAAGTATTTGGCAATTCCGGAAATTCAAACGTACATTTTAGAGATTTTGGGGGCTTGCAGTTACTCAAGTAATAATAAAGCTGTTTGAGTTAAAACACGTTGTTTTTTCGAGCATCCTTGGTTTAAGTGTAATTCCTGACAAATTGATTGTAATAGCATTCTTAGTATAAGCTATACATGTAGACCTGTACGAAAAGAAAACAAAGTTTCTTACAATAGTTACATAATATTCATAACAAGGTTTTTGTTCTTTTTGTGGTCGTATCAAAATCACTTTGAAGTGTTTGGGCCATTAATGGAAACTGATGCAGTTTTGTTTGCAAAAGAGACCTTCAAAAAAAAACTTGTGAAGCTCTGAAGCTGAAGGTCTTCTGAAGGTCAAATTTTTGTATTTTGGATATTGCCGAAAAAAAAATTCTGACAAACTCTGTATATTTAGTCAAATTTGGTATTTCTTCATGAAACTACACAACAGAACTACTACCTGTATAACCTCCGATATGACACATTACTTAACTTAATATTTTGTCGATTTTCAAATGTTGACAATTTGGCTTTATCATTTCCGGAATTTGCCAAAATGGAAAACGAAAACGTCATTTGCAAGAATGCATAATGTGGTCACTTTTTCCTCAGATGGGAGATATGGGGGGAGAGGGGGAAATATGGGGAGAGAGGGGGGGGGGGCTCGGATGTTGCCTTCAATTTCAATTGATTGTGCTGTATAAATAATTAAATAGCAAGGCTACAATGTACCAGTATGTTTCAGGTATTATATGGAAACCACTGTTACCAGGGTCAGTTCAGTTTACTGTGAAAACAAACTGAGTTGTCTGTTGTCATAGCGACCATTCCCTTTAAATTAGCCTCAACAACTTGTTATTAATAAGCAGCAAGGCTACAATGTACCAGTATGTTTCAGGTATTATGGAAACCACTATTACCAGGGTCAGTTCAGTTTACTGTGAAAACAAATCGAGTTAATTAGTCTCAACAACTTGTTATTAATAAGCAGCAAGGCTACAATGTACGGTACATGTATGTTTCAGGTAACTTTTACCAACTTCTGCCAGGGTCAGTTCAGTTTACTGTGAAAACTAACTTTGTGAGTTGTCTGTTGTCATACAGCAATCACTCTCTTTAAAGGTAGTATACACCATTGGTAATTACTTGAATTATCATGAATGGGTAGATTTGGTAGGTTGTATTTCATAGTAAATATCGTTTAACTGACTTTTCCGAAGTTTTAAAATCATGGATGCCGAGAAAAGCACGAAAAACGGCGTTTGTTTTCAACCGGGGTCGAGCAGTTATTCTTATGTTATCTTTGTTTTTTCGCTCTCGCCGTCCGGCTAGAGAGAATTTTTCTTTATAAAATTCATTTTGTTTGAATAATTACAGGATATCTAGCGCAATCCTTTTGCTGAATGCCTAGAATCATTATTTACTTTCAATTGAGTAAGGTATTTCTTAATAATTCAGTAGTAAATTTTTTCGATATCTGCAAATGGTGTATACTACCTTTAAATCGGCATCAAATTATTTTATCAGTAAGCTTTAACAATATTTTAACACTAAAGAGCTTCAAATGCAATTTTTGTAATGTCAGAAACACACCTTACACGATGTACATACAATGTACATGTACAGTACAGTACAGTACTTGTACATACTTTTATGTACAAGGTAACGTTTCTGAACATTATTACATGTAGCACCCCCTCTCCCACTGTGTATTTTTACTTGTTTACCATTGGAAATAAAATACTTTTCATGCCTCACTCCTACAATGTACGTGGACTTATAATACTTATAGTACATGTACCGGTACATGTACATGTAGATGTAGATACATGTAAGGGGTATAAGTGTGCCCATTTTTGGTGTCCTGGTTACACCTGACCTAGAGGTATAATTTCACACATTTTTCATGCAAGTGTAAGTGAAATTTACTATTTTGTTCAGGTAAATTTCTTTATGTAATCGTTATTGTGGATAGATTAGGCATCAAATATGTTGAAAAAAAATTCGTGGATACACCATTCAGAATTGCTTAAATTATCAGGAACACTCCTACATTTTTTTTTTTTGGGGGGGGGGGGGAGTTGTATTTTATAGTAAACATCGTTTAACTGACCTGTCTGAAGTTTTACAATCATGGATGCCGAGAAAAAAAAGCTCGAAAAATGGCAATTGTTTTTACCCGGTGTCAGGCAGTTGTTTTTTTGCACGCCTGGCGATAGTAAATTATTTTTATAAAATTTAATTTTTTAGAACAATTACAGGTTATCAAACGCAATCATTTTGCTGGATGCCTAGGATCATTATTTACTTTCAAATAAGTAAGATATTTCTAAATAATTTGATAGTCAACATTTTGAAAATTGCAAATGGTGTATTCTATCTTTAAATGCTGTACAAAAAAACACAACATTTTGTATTCAGGGTCGCGCACATATTGGATCTGACCTCTGGGTTGCATTTCCTGGTTGGAATATTATGACAAACACATACTGTATATTGTACAGATTGTGAATCAACAACACAAACCGCGTTTGACGTCATTGTACCAGCAGAAATCGATTCTACCGGTACTTTGGATTCACACATAACATTTAATTTACATGTATTTCGTGTAAGGTTCCAAGCCACTTTCTTCATCATGGTGAGTTGACAAGCCACACTGTACTACACATGTACATGTAGGGCGAGTTAAAATAAAAGCGGCCGAATTAAACTTTAAAAAAAACTTTAAAATGTAGCTCGCTTAATTTCATAACAATAACATGGGAATAAAGTACATGTACATGTTATTGACTGTAAAAAGTTGTGTAAAATGTTCACATAAATGTACATGTAAAAGATGCGTAACTTCTGATAGCATGGATAAACCAAAAAAATATAAATGTGCCAATAAGTGAACAAATATAAACTAGAAATGTGTGGACGAAGTACACAATTTGCTTTGGCTAGTGTAACATATAATTATGATTCTAAGCTTGGTACTTTATAAATTACTATGTTTTGTCTGAAGGAAGTCAAGGAATCAGACTACAAAAACTGCATTAATGTGAATGGTTTTGTCAGCATCTATGAACACAAAACTTTAAGCCCAGGTCAGCATCACAATATTTTCTATAAATATGAATATTATACAAATGTACATGTATGTTAAGAGAACAAACACCGGTATTATAATCTAGTTCACTTTCGTTAACCAATATCGGAAACATTTTTTTGTTTCTATTTGGAAAATTATGTAAGTGATCACGATTTGATGTCTATTTTTTGAGGGGGGGGGGGGGGGGGGGCAGAATCAAAAGTTCACGATACAAATTCAATGTTTTCAAATACCAGTCCTCAAAATTGCTTGCTTTTCCCTTCCCTGTTTCATTTCTTTGAACAAATTTCACAAAAGGTTCATGTACGTTTCCTGTGACTAACAAAACTACTTGTATTTGTATCCGAAGGTCAAAAGAAAAACTGTCCATATTAAAAAACAAAAAGCACCAATTTAATGAGTACGATGAAATTTTCACTTTCAGCAACTGTAAAAGGCCAGATCCAGTACAAACTTAATTATGGTACCAGTACCCTACATGACCCACTGTTTTTTATTCCCCCTTTTTAGTTTTCAAATTGATTTTTTTCATTGCCATTCAAGATTTGTTGGCATTTAAAATCTGTGGTTTTGAGATAACTGGTCGTTCCATTGTTATACAGATAAGGCAAGACAGGAAAAGGCAACTAAATGTACACTATGTGTACAATGTACATGTACTGTAGGTACCAGTATGTACACAAATGTTGTACCAGCCTTTTGAGGTGCACTGGAACACACAAACCTACATGTAACCTTTAAAATATAACCTTTCAGCTACAAAAACATGTGGCAGAAGTTAACCTAAAAAGCTGAGCCAACGCATTTCCATAGATACGACCTTTTATGAACACAAACTTTGATAAAAACGGAGGTCATCAGGTCCTTCCCTTCAAGTTTTCAAAAAGGTGTGCCAAGAGTGTGCACATGAAAATCATGCTACAGGGTTATTATAATTATCACAGCATGTTCTTGGGCAACTTGATTGAAACTTATTTTTAGCGAGGAAAAGAAATGTTAAAAAAATATGGCAATAAGTAAACAGAAGCTACGCATGTAGGTTCCGTGATAATTGTTGGTTGACTAAAAATAAATGTAGGGCCTTCAATGTATTCTTGTGTACATTTTTAATTTGAAAAAAAAAGAAATTTTATCTACAGACACATTGAAACCCAATTCGGTCTACTTTTAAAGATCACAATTGGCAAGATTTTGGCCAGAAATGACAATGTTTTGAAAAGAAATGTGTGACTGGAATGACAATTAGTGTTCAACAGCTCAATTTTTGTAATGCCAAATAAATTATGTCCAAAAATTTACTTAAATGGACTTATTGCAAGATATTTTCTGTGTGATTCTCTATTCCTGGCTAAACAGTACCGTATATTTTAATGATCTTTCCAAATGGGTTGTTTTATTTCCTTTGAACTATAACAGCACCATGACCTATTGCCCATTGAGAGGGTAAACATTTCATCAAAATGCAAGTTTTATTTGTTGGCATAAATGAAATCTTTAATACCTACAGTTTAAGGTTTCATTAAAAGAAATGTTGATTTTGATGAATTAATGTGGAAAAAAACGATCATTTTGTGTGCATCATTCTGTTGTAGTACATTGCAACAGAGCCGGCTATTTTAAAGCCTGTTTTCTCAGTTGTGTAATTTGAACTGCAAAAAAGTAATCAATATGTAAACTCGTCGTGTCTCCAAAATGGGAGGGGCTATGGATCTCTATTATACTAAATGAAAGCTTATGTTGTGGGCTTTCTTACCATGTACTGGTACATAACTCAATTTCGCGAAATAAGACACCTTTGTACAGTACATGTACTGGTACTTGTACATACTGTATGTACATGTACATTTTGTACATGGTAACTTTTCTGAACATTTTTACATACATGTAGCACCCCCTCTCCCTCCAAAACAACAAAGCCCTATTGTGAATTTTTACTGGTTTACCATTTGTGGAACTATAACAGCACCATGACCTATTGCCCATCAATGTTCAAAGAATTTTGTTTAGGGTTCCAGATCAATGCATGTAATGCTACCTGTGAACATTTCATGGATGTACCGTCCAAAGCCATGTCATAATCCTATGGGCTTACACACTATGTAAACTCTATCTACCTTAGTTGCTGGGCCTTTCTCAGCGATGCACTTCTCGCACATGCAGATGCGAGAGCACTCGTCCTCCAAAGGTGAATCGCTGTCCTCATCCACAATCTCCATCTCCACCGCCTCCCCGTTGTTGTTCTCCTGCATCTTGACAAGCTTTTTACCTACCGGTATGGTCAGCTGATGAGTCATTAGTCAACGTATGTGTGGGTACATGTACGGTAGATGAGTGTGTCAAGGCTTGCAAACCACTGCAGACTCCCGTATCGCAGATCAGTGCGCACAGAATGAACATTAGGAAATGCACAGAATTTCAAAAATACACCTTGCCGAGCAGGTCGGACGTGAATGGTGCAGACTCGGAAGATTTACCGGTACGTCATCTTTTCGAGTAGAATTCACCTCACTACATGTATACCAGTCTCTGCAGATTTTAGAATATTTCTAAAGGTGGAGTGATGATAACATCAGGGTATATACAGTACAGGTCGTCCTTGTAACATGGCAGTTGTGGCAAAGATAGATTGGGTACCCAAGCTGTCTGTGTGTGTTGTATGCGCCCAGCCTGGTCAAGGAGCAGAGTCCACCACCCTCTGGCACCCACAATCAATAGGGACTTTAATCAATGCTGGTGTGCTCTTCCAAATTTATGATGTGTACACACATTCAGTCACAGCTTTTCTTCTTCTAGCTCTGCTTGCTGAACGGATCCAGGTTGTGTCTGGTTGTGCTGTGTGTAGGCCTACCATATACCTGTGTACTGTACATGCAGCACAGTACCTGTGCCACTGTATACATGTAAACACTGTTTAGCAAAAGCAAGTGGGATGAGGGTCAGTCTCATTCACAATCCCAACAAAGGCAACTGTTGATCCCTGGGGCCATGACTGGTTGATCAATGGGGGATGTGTGTGGGTGAGATAAAACTAAAGGGGTTATTGTATACAACCCGAATAATGGAGACCAGTTCACATGAATTTGGGGTCTTCCTCTAAACAAATACCTGTTAAGGTGTGCATGTACTGTACAGCAGTTCACTTTGATAAAGCACATGTGCTTTATCACACAGCATCAAGCACACTTGCTCAGCATTGAAGAGCGCTGAATTCGGCAGAGCTCATTAACCCTAACTCCCTACCCATTTTTACTTACACATAACCTGAATCCTGCAAAATCCTCCAATTCCTAAATTGTTAAAACTCCAAGTAACCTGAATCCTGCAAAATCCTCCAATATTGGTCACTGGTGACCATACAGCCTGTATCCTGCAAAATCCTGCAGTCTTGCCCTGGCTGCAGTCAGTAAAAACCCAAGTAACCTCAATCCTGCAAAATCCTGCGATGCATCAAACTCCAAGTGACCTCAATCCTGCAAAATCCTTGTGTGTCACATTCAGCCTGATAACCTGAATCCTCCATATTCCTGCAGGGGTAAAACCCCAAGTAACCTCAATCCTGCAAAATCCTGCAATGCATCAAACTCCAAGTGACCTCAATCCTGCAAAATCCTGCATTTTGCAATGAGGAATTTGGAGGATTTGGGAGGGTTAGGGTTAATAAACATATATACTCGTGTACTGGTACATGTATCCCATTATTTCATCCTTCACTGAAGATTCAGTCTCAATTGGCTTCCGAAGAGAGAGTGGTGAATAGACAGACGATCGACTGGCAACAAGATGGAGGATGTGGTACCAGGACCTTAGAGAATTCTTAATATTTATAACACTGTCCAGTACCCAACTGCATCTCTACACATGTATTCAAAGCAATTGTCTTAATTGCTTTGCGATGCACCTGCAGCAGCTCTCACTCTTTTCTTCGTATATGCAGCACATATCTCACGACAAACTCTATCACAGAGACTGAAAGCGACAGATTCTCTGATAAATTAACCACCAAAGCGTATCCAATGATGAAAGAGAAAACAAAAAGAATAACAAATATACTAGACCATATATTACATCTGGACTATTGAACCAAATCCGGTTCATGGCCACAAATCAACATACCAGTACGTCATCACCAGGCATACACAACTCTACTAGACTGGTTTGAACATATATCATGCAGGGCTGTACCAATGGCATTTATAAACAGAGTCCCTTTTTTGCGTAGGAAGCAGTCAATGGTTGTGGTTTTCATGGTAACAAAAACCAAATAAAAAAAGTACGGATGTCTCCCTATTGTCCAATATTATGATAGAAAGCAATGATGCACATACTTGTACACAAAGTACATTGTACCGGTATATTAGGCACTCCTATTACATCATAAATACAACAAATACTTGTATACAGGGTGAATATACAGGGTGAATATACATGTACAGGGTGATGTATACAGTACTACAAGCATTCGCATTTTTGTATCACTGTGGAGACATGGCTTTGTTCTCGTGTACAAAATGGTTAGAAAGTCGAGCACATTTTTCAAAATGCTCCCATTTTAACCACAATATTTTCCTGGGTTGAAATTTTGATCCAATATACATGTACCCTATATTATACCGTAACCCAAACACTAACCCTAACCCACATTCTAACCCTAGTTTTTGAGTAATTTAAGTACAATCCAAAAATGAAATTCCTAATGGAGACCTATTCATCTTTAGAAATTACCCTTTGGAGACCTTTTCACTCCCATGTTCCATTGTGTTCAAGTCTCCAGAGGGTACCGTATTTCGCACCAACATGTACGGTACATGTACGTACATGTACATGTAGGTAATGTGCAGGTTGGATGAGATTTGTTGATTAGAAATGATTTCCTGAAATAATTACAACATAAATGAAAAATACATCAATGCAAACTTCACAATTTTCCTACACATTATTGGGAAAACAATTAAAGTGTAGAAATATTGTACACACCTATAGGCCTACATTACTGTACATTGTGTGGACAAGTATTCGCATTTTTGTATCACTGTGGAGACATGGCTTTGTTCTCGTGTACAAAATGGTTAGAAAGTCGAGCACATTTTTCAAAATGCTCCCATTTTAACCACAATTATTTTCCTGGATTGAAATTTCGACCCAATATACCCTACATTATACCCTAGCCCAAACACTAACCCTAACCCACATTCTAACCCTAGTTTTTGAGTAATTTAAGTACAATCCAAACATCTACATGTAATTCGTGAAATTCCTAATGGAGACCTATTCATCTATAGAAATTCCCCTTTGGAGACCTTTTCACTCCCATTGTGTTCAAGTCTCCAGAGGGTACCGTATTTCGCACCAACATACATAAGTACATGGAGGTAATGTGCAGGTTGGATGAGATTTGTTGATTAGAAATGATTTCCTAAAATAATTACATCATAAATGAAAAATACATCAATGCAAACTTCACAATTTTCCCACACATTATTGGGGAAACAATTAAAGTGTAAAAAATATTGTACACACCTACATTGTATACTCTATAGGCCGACATTACTGTACATTGTGTGGACATTCTTTTCAATTCGTGTACACTGTACCGGTACATGTAAATGTAGTTAAGAATCCTCGACCAAATTTTACAAAAATGCAAATTTTAGTCACTCCATGAAAATTCTTTCAACCCACATATAATTCATATCCTAACCCAATTTTATCTCTAGAGCTCTTTTTTCCAAAAGGACATTTTTGTAAAGCGTAGAGTGCGAAGCACTTAGGGCCCTGGTAAATTTTGTTTTTGACCACTCTTATTGAAATCAGAGAGACACATTTTAACCTCATTTGTTATGGCACTATTTTCCATTAAAAAAATGCACCAAATGCTTTCCGAATAATCACTTTTACATGTAGTTACCCTCTTTCTTGAATGTGATTGTCGTGGCTCTATGACTACGATGCCTCAACTGTCTAACACTGATCTTATGTATAGAATCGTATTTTGAAGGGCATAATATACCAGTAAATCATGTAGGTCTCCTTTCGCTCATCGTCGTTGCTTTCATGAGTCCCAGTTTCCAGCGTATTATTACGCGTTCACGAACTGGCACTTACGGAGTACCGGCCACAAAAGGGCAACAATGGAACAATGGTACCGGTACCCCACAGGCCCCTCTTTAGAAATGGAAGTACCCCACACTCGTAACGCTATGTACAGGCCTTCATTTTAAAGGAGCGCGATCGCGCTCGCGCTCCTTCGCGCTCCTTAAAAATTTTAAGGAGAGCAAAAAAAAGCGCTTCTTACAATTTTAACAAGAGCAAAAAAAAAAAAAAAAAAAAAAAATAACAGTAAAGACACGAAAGCATTGCTATTGCTAACACAAGAGAATTTGCGATTACAATTCTCTCCTCGCACCCCCAAATAAAATCACATCAGATTTATCTTATACCAACAACGGTCATCTAGTCTTTCGTGTTCGCCCATTCCATTTATTTCGGACATAACGGGCCTAGACTAATTCGCGCTTAATTAATCCATACAATCCATACAAGTCACAGAGAGAGAAATATAATGTCACTGGATGGGAAAGCGCCATCATTCTCTTAACCAAAAGTTGAACTACTGGTCAATTTTGTGTTCCTTTTCTTGAGTATGTGTTTATTAAAGGCATAGACACCTTTGGTTGTCATTTTGAGTAACTACAGATAGTGTCCAGGGCCTTTAAACTTGCATTGTTAGCGAGAGCAAATCACTCTCCTTAATTCATTGTTTTGATTTAAGGAGAGCGATTTTAAAATCACTCTCCTTAATTCACTTTTTGATTTAAGGAGAGCGATGCACAGCTCTCCTCAGATTTATTAAAATGAAGGCCTGTATGTATTTCGAGAATTCTAAGGGGACCAAGGAAAACAAAAGAGGAAAAGACGGTTTGGACAATAGTGGTACCCCACACTCTATAGCGTGTTGGGTGATAGAGTGCGCGCGTGTGGCTGTAATATTGTTCTATGTGCAATGTTCTTGGATCGCGTTGCCGCCGTTCGAACGTAAAGGGTAACCGCTAGGGTATACCAGTAGGGAAGGAAAATTATGGTCTCCCCCTCCCCAAACTGAAGTTAAGGTGTCCCCCCCACCTTCTTCAATTGCATACAACCACATTTTTCCCGAATTTCAAACAGATGATGGATAAACACGCCACAAGCAAGGCTGGAAATATCTGTCACAGAGACTAGCTGGAACTAAGCAAGGAAGGCCAAAATAACAGCATTTGCTACCCATACAGTACATGTATACGTAGGTGACCTTAAAGTTTCAGTGTTATTTATTCGATTGGGCCATAAACAAAATCTAATTGTCGTTAAGGGCGTGCACCGCTTTGCACATTACCAGTACGCAAACAAATTGCCTTCATTCTTAAAGGTAGGATACACCTTTGGTAATTGCTTGAATTATTATAAATGGGTAGATTTGGGGGGTTGTATTTTATAGTAAATATCGTTTAACTGACCTGTCCGATATCTTACAACCATGGATGCCGAGAAAAGCACGAAAAACAGCATTTGTTTTCAACCGGCGACGAACAGTTATTCTAATGTTATCTTTGTTTTTTCGCGATCGCCGGACGGCGATCGCGATTTTTTTTTTTATAAAATTATATTTTTCGAAATAATTACAGGACATTTAGCGCAATCATTTTGCTGGATGCCTAGAATCATTATTTACTTTCAAATGAGTAGGACATTTCCTAATAATTCGGTAGTGAATATTGTCGATATCTGCAAATGGTGTATCCTACCTTTAAACCACCATCACAAAATGGATTTACTACCCTGGATTTTCCTAAACCATTAGCTCCCTTCATGATGTACAATGTTGCCTTCCCTTTTACATGTACTGTCATTCTGCATTTATCACATTTGATCAGGCATTACACTTTATGGCCCATCAGGACATTGATGTCATCATGTACATGTACTCAATAAAGACACTGACCTGCTTTGGCTCAAACAAGCTGTTACAGAACCAGGCACCAAAAAATGCAGAGCCCTAAAAGTTGAACAAATAGATGGCCAGACTGCAGGGTACATGTATGTGTGTATAAAGTGTAGATCTGTATACATACAACACAATGCTCAAAAGTCAAGGATCAAAATGTGTTTCAACTGAATGACGTCAATGAGTATACTTGTAATACAGTATGCGTTGGCATGCAAACTTCCAATGAACTACCAGTACATGTACATGTACTCCAATGAAAATGGTTACATTACGGAGTGATGCAGACAGACAATTAAAGGGACCGTATAAACATATGTTTGGTAATTAGAACCCATTGTTTGTTTCAACCCTATATATTTATAGATATATACCATAAAACTAACCTGTAAAAATGTCATTTAAAAAAGTGGTAGCGATTTTGAGATATTGCCAAAAAACCTGGAGCGGTTATGTCCACGCAGGAAGAATATTCCGCATTGGAATACACAATCTGAGAAACGTCACTGCAGTAACGCTTCTGAGATTCAATTTTTTTGGGATAAAAAGTGATATCTTTTTCCGTAACCGCAGTACTTTGAATTAAAAAGTTTCTAAAAATGCATTATACTATCCAAAGCTGCTGTACTTCTTACCAAGTAAGTTTTTATTGCCACACATTTTTTGAGTATTTACCAAACGTATACGATCCCTTTAAGTGCACCAAAATGCTTTATTCCACACAAAAGTCGCCTAAAGAAAATTGTAAATATCCACAAACGGCGATAGCGGAAACAAATAAAAAAAAAACCTTCCAATAACTGCCCGACGCCGGTCGAAAACAAACGCTGTTTTTCGTGGTTTTCTCGGCATCCATGATTGTAAAACTTCGGACAGGTCAGTTAAAGGTAGTATACACCATTTGCAGATATCGAAAATATTTACTACCGAATTATTATGAAATATCCTACTCATCTGAAAGTAAATGTTGATTCTGGGCATCCAGCAAAATGATTGCGCTAAATATCCTGTAATTATTCCGAAAAATAGAATTTTATAATGAAAAATTTGCCATCGCCGGACGGCGATCGCGAAAAAACAAAGATAACAAAAAGAATAACTGCTCGACGCCGGTTGAAAAAAATGCTGTTTTTCGTGCTTTTCTCGGCATCCATGATTCTAAAATTTCGGACAGCTCAGTTAAACGATGTTTACTATAAAATACAACCCCCCAAATCTACTCATTCATGATAATTCAAGCAATGACCAATGGTGTATACTACCTTTAAACGATAGTTACTATCAAATACAACCCCCCCAAATCCACCCATTCATGATAATTCAAGCAATTACCAATGGTGTATTCTACCTTTAAAAGGTAGGATACAACATTGGTAATTGCATGAATTATCAGTTGTATTTTGTAGTAAATACCGTTTAACTGACCTGTCCGAAGTTTTACAATCATGGATGCCGAGAAAAGCACGAAAAACAGCGTTTGTTTTCATCCGGCATCGAGCAGTTATTCTTATGTTATCTTTGTTTTTTTGCGATCGCCGTTAGGCGATGGCGAATTTTTCTTTATAAAATTAAATTTTTCTGAATAATTACAGGATATCTAGCGCAATCATTTTGCTAGATGCCTATAATAATTATTTACTTTCAAATGAGTAAGATATTTCTTAATAATTGGGTAGTAAATATTTTTGATATCTGCAAATGTATCCTACCTTTAAAAGGGACAATATACCGGTACCATTTGTTACCGAACCCTGCGAAATGAGTGGCAAGTCGTCCGAACTGTTTTTGAGAAACACAACAAAAATCTTTTAAAACAGTCAACCCTTTCACCCAAATAACAACTGTACAAAAGAAGGTGTCGACCCGAGTGATACACCAAAATGAAGAGCAAATGATGTGCTTTCTACTGCATATGAAAAAATAAAAGCTGTGTACATCATAGAGCAAGGAACAGATGTACATGTACATACATGTAGTCCTTAAGCCGTGTTCGCACTGGACTTTTTAGAGGAAAGGTTTTACTGAGACGATGGTAAAATAAAAAATGGTCAAATGTTACCGCTGTTCGCACTTGGACAAGTTTTCGACACGGGAAAATTTTACCGAGACCGCGGGAGAAGTAGCCGAGCTGTCATTATAATGACTCGTGAGGGCGCTTTGCGTGACCTTTCTGCATTGACCCCGGTGTACTCATTCACGCGCGCGCGCGCTTTTTTGTCCGATAGCATCATTGACGCCATCGTCGGTTTTTAGCCGACGCATCCGTTGTCGTGCTTTCTTTCGTCGTAAGACACGTTGACGTTCTTTATTATCATCTGGAAATGATGCACTGGTAGCACTAATCAAACTTCTGACTATCTATAATAATATCTGCCATAATATTGACCAAAGGAACCCCAACTCTACTATCTTTTTGCAGAACCACATGCGAATGTGATCACTATGCGATTTGCATGCATCAGCGTGCCCGCACATAAACAATGCAAAGAGCGCATGTCTTGTGTAGCATGACCTCGCACTATGGGGGGCCGGATGAACGTTTTCCTGGGCCGCTTTACCGACACGTGCTGTTCGCACTGGACTTATCGTCTAGGGAAAAGTTACCTGGGAAGTTTTCCCGGGCAGCAGTTGGCTGAGAGGAAAACATCCTAGGCTGTCCGCACTGGACTTAAAATGGGAAAAGTACCCATCGTCTCGGTATGTTTTATCAAAAAAAGTCCAAGGTGCGAACCGGGCTTTAGACTCATTTCACAGGGTTGGGTCACGATTGTCGGTTGTACATTTTTATAGTTTGAAGTCAGCAAACGTGTTCAAAAGATACTGAAGGTGTAAGCTCTGTGAATGCTTCATATTCCAAGGAAACAATATTCTGAGATTTAGATTTCAATTCACAATTTGACAATTTGAATTACGACCACAATCTGCACCAAGGGTGTGTTATTTGAACCTGCGCCGTTTGAATGCCGCATCAAATTGCACTTTCATGGCAGACCCGGCCTGTCGAGCTACATGTAAAGTCTTAATTCAGCTGAGCCGAAATCAATTTGCTGATGCAAACTAGTTTCCAACGTCTGCTTGTGCCATGTCGAATAAGAAAGTAATTTCATTTGACACGGCATAAGCACGATGTTTGAAATGGGCCTACATGTAAGTATATGCAAGAAGATTAAAGGTACGGTAGGATACATCATTGGTAATTGCTTGAATTATTAGGAATGGGTGGATTTGGGGGTTTGTATTTTATAGAAAAAAATATGAGCTGTTTGAAGTTTTACAATCATAAATGCTGACAAAAGCAAGAAAAAAATCTTTCGTTTTTAACTGGCGCGTCTTGCAGTGGTTCTTATGTTGTTCTGGTTGTTTTTTCGCGATTGCCATTCGGTGATCGTGAATTTTGTTTTATAAAATTGAATTGTTCAGAACAATTACAGGATATCTAGCGCACTCATTTTGCTGGATGCCTACAATCATTATTTACTTTCGAATAAGTAAGATATTTCTTAATATTTCAGTAGTAAATATTTTTGATACTGCAAATGGTGTCCTACAAAAATGTATACCTTTTAATACTGTATACTGCACCTGTACATACATGTAAATGTACAGTACTACAGTGTACACAAATGTACACAATGTACACATGTACAGTTAAGTAAGTATGAGTACAGTAGGTGAGATTAGAGTTAATAAGGGAATTTGTGCTGGCTGGTTTTACAATCCAACAGTAACCATCCAAAAGGGCATTTCCAAGGTCAGTCGCAATACACTTTTCTGTAACCTTTGTTATTCTTGGGGCTGTAAGTTTTGTTTGGGTCAGTCTACTAGTTATTTTCATATACTATTATAAACCCAACACCCACAGCTTAAGTTGTGGGTTTTCTACTTTGAACACGACAACAATGTAAAAAAAGCATCAGTCGCATTTACGCAAAAAGGACACAGTAACAAATGCACTCTTTATAATTCCAAAGCTTCCCCAAACCAAAACACATATCAATTTAATTACCTTTAATACTTTTTTTCACTCCTCTGGTTTTCCCTGTCTATTTTCCTCAACCCCCCCCCCCCCCCCCCATCACTCTTATTCATACTTCTTTGTTAGTTCTTCCCTTTGATCTCCACCCTGGACCACCTTCCTGGTGGTTTTACCCCTTCTTCTTTTGTTCCTACCCTGCCTTTGATCCTACCCACACTGACCTCACCCTTTAATCCCTCAGCCTAATCCTCCTTTTGTTGTTTGTTCCATTGTAATCTGTGCTTTTTCTTTTGTGTTTCTTCAGCATTCATGATGTGCATCATGCTGTATGGATGTATGTTTGTTTCTTGTACACAGCCATTTAGTCTCTGAAGAAGATCTTGTTAATATCGAAATATTAGGCCCTCTTAACTTATTTGACTTAATTTAGTACTTAACTCCCATGGTACCGGTATGTATACAAATGTAAAGAATTTTAAAGTATGATATGTGCATGGAAAAACCATGGTCAGTCAAATTACCGTCAGTCGCATTACAGATTGCCCATCATTTAATCCACCTCCAGATAGAACCATAAGTTGAGTTTTCCAATACAAATTTGTGCTCAATCTTTGCAAATAACATTTAACAAATATAAACAGTTAAATTTGTATTCAAAACTTTAGAGAATTAATTAGGGAATAACAGTGCGGGGACCCGGTCATCACTGCCTGATAATGACCGGGTTGGGGGATGACCGCTAGTAATGGACCGAGCCGAAGGCTATAACTTGGAAGTGGAAAGAAAGTTGTGACACAAATTTTATTTGTTGGTGTCATGTCCATGTTTGCTTGGAAATGCCCAAAAGCTTACTCGATGTAAAGATATAACGTCACCCAATAATACAAAATATGTATTTCAGTTAAAACTACAGTAGTCCAACCTTTGAGTACTTGTATTTTGTAGTACTGACTGTACTGAACCCCAAATGAATGCCTGGGACATTAATGTGAACGACTCTAAACTCCCTGTGTAAGTACGGGTATTTCTTCTGGAATGGTGTCATTATAATAAAAATACTGAAAGGCGATTTCCAAATATGCGTGTCAGAGACAAATTTTTAGAAATGGAGCATGCAAGCATTGGAACGACGCACACGTGTGCAAGGGTGCTATAATTGGTCAGTCTACTAGTGAGTGACGTACGTGTGCACGCTAGTAACTGAATTCGGCTGAATGGAAACTGTGACTTGGCAACATTTTGTACACGTACCGGTATGCGTATGTACACTGACATACATGTACCTGTACAAACGGTACATGTACAAAATCTTATCGCGCTGTCGGCCTGTAAATTGCGCCCTCTGTTGATATATTTTTTTTTAAGTGCATTGCAACTGCTAAGGGTGCACTACCCTAATTAAAGGGAGAATTTCTGCGCGGTTTCATTAGCATGAAATGTGCCCCCACAGTTTCTTTTGAAAAAGGAGGCTGTTTGGTAAAAAAAAGTGGAGGGATGCCATTTGTAAAATGGCTGCTTGCAGGCTCGGGAAGTATCACTTTTCGGGAGGTGAGTTTCTTTTGGTGTAAATATTAAAAAATGTAATTGGCTAACCCACTAAAAATTGAAAGGAAATGGAAAGATAAAGACCAAAACAATAATCTGATTGTTGTTTGAGAAACCCTAGTGATGTCGGTGTGGATGGAACTTGGTCCTAAACATTGATTTTACACTGTTTTCAATGGGACTTGAATTAGGCTAGTGCACCCCTAAAGTACAAAAGTATTTAGTAACAACTTGGAACATGAACAAGAGTATACAACAGTATCTGTCAACAGAGGGCAGCATCACCTTTTAATGATAACATAACAGATAAATGGATTCTGGATTGCAGGGTATAATTTGTTATCTTGTCATCAGAAGAGGGCAGCAAACACACTTTGGGAACCCTTTCTGAAGGGTTTAATCAGGGGGGGGGTGCAGAAGGGGTGTTGCGCAATCATTTGCGATCGCAGTTTTGGGTACACTCCATTTAAAAAAAAGGTGATGACCATTAAACATAAATAAAAAATCCATGTATACTGTTAAAATTCTTTCTTTAACAGCACTGAAAACATAATAGTTTATATTGTAAGAGTATTTTCAATTGTTGAGGTGCTAAGTTTTAAATAAAATGCGTAAAAATATTACCGAAAATTTTCCGTTGGTTTATTGCAGCAGCTAACGTGTATGAATGGGTCCAGGTGGAAATTTCGTTACAAAACGTCTCCCCTAAAATGGCTACAAATATCGACATAATGTGAAAAAAATTATCGTTCATCCTCTGATTTTTTTCCATTAACGTAATAATTAGGAATAGATCTTTCATTCCTGAAAGTTAAATAAAAATCCCTCGGTACATCCTCTAGATATTTGACCTTTTTTTTTAATTAAAAAAAAAAAATGGTTTCTGCCAATTCTCAAACGCGAAAGTTTACGCCATGCCTGTACTGTACGAATCTAGCTTTGCGGACGTAGCGGAAATCACTGAATTTGGGGAGCGATGCACGGAGCTCGTCGAGTGCAAATTTGTACGTGTTTCAATGGTGCGCTTCGAGGTAGCGATCTATACGTATTTACTGTATGAGATGTGCGGCTCGTGAGCGCGGAAGAATGAATGAGATACATTTCAATGTTGGTGGCGCACTTTTTTGGGACCCCTTCCGCCCCCCCTGGGTTTAATTTTCTCCTCGTTTTTTGTTGTTGTGTGGCTTACCTTTGAGAATTGCTGTACATGTAATTGGCGATTAGGAAGGTTATGCTTTTGACATTGGAAATGCCTGAATCATAATCTTTACTTGGTTTTAGACAAATGTTTAGACATTTACCACCAGAACACAATCAGAGTCAAATATACATAGTTTGAATGTAGAGTTTAAAATAGACAGGGAAGGTTCCTACATAAAAAGCATGTAATTGTACATGTATCGGGACATACCGGTATGTAGTAAATTTGGGAAATTACGTGCAGTACTACACAACCACCCAACTTTTGAATAATACTTTCTTTGGTACTGGTACCAAGCATCATTCAGTGCACTGGGGCCAATTTTATCGAGCTGCTACATGTACAAGTACAACAAATTGCTTAGCATACAAATTCTTACTTGGCAATTTTTTTATTTTTTTTAATTGATGTTTTTTTGTTTTGACCGGTATTAAGCTAGTTTTTGCTAGAAGAAAAGCGCATAGAGTTTTGGCTGGTAACCTACTGAGCACTTAACTCAGCAAATGTTTGTGCTTAGCAGCTCCATGAAATTAGTCCCAGGTCTCTACACTATCTGTTTCCGTCCAAGTTCCAATTAAATCCCTCCAGTGACACACCATCCACTACCACCCTCTTAGATTTGGGTCTGAACAGAGAAAACCAATGTTTTCTTCAAAAAGCCAATTAATCAAATGCTGGCTCAAAATTGAACTTTGAAATGGTAGGATGTATCACTACATGTATGTATTTGCAGATATCAAAACAATGTTTACTACTCAATTATTAAGAAATATCTTTATATTTATTTGTATAATGATTCTAGGCATCCAGCAAAATGATTGCGCTAGATATCCTGTAATTGTTCCGGGAAAAAAAAAGGATTTTATCCAGTGATCGCAAAAAAAACAAGAACAAGCACAACTGCCCGACGCTGGTTGAAAAACGAATGTCGTTTTTCTTGCTTTTTTTCTCGGCATCCATTATTGTAAAACTTCGGACAGGTCAGTTTACTCTAACCATCCCAAATCCTCCAAATTTGCTCATTGCAAAATACAGAATTTTGCAGGATCCAGGTCCGACTTGGAAGTCGATGCATCGCAGGATTTTGTAGGATTGAGGGCGTTCGGGTTTTTTGCCACTGGAGGATATTGCAGGATCCGGGTCATAAGGCCTAAACTAATGCTGGATGATTTTGCAGGATTGAGTTTACTTGGGTATTTATCCAAATTATGATTTTTGAGGATTGAGGTTATTTGTTACTTTGTACTTTCACACTGCTCATCTATGGATTCTCAATAGAGCTTCAGTCAAGGTGTCTATGTGTGTCAATGATAGGAAACGTTTGCCTACCCTTGTTGTATAGGGCACTTAGCAGCTGTTTGTTCCATGTTTGGTTGTTTTATAGCTCAATGGTAATAACCCACTGCATGATTTTGCAAGATTCAGGCAGTGGTCACCAGTAATACATTAATATTAGAGGATTTTGCAGGATTCAGGTTACATATCATAGGAGTTTTAACACTTTGGAATTGCAGGATTTTGCAGGATTCAGGTTATTTGTATAAGAAAAATGGGGTTAGGGTTAAACAACATTTACATGTACTATAAAATACACAACCCCCCCCCCCCCCCCCCCCCCCCCCCGAAAAAAACAAAAAAAACAAACACCAACCACCAAAACCACCAATTCCTGATAATCCAAGCAATTACCAGTATGGTACATGTACCAGTATACATACATCTTACCTTTAAATTTGATAGCTGTAATTCCGGGATGACTAGTGCGCTTGTTCTGACTATATAGTCCAACTTCCTGGTTTCTGGTTAAAGTCTACTGTATGTATTGCGTGTGTTTATGTACACTTCGACCCCTGCTAAAGTTGCTTAATAGGCGTACTCTCATGCTTGTCAGGCAGATTGGTACACACAAATTATTATGATAGAATTGTTCACTTGATAAAATCAGGAAATTTGGCACAGATGTCATGAGAAAGATATTTGGCTGTAGGGCAATCGCAGATTTTGACCTTTGAAAAAATATAGAGAGAACTTAACATGCATTTTAACAAAATTTTATTGAATTTCTACCTACTTTTCCATCAATTGTATATTTTTTCAAAGAACAAATCTTCAATGGCCTTTAGCAAAACATACAATGTACATAAAAGCTACCGGTATGTATGTACCCCACCTGGATGATTGTGTGCAAATATTCAATGCTTGTTGTATCATTTGATTGAACAATTTTTCACCAATCTGTCTGACATTATGTATACATTTTTGTACACATTCAAGGAAGTGTACACGTATGTAAGAGAACAAGGCTTAAACCTGATGTAATTATAGGTTTTTATCACACAATTTACACAAACTACACAAATAAACCACAAGGGAAATTAGCGGTAATGCAGGTAAATTTGCATACATTTAAAATTGAACAAAGAAATTGGCAAGGCGGGACTCAAAACTGGTCTCCCAGAATACCGGACCGGCGCTCTACCCACTGAGCTATCTTGCCCTATGTACATGTATTTTGGCGGACTCCCAAATTGTCAGTACATGTACATGTACCGGTATCTTTGTTCGAGGGCACTAGTCAGAAGTCATAAACACCAGAATGGCGTGTGGCCAGGGATCACACCCAATTTTACGTTGAACATTTTGTTTACTGATTGTGTTCGTGATAAAACACAATATTTTGGCGATTTGATATCTAAGTTTTAATTATGAATCATTAATAAGAGTTTTGTTTTCACTAAATTCAAAAACCATGCATGTACATATGTACAGTATGTACCGTATCTAAAACACTGTACAAGTATACTTACAAATACAGCTTGGTTTGAGGGGAAGTAATGGGAATTACTGGTCTTGAGGTGTAAGTCAGCTTGACTACCTCCCGACGCAAAGTAGAGAAAGGTAGTCGAGCTGACCTACACCGATGAACAGGTAATTCCCACTATTTTCCAGAAAAAAATCATGTTGTACATTGTATTTGTTTTACTATACACCTCATAAATATTCACTGCCTTGTCGATAACGGCCTTCGTAGATTTTGCATCTTTATTCAGCACAAGATATTCAAGTTCTTCGTCTGTCAAGTAAACGACGGAAATCTAGTTACCTTACTGAGACTGGTGCCATAAATATTACATGCCACAAACTACATGTTTACGAGGCGGGTTCTAGTGGGAATTTGTTGTGCTACCATAAAGAATACCGCACGGCAGCGAGCAGCATACTCCCCTGGCTGAAGTCACATGGCAGCGCATCATTTTTACTTTTCGGAAGCGCGGCAGAATCGGCCAATGACGCACCCCAATTTGCTTATGAATATTTATGAGGTGTAGTAATATTGGCTTCAACCAGTTTATGCTGGAAGTTGTGTTGAGTGTACAGTATATTTTACAAACGCAACATTTTTCCAAATTTCTAAAGAGATGACGAATAAACACATTGCGAGCAACGCTGGAAACAAATTGTTTACTATCCACAAATGGCGCGTTAACCTGTCAGGCGTGGCGGCTTGATTCGGCAGAGGATGTGCGAGCACGCCGCAGAATTTTCTTTGATTATTTCATTTGACATGTTTACACGTCAGACGTTCTCACACGTCGCGGTGGACGTCTATACACGCCCGACGTTACTAACATACATGTACCGGTACATGTACCCGCAGTAGAAAAATAATAAACTTAAAAATAAACCTGGTTTATTAGGGGGATTTGGTCCCGCAGGTTACAGTATTTTGATAGATTATGTTTAAAGACCACATGTTTGATTATGATTACGTCTGTACCGGTACTTACAGTTACAGGGGTGATGCATTGGGTCATTTGAGAGATATTTTGCACAGGAAGTGGGTATCTACAATGTACCGGTAGCATGAAAATAACCCTCCCACACTCACCAAAATACAAAATCTGTATTATACGCACTGGTACAGTACATGTACAGGTATATCCATACAAAATCCGTATAACATACAAAATCTGTATTATACGAAATCCGTAATTACACGCTCAGTCAGTATTAAAGTGATATGAATGATTTGAAACGGCTAAACAGCACTAATAATAATTATTTTGTATAATAAGGATTTCGTATTTAATCCAGTGGGTATACATGTAATACAGAATTTACTTTGTATTTTATTATTTTTACAGAATTTATTATTAAAAGACAGTATAGAGGATGTGCTTTTACTAGTATTCATACTGGGTACACAATTATACAGTACAATACCAAAATATGGTAATTGCACTTAAACTGAATATTGAATTAATTATGGTACATGTACCGGTACATGTAAGAGCCATAAAGCTGCTAATGTCACATAAGCAACACAATTGCATGCAATGGAAGTAATTGGCCATGAGATATCAGGTGGCATTTCATTAAGCTCAAATGGTAATGATGACGGGTACAGTAGAGCATACCGTACTAAATAAGAAATAAACGTATTAAAGGTACGGTACGATACACCATTGCAGATTTTGAAAAACATTTACTACCAAATTATTAAGAAATATCATTTGAAAGTAAATAATGATTCTAGGCATCCAGCAAAATGATTGCGCTAGATACATGTACCGGTATCTTGTAATTGTTCCAAAAATATAAATTCTATAAAAAAAATATGGATTGCCGGACAGCGATCGCAAAACAAAAAAAAGAGAACAAGAAGAAGAGCTGCCTGACACCAGCTAAAAACTAACGCCGTTGTACTTGTTTTTTTTTCCGGCATCCATTTATGATTATTGTAAAACTTTGGACACGATATTTACTCTAAAATACAACCCCCACCAAAAAAAAATCCACCTACCACTATTTCTGATAATTCAAGCAATTACCAGTGGTGTATACTACATGTACATGTACCTTAAACTGAACCTTCTCATGAGTTTTTATTATAACTTGTGAACAGACATTATTATATTTAGTCATTCCAAGATTTTAAATTCATGCCACGTATGCAGATTACTAATAACAGGTTCTATCGGTTCTTTGTACATGTACGTTATTGAAATTTTGTACTGTATGGAATTATAGAAAGTATTTATTAACTACATGTATAAGACTTCAGCACTCTGCAGGTTCAGGGTTATTTTAATGGTTCACGTGCGATGCATCCAACTATAGAAAATTAGTGCACCAAGGAAAATTAATTCATGCAGACTCTGGAATTAATTCTCACAATTTGAGAAACAATTTAAAAAAGCCTTGCCATACAAAGTACGTCGTGACTTTAGTCACGGAAACAAACGAGTTCATTAAGATGAATTGTACGTGTACCAGTACCGTACTTCACGTGTTCCGCATCAGACACGGCCCCACCTGCTCGAAATAGATTTCTTGTGTAGTACAGTATTCTGTCGGCAAATTGTCCTTGTAAAAAATACATGTAGGCCTACTTGTCAATTGCCTTCAAGGTAGGATACACCATTGGTAATTGCTTGAATTTATCAGGAATGGGTGGATTTAAAGTTAAAGGTACTTAGGATACAACATTGGTAATTGCTTAAATTATCAGGAATGAGTAAATGTAAAGATAAGATGTTATACACCATTGGTAATTGCTTGAATTTATCAGGAGTGGGTGGATTTAATGGTAGAATACACCACCATTTGTAATTGCTTGAATTATCCTGAATTGACTGGATTTAGGATGCATTATTGGTAATTGCTTGAATTATCAGGAATGGGTGGATTTAAAAGTAGAATACACCATTAAGTATTTTGCTTGAATTATCAGGAATTAGTGGATTTGGGGGGTTTGTTTTTTATAGTAAATATCATTTAACTGACCTGTCCAAAGTTTTACAATCATGAGTACCGAGAAAAAAACAATAATTATTTACTTTCAAATAAATAAGATATTTCCTAATATTTTGGCAGTAAATTGTTTCGATATCTGCAAATGGTGTGACCAACCTTTAAAATAGCCTGGGGGGGGGGGCTCAGGTGTGCAGCAGATGCTCCAAGAAAACCCACAATTTGCTTTAGGGGATATATGCCGATCCATGGTTTTAGTCAACAGTACATGCGGACAATGCGATAGGATGCAATACAGGATGCGGAAAAACCTGTCACCATGACGACTAATTGATGAAACTTCCACAGTGAATTAAAATTGTATTATATTGTCTAATGACGTTACGTACGCTTGGATTGAACACATATCGGGTACTTGTACTGGTGCAGGCTCCAGTATTATGTACCAGTACCGTACCTTCCGATACTGGAATTTATGTAATGCACTTCATTAGAGAAAAATGCAGGTGAATTGTAATGTAAAGACAGTTTGCACGTTTATTTATAATCCAATATAAATGCCAACACGCTTCTGGGGATAGATAAGCACTCAAAATGATATTTCCCTCATGCAGACTGGAAGACGTTTTAGGGGGTTTTAACACCCGATCAGTTATCTTTGTACATAATGTACATAACGTGTACCGGTACATGTACATTGTATGTCCTGATTTTACGCCTCATACAGGTTGCATATTGAATGACTTTGTCACTGTTTTTATTTACCTTTTAAAGTTTGTTTACATTTTATTTCAGCCCTAGGGCTGCGACAGTGGCTGGAATAAACTAAAAATAATAATAAATACAAATAATAATAATAATGAAAGATGAATGGCTCTAGATTGTGTCAGGCAGAAGAAAATTAAAGCTACGGTAGGATACACCATTTGCAGATATCGAAAAAATATACTACCAAATTATTAAAACATTTCTTACTTATTTGAAAGTACTTTGTAAATAATGATTTAAGGCAAAATGATTGCCCTAGATATCTTGTCCTGAAAAAATCAGGATCGCCGGACGGCAATCATGAAAAAATCAAGAACAACATAAATTTAGAACCACTGCCTGAAGCCGGTTGAAAACAATTGCTGTTTTTCTTGCTTTTCTCGTCATCCATGATTGTAAAACATCGAACAGGTCGGTTAAACGATATTTATCATTAAAATACAACCCCAAATCCACCCATTCATGATAATTCAAGCAATTACCAATGGTGTATCGGTTAAACGATATTTATCATTAAAATACAACCCCAAATCCACCCATTCATGATAATTCAAGCAATTACCAATGGTGTATTCTACCGTTAAATATCACAATTAAATGTTAACAAGTGGCTTCTCTCCTTCAAGCACCGGTAGCACGCAGCTGAAGTGAATTGTAATTGTACTGTCAAGTGTGATTCATGTTGGGTACACACCATGCTTCAATTCCAATAGCGCCGCATGTGTGAAATTGAAGAACATGATAGTACTGTACATGTACATGTACTTGTACACTGTAGAAGTCTTAATACTAGTGTGTTAGGGAATGAAGCACCTTCGAGAGAGAACGTCCATTTGGGTGCGAAAATACATTTACCAAATAACAGATTATTTGAGCATTGACCGGGCCCAGGTGCAGGGTTTAAGACAGGTTCAAGCCGGCATTTGTGGGTAGTACTGGTACGTGATATTTCGATCACTCACTGCGAGCCGATAGACCTTCCTCATGACGTATATATCTCGTAGTGTGTTTTGTCATTGGATTAGGCCTGTACATGTATACCAGTACATGTAAAGTAATATTTTAACTGGAAAGTACTGTAGCACAACGTAGATTTTGGGTAGCTTTAGGTCATTGGCACAGCTATTACAGTATATCTCTGGACTGACATTAACAAAACCAAATCAGATAAAATATTTTATAAAGAAATTATTATAAAGATGTGTTTCACTTGCACAATTTTTAAGGGACATGCTGTACACGTGTATACACCTGTACGGATTACATTGTATGTACGATAGCATTTGACCTGACATATCACAGTAAAAACTCATGTCAATTGATTACATTTTATTAAAGTTGATGCTTGATACCAGTATGACCCAAACTGCGCTGCTGCAACATTAAAAAACTACAGGTACTGTACATGTAGTAGGGTTAACTTCCTGATGTTACCAGTGTGTAATTCATGTGTACGGTACATGTACTTTAGCCCTACAATGATACTTTGTACGTACTGTATGTAACCCAAATCCTATTAATTACTGGTGACCACTGCCTGAATCCTGCAAAATTCTCCATTAAATTCGTCTAAAATAAATCTCAAAGAACCAGACTGCTAGAACAGCACTTTTTTCTTGTTTTTTTCCAGCTTCTATAAACTTAAAACTCTTAAACAGGTCAACTTCACAATATATTATTCTCCTACACATCCAATTTTGAAAATTACTGCAAAAGCAAACTGTACCTTTAACCCTACAATACTGTGTACCTTCTAAATAAATCCCTCCAAATTTGACTGCATTTTGTCCAAGAATAAATTGACTACTGACTCAAAAGATATCTCAACCCCCAGCTCAGTCAAATTGCTTTTGACTAGAACACTTTCAGAAGTGTACAATGTAAAAAAGCCATAAGAAATCACACCAACAAACAAATTATAGTACACTGCCCAGAAAAGTGCAATGTACCGTAACTCACTGGGGCAGGTACCAGATTTTCTTGCCAAATTACGAGCTTCAAGATACATGTTAGCTTTTAAATTCCGTTTGTTTTACCAAATTTTCTTTTTTGAATTTAAAGAAATGTTTGATTATAACCACAAACTCTCAAAATCGAGTTTGTGTCACTTTTAGAGAAAAAATGCTTCCAATATTAAACGCCAAACGATACCAGCATTTTACCTATGGGTGATGATTGTGTAGTGAATGTAGGCCTAATAAACATTTTTTTTTAAACCTCTTCATAATTACCCGAACATATATGTGACCTGTCACCACAACATGAGAGTAAAGTCGCACAATGTGATTCAGAGATATATATGGCCATCCAAATTCAAAATATGAAGGGGTGGTCAATTTTAATTTTTTGTGTAATTTGGAAAGCCCAAGTCCTCCTTTACATATTCCCATTTTTGGGGTGAGATCAGACGATCGAAAACCTCTTAAATTACGCGATTTTTTGTAGTTAGTGTTTGGATTAAAGTCCATTAGTGGTCTAATTAACACGGTAATTAAATATGCAAATCAGGTTCTCGTAAGTATCCCACATTTTCGAAATGTTAATATTTTGTTGTTTATACAATAGTTAGTTTGTGTGGTAAATTTCAAGAAGAAATAATGATTAGAACATAGCCGTTGCTATACTAAACCGAACCTCACTTGTCCTGTTTTGTAATCTTTTGCGTGTTTTTGTTTAAGATGTTTATAGTAAGTTTTCTCACAAACACGTTTTGTGAAACCCATGACCTTTTAGAGCGCTGTTAAAAGTATTTATCGCAAAACCCCCAAGTGTTATATACCATTGGAAAGCTCTCTTTCTTAGGAATTTGAAAATACCAATTTCTCAATTTTTAATATTTCCGACTTTACTCTCATTTTGTGGTGACAGGTCACATACGTCAAGAACAATTGAGCTACATGTATTACATACATGTACATTGTACCATAGAGAAAGGCTGTTACATAATGAAAGATCAATTGATCAATTGAGTGTTATTTTGTTTATAAATATAAATAATTCAGTTTATTTTGTGGATTGCTTGTGTGTTTGCAATATGGCCGAATAAATAATAATTATAATATTACGTGTTCACACCGTTCTGATTATATCACCGTTTATTTCGTTTAAAAGGTATTCTTTAAAGTGAATAACAGTGTGAGGACCCGGTCTTTCACTGCATACAGGTACATGTACCGTAACATATTGGGTTTCGTTAAAAATAATCCCGGCGCGAACTGGGTAATGCCCGCAAAATTTCCAATTCAGTCACAATATTCATAATTTACAAGTTGCAGGTACTGTGTGTACTTACAACCACCAGTATGACCTTCGACAAAAATGCTAATCATCTTCATCACAGCTACACTAACAATGACAAATTCTTTGACAATGACAAGTGCATCCATAGACTCGTGTCAAATTAGCGATGTATGGAAATGAATCACTAGACAAATATACATGTAGGTTTTTTTTTTTTTTTAAGTGGTCATCTCTTTAAAAAAAATTATGTGTCAAAACGAGTAAAATGTTATCTCTGATAACAGGGAATTGAGTGCTACATGTACCCTACTGCCACTGTACCTATATACAATGTAATTTTTGTTTTATTACATGACTGCACTGTGCTCTGTGGCTAGCTGCTGGGCAACAGAATGTGCTGCGGTAGAAAATTTCAACAACAAAAAACGCTACGCTGTTTTACTTTCAAGTACGAGCAGTACAGCCTAAAAATAATTGTATTGAAACTAAAATACATGTACACACACAGTGAGATCAAGTTCTGTATTAAATGAACTTCCAGAAATTTGCTTTTTCTATCGATGTTTATTGAGGCATGTTTATGATGTTAACATTTAACGTTAACATTCAACATTAAATGGCCATTGACTGGTTCCCGTCCAGTCATTCCGAGTCATCCCGTGAGAGCCGAGTCATCCTGTGGAAGCAGACTCACAAAAGGCAGAACCCTCAGCGGCCACCAAAGACAATGGTGAATCGAGGACAGCCCAGGATGGGGAGTAACTAATCAAGCATTGAGCTCGTCTCAAGTAAGCGCCACGCCCACTTTGGTCAATGAAGTACATGTACTAGTATACAGTACATGTTGTGAAACAATTTGTATAAGAGTCACCAAACATTGAGTTTAAGTACCGAGTCACAAAGGTCGAGTCAGAGTTACATGTACCTTGAAGTATTATATTTACTGAAATTTAAAGCCTTACAGTCAGACAGTATAAATGGTTCCCCTTTTTTCCACAGCTTTTCTCTAATTTAATGAGGCGCAAATTACATGCATAAAACATGGATTTGTAGAAATTTTGAGGGGATTTGTGAGCCCTGAGTCACGCAGGTCAAGTCCAAGTCCAAAAGCTCAGGTCAGAGCCCGAGTCATTTGTTGTAGCAACGCAAGTTGGAGTGCGAGTTATGGAAAATGGGAGTAACAAGTCATACAACTATGGAAATAAATACCCAAAATACTTATCTTTGCAATAAAGTATCCTGTACAAGTACATGTATACTTTTTTCCAAGTATTCTATAGATACCGCTACTTGTTCACTATTCCTCCAAAAGTATTGTTTTTATGAGCTTACCTTTTTGGGTTCATCTCTGCTGCTGTTATCATCAGTCAGTTCATCATCCAAGGAATCGTGGCTGAACGACGAAATACTGCTGGCAGTTGACAGTTTACGCATGGTCCCAGATTGCTTGATATCGTCAATGGTAAGGCCTATCTCAGAAGAGGACGCCTTAGAGGGTGTAAAGACTGAGATATTTAAGTTGCTGTCCCATGAAATGTTACCGACTTCCTCATCACAATGGTCACTAACTATGACTGAGGGAAGGCACTCAAAGCTTTGCATACTGGACTGTAACGTGTCCGACCGGTAACCAAAGTCACGGCGACGCTCCTCCACGGTGAGAAAAGATCCGGCATTGCTCAACAGGGTCACTTCTGGGGAGATGGATTCCTGAGAAGACTGGTCTAGCGAACTGACAGGGCTCCGAAGCCTGATGGTGAGCTTAGACTTCTTGACTTCCCTTGCAGTTTGGTGATCCCGAGGTGACGACATTAGGGTGGGATCAAAGCTGCTGGACTTGTCACTGTCTTGAAAACCTTCGTCGGGAGACAGGGGGCTTGGCTCTCTGCTACCTGAGGAGGCAGAGTCCCCTCTATCGATACTCTCAAAGACATTGCTTGATCGTGTCAGTGTCTTGGGTCTACTGTGGGGGACTGTCAGGCTTATCACTGATGTCTCAGTGGACGCTATTGTACTGTTTAACGGCTCTTGGCCTTCTAACTGTGCTCCTGATTCGACAGAGATGTTTGCGACTCCACTGTCTTGGCTAGAGGAACGTAATGGCCTGCTATCCACATCAGGGAGAGCAAGGTGGTCTTGGCTTGTTTTGTCGCTACTTTGAGTCAGGTCAGTGGCTATTGCAGGGGAATTACTCCGAGGACTTAGGCACATTGGACTGCTGGAATAAAAGCCACTTCCATATCCACTGCTGGGGCTGTTGCTTGGGGAAAGCAGATTTCTAGTGGCTGTGCTTAGACTCTGTCCGGTCTCAGAGTCAGATGAATCACTTGGAAGTAACAGCTTTGTTGGCTTGGGGCTCACTGACCGTCTCGCAAGCAGTGGGGAAACGGGGGAATCTGGTTTCTCAGAAGTCAAAGATCCAGATGCTGACAGTGATCGCGGACGCACCTTTGGAAGATCCAAATACGAACCTGTGGAGGTATTCACGGAAGAAAATTTGCTGCATAGACTAAGGATTCGTGGGGATACTGGCCTGACAGTCACAGGATCATGCGAAAGACTTCTTGTGGGCTTGACGTTTGCAGGAGCTGATAGTTTGTCCGTACGTAATAACAGATCAACATGTATCTGTCCAGAAGTCCTGTAAGAATCTCCTCCAGAACTTTTTCTCTTTCCGGAGTGAGACAGTGGCATTTGAAAACGATTCTGTGACCCTGACTTGGACTCCTGGGAACTTTCTATGGTGTGAACTGGTACAATGCGAGGAGAAGTTGGTCTCTGCCAACAGGTCATTCGACTGGACTGAGGTGGAGAGTTTTCAGACATTCTGTCGGCAACATTCGATGGGATTATACTTGACGACTGAATCGGATAAAAAGCAGACGAGCACGAATCTGCTTGGCCAAAGCTTTCCAGGACATGACGGAGTCTCCCGCCATAACTAACATTATCTTGTCTGGGGATACTCACAGGGAAGGACTTGCCTCTTGGGAATCCTGATGAAAAGCTTGATGACTGGCTTTTGCCATCACAAATACAACCGGGATGTGGATTCATTCCAGAGAACAGAGCCTGAAAGAAAGCGCAGTTCACAGGAGGCACAGCCAGGCAATACGTCTAATCGCTCATCGAGGGATTCAACATGTTAAAGGTTGCAGACGGCAATCTTGGTAAACGCACACTGCACACGTGTACAACCTGAAGGCTGATGATTTTCTGAAATCTCCTTCCAGGCACAATTGTTCAACTTCACAGAGTTTTAGAAGTAATGAAACCTGTGCAGACCATTATTTATAAAACACAAATGCTTGAAGCAAGTAATGATTCTTGGATGATAGTATGTCTGGCTTTGGTCAGACAGTTGCACTTTTTCGGTGGTTACAAACGTGCAAGATAATCCACTTGCGTTAATTTAGAGCAACTCTGCGCAATATTTCTCTTGACATCTACAATGTATGCACAGAAAGCGACTGGGAAGTGCAGGCTTCCTGTCTTCACAATGATTCAACCAAACGCGATGGCCGTGCTAATCCCACTGCGTAAAAGGTGTGCTTTCAGCTATTGCCCTTCATCATTGTAAAAAGAACACATGGCAAATAGACTCCTTTACCAGCCTGTGCACATTTAATATCCCTTTCCTGTGTAATGATCTGAACTGTAACGGGCGGAGCGGCTTGAACTGGAGATTATCAGCGGAAGGAAAGTCAAGGACTTGAGCTTCTTTGGGAAGAAAACAATCTCAGACTAACCTGCAAGAAATAAATGAAAGGACACAAATTATTATTTTTTGTTATAAATGGTGCTCAAGAGAAACTTAAAACAAGTCTGATGAAAAAACTATTAGAAAAGAATGCTAACATTTCTAAAACACTGTTAAAAATGTTTTGTCTACAAACTAGAAAAAGGTCTAAATTTAAAAGAAAATTTGCTCTTGTTCCACTTCCTATAACAAGTTGTGTTCGGAGTGAGACAGGAATAAATTCCCTTTTAATTACATGTAATAAACAATTACTTTCTTACACAATATAATGTATACAGACAGTGTAAGAAAATCATGATGTAGCAGTGTACAATATATGTACAACATTGTACAATTTATCAATTCATAAAATACATTGCACTTGGAGACCTTATACACTCTGAAACCCAATGTTAACGGGACATTCATTGCTGTGTACGGTGTGCCATATATAGATTCGGCAACAATGTACGGAATTACCCGATTCGGTCATTTCTTCTTTTGTTGCAGACTCCCCTTAAAGGTAGGATACACCATTGGTAATTGCTTTAATTATCCTAAAGGATAGATTTGGGGGGTTGTACATGTATTTTATAGTAAATATTGTTTAACTGACCTGTCTAAAGTTTTACAGTCATTGATGCCGAGAAAAGCACGACAAAACAGCGTTTGTTTTCAACCGGCGTCGAGCCGTTATTCTTATGCTATCTTTGACTTTTTTCGATAGCCGTCCGGTTATAGGGAATTTTTTTTATAAAATTTTGTTTTTTGAAATAATTCCAGGATATGTAGCGCAATAATTTTTCTGGATGCCTAGAATCATTATTTACTTTCAAATGAGTAAGATATAATTTCTTAATAATTCGGTAGTAAATATTTGTGATATCTGCAAACGGTGTATCCTACCTTTAATACTAACAACTATAGCACTGGATTTAAGGACTGTGCACTCTTGAATACTGTGGAGGGAAAAAAACGGGTACATGTACAGGCAACAGTACATCTTAAAGCAAACTTGAATCCTAAATCCTGATTGGTCGAACCATGGCAACAACCAGTGTGATACGAGACCATATTGCAGAGCACATGTATCAAACGACGCAAGTTGCACTGTTCTACCGGTAATTCCACGTATTGCAGAACTTTACGAAAAATGCAGTGCTACACAAACCTTTGCAAATTCAACAGCTCCCAGCTCTATATTTGTTTTCTCTATCTTTACTGCTCATCAAGTTTGCTTGAAGATAAATTTGTAAATCCCGCTTGCGCTCGCGAAACACGGAAAATGTAGTGCGTCTGTGTCCCATATCCTGATCAGCATTTGGCCTCGTCGGATATGGGACGCAGAGGCACTACATTATTCTGTGTTTCACGATAACTACTGTACATGTAATAATGTATTTACCGGTAGTTTGCACAATAAGTCCACAAAATGTAGGCAAAATGGAAGCAAGTGTGTGATATTTTTCATACCGGTAATTAGACATTTTAGACATAATTATGTCAAAACATTATGTTAAGGCTCACCACACATGGGTGGGGCATGTACACGCGTAGATGGGTCTTGTCCACATTAAATGATACTTTTTGTGACATTTAAAATTTAATTTCCTTATTTTTTGCCTGCACATACTTGCTTGCACATACCGGTACATGTACTATATCTTGACTCTATGCTCGTTAGTCTGGAAAGACCAAAATACCTTAAGCAATATTTAGGAAGTTTTTGAAGGTTTATAATGAGTTTGCATGGTAATACGCATGTCCCACGAGGATCTCAAAAATACTCTGGCCATTTTCATCAATTTTTGTATTTGTGTAATGAACCAACAACAACATTTGTTATTATTGTGTACACTACACATGTACATACAACTGTACAACTACATGCACTGTACCATCACTAAAGTTGATTTGCTGAGTTTGAACACAATTTTAATTATATCTAAACGTGATGTTGTGCAGTTGTATGCATTAATTAGTGTGAACAGACCATATACGTGTACATGTACAAATACTGGTAGGAACAGGTTGTAAAATATCTCCATTATAGACTTGAAAATGTGTTCGCTTCTAACCATTAGTATACAATAAAACTTAGTAGAAAAAACCCACAAAACCCTAGTGTAAATAATTCTTCTTCAACTTCCTACAACGTGTACCGGTACATGTTTTTTCATACTGTAAATGTACAACACTGCTGTCAAACTGAACTTAAACAATGATAATTCAATGATACATGTAATAGACATTGTACATAGAAAAATCTTCCTAACACATTGTCTTGACTTCTAGCCAAGTTCCTCAATCACTATGACCAAATTAGGCAAAAGACCAGAACTAAAATTATCAACGTAGAAGAAAACGATTCCTGGCTCTCACTGCAAGCATACCCAGGTGAAAAAGTAGAACGCCAGGAGTAGGATCACAATATAAAAGAACAAAATCTGAACTTTTGTGGTACCAGAAGTAGTGATACTCACCGATGTCCACAGCATCATAAGCCTTACATGTGGTACTCAAAACACTGCAACCTCAACGAACCTCACATACATGTACATGTACATACAGTTGCAGTACATTCTCCTGCAACATTCACATGGAACAGTTATGAAAATAATTCAACGAGATTTCATTTCACTTTTCTCCTTTAAGAGTAAGAAAATGTAGGAATTTCATGGAGAAAAAAAAGGCAAAACCGAAGCAAACAAAAAACAGGAACTACATGTATGAAAGGAAGAAAAGCTTAAGTCTGAGGTTCTATTATAAAAGGCAGGCCTATTCAGAATTAACTTGGCACACTTGCCAACAAAAATATTACTGACATGCCTGACCCAAAGTAGGAACTCTTGTCACACAAAACATGTCCTAAAAATAGCTTAGGGACCAATTGTAAAACATTGCGCAAGTGCTGAATGGCTTGTACTTGAAGTACAATGTACCTTTGTATATCAACAATATGGGTGGGAGTATGGGCTTTATTCTGCCAGCATGATTAAGTCAAAGTACACAGTGTAGTTCGACAGTCTGAAGTAGACAAACAGATTTTGTTCACTCCACTAATGCATGTACAACTGTACCTTATTTACCCAAAAGGGGTGCATGGGGGACCAGTGGTGAAGTTCACCGGTACTGCAGAGCTGTTTTGTCAACAACAAAATCTGAGCAAAACATGCAGAGAGGATTGGAACCTGCTCGTAATAAACCAGCCTTACTGCAGGCATTATCATAAAGTTGAAACCAAATCCAGACAGCATCAAATTGAACCTTACCGTGACCATATCAACCGTTTAAAAGATTAAATTAACCTGAATACCATGTTTATTTGCTTGGAGTTCATCCAAATGTTACTTATCTCAATGGGTAACAGACTTTAATTGTCTGCACACAATGCTGTAGTTTATTTTATTTCATTTTATTTTTATTCTGATGCATTACTTAAAAGGTAGTTGGTAATTGCTTAAATTATAATTGCTTAAATGAATGGGTGGATTTGGGGTTTGTTTTTTATAGTAAATATCGTTTAACTGATTTTACAATCATGGATGCTGAGAAAAGCAAGAAAAACAATGTTGTTCTATAAAATTATATTTTTCAGAACATGGCTACAATCATTATTTAATTTCAAATAAGTAAAATATTTCTTAATAGTTCGGTAGTATTTATTTTCTCGATATCTGCAAATAGTGTATTCTACCTATTGTGCATGTACTGGGGGTGTACTTCATGTACATGTACAGTAGTACAAAACACTACTACATGTACATGTACTACATGTATAATCAATTGTAGTACAATGTATACTCTTACAAGTTGCATACTGTACATGTACCGGTACTCTGGCATACATTAGTAATATTGTTACCAGTAGGTAGGATGTATACACCATTGGTAATTGCTTAAATTATCAGGAATGGGTGGATTTATACCTCCAAGGGTTGTACTTTATAGTAAATATCGTTTAACTGACCTGTTTTGAGTTTTACAATCATGGATGCTAAGAAAAGCAAGAAAAACTGTGTTTTCAACCGGCGTTAGGCAGTGGTTCTTATGGTGTTTTTTTCTGCAATCGCTTTTCGGTGATCATTGGGGTTTTTTTATTCAATTTTTTGTAACAATTAAAAAATACGTATATCTAGCACAATCAATTTGCTGGATGCCTACAATTGTTAGTTACTTTTGAATAAGTGAGATATTTATTTATTGATAATTTGGTAGTAAAACAAATTCATATCTGCAAATGGTGTATCTTACCTTTAAGCAATAATAGTATTGTGTAGGCTACTGCATTCAAATTTTACATGTATTGTCATTTGTGTAGTACTTTGTAGTCCCTAACCCCCAAGGGTGTGTGGAAATGCATATTGTAATGGATGAACTCAGCGCTGCTAGACGTATTGTTGTGAATTCCTGTGTGTGATGTCCAAAATAAATGCAAACAAGATATAACAGAATTCCACTACATGTACCAGTACAGTACACTTTAGGTACCAACATGTATACATTGTACAATGTACAGGTACAGTACTGTGTACAGTATACACATAGATCGCGTACATTGTACAGTATGGTTTGAAAGATACACGTTTCCACTTTAAAATGAGACATCAAACATCAAAATCTAATTTCCTGCATGTTTGTGTAAGAGAGGTCAAATGACCATGCGACCAATTCAAGTTTTTCATTTTAGGCATTGGGACAATGCGTACGGTAGCCTACCATGTATACACTAATTGCCTGGCCTATACAATGCCTACACTGCCAAAACTGTCTTTAGTGAACCAAATTTATGTTTGTAAACATGTTTACATGCTAAATATGTTTAGTACCAGGATGGGTAGTGTTTAGCCATTGAACATTGATGTTTATGAATTGGACAAACGTGTTTAGCTAATCACCAACAAATCCACATTGCAACACTTGCATATAAGTATCCAAACAAAAACAACAATTTGATCCCATAAGCCCTGTTTGCACTGGACTTTTTTTGATAAAACTTACTGAGACGATGGGTACTTTTCCCGAGTCCAGTGGTTACTTTTACCGGCCAACTGCTGCCCGGGAAAACTTCCCAGATAACTTTTCCCTAGACGATAAGTCCAGTGCGAAAAGCGTGAGTCGGTAAAAGCGGCCGGGGAAAACGTACATCCGGCCCCCTACTGCGATTTCATGCTACACAAGACACCGGGCATGCGCTCTTTGCATTGTTTACATGCGCGCGCTGATGCATGCACATCGCATTGTGATCACATTCGCCTTTATGAGTCATTATAATGACAGCTCGGCTACTTCTCCCGCGGTCTCGGTGAAATTTTCCCGTGTCGAAAGTCCAAGTGCGAACAGTGCTAACATTTGACCATTTTTTATTTTACCATCGTCTCAGTAAAACCTTCCTCCCAAAATGTCCAGTGCGAACACGGCTATAGTCAACTTGACCTCTCTTGAAAAATATACTCACAACTCTGTCAAAAATTAAGAGACACTTGATGTCTCATTTTATCATGTCTCGTGTATCAAAACAAAAGGACAGGAACAAATGTCATGCTTAAAGGTAGGATACACCATTGGTAACTGCTTGAATTATTATGAATGGGTAGATTTGTAGGCTTGTATTTTATAGTAAATATTATTTAACTGACCTGTCCGAAGTTTTACAATCATTGATGATGAGAAAAGCACGAAAAACGGCGTTTGTTTTTAACTAGCGTCGAGCAGTTATCCTTATGTTATTTTTGTTTTTTCGCGATCGCCGGTCGGCGATCGCGAATTTTTCTAAGTTATAAAATTATATTTTTCGGAATAATTACAGGATATCTAGCGCAATCATTTTGCTGGATGCCTAGAATCATTATTTACTTCAAATGAGTAAGATATTTCTTAATAATTCGGTAGTAAATATTTTGATATCTGCAAATGGTGTATCCTACCTTTAAACCCTACATTTATAGAATGACATATTTTTTGTTTAATGCATAAAATACAGAGATATAATTCTGCTAAAAGGTTTTTCCAAGAATTGGGGTAATTGTGTGAACAAAGACACGCCAAACAAAATTTTACAATTCATACCAAATAAAATACATAAATTTGTATAAGGGGAGAAAAATGTCGTTGTGAAGTGTTTTTTCTGAGAATTTGAGTAATAAAGTGAACTGATATCATCGAGTCACTCCGAACAAAACCATAGAAAGGTAAAAACGGTAATTTTAATTACGGAAATGGGCTGACTTTTGGAAGTAATTAATGGACTTTTGAAAGTAAAATATTTGTTAGACCTTTTTGGAATAAAACAATCAAAATCTATTAATATACAGTGAACATGCGTTGTATGTTGTCGATTGATCAAGCTATATTTATTTAAATTTTAGCTATGTATTTAAAGGTAGGATACGACATTGGTAATTGCTTGAATTATCATGAATGAGTGGATTTGGGGGTTGTATTTTATAGTAAATATCATTTAACTGACCTTTCCGAAGTTTTACAATTATGAATGCCGAGAAAAAGAAATTAACAATATTTTTGTTCAACTGGCGTCGGGCATTTATTCTTATAAATGTTATTATTGACGGATGGCGATCGCAATTTTTTTAAATAAAATTCTATTTTTCGGAAAAATTACAGGATATCTAGCGCAATCCTTTTGCTGGATGCCAACAATCATTATTTACTTTTAAATAAGTAAGATATTCCTTAATAATTCGGCAGTAAATATTTTTGATATGTATTCTACCTCTAAGGTAATTTAGTTTTATCAATGAATAATTTTAGATGAAAAGTTCCTTCACTTTACAATGTACAATGTACACTGACTGTGTCACTGCATCTACTTGAGTGACAATCCAATATTTGTACAGTTTAAAAATAATACAATGTGCGCAAAATTTGGCTAAATAAATACATGTACCACTCAACAAATTGGTTTCAATATGCATAAATTGCGCTCAAGAAAAAATATAAGCTTTTCCATATTTTGCAGTAATAAAAAACACTGATGAAAATCAAGATAATTGTTGATACTTTTTAATGCATTCAGTGAACATAAGTATAACAAAATGAAACCAGGAATGTTTAAAAAAGTAGTAAAAAAACATCCTGGTAGATACAGTAGGTAAAGAAATAATATTATTTATAATTATTTATATTATTTTGTAGATTGTTTTTATAGGTTTTCCCCGGCCAATTTTATCACAAATTAATTCAATTTCATGGCATTTCAATTTCATGGCATTTCCCCCAATCCAATCACACTACGTGTAGGGTTTCTTTGTAGCTACTATTGCATTCAATTTCGTGTTTGTGTACACATGATTTCGTTTTTTTCATTCAGGTTAGTTTTAGTCGTTCTATTTCATTTATCGGCATTCAAGACTATATTTTCACCATTTTTTAAGTTGAATTTCTAGCTTCTAATTTCAACTTATGTGCATTCGAATTAAACACAAGTTGTGGCTTGTTTATTCAAGAAAACTGGAAATAGCAAAAAAAGTAATATTCCAATTTATAAACTAAATTGTGTTAATGTGTGATTTAAGAGTAATTGATCATAATTTTATGGCGGCGATACATTAGTTTCGGCGGGAAATAAATGTTGATTATACATGTATTTGTCATGATTATCCGCGAAAGTTATGGTTAAAGTTAAGATATAACTTCCTTCTGACTACACAGTAACTTTTGTAAGGAGATTGAAGGAGGATGTCAAAGTATTTATTTTCTTTGTACATTTCATTTAGTTTTGAGAGGCGAGTGTCAAGTTCCTCGTTCGCCATTTTATATTAGTTTACGAATCGTTATTTGTAAATATCGCCTTGTTCACTTAATGTAAATATGTTAATTACTTTTTGACAACCCATTTCGTCAGAGACGAGTTAACATGTTCTCATCTCTTCTGTTACAGAGTAAACACTCATCCAAAGAAGCTGTTCTCCTCTTAACTTTATTCGACCTCAGTACCCGAGTGTCACACATACAGTGTACATGTAACTGCTGAAATGAAATTATTCCATTTGACTGTTGAATGCTGCAACGAAGCATTCATTTTAAAACGAAATTGAATAAGCTGGGTATCAAATTGAATGAATTTTTGTTTAAAGTGGCCAGGAAAACCTACTGTACACGTACAGTATATTTCTGTTTAGTTTCAAGTGAAAAATGATTATGTTCAAGGCAAATAATTCAAAGCAGTGTTCATTTAATATTATCAACTAGCAAAATGGCAACAAAGGTGGACAATTCGGCCGTCAAAATTCCAGGTCAGTCGGATTACCGTAAACACAACATTTTGGGGGTTTTGACCAATCATTATTTACATGTACGTGTACGTACGTACAATGTACAAGTAAAATGTAATTCTGAAGCTAACATTGGGCCTGATGTACCGTATATCTCAGTGAATTTCACAGGAAGGCTCCAGTCTTTCCTGGGTAATCTGGTTCAAAATTTGACAATTGTATGATTAAAAAATAAAATTAAAAAACACTTTTTAGTCAGATGCAAACAAATAATCTTTTCCAATGTTTCCCCCTGAAACTGTAGGAAGTCAAGTACTATAAACTATCTAGTGTAGTTGTTTGTTTGTACAATTTTCCAAGGCACTTACAATGTACATACATATGTACAAAAAAGTAGCCTAACCGGTATTCCCTTCAGCCTAGCTCTATTAAAATAATCCACAAGGTAAATTTGTGAAGAAAAAGATGAAAGATAAAAGATAACGATAGCCGGAATCGAACCACAGACCTTTCGATCCATAGCTCACCTCTCTACCAACTAGGCGGTAGGCTATTGGCGAATTGGTTGGGGACAGCCAGTCTTTATAAATGTAGCTGAGTTGTCATTGTTCCTTCTCATGAATATCACGCAACTGTTAGACATTATGTGGATTCCCTGCAACCCAGATATTTGAAACTTATTTGAATTTAAAAAATCCATGAAATTCTTGAGAAATCTGGCCAAACACACATCACCTCAAACATCACATAGCGCTTTGTCAGTATAGACAGTACCAGAGATTCTTGTGATTACAAGTGATTCTCGAACTGCGAATGTTGCCTTTTACCACAGTCGATTCCTATGCACATTTTTAATCGATGACCTTTGACCTACTTTAAAAGAGTTATGATGAAACACCACCCAAGGATCACTTCATCCAAGTTACCGGTACATGAAAATCCAGCAAAATCTGTAGACAAAGATTTGAAGCATGTATTCAAACAATGACTCATGCATGCAGGGATGTAGTCGAGTACGAGTCCATCACAAGTCACTGTAAGTCCCTGTAAGTCCCTGCAAGTCCATCACAAGTCCTTTAGTTCCAATTTAAATCACAAGCTATTCAAATCAGCTTTGACAAAGGCATTCCTTTGTCATTGTTCATCCAGTTACTTGTGACTGCCTTTATGAAGGGACTTGTGACTGGCTTCACGAAAAGACTTGTGAACGGACTTGCAGGGACTCGACTACAACCCTGCATGCATGCATTTTGACCTTAATCCAATGAAGAAGGGTCGCTGCATCCAAGTTTCATCAAATTCCATAGGCCTAGAAGTATCAGTACTTCTACCTAAAATCTTAACATAAACACAGAGATATACAGACATTAGGACTGCACAGAAGTGCCATAAAACTTTGTTAAGCCCTAATTCCCAAGGGGTACATTCTGCCAGGGTGAGTTATCTGTACCTTTAATAGCATCAGATTGCATCATTTGTCAAAGTGTCAACCTTGCTTAGTGCGAGAGATCTATCATCAGGTCCACTTGCTGCACTTTGTTGTGTGTTGAAGGGTTATGGTCAGGCAACACAAAAACTCTGTTATTATTCCTCAGATTATAAATATTTCAAGTATTTCTGGCTGGCCCAACGTGTTGTCAACAACGTGTTGTCAACAAAGAGTTGACAACAAAGATCGGCTCTAAGAAAAACCACCTTTTACAAACAGAAAAAAACCAGTGTCAACCAAAAAAATGAAAACAAAGTATTGCTGGTACAGTATAATGTGGTAAACAGAATCCCAATGACCAGGGGGGAAAGGGCACAAATAATGTATAAATGTTTGTGATGTATAGTGTACATGGACAAATGTACATGTACAGTGTACCGGTAGCAGCACATGCATTACATAGTATGAAGTTGTGGTGGTCCTCATCAAATACTAAGGGAAGTGACATCAGGCACCATGCATGCACATCGGAAACAAACGCTTGTTAGCACGAAGTCATGCCATGGAAGTCTATGACGCAACAGTTTTTAGAAGATTTTAGATGATGTCATTACGTTGCTATTTTCGAGTATTAAAACCCTTTGATAATAAATGTACAACATTTGCAAACATTAAAAAAAATTAAAAATACTGTACATAATTTTTAGGAAATAGTGGTGGAATTAAAAAACATTTTCAATCCATAATACTCAGCCTAAATATTAACTTAAAGGTATACCATTTGCAGATTCCGTACATATCCAAACAAAAATACTACCAAATTATTAGGAAATATCTTACATGTATGTATTTGAAAGTAAATAATGATTGTAGGCATCCAGCAAAATGATTGCGCTAGATATCCAGTAACTGTTCCGACAAATCGAATTGAAAAAATAAAAAATTCACGATCGCCGGACGGCGATCGAAAACAAAAAAGAACATAAGAACGCCGTTTTTCTTGCTTTTCTCAGCATCCATGATTTTAAAACTTTGGACATGTCAGTTAAACGATATTTACTATAAAATACAACCCTTCAAATCCACCTATTTATGATAATTCAAACAATTATTAAAGGCGTCCTATATACCTTTAACTCAAACAATCCCCATGAAGTCAAACTCCAACACCAGGTTTTGTTGGAATCTGTTAGGATGGGTATAGGACCCCTATGTACAATTTGCAAGGACGGGTATGGTTTTCAGTAAATTACAGCCACTAAAGGGAGTCAGGGTTAAAGATATAATATACACGGTATACACCATTTGCAGATATATCAAAAAAAAATACTACTGATTTCTTAAGAAATACCGGTATATACTACAGACCTTATTAAAGTTAATGAGGTTGGCAACAGCCTATAAAATAATGCTACATTGTATCTGTAAATCTTACTTGTACTTGCAGCAAACTGCTTTTGCTTAACCTAACAATCCCCATCCAGCCAAACTCCACGTTCAAAAATCAGCACATATCCATCGAGAGCAGAACTGCTTCCAAATAAACACAGATTCAAGAATGAAATCAAAACCAGTTTAAAAAAAATAATCAGTTCATTGTTCACTGCAAGTACTCGCAAAATTGTTTTTAAAGATTCCTTCTCTGTCATTTTTTTGTGTTTTACACTTCGGAGAAAACCAAGCTACTGTACAGGATGTGTATGTACATGTACATTGTTATTTTCCTAGAAATATTAAAGTTACAAATGTATCCATTGTACATGTATTTGCTTTTTATTAAGATAATGTATCAAACAAACAATTTTTTTTATTTTTTTTAATATTATTTTAAAAACCGAATTGTTTACTGCCAGAAAATAGTTTGGCTCCAGCAGGGCCAGTTCAATTGTGAGCGCACAATTTCAGTAAACACTATTTTGCTGTCTAGCATTGAAAATGCAGTGACTTTTGTGGGGACTTTAAAAATATTTACCACAACAACAATCTTAGTCTGGTTTATTGTCTTTGAGACTTCATTATATTCACAGATTATTCACAGAATTCACTGAATTGACCATTTTACAATTTCGGACTCTATTTCCCATAAACAAAAACTTCCATAGCCACAATTCAGAATTTTTAGAAAATACATGTATGTTTAATACTACAGAATTTTCAAAAATACATGTATAATACTAATTAAATGTTGGATTCAATTTTTGGGGGTCATACTTATCACCGACAACATGCACAGCACCAACAACACATTCAAAACATGTTCTATTATTGAAAACAGAGATGTATAGAACTGTAATGCATACGATACAAAGGAGTGTCACTGAACTTGAAGTTAGATTTAATTTGTAAAAATTGATTTCTCTATCCAACATGAACATTTGCCAGCTATTTTGCCTTCTGGCTGCGGTATAGGACTGTAATACATGCGATACAAAAGAGTATCACTCAACTTGATCTTGAAGTTAGATTTAATTTATAAAAATTGATTTCTCTATCCAACATGAAAATTGGCCAGCTATTTTGCCTTTTGGCAGCGGTATAGAAATATAATACATACACGATACAAAAGAGTGTCGGATCACTCAACTTGAAGTTTAGATTTAATTTGTAAAAATTAATTTCTCTATCCAACATGAACATTGGCCAGCTATTTTGCCTTCTGGTTACGGCTTGATGTTACGCACGATTCTATGAGATGTGGATGCTGTCGCTACCACAGACTAGTGCGTAATGTCAAGCCTCCGCCAAGTAATTTAAACACGTCCTAGGCCTAGGCAAAAAAAATTACATTTTCACAAATGAAATGTTACCTCAAGTTAGGCTGAGTAAAAAAACAAACATGTTTCTCGTCCAGCTTTTCAAAAAAAAGGAAGAGGGGCTTATTATTTTTTTATATTTTTTTTCTCAAGATGGCCGCTATTAGAGATTTTGGGCAATCCCTGATGTGTTCGCTATAAATGAAAGGTTACAAATAAAAGGGATAATTGTTAGCAACACTAGAACTGTACATACATGTACAGTATTTACATTGTTTTAATAGCCTTATTTTACTGTTTGTTACTTTATCCGCTGCAGAATTCAAACAACACGACAGATCTTCGGCAGATCTTCGGACAGAAGACGCTGAATATCCGCCATTTTGTCTTAAATGTCATGCTGCAAATAAGTAAATGCATCTAATTTGATGACGTCGGGATTCACCCGCGTTGTGATTGGACACTCCACATCTTAGACCCGCCTATACTTATCTGTATCGCATACGGGGTCATGCACTAGAAATGTGGCGCAAAATATAGAAAAAAACATAAGATTTCAAAAATGGTTGATCCAAGGCGAAAAAGTAGCTTCAGTTGATTTGCATAAATAGTGGCCGTGTGAGGTCGCTGTTTGCGCTGTATCTTCGCACAGCGCGCTATAAGCGCAAGCTAGCATATATGCAGCGCGTGTGTGGCGTGTATTTTTGGACGGATAACGGCTATGTCTGCCATTGTTCGTTTTCTTTCACTCCATTGATTTGCAACGCTATACTTCATCAAGTTCTTTACGGCTCGGAGGTTCAAGGCGCTTTTAAATGCAGTTGAAAACTTGTCTTTTCTACACGATGTAGAAAGTCACCGAGAGAGTCTACATGTATAGATTATAGAAAACTTCGAACTCGCAAGTATTTATTTTCCGATGGATTTGTTGTAGTTTTTAATATTTTTTCCTCATTTTTTAGGAAATAAAAAATAAAAAATAAATCCAGGCGGCCTCAAAAAAGGAAGCGGGCGGGGACGCAAAACATGTCTTTTTTTTTCGCCTTAGTGACACTCTTTTGTATCGTGTATACATGTACACGCACTTGTACACATGTATGTACCGTACTACTGTGTACCGGTATTACAATTCTACCTCTTTTGTCAATAGTCTTGGTTGCAAGGCGTTCTAATCGTGGTATTCAGTGCACATAGGCCGCCGATGCGGGCGCCGTCTAATGTACGCCGTAGACGTACGTACATGACCTTCAAATAGACCACACCATAACCTTCAAATAGGTCATCTTGGCTAACTCGCATAATAGCTTGGAAAATCCCGAGCAGAATTGTGTCGCAAATTTGCATGCGCGTGTGACGTTGCGTGCATAATTACAGGACGTAACAGAAACTTGTCTGGTACATGTAGTCTCCCGTGTAATACATTTTTCTATTATAAATAAAGATTTCATGACAAATAATGAATAATGAAAAATGAAAAATGCCTCATGATGTGTTTTCATTTTATGCTCGCAAAACATGAAACATGGAGGTAAACCGTGAAGTGGTTTGGAAGTTATTGTCGAAAAATTGTAATTTTTAAAAATTCAATCTTTGTACTGTCATGTTTGTAGTTGGCCAACTATATGCGGCTTCGTCCGAAGTGTACATGTAAGTGTAAGCATGGAGGAATAAGAGCGTATTCCTCCATGGTGTAAGGCATGGTACGTCAACATAGGCATGCTACTCTCAGTATACAGTACATCATGTTTAAGCTTGTGCCGTTGTGGGCCGTCATTTTGAGCTGGCCGTCATTCACACCATGGAGGAATGCTCTTATTCCTCCATGTTCACACTCAGTCACACAAAATATAACGTTACTGTAGTAGAACATATCACAGTTCACACACCAAACACGCATAAATGATGTAGTTAGTAATTATATAGCAATGCATGGTTATTGATTGATGGTTGTTGCCCAGGCCGGCCCAAGGATTAACAACAAGCCACAACACAAGGTTATACCTTTCTATGAGGAATATAACATACAAAAACGAAAAAAAGATTCGTCCAAAAAATTATATCCTACCTGCACAACTTGTGGGCTATAACCAAACGAAGTACGTGTACTTGACAGGATTTGTCGCACTGAGTAATTGGTTTTGTGCATCGAACGAACGTCATGTCTGATTCATTTTTTATACTTCCGGTACATAAATTCCCAGCCCCACAGCAAGCTAGCGCTAAGTCTGGTTCGGACGCGACTTGACTGCACTTTGTATGTGTGTACACTGACACCTGTTACCGTGAGGGCGCTATACAGTTTCGTACAATGGGTGCGTTCATTTTTTCATTTAGTTCACCCGAGTCGCGACACGGGTTACCCCGGGTCGTTCGTTTAGGTCTGACGTCATACTCGGATTTCACCCTCATACATACGGGCTTTGGCTACACGGTGTACATTGACCCCAATTTGACCCTAAGTTATTGTGAGACTTGAGACCAAGTGACCATAGGCAGGTCACTGAAAGTTCAAAGTTACCACTGTCCTTATAAGTTATTAGTTCAAGTTTCCACAGAACGATAAAACTGAAATGTAAACCTTGATTGGTGAAATAGGACTACACAATTTGTACACTACACTGAATTGATAAAAGTAGGCTATTTTGCAGTGAACTGTTTAAGGCAATGATATGTCTTGGTGTTGATCACCATTTGATCATGATGCCAGTCATCCCCGCTCCCTTTATGAGTTCCGCTCAGAAGAAAAATTTACCAAATTTGATTCAAAGAGTCAGAAGAAAGTAGCAAGGAAATACCTCAGATTGCACCACAAAGCATCTAGAATCCATTTTTTTCCCGGGACCCACGCCGTAAATGGCTTCGCGCGAGCTAGGCTCGCAAATTCACTCCCCCCCCCCCCCAATGAAAATGTCCTCGCTGACGCCCCTGGCTACACGACGAAGCCCGAGGTTCTTATTTGGGCCAAAATCCGAAGCCTATCATATCAAGCCTACCGAAAGTGGTGGGGGCTACGCAGCTTGATGATCGGTTACGATGTAAAAACTTTCAGCGAATTGCCATCTGTGCGGTGTGACGCTTTTTTCCACTTTAGTGCCGACATGAAAGATTCTGACGACGATTGAACAACCAAGCTTTAGCCAGTGGAGATGAGCAGGCAAAGCGAAATTCCAGTGTAAGCGACTTGCCATGATAATTTTGCCAATATTTTGAGCCAGAACTCGGCTGTTTTTTGTCGATGTATTTGATTCGCTGTCGTACGTTATTACACTAACACTTGGATGGAAGTCCACTGCATCAATGTAATGGCGTCACTAAGCTGAAGCACATCGCTCCGATCTCCAGAACTTAGGGCCTTATTTGTATTCAAATTTCACAGAAATACAAGCTGGAGGTAACATGCTATAATGCTATAATACTATAGCAACACAATATTATTAAGGGTATACAATCGTGATTTTGTCTTGCGTAGGAACTGGCCTTCACCCTGGCGGTTATGTGGTTTAGATGTTTTGTGCATCGTAGCTCATTCCATTGCAAAAACACGGGGGGGAGGGGGTCCTTCTGCGCTACTGGTGAGACTTCACAAGCAAATTGGTGAGTGAGCGAATCTGTCCAGGTGCGGTTCCATCCCCAGAGGGGTTGGAATAAACGCGGACCACCACATTATACATTTAAATGTAGTATACACCATTTGCAGACGGCGCATATTTTTAATACCAAATTATTAAGAATTATCTTATCATTGTTGTGGCTGCATAAATTATGTGGAGCCGGATGGGAATTTACCCTTCTTTTTTCCCCCAACAGGTTTTTTTGGCGGGCTTTCGCCCATCCCGTTAATCAGAATTGGCCTTAAACAGAACTGTATGTACAGACATAGGCCTACCTAAGTATCAATGTTTTGTATGTCCTGTAAATATCCTTGTCCGTCTGTAAATATTCTGTTTGTGTTTTTGTGTAAATGTTGTTGTATTTATATGTACTGTTGTTAGTTGTCAGTTCACTGTTTTGTTTAAGACTTTTAATGTATTTGTTTTCTCCCAATCTGTTTAAATGATGTATACAGGGCCCCATTAAAAACCAGTGTCTGGGCGCACCCTGCTTAAAGAAATGTAATAAACAAATGAATAAATATAGCGGGTAATGCTAATACAGTAAAGAAAACATCCACTCCGGAGTAAATTAATAAGGGTGGGATTTCACGGGGCACGTGAACGATTCGCCCAGGATGCGAATGCCGAAAGAAATGGCAAAGTCCAAAATTCGGAGAAGTTTTTCTCCGAATGTGTCACGACAATGCGGTTTCTCACAACGTATGTGCGAATGTCGTGTGTAGATCTGCCGAACTATATGGCCAGTCCACATACACGAAGAACATGCGACTAAAATTCGAACAACACGAATGTTGCACGAATCTCGGGCAACATTCGTACGGACATTTCGCGACACATGCGACACATGCGAACTTTTCGCTTATATTTCGCGAATAATGAACGCCGTGCGACATTCATGCGACATTCGCACATAATGTCGCGCGATCATCTTGCGAAAGGCTCAAGTTTGCTTCTTTGGCGAAGTCACCTGTTCTCAAAAAGTACGCGAACAGTTTGCGAATAGCTCGAGAAATGAAACGAACTTCGCTGCTTTTGCGAGACATGCGCGAGACATTCATCAAAGTGTCGGAATCTGTTTCTGGTTTCACGAACATTTTGCGAAACATCACGCACGTCGTGAGTAGGTCGTGGGCATTATGACGAAGCTTTTAAGACATTTTTGAGGGCAAATCACGAGCAAAAAACGACCCGGAGTGCTGGAACCGTTTTTTGAAATTCCCGCCAAACTAAAAACGACTCCCGCGAACAATTAACTCAGCATCTGAACCCCTGCGCATGTTTGGCGAACTTTTGGAGACTAAAATACGAATGTTGGATTTTGCAATTTTTTCAGCATTTGCATGCTTCGCAAATCGTTTGCGTGCCCCGTGAAAACCCACCCTAACGGAAAACCACCCATCGTGGTCCTTCCTGTTATCTCTATGGGTGCGTTTGATCAATGCAGACACGAAAGCCGTGCTATAACTGAACGCTCAAATGCAGGCCATGGTCATTGTCACGTGATGTTCCCCGAATAAAGCTATAGTTTCTATTATACTGAATCAACTTGAAGAGAATGCCATGACCAGGATTCGAACCTGGGTTATTGCGACCACAACGCAATGTCCTAACCACTAGACGATCACAGCAGTTAGGAAAAGGAACTGGACATTAATATCAAATACCTAAAACAGTTTCTATTATACTGAATCAAAAGAGAATGCCATGACCAAGATTCGAACCTGGGTTATTGCGACCACAACGCAATGTCCTAACCACTAGACTATCAAGGCAGTTAGGAAAAGTAGCTGGAAATTAATATCAAATACCTAAGTTTCTATTATACTGAATCAAAAGAGAATGCCATGACCAGGATTCGAACCTGGGTTATTGCGACCACAACGCAATGTCCTAACCACTAGACGATCACAGCTGTTAGAAAAAGGAGCTGAAAATTAATATCAAATACCTAAAACCTTTTCTATTATACTGAATCAAAAGAGAATGCCATGACCAGGATTCGAACCTGGGTTATTGCGACCACAACGCAATGTCCTAAACACTAGACGATCACAGCTGTTAGAAAAAGGAGCTGAAAATTAATATCAAATACCTAAAACCTTTTTTATTATACTGAATCAAAAGAGAATGCCATGACCAGGATTCGAACCTGGGTTATTGCGACCACAACGCAATGTCCTAACCACTAGACGATCACAGCAGTTAGGAAATATAGCTGAAAATTAATATCAAATACCTAAAACAGTTTCTATTGAAAAGAGAATGGCATGACCAGGATTCGAACCTGGGTTATTGCGACCACAACGCAATGTCCTAACCACTAGACGATCACAGCTGTTAGAAAAAGGAGCTGGACATTAATATCAAATACCTAAAACAGTTTCTATTATACTGAATCAAAAGAGAATGCCATGACCAGGATTCGAACCTGGGTTATTGCGACCACAACGCAATGTCCTAACCACTAGACGATCACAGCAGTTAGGGAAAGTAGCTGAAAATTAATATCAAATATCTAAAACAGGTTCTATTATACTGAATCAAAAGAGAATGCCATGACCAGGATTCGAACCTGGGTTATTGCGACCACAACGCAATGTCCTAACCACTAGACGATCAATGCAGTTAGGAAAAGTAGCTGAAAATTAATATCAAATACCTAAAACAGTTTCTATTATACTGAATCAAAAGAGAATGCCATGACCAGGATTCGAACCTGGGTTATTGCGACCACAACGCAATGTCCTAACCACTAGACGATCACAGCTGTTAGAAAAAAGGAGCTGGAAATTAATATCAAATACCTAAAACAGTTTCTATTATACTGAATCTAAAGATAATGCCATGACCAGGATTCGAACCTGGGTTATTGCGACCACGACGCAATGTCCTAACCACTAGACGATCAAAGCAGTTAGGAAATGTAGCTGAAAATTAATATCAAATACCTAAAACAGTTTCTATTATACTGAATTAAAAGAGAATGGCATGACCAGGATTCGAACCTGGGTTATTGCGACCACAACGCAATGTCCTAACCACTAGACGATCACAGCAGTTAGGAAAAGGAACTGGAAATTAATATCAATTACCTGAAACAGTTTCTATTATACTGAATCAAAAGAGGATGCCATGACCAGGATTCGAACCTGGGTTATTGCGACCACAACGCAATGTCCTAACCACTAGACGATCACAGCAGTTAGGAATTATAGCTGAAAATTAATATCAAATACCTAAAACAGTTTCTATTATACCGAATCGAAAGAGAATGCCACGACCAGGATTCGAACCTGGGTTATTGCGACCACAACGCAATGTCCTAACCACTAGACGATCACAGCAGTTAGGAAAAGTAGCTGGAAATTAATATCAAATACCTAAGTTTCTATTATACTGAATCAAAAGAGAATGCCATGACCAGGATTCGAACCTGGGTTATTGCGACCACAACGCAATGTCCTAACCACTAGACGATCACAGCTGTTAGAAAAAAGGAGCTGGAAATTAATATCAAATACCTAAAACAGTTTCTATTATACTGAATCTAAAGATAATGCCATGACCAGGATTCGAACCTGGGTTATTGCGACCACGACGCAATGTCCTAACCACTAGACGATCACAGCAGTTAGGAAATGTAGCTGAAAATTAATATCAAATACCTAAAACAGTTTCTATTATACTGAATCAAAATAGAATGCCATGACAAGGATTCGAACCTGGGTTATTGCGACCACAACGCAATGTCCTAACCACTAGACGATCAAGGCAGTTAGGAAAAGTAGCTGGAAATTAATATCAAATACCTAAAACAGTTTCTATTATACTGAAATACCAACTAAGGGCAAATGTACCCCTCGGTACCGGGAATTTGTACACACCCGTCAAGTAATTAAGTAATTATATGAAAGCATTTATCGATTAAAAAAAAAAAAATACATAATGTTATATCATAGGCCATGTAGATCAAGCATTAGCCTCTGCCATCATCCTTTCTAAAAGGTCAACGCGCGGAAAATTGTCAAAATGGGGGCGCTAATTAACAACAGCATGCAACACGTGTGTCGTCAATGTCAGAACTTTATGGCTTACGACGGAGCTCTAAAGGCTGTGGCTATTTTGGAAGAATAAACCGTAGGCATAAGGCTGAATGTCATCCCAAACCGTAAAATTACGAAAGAGAAAGAAACACTCACTGAAAAAAATGGTCAGTTGGTGAAAGTGTGCTGCGCTATACGTACAGTACGTGCGTAGCTAGCTGTACTTCGACGTTTACATTGTTTATAAACAGTTAATGTTGGGCCGATTTTCCTCATGCAACGTTGCCAAAATTCTTTGTTGACGAACTGCAAATCCATTTTACCTTTACCATGTTAATATTATGAATGCTATGCTATTATGAATTATTTACCCTCTGTTAACAATTTAGTCCGAAAAACCCAAAACGGTGGCGTCCAGAAATTTAGCACACAATCGAACGAGTGTTTCCTAAGTCGTGGCGCAATTGAACAATTCTTGGAAAATCCAAGTTTAATATTTACGAACTTATTTTAATAGTAATTGTCATTTATTACCCATGTAAGGTTTTAGTCAATAAAGGGTAAAAGATACTAGATTTCACAGGCGTCTACATTTATTGTGACACTATAAAAAGTGTTTAAAACTGGTTTGTTTTTAAATTAACATTGCAGGATTTAGGAATGTTGAGGTTTAACGCCCATAGTAATTATGTGAACAAAGTGCTTGTATGTGAAGCCCCAAATTTACATTTGATGTAAAAAAAAATACAAAATGCAAAAAGAATATTGCTTGTATGAACTGGCCCCGGAAAATATTTACTGTATGGCATCCAAATATATCATTGGCATTCAAATAAAGCTTCAGTTCAGTGCCACTGAAAACAAAAAAGTGTAGGCACTAATTAGTTAAAATGTTGGGCCTAACCGGTTTTCTTAAGAGCATAAATACACTTCAAGTTCAGGAAAGCAAATCTAGTTTTATGATTGGCCATTTTTTTATTAAGTATTTCCCCGCACTTCACTAACTATCTGTTTTCCTTCCTCCATGGTACATAGCTAACGTTAGTCTTACGCGAGAGCTCAGAACACCGTCAGAACACGAAATGGACTTCCAACACTCCCAAATGTGCTATAGCGCTCATTAAGCCTAACAAACACTTTTCGGCGTGATTCACCGTCAGAACACGAAATGGACTTCCAACACTCCTGTGCTATAGCATGAAGCAGATCAGTGCCAAAAAGATCGGACGTGTTTTTACAACTCGGATGCTTTCCTAATTCGAATGAATTCGTAATTCGGATGCTTTTTGTAAACTCGGATGCTTTTTTTATTCGGATGCTTTTTTAATTCGGATGCTTTTTATAAACTCGGATGCTTTTTTCATTCGGATGCTTTCTAGTTTGAATGCTTTTTGTAAACTCGGATTCTTTTTACAAACCAGGCACGTTCGCAAATCGGATGCTTTCCCAATCCGGCTTTATGGTGGCCCTGAAGGGACATCACACATCGTAGATCCTGTGATATCGCGCAATCTGCGCAAATTTGAACGATGTCAAACATGACTCGCATCTAAATATTTTCCTGAGATGTCGAACATTTTTATTACAGATTTCTGCAGAGATTTATGAGATGTCGAATATTTTCTGCGCAGATTTCTGTAATGTCGCACTTTTTTACTACAGATTTCAAGTTCTGCTAAGATTTCTCAGTGTGCAGAATTATTCGATGCCGTACGTTCATATATTATGTCGCACACACGTACATCAGATATGCAGATTTATGTGCACATTTATCTGTCAGCACTTAAAGTAAAATTTGTATCGCACGAGGGGGGGGGGGGGGGGGGGGGGGGGCTGAGCCGAGTACGAACGACTGTCAGTGTGACTCTTCCATTTAAACAACAGGGGTGCTCGAAATAATGAGTAATTAAATATTTGTTTTAAAGTCGTATTTTATATATTATTTTGTTTGTTTCGACCAACATTATTTAAGCTTTTCTTCTGTACACATTGTTCTACGAAAACGTGTAATTGCCCTATGTTTTTAACATACAATGAAGCATGCATGCTGCGACCACGTACTTTAATACAATTTTATTGTTTTTAAAACTTTAATATGACTCTATAAGTTACGCTAAAAATGGTTTATATTTTAAAAACTAAAAACACTTGTTTGACTTTATTTTAATACTACTTTACGATTTTCTCTAATACTACTTTAATGGCTCAATCAGTATGGGCCATAGCTTTGTACTTAACTAGGGAACTATGAAACGGACCGACGCTGTTTTTTTATTGTGATGTATTATTACACAATATACATGTACATATACAGTACATTTTGTATCACCGAGGTTGTGCATTGCATATTGGATTTGCGGCGTGCAATGAGATGCGACCCAACGTTGGTGGCGCCCCTTACACCCCCCCCCCCCCCTCCTTGTGCCGATTGCAGAAATGTGCACATAAATGTGCATATAAATTTGCTGTACGTGAGTGCGACATAGCTGCGCAGAAATGTGCAATGAAAATGTACAATGAAAATGTACATGTAGGTGCCCATCCGTGCGACATCGCACATTTTTGCGTACTGAGAAATCTGCGCAGAACTTTTCAAAAATCTGTGCAGAAATCTACAATAATAATTACATCTCAGATACTTAGATATATGCGATAACATGTTTGGCATTGTTCACATTCGCGCAGAATGCGCGATATCGCAGAATCTGCAATGTGTGATGTCCTTTCAGGGCCACCCTAGTGCCGGATTGGGAAAGCATCCGATTTTCGAATTATGTTCGGTTTGCAAAAATCATCCGAGTTTACAAAAAAACACTCAAACTAGAAAATCATCCGAATTAAAAAAGCATCCGAGTTTATAAAAAGCATCCGAACTAGAAAAGCATTCGAATTAAAAAAGCATTCGAAATTACAAAAAGCATCCGAACTAGAAAAAGCATCCGAATTGAAAAAGCATCCAAATTAAAAAAGCATCCGAGTTTACAAAAAGCATCCGAATTAAAAATTTATCCGAATTAGAAAAGCATCCGAGTTTGCGAAAAGCATCCGAATTAGGAATCCATCCGAGTTGTAAAAACACGTCCGATCTTTTTGACACTGATTCTGCTTCATATTGGACCCCCTGTATCCGCCCATGATATCGTGTCTTGAGTGAAGCCTTAATTGTTTGTCCAGTTTTCCATGCACGTACCGACTGCACCTTATTCGAGACTGTGTAGTTTTCACACGTGGTCGCCTCAGTAGCTCCCATAGTCAGAGACGCGCAGTCGTAGAGACAACTCAAACATCAATGGCGAGCTATAGCGTCGTGCATTGTACGCCCCTAGCACTGACCTCTACACCTGGACGGACCATTGTCCATGCTGTGCTAACGCTTGAAGTCGGCGCGAACCGGAAGTGCAACATGGCGGACCCAGACGTCACTTCTGTGAGCCAATGAAATGTCCAGGTGTAGAGGTCAGTGGATTTACTCTATACATTTTTTTTATTTATAAACATTACGTCATACGTACCGTACCTACTGAACCTTACACCTGGACATTTCATTGGCTCACAGAGTGATGTCGTGGGTCCGCCATGTTGCACTTCCAGTTCGCGCCGACTTCAAGTGTGAAACAATGATGATCTGTCCATGTGTAGATGTCAGTGGCCCCTAGCCCTTAGGATCGCGCGAGGCTTGATCCTCCAAACATACAGTGTGAGCGACCGTGTATACCTTGCAAGGATTCGCACCCCGCTGTGTAATACCGCACGACTAACTCGACTGTGCGCGTGCGTCTTGCAGTGGATAGCGTTTGGAATGCAACCCACTCGTGAACGTGGAGAAATTCACGGTGAACACGATAAACACGACGCGATTGGAACTCAGCATAAGTCACAATTAATCTTAAACAACAATTAATTGTAGATTTGCGTTTCATAAAATCAATCTTAGCACAAGATTGATCGATTGTAAAATAAGATCGATATTAATAAAAATTAATTGTTTTTGACCTTAGGGCGCTTTTGGCTAACAAATGTTTCAAGTCGCCATTTTGTTTTGTCGGAGTGTCTTGGTGGTGAGTGACATGAGAAAGTGTATACACGAAATGACATATCACAGGCACCAATAAGTTACACAAACACAATATTAAAATTCTTGTCTTATTTTTCCGCCAAATGTTCACATGGTACTTACAATTAATTGTTTTGCTCATACAATTGATCCAGATCAAGTGTGAGGCTACAGTGATGTAGTTTGAAATTGACCGTAACTTTCTTTATGAAACAGAGACAATATTTATTGCAAATTTAAGGGTTTAAGATTGATATTTTGGAAGATAAGATTAGTAGTTTGGAGTAAAGATTAATTGTAAAGCTTTATGAAACACCCCCAGCCAGGTGATGAAAGGCCACACTGTGTCAGCCAACCATTAACAATCCCCTCTTATCTACTGCATATAATGAGCAATATTTACAAATCAAAAGGTTAATGTTAATATTGCCGTTGTAGATGTATCTGAAGATTTGATGGCAATTTTGTTTCTGACCTAGTAATTGCATGAGAGTCATTTGTGCATTTGATAGTCAAGTGCCCTCTGAAGAAACTGTCACTGGGAATATATTTATTTACAATAAGGCTATAGTCTTTGGGCAAGACGTTGCTATGTTAGATACGCAATGAGCTGCCGCCTCGATAACCCACCTCGATACAAAAATAGTATTAATAATATAGACCTAGAAGACCTCCCCTTGGGTCACATTTTGCAATTAGTGTCATGCATGCATGCTATTGCTTCACAGGTGCACTTAACTATAGAGTACATGTATATAAATTATTAACACACGCCTGTCGTTAAAACATTTTATTTTTGTTCATTGCCTTAAAGGGACCATTGCTTTTGATCGGGCGTTTTCATGTATTAAATGGATATTGTTGGGAAGCTTTTTTTTAAAGTAGAATATAAAGATTCGCAAACCTATTTCTTCAAATGGCGTGGTTTTTATTTAATTTTGTGACAAATAACGGTCCGCCATTTTGTGGAACTAGATTTTTGACTCCACAAAATGACGGACCGTGGCCACTAGTCATATTGCCAGTCACACGTATCCTTTGAAAACGCGTGTGCCTACTGCATTGTTCCTCGCAAACACTATAGACATCTAAAAATAAAAAAACAAGACACGCGTTATTGTTATTACGCGAATCAATATTCAAAACAGTTTTGAAAACGACGAATGTCATGTCTAGGTTTTATTCCAGCTTCACCACCATTGGCGCATGTATGCACCCCGATCCTGCACCCCTGGCCGTAAAGAATATGTAAACGACGCTGACTGGCTACTCAGTGCGTACTGCGCGCGTATTTAAAAACTGCACGCCTGAATATAATGCGCTCGCGCCTTCCTTGACATGTCATGTCTAGGTTTTATTTCAGCCTCGACACCATGGGCGCGTGTATGCGCTCCTTCACTAACCCCTGGCCGTAAAGAATATGTAAACGACGCTGACTGGCTATTCAGTGCGTACTGCGCGCGTATTTCAAAAACTGCACGCCTGAATGTAATGCGCTCGCGCCTTCCTGAGACGTCACGCCCATAGGCATCTATAAATATAACCTAGACATGCCATGCGTTTTTAAACTTTTCTGCAAGAACGCAAAACGCTCATCGCGGGCGTGGCGTGCGCGGGGAGGGCTTACGTTCGCAATATGCGTGTGTTTTGTGACGCGGCCTATTTTCAGAACATTTTCAGAACAGATGTCGTTCCAACTTTTATTGGATGTCTATTTTTAAAGACTGCACAATACCTGTACAATATGGATTTTGGAAGCCTGTATATCCTACGTATAGTAGAAGGGCGACAGAGGCAAGTACATTTAATATAAATCGTTGCGACGTCGAAATATCATCTTTGAAAGGATTGATTCTACAAAATAACAATTACAAAATGTAAAATAATAAAAACGTCAGGCGTCCATCGAAAATGTACAGTGGTTTAAACAGATGTGTCATTTTCACTCGATTTCTCCAGGATTTGTCCTATCTATAATAGGAAACAAGTGGATTTGTTGGGGTACAAAGTCAAAACGTAAAAAAAACGATTTCGTCCCGTGCGCACGAGGTCTAGGGAAATCCCAAGAGTCCCCAAAATACTGTGACTTTTTGGGGTACATATTGACCACATTTGTTTTGCATTGCTAACTGCAGATTTCGGACAGATAGCGATGAACGCCTTGCACAAGGCTACGTTAAACGTAAACGTATTTTCCCCCGTATTTTCTCGGGAACGGTAAGACATTAGAATGGTTTCCTTTAAACCAGATGTTTGAAATAGAATAAGTAAACAATACAAAACATACAATTTTGGGGGATCTCAGGGCAATGTGCCCCATTAATGGTAACACTGTCCTTATCAATACTTTACTTATCCATTCAGAAATACATGTAAAACGTGTTAATAATAAATAGTTAATTTACCAAGAGATGCAGAGGACCCACTAAAAGCAATAAATAATTGACGAATCAAACAACTGAAGCACCAAAGACAACGGGTTGGCCATGGCGTTGTACGTATTGTTAGCTTTTAACGATCATGCATGTTAAAGCAGCTATATTTTGTATTGCCGATTGCCGGCTGCCACTACTAACAAATTCGCCAATCAAAATAATGTATGTCCTGTAGTAGTGATAGTTCTTTAAATTCTTTAAATTTAAGTTCCTTAAATGTCAAATCAAATGGACAACCTGGAAAGAAAACTGATTAAGAGACTTGGGAATACATTAACACCAACTTGTATTTACATAAATATTTACCAAATTGACATTAAATTCAGTTATAGCTCTGCAACAAATTTGCACTTACTTTCTTATTGTTTAGAGGTATTAAAATAAACAGTCTTCTCGAGATCTAGGCCCTATTACTTATAAAACATTCCAATCAACAACTCGCATAATGAACAAACGCGCCAAACGCGCCATAAGGCCAAACGCGCCTTCAGTAGTTGGCTTTCATTTCTCTTCACAATTTCATCATTCCATTCTCCGATTTTACCATTTTATTCTCCGATGTTACCATTTTATTCTTCAATTTTGTCATTTTATTCTTCAATTGTGTCATTTCACTGGTTCATTTCGTCATTTTATTCTTTGTTTTCGTCCTTTTATTCTTCAAGTTTGTCATTTTAGTCTTCAAGTTCGTCATTTTGTTCATCAATAAATATTTTGTCATTATTGGTATTCTTTAATTTTGTCATTATTGGTATTCTTTAATTTTGTCATTATTGGTATTCTTTAATTTTGTCATTATTGGTATTCTTTAATTTTGTCATTATTGGTATTCTTTAATTTTGTCATTATTGGTATTCTTTAATTTTGTCATTATTCTTAAATTTTATCATTTTGTTCATCAATTTCGTCATTTTGTTCATCAATTTCGTCATTTCATTCTTCAAGTTCGTCATTTCATTCCTCAAGTTCATCATTCAATCAACGATTTCAACATTCCCTTCGGCAACATTCCCTTGGTTTTTATTTTGTTTATCATTGCGTTCTACGAATGTTCATCGAATTCGGCGATTCTGCATTTCATTCAGCTATACTCCGCATTTCATTCGTCCAATCTGCATTTCATTCGTCTAATTCAGCATTTCATTCGCCTATATAGTTATAACAGCAGGACCGCGTAAACCGATTAACCTTTGACCCGGCTTCAACAAGAATTTCTCCCTGTTTCTAAAAGACTGATGAGAAGACTATGCTTAATGCGGACTGGTGACTGGCATCCTCATATGCAATTTCACATACGCCAACAGTCAACTACGGAAGTTTAATTGACCAACTACGTTTTCCTAAATAAGCTATACATTGTATCTCGGTGTTCCACATTTCTGAGATGTGCTGTAAAAATATCTCAGAATTCTGCATCTTGACATTTCATGTTTCAACAATATGGTACAGATAATAACACTTATTGTAACAGTCACAAACCCATGGTAACATGGAAACATACATAATATTCTTGAAGCTTTCGTTAAGTGAACATGTGTTTCATGAGAAACTGACAAATCTGGTAAAATCTTTAAACAAATTATGCAGATTATGCAGATGTTAAGAGTGGGTCCACATAAATATTTCATATAAGTGTCCTCGGCATTTTTTAAATATTTTTTAATATGAAAGGACTTGGTAAGCAAGTAACCAAAATTGAAATATTTTTTGTTCTATTACCCGTTGCCATGGTAATGGGCCATTTTGTGTTTTTGGGCACTTTTAGCCAGTTTCGGGGCCGCAAAAACAGTTTTTGTGCTTATTTTCAAAAAATCACCAAGTCAAAATACAAAATTTTATCACAAAATAAACTATAGGCTATCATTACAAAGTATCATCCTTGCGCTTACTTGAGAAAAAAAAAAATGTTTTAAATTTCACCCTTATGCTATTTTGAACATGGTACGGCGTAAGGACGCCCGAATCGGCGGCCTACGCGCGCTGCATAATGCATATACCGCGATTAAGATCGTCTTGCAAACAAGACTAGGGCGTGCCACGAACATCGGTGCTTCTACAAACAGCACTCATGATTGGGAATTCGTGCCCACATTCCAGTTTTACTGAACCGTTTTTCATACAGCACTGCAGTCTGAAAGTACGCGATAAGTTTTGGACGGAGTCGTTATCATACTCGCAACTGTTTCACTTGGAGGAAACGCGGACGAATCCAATGTCGACGAACTATCTAGTCGGACATTATCTGGCTAGCTGTGTGGAATTAGTTTCGCCACTAGCTTTAGTGCACCTACGATCGTCTATCAGTACCTCAACTAACGCCGAAGTTACTGCATGCATTGGCCACTTTATCTAGACGTGAGGGTTTGTAAGGGCAATCACGTGCAAAGTGACAAGGGCGATGACATAAGTGGCATGTTCTAAGTATCATGTTCTTAAAATATGAATCCACTAACCCATCTATTTTTTTCGAAAATTAGAGCAAAAGCAAATGGTGTATGATAAACCTTTACATTTACCTTGGACCAAAATTGTGACCTATCATCCGTGACTTGGGGTGATCAATAATACATTTGAGTTGTGCGCTCAAATATTGCCAGCGGGGGTGGGAGATGACAACCTTCACGCGGTCCACCCTGTTTCCACTAATGCCATTAAACCGACGTATGCAATAACACGTTAAGCTGCTCATCATACGAATATTGCCAGCGTATAATATAACAAGTGCATTTCGTCGTTTGCTGCTAGCAACACAACTGTTTCGAAATATATGTAAATAAAAACAAAACAAAACGCCGGCATGAATTGTCCTATTTATCAATCAAGACACTGTCGTCTTGTATGGTGTTTCACTCTTTTCGTCGCCTGTGTGGTCCCTACAGCTGCCTCTAACAACCCTGCCGTGAAGTCGTCGGATTTCACGGCTGCTTCACAGTTTAACAGCACCGTCAAATACCGAACGATCTGGTCGAACCAGTGCGGATCGTATCTGAGGTGTGCCGCAGCATGCCTCAAGGAAACACACTGCAGCTACTTCAGTTATACCAAAGAAAGCAGACAGTGCGAATTGAGCGATGGCTCAGTCGTTTCGACCAACAAAGAGAACTTGAAATACTTCAAAAGAAACGGTAAGACATGTTATTGTATTGTTGTTGTATTTCGAAGCTTTATAATAGGTGTTTACTATGGTGGCCCTGAAGGGACTACGCAGATCGTGAATATTGACGTCAATATTCACGACAAATTTTACGACTTTCCTCAAAGTCGCGAATATTGACGTCAATATTGACGTCAATATTCACGACTTTCCCCAAAAGTCGCGAATATTGACGTCAAATTTGACGTCGATATTCGCGTCAAATTTCACGATTTTCCCCGAAAGTCGTGAATATTGACGTCAATATTCGCGACAAAATTCACGACTTTCCTCAAAGTCGCGAATATTGACGTCAATGTTGACGTCAATATTCACGACTTTCCCCCAAAGTCGCGAACATTGACGTCAAATTTGACGTCAAATTTCACGACTGGACATAAATTTTGACGCGAATTTGTTTCCAGCAAGCTAGGTTGTCTTCTTATTAATCCATAGTTTTGGCTAGTCTTGCTCCAAGACTGATTTTTTTATTTGTTCCGGGGAGCGCCGTCCGTCTATGCAGTTCATCAATCATCAATACTCCGAAAACGGGCTTATTGAGGGCGCCCTCGATTGTCACGAGAGATCAGTGGATTTGTTTTAAAGGTGTAGGTAGGATACGGTAGGATACACCATTGGTAATTGCTTGAATTATCATGAATGGGTGGATTTTGGGGAGGTTGTATTTTATAGTAAATCTCGTTTAACTGGCCTTTACAATAATTTATTGATGGCGAGAAAATCACGAAAAACTGCGTTTGTTTTCAACCGCCGTCGGGCAGTTGAATATTCTTGTTATTACACATGTATTCGGGTTTTTTTGCGATCGCCGTTTTATAAAGAAAACAATTTGGAATAATTACAGGATATCTTGCGCGATCATTTTACCTTCAAATAAGTAAGATATTTCTTAATAATTCGGTAGTCAACAAATCCACTGATCTCTCGTGACAATCGAGGGCGCCCTTAATAAGTCCGTTTTCTGAGTATGGAGGATTAATGAACTGCATAGACAGACGGACGGCGCGCCCCGGACAAATGAACAACTCAGTCTTGGAGCAAGACTAGCCAAAACCTAGCTTGCTGAAAAAAAATTCGCGTCAAAATATTCGCGACTTTGGTCGCGAAATTTGACGTCAAATTTGACGTCAATATTAGCGACTTTGGGAGAAAGTCGCGAATATTGACGTCAATATTCGCGACTTTGAGGAAAGTCGTGAATTTTGTCGCGAATATTGACGTCAATATTCGCGACTTTCAGGGAAAGTCGTGAAATTTGACGCGAGTATCGACGTCAAATTTGACGTCAATATTCGCGACTTTTGGGGAAAGTCGTGAATATTGACGTCAATATTGACGTCAATATTCGCGACTTTGAGGAAAGTCGTGAAATTTGTCGTGAATATTGACGTCAATATTCACGATCTGCGTAGTCCCTTCAGGGCCACCATAGTTATCACCTTCATACATTTGAACATGTTTGACCATCGAAACAAACGTGATTAATCAATATGTGTAAAATAGAGTCAAATTTCCAGATATTTCTTTCGGATCCTCTTTTTAATGAGCGACGGGCCCCATGCATTCATTCATTGTACTCAACACCTAACAGCGATATAGTGCCAATTACAGTATTTATAAATGAGGGAAGACAATGTAAAGAAGTTACAGATTTAGAGGTGGGAGAAAACCCCCAGAGGAATTTTCTTGGGAAATCCCACGGAATCAGACAGGGACTAAAAACCCAATCCACACATTGGCCCAGGTGGGATTCAAACCCGGGTCGTAGAGGTGGAAGCCAGACCACAAGAAAATAATTATGTTGCTTTTCCCAAACGTTATTATGAACACAAAACTGTAAACAGGATAACGTCACACTATTTACTATATAAAATGTGAATCCCCTAACTCATACATTTTCTATATTTGTTGCCAGAGCAAGTGTATGTTTTTTACCCAAAAAAAACAACTTTTAAACGCACCCATTCTCAGGTGACCCAACTTGCTCTGTGGAGGAACCTCTTGGGATGGAAGATGGTCGCATCCCGGATGAAAGCATCACGGCTTCATCTATTTGGAACAACGAAGCTGATCATGGCCCACCTCATGGCAGACTTCATTCACAAAGTAATTTGGGTTTGTTGTTGTTGTTGGGGTGTGCTATTTGTTTAGGTGTGTGTGGGGGGGGGGGGGAGGATAAAAACATTAAAGGTGGTAATTTTTGTATGAATGGGTTGTGGAATGGAAATGGAAAATTTCAAAAATGCGTCTCCGAGACGTATTTTATTTTCTTTAAAAATTACAGCATGCTAGAAGAAGACAGTGACGTAACTACACTAAATAAATCGTTAAATAAATGCGTTTTGTTCACATGTTAAAAACACCCGCCGTATTTTGTTTAACGGACTTTGAACATATTGTGAACTAGAAAACATTACTCATCCGTAGTTTTCACGTTTTAACGTTAATTGATACAGAAGACAAATATTTACAAGATCACTTTGTCGAAATGCAATGTTTTGTGTAAACATACATTATACATCAACACCAACAAAGGGTAGTTTATTTACATATAATCTACGTCATCTTAAAGTAATATCATTACGGAGCAACTGACCAATCAGAACTGAGGAAATGTGTAGTTTCTAAAAGTTTTATTCTGGTTTTTAGACAAAAAATACGATTTCCTGACCAGAATTTTGTTATTATTCAAACAATTCCATGATCATCTTTTTTTAGCAAATAATACTGTTGGCAATTAGGTTTATAATCAATTAGATCTCCTTTCGTATTCAGATTATCAAAATCATTCATAGGAAAGCGTCACTTTATCATGGCATGAACAATTGAATATAAAACCAAATCACAAAACTGTCATGGTATTGATTAGTAGGTTATCGTAGCATTTGTACAATATCTACTCTTAACGTGTAATGTGTAAATATGACTTGTTTACATTGTACAGGGGTAACGAAGGGAACAATGGCGTAAATTTCATGGGTTAGAAGGGGATATATACCCCCTCCCCAACACACACACAATTTTTTGACCAGGGAATGGGCTATATAGGATCACCCCCCCCCCCCCCCCCCCCCTTTTCCCCTGCAGTTTTATCACCCTATGCAATAAATTAAGAGACTTATACATCAGCGTGAGATTTCGTATTGATTTTAGAGAAGATAGACGGACGGATAACATGATATCATTACCGTGCTAATATTAAGCCTGATCATAATTTGGATGACTTCAACAATCTGAATTACTTTCGGCCATTCAGTTAGTATCGATTTGAGGAGCCAACCATACCTTCATATGTCCTGTATGAGGCTCATATTATTATAGGTTTCATTGCCCACAAATTTCGCAAAAATATTAAGGTTTACCTTAGTATGATACATGACAATATGACATGTGCTAGTGAATTGCCCTGGAAACAATGCAATGATCCAACAAAACCCAAGTTTATTTGGGGCTGAGGGACATGGATGGCTGAGGGACACCAATGAGAATGTTTCGTTATACATTTGTAGGTAGATATTCAAGAGTCCTTACGTTATATTCCCTTCCGTGTAATTGGTAAACATATGGCCTTCCACTAAAATTCTAGACGCAACCGTCGAGTATGAGGTATATAGGCATTGGTGTACCCCCCCCCCCCCCCCCCCCCCCCCCCCCCCCACCCACCCAATATGTTGCCATTTAGTGTCCCCCTTGAGAAATGTGTGCCCCCTACAAAATAAACCCTGGTTACGCCGCTAAACAGATGGAATAAATTCACAGAGAGTTTATAGTCTCATTACTATCTTTACATCCTGATAGTGAGCTTTTGAACAATAATTTGGTTTGTTACTTTTTATATGGTTACAAAAGGTATAAACTGTCCCTTTAAATATGTTTAACAGCAGGTGCGGGAGCCTGGGTCAAGCGCAGTAACGATCCTGATCCATGGATACAGGTGGATTTCAATAGCAAAGTCACCGTCATTGGTCTGATCACCCAGGGGCGCGGGAATCTCGACCAATGGGTGACGGAGTACCAAGTGATGTACAGGGATGACGCTCAGTTCTGGCAATACGTGACTGATGCAGTTGGCACACCAATAAAGGTAAGACTGTGAGGGGTTTCTAAACCTTTGCTTTGTTTCGGCTGCAGCTTTGACTCAGGTTGCCCTTCGACTGCCGAAGCAAAAATAATTGGAAGCAAATGGCAATATTCGAACTTTTGGGTTAATTCAAATCATAACCGATTGAATGTTTCTGAAGTACGACAGGCACTAGAATGTGGCTGGAGTTTAAGCCTAACTTGGACAAAACAAAGCCGGGGATAAGAAAAGGCCATAGGAATTTAGCTTTAAAATGATTCAGGAGTAAGAGACATCTCTTCGAATATTCGGGAGTTAGGGGAGGATGATGCCCGTGTGTTGTGAAATATTGTTTGAGTAAAACCTGATTTGTTTTAGTAAAATACCATTTTCATGTTGTGTGGCATTTTTTACAGTCACGGGAAGTCCTATAAAATGATAATAAATGTATTAGTACGACAGGTTGCGCTAAACGAAGGGTATATATATATGTTTTTTGGTATTGCAGTTCGCTGGTAACTCGGACAGAAACACGTTGGTAACCGCTCGGTTTCCGTTGGCACTGCGCACCAGATTCCTGCGCATTTACCCCACTGGATTTCAAGATTACTGCAGCATGAGGTTTGAAGTCTTAGGCTGCGATTAACCACATATTGGATCATCAGTCAACAATTGTACTACTAAAAATCGATCTCAAATTAAAGGAGTCGATAATTAAAACCCATTTTGACACTAACATGTTGATGAGATTTGCGTTTCAAAAGAAAACAATACTTGGGGCTGTACACGTATAGTTGGATTACAAATTTTACTTTAGAAAACGTAGCGAATTAAGCGCAGGTTGTATAACGAAGTCAAGCTAGCGTTTTCCCAGTAGTATTAGTATTATATTGTTGGTTTATTAAAAGCTCAAGTGGCCAAAAGGCCAAATTATACATGATTTACAGATAAATATTAAAAATATATATAAATATATAAACAATAAAGACAACTTAAAAAAACAACACACGGGTAACCTTATCAACAGTTAAAATACTCATTACAATTAATATATTTATTTTGAAAAACGATTGAATAAATACAAGGACCCAAACAATCAAGACAAAGACGTAAGAAAACAATACCTAAAACGTCAATAAAATGTAAATATTAAAAAAAAACGCCAGTGAATAAAAGATATATATTTCCACACTTAACCACTTGAATTAATAAGATCAATATAATATGGAATTGGGCTATTTCTGAACCGACGTGTTTTAGCTAGAATCATTAATATTTTTAGAGTTACGAAGGTTCCTACCATGGCTAGCCATTCTAGATGTGGGGAATAAAGACTAAAGTCTTCTCGTTCCTTTTGATCGAGATCACGTCCTCTATCTGATCATCGTATAATCACTGGTGATAAAAGGGTTTAAATCGGCCATTTACAAAAGAAAAGTCTTTGTCGTTTTAATTCAATACAAAGATATTAGGTTTGAAGTTAGAACAAAAATTAGTTTTCATTTAGGTAACAAAATATGTTTTAAAAGGACTAGGCCGATTGTAAAAAGTTGCACAGCTATGTAAGTTACGCTACAAATCACGACCCTTGTCGATAGTATATAATGGTTCTCGCTCAAACGTGATCAGTCACACTGTAACGAAAGATTGTTCGCTTTAAATTGGTTTTACGTTGTTCGTTAAAGATGGACTACAACGAAAACTCGCACATTAAATTTATTATCGGACCTTGTTTATGTTGTGTTCAGGTAACACTTTATTGTTACGGTCATGTTTTTCTCTAAATAATTTTGTTGCAATTTGACCGACAAAATTAGACCTCGATTCTTCGATTTTGAAATTTCCCGCCCTGTACTGGTTCCCGGCAAAGATCCACCGAAAACCACAATGAAATCCACGATATAGTACCAGCGGACTTGTAAACCAGCGAAAAGTGATGACGTACTACCCATGAAAACGCATACATGGTGGCCCTGAAGGGACTCCGCAGATCGCGAATATCGACGTCAAATTTGACGTCAATATACACGACTTTCCAAAAAAGTCGCGAATATTGACGTCAAATTTGACTTCGCTAAAATATTTACGACTTTCCCAAAAGTCGCGAATATTGACGTCAAATTTGACGTCAATATTCGCGATCTGCGGAGTTCCTTCAGGGCCACCATATGTATGCGTTTTCATGGGTAGTACGTCACACACAAAGTATGAATTATTCATGAGTTAAGGGCTTTTGCTGAAACTGAGTTTATCTGGGTCGTAGAACGCCGATCAATTTTGTTGTTTTTTTGCATGAAGAAACAAGATTTATTGAATACTAATGATATATTAGTAATCATTATACATTTCTCGAACAAAAAACAGCAACACAGCCTTTATCATTATTCCGTTGTAGTCCATCTTTAATGTATTTAAATATTTTCGGCCGATTTTAGTGTAATTTGACACGCTTTTGTTGTTTTACCTATATTTTTGTAATTTGACCAACGTAATTGTATATATCGCGGTTGGACATCCAGGAACCTCGTTTATTGTCCTATTGTTAATGCACGTAGCGTGAAGGGGAAAGTTTGAGGTTTAACGCATGTTGCTATGGACGGCTCGCCCCTTCGTGACGTCATCACACCGACCGCGAGATTGCAGTGAGGCGTACAACGTTAACGACCTTGAGTAAAGGTAGTGCTGCTTTGTGTCAGGTTGCGCATGCGCAATCCAGTTCTTTTTTGCAATTGTTCTCTTACATATCAAATAATACACACAAAAACACAGTGGAAACTGTCTAGGTAATATTGCATACAGTTCAAAGTAAAGAAAAACATTGGCAAGGCGGGACTTGAACCTGCACCTCCGGAATAACCGGACCGGCGCTATACCAACCGAGTTACAAAAATAACGTCAGCATCAATATTAAGAGAAACATGAATAATTTATTTACTCGGTCGCTGATTGGATCCCTCGAAAAAAGCGAGAGAGAATCATCAAAAATGATTATGCACGTCGAACACCGGCTCCGGTGCAACTGTGGATTCAGCTGCATTTTTTTAAAACTACGCATGTGTGAGGCCAACACGCAGACGAAGCCGGGATTTGGAAAACACACGACGTGAGTGAATCTGTGCGTGGGCGCTGAATGAACACAAGATTCTTGGGCAAGACTAGAATCACGCCCGATTTTACGATACAACCTGGGAATAACAATAAATTGGTGAATACATTAATTCATTGAGTAAGTAAATATAATGTAGGGCCGAGTTCGACACGTTTCAATAGAGTCGCGACCTTCTCCAGACGCCGCGGTTGAAAACTCAAAACTAAAGCAGCTAAACACAACTAGTTTTGACCATAACTTTGTCAACATTCAAGAAAATACTGTGGCGGAAGCGACGTCGGCGGGGAGACCTTCTGGGACAGATCTTATTGATCCCAGGACTCCAACCAACGCATATTATCCCAAAAAAATATTTATAACCTTACGAGGGGATGAGCGGCTATCCAGACGCAAGGGGGACAATTACGAACGGCGGACTTAGCCTAGGGGCAGTTCGTTTGGTGGAAATATACCACCGTTCTTGCTTGAATGTAATATAATCGGAGCACTAATTAATTGGTCCTAATAGTCCTCACACACTGCAAATAAACCTCGGTGACAACAGATTTCAAGGACGAGTATGATTGGTCTTATTATTCTTCGATCACAGCCTTAATTATATTATAAGCAATCAATATATTTATACAATGATAATCCTCGCTTGTTACAACAAGGGGTCAACTGCACCTCTTATAATAAACTTAGCTAGAAGTAGTCCTCACTGTGGTCAACTGCACCACTATAAATAACTTGGCTCCAAGTAGTCCTCACTGTGGTCAACTGCACCACTATAAATAACTTGGCTCCAAGTAGTCCTCACTGTGGTCAACTGCACCACTATAAATAACTTGGCTCCAAATAGTCCTCACTGTGGTCAACTGCACCACTATAAATAACTTGGCTCCAAATAGTCCTCACTGTGGTCAACTGCACCACTATAAATATAACAATTAATAACAATATAAATCCTCACAGGTCTTTACTAGCAAATAAAGTAACACTTAAGGGGGAGGGGGGGGGGGGGGGGGGTGGGGGGGGTACTTGCAATAACCCTCACACAGAGGTAAATGAGCTCCACAATAACCAGAATTAATCCTCACTAAACAGAACGATCAGAATAACCCTCGTTGGACTTTAGAAACAATAGACCAGGTAAACGTCTCTGGGGACAGCTAGCTTAATGATCAGGGATGCACTCAACCGATGCTACGCCGCCTGGCATAGAACACGGCATGCAGACCCTTCAATCACCCTCAGCTCTGCTAAATCCCAATCAACAGGTTACCCTAGCCCCGTCCCTTAAAGTCCCAGTGTTATCTGACTATCGGAACAGCTATTCAATCCACGAGGGTACCGCGCTACTATTCCAGCAGCAGTTACCCCCACACAACTACTGTACATAGATCGGTAATTATGCACAGACCCGGGTGCGAGTACCCTCACAAGAACTAAGCGGTAAGCCTCACAGAGCTAGCTACTCGACAACCACCGGATCGCCACTCAGCCGTCACCGCCACTACAGCGTTAAACCGACGACAGGCAATCACCACCCACAACAAGTAACACTAGCTCTTAAACCAGGCTTCACTACCCTCGCACACACTAGTTCCCGCAATGAATGCAATAACAATACACGGTAAAGTATACAACTACACTTACCGAAGCTAACGTTGAAACCCTGTTTCGTGTCGGGAGGAATGGAATCGTGCAAGTAACAGACATAGGTCATGTAGCATAGCCACCATTTGCAAGAACTGCCCAAAGCTTCGACGAAGCCCCGGACTAGAACCATACGCGCTGCTGATTAGTCGCGGCACACCACTGGATAGTCACCGACCTACGCGGTGCAAACCACCGATTGGCCCTCACACTCAATGCATTAAAGTACATGAATTAGACAAGTTTTAGTCTGACCCTGTTTCGCCACAATACCCAGCAAAACGAGCGAAAATAACTGCGACCCTCACCAATCAAGCAAGACAGTTCAAATCTTCATGTATAATTCCTACAAGCCTTCGTAAAAACCACTCAACTTTCTCCGATAAGATATTATGTCAACGATGGCGGTGTTCGTAAACACTTGCGAGCTAGCTTTGACCTTTCACCGCTAGCTCAAATTATGCAGTTTCTACACAACGATCGACCAATAAGAAAACGACTATAAAGGTCAGCTTAATATATTAGCATAATGAGCACCGCCCCCAAAACCTCAACTTAATGATTGATCCAAGGCGTTCATATATCTTCAGTTAATTTGCCTATAATAGTGGCCACGTGAGGTCGTTGTTTGAGCTTCGATTACCGCTGCGATGTACGTACGGACGGGTGACGATGAACGCCTTGACCAAGGCTACTATAGTACCTATAATTCTACCCCATAATCACCTCCACTTTGGACTTACAATGAGATTACACTTTCCACCGGAGTGTATGGTCACGCTTGAAAGATCTTGACCACTAGACGATCACAGCTGTTAGAAAAAGGAGCTGGAAATTAATATCAAATACCTAAAACAGTTTCTATTATACTGAATCAACCAGGATTCGAACCTGGGTTATTGCGACCACAACGCAATGTCCTAACCACTAGACGATCACAGCAGTTAGGAAAAGTAGCTAGAAATTAATATCAAATATCTAAAATAGTTTCTATTATACTGAATTAAAAGAGAATGCCATGACCAGGATTCGAACCTGGGTTATTGCGACAATAACGCAATGTCCTTACCACTAGACGATCAAGGCAGTTGAGAGAAGAAGCTGAAAAACAATTACATGTACTATCAAATTTGAAAAGCACTTTTTATTATAAGAAATCAAAATGGAATGCTATGACCAGGATTCGAACCAGGGTTATTGAGACCACAACGCAATGTCCTAACCACTAGACGATCACAGCAGTTGAGAGAAAAAGCTGAAAAACAATTACATGTACTATCAAATTTGAAAAGCACTTTTTATTATAAGAAATCAAAATGGAATGCTATGATCAGAACCTGGGTTATTGCGACCACAACGCAATGTACTAACCACTAGACGATCAAGGCTGTTAGGAAAAGTAGCTTGAAATTAATATCAAATACCTAAAACAGTTTCTATTATACTGAATAAAAAGAGAATGCTATGACCAGGACTCGAACCTGTGTTATTGCGACTATAACGCAATGTCCTAACCACTAGACGATCACAGAAGTTCGGAAATGTAGCTGAAAATTAATAGCAAATACATAAAACAGGTTCTATTATACTGAATCAAAAGAGAATGCCATGACAGATTCGAACCTGGGTTATTGCGACCACAACGCAATGTCCTAAACACTAGACGATCACAGCAGTTAGAATAAGGAGCTGCAAATTAATATCAAATACCTAAAACAGTTTCTATTATACTGAATCAAAATAGAATGCCATGACCAGGATTCGAACCTGGGTTATTGCGACCACAACGCAATGTCCTAACCACTAGACGATCACAGCAGTTGAGAGAAAAAGCTGAAAAACAATTACATGTACTATCAAATTTGAAAAGCACTTTTTATTATAAGAAATCAAAATGGAATGCTATGACCAGGATTCGAACCTGGGTTATTGCGACCACAACGCAATGTCCTAACCACTAGACGCTCACAGCAGTTAGAAAAAGGAACTGGAAATTAATATCAAATACCTAAAACAGTTTATATTATACTGAATCAAAATAGAATGCCATGACCAGGATTCGAACCTGGGTTATTGCGACCACAACGCAATGTCCTAAACACTAGACGATCACAGCAGTTAGAATAAGGAGCTGGAAATTAATATCAAATACCTAAAACAGTTTCTATTATACTCAATCAAAAGAGAATGCCATGACCAGGATTCGAACCTGGGTTATTGCGACCACAACGCAATGTCCTAACCACTAGACGCTCACAGCAGTTAGAAAAAGGAACTGGAAATTAATATCAAATACCTAAAACAGTTTCTATTATACTCAATCAAAAGAGATTGCCATGACCAGCATTCGAACCTGGGTTATTGCGACCACAACGCAATGTCCTAACCACTAGACGATCACAGCAGATAGGAAATGTAGCTGAAAATTAATATCAAATACCTAAAACAGGTTCTATTATACTGAATCAAAAGAGAATGCCATGACCAGGATTCGAACCTGGGTTTTTGCGAGCACAACGCAATGTGCTAACCACTAGACGATCACAGCAGTTAGGAAAAGTAGCTGAAAATTAATATCAAATACCTAAAACAGTTTCTATTATTCTGAATCAAAAGAGAATGCCATGACCAGGATTCGAACCTGGGTTATTGCGACCACAACGCAATGTCCTAACCACTAGACGATCACAGCAGTTGAGAGAAAAAGCTGAAAAACAATTACATGTACTATACAATTTGAAAAGCACTTTTTATTATAAGAAATCAAAATGGAATGCTATGACCAGGATTCGAACCTGGGTTATTGCGACCACAACGCAATGTGCTAACCACTAGACGCTCACAGCAGTTAGAAAAAGGAACTGGAAATTAATATCAAATACCTAAAACAGTTTATATTATACTGAATCAAAATAGAATGCCATGACCAGGATTCGAACCTGGGTTATTGCGACCACAACGCAATGTCCTAAACACTAGACGATCACAGCAGTTAGAATAAGGAGCTGGAAATTAAAATCAAATACCTAAAACAGTTTCTATTATACTCAATCAAAAGAGAATGCCATGACCAGGATTCGAACCTGGGTTATTGCGACCACAACGCAATGTCCTAACCACTAGACGCTCACATCAGTTAGAAAAAGGAACTGGAAATTAATATCAAATACCTAAAACAGTTTCTATTATAAGAAATCAAAATGGAATGCTATGACCAGGATTCGAACCTGGGTTATTGCGACCACAACGCAATGTCCTAACCACTAGACGCTCACAGCAGTTAGAAAAAGGAACTGGAAATTAATATCAAATACCTAAAACAGTTTATATTATACTGAATCAAAATAGAATGCCATGACCAGGATTCGAACCTGGGTTATTGCGACCACAACGCAATGTCCTAAACACTAGACGATCACAGCAGTTAGAATAAGGAGCTGGAAATTAATATCAAATACCTAAAACAGTTTCTATTATACTCAATCAAAAGAGAATGCCATGACCAGGATTCGAACCTGGGTTATTGCGACCACAACGCAATGTCCTAACCACTAGACGCTCACATCAGTTAGAAAAAGGAACTGGAAATTAATATCAAATACCTAAAACAGTTTCTATTATACTGAATCAAAATAGAATGCCATGACCAGGATTCGAACCTGGGTTATTGCGACCACAACGCAATGTCCTAAACACTAGACGATCACAGCAGTTAGAATAAGGAGCTGGAAATTAATATCAAATACCTAAAACAGTTTCTATTATACTCAATCAAAAGAGAATGCCATGACCAGGATTCGAACCTGGGTTATTGCGACCACAACGCAATGTCCTAACCACTAGACGCTCACAGCAGTTAGAAAAAGGAACTGGAAATTAATATCAAATACCTAAAACAGTTCTATTATACTCAATCAAAAGAGATTGCCATGACCAGGATTCGAACCTGGGTTATTGCGACCACAACGCAATGTGCTAACCACTAGACGATCACAGCAGATAGGATATGTAGCTGAAAATTAATATCAAATACCTAAAACAGGATCTATTATACTGAATCAAAAGAGAATGCCATGACCAGCATTCGAACCTGGGTTTTTGCGAGCACAACGCAATGTCCTAACCACTAGACGATCACAGCAGTTAGGAAAAGTAGCTGAAAATTAATATCAAATACCTAAAACAGTTTATATTATACTGAATCAAAAGAGAATGCCATGACCAGAACCTGGGTTTTTGCGACCACAACGCAATGTCCTAACCACTAGATGATCAAAGCAGACAGGAAAAGTAGCTGAAAATTAATATCAAATACCTAAAACAGTTTCTATTATTCTGAATCAAAAGAGAATGCCATGACCAGGATTCGAACCTGGGTTATTGCGACCACAACGCAATGTCCTAACCACTAGACGATCACAGCAGTTGAGAGAAAAATCTGAAAAACAATTACATGTACTATACAATTTGAAAAGCACTTTTTATTATAAGAAATCAAAATGGAATGCTATGACCAGGATTCGAACCTGGGTTATTGCGACCACAACGCAATGTGCTAACCACTAGACGCTCACAGCAGTTAGAAAAAGGAACTGGAAATTAATATCAAATACCTAAAACAGTTTATATTATACTGAATCAAAATATAGTGCCATGACCAGGATTCGAACCTGGGTTATTGCGACCACAACGCAATGTCCTAAACACTAGACGATCACAGCAGTTAGAATAAGGAGCTGGAAATTAATATCAAATACCTAAAACAGTTTCTATTATACTCAATCAAAAGAGAATGCCATGACCAGGATTCGAACCTGGGTTATTGCGACCACAACGCAATGTCCTAACCACTAGACGCTCACATCAGTTAGAAAAAGGAACTGGAAATTAATATCAAATACCTAAAACAGTTTCTATTATAAGAAATCAAAATGGAATTAATATCAAATACCTAAAACAGTTTATATTATACTGAATCAAAATAGAATGCCATGACCAGGATTCGAACCTGGGTTATTGCGACCACAACGCAATGTCCTAACCACTAGACGATCACAGCAGATAGGAAATGTAGCTGAAAATTAATATCAAATACCTAAAACAGTTTCTATTATTCTGAATCAAAAGAGAATGCCATGACCAGGATTCGAACCTGGGTTATTGCGACCACAACGCAATGTCCTAACCAATAGACGATCACAGCAGTTAGAAAAAGGAGCTGGAAATTAATATCAAATACCTAAAACAGTTTCTATTATACTGAATCAAAAGAGAATGCCATGACCAGGATTCGAACCTGGGTTATTGCGACCACAACGCAATGTCCTAACCACTAGACGATCACAGCAATTGAGAGAAAAAGCTGAAAATCAATTACATGTACTATCAAATTTGAAAAGCACTTTTTATTATAAGAAATCAAAATGGAATGCTATAACCAGGATTCGAACCTGGGTTATTGCGACCACAACGCAATGTGCTAACCACTAGACGATCACATCAGTTAGTAAATGTAGGTGAAAATTAATATCAAATACCTAAAACAGGTTCTATTATACTGAATCAAAAGAGAATGCCATGACCAGGATTCGAACCTGGGTTATTGCGACCACAACGCAATGTCCTAACCACTAGACGCTCACACCAGTTAGAAAAAGGAACTGGAAATTAATATCAAATACCTAAAACAGTTTATATTATACTGAATCAAAATAGAATGCCATGACCAGGATTCGAACCTGGGTTATTGCGACCACAACGCAATGTCCTAACCACTAGACGCTCACACCAGATAGAAAAAGGAACTGGAAATTAATATCAAATACCTAAAACAGTTTATATTATACTGAATCAAAATAGAATGCCATGACCAGGATTCGAACCTGGGTTATTGCGACCACAACGCAATGTCCTAACCACTAGACGATCACAGCAATTGAGAGAAAAAGCTGAAAATCAATTACATGTACTATCAAATTTGAAAAGCACTTTTTATAATAAGAAATCAAAATGGAATGCTATAACCAGGATTCGAACCTGGGTTATTGCAAACCACAACGCAATGTCCTAACCACTAGACGCTCACACCAGATAGAAAAAGGAACTGGAAATTAATATCAAATACCTAAAACAGTTTATATTATACTGAATCAAAATAGAATGCCATGACCAGGATTCGAACCTGGGTTATTGCGACCACAACGCAATGTCCTAACCACTAGACGATCACAGCAATTGAGAGAAAAAGCTGAAAATCAATTACATGTACTATCAAATTTGAAAAGCACTTTTTATAATAAGAAATCAAAATGGAATGCTATAACCAGGATTCGAACCTGGGTTATTGCGACCACAACGCAATGTGCTAACCACTAGACGATCACAGCAGTTAGGAAAAGTAGCTGAAAATTAATATCAAATACCTAAAACAGTTTCTATTATTCTGAATCAAAAGAGAATGCCATGACCAGGATTCGAACCTGGGTTATTGCGACCACAACGCAATGTCCTAACCACTAGACGATCACAGCAGTTCGGAAATGTAGCTGAAAATTAATATCAAATACCTAAAACAGGTTCTATTATACTGAATCAAAAGAGAATGCCATGACAGATTCGAACCTGGGTTATTGCGACCACAACGCAATGTCCTAAACACTAGACGATCACAGCAGTTAGAATAAGGAGCTGGAAATTAATATCAAATACCTAAAACAGTTTCTATTATACTCAATCAAAAGAGAATGCCATGACCAGGATTCGAACCTGGGTTATTGCGACCACAACGCAATGTCCTAACCACTAGACGATGACAGCTGTTGAGAGAAAAAGCTGAAAAACAATTACATGTACTATCAAATTTGAAAAGCACTTTTTATTATAAGAAATCAAAATGGAATGCTATGACCAGGATTCGAACCTGGGTTATTGCGACCACAACGCAATGTCCTAACCACTAGACGCTCACAGCAGTTAGAAAAAGGAACTGGAAATTAATATCAAATACCTAAAACAGTTTATATTATACTGAATCAAAATAGAATGCCATGACCAGGATTCGAACCTGGGTTATTGCGACCACAACGCAATGTCCTAAACACTAGACGATCACAGCAGTTAGAATAAGGAGCTGGAAATTAATATCAAATACCTAAAACAGTTTCTATTATACTCAATCAAAAGAGAATGCCATGACCAGGATTCGAACCTGGGTTATTGGGACCACAACGCAATGTCCTAACCACTAGACGCTCACAGCAGTTAGAAAAAGGAACTGGAAATTAATATCAAATACCTAAAACAGTTTATATTATACTGAATCAAAATAGAATGCCATGACCAGGATTCGAACCTGGGTTATTGCGACCACAACGCAATGTCCTAACCACTAGACGATCACAGCAGTTCGGAAATGTAGCTGGAAATTAATATCAAATACCTAAAACAGTTTCTATTATACTCAATCAAAAGAGAATGCCATGACCAGGATTCGAACCTGGGTTATTGCGACCACAACGCAATGTCCTAACCACTAGACGCTCACAGCAGTTAGAAAAAGGAACTGGAAATTAATATCAAATACCTAAAACAGTTCTATTATACTCAATCAAAAGAGATTGCCATGACCAGGATTCGAACCTGGGTTATTGCGACCACAACGCAATGTCCTAACCACTAGACGATGACAGCTGTTGAGAGAAAAAGCTGAAAAACAATTACATGTACTATCAAATTTGAAAAGCACTTTTTATTATAAGAAATCAAAATGGAATGCTATGACCAGGATTCGAACCTGGGTTATTGCGACCACAACGCAATGTCCTAACCACTAGACGCTCACAGCAGTTAGAAAAAGGAACTGGAAATTAATATCAAATACCTAAAACAGTTTATATTATACTGAATCAAAATAGAATGCCATGACCAGGATTCGAACCTGGGTTATTGCGACCACAACGCAATGTCCTAAACACTAGACGATCACAGCAGTTAGAATAAGGAGCTGGAAATTAATATCAAATACCTAAAACAGTTTCTATTATACTCAATCAAAAGAGAATGCCATGACCAGGATTCGAACCTGGGTTATTGCGACCACAACGCAATGTCCTAACCACTAGACGCTCACAGCAGTTAGAAAAAGGAACTGGAAATTAATATCAAATACCTAAAACAGTTTATATTATACTGAATCAAAATAGAATGCCATGACCAGGATTCGAACCTGGGTTATTGCGACCACAACGCAATGTCCTAACCACTAGACGATCACAGCAGTTCGGAAATGTAGCTGAAAATTAATATCAAATACCTAAAACAGGTTCTATTATACTGAATCAAAAGAGAATGCCATTACCAGGATTCGAACCTGGGTTTTTGCGACCACAACGCAATGTCCTAACCACTAGATGATCAAGGCAGACAGGAAAAGTAGCTGAAAATTAATATCAAATACCTAAAACAGTTTATATTATACTCAATCAAAAGAGAATGCCATGACCAGGATTCGAACCTGGGTTATTGCGACCACAACGCAATGTCCTAACCACTAGACGATCACAGCAGTTAGAATAAGGAGCTGGAAATTAATATCAAATACCTAAAACAGTTTCTATTATACTCAATCAAAAGAGAATGCCATGACCAGGATTCGAACCTGGGTTATTGCGACCACAACGCAATGTCCTAACCACTAGACGCTCACATCAGTTAGAAAAAGGAACTGGAAATCAATATCAAATACCTAAAACAGTTTCTATTATTCTGAATCAAAAGAGAATGCCATGACCAGGATTCGAACCTGGGTTATTGCGACCACAACGCAATGTCCTAACCACTAGACGATCACAGCAGTTCGGAAATGTAGCTGAAAATTAATATCAAATACCTAAAACAGGTTCTATTATACTGAATCAAAAGAGAATGCCATGACAGATTCGAACCTGGGTTATTGCGACCACAACGCAATGTCCTAAACACTAGACGATCACAGCAGTTAGAATAAGGAGCTGGAAATTAATATCAAATACCTAAAACAGTTTCTATTATACTCAATCAAAAGAGAATGCCATGACCAGGATTCGAACCTGGGTTATTGCGACCACAACGCAATGTCCTAACCACTAGACGATGACAGCTGTTGAGAGAAAAAGCTGAAAAACAATTACATGTACTATCAAATTTGAAAAGCACTTTTTATTATAAGAAATCAAAATGGAATGCTATGACCAGGATTCGAACCTGGGTTATTGCGACCACAACGCAATGTCCTAACCACTAGACGCTCACAGCAGTTAGAAAAAGGAACTGGAAATTAATATCAAATACCTAAAACAGTTTATATTATACTGAATCAAAATAGAATGCCATGACCAGGATTCGAACCTGGGTTATTGCGACCACAACGCAATGTCCTAAACACTAGACGATCACAGCAGTTAGAATAAGGAGCTGGAAATTAATATCAAATACCTAAAACAGTTTCTATTATACTCAATCAAAAGAGAATGCCATGACCAGGATTCGAACCTGGGTTATTGCGACCACAACGCAATGTCCTAACCACTAGACGCTCACAGCAGTTAGAAAAAGGAACTGGAAATTAATATCAAATACCTAAAACAGTTTATATTATACTGAATCAAAATAGAATGCCATGACCAGGATTCGAACCTGGGTTATTGCGACCACAACGCAATGTCCTAACCACTAGACGATCACAGCAGTTCGGAAATGTAGCTGGAAATTAATATCAAATACCTAAAACAGTTTCTATTATACTCAATCAAAAGAGAATGCCATGACCAGGATTCGAACCTGGGTTATTGCGACCACAACGCAATGTCCTAACCACTAGACGCTCACAGCAGTTAGAAAAAGGAACTGGAAATTAATATCAAATACCTAAAACAGTTCTATTATACTCAATCAAAAGAGATTGCCATGACCAGGATTCGAACCTGGGTTATTGCGACCACAACGCAATGTCCTAACCACTAGACGATGACAGCTGTTGAGAGAAAAAGCTGAAAAACAATTACATGTACTATCAAATTTGAAAAGCACTTTTTATTATAAGAAATCAAAATGGAATGCTATGACCAGGATTCGAACCTGGGTTATTGCGACCACAACGCAATGTCCTAACCACTAGACGCTCACAGCAGTTAGAAAAAGGAACTGGAAATTAATATCAAATACCTAAAACAGTTTATATTATACTGAATCAAAATAGAATGCCATGACCAGGATTCGAACCTGGGTTATTGCGACCACAACGCAATGTCCTAAACACTAGACGATCACAGCAGTTAGAATAAGGAGCTGGAAATTAATATCAAATACCTAAAACAGTTTCTATTATACTCAATCAAAAGAGAATGCCATGACCAGGATTCGAACCTGGGTTATTGCGACCACAACGCAATGTCCTAACCACTAGACGCTCACAGCAGTTAGAAAAAGGAACTGGAAATTAATATCAAATACCTAAAACAGTTTATATTATACTGAATCAAAATAGAATGCCATGACCAGGATTCGAACCTGGGTTATTGCGACCACAACGCAATGTCCTAACCACTAGACGATCACAGCAGTTCGGAAATGTAGCTGAAAATTAATATCAAATACCTAAAACAGGTTCTATTATACTGAATCAAAAGAGAATGCCATTACCAGGATTCGAACCTGGGTTTTTGCGACCACAACGCAATGTCCTAACCACTAGACGATCACAGCAGTTGAGAGAAAAATCTGAAAAACAATTACATGTACTATACAATTTGAAAAGCACTTTTTATTATAAGAAATCAAAATGGAATGCTATGACCAGGATTCGAACCTGGGTTATTGCGACCACAACGCAATGTGCTAACCACTAGACGCTCACAGCAGTTAGAAAAAGGAACTGGAAATTAATATCAAATACCTAAAACAGTTTATATTATACTGAATCAAAATATAGTGCCATGACCAGGATTCGAACCTGGGTTATTGCGACCACAACGCAATGTCCTAAACACTAGACGATCACAGCAGTTAGAATAAGGAGCTGGAAATTAATATCAAATACCTAAAACAGTTTCTATTATACTCAATCAAAAGAGAATGCCATGACCAGGATTCGAACCTGGGTTATTGCGACCACAACGCAATGTCCTAACCACTAGACGCTCACATCAGTTAGAAAAAGGAACTGGAAATTAATATCAAATACCTAAAACAGTTTCTATTATAAGAAATCAAAATGGAATTAATATCAAATACCTAAAACAGTTTATATTATACTGAATCAAAATAGAATGCCATGACCAGGATTCGAACCTGGGTTATTGCGACCACAACGCAATGTCCTAACCACTAGACGATCACAGCAGATAGGAAATGTAGCTGAAAATTAATATCAAATACCTAAAACAGTTTCTATTATTCTGAATCAAAAGAGAATGCCATGACCAGGATTCGAACCTGGGTTATTGCGACCACAACGCAATGTCCTAACCAATAGACGATCACAGCAGTTAGAAAAAGGAGCTGGAAATTAATATCAAATACCTAAAACAGTTTCTATTATACTGAATCAAAAGAGAATGCCATGACCAGGATTCGAACCTGGGTTATTGCGACCACAACGCAATGTCCTAACCACTAGACGATCACAGCAATTGAGAGAAAAAGCTGAAAATCAATTACATGTACTATCAAATTTGAAAAGCACTTTTTATTATAAGAAATCAAAATGGAATGCTATAACCAGGATTCGAACCTGGGTTATTGCGACCACAACGCAATGTGCTAACCACTAGACGATCACATCAGTTAGTAAATGTAGGTGAAAATTAATATCAAATACCTAAAACAGGTTCTATTATACTGAATCAAAAGAGAATGCCATGACCAGGATTCGAACCTGGGTTATTGCGACCACAACGCAATGTCCTAACCACTAGACGCTCACACCAGTTAGAAAAAGGAACTGGAAATTAATATCAAATACCTAAAACAGTTTATATTATACTGAATCAAAATAGAATGCCATGACCAGGATTCGAACCTGGGTTATTGCGACCACAACGCAATGTCCTAACCACTAGACGCTCACACCAGATAGAAAAAGGAACTGGAAATTAATATCAAATACCTAAAACAGTTTATATTATACTGAATCAAAATAGAATGCCATGACCAGGATTCGAACCTGGGTTATTGCGACCACAACGCAATGTCCTAACCACTAGACGATCACAGCAATTGAGAGAAAAAGCTGAAAATCAATTACATGTACTATCAAATTTGAAAAGCACTTTTTATAATAAGAAATCAAAATGGAATGCTATAACCAGGATTCGAACCTGGGTTATTGCAAACCACAACGCAATGTCCTAACCACTAGACGCTCACACCAGATAGAAAAAGGAACTGGAAATTAATATCAAATACCTAAAACAGTTTATATTATACTGAATCAAAATAGAATGCCATGACCAGGATTCGAACCTGGGTTATTGCGACCACAACGCAATGTCCTAACCACTAGACGATCACAGCAATTGAGAGAAAAAGCTGAAAATCAATTACATGTACTATCAAATTTGAAAAGCACTTTTTATAATAAGAAATCAAAATGGAATGCTATAACCAGGATTCGAACCTGGGTTATTGCGACCACAACGCAATGTGCTAACCACTAGACGATCACAGCAGTTAGGAAAAGTAGCTGAAAATTAATATCAAATACCTAAAACAGTTTCTATTATTCTGAATCAAAAGAGAATGCCATGACCAGGATTCGAACCTGGGTTATTGCGACCACAACGCAATGTCCTAACCACTAGACGATCACAGCAGTTCGGAAATGTAGCTGAAAATTAATATCAAATACCTAAAACAGGTTCTATTATACTGAATCAAAAGAGAATGCCATGACAGATTCGAACCTGGGTTATTGCGACCACAACGCAATGTCCTAAACACTAGACGATCACAGCAGTTAGAATAAGGAGCTGGAAATTAATATCAAATACCTAAAACAGTTTCTATTATACTCAATCAAAAGAGAATGCCATGACCAGGATTCGAACCTGGGTTATTGCGACCACAACGCAATGTCCTAACCACTAGACGATGACAGCTGTTGAGAGAAAAAGCTGAAAAACAATTACATGTACTATCAAATTTGAAAAGCACTTTTTATTATAAGAAATCAAAATGGAATGCTATGACCAGGATTCGAACCTGGGTTATTGCGACCACAACGCAATGTCCTAACCACTAGACGCTCACAGCAGTTAGAAAAAGGAACTGGAAATTAATATCAAATACCTAAAACAGTTTATATTATACTGAATCAAAATAGAATGCCATGACCAGGATTCGAACCTGGGTTATTGCGACCACAACGCAATGTCCTAAACACTAGACGATCACAGCAGTTAGAATAAGGAGCTGGAAATTAATATCAAATACCTAAAACAGTTTCTATTATACTCAATCAAAAGAGAATGCCATGACCAGGATTCGAACCTGGGTTATTGGGACCACAACGCAATGTCCTAACCACTAGACGCTCACAGCAGTTAGAAAAAGGAACTGGAAATTAATATCAAATACCTAAAACAGTTTATATTATACTGAATCAAAATAGAATGCCATGACCAGGATTCGAACCTGGGTTATTGCGACCACAACGCAATGTCCTAACCACTAGACGATCACAGCAGTTCGGAAATGTAGCTGGAAATTAATATCAAATACCTAAAACAGTTTCTATTATACTCAATCAAAAGAGAATGCCATGACCAGGATTCGAACCTGGGTTATTGCGACCACAACGCAATGTCCTAACCACTAGACGCTCACAGCAGTTAGAAAAAGGAACTGGAAATTAATATCAAATACCTAAAACAGTTCTATTATACTCAATCAAAAGAGATTGCCATGACCAGGATTCGAACCTGGGTTATTGCGACCACAACGCAATGTCCTAACCACTAGACGATGACAGCTGTTGAGAGAAAAAGCTGAAAAACAATTACATGTACTATCAAATTTGAAAAGCACTTTTTATTATAAGAAATCAAAATGGAATGCTATGACCAGGATTCGAACCTGGGTTATTGCGACCACAACGCAATGTCCTAACCACTAGACGCTCACAGCAGTTAGAAAAAGGAACTGGAAATTAATATCAAATACCTAAAACAGTTTATATTATACTGAATCAAAATAGAATGCCATGACCAGGATTCGAACCTGGGTTATTGCGACCACAACGCAATGTCCTAAACACTAGACGATCACAGCAGTTAGAATAAGGAGCTGGAAATTAATATCAAATACCTAAAACAGTTTCTATTATACTCAATCAAAAGAGAATGCCATGACCAGGATTCGAACCTGGGTTATTGCGACCACAACGCAATGTCCTAACCACTAGACGCTCACAGCAGTTAGAAAAAGGAACTGGAAATTAATATCAAATACCTAAAACAGTTTATATTATACTGAATCAAAATAGAATGCCATGACCAGGATTCGAACCTGGGTTATTGCGACCACAACGCAATGTCCTAACCACTAGACGATCACAGCAGTTCGGAAATGTAGCTGAAAATTAATATCAAATACCTAAAACAGGTTCTATTATACTGAATCAAAAGAGAATGCCATTACCAGGATTCGAACCTGGGTTTTTGCGACCACAACGCAATGTCCTAACCACTAGATGATCAAGGCAGACAGGAAAAGTAGCTGAAAATTAATATCAAATACCTAAAACAGTTTATATTATACTCAATCAAAAGAGAATGCCATGACCAGGATTCGAACCTGGGTTATTGCGACCACAACGCAATGTCCTAACCACTAGACGATCACAGCAGTTAGAATAAGGAGCTGGAAATTAATATCAAATACCTAAAACAGTTTCTATTATACTCAATCAAAAGAGAATGCCATGACCAGGATTCGAACCTGGGTTATTGCGACCACAACGCAATGTCCTAACCACTAGACGCTCACATCAGTTAGAAAAAGGAACTGGAAATCAATATCAAATACCTAAAACAGTTTCTATTATTCTGAATCAAAAGAGAATGCCATGACCAGGATTCGAACCTGGGTTATTGCGACCACAACGCAATGTCCTAACCACTAGACGATCACAGCAGTTCGGAAATGTAGCTGAAAATTAATATCAAATACCTAAAACAGGTTCTATTATACTGAATCAAAAGAGAATGCCATGACAGATTCGAACCTGGGTTATTGCGACCACAACGCAATGTCCTAAACACTAGACGATCACAGCAGTTAGAATAAGGAGCTGGAAATTAATATCAAATACCTAAAACAGTTTCTATTATACTCAATCAAAAGAGAATGCCATGACCAGGATTCGAACCTGGGTTATTGCGACCACAACGCAATGTCCTAACCACTAGACGATGACAGCTGTTGAGAGAAAAAGCTGAAAAACAATTACATGTACTATCAAATTTGAAAAGCACTTTTTATTATAAGAAATCAAAATGGAATGCTATGACCAGGATTCGAACCTGGGTTATTGCGACCACAACGCAATGTCCTAACCACTAGACGCTCACAGCAGTTAGAAAAAGGAACTGGAAATTAATATCAAATACCTAAAACAGTTTATATTATACTGAATCAAAATAGAATGCCATGACCAGGATTCGAACCTGGGTTATTGCGACCACAACGCAATGTCCTAAACACTAGACGATCACAGCAGTTAGAATAAGGAGCTGGAAATTAATATCAAATACCTAAAACAGTTTCTATTATACTCAATCAAAAGAGAATGCCATGACCAGGATTCGAACCTGGGTTATTGCGACCACAACGCAATGTCCTAACCACTAGACGCTCACAGCAGTTAGAAAAAGGAACTGGAAATTAATATCAAATACCTAAAACAGTTTATATTATACTGAATCAAAATAGAATGCCATGACCAGGATTCGAACCTGGGTTATTGCGACCACAACGCAATGTCCTAACCACTAGACGATCACAGCAGTTCGGAAATGTAGCTGGAAATTAATATCAAATACCTAAAACAGTTTCTATTATACTCAATCAAAAGAGAATGCCATGACCAGGATTCGAACCTGGGTTATTGCGACCACAACGCAATGTCCTAACCACTAGACGCTCACAGCAGTTAGAAAAAGGAACTGGAAATTAATATCAAATACCTAAAACAGTTCTATTATACTCAATCAAAAGAGATTGCCATGACCAGGATTCGAACCTGGGTTATTGCGACCACAACGCAATGTCCTAACCACTAGACGATGACAGCTGTTGAGAGAAAAAGCTGAAAAACAATTACATGTACTATCAAATTTGAAAAGCACTTTTTATTATAAGAAATCAAAATGGAATGCTATGACCAGGATTCGAACCTGGGTTATTGCGACCACAACGCAATGTCCTAACCACTAGACGCTCACAGCAGTTAGAAAAAGGAACTGGAAATTAATATCAAATACCTAAAACAGTTTATATTATACTGAATCAAAATAGAATGCCATGACCAGGATTCGAACCTGGGTTATTGCGACCACAACGCAATGTCCTAAACACTAGACGATCACAGCAGTTAGAATAAGGAGCTGGAAATTAATATCAAATACCTAAAACAGTTTCTATTATACTCAATCAAAAGAGAATGCCATGACCAGGATTCGAACCTGGGTTATTGCGACCACAACGCAATGTCCTAACCACTAGACGCTCACAGCAGTTAGAAAAAGGAACTGGAAATTAATATCAAATACCTAAAACAGTTTATATTATACTGAATCAAAATAGAATGCCATGACCAGGATTCGAACCTGGGTTATTGCGACCACAACGCAATGTCCTAACCACTAGACGATCACAGCAGTTCGGAAATGTAGCTGAAAATTAATATCAAATACCTAAAACAGGTTCTATTATACTGAATCAAAAGAGAATGCCATTACCAGGATTCGAACCTGGGTTTTTGCGACCACAACGCAATGTCCTAACCACTAGATGATCAAGGCAGACAGGAAAAGTAGCTGAAAATTAATATCAAATACCTAAAACAGTTTATATTATACTCAATCAAAAGAGAATGCCATGACCAGGATTCGAACCTGGGTTATTGCGACCACAACGCAATGTCCTAACCACTAGACGATCACAGCAGTTAGAATAAGGAGCTGGAAATTAATATCAAATACCTAAAACAGTTTCTATTATACTCAATCAAAAGAGAATGCCATGACCAGGATTCGAACCTGGGTTATTGCGACCACAACGCAATGTCCTAACCACTAGACGCTCACATCAGTTAGAAAAAGGAACTGGAAATCAATATCAAATACCTAAAACAGTTTCTATTATTCTGAATCAAAAGAGAATGCCATGACCAGGATTCGAACCTGGGTTATTGCGACCACAACGCAATGTCCTAACCACTAGACGATCACAGCAGTTCGGAAATGTAGCTGAAAATTAATATCAAATACCTAAAACAGGTTCTATTATACTGAATCAAAAGAGAATGCCATGACAGATTCGAACCTGGGTTATTGCGACCACAACGCAATGTCCTAAACACTAGACGATCACAGCAGTTAGAATAAGGAGCTGGAAATTAATATCAAATACCTAAAACAGTTTCTATTATACTCAATCAAAAGAGAATGCCATGACCAGGATTCGAACCTGGGTTATTGCGACCACAACGCAATGTCCTAACCACTAGACGATGACAGCTGTTGAGAGAAAAAGCTGAAAAACAATTACATGTACTATCAAATTTGAAAAGCACTTTTTATTATAAGAAATCAAAATGGAATGCTATGACCAGGATTCGAACCTGGGTTATTGCGACCACAACGCAATGTCCTAACCACTAGACGCTCACAGCAGTTAGAAAAAGGAACTGGAAATTAATATCAAATACCTAAAACAGTTTATATTATACTGAATCAAAATAGAATGCCATGACCAGGATTCGAACCTGGGTTATTGCGACCACAACGCAATGTCCTAAACACTAGACGATCACAGCAGTTAGAATAAGGAGCTGGAAATTAATATCAAATACCTAAAACAGTTTCTATTATACTCAATCAAAAGAGAATGCCATGACCAGGATTCGAACCTGGGTTATTGCGACCACAACGCAATGTCCTAACCACTAGACGCTCACAGCAGTTAGAAAAAGGAACTGGAAATTAATATCAAATACCTAAAACAGTTTATATTATACTGAATCAAAATAGAATGCCATGACCAGGATTCGAACCTGGGTTATTGCGACCACAACGCAATGTCCTAACCACTAGACGATCACAGCAGTTCGGAAATGTAGCTGGAAATTAATATCAAATACCTAAAACAGTTTCTATTATACTCAATCAAAAGAGAATGCCATGACCAGGATTCGAACCTGGGTTATTGCGACCACAACGCAATGTCCTAACCACTAGACGCTCACAGCAGTTAGAAAAAGGAACTGGAAATTAATATCAAATACCTAAAACAGTTCTATTATACTCAATCAAAAGAGATTGCCATGACCAGGATTCGAACCTGGGTTATTGCGACCACAACGCAATGTCCTAACCACTAGACGATGACAGCTGTTGAGAGAAAAAGCTGAAAAACAATTACATGTACTATCAAATTTGAAAAGCACTTTTTATTATAAGAAATCAAAATGGAATGCTATGACCAGGATTCGAACCTGGGTTATTGCGACCACAACGCAATGTCCTAACCACTAGACGCTCACAGCAGTTAGAAAAAGGAACTGGAAATTAATATCAAATACCTAAAACAGTTTATATTATACTGAATCAAAATAGAATGCCATGACCAGGATTCGAACCTGGGTTATTGCGACCACAACGCAATGTCCTAAACACTAGACGATCACAGCAGTTAGAATAAGGAGCTGGAAATTAATATCAAATACCTAAAACAGTTTCTATTATACTCAATCAAAAGAGAATGCCATGACCAGGATTCGAACCTGGGTTATTGCGACCACAACGCAATGTCCTAACCACTAGACGCTCACAGCAGTTAGAAAAAGGAACTGGAAATTAATATCAAATACCTAAAACAGTTTATATTATACTGAATCAAAATAGAATGCCATGACCAGGATTCGAACCTGGGTTATTGCGACCACAACGCAATGTCCTAACCACTAGACGATCACAGCAGTTCGGAAATGTAGCTGAAAATTAATATCAAATACCTAAAACAGGTTCTATTATACTGAATCAAAAGAGAATGCCATTACCAGGATTCGAACCTGGGTTTTTGCGACCACAACGCAATGTCCTAACCACTAGATGATCAAGGCAGACAGGAAAAGTAGCTGAAAATTAATATCAAATACCTAAAACAGTTTATATTATACTCAATCAAAAGAGAATGCCATGACCAGGATTCGAACCTGGGTTATTGCGACCACAACGCAATGTCCTAACCACTAGACGATCACAGCAGTTAGAATAAGGAGCTGGAAATTAATATCAAATACCTAAAACAGTTTCTATTATACTCAATCAAAAGAGAATGCCATGACCAGGATTCGAACCTGGGTTATTGCGACCACAACGCAATGTCCTAACCACTAGACGCTCACATCAGTTAGAAAAAGGAACTGGAAATCAATATCAAATACCTAAAACAGTTTCTATTATACTGAATCAAAATAGAATGCCATGACCAGGATTCGAACCTGGGTTATTGCGACCACAACGCAATGTCATAAACACTAGACGATCACAGCAGTTAGAATAAGGAGCTGGAAATTAATATCAAATACCTAAAACAGTTTCTATTATACTCAATCAAAAGAGAATGCCATGACCAGGATTCGAACCTGGGTTATTGCGACCACAACGCAATGTCCTAACCACTAGACGCTCACAGCAGTTAGAAAAAGGAACTGGAAATTAATATCAAATACCTAAAACAGTTTATATTATACTGAATCAAAATATAGTGCCATGACCAGGATTCGAACCTGGGTTATTGCGACCACAACGCAATGTCCTAAACACTAGACGATCACAGCAGTTAGAATAAGGAGCTGGAAATTAATATCAAATACCTAAAACAGTTTCTATTATACTCAATCAAAAGAGAATGCCATGACCAGGATTCGAACCTGGGTTATTGCGACCACAACGCAATGTCCTAACCACTAGACGCTCACATCAGTTAGAAAAAGGAACTGGAAATTAATATCAAATACCTAAAACAGTTTCTATTATAAGAAATCAAAATGGAATTAATATCAAATACCTAAAACAGTTTATATTATACTGAATCAAAATAGAATGCCATGACCAGGATTCGAACCTGGGTTATTGCGACCACAACGCAATGTCCTAACCACTAGACGATCACAGCAGATAGGAAATGTAGCTGAAAATTAATATCAAATACCTAAAACAGTTTCTATTATTCTGAATCAAAAGAGAATGCCATGACCAGGATTCGAACCTGGGTTATTGCGACCACAACGCAATGTCCTAACCAATAGACGATCACAGCAGTTAGAAAAAGGAGCTGGAAATTAATATCAAATACCTAAAACAGTTTCTATTATACTGAATCAAAAGAGAATGCCATGACCAGGATTCGAACCTGGGTTATTGCGACCACAACGCAATGTCCTAACCACTAGACGATCACAGCAATTGAGAGAAAAAGCTGAAAATCAATTACATGTACTATCAAATTTGAAAAGCACTTTTTATTATAAGAAATCAAAATGGAATGCTATAACCAGGATTCGAACCTGGGTTATTGCGACCACAACGCAATGTGCTAACCACTAGACGATCACATCAGTTAGTAAATGTAGGTGAAAATTAATATCAAATACCTAAAACAGGTTCTATTATACTGAATCAAAAGAGAATGCCATGACCAGGATTCGAACCTGGGTTATTGCGACCACAACGCAATGTCCTAACCACTAGACGCTCACACCAGTTAGAAAAAGGAACTGGAAATTAATATCAAATACCTAAAACAGTTTATATTATACTGAATCAAAATAGAATGCCATGACCAGGATTCGAACCTGGGTTATTGCGACCACAACGCAATGTCCTAACCACTAGACGCTCACACCAGATAGAAAAAGGAACTGGAAATTAATATCAAATACCTAAAACAGTTTATATTATACTGAATCAAAATAGAATGCCATGACCAGGATTCGAACCTGGGTTATTGCGACCACAACGCAATGTCCTAACCACTAGACGATCACAGCAATTGAGAGAAAAAGCTGAAAATCAATTACATGTACTATCAAATTTGAAAAGCACTTTTTATAATAAGAAATCAAAATGGAATGCTATAACCAGGATTCGAACCTGGGTTATTGCAAACCACAACGCAATGTCCTAACCACTAGACGCTCACACCAGATAGAAAAAGGAACTGGAAATTAATATCAAATACCTAAAACAGTTTATATTATACTGAATCAAAATAGAATGCCATGACCAGGATTCGAACCTGGGTTATTGCGACCACAACGCAATGTCCTAACCACTAGACGATCACAGCAATTGAGAGAAAAAGCTGAAAATCAATTACATGTACTATCAAATTTGAAAAGCACTTTTTATAATAAGAAATCAAAATGGAATGCTATAACCAGGATTCGAACCTGGGTTATTGCGACCACAACGCAATGTGCTAACCACTAGACGATCACAGCAGTTAGGAAAAGTAGCTGAAAATTAATATCAAATACCTAAAACAGTTTCTATTATTCTGAATCAAAAGAGAATGCCATGACCAGGATTCGAACCTGGGTTATTGCGACCACAACGCAATGTCCTAACCACTAGACGATCACAGCAGTTCGGAAATGTAGCTGAAAATTAATATCAAATACCTAAAACAGGTTCTATTATACTGAATCAAAAGAGAATGCCATGACAGATTCGAACCTGGGTTATTGCGACCACAACGCAATGTCCTAAACACTAGACGATCACAGCAGTTAGAATAAGGAGCTGGAAATTAATATCAAATACCTAAAACAGTTTCTATTATACTCAATCAAAAGAGAATGCCATGACCAGGATTCGAACCTGGGTTATTGCGACCACAACGCAATGTCCTAACCACTAGACGATGACAGCTGTTGAGAGAAAAAGCTGAAAAACAATTACATGTACTATCAAATTTGAAAAGCACTTTTTATTATAAGAAATCAAAATGGAATGCTATGACCAGGATTCGAACCTGGGTTATTGCGACCACAACGCAATGTCCTAACCACTAGACGCTCACAGCAGTTAGAAAAAGGAACTGGAAATTAATATCAAATACCTAAAACAGTTTATATTATACTGAATCAAAATAGAATGCCATGACCAGGATTCGAACCTGGGTTATTGCGACCACAACGCAATGTCCTAAACACTAGACGATCACAGCAGTTAGAATAAGGAGCTGGAAATTAATATCAAATACCTAAAACAGTTTCTATTATACTCAATCAAAAGAGAATGCCATGACCAGGATTCGAACCTGGGTTATTGGGACCACAACGCAATGTCCTAACCACTAGACGCTCACAGCAGTTAGAAAAAGGAACTGGAAATTAATATCAAATACCTAAAACAGTTTATATTATACTGAATCAAAATAGAATGCCATGACCAGGATTCGAACCTGGGTTATTGCGACCACAACGCAATGTCCTAACCACTAGACGATCACAGCAGTTCGGAAATGTAGCTGGAAATTAATATCAAATACCTAAAACAGTTTCTATTATACTCAATCAAAAGAGAATGCCATGACCAGGATTCGAACCTGGGTTATTGCGACCACAACGCAATGTCCTAACCACTAGACGCTCACAGCAGTTAGAAAAAGGAACTGGAAATTAATATCAAATACCTAAAACAGTTCTATTATACTCAATCAAAAGAGATTGCCATGACCAGGATTCGAACCTGGGTTATTGCGACCACAACGCAATGTCCTAACCACTAGACGATGACAGCTGTTGAGAGAAAAAGCTGAAAAACAATTACATGTACTATCAAATTTGAAAAGCACTTTTTATTATAAGAAATCAAAATGGAATGCTATGACCAGGATTCGAACCTGGGTTATTGCGACCACAACGCAATGTCCTAACCACTAGACGCTCACAGCAGTTAGAAAAAGGAACTGGAAATTAATATCAAATACCTAAAACAGTTTATATTATACTGAATCAAAATAGAATGCCATGACCAGGATTCGAACCTGGGTTATTGCGACCACAACGCAATGTCCTAAACACTAGACGATCACAGCAGTTAGAATAAGGAGCTGGAAATTAATATCAAATACCTAAAACAGTTTCTATTATACTCAATCAAAAGAGAATGCCATGACCAGGATTCGAACCTGGGTTATTGCGACCACAACGCAATGTCCTAACCACTAGACGCTCACAGCAGTTAGAAAAAGGAACTGGAAATTAATATCAAATACCTAAAACAGTTTATATTATACTGAATCAAAATAGAATGCCATGACCAGGATTCGAACCTGGGTTATTGCGACCACAACGCAATGTCCTAACCACTAGACGATCACAGCAGTTCGGAAATGTAGCTGAAAATTAATATCAAATACCTAAAACAGGTTCTATTATACTGAATCAAAAGAGAATGCCATTACCAGGATTCGAACCTGGGTTTTTGCGACCACAACGCAATGTCCTAACCACTAGATGATCAAGGCAGACAGGAAAAGTAGCTGAAAATTAATATCAAATACCTAAAACAGTTTATATTATACTCAATCAAAAGAGAATGCCATGACCAGGATTCGAACCTGGGTTATTGCGACCACAACGCAATGTCCTAACCACTAGACGATCACAGCAGTTAGAATAAGGAGCTGGAAATTAATATCAAATACCTAAAACAGTTTCTATTATACTCAATCAAAAGAGAATGCCATGACCAGGATTCGAACCTGGGTTATTGCGACCACAACGCAATGTCCTAACCACTAGACGCTCACATCAGTTAGAAAAAGGAACTGGAAATCAATATCAAATACCTAAAACAGTTTCTATTATTCTGAATCAAAAGAGAATGCCATGACCAGGATTCGAACCTGGGTTATTGCGACCACAACGCAATGTCCTAACCACTAGACGATCACAGCAGTTCGGAAATGTAGCTGAAAATTAATATCAAATACCTAAAACAGGTTCTATTATACTGAATCAAAAGAGAATGCCATGACAGATTCGAACCTGGGTTATTGCGACCACAACGCAATGTCCTAAACACTAGACGATCACAGCAGTTAGAATAAGGAGCTGGAAATTAATATCAAATACCTAAAACAGTTTCTATTATACTCAATCAAAAGAGAATGCCATGACCAGGATTCGAACCTGGGTTATTGCGACCACAACGCAATGTCCTAACCACTAGACGATGACAGCTGTTGAGAGAAAAAGCTGAAAAACAATTACATGTACTATCAAATTTGAAAAGCACTTTTTATTATAAGAAATCAAAATGGAATGCTATGACCAGGATTCGAACCTGGGTTATTGCGACCACAACGCAATGTCCTAACCACTAGACGCTCACAGCAGTTAGAAAAAGGAACTGGAAATTAATATCAAATACCTAAAACAGTTTATATTATACTGAATCAAAATAGAATGCCATGACCAGGATTCGAACCTGGGTTATTGCGACCACAACGCAATGTCCTAAACACTAGACGATCACAGCAGTTAGAATAAGGAGCTGGAAATTAATATCAAATACCTAAAACAGTTTCTATTATACTCAATCAAAAGAGAATGCCATGACCAGGATTCGAACCTGGGTTATTGCGACCACAACGCAATGTCCTAACCACTAGACGCTCACAGCAGTTAGAAAAAGGAACTGGAAATTAATATCAAATACCTAAAACAGTTTATATTATACTGAATCAAAATAGAATGCCATGACCAGGATTCGAACCTGGGTTATTGCGACCACAACGCAATGTCCTAACCACTAGACGATCACAGCAGTTCGGAAATGTAGCTGGAAATTAATATCAAATACCTAAAACAGTTTCTATTATACTCAATCAAAAGAGAATGCCATGACCAGGATTCGAACCTGGGTTATTGCGACCACAACGCAATGTCCTAACCACTAGACGCTCACAGCAGTTAGAAAAAGGAACTGGAAATTAATATCAAATACCTAAAACAGTTCTATTATACTCAATCAAAAGAGATTGCCATGACCAGGATTCGAACCTGGGTTATTGCGACCACAACGCAATGTCCTAACCACTAGACGATGACAGCTGTTGAGAGAAAAAGCTGAAAAACAATTACATGTACTATCAAATTTGAAAAGCACTTTTTATTATAAGAAATCAAAATGGAATGCTATGACCAGGATTCGAACCTGGGTTATTGCGACCACAACGCAATGTCCTAACCACTAGACGCTCACAGCAGTTAGAAAAAGGAACTGGAAATTAATATCAAATACCTAAAACAGTTTATATTATACTGAATCAAAATAGAATGCCATGACCAGGATTCGAACCTGGGTTATTGCGACCACAACGCAATGTCCTAAACACTAGACGATCACAGCAGTTAGAATAAGGAGCTGGAAATTAATATCAAATACCTAAAACAGTTTCTATTATACTCAATCAAAAGAGAATGCCATGACCAGGATTCGAACCTGGGTTATTGCGACCACAACGCAATGTCCTAACCACTAGACGCTCACAGCAGTTAGAAAAAGGAACTGGAAATTAATATCAAATACCTAAAACAGTTTATATTATACTGAATCAAAATAGAATGCCATGACCAGGATTCGAACCTGGGTTATTGCGACCACAACGCAATGTCCTAACCACTAGACGATCACAGCAGTTCGGAAATGTAGCTGAAAATTAATATCAAATACCTAAAACAGGTTCTATTATACTGAATCAAAAGAGAATGCCATTACCAGGATTCGAACCTGGGTTTTTGCGACCACAACGCAATGTCCTAACCACTAGATGATCAAGGCAGACAGGAAAAGTAGCTGAAAATTAATATCAAATACCTAAAACAGTTTATATTATACTCAATCAAAAGAGAATGCCATGACCAGGATTCGAACCTGGGTTATTGCGACCACAACGCAATGTCCTAACCACTAGACGATCACAGCAGTTAGAATAAGGAGCTGGAAATTAATATCAAATACCTAAAACAGTTTCTATTATACTCAATCAAAAGAGAATGCCATGACCAGGATTCGAACCTGGGTTATTGCGACCACAACGCAATGTCCTAACCACTAGACGCTCACATCAGTTAGAAAAAGGAACTGGAAATCAATATCAAATACCTAAAACAGTTTCTATTATTCTGAATCAAAAGAGAATGCCATGACCAGGATTCGAACCTGGGTTATTGCGACCACAACGCAATGTCCTAACCACTAGACGATCACAGCAGTTCGGAAATGTAGCTGAAAATTAATATCAAATACCTAAAACAGGTTCTATTATACTGAATCAAAAGAGAATGCCATGACAGATTCGAACCTGGGTTATTGCGACCACAACGCAATGTCCTAAACACTAGACGATCACAGCAGTTAGAATAAGGAGCTGGAAATTAATATCAAATACCTAAAACAGTTTCTATTATACTCAATCAAAAGAGAATGCCATGACCAGGATTCGAACCTGGGTTATTGCGACCACAACGCAATGTCCTAACCACTAGACGATGACAGCTGTTGAGAGAAAAAGCTGAAAAACAATTACATGTACTATCAAATTTGAAAAGCACTTTTTATTATAAGAAATCAAAATGGAATGCTATGACCAGGATTCGAACCTGGGTTATTGCGACCACAACGCAATGTCCTAACCACTAGACGCTCACAGCAGTTAGAAAAAGGAACTGGAAATTAATATCAAATACCTAAAACAGTTTATATTATACTGAATCAAAATAGAATGCCATGACCAGGATTCGAACCTGGGTTATTGCGACCACAACGCAATGTCCTAAACACTAGACGATCACAGCAGTTAGAATAAGGAGCTGGAAATTAATATCAAATACCTAAAACAGTTTCTATTATACTCAATCAAAAGAGAATGCCATGACCAGGATTCGAACCTGGGTTATTGCGACCACAACGCAATGTCCTAACCACTAGACGCTCACAGCAGTTAGAAAAAGGAACTGGAAATTAATATCAAATACCTAAAACAGTTTATATTATACTGAATCAAAATAGAATGCCATGACCAGGATTCGAACCTGGGTTATTGCGACCACAACGCAATGTCCTAACCACTAGACGATCACAGCAGTTCGGAAATGTAGCTGGAAATTAATATCAAATACCTAAAACAGTTTCTATTATACTCAATCAAAAGAGAATGCCATGACCAGGATTCGAACCTGGGTTATTGCGACCACAACGCAATGTCCTAACCACTAGACGCTCACAGCAGTTAGAAAAAGGAACTGGAAATTAATATCAAATACCTAAAACAGTTCTATTATACTCAATCAAAAGAGATTGCCATGACCAGGATTCGAACCTGGGTTATTGCGACCACAACGCAATGTCCTAACCACTAGACGATGACAGCTGTTGAGAGAAAAAGCTGAAAAACAATTACATGTACTATCAAATTTGAAAAGCACTTTTTATTATAAGAAATCAAAATGGAATGCTATGACCAGGATTCGAACCTGGGTTATTGCGACCACAACGCAATGTCCTAACCACTAGACGCTCACAGCAGTTAGAAAAAGGAACTGGAAATTAATATCAAATACCTAAAACAGTTTATATTATACTGAATCAAAATAGAATGCCATGACCAGGATTCGAACCTGGGTTATTGCGACCACAACGCAATGTCCTAAACACTAGACGATCACAGCAGTTAGAATAAGGAGCTGGAAATTAATATCAAATACCTAAAACAGTTTCTATTATACTCAATCAAAAGAGAATGCCATGACCAGGATTCGAACCTGGGTTATTGCGACCACAACGCAATGTCCTAACCACTAGACGCTCACAGCAGTTAGAAAAAGGAACTGGAAATTAATATCAAATACCTAAAACAGTTTATATTATACTGAATCAAAATAGAATGCCATGACCAGGATTCGAACCTGGGTTATTGCGACCACAACGCAATGTCCTAACCACTAGACGATCACAGCAGTTCGGAAATGTAGCTGAAAATTAATATCAAATACCTAAAACAGGTTCTATTATACTGAATCAAAAGAGAATGCCATTACCAGGATTCGAACCTGGGTTTTTGCGACCACAACGCAATGTCCTAACCACTAGATGATCAAGGCAGACAGGAAAAGTAGCTGAAAATTAATATCAAATACCTAAAACAGTTTATATTATACTCAATCAAAAGAGAATGCCATGACCAGGATTCGAACCTGGGTTATTGCGACCACAACGCAATGTCCTAACCACTAGACGATCACAGCAGTTAGAATAAGGAGCTGGAAATTAATATCAAATACCTAAAACAGTTTCTATTATACTCAATCAAAAGAGAATGCCATGACCAGGATTCGAACCTGGGTTATTGCGACCACAACGCAATGTCCTAACCACTAGACGCTCACATCAGTTAGAAAAAGGAACTGGAAATCAATATCAAATACCTAAAACAGTTTCTATTATACTGAATCAAAATAGAATGCCATGACCAGGATTCGAACCTGGGTTATTGCGACCACAACGCAATGTCATAAACACTAGACGATCACAGCAGTTAGAATAAGGAGCTGGAAATTAATATCAAATACCTAAAACAGTTTCTATTATACTCAATCAAAAGAGAATGCCATGACCAGGATTCGAACCTGGGTTATTGCGACCACAACGCAATGTCCTAACCACTAGACGCTCACAGCAGTTAGAAAAAGGAACTGGAAATTAATATCAAATACCTAAAACAGTTCTATTATACTCAATCAAAAGAGATTGCCATGACCAGGATTCGAACCTGGGTTATTGCGACCACAACGCAATGTCCTAACCACTAGACGATCACAGCAGATAGGAAATGTAGCTGAAAATTAATATCAAATACCTAAAACAGGTTCTATTATACTGAATCAAAAGAGAATGCCATGACCAGGATTCGAACCTGGGTTTTTGCGACCACAACGCAATGTCCTAACCACTAGACGATCACAGCAGATAGGAAATGTAGCTGAAAATTAATATCAAATACCTAAAACAGTTTCTATTATTCTGAATCAAAAGAGAATGCCATGGCCAGGATTCGAACCTGGGTTATTGCGACCACAACGCAATGTCCTATACACTAGACGATCACAGCAGTTGAGAGAAAAAGCTGAAAAACAATTACATGTACTATACAATTTGAAAAGCACTTTTTATTATAAGAAATCAAAATGGAATGCTATGACCAGGATTCGAACCTGGGTTATTGCGACCACAACGCAATGTGCTAACCACTAGACGCTCACAGCAGTTAGAAAAAGGAACTGGAAATTAATATCAAATACCTAAAACAGTTTATATTATACTGAATCAAAATAGAATGCCATGACCAGGATTCGAACCTGGGTTATTGCGACCACAACGCAATGTCCTAAACACTAGACGATCACAGCAGTTAGAATAAGGAGCTGGAAATTAATATCAAATACCTAAAACAGTTTCTATTATACTCAATCAAAAGAGAATGCCATGACCAGGATTCGAACCTGGGTTATTGCGACCACAACGCAATGTCCTAACCACTAGACGCTCACATCAGTTAGAAAAAGGAACTGGAAATTAATATCAAATACCTAAAACAGTTTCTATTATAAGAAATCAAAATGGAATGCTATGACCAGGATTCGAACCTGTGTTATTGCGACCACAACGCAATGTCCTAACCACTAGACGCTCACAGCAGTTAGAAAAAGGAACTGGAAATTAATATCAAATACCTAAAACAGTTTATATTATACTGAATCAAAATAGAATGCCACGACCAGGATTCGAACCTGGGTTATTGCGACCACAACGCAATGTCCTAAACATTAGACGATCACAGCAGTTAGAATAAGGAGCTGGAAATTAATATCAAATACCTAAAACAGTTTCTATTATACTCAATCAAAAGAGAATGCCATGACCAGGATTCGAACCTGGGTTATTGCGACCACAACGCAATGTCCTAACCACTAGACGCTCACATCAGTTAGAAAAAGGAACTGGAAATTAATATCAAATACCTAAAACAGTTTCTATTATACTCAATCAAAAGAGAATGCCATGACCAGGATTCGAACCTGGGTTATTGCGACCACAACGCAATGTCCTAACCACTAGACGATCACAGCAGATAGGAAATGTAGCTGAAAATTAATATCAAATACCTAAAACAGTTTCTATTATACTGAATCAAAAGAGAATGCCATGACCAGGATTCGAACCTGGGTTTTTGCGACCACAACGCAATGTCCTAACCACTAGATGATCAAGGCAGACAGGAAAAGTAGCTGAAAATTAATATCAAATACCTAAAACAGTTTCTATTATTCTGAATCAAAAGAGAATGCCATGACCAGGATTCGAACCTGGGTTATTGCGACCACAACGCAATGTCCTAACCAATAGACGATCACAGCAGTTAGAAAAAGGAGCTGGAAATTAATATCAAATACCTAAAACAGTTTATATTATACTGAATCAAAAAAAGAATGCCATGACCAGGATTCGAACCTGGGTTATTGCGACCACAACGCAATGTCCTAACCACTAGACGATCACAGCAGTTGAGAGAATATGCTGAAAATCAATTACATGTACTATCAAATTTGAAAAGCACTTTTTATTATAAGAAATCAAAATGGAATGCTATAACCAGGATTCGAACCTGGGTTATTGCGACCACAACGCAATGTGCTAACCACTAGACGATCACAGCAGTTAGGAAAAGTAGCTGAAAATTAATATCAAATACCTAAAACAGTTTCTATTATACTGAATCAAAAGAGAATGCCATGACCAGGATTCGAACCTGGGTTTTTGCGACCACAACGCAATGTCCTAACCACTAGATGATCAAGGCAGACAGGGAAAGTAGCTAGAAATTAATATCAAATACCTAAAAAAGTTTATATTATACTGAATCAAAAGAGAATGCCATGACCAGGATTCGAACCTGGGTTATTGCGACCACAACGCAATGTCCTAACCACTAGACGATCACAGCAATTGAGAGAAAAAGCTGAAAATCAATTACATGTACTATCAAATTTGAAAATCACTTTTTATTATAAGAAATCAAAATGGAATGCTATAACCAGGATTCGAACCTGGGTTATTGCGACCACATCGCAATGTCCTAACCACTAGACGCTCACACCAGTTAGAAAAAGGAACTGGAAATTAATATCAAATACCTAAAACAGTTTATATTATACTGAATCAAAATAGAATGCCATGACCAGGATTCGAACCTGGGTTATTGCGTCCACAACGCAATGTCCTAACCACCAGACGATCATAGCAGTTGAGAGAAAAAGCAGAAAAACAATTACATGTACTATCAAATTTGAAAAGCACATTTTATTATAAGAAATCAAAATTGAATGCTATGACCAGGATTCGAACCTGGGTTATTGCGACCACAACGCAATGTCCTAACCACTAGACGCTCACAGCAGTTAGAAAAAGGAACTGGAAATTAATATCAAATACCTAAAACAGTTTATATTATACTGAATCAAAATAGAATGCCATGACCAGGATTCGAACCTGGGTTATTGCGACCACAACGCAATGTCCTAACCACTAGACGATCACAGCAATTGAGAGAAAAAGCTGAAAATCAATTACATGTACTATCAAATTTGAAAAGCACTTTTTATAATAAGAAATCAAAATGGAATGCTATAACCAGGATTCGAACCTGGGTTATTGCGACCACAACGCAATGTGCTAACCACTAGACGATCACAGCAGTTAGGAAAAGTAGCTGAAAATTAATATCAAATACCTAAAACAGTTTCTATTATTCTGAATCAAAAGAGAATGCCATGACCAGGATTCGAACCTGGGTTATTGCGACCACAACGCAATGTCCTAACCACTAGACGATCACAGCAGTTAGAATAAGGAGCTGGAAATTAATATCAAATACCTAAAACAGTTTCTATTATACTCAATCAAAAGAGAATGCCATGACCAGGATTCGAACCTGGGTTATTGCGACCACAACGCAATGTCCTAACCACTAGACGATGACAGCTGTTGAGAGAAAAAGCTGAAAAACAATTACATGTACTATCAAATTTGAAAAGCACTTTTTATTATAAGAAATCAAAATGGAATGCTATGACCAGGATTCGAACCTGGGTTATTGCGACCACAACGCAATGTCCTAACCACTAGACGCTCACAGCAGTTAGAAAAAGGAACTGGAAATTAATATCAAATACCTAAAACAGTTTATATTATACTGAATCAAAATAGAATGCCATGACCAGGATTCGAACCTGGGTTATTGCGACCACAACGCAATGTCCTAAACACTAGACGATCACAGCAGTTAGAATAACGAGCTGGAAATTAATATCAAATACCTAAAACAGTTTCTATTATACTCAATCAAAAGAGAATGCCATGACCAGGATTCGAACCTGGGTTATTGCGACCACAACGCAATGTCCTAACCACTAGACGCTCACAGCAGTTAGAAAAAGGAACTGGAAATTAATATCAAATACCTAAAACAGTTTCTATTATACTCAATCTAAAGAGATTGCCATGACCAGGATTCGAACCTGGGTTATTGCGACCACAACGCAATGTCCTAACCACTAGACGATCACAGCAGTTAGGAAATGTAGCTGAAAATTAATATCAAATACCTAAAACAGGTTCTATTATACTGAATCAAAAGAGAATGCCATGACCAGGATTCGAACCTGGGTTTTTGCGAGCACAACGCAATGTCCTAACCACTAGATGATCAAAGCAGACAGGAAAAGTAGCTGAAAATTAATATCAAATACCTAAAACAGTTTCTATTATTCTGAATCAAAAGAGAATGCCATGACCAGGATTCGAACCTGGGTTATTGCGACCACAACGCAATGTCCTAACCACTAGACGATCACAGCAATTGAGAGAAAAAGCTGAAAATCAATTACATGTACTATCAAATTTGAAAAGCACTTTTTATTATAAGAAATCAAAATGGAATGCTATGACCAGGATTCGAACCTGGGTTATTGCGACCACAACGCAATGTCCTAACCACTAGACGCTCACAGCAGTTAGAAAAAGGAACTGGAAATTAATATCAAATACCTAAAACAGTTTATATTATACTGAATCAAAATAGAATGCCATGACCAGGATTCGAACCTGGGTTATTGCGACCACAACGCAATGTCCTAACCACTAGACGATCACAGCAATTGAGAGAAAAAGCTGAAAATCAATTACATGTACTATCAAATTTGAAAAGCACTTTTTATTATAAGAAATCAAAATGGAATGCTATGACCAGGATTCGAACCTGGGTTATTGCGACTACAACGCAATGTGCTAACCACTAGACGATCACAGCAGTTAGGAAAAGTAGCTGAAAATGAATATCAAATACCTAAAACAGTTTCTATTATTCTGAATCAAAAGAGAATGCCATGACCAGGATTCGAACCTGGGTTATTGCGACCACAACGCAATGTCCTAACCACTAGACGCTCACAGCAGTTAGAAAAAGTAACTGGAAATTAATATCAAATACCTAAAACAGTTTATATTATACTGAATCAAAATAGAATGCCATGACCAGGATTCGAACCTGGGTTATTGCGACCACAACGCAATGTCCTAACCACTAGACGATCACAGCAGCTCGGAAATGTAGCTGAAAATTAATATCAAATACCTAAAACAGGTTCTATTATACTGAATCAAAAGAGAATGCCATGACCAGGATTCGAACCTGGGTTTTTGCGACCACAACGCAATGTCCTAACCACTAGATGATCAAGGCAGACAGGAAAAGTAGCTGAAAATTAATATCAAATACCTAAAACAGTTTATATTATACTGAATCAAAATAGAATGCCATGACCAGGATTCGAACCTGGGTTATTGCGTCCACAACGCAATGTCCTAACCACTAGACGATCACAGCAGTTGAGAGAAAAAGCTGAAAAACAATTACATGTACTATCAAATTTGAAAAGCACATTTTATTATAAGAAATCAAAATTGAATGCTATGACCAGGATTCGAACCTGGGTTATTGCGACCACAACGCAATGTCCTAACCACTTGACGCTCACAGCAGTTAGAAAAAGGAACTGGAAATTAATGTCAAATACCTAAAACAGTTTATATTATACTGAATCAAAATAGAATGCCATGACCAGGATTCGAACCTGGGTTATTGCGACCACAACGCAATGTCCTAACCACTAGACGATCACAGCAGTTGAGAGAAAAAGCTGAAAAACAATTACATGTAATATCAAATTTGAAAAGCACATTTTATTATAAGAAATCAAAATTGAATGCTATGACCAGGATTCGAACCTGGGTTATTGCGACCACAACGCAATGTCCTAACCACTAGACGCTCACAGCAGTTAGAAAAAGGAACTGGAAATTAATATCAAATACCTAAAACAGTTTGTATTATACTGAATCAAAATAGAATGCCATGACCAGGATTCGAACCTGGGTTATTGCGACCACAACGCAATGTCCTAACCACTAGACGATCACAGCAATTGAGAGAAAAAGCTGAAAATCAATTACATGTACTATCAAATTTGAAAAGCACTTTTTATAATAAGAAATCAAAATGGAATGCTATAACCAGGATTCGAACCTGGGTTATTGCGACCACAACGCAATGTGCTAACCACTAGACGATCACAGCAGTTAGGAAAAGTAGCTGAAAATTAATATCAAATACCTAAAACAGTTTCTATTATTCTGAATCAAAAGAGAATGCCATGACCAGGATTCGAACCTGGGTTATTGCGACCACAACGCAATGTCCTAACCACTAGACGATCACAGCAGTTCGGAAATGTTGCTGAAAATTAATATCAAATACCTAAAACAGGTTCTATTATACTGAATCAAAAGAGAATGCCATGACAGATTCGAACCTGGGTTATTGCGACCACAACGCAATGTCCTAACCACTAGACGATCACAGCTGTTGAGAGAAAAAGCTGAAAAACAATTACATGTACTATCAAATTTGAAAAGCACTTTTTATTATAAGAAATCAAAATGGAATGCTATGACCAGGATTCGAACCTGGGTTATTGCGACCACAACGCAATGTCCTAACCACTAGACGCTCACAGCAGTTAGAAAAAGGAACTGGAAATTAATGTCAAGTACCTAAAACAGTTTATATTATACTGAATCAAAATAGAATGCCATGACCAGGATTCGAACCTGGGTTATTGCGACCACAACGCAATGTCCTAACCACTAGACGATCACAGCAATTGAGAGAAAAAGCTGAAAATCAATTACATGTACTATCAAATTTGAAAAGCACTTTTTATTATAAGAAATCAAAATGGAATGCTATAACCAGGATTCGAACCTGGGTTATTGCGACCACAACGCAATGTGCTAACCACTAGACGATCACAGCAGTTAGGAAAAGTAGCTGAAAATTAATATCAAATACCTAAAACAGTTTCTATTATTCTGAATCAAAAGAGAATGCCATGACCAGGATTCGAACCTGGGTTATTGCGACCACAACGCAATGTCCTAACCACTAGACGATCACAGCAATTGAGAGAAAAAGCTGAAAATCAATTACATGTACTATCAAATTTGAAAAGCACTTTTTATTATAAGAAATCAAAATGGAATGCTATAACCAGGATTCGAACCTGGGTTATTGCGACCACAACGCAATGTGCTAACCACTAGACGATCACAGCAGTTAGGAAAAGTAGCTGAAAATTAATATCAAATACCTAAAACAGTTTCTATTATTCTGAATCAAAAGAGAATGCCATGACCAGGATTCGAACCTGGGTTATTGCGACCACAACGCAATGTCCTAACCACTAGACGATCACAGCAATTGAGAGAAAAAGCTGAAAATCAATTACATGTACTATCAAATTTGAAAAGCACTTTTTATTATAAGAAATCAAAATGGAATGCTATAACCAGGATTCGAACCTGGGTTATTGCGACCACAACGCAATGTGCTAACCACTAGACGATCACAGCAGTTAGGAAAAGTAGCTGAAAATTAATATCAAATACCTAAAACAGTTTCTATTATTCTGAATCAAAAGAGAATGCCATGACCAGGATTCGAACCTGGGTTATTGCGACCACAACGCAATGTCCTAACCACTAGACGATCACAGCAATTGAGAGAAAAAGCTGAAAATCAATTACATGTACTATCAAATTTGAAAAGCACTTTTTATTATAAGAAATCAAAATGGAATGCTATGACCAGGATTCGAACCTGGGTTATTGCGACCACATCGCAATGTCCTAACCACTAGACGCTCACACCAGTTAGAAAAAGGAACTGGAAATTAATATCAAATACCTAAAACAGTTTATATTATACTGAATCAAAATAGAATGCCATGACCAGGATTCGAACCTGGGTTATTGCGTCCACAACGCAATGTCCTAACCACTAGACGATCACAGCAGTTGAGAGAAAAAGCTGAAAAACAATTACATGTACTATCAAATTTGAAAAGCACATTTTATTATAAGAAATCAAAATTGAATGCTATGACCAGGATTCGAACCTCGGTTATTGCGACCACAACGCAATGTCCTAACCACTAGACGCTCACAGCAGTTAGAAAAAGGAACTGGAAATTAATATCAAATACCTAAAACAGTTTATATTATACTGAATCAAAATAGAATGCCATGACCAGGATTCGAACCTGGGTTATTGCGACCACAACGCAATGTCCTAACCACTAGACGCTCACAGCAGTTCGGAAATGTAGCTGAAAATTAATATCAAATACCTAAAACAGGTTCTATTATACTGAATCAAAAGAGAATGCCATGACAGATTCGAACCTGGGTTATTGCGACCACAACGCAATGTCCTAAACACTAGACGATCACAGCAGTTAGAATAAGGAGCTGGAAATTAATATTAAATACCTAAAACAGTTTCTATTATACTCAATCAAAAGAGAATGCCATGACCAGGATTCGAACCTGGGTTATTGCGACCACAACGCAATGTCCTAACCACTAGACGATCACAGCTGTTGAGAGAAAAAGCTGAAAAACAATTACATGTACTATCAAATTTGAAAAGCACTTTTTATTATAAGAAATCAAAATGGAATGCTATGACCAGGATTCGAACCTGGGTTATTGCGACCACAACGCAATGTCCTAACCACTAGACGCTTACAGCAGTTAGAAAAAGGAACTGGAAATTAATATCAAATACCTAAAACAGTTTATATTATACTGAATCAAAATAGAATGCCATGACCAGGATTCGAACCTGGGTTATTGCGACCACAACGCAATGTCCTAACCACTAGACGCTCACAGCAGTTAGAAAAAGGAACTGGAAATTAATATCAAATACCTAAAACAGTTTCTATTATACTCAATCAAAAGAGATTGCCATGACCAGGATTCGAACCTGGGTTATTGCGACCACAACGCAATGTCCTAACCACTAGACGCTCACAGCAGTTAGAAAAAGGAACTGGAAATTAATATCAAATACCTAAAACAGTTTATATTATACTGAATCAAAATAGAATGCCATGACCAGGATTCGAACCTCGGTTATTGCGACCACAACGCAATGTCCTAACCACTAGACGATCACAGCAGTTCGGAAATGTAGCTGAAAATTAATATCAAATACCTAAAACAGGTTCTATTATACTGAATTAAAAGAGAATGCCATGACCAGGATTCGAACCTGGGTTTTTGCGACCACAACGAAATGTCCTAACCACTAGATGATCAAGGCAGACAGGAAAAGTAGCTGAAAATTAATATCAAATACCTAAAACAGTTTATATTATACTGAATCAAAATAGAATGCCATGACCAGGATTCGAACCTGGGTTATTGCGACCACAACGCAATGTCCTAACCACTAGACGCTCACAGCAGTTAGAAAAAGGAACTGGAAATTAATATCAAATACCTAAAACAGTTTCTATTATACTCAATCAAAAGAGATTGCCATGACCAGGATTCGAACCTGGGTTATTGCGACCACAACGCAATGTCCTAACCACTAGATGATCAAAGCAGACAGGAAAAGTAGCTGAAAATTAATATCAAATACCTAAAACAGGTTCTATTATACTGAATCAAAAGAGAATGCCATGACCAGGATTCGAACCTGGGTTATTGCGACCACAACGCAATGTCCTAACCACTAGACGCTCACAGCAGTTAGAAAAAGGAACTGGAAATTAATATCAAATACCTAAAACAGTTTATATTATACTGAATCAAAATAGAATGCCATTACCAGTATTCGAACCTGGGTTATTGCGACCACAACGCAATGTCCTAACCACTAGACGATCACAGCAGTTCGGAAATGTAGCTGAAAATTAATATCAAATACCTAAAACAGGTTCTATTATACTCAATCAAAAGAGAATGCCATGACCAGGATTCGAAACTGGGTTATTGCGACCACAACGCAATGTCCTAACCACTAGACGATTACAGCTGTTGAGAGAAAAAGCTGAAAAACAATTACATGTACTATCAAATTTGAAAAGCACTTTTTATTATAAGAAATCAAAATGGAATGCTATGACCAGGATTCGAACGTGGGTTATTGCGACCACAACGCATTGTCCTAACCACTAGACGCTCACAGCAGTTAGAAAAAGGAACTGGAAATTAATATCAAATACCTAAAACAGTTTATATTATACTGAATCAAAATAGAATGCCATGACCAGGATTCGAACCTGGGTTATTGCGACCACAACGCAATGTCCTAAACACTAGACTATCACAGCAGTTAGAATAAGGAGCTGGAAATTAATATCAAATAACTAAAACAGTTTCTATTATACTCAATCAAAAGAGAATGCCATGACCAGGATTCGAACCTGGGTTATTGCGACCACAACGCAATGTCCTAACCACTAGACGCTCACAGCAGTTAGAAAAAGGAACTGGAAATTAATATCAAATACCTAAAACAGTTTATATTATACTGAATCAAAATAGAATGCCATGACCAGGATTCGAACCTGGGTTATTGCGACCAAAACGCAATGTCCTAACCACTAGACGATCACAGCAGTTCGGAAATGTAGCTGAAAATTAATATCAAATACCTAAAACAGGTTCTATTATACTGAATCAAAAGAGAATGCCATGACCAGGATTCGAACCTGGGTTTTTGCGACCACAACGCAATGTCCTAACCACTAGATGATCAAGGCAGACAGGAAAAGTAGCTGAAAATTAATATCAAATACCTAAAACAGTTTATATTATACTGAATCAAAATAGAATGCCATGACCAGGATTCGAACCTGGGTTATTGCGTCCACAACGCAATGTCCTAACCACTAGACGATCACAGCAGTTGAGAGAAAAAGCTGAAAAACAATTACATGTACTATCAAATTTGAAAAGCACATTTTATTATAAGAAATCAAAATTGAATGCTATGACCAGGATTCGAACCTGGGTTATTGCGACCACAACGCAATGTCCTAACCACTAGACGCTCACAGCAGTTAGAAAAAGGAACTGGAAATTAATGTCAAATACCTAAAACAGTTTATATTATACTGAATCAAAATAGAATGCCATGACCAGGATTCGAACCTGGGTTATTGCGACCACAACGCAATGTCCTAACCACTAGACGATCACAGCAATTGAGAGAAAAAGCTGAAAATCAATTACATGTACTATCAAACTTGAAAAGCACTTTTTATTATAAGAAATCAAAATGGAATGCTATAACCAGGATTCGAACCTGGGTTATTGCGACCACAACGCAATGTGCTAACCACTAGACAATCACAGCAGTTAGGAAAAGTAGCTGAAAATTAATATCAAATACCTAAAACAGTTTCTATTATTCTGAATCAAAAGAGAATGCCATGACCAGGATTCGAACCTGGGTTATTGCGACCACAACGCAATGTCCTAACCACTAGACGATCACAGCAGTTCGGAAATGTAGCTGAAAATTAATATCAAATACCTAAAACAGGTTCTATTATACTGAATCAAAAGAGAATGCCATGACAGATTCGAACCTGGGTTATTGCGACCACAACGCATTGTCCTAACCACTAGACGCTCACAGCAGTTAGAAAAAAGGGACTGGAAATTAATATCAAATACCTAAAACAGTTTCTATTATACTGAATCAAAATAGAATGCCATGACCAGGATTCGAACCTGGGTTATTGCGACCACAACGCAATGTCCTAACCACTAGACGACCACAGCAGTTAGAATAAGGAGCTGGAAATTAATATCAAATACCTAAAACAGTTTCTATTATACTGAATAAAAATAGAATGCCATGACCAGGATTCGAACCTGGGTTATTGCGACCACAACGCAATGTCCTAACCACTAGACGATCACAGCAATTGAGAGAAAAAGCTGAAAATCAATTACATGTACTATCAAATTTGAAAAGCACTTTTTATTATAAGAAATCAAAATGGAATGCTATAACCAGGATTCGAACCTGGGTTATTGCGACCACAACGCAATGTCCTAACCACTAGACGCTCACAGCAGTTAGAAAAAAGGAACTGGAAATTAATATCAAATACCTAAAACAGTTTATATTATACTGAATCAAAAGAGAATGCCATGACCAGGATTCGAACCTGGGTTATTGCGACCACAACGCAATGTCCTAACCACTAGACGATCACAGCAGTTTAGAGAAAAAGCTGAAAAACAATTACATGTACTATCAAATTTGAAAAGCACTTTTTATTATAAGAAATCAAAATGGAATGCTATAACCAGGATTCGAACCTGGGTTATTGCGACCACAACGCAATGTCCTAACCACTAGACGATCACAGCAGTTAGGAAATGTAGCTGAAAATTAATATCAAATACCTAAAACAGGTTCTATTATACTGAATCAAAAGAGAATGCCATGACCAGGATTCGAACCTGGGTTATTGCGACCACAACGCAATGTGCTAACCACTAGACGATCACAGCAGTTAGGAAAAGTAGCTGAAAATTAATATCAAATACATAAAACAGTTTCTATTATACTGAATCAAAAGAGAATGCCATGACCAGGATTCGAACCTGGGTTATTGCGACCACAACGCAATGTCCTAACCACTGGACGATCACAGCAATTGAGAGAAAAAGCTGAAAATCAATTACATGTACTATCAAATTTGAAAAGCACTTTTTATTATAAGAAATGGAATGCTATGACCAGGATTCGAACCTGGGTTATTGCGACCACAACGCAATGTCCTAACCACTAGACGCTCACAGCAGTTAGAAAAAGGAACTGGAAATTAATATCAAATACCTAAAACAGTTTATATTATACTGAATCAAAATAGAATGCCATGACCAGGATTCGAACCTGGGTTATTGCGTCCACAACGCAATGTCCTAACCACTAGACGATCACAGCAATTGAGAAAAATGCTGAAAAACAATTACATGTACTATCAAATTTGAAAAGCACATTTTATTATAAGAAATCAAAATGGAATGCTATGACCAGGATTCGAACCTGGGTTATTGCGACCACAACGCAATGTCCTAACCACTAGACGATCACAGCAGTTAGGAAATATAGCTGAAAATTAATATCAAATACCTAAAACAGGTTCTATTATACTGAATCAAAAGAGTATGCCATGACCAGGATTCGAACCTGGGTTATTGCGACCACAACGCAATGTCCTAACCACTAGACGATCACAGCAGTTAGGAAATGTAGCTGATAATTAATATCAAATACCTAAATGAGTTTCTATTATACTGAATCAAAAAAGAATGCCATGACCAGGACTCGAACCTGTGTTATTGCGACCACAACGCAATGTGCTAACCACTAGACGATCACAGCAGTTAGGAAAAGTAGCTGAAAATTAATATCAAATACCTAAAACAGTTTCTATTATACTGAATCAAAAGAGAATGCCATGACCAGGATTCGAACCTGGGTTATTGCGACCACAACGCAATGTCCTAACCACTAGACGATCACAGCAGTTAGAAAAAGGAACTGGAAATTAATATCAAATACCTAAAACAGTTTATATTATACTGAATCAAAATAGAATGCCATGACCAGGATTCGAACCTGGGTTATTGCGACCAAAACGCAATGTCCTAACCACTAGACGATCACAGCAGTTCGGAAATGTAGCTGAAAATTAATATCAAATACCTAAAACAGGTTCTATTATACTGAATCAAAAGAGAATGCCATGACCAGGATTCGAACCTGGGTTTTTGCGACCACAACGCAATGTCCTAACCACTAGATGATCAAGGCAGACAGGAAAAGTAGCTGAAAATTAATATCAAATACCTAAAACAGTTTATATTATACTGAATCAAAATAGAATGCCATGACCAGGATTCGAACCTGGGTTATTGCGTCCACAACGCAATGTCCTAACCACTAGACGATCACAGCAGTTGAGAGAAAAAGCTGAAAAACAATTACATGTACTATCAAATTTGAAAAGCACATTTTATTATAAGAAATCAAAATTGAATGCTATGACCAGGATTCGAACCTGGGTTATTGCGACCACAACGCAATGTCCTAACCACTAGACGCTCACAGCAGTTAGAAAAAGGAACTGGAAATTAATGTCAAATACCTAAAACAGTTTATATTATACTGAATCAAAATAGAATGCCATGACCAGGATTCGAACCTGGGTTATTGCGACCACAACGCAATGTCCTAACCACTAGACGATCACAGCAATTGAGAGAAAAAGCTGAAAATCAATTACATGTACTATCAAACTTGAAAAGCACTTTTTATTATAAGAAATCAAAATGGAATGCTATAACCAGGATTCGAACCTGGGTTATTGCGACCACAACGCAATGTGCTAACCACTAGACAATCACAGCAGTTAGGAAAAGTAGCTGAAAATTAATATCAAATACCTAAAACAGTTTCTATTATTCTGAATCAAAAGAGAATGCCATGACCAGGATTCGAACCTGGGTTATTGCGACCACAACGCAATGTCCTAACCACTAGACGATCACAGCAGTTCGGAAATGTAGCTGAAAATTAATATCAAATACCTAAAACAGGTTCTATTATACTGAATCAAAAGAGAATGCCATGACAGATTCGAACCTGGGTTATTGCGACCACAACGCATTGTCCTAACCACTAGACGCTCACAGCAGTTAGAAAAAAGGGACTGGAAATTAATATCAAATACCTAAAACAGTTTCTATTATACTGAATCAAAATAGAATGCCATGACCAGGATTCGAACCTGGGTTATTGCGACCACAACGCAATGTCCTAACCACTAGACGACCACAGCAGTTAGAATAAGGAGCTGGAAATTAATATCAAATACCTAAAACAGTTTCTATTATACTGAATAAAAATAGAATGCCATGACCAGGATTCGAACCTGGGTTATTGCGACCACAACGCAATGTCCTAACCACTAGACGATCACAGCAATTGAGAGAAAAAGCTGAAAATCAATTACATGTACTATCAAATTTGAAAAGCACTTTTTATTATAAGAAATCAAAATGGAATGCTATAACCAGGATTCGAACCTGGGTTATTGCGACCACAACGCAATGTCCTAACCACTAGACGCTCACAGCAGTTAGAAAAAAGGAACTGGAAATTAATATCAAATACCTAAAACAGTTTATATTATACTGAATCAAAAGAGAATGCCATGACCAGGATTCGAACCTGGGTTATTGCGACCACAACGCAATGTCCTAACCACTAGACGATCACAGCAGTTTAGAGAAAAAGCTGAAAAACAATTACATGTACTATCAAATTTGAAAAGCACTTTTTATTATAAGAAATCAAAATGGAATGCTATAACCAGGATTCGAACCTGGGTTATTGCGACCACAACGCAATGTCCTAACCACTAGACGATCACAGCAGTTAGGAAATGTAGCTGAAAATTAATATCAAATACCTAAAACAGGTTCTATTATACTGAATCAAAAGAGAATGCCATGACCAGGATTCGAACCTGGGTTATTGCGACCACAACGCAATGTGCTAACCACTAGACGATCACAGCAGTTAGGAAAAGTAGCTGAAAATTAATATCAAATACATAAAACAGTTTCTATTATACTGAATCAAAAGAGAATGCCATGACCAGGATTCGAACCTGGGTTATTGCGACCACAACGCAATGTCCTAACCACTGGACGATCACAGCAATTGAGAGAAAAAGCTGAAAATCAATTACATGTACTATCAAATTTGAAAAGCACTTTTTATTATAAGAAATGGAATGCTATGACCAGGATTCGAACCTGGGTTATTGCGACCACAACGCAATGTCCTAACCACTAGACGCTCACAGCAGTTAGAAAAAGGAACTGGAAATTAATATCAAATACCTAAAACAGTTTATATTATACTGAATCAAAATAGAATGCCATGACCAGGATTCGAACCTGGGTTATTGCGTCCACAACGCAATGTCCTAACCACTAGACGATCACAGCAATTGAGAAAAATGCTGAAAAACAATTACATGTACTATCAAATTTGAAAAGCACATTTTATTATAAGAAATCAAAATGGAATGCTATGACCAGGATTCGAACCTGGGTTATTGCGACCACAACGCAATGTCCTAACCACTAGACGATCACAGCAGTTAGGAAATATAGCTGAAAATTAATATCAAATACCTAAAACAGGTTCTATTATACTGAATCAAAAGAGTATGCCATGACCAGGATTCGAACCTGGGTTATTGCGACCACAACGCAATGTCCTAACCACTAGACGATCACAGCAGTTAGGAAATGTAGCTGATAATTAATATCAAATACCTAAATGAGTTTCTATTATACTGAATCAAAAAAGAATGCCATGACCAGGACTCGAACCTGTGTTATTGCGACCACAACGCAATGTGCTAACCACTAGACGATCACAGCAGTTAGGAAAAGTAGCTGAAAATTAATATCAAATACCTAAAACAGTTTCTATTATACTGAATCAAAAGAGAATGCCATGACCAGGATTCGAACCTGGGTTATTGCGACCACAACGCAATGTCCTAACCACTAGACGATCACAGCAGTTAGAAAAAGAAGCTGAAAATTAATATCAAATACCTAAAACAGGTTCTATTATACTGAATCAAAAGAGAATGCCATGACCAAGATTCGAACCTGGGTTATTGCGACCACAACGCAATGTCCTAACCACTAGACGATCACAGCAGTTAGAAAAAGTAGCTGAAAATTAATATCAAATACCTAAAACAGTTTCTATTATACTGAATCAAAAGAGAATGCCATGACCAGGATTCGAACCTGGGTTTTTGCGACCACAACGCAATGTCCTAACCACTAGACGATCACAGCAGTTGAGAAAAATGCTGAAAATCAATTACATGTACTATCAAATTTGAAAAGCACTTTTTATTGTAAGAAATCAAAATGGAATGCTATAACCAGGATTCGAACCTGGGTTATTGCGACCACAACGCAATGTGCTAACCACTAGACGATCAAAGCAGTTAGGAAAAGTAGATGAAAATTAATATCAAATACCTAAAACAGTTTATATTATACTGAATCAAAATAGAATGCCATGACCAGGATTCGAACCTGGGTTATTGCGACCACAACGCAATGTCCTAACCACTAGACGATCACAGCAATTGAGAGGAAAAGCTGAAAATCAATTACATGTACAATCAAATTTGAAAAGCACTTTTTATTATAAGAAATCAAAATGGAATGCTATAACCAGGATTCGAACCTGGGTTATTGCGACCACAACGCAATGTCCTAACCACTAGACGATCACAGCAGTTGAGAGAAAAAGGTGAAGAACAATTACATGTACTATCAAATTTGAAAAGCACTTTTTATTATAAGAATTCAAAATGGAATGCTATGACCAGGATTCGAACCTGGGTTATTGCGACCACAACGCAATGTCATAACCACTAGACGATCACAGCAGTTGAGAGAAAAAGCTGAAAAACAATTACATATACTATCAAATTTGAAAAGCACTTTTTATTATAAGAAATCAAAATGGAATGCTATGACCAGGATTCGAACCTGGGTTATTGCGACCACAACGCAATGTCCTAACCACTAGACGATCACAGCAGTTAGAAAAAGTAACTGGAAATTAATATCAAATACCTAAAACAGTTTATATTATACTGAATCAAAATAGAATGCCATGACCAGGATTCGAACATGGGTTATTGCGACCACAACGCAATGTCCTAACCACTAGACGATCACAGCAGTTAGGAAATGTGGCTGAAAATTAATATCAAATACCTAAAACAGGTTCTATTATACTGAATCAAAAGAGAATGCCATGACAAGGATTCGAACCTGGGTTATTGCGACCACAACGCAATGTCCTAACCACTAGACGATCACAACAGTTAGGAAAAGGAGCTGGAAATTAATATCAAATACCTAAAACAGTTTCTATTATTCTGAATCAAAAGAGAATGCCATGACCAGGATTCGAACCTGGGTTATTGCGACCACAACGCAATGTCCTAACCACTAGACGATCACAGCAGTTAGAATAAGGAGCTGGAAATTAATATCAAATACCTAAAACAGTTTCTATTGTACTCAATCAAAAGGGAATGCCATGACCAGGATTCGAACCTGGGTTATTGCGACCACAACGCAATGTCCTAACCACTAGACGATCACAGCAGTTAGGAAATGTAGCTGAAAATTAATATCAAATACCTAAAACAGGTTCTATTATACTGAATCAAAAGAGAATGACATGACCAGGATTCGAACCTGGGTTATTGCGACCACAACGCAATGTCCTAACCACCAGACGATCATAGCAGTTGAGAGAAAAAGCTGAAAAACAATTACATGTACTATCAAATTTGAAAAGCACTTTTTATTATAAGAAATCAAAATGGAATGCTATGACCAGGATTCGAACCTGGGTTATTGCGACCACAACGCAATGTCCTAACCACTAGACGCTCACAGCAGTTAGAAAAAGGAACTGGAAATTAATATCAAATACCTAAAACAGTTTATATTATACTGAATCAAAATAGAATGCCATGACCAGGATTCGAACCTGGGTTATTGCGACCACAACGCAATGTCCTAACCACTAGACGACCACAGCAGTTAGAATAAGGAGCTGGAAATTAATATCAAATACCTAAAACAGTTTCTATTATACTCAATCAAAAGAGAATGCCATGACCAGGATTCGAACCTGGGTTATTGCGACCACAACGCAATGTCCTAACCACTAGACGATCACAGCAGTTAGGAAATGTAGCTGAAAATTAATATCAAATACCTAAAACAGGTTCTATTATACTGAATCAAAAGAGAATGCCATGACCAGGATTCGAACCTGGGTTATTGCGACCACAACGCAATGTCCTAACCACTAGACGCTCACAGCAGTTAGAAAAAGGAACTGGAAATTAATATCAAATACCTAAAACAGTTTATATTATACTGAATCAAAATAGAATGCCATGACCAGGATTTGAACCTGGGTTATTGCGACCACAACGCAATGTCCTAACCACTAGACGACCACAGCAGTTAGAATAAGGAGCTGGAAATTAATATCAAATACCTAAAACAGTTTCTATTATACTCAATCAAAAGAGAATGCCATGACCAGGATTCGAACCTGGGTTATTGCGACCACAACGCAATGTCCTAACCACTAGACGATCACAGCAGTTGAGAGAAAAAGCTGAAAAACAATTACATGTACTATCAAATTTGAAAAGCACATTTTATTATAAGAAATCAAAATTGAATGCTATGACCAGGATTCGAACCTGGGTTATTGCGACCACAACGCAATGTCCTAACCACTAGACGCTCACAGCAGTTAGAAAAAGGAACTGGAAATTAATGTCAAATACCTAAAACAGTTTATATTATACTGAATCAAAATAGAATGCCATGACCAGGATTCGAACCTGGGTTATTGCGACCACAACGCAATGTCCTAACCACTAGACGATCACAGCAATTGAGAGAAAAAGCTGAAAATCAATTACATGTACTATCAAACTTGAAAAGCACTTTTTATTATAAGAAATCAAAATGGAATGCTATAACCAGGATTCGAACCTGGGTTATTGCGACCACAACGCAATGTGCTAACCACTAGACAATCACAGCAGTTAGGAAAAGTAGCTGAAAATTAATATCAAATACCTAAAACAGTTTCTATTATTCTGAATCAAAAGAGAATGCCATGACCAGGATTCGAACCTGGGTTATTGCGACCACAACGCAATGTCCTAACCACTAGACGATCACAGCAGTTCGGAAATGTAGCTGAAAATTAATATCAAATACCTAAAACAGGTTCTATTATACTGAATCAAAAGAGAATGCCATGACAGATTCGAACCTGGGTTATTGCGACCACAACGCATTGTCCTAACCACTAGACGCTCACAGCAGTTAGAAAAAAGGGACTGGAAATTAATATCAAATACCTAAAACAGTTTCTATTATACTGAATCAAAATAGAATGCCATGACCAGGATTCGAACCTGGGTTATTGCGACCACAACGCAATGTCCTAACCACTAGACGACCACAGCAGTTAGAATAAGGAGCTGGAAATTAATATCAAATACCTAAAACAGTTTCTATTATACTGAATAAAAATAGAATGCCATGACCAGGATTCGAACCTGGGTTATTGCGACCACAACGCAATGTCCTAACCACTAGACGATCACAGCAATTGAGAGAAAAAGCTGAAAATCAATTACATGTACTATCAAATTTGAAAAGCACTTTTTATTATAAGAAATCAAAATGGAATGCTATAACCAGGATTCGAACCTGGGTTATTGCGACCACAACGCAATGTCCTAACCACTAGACGCTCACAGCAGTTAGAAAAAAGGAACTGGAAATTAATATCAAATACCTAAAACAGTTTATATTATACTGAATCAAAAGAGAATGCCATGACCAGGATTCGAACCTGGGTTATTGCGACCACAACGCAATGTCCTAACCACTAGACGATCACAGCAGTTTAGAGAAAAAGCTGAAAAACAATTACATGTACTATCAAATTTGAAAAGCACTTTTTATTATAAGAAATCAAAATGGAATGCTATAACCAGGATTCGAACCTGGGTTATTGCGACCACAACGCAATGTCCTAACCACTAGACGATCACAGCAGTTAGGAAATGTAGCTGAAAATTAATATCAAATACCTAAAACAGGTTCTATTATACTGAATCAAAAGAGAATGCCATGACCAGGATTCGAACCTGGGTTATTGCGACCACAACGCAATGTGCTAACCACTAGACGATCACAGCAGTTAGGAAAAGTAGCTGAAAATTAATATCAAATACATAAAACAGTTTCTATTATACTGAATCAAAAGAGAATGCCATGACCAGGATTCGAACCTGGGTTATTGCGACCACAACGCAATGTCCTAACCACTGGACGATCACAGCAATTGAGAGAAAAAGCTGAAAATCAATTACATGTACTATCAAATTTGAAAAGCACTTTTTATTATAAGAAATGGAATGCTATGACCAGGATTCGAACCTGGGTTATTGCGACCACAACGCAATGTCCTAACCACTAGACGCTCACAGCAGTTAGAAAAAGGAACTGGAAATTAATATCAAATACCTAAAACAGTTTATATTATACTGAATCAAAATAGAATGCCATGACCAGGATTCGAACCTGGGTTATTGCGTCCACAACGCAATGTCCTAACCACTAGACGATCACAGCAATTGAGAAAAATGCTGAAAAACAATTACATGTACTATCAAATTTGAAAAGCACATTTTATTATAAGAAATCAAAATGGAATGCTATGACCAGGATTCGAACCTGGGTTATTGCGACCACAACGCAATGTCCTAACCACTAGACGATCACAGCAGTTAGGAAATATAGCTGAAAATTAATATCAAATACCTAAAACAGGTTCTATTATACTGAATCAAAAGAGTATGCCATGACCAGGATTCGAACCTGGGTTATTGCGACCACAACGCAATGTCCTAACCACTAGACGATCACAGCAGTTAGGAAATGTAGCTGATAATTAATATCAAATACCTAAATGAGTTTCTATTATACTGAATCAAAAAAGAATGCCATGACCAGGACTCGAACCTGTGTTATTGCGACCACAACGCAATGTGCTAACCACTAGACGATCACAGCAGTTAGGAAAAGTAGCTGAAAATTAATATCAAATACCTAAAACAGTTTCTATTATACTGAATCAAAAGAGAATGCCATGACCAGGATTCGAACCTGGGTTATTGCGACCACAACGCAATGTCCTAACCACTAGACGATCACAGCAGTTAGAAAAAGAAGCTGAAAATTAATATCAAATACCTAAAACAGGTTCTATTATACTGAATCAAAAGAGAATGCCATGACCAAGATTCGAACCTGGGTTATTGCGACCACAACGCAATGTCCTAACCACTAGACGATCACAGCAGTTAGAAAAAGTAGCTGAAAATTAATATCAAATACCTAAAACAGTTTCTATTATACTGAATCAAAAGAGAATGCCATGACCAGGATTCGAACCTGGGTTTTTGCGACCACAACGCAATGTCCTAACCACTAGACGATCACAGCAGTTGAGAAAAATGCTGAAAATCAATTACATGTACTATCAAATTTGAAAAGCACTTTTTATTGTAAGAAATCAAAATGGAATGCTATAACCAGGATTCGAACCTGGGTTATTGCGACCACAACGCAATGTGCTAACCACTAGACGATCAAAGCAGTTAGGAAAAGTAGATGAAAATTAATATCAAATACCTAAAACAGTTTATATTATACTGAATCAAAATAGAATGCCATGACCAGGATTCGAACCTGGGTTATTGCGACCACAACGCAATGTCCTAACCACTAGACGATCACAGCAATTGAGAGGAAAAGCTGAAAATCAATTACATGTACAATCAAATTTGAAAAGCACTTTTTATTATAAGAAATCAAAATGGAATGCTATAACCAGGATTCGAACCTGGGTTATTGCGACCACAACGCAATGTCCTAACCACTAGACGATCACAGCAGTTGAGAGAAAAAGGTGAAGAACAATTACATGTACTATCAAATTTGAAAAGCACTTTTTATTATAAGAATTCAAAATGGAATGCTATGACCAGGATTCGAACCTGGGTTATTGCGACCACAACGCAATGTCATAACCACTAGACGATCACAGCAGTTGAGAGAAAAAGCTGAAAAACAATTACATATACTATCAAATTTGAAAAGCACTTTTTATTATAAGAAATCAAAATGGAATGCTATGACCAGGATTCGAACCTGGGTTATTGCGACCACAACGCAATGTCCTAACCACTAGACGATCACAGCAGTTAGAAAAAGTAACTGGAAATTAATATCAAATACCTAAAACAGTTTATATTATACTGAATCAAAATAGAATGCCATGACCAGGATTCGAACATGGGTTATTGCGACCACAACGCAATGTCCTAACCACTAGACGATCACAGCAGTTAGGAAATGTGGCTGAAAATTAATATCAAATACCTAAAACAGGTTCTATTATACTGAATCAAAAGAGAATGCCATGACAAGGATTCGAACCTGGGTTATTGCGACCACAACGCAATGTCCTAACCACTAGACGATCACAACAGTTAGGAAAAGGAGCTGGAAATTAATATCAAATACCTAAAACAGTTTCTATTATTCTGAATCAAAAGAGAATGCCATGACCAGGATTCGAACCTGGGTTATTGCGACCACAACGCAATGTCCTAACCACTAGACGATCACAGCAGTTAGAATAAGGAGCTGGAAATTAATATCAAATACCTAAAACAGTTTCTATTGTACTCAATCAAAAGGGAATGCCATGACCAGGATTCGAACCTGGGTTATTGCGACCACAACGCAATGTCCTAACCACTAGACGATCACAGCAGTTAGGAAATGTAGCTGAAAATTAATATCAAATACCTAAAACAGGTTCTATTATACTGAATCAAAAGAGAATGACATGACCAGGATTCGAACCTGGGTTATTGCGACCACAACGCAATGTCCTAACCACCAGACGATCATAGCAGTTGAGAGAAAAAGCTGAAAAACAATTACATGTACTATCAAATTTGAAAAGCACTTTTTATTATAAGAAATCAAAATGGAATGCTATGACCAGGATTCGAACCTGGGTTATTGCGACCACAACGCAATGTCCTAACCACTAGACGCTCACAGCAGTTAGAAAAAGGAACTGGAAATTAATATCAAATACCTAAAACAGTTTATATTATACTGAATCAAAATAGAATGCCATGACCAGGATTCGAACCTGGGTTATTGCGACCACAACGCAATGTCCTAACCACTAGACGACCACAGCAGTTAGAATAAGGAGCTGGAAATTAATATCAAATACCTAAAACAGTTTCTATTATACTCAATCAAAAGAGAATGCCATGACCAGGATTCGAACCTGGGTTATTGCGACCACAACGCAATGTCCTAACCACTAGACGATCACAGCAGTTAGGAAATGTAGCTGAAAATTAATATCAAATACCTAAAACAGGTTCTATTATACTGAATCAAAAGAGAATGCCATGACCAGGATTCGAACCTGGGTTATTGCGACCACAACGCAATGTCCTAACCACTAGACGCTCACAGCAGTTAGAAAAAGGAACTGGAAATTAATATCAAATACCTAAAACAGTTTATATTATACTGAATCAAAATAGAATGCCATGACCAGGATTTGAACCTGGGTTATTGCGACCACAACGCAATGTCCTAACCACTAGACGACCACAGCAGTTAGAATAAGGAGCTGGAAATTAATATCAAATACCTAAAACAGTTTCTATTATACTCAATCAAAAGAGAATGCCATGACCAGGATTCGAACCTGGGTTATTGCGACCACAACGCAATGTCCTAACCACTAGACGATCACAGCAGTTAGGAAATGTAGCTGAAAATTAATATCAAATACCTAAAACAGGTTCTATTATACTGAATCAAAACAGAATGCCATGACCAGGATTCGAACCTGGGTTATTGCGACCACAACGCAATGTCCTAACCACTAGACGATCACAGCAGTTGAGAGAAAATGCTGAAAATCAATTACATGTACTATCAAATTTGAAAAGCACTTTTTATTATAAGAAATCAAAATGCTATAACCAGGATTCGAACCTGGGTTATTGCGACCACAACGCAATGTGCTAACCACTAGACGATCACAGCAGTTAGGAAAAGTAGCTGAAAATTAATATCAAATACCTAAAACAGTTTCTATTATACTGAATCATAACAGAATGCCATGACCAGGATTCGAACCTGGGTTATTGCGACCACAACGCAATGTCCTAACCACCAGACGATCACAGCAATTGAGTGAAAAAGCTGAAAAACAATTACATGTACTATCAAATTTGAAAAGCACTTTTTATTATAAGAAATCAAAATGGAATGCTATAACCAGGATTCGAACCTGGGTTATTGCGACCACAACGCAATGTCCTAACCACTAGACGCTCACAGCAGTTAGAAAAAAGGAACTGGAAATTAATATCAAATACCTAAAACAGTTTATATTATACTGAATCAAAAGAGAATGCCATGACCAGGATTCGAACCTGGGTTATTGCGACCACAACTCAATGTCCTAACCACTAGACGCTCACAGCAGTTAGAAAAAAGGAACTGGAAATTAATATCAAATACCTAAAACAGTTTATATTATACTGAATCAAAAGAGAATGCCATGACCAGGATTCCAACCAGGGTTATTGCGACCACAACGCAATGTCCTAACCACTAGACGCTCACAGCAGTTAGAAAAAAGGAACTGGAAATTAATATCAAATACCTAAAACAGTTTATATTATACTGAATCAAAAGAGAATGCCATGACCAGGATTCCAACCAGGGTTATTGCGACCACAACGCAATGTCCTAACCACTAGACGCTCACAGCAGTTAGAAAAAAGGAACTGGAAATTAATATCAAATACTTAAAACAGTTTATATTATACTGAATCAAAAAAGAATGCCATGACCAGGATTCGAACCTGGGTTTTTGCGACCACAACGCAATGTCCTAACCACTAGATGATCAAGGCAGACAGGAAAAGTAGCTAGAAATTATTATCAAATACCTAAAACAGTTTCTATTATACTGAATCAAAAGAGAATGCCATTACAAGGATTCGAACCTGGGTTATTGCGACCACAACGCAATGTGCTAACCACTAGACGATCACAGCAGTTAGGAAAAGTAGCTGAAAATTAATATCAAATACCTAAAACAGTTTATATTATTCTGAATCAAAAGAGAATGCCATGACCAGGATTCGAACCTGGGTTATTGCGACCACAACGCAATGTCCTAACCACTAGACGATCACAGCAGTTGAGAGAAAAAGCTGAAAAACAATTACATGTTCTATCAAATTTGAAAAGCACTTTTTATTATAAGAAATCAAAATGGAATGCTATAACCAGGATTCGAACCTGGGTTATTGCGACCACAACGCAATGTGCTAACCACTAGACGACCACAGCAGTTAGGAAAAGTAGCTGAAAATTAATATCAAATACCTAAAACAGTTTCTATTATACTGAATCAAAAGAGAATGACATGACCAGGATTCGAACCTTGGTTATTGCGACCACAACGCAATGTCCTAACCACTAGACGATCACGGCAATTGAGAGAAAAAGCTGAAAATCAATTACATGTACTATAAAATTTGAAAAGCACTTTGTATTATAAGAAATCTAAATGGAATGCTATAACCAGGATTCGAACCTGGTTTATTGCGACCACAACGCAATGTGCTAACCACTAGACGATCACAGCAGTTAGGAAAAGTAGCTGAAAATTAATATCAAATACCTAAAACAGTTTCTATTATTCTGAATCAAAAGAGAATGCCATGACCAGGATTCGAACCTGGGTTATTGCGACCACAACGCAATGTCCTAACCACTAGACGATCACAGCAGTTGAGAGAAAAAGCTGAAAAACAATTACATGTACTATCAATTTTGAAAAGCACTTTTTATTATAAGAAATCAAAATGGAATGCTATGACCAGGATTCGAACCTGGATTATTGCGACCACAACGCAATGTCCTAACCACTAGACGCTCACAGCAGTTAGAAAAAGGAACTGGAAATTAATATCAAATACCTAAAACAGTTTATATTATACTGAATGAAAATAGAATGCCATAACCAGAATTCGAACCTGGGTTATTGCGACCACAACGCAATGTCCTAACCACTAGACGATCACAGCAGTTAGAATAAGGAGCTGGAAATTAATATCAAATACCTAAAACAGTTTCTATTATACTCAATCAACAGAGAATGCCATGACCATGCAGGATTCGAACCTGGGTTATTGCGACCACAACGCAATGTCCTAACCACTAGACGATAACAGCAGTTAGGAAATGTAGCTGAAAATTAATATCAAATACCTAAAACAGGTTCTATTATACTGAATCAAAAGAGAATGACATGACCAGGATTTGAACCTGGGTTATTGCGACCACAACGCAATGTCCTAACCACCAGACGATCATAGCAGTTGAGAGAAAAAGCTGAAAAACAATTACATGTACTATCAAATTTGAAAAGCACTTTTTATTATAAGAAATCAAAATGGAATGCTATGACCAGGATTCGAACCTGGGTTATTGCGACCACAACGCAATGTCCTAACCACTAGACGCTCACAGCAGTTAGAAAAAGGAACTGGAAATTAATATCAAATACCTAAAACAGTTTATATTATACTGAATCAAAATAGAATGCCATGACCAGGATTCGAACCTGGGTTATTGCGACCACAACGCAATGTCCTAACCACTAGACGATCACAGCAGTTAGGAAATGTAGCTGAAAATTAATATCAAATACCTAAAACAGGTTCTATTATACTGAATCAAAAGAGAATGCAATGACCAGGATTCGAACCTGGGTTATTGCGACCACAACGCAATGTCCTAACCACTAGGCGATCACAGCAGTTAGGAAATGTAGCTGAAAATTAATATCAAATACCTAAAACAGGTTCTATTATACTGAATCAATCTAATCTAATCTAATCAATTATTGTTTAAAGTGCACCACATACAATTATCTCAGCACACTGTACATAGTGACAATAAAAGTTAAAGTTAAAGTTAAAAAGTTGAACAAGAAGAATAAAAACTTAAAGTAAACAACGACTACCATAATAAGAACGAAACAAATGAGTTTTAACCAATGACTTAAAAGATTCATAGCTGTGGGCTGTACGAATGTTTGATGGAAGATCATTCCATACCATGGGAGCAACAACTGAGAAAGCACGATTTCCATAGTACTTAGTCCTCGTAGAATTCACAGGTGGAGGCTCCAGCCGAATCTCACTACTCTGCCTTGTTGATCTCTGCGGAACGCGGAGACCAACCAGGTCAGTGAGATAGATCGGCGCATTGACATTCTCAATTATCCTATATGTAATGGCAAGGATTTTGAATCGAATCCGCTGTTCTACTGGCAACCAATGTAGATCCCGAAGCACTGGAGTAATACTCTCCCGAAATCTGGTTCCAGTTATCAGTCGAGCAGCGGAATTCTGAATGAGAATCGAAAGAGAATGCCATGACCAGGATTCGAACCTGGGTTATTGCGACCACAACGCAATGTCCTAACCACTAGAGGATCACAGCAGTTGAGAGAAAATGCTGAAAATCAATTACATGTACTATCAAATTTGAAAAGCACTTTTTATTATAAGAAATCAAAATGGAATGCTATAACCAGGATTCGAACCTGGGTTATTGCGACCACAACGCAATGGGCTAACCACTAGACGATCACAGCAGTTAGGAAAAGTAGCTGAAAATTAATATCAAATACCTAAAACAGTTTCTATTATACTGAATCAAAAGAGAATGCCATGACCAGGATTCGAACCTGGGTTTTTGCGACCACAACGCAATGTCCTAACTACTAGATGATCAAGGCAGACAGGAAAAGTAGCTGAAAATTAATATCAAATACCTAAAACAGTTTCTATTATTCTGAATCAAAAGAGAATGCCATGACCAGGATTCGAAACTGGGTTATTGCGACCACAACGCAATGTCCTAACCACTAGACGATCACAGCAGTTAGGAAATGTAGCTGAAAATTAATATCAAATACCTAAAACAGGTTCTATTATACTGAATCAAAAGAGAATGCCATGACCAGAACCTGGGTTATTGCGACCACAACGCAATGTCCTAACCACTAGACGATCACAGCAGTTGAGAGAAAAAGCTGAAAAACAATTACATGTACTATCAAATTTGAAAAGCACTTTTTATTATAAGAAATCAAAATGGAATGCTATGACCAGGATTCGAACCTGGGTTATTGCGACCACAACGCAATGTCCTAACCACTAGACGCTCACAGCAGTTAGAAAAAGGAACTGGAAATTAATATCAAATACCTAAAACAGTTTATATTATACTGAATCAAAATAGAATGCCATGACCAGGATTCGAACCTGGGTTATTGCGACCACAACGCAATGTCCTAACCACTAGACGATCACAGCAGTTAGGAAATGTAGCTGAAAATTAATATCAAATACCTAAAACAGGTTCTATTATACTGAATCAAAAGAGAATGTCATGACCAGGATTCGAACCTGGGTTATTGCGACCACAACGCAATGTCCTAACCACTAGACGATCACAGCAGTTAGAAAAAGGAGCTGGAAATTAATATCAAATACCTAAAACAGTTTCTATTATACTGAATCAAAAAAGAATGCCATGACCAGGACTCGAACCTGGGTTATTGCGACCACAACGCAATGTCCTAACCACTAGACGATCACAGCAGTTGAGAGAAAATGCTGAAAATCAATTACATGTACTATCAAATTTTAAAAGCACTTTTTATTATAAGAAATCAAAATGGAATGCTATAACCAGGATTCGAACCTGGGCTATTGCGACCACAACGCAATGGGCTAACCACTAGACGATCACAGCAGTTAGGAAAAGTAGCTGAAAATTAATATCAAATACCTAAAACAGTTTCTATTATTCTGAATGCCATGATCAGGATTCGAACCTGGGTTTTTGCGACCACAACGCAATGTCCTAACCAATAGATGATCAAGGCAGACAGGAAGAGTAGCTAGAAATTAATATCAAATACCTAAAACAGTTTATATTATACTGAATCAAAAGAGAATGCCATGACCAGGATTCGAACCTGGGTTATTGCGACCACAACGCAAAGTCCTAACCACTAGACGATCACAGCAATTGAGAGAAAAAGCTGAAAATCAATTACATGTACTATCAAATTTGAAAAGCACTTTTTATTATAAGAAATCAAAATGGAATGCTATAACCAGGATTCGAACCTGGGTTATTGCGACCACAACGCAATGTGCTAACCACTAGACGATCACAGCATTTAGGAAAAGTAGCTGAAAATTTATATCAAATACCTAAAACAGTTTCTATTATTCTGAATCAAAAGAGAATGCCATGATCAGGATTCGAACCTGGGTTATTGCGACCACAACGCAATGTCCTAACCACTAGACGATCACAGCAGTTAGGAAATGTAGCTGAAAATTAATATCAAATACCTAAAACAGGTTCTATTATACTGAATCAAAAGAGAATGCCATGACCAGGATTCGAACCTGGGTTATTGCGACCACAACGCAATGTCCTAACCACTAGATGATCAAGGCAGACAGGAGAAGTAGCTAGAAATTAATATCAAATACCTAAAACAGTTTCTATTATACTGAATCAAAAGAGAATGCCATGACCAGGATTCGAACCTGGGTTTTTGCGACCACAACGCAATGTCCTAACTACTAGATGATCAAGACAGACAGGAAAAGTAGCTAGAAATTAATATCAAATACCTAAAACAGTTTCTATTATACTGAATCAAAAGAGAATGCCATGACCAGGATTCGAACCTGGGTTTTTGCGACCACAACGCAATGTCCTAACCACTAGATGATCAAGGCAGACAGGAAAAATAGCTCGAAATTAATATCAAATACCTAAAACAGTTTCTATTATACTGAATCAAAAGAGAATGCCATGACCAGGATTCGAACCTGGGTTATTGCAACCACAACGCAATGTCCTAACCACTAGACGATCACAGCAATTGAGAGAAAAAGCTGAAAATCAATTACATGTACTATCAAATTTGAAAAGCACTTTTTATTATAAGAAATCAAAATGGAACGCTATAACCAGGATTCGAACCTGGGTTATTGCGACCACAACGCAATGTGCTAACCACTAGACGATCACAGCAGTTAGGAAAAGGAGCTGGAAATTAATATCAAATACCTAAAACAGTTTCTATTATTCTGAATCAAAAGAGAATGCCATGACCAGGATTCGAACCTGGGTTATTGCGACCACAACGCAATGTCCTAACCACTAGACGATCACAGCAGGTGAGAGAAAAAGCTGAAAAACAATTACATGTACTATCAAATTTGAAAAGCACTTTTTATTATAAGAAATCAAAATGGAATACTATGACCAGGATTCGAACCTGGATTATTGCGACCACAACGCAATGTCCTAACCACCAGACGATCACAGCAGTTAGAATAAGGAGCTGGAAATTAATATCAAATACCTAAAACAGTTTCTATTATACTCAATCAAAAGGGAATGCCATGACCAGGATTCGAACCTGGGTTATTGCGACCACAACGCAATGTCCTAACCACTAGACGATCACAGCAGTTAGGAAATGTAGCTGAAAATTAATATCAAATACCTAAAACAGGTTCTATTATACTGAATCAAAAGAGAATGACATGACCAGGATTCGAACCTGGGTTATTGCGACCACAACGCAATGTCCTAACCACCAGACGATCATAGCAGTTGAGAGAAAAAGCTGAAAAACAATTACATGTACTATCAAATTTGAAAAGCACTTTTTATTATAAGAAATCAAAATGGAATGCTATGACCTGGATTCGAACCTGGGTTATTGCGACCACAACGCAATGTCCTAACCACTAGACGCTCACAGCAGTTAGAAAAAGGAACTGGAAATTAATATCAAATACCTAAAACAGTTTATATTATACTGAATCAAAATAGAATGCCATGACCAGGATTCGAACCTGGGTTATTGCGACCACAACGCAATGTCCTAACCACTAGACGACCACAGCAGTTAGAATAAGGAGCTGGAAATTAATATCAAATACCTAAAACAGTTTCTATTATACTCAATCAAAAGAGAATGCCATGACCAGGATTCGAACCTGGGTTATTGCGACCACAACGCAATGTCCTAACCACTAGACGATCACAGCAGTTAGGAAATGTAGCTGAAAATTAATATCAAATACCTAAAACAGTTTCTATTATACTCAATCAAAAGAGAATGCTATAACCAGGATTCGAACCTGGGTTATTGCGACCACAACGCAATGTGCTAACCACTAGACGATCACAGCAGTTAGGAAAAGTAGCTGAAAATTAATATCAAATACCTAAAACAGTTTCTATTATACTGAATCAAAAGAGAATGCCATGACCAGGATTCGAACCTGGGTTATTGCGACCACAACGCAATGTCCTAACCACCAGACGATCACAGCAATTGAGAGAAAAAGCTGAAAAACAATTACATGTACTATCAAATTTGAAAAGCACTTTTTATTATAAGAAATCAAAATGGAATGCTAGGACCAGGATTCAAACCTGGGTTATTGCGATCACAACGCAATGTCCTAACCACTAGACGCTCACAGCAGTTAGAAAAAAGGAACTGGAAATTAATATCAAATACCTAAAACAGTTTATATTATACTGAATCAAAAGAGAATGCCATGACCAGGATTCGAACCTGGGTTATTGCGACCACAACGCAATGTCCTAACCACTAGACGCTCACAGCAGTTAGAAAAAAGGAACTGGAAATTAATATCAAATACCTAAAACAGTTTATATTATACTGAATCAAAAGAGAATGCAATGACCAGGATTCGAACCAGGGTTATTGCGACCACAACGCAATGTCCTAACCACTAGACGCTCACAGCAGTTAGAAAAAAGGAACTGGAAATTAATATCAAATACCTAAAACAGTTTATATTATACTGAATCAAAAAAGAATGCCATGACCAGGATTCGAACCTGGGTTTTTGCGACCACAACCCAATGTCCTAACCACTAGATGATCAAGGCAGACAGGAAAAGTAGCTAGAAATTAATATCAAATACCTAAAACAGTTTATATTATACTGAATCAAAAGAGAATGCCATGACCAGGATTCGAACCTGGGTTATTGCGACCACAACGCAATGTCCTAACCACTAGACGCTCACAGCAGTTAGAAAAAGGAACTGGAAATTAATATCAAATACCTAAAACAGTTTATATTATACTGAATCAAAATAGAATGCCATGACCAGGATTCGAACCTGGGTTATTGCGACCACAACGCAATGTCCTAACCACTAGACGATCACAGCAGTTAGGAAATGTAGCTGAAAATTAATATCAAATACCTAAAACAGGTTCTATTATACTGAATCAAAAGAGAATGCAATGACCAGGATTCGAACCTGGGTTATTCCGACCACAACGCAATGTCCTAACCACTAGGCGATCACAGCAGTTAGGAAATGTAGCTGAAAATTAATATCAAATACCTAAAACAGGTTCTATTATACTGAATCAAAAGAGAATGCCATGACCAGGATTCGAACCTGGGTTATTGCGACCACAACGCAATGTCCTAACCACTAGACGATCACAGCAGTTGAGAGAAAATGCTGAAAATCAATTACATGTACTATCAAATTTGAAAAGCACTTTTTATTATAAGAAATCAAAATGGAATGCTATAACCAGGATTCGAACCTGGGTTATTGCGACCACAACGCAATGGGCTAACCATTAGACGATCACAGCAGTTAGGAAAAGTAGCTGAAAATTAATATCAAATACCTAAAACAGTTTCTATTATACTGAATCAAAAGAGAATGCCATGACCAGGATTCGAACCTGGGTTTTTGCGACCACAACGCAATGTCCTAACTACTAGATGATCAAGGCAGACAGGAAAAGTAGCTGAAAATTAATATCAAATACCTAAAACAGTTTCTATTATTCTGAATCAAAAGAGAATGCCATGACCAGGATTCGAAACTGGGTTATTGCGACCACAACGCAATGTCCTAACCACTAGACGATCACAGCAGTTAGTAAATGTAGCTGAAAATTAATATCAAATACCTAAAACAGATTATATTATACTGAATCAAAAGAGAATGCCATGACCAGAACCTGGGTTATTGCGACCACAACGCAATGTCCTAACCACTAGACGATCACAGCAGTTGAGAGAAAAAGCTGAAAAACAATTACATGTACTATCAAATTTGAAAAGCACTTTTTATTATAAGAAATCAAAATGGAATGCTATGACCAGGATTCGAACCTGGGTTATTGCGACCACAACGCAATGTCCTAACCACTAGACGCTCACAGCAGTTAGAAAAAGGAACTGGAAATTAATATCAAATACCTAAAACAGTTTATATTATACTGAATCAAAATAGAATGCCATTACCAGGATTCGAACCTGGGTTATTGCAACCACAACGCAATGTCCTAACCACTAGACGATCACAGCAGTTAGGAAATGTAGCTGAAAATTAATATCAAATACCTAAAACAGGTTCTATTATACTGAATCTAAAGAGAATGTCATGACCAGGATTCGAACCTGGGTTATTGCGACCACAACGCAATGTCCTAACCACTAGACGATCACAGCAGTTAGAAAAAGGAGCTGGAAATTAATATCAAATACCTAAAACAGTTTCTATTATACTGAATCAAAAAAGAATGCCATGACCAGGACTCGAACCTGGGTTATTGCGACCACAACGCAATGTCCTAACCACTAGACGATCACAGCAGTTGAGAGAAAATGCTGAAAATCAATTACATGTACTATCAAATTTTAAAAGCACTTTTTATTATAAGAAATCAAAATGGAATGCTATAACCAGGATTCGAACCTGGGCTATTGCGACCACAACGCAATGGGCTAACCACTAGACGATCACAGCAGTTAGGAAAAGTAGCTGAAAATTAATATCAAATACCTAAAACAGTTTCTATTATTCTGAATCAAAAGAGAATGCCATGATCAGGATTCGAACCTGGGTTTTTGCGACCACAACGCAATGTCCTAACCAATAGATGATCAAGGCAGACAGGAAGAGTAGCTAGAAATTAATATCAAATACCTAAAACAGTTTCTATTATTCTGAATCAAAAGAGAATGCCATGATCAGGATTCGAACCTGGGTTATTGCGACCACAACGCAAAGTCCTAACCACTAGACGATCACAGCAATTGAGAGAAAAAGCTGAAAATCAATTACATGTACTATCAAATTTGAAAAGCACTTTTTATTATAAGAAATCAAAATGGAATGCTATAACCAGGATTCGAACCTGGGTTATTGCGACCACAACGCAATGTCCTAACCACTAGACGATCACAGCAGTTAGGAAATGTAGCTGAAAATTAATATCAAATACCTAAAACAGGTTCTATTATACTGAATCAAAAGAGAATGCCATGACCAGGATTCGAACCTGGGTTATTGCGACCACAACGCAATGTCCTAACCACTAGATGATCAAGGCAGACAGGAAAAGTAGCTAGAAATTAATATCAAATACCTAAAACAGTTTCTATTATACTGAATCAAAAGAGAATGCCATGACCAGGATTCGAACCTGGGTTTTTGCGACCACAACGCAATGTCCTAACTACTAGATGATCAAGACAGACAGGAAAAGTAGCTAGAAATTAATATCAAATACCTAAAACAGTTTCTATTATACTGAATCAAAAGAGAATGCCATGACCAGGATTCGAACCTGGGTTTTTGCGACCACAACGCAATGTCCTAACCACTAGATGATCAAGGCAGACAGGAAAAATAGCTCGAAATTAATATCAAATACCTAAAACAGTTTCTATTATACTGAATCAAAAGAGAATGCCATGACCAGGATTCGAACCTGGGTTATTGCGACCACAACGCAATGTCCTAACCACTAGACGATCACAGCAGTTAGAATAAGGAGCTGGAAATTAATATCAAATACCTAAAACAGTTTCTATTATACTCAATCAAAAGGGAATGCCATGACCAGGATTCGAACCTGGGTTATTGCGACCACAACGCAATGTCCTAACCACTAGACGATCACAGCAGTTAGAATAAGGAGCTGGAAATTAATATCAAATACCTAAAACAGTTTCTATTATACTCAATCAAAAGGGAATGCCATGACCAGGATTCGAACCTGGGTTATTGCGACCACAACGCAATGTCCTAACCACTAGACGATCACAGCAGTTAGAATAAGGAGCTGGAAATTAATATCAAATACCTAAAACAGTTTCTATTATACTCAATCAAAATGGAATGCTATGACCAGGATTCGAACCTGGATTATTGCGACCACAACGCAATGTCCTAACCACTAGACGATCACAGCAGTTAGAATAAGGAGCTGGAAATTAATATCAAATACCTAAAACAGTTTCTATTATACTCAATCAAAAGGGAATGCCATGACCAGGATTCGAACCTGGGTTATTGCGACCACAACGCAATGTCCTAACCACTAGACGATCACAGCAGGTAGGAAATGTAGCTGAAAATTAATATCAAATACCTAAAACAGGTTCTATTATACTGAATCAAAAGAGAATGACATGACCAGGATTCGAACCTGGGTTATTGCGACCACAACGCAATGTCCTAAACACCAGACGATCATAGCAGTTGAGAGAAAAAGCTGAAAAACAATTACATGTACTATCAAACTTGAAAAGCACTTTTTATTATAAGAAATCAAAATGGAATGCTATGACCAGGATTCGAACCTGGGTTATTGCAACCACAACGCAATGTCCTAACCACTAGACGCTCACAGCAGTTAGAAAAAGGAACTGGAAATTAATATCAAATACCTAAAACAGTTTATATTATACTGAATCAAAATAGAATGCCATGACCAGGATTCGAACCTGGGTTATTGCGACCACAACGCAATGTCCTAACCACTAGACGACCACAGCAGGTAGGAAATGTAGCTGAAAATTAATATCAAATACCTAAAACAGGTTCTATTATACTGAATCAAAAGAGAATGCCATGACCAGGATTCGAACCTGGGTTATTGAGACCACAACGCAATGTCCTAACCACTAGACGATCACAGCAGTTGAGAGAAAATGCTGAAAATCAATTACATGTACTATCAAATTTGAAAAGCACTTTTTATTATAAGAAATCAAAATGGAATGCTATAACCAGGATTCGAACCCGGTTTATTGCGACCACAACGCAATGTGCTAACCACTAGACAATCACAGCAGTTAGGAAAAGTAGCTGAAAATTAATATCAAATACCTAAAACAGTTTCTATTATACTGAATCAAAAGAGAATGCCATGACCAGGATTCGAACCTGGGTTATTGCGACCACAACGCAATGTCCTAACCACTAGATGATCAAGGCAGACAGGAAAAGTAGCTAGAAATTAATATCAAATACCTAAAACAGTTTCTATTATACTGAATCAAAAGAGAATGCCATTACAAGGATTCGAACCTGGGTTATTGCGACCACAACGCAACGTGCTAACCACTAGACGATCACAGCAGTTAGGAAAAGTAGCTGAAAATTAATATCAAATACCTAAAACAGTTTCTATTATTCTGAATCAAAAGAGAATGCCATGACCAGGAGTCGAACCTGGGTTATTGCGACCACAACGCAATGTCCTAACCACTAGACGATCACAGCAGTTGAGAGAAAAAGCTGAAAAACAATTACATGTTCTATCAAATTTGAAAAGCACTTTTTATTATAAGAAATCAAAATGGAATGCTATAACCAGGATTCGAACCTGGGTTATTGCGAGCACAACGCAATGTGCTAACCACTAGACGACCACAGCAGTTAGGAAAAGTAGCTGAAAATTAATATCAAATACCTAAAACAGTTTCTATTATACTGAATCAAAAGAGAATGCCGTGACCAGGATTCGAACCTGGGTTTTTGCGACCACAACGCAATGTCCTAACCACTAGATGATCAAGGCAGACAGGAATAGTAGCTAGAAATTAATATCAAATACCTAAAACAGTTTCTATTATACTGAATCAAAAGAGAATGCCATGACCAGGATTCGAACCTGGGTTTTTGCGACCACAACGCAATGTCCTAACCACTAGATGATCAAGGCAGACAGGAAAAGTAGCTAGAAATCAATATAAAATACCTAAAACAGTTTCTATTATACTGAATCAAAAGAGAATGACATGACCAGGATTCGAACCTGGGTTATTGCGACCACAACGCAATGTCCTAACCACTAGACGATCACAGCAGTTAGAATAAGGAGCTGGAAATTAATATCAAATACCTAAAACAGTTTCTATTATACTCAATCAAAATGGAATGCTATGACCAGGATTCGAACCTGGATTATTGCGACCACAACGCAATGTCCTAACCACTAGACGATCACAGCAGTTAGAATAAGGAGCTGGAAATTAATATCAAATACCTAAAACAGTTTCTATTATACTCAATCAAAAGGGAATGCCATGACCAGGATTCGAACCTGGGTTATTGCGACCACAACGCAATGTCCTAACCACTAGACGATCACAGCAGGTAGGAAATGTAGCTGAAAATTAATATCAAATACCTAAAACAGGTTCTATTATACTGAATCAAAAGAGAATGACATGACCAGGATTCGAACCTGGGTTATTGCGACCACAACGCAATGTCCTAAACACCAGACGATCATAGCAGTTGAGAGAAAAAGCTGAAAAACAATTACATGTACTATCAAACTTGAAAAGCACTTTTTATTATAAGAAATCAAAATGGAATGCTATGACCAGGATTCGAACCTGGGTTATTGCAACCACAACGCAATGTCCTAACCACTAGACGCTCACAGCAGTTAGAAAAAGGAACTGGAAATTAATATCAAATACCTAAAACAGTTTATATTATACTGAATCAAAATAGAATGCCATGACCAGGATTCGAACCTGGGTTATTGCGACCACAACGCAATGTCCTAACCACTAGACGACCACAGCAGGTAGGAAATGTAGCTGAAAATTAATATCAAATACCTAAAACAGGTTCTATTATACTGAATCAAAAGAGAATGCCATGACCAGGATTCGAACCTGGGTTATTGAGACCACAACGCAATGTCCTAACCACTAGACGATCACAGCAGTTGAGAGAAAATGCTGAAAATCAATTACATGTACTATCAAATTTGAAAAGCACTTTTTATTATAAGAAATCAAAATGGAATGCTATAACCAGGATTCGAACCCGGTTTATTGCGACCACAACGCAATGTGCTAACCACTAGACAATCACAGCAGTTAGGAAAAGTAGCTGAAAATTAATATCAAATACCTAAAACAGTTTCTATTATACTGAATCAAAAGAGAATGCCATGACCAGGATTCGAACCTGGGTTATTGCGACCACAACGCAATGTCCTAACCACTAGATGATCAAGGCAGACAGGAAAAGTAGCTAGAAATTAATATCAAATACCTAAAACAGTTTCTATTATACTGAATCAAAAGAGAATGCCATTACAAGGATTCGAACCTGGGTTATTGCGACCACAACGCAACGTGCTAACCACTAGACGATCACAGCAGTTAGGAAAAGTAGCTGAAAATTAATATCAAATACCTAAAACAGTTTCTATTATTCTGAATCAAAAGAGAATGCCATGACCAGGAGTCGAACCTGGGTTATTGCGACCACAACGCAATGTCCTAACCACTAGACGATCACAGCAGTTGAGAGAAAAAGCTGAAAAACAATTACATGTTCTATCAAATTTGAAAAGCACTTTTTATTATAAGAAATCAAAATGGAATGCTATAACCAGGATTCGAACCTGGGTTATTGCGAGCACAACGCAATGTGCTAACCACTAGACGACCACAGCAGTTAGGAAAAGTAGCTGAAAATTAATATCAAATACCTAAAACAGTTTCTATTATACTGAATCAAAAGAGAATGCCGTGACCAGGATTCGAACCTGGGTTTTTGCGACCACAACGCAATGTCCTAACCACTAGATGATCAAAGCAGACAGGAAAAGTAGCTAGAAATTAATATCAAATACCTAAAACAGTTTATATTATACTGAATCAAAAGAGAATGCCATGACCAGGATTCGAACCTGGGTTTTTGCGACCACAACGCAATGTCCTAACCACTAGATGATCAAGGCAGACAGGAATAGTAGCTAGAAATTAATATCAAATACCTAAAACAGTTTCTATTATACTGAATCAAAAGAGAATGCCATGACCAGGATTCGAACCTGGGTTTTTGCGACCACAACGCAATGTCCTAACCACTAGATGATCAAGGCAGACAGGAAAAGTAGCTAGAAATCAATATAAAATACCTAAAACAGTTTCTATTATACTGAATCAAAAGAGAATGACATGACCAGGATTCGAACCTGGGTTATTGCGACCACAACGCAATGTCCTAACCACTAGACGATCACAGCAATTGAGAGAAAAAGCTGAAAATCAATTACATGTACTATCAAATTTGAAAAGCACTTTTTATTATAAGAAATCAAAATGGAATGCTATAACCAGGATTCGAACCTGGGTTATTGCGACCACAACGCAATGTCCTAACCACTAGACGCTCACAGCAGTTAGAAAAAGGAACTGGAAATTAATATCAAATACCTAAAACAGTTTATATTACACTGAATCAAAATAGAATGCCATGACCAGAATTCGAACCTGGGTTATTGCGACCACAACGCAATGTCCTAACCACTAGACGATCACAGCAGTTAGAATAAGGAGCTGGAAATTAATATCAAATACCTAAAACAGTTTCTATTATACTCAATCAAAAGAGAATGCCATGACCAGGATTCGAACCTGGGTTATTGCGACCACAACGCAATGTCCTAACCACTAGACGATCACAGCAGTTAGGAAATGTAGCTGAAAATTAATATCAAATACCTAAAACAGGTTCTATTATACTGAATCAAAAGAGAATGACATGACCAGGATTCGAACCTGGGTTATTGCGACCACAACGCAATGTCCTAACCACCAGACGATCATAGCAGTTGAGAGAAAAAGCTGAAAAACAATTACATGTACTATCAAATTTGAAAAGCACTTCTTATTATAAGAAATCAAAATGGAATGCTATGACCAGGATTCGAACCTGGGTTATTGCGACCACAACGCAATGTCCTAACCACTAGACGCTCACAGCAGTTAGAAAAAGGAACTGGAAATTAATATCAAATACCTAAAACAGTTTATATTATACTGAATCAAAATAGAATGCCATGACCAGGATTCGAACCTGGGTTATTGCGACCACAACGCAATGTCCTAACCACTAGACGATCACAGCAGTTAGAATAAGGAGCTGGAAATTAATATCAAATACCTAAAACAGTTTCTATTATACTCAATCAAAAGAGAATGCCATGACCAGGATTCGAACCTGGGTTATTGCGACCACAACGCAATGTCCTAACCACTAGACGATCACAGCAATTAGGAAATGTAGCTAAAAATTAATATCAAATACCTAAAACAGGTTCTATTATACTGAATCAAAAGAGAATGCCATGACCAGGATTCGAACCTGGGTTATTGCGACCACAACGCAATGTCCTAACCACTAGACGCTCACAGCAGTTAGAAAAAAGGAACTGGAAATTAATATCAAATACCTAAAACAGTTTATATTATACTGAATCAAAAGAGAATGCCATGACCAGGATTCGAACCTGGGTTATTGCGACCACAACGCAATGTCCTAACCACTACGCAATGTCCTAACCACTAGACGCTCACAGCAGTTAGAAAAAAGGAACTGGAAATTAATATCAAATACCTAAAACAGTTTATATTATACTGAATCAAAAGAGAATGCCATGACCAGAATTCGAACCTGGGTTATTGCGACCACAACGCAATGTGCTAACCACTAGACGCTCACAGCATTTAGGAAAAGTAGCTGAAAATTAATATCAAATACCTAAAACAGGTTCTATTATACTGAATCAAAAGAGAATGACATGACCAGGATTCGAACCTGGGTTATTGCGACCACAACGCAATGTCCTAACCACCAGACGATCATAGCAGTTGAGAGAAAAAGCTGAAAAACAATTACATGTACTATCAAATTTGAAAAGCACTTCTTATTATAAGAAATCAAAATGGAATGCTATGACCAGGATTCGAACCTGGGTTATTGCGACCACAACGCAATGTCCTAACCACTAGACGCTCACAGCAGTTAGAAAAAGGAACTGGAAATTAATATCAAATACCTAAAACAGTTTATATTATACTGAATCAAAATAGAATGCCATGACCAGGATTCGAACCTGGGTTATTGCGACCACAACGCAATGTCCTAACCACTAGACGATCACAGCAGTTAGAATAAGGAGCTGGAAATTAATATCAAATACCTAAAACAGTTTCTATTATACTCAATCAAAAGAGAATGCCATGACCAGGATTCGAACCTGGGTTATTGCGACCACAACGCAATGTCCTAACCACTAGACGATCACAGCAGTTAGGAAATGTAGCTGAAAATTAATATCAAATACCTAAAACAGGTTCTATTATACTGAATCAAAAGAGAATGCCATGACCAGGATTCGAACCTGGGTTATTGCGACCACAACGCAATGTCCTAACCACTAGACGCTCACAGCAGTTAGAAAAAAGGAACTGGAAATTAATATCAAATACCTAAAACAGTTTATATTATACTGAATCAAAAGAGAATGCCATGACCAGGATTCGAACCTGGGTTATTGCGACCACAACGCAATGTCCTAACCACTACGCAATGTCCTAACCACTAGACGCTCACAGCAGTTAGAAAAAAGGAACTGGAAATTAATATCAAATACCTAAAACAGTTTATATTATACTGAATCAAAAGAGAATGCCATGACCAGAATTCGAACCTGGGTTATTGCGACCACAACGCAATGTGCTAACCACTAGACGCTCACAGCATTTAGGAAAAGTAGCTGAAAATTAATATCAAATACCTAAAACAGTTTCTATTATTCTGAATTAAAAGAGAATGCCATGACCAGGATTCGAACCTGGGTTATTGCGACCACAACGCAATGTCCTAACCACTAGACGATCACAGCAGTTTAGAGAAAAAGCTGAAAAACAATTACATGTTCTATCAAATTTGAAAAGCACTTTTTATTATAAGAAATCAAAATGGAATGCTATGACAAGGATTCGAACCTGGGTTATTGCGACCACAACGCAATGTCCTAACCACTAGACTCTCACAGCAGTTAGAATAAGGAGCTGGAAATTAATTTCAAATACCTAAAACAGTTTATATTATACTGAATCAAAATAGAATGCCATGACCAGGATTCGAACCTGGGTTATTGAGACCACAACGCAATGTCCTAACCACTAGACGTTCACAGCAGTCAGAATAAGGAGCTGGAAATTAATATCAAATACCTAAAACAGTTTCTATTATACTCAATCAAAAGAGAATGCCATGACCAGGATTCGAACCTGGGTTATTGCGACCACAACGCAATGTCCTAACCACTAGACGATCACAGCAGTTAGGAAATGTAGCTGAAAATTAATATCAAATACCTAAAACAGGTTATATTATACTGAATCAAAAGAGAATGCCATGACCAGGATTCGAACCTGGGTTATTGCGACCACAACGCAATGTCCTAACCACTAGATGATCACAGCAGTTGAGAGAAAATGCTGAAAATCAATTACATGTACTATCAAATTTGAAAAGCACTTTTTATTGTAAGAAATCAAAATGGAATGCTATAACCAGGATTCCAACCTAGGGTTATTGCGACCACAACGCAATGTGCTAACCACTAGACAATCACAGCAGTTAGGAAAAGTAGCTGAAAATTAATATCAAATACCTAAAACAGGTTATATTATACTGAATCAAAAGAGAATGCCATGACCAGGATTCGAACCTGGGTTATTGCGACCACAACGCAATGTCCTAACCACTAGACGATCACAGCAGTTAGGAAATGTAGCTGAAAATTAATATCAAATACCTAAAACAGGTTATATTATACTGAATCAAAAGAGAATGCCATGACCAGGATTCGAACCTGGGTTATTGCGACCACAACGCAATGTCCTAACCACTAGACGATCACAGCAGTTAGGAAATGTAGCTGAAAATTAATATCAAATACCTAAAACAGGTTCTATTATACTGAATCAAAAGAGAATGCCATGACCAGGATTCGAACCTGGGTTATTGCGACCACAACGCAATGTCCTAACCACTAGACGATCACAGCAGTTAGAAAAAGGAGCTGGAAATTAATATCAAATACCTAAAACAGTTTCTATTATACTGAATCAAAAAAGAATGCCATGACCAGGACTCGAACCTGGGTTATTGCGACCACAACGCAATGTCCTAACCACTAGACGATCACAGCAGTTGAGAGAAAATGCTGAAAATCAATTACATGTACTATCAAATTTGAAAAGCACTTTTTATTATAAGAAATCAAAATGGAATGCTATAACCAGGATTCGAACCTGGGTTATTGCGACCACAACGCAATGTGCTAACCACTAGACGCTCACAGCAGTTAGAAAAAAGGAACTGGAAATTAATATCAAATACCTAAAACAGTTTATATTATACTGAATCAAAAGAGAATGCCATGACCAGGATTCGAACCTGGGTTATTGCGACCACAACGCAATGTCCTAACCACTAGACGCTCACAGCAGTTAGAAAAAAGGAACTGGAAATTAATATCAAATACTTAAAACAGTTTATATTATACTGAATCAAAAGAGAATGCCATGACCAGGATTCGAACCTGGGTTTTTGCGACCACAACGCAATGTCCTAACCACTAGATGATCAAGGCAGACAGGAAAAGTAGCTAGAAATTAATATCAAATACCTAAAACAGTTTCTATTATACTCAATCAAAAGAGAATGCCATTACAAGGATTCGAACCTGGGTTATTGCGACCACAACGCAATGTCCTAACCACTAGACGATCACAGCAGTTAGGAAAAGTAGCTGAAAATTAATATCAAATACTTAAAACAGTTTCTATTATACTGAATCAAAAGAGAATGCCATGACCAGGATTCGAACCTGGGTTATTGCGACCACAACGCAATGTCCTAACCACTAGACGATCACAGCAATTGAGAGAAAAAGCTGAAAATCAATTACATGTACTATCAAATTTGAAAAGCACTTTTTATTATAAGAAATCAAAATGGAATGCTATAACCAGGATTCGAACCTGGGTTATTGCGACCACAACGCAATGTCCTAACCACTAGACGATCACAGCAGTTAGAATAAGGAGCTGGAAATTAATATCAAATACCTAAAACAGTTTATATTATACTGAATCAAAATAGAATGCCATGACCAGGATTCGAACCTGGGTTATTGCGACCACAACGCAATGTCCTAAACTCTAGACGATCACAGCAGTTAGAATAAGGAGCTGGAAATTAATATCAAATACCTAAAACAGTTTATATTATACTGAATCAAAAGAGAATGCCATGACCAGGATTCGAACCAGGGTTATTGCGACCACAACGCAATGTCCTAACCACAAGACGCTCACAGCAGTTAGAAAAAAGGAACTGGAAATTAATATCAAATACCTAAAACAGTTTATATTATACTGAATCAAAAGAGAATGCCATGACCAGGATTCGAACCAGGGTTATTGCGACCACAACGCAATGTCCTAACCACTAGACTCTCACAGCAGTTAGAAAAAAGGAACTGGAAATTAATATCAAATACCTAAAACAGTTTATATTATACTGAATCAAAAGAGAATGCCATGACCAGAATTCGAACCTGGGTTATTGCGACCACAACGCAATGTCCTAACCACTAGACGCTCACAGCAGTTAGAAAAAAGGAACTGGAAATTAATATCAAATACCTAAAACAGTTTATATTATACTGAATCAAAAGAGAATGCCATGACCAGGATTCGAACCAGGGTTATTGCGACCACAACGCAATGTCCTAACCACTAGACTCTCACAGCAGTTAGAAAAAAAGGAACTGGAAATTAATATCAAATACCTAAAACAGTTTATATTATACTGAATCAAAAGAGAATGCCATGACCAGGATTCGAACCTGGGTTATTGCGACCACAACGCAATGTCCTAACCACTAGACGCTCACAGCAGTTAGAAAAAAGGATCTGGAAATTAATATCAAATACCTAAAACAGTTTATATTATACTGAATCAAAAGAGAATGCCATGACCAGGATTCGAACCAGGGTTATTGCGACCACAACGCAATGTCCTAACCACTAGACGCTCACAGCAGTTAGAAAAAAGGAACTGGAAATTAATATCAAATACTTAAAACAGTTTATATTATACTGAATCAAAAGAGAATGCCATGACCAGGATTCGAACCTGCGTTTTTGCGACCACAACGCAATGTCCTAACCACTAGATGATCAAGGCAGACACGAAAAGTAGCTAGAAATTAATATCAAATACCTAAAACAGTTTCTATTATACTGAATCAAAAGAGGATACCATTACAAGGATTCGAACCTGGGTTATTGCGACCACAACGCAATGTCCTAACCACTAGACGATCACAGCAGTTAGGAAAAGTAGCTGAAAATTAATATCAAATACCTAAAACAGTTTCTATTATTCTGAATCAAAAGAGAATGCCATGACCAGGATTCGAACCTGGGTTATTGCGACCACAACGCAATGTCCTAACCACTAGACGATCACAGCAGTTGAGACAAAATGCTGAAAAACAATTACATGTACTATCAAATTTGAAAAGCACTTTTTATTATAAGAAATCAAAATGGAATGCTATGACAAGGATTCGAACCTGGGTTATTGCGACCACAACGCAATGTCCTAACCACTATATGCTCACAGCAGTTAGAATAAGGAGCTGGAAATTAATATCAAATACCTAAAACAGTTTATATTATACTGAATCAAAATAGAATGCCATGACCAGGATTCGAACCTGGGTTATTGCGACCACAACGCAATGTCCTAACCACTAGACGATCACAGCAGTTAGAATAAGGAGCTGGAAATTAATATCAAATACATAAAACAGGTTATATTATACTGAATCAAAAGAGAATGCCATGACCAGGATTCGAACCTGGGTTATTGCGACCCCAACGCAATGTCCTAACCACTAGACGATCACAGCAGTTAGAAAAAGGAGATGGAAATTAATATCAAATACCTAAAACAGTTTCTATTATACTGAATCAAAAATGAATGCCATGACCAGGACTAGAAGTTGGGTTATTGCGACCACAACGCAATGTCCTAACCACAAGACGATTACAGCAGTTGAGAGAAAATGCTGAAAATCAATTACATGTACTATCAAATTTGAAAAGCACTTTTTATTATAAGAAATCAAAATGGAATGCTATAACCAGGATTCGAACCAGGGTTATTGCGACCACAACGCAATGTCCTAACCACTAGACTCTCACAGCAGTTAGAAAAAAGGAACTGGAAATTAATATCAAATACCTAAAACAGTTTATATTATACTGAATCAAAAGAGAATGCCATGACCAGGATTCGAACCTGGGTTATTGCGACCACAATGCAATGTCCTAACCACTAGACGCTCACAGCAGTTAGAAAAAAGGAACTGGAAATTAATATCAAATACTTAAAACAGTTTATATTATACTGAATCAAAAGAGAATGCCATGACCAGGATTCGAACCTGGGTTTTTGCGACCACAACGCAATGTCCTAACCACTAGATGATCAAGGCAGACAGGAAAAGTAGCTAGAAATTAATATCAAATACCTAAAACAGTTTATATTATACTGAATCAAAAGAGAATGCCATTACAAAGATTCGAACCTGGGTTATTGCGACCACAACGCAATGTGCTAACCACTAGACGATCACAGCAGTTGAGAGAAATATCTGAAAAACAATTACATGTACTATCAAATTTGAAAAGCACTTTTTATTATAAGAAATCAAAATGGAATGCTATGACAAGGATTCGAACCTGGGTTATTGCGACCACAACGCAATGTCCTAACCACTAGACTCTCACAGCAGTTAGAATAAGGAGCTGGAAATTAATTTCAAATACCTAAAACAGTTTATATTATACTGAATCAAAATAGAATGCCATGACCAGGATTCGAACCTGGGTTATTGAGACCACAACGCAATGTCCTAACCACTAGACGTTCACAGCAGTCAGAATAAGGAGCTGGAAATTAATATCAAATACCTAAAACAGTTTCTATTATACTCAATCAAAAGAGAATGCCATGACCAGGATTCGAACCTGGGTTATTGCGACCACAACGCAATGTCCTAACCACTAGACGATCACAGCAGTTAGGAAATGTAGCTGAAAATTAATATCAAATACCTAAAACAGGTTATATTATACTGAATCAAAAGAGAATGCCATGACCAGGATTCGAACCTGGGTTATTGCGACCACAACGCAATGTCCTAACCACTAGATGATCACAGCAGTTGAGAGAAAATGCTGAAAATCAATTACATGTACTATCAAATTTGAAAAGCACTTTTTATTGTAAGAAATCAAAATGGAATGCTATAACCAGGATTCCAACCTAGGGTTATTGCGACCACAACGCAATGTGCTAACCACTAGACAATCACAGCAGTTAGGAAAAGTAGCTGAAAATTAATATCAAATACCTAAAACAGGTTATATTATACTGAATCAAAAGAGAATGCCATGACCAGGATTCGAACCTGGGTTATTGCGACCACAACGCAATGTCCTAACCACTAGACGATCACAGCAGTTAGGAAATGTAGCTGAAAATTAATATCAAATACCTAAAACAGGTTATATTATACTGAATCAAAAGAGAATGCCATGACCAGGATTCGAACCTGGGTTATTGCGACCACAACGCAATGTCCTAACCACTAGACGATCACAGCAGTTAGGAAATGTAGCTGAAAATTAATATCAAATACCTAAAACAGGTTCTATTATACTGAATCAAAAGAGAATGCCATGACCAGGATTCGAACCTGGGTTATTGCGACCACAACGCAATGTCCTAACCACTAGACGATCACAGCAGTTAGAAAAAGGAGCTGGAAATTAATATCAAATACCTAAAACAGTTTCTATTATACTGAATCAAAAAAGAATGCCATGACCAGGACTCGAACCTGGGTTATTGCGACCACAACGCAATGTCCTAACCACTAGACGATCACAGCAGTTGAGAGAAAATGCTGAAAATCAATTACATGTACTATCAAATTTGAAAAGCACTTTTTATTATAAGAAATCAAAATGGAATGCTATAACCAGGAATCGAACCTGGGTTATTGCGACCACAACGCAATGTGCTAACCACTAGACGCTCACAGCAGTTAGAAAAAAGGAACTGGAAATTAATATCAAATACCTAAAACAGTTTATATTATACTGAATCAAAAGAGAATGCCATGACCAGGATTCGAACCTGGGTTATTGCGACCACAACGCAATGTCCTAACCACTAGACGCTCACAGCAGTTAGAAAAAAGGAACTGGAAATTAATATCAAATACTTAAAACAGTTTATATTATACTGAATCAAAAGAGAATGCCATGACCAGGATTCGAACCTGGGTTTTTGCGACCACAACGCAATGTCCTAACCACTAGATGATCAAGGCAGACAGGAAAAGTAGCTAGAAATTAATATCAAATACCTAAAACAGTTTCTATTATACTCAATCAAAAGAGAATGCCATTACAAGGATTCGAACCTGGGTTATTGCGACCACAACGCAATGTCCTAACCACTAGACGATCACAGCAGTTAGGAAAAGTAGCTGAAAATTAATATCAAATACTTAAAACAGTTTCTATTATACTGAATCAAAAGAGAATGCCATGACCAGGATTCGAACCTGGGTTATTGCGACCACAACGCAATGTCCTAACCACTAGACGATCACAGCAATTGAGAGAAAAAGCTGAAAATCAATTACATGTACTATCAAATTTGAAAAGCACTTTTTATTATAAGAAATCAAAATGGAATGCTATAACCAGGATTCGAACCTGGGTTATTGCGACCACAACGCAATGTCCTAACCACTAGACGATCACAGCAGTTAGAATAAGGAGCTGGAAATTAATATCAAATACCTAAAACAGTTTATATTATACTGAATCAAAATAGAATGCCATGACCAGGATTCGAACCTGGGTTATTGCGACCACAACGCAATGTCCTAAACTCTAGACGATCACAGCAGTTAGAATAAGGAGCTGGAAATTAATATCAAATACCTAAAACAGTTTATATTATACTGAATCAAAAGAGAATGCCATGACCAGGATTCGAACCAGGGTTATTGCGACCACAACGCAATGTCCTAACCACAAGACGCTCACAGCAGTTAGAAAAAAGGAACTGGAAATTAATATCAAATACCTAAAACAGTTTATATTATACTGAATCAAAAGAGAATGCCATGACCAGGATTCGAACCAGGGTTATTGCGACCACAACGCAATGTCCTAACCACTAGACTCTCACAGCAGTTAGAAAAAAGGAACTGGAAATTAATATCAAATACCTAAAACAGTTTATATTATACTGAATCAAAAGAGAATGCCATGACCAGAATTCGAACCTGGGTTATTGCGACCACAACGCAATGTCCTAACCACTAGACGCTCACAGCAGTTAGAAAAAAGGAACTGGAAATTAATATCAAATACCTAAAACAGTTTATATTATACTGAATCAAAAGAGAATGCCATGACCAGGATTCGAACCAGGGTTATTGCGACCACAACGCAATGTCCTAACCACTAGACTCTCACAGCAGTTAGAAAAAAAGGAACTGGAAATTAATATCAAATACCTAAAACAGTTTATATTATACTGAATCAAAAGAGAATGCCATGACCAGGATTCGAACCTGGGTTATTGCGACCACAACGCAATGTCCTAACCACTAGACGCTCACAGCAGTTAGAAAAAAGGAACTGGAAATTAATATCAAATACCTAAAACAGTTTATATTATACTGAATCAAAAGAGAATGCCATGACCAGGATTCGAACCAGGGTTATTGCGACCACAACGCAATGTCCTAACCACTAGACGCTCACAGCAGTTAGAAAAAAGGAACTGGAAATTAATATCAAATACTTAAAACAGTTTATATTATACTGAATCAAAAGAGAATGCCATGACCAGGATTCGAACCTGCGTTTTTGCGACCACAACGCAATGTCCTAACCACTAGACGATCACAGCAGTTAGGAAAAGTAGCTGAAAATTAATATCAAATACCTAAAACAGTTTCTATTATACTGAATCAAAAGAGAATGCCATGACCAGGATTCGAACCTGGGTTATTGCGACCACAACGCAATGTCCTAACCACTAGACGATCACAGCAGTTAGAAAATGTAGCTGAAAATTAATATCAAATACCTAAAACAGGTTCTATTATACTGAATCAAAAGAGAATGCCATGACCAGGATTCGAACCTGGGTTATTGCGACCACAACGCAATGTCCTAACCACTAGACGATCACAGCAGTTGAGAGAAAAAGCTGAAAAACAATTACATGTACTATCAAATTTGAAAAGCACTTTTTATTATAAGAAATCAAAATGGAATGCTATGACCAGGATTCGAACCTGGGTTATTGCGACCACAACGCAATGTCCTAACCACTAGACGCTCACAGCAGTTAGAAAAAGAAACTGGAAATTAATATCAAATACCTAAAACAGTTTCTATTATACTGAATCAAAAGAGAATGGCATGACCAGGATTCGAACCTGGGTTATTGCGACCACAACGCAATGTCCTAACCACTAGACGATCACAGCAGTTAGAAAAAGGAGCTGGAAATTAATATCAAATACCTAAAACAGTTTCTATTATACTGAATCAAAAAAGAATGCCATGACCAGGACTCGAACCTGGGTTATTGCGACCACAACGCAATGTCCTAACCACTAGACGATCACAGCAGTTGAGAGAAAATGCTGAAAATCAATTACATGTACTATCCAATTTGAAAAGCACTTTTTATTATAAGAAATCAAAATGGAATGCTATAACCAGGATTCGAACCTGGGTTATTGCGACCACAACGCAATGGGCTAACCATTAGACGATCACAGCAGTTAGGAAAAGTAGCTGAAAATTAATATCAAATACCTAAAACAGTTTCTATTATACTGAATCAAAAGAGAATGCCATGACCAGGATTCGAACCTGGGTTTTTTGAGACCACAACGCAATGTCCTAACCAATAGATGATCAAGGCAGACAGGAAAAGTAGCTAGAAATTAATATCAAATACCTAAAACAGTTTCTATTATACTGAATCAAAAGAGAATGCCATGACCAGGATTCGAACCTGGGTTATTGCGACCACAACGCAATGTCCTAACCACTAGACGATCACAACAGTTAGGAAATGTAGCTGAAAATTAATATCAAATACCTAAAACAGGTTCTATTATACTGAATCAAAAGAGAATACCATGAACAAGATTCGAACCTGGGTTATTGCGACCACAACGCAATGTCCTAACCACTAGACGATCACAGCAGTTGAGAGAAAATGCTGAAAATCAATTACATGTACTATCAAATTTGAAAAGCACTTTTTATTATAAGAAATCAAAATGGAATGCTATAACCAGGATTCGATCCTGGGTTATTGCGACCACAACGCAATGGGCTAACCAATAGACGATCACAGCAGTTAGGAAAAGTAGCTGAAAATTAATATCAAATACCTAAAACAGTTTCTATTATTCTGAATCAAAAGAGAATGCCATGACCAGGATTCGAACCTGGGTTATTGCGACCACAACGCAATGTCCTAACCACTAGATGATCACAGCAGACAGGAAAAGTAGCTGAAAATTAATATCAAATACCTAAAACAGTTTCTATTATACTGAATCAAAAGAAAATGCCGTGACCAGGATTCGAACCTGGGTTATTGCGACCACAACGCAATGTCCTAACCACTAGACGCTCACAGCAGTTAGAAAAAGGAACTGGAAATTAATATCAAATACCTAAAACAGTTTATATTATACTGAATCAAAATAGAATGCCATGACCAGAATTCGAACCTGGGTTATTGCAACCACAACGCAATGTCCTAACCACTAGACGATCACAGCAGTTAGAAGAAAGGAACTGGAAATTAATATCAAATACCTAAAACAGTTTATATTATACTGAATCAAAAGAGAATGCCATGACCAGGATTCGAACCAGGGTTATTGCGACCACAACGCAATGTCCTAACCACTAGACGCTCACAGCAGTTAGAAAAAGGAACTGGAAATTAATATCAAATACCTAAAACAGTTTATATTATACTGAATCAAAATAGAATGCCATGACCAGAATTCGAACCTGGGTTATTGCAACCACAACGCAATGTCCTAACCACTAGACGATCACAGCAGTTAGAAGAAAGGAACTGGAAATTAATATCAAATACCTAAAACAGTTTATATTATACTGAATCAAAAGAGAATGCCATGACCAGGATTCGAACCAGGGTTATTGCGACCACAACGCAATGTCCTAACCACTAGACGCTCACAGCAGTTAGAAAAAAGGAACTGGAAATTAATATCAAATACCTAAAACAGTTTATATTATACTGAATCAAAAGAGAATGCCATGACCAGGATTCGAATCTGGGTTTTTGCGACCACAACGCAATGTCCTAACCACTAGACGATCACAGCAGTTAGAATAAGGAGCTGGAAATTAATATCAAATACCTAAAACAGTTTCTATTATACTCAATCAAAAGAGAATGCCATGACCAGGATTCGAACCTGGGTTATTGCGACCACAACGCAATGTCCTAACCACTAGACGATCACAGCAGTTAGGAAAAGTAGCTGAAAATTAATATCAAATACCTAAAAGAGTTTCTATTATTCTCAATCAAAAGAGAATGCCATGACCAGGATTCGAACCTGGGTTATTGCGACCACAACGCAATGTCCTAACCACTAGACGATCACAGCAGTTTAGAGAAAAAGATGAAAAACAATTACATGTTCTATCAAATTTGAAAAGCACTTTTTATTATAAGAAATCAAAATGGAATGCTATGACAAGGATTCGAACCTGGGTTATTGCGACCACAACGCAATGTCCTAACCACTAGACGCTCACAGCTGTTAGAATAAGGAGCTGGAAATTAATATCAAATACCTAAAACAGTTTATATTATACTGAATCAAAATAGAATGCCATGACCAGGATTCGAACCTGGGTTATTGCGACCACAACGCAATGTCCTAACCACTAGACGCTCACAGCAGTTAGAATAAGGAGCTGGAAATTAATATCAAATACCTAAAACAGTTTCTATTATACTCAATCAAAAGAGAATGCCATGACCAGGATTCGAACCTGGGTTATTGCGACCACAACGCAATGTCCTAACCACTAGACGATCACAGCAGTTAGAATAAGGAGCTGGAAATTAATATCAAATACCTAAAACAGTTTCTATTATACTGAATCAAAAGAGAATGCCATGACCAGGATTCGAACCTGGGTTATTGCGACCACAACGCAATGTCCTAACCACTAGACGATCACAGCAATTGAGAGAAAAAGCTGAAAATCAATTACATGTACTATCAAATTTGAAAAGCACTTTTTATTATAAGAAATCAAAATGGAATGCTATGACCAGGATTCGAACCTGGGTTATTGCGACCACAACGCAATGTCCTAACCACTAGACGATCACAGCAGTTAGAAAAAAGGAACTGGAAATTAATATCAAATACCTAAAACAGTTTATATTATACTGAATCAAAAGAGAATGCCATGACCAGGATTCGAACATGGGTTATTGCGACGACAACGCAATGTCCTAACCACTAGACGATCACAGCAGTTAGAATAAGGAGCTGGAAATTAATATCAAATACCTAAAACAGTTTCTATTATACTCAATCAAAAGAGAATGCCATGACCAGGATTCGAACCTGGGTTATTGCGACCACAACGCAATGTCCTAACCACTAGACGATCACAGCAGTTAGGAAATGTAGCTGAAAATTAATATCAAATACCTAAAACAGGTTATATTATACTGAATCAAAAGAGAATGCCATGACCAGGATTCGAACCTGGGTTTTTTGAGACCACAACGCAATGTCCTAACCAATAGATGATCAAGGCAGACAGGAAAAGTAGCTAGAAATTAATATCAAATACCTAAAACAGTTTCTATTATACTGAATCAAAAGAGAATGCCATGACCAGGATTCGAACCTGGGTTATTGCGACCACAACGCAATGTCCTAACCACTAGACGATCACAACAGTTAGGAAATGTAGCTGAAAATTAATATCAAATACCTAAAACAGGTTCTATTATACTGAATCAAAAGAGAATACCATGAACAGGATTCGAACCTGGGTTATTGCGACCACAACGCAATGTCCTAACCACTAGACGATCACAGCAGTTGAGAGAAAATGCTGAAAATCAATTACATGTACTATCAAATTTGAAAAGCACTTTTTATTATAAGAAATCAAAATGGAATGCTATAACCAGGATTCGAACCTGGGTTATTGCGACCACAACGCAATGGGCTAACCAATAGACGATCACAGCAGTTAGGAAAAGTAGCTGAAAATTAATATCAAATACCTAAAACAGTTTCTATTATTCTGAATCAAAAGAGAATGCCATGACCAGGATTCGAAACTGGGTTATTGCGACCACAACGCAATGTCCTAACCACTAGACGATCACAGCAGTTAGGAAAAGTAGCTGAAAATTAATATCAAATACCTAAAACAGTTTCTATTATACTGAATCAAAAGAAAATGCCGTGACCAGGATTCGAACCTGGGTTATTGCGACCACAACGCAATGTCCTAACCACTAGACGATCACAGCAATTGAGAGAAAAAGCTGAAAATCAATTACATGTACTATCAAATTTGAAAAGCACTTTTTATTATAAGAAATCAAAATGGAATGCTATGACCAGGATTCGAACCTGGATTATTGCGACCACAACGCAATGTCCTAACCACTAGACGCTCACAGCAGTTAGAAAAAGGAACTGGAAATTAATATCAAATACCTAAAACAGTTTATATTATACTGAATCAAAATAGAATGCCATGACCAGAATTCGAACCTGGGTTATTGCGACCACAACGCAATGTCCTAACCACTAGACGATCACAGCAGTTAGAAGAAAGGAACTGGAAATTAATATCAAATACCTAAAACAGTTTATATTATACTGAATCAAAAGAGAATGCCATGACCAGGATTCGAACCAGGGTTATTGCGACCACAACGCAATGTCCTAACCACTAGACGCTCACAGCAGTTAGAAAAAAGGAACTGGAAATTAATATCAAATACCTAAAACAGTTTATATTATACTGAATCAAAAGAGAATGCCATGACCAGGATTCGAATCTGGGTTTTTGCGACCACAACGCAATGTCCTAACCACTAGACGATCACAGCAGTTAGAATAAGGAGCTGGAAATTAATATCAAATACCTAAAACAGTTTCTATTATACTCAATCAAAAGAGAATGCCATGACCAGGATTCGAACCTGGGTTATTGCGACCACAACGCAATGTCCTAACCACTAGACGATCACAGCAGTTAGGAAAAGTAGCTGAAAATTAATATCAAATACCTAAAAGAGTTTCTATTATTCTCAATCAAAAGAGAATGCCATGACCAGGATTCGAACCTGGGTTATTGCGACCACAACGCAATGTCCTAACCACTAGACGATCACAGCAGTTTAGAGAAAAAGATGAAAAACAATTACATGTTCTATCAAATTTGAAAAGCACTTTTTATTATAAGAAATCAAAATGGAATGCTATGACAAGGATTCGAACCTGGGTTATTGCGACCACAACGCAATGTCCTAACCACTAGACGCTCACAGCTGTTAGAATAAGGAGCTGGAAATTAATATCAAATACCTAAAACAGTTTATATTATACTGAATCAAAATAGAATGCCATGACCAGGATTCGAACCTGGGTTATTGCGACCACAACGCAATGTCCTAACCACTAGACGCTCACAGCAGTTAGAATAAGGAGCTGGAAATTAATATCAAATACCTAAAACAGTTTCTATTATACTCAATCAAAAGAGAATGCCATGACCAGGATTCGAACCTGGGTTATTGCGACCACAACGCAATGTCCTAACCACTAGACGATCACAGCAGTTAGGAAATGTAGCTGAAAATTAATATCAAATACATAAAACAGGTTATATTATACTGAATCAAAAGAGAATGCTATGACCAGGATTCGAACCTGGGTTAATACGACCACAACGCAATGTCCTAACCACTAGACGATCACAGCAATTGAGAGAAAAAGCTGAAAATCAATTACATGTACTATCAAATTTGAAAAGCACTTTTTATTGTAAGAAATCAAAATGGAATGCTATAACCAGGATTCGAACCTAGGGTTATTGCGACCACAACGCAATGTGCTAACCACTAGACGATCACAGCAGTTAGGAAAAGTAGCTGAAAATTAATATCAAATACCTAAAACAGTTTCTATTATACTGAATCAAAAGAGAATGCCATGACCAGGATTCGAACCTGGGTTATTGCGACCACAACGCAATGTCCTAACCACTAGACGATCACAGCAGTTAGAATAAGGAGCTGGAAATTAATATCAAATACCTAAAGCAGTTTATATTATACTGAATCAAAATAGAATGCCATGACCAGGATTCGAACCTGGGTTATTGCGACCACAACGCAATGTCCTAACCACTAGACGATCACAGCAGTCAGAATAAGGAGCTGGAAATTAATATCAAATACCTAAAACAGTTTATATTATACTGAATCAAAAGAGAATGCCATGACCAGGATTCGAACCAGGGTTATTGCGACCACAACGCAATGTCCTAACCACTAGACGCTCACAGCAATTAGAAAAAAAGGAACTGGAAATTAATATCAAATACCTAAAACAGTTTATATTATACTGAATCAAAAGAGAATGCCATGACCAGGATTCGAACCTGCGTTTTTGCGACCACAACGCAATGTCCTAACCACTAGATGATCAAGGCAGACAGGAAAAGTAGCTAGAAATTAATATCAAATACCTAAAACAGTTTCTATTATACTGAATCAAAAGAGAATGCCATTACAAGGATTCGAACCTGGGTTATTGCGACCACAACGCAATGTCCTAACCACTAGACGATCACAGCAGTTAGAAAAAAGGAACTGGAAATTAATATCAAATACCTAAAACAGTTTATATTATACTGAATCAAAAGAGAATGCCATGACCAGGATTCGAACCTGGGTTATTGCGACCACAACGCAATGTCCTAACCACTAGACGATCACAGCAGTTAGAATAAGGAGCTGGAAATTAATATCAAATACCTAAAACAGTTTCTATTATACTGAATCAAAAGAGAATGCCATGACCAGGATTCGAACCTGGGTTATTGCGACCACAACGCAATGTCCTAACCACTAGACGATCACAGCAATTGAGAGAAAAAGCTGAAAATCAATTACATGTACTATCAAATTTGAAAAGCACTTTTTATTATAAGAAATCAAAATGGAATGCTATGACCAGGATTCGAACCTGGGTTATTGCGACCACAACGCAATGTCCTAACCACTAGACGATCACAGCAGTTAGAAAAAAGGAACTGGAAATTAATATCAAATACCTAAAACAGTTTATATTATACTGAATCAAAAGAGAATGCCATGACCAGGATTCGAACATGGGTTATTGCGACGACAACGCAATGTCCTAACCACTAGACGATCACAGCAGTTAGAATAAGGAGCTGGAAATTAATATCAAATACCTAAAACAGTTTCTATTATACTCAATCAAAAGAGAATGCCATGACCAGGATTCGAACCTGGGTTATTGCGACCACAACGCAATGTCCTAACCACTAGACGATCACAGCAGTTAGGAAATGTAGCTGAAAATTAATATCAAATACCTAAAACAGGTTATATTATACTGAATCAAAAGAGAATGCCATGACCAGGATTCGAACCTGGGTTTTTTGAGACCACAACGCAATGTCCTAACCAATAGATGATCAAGGCAGACAGGAAAAGTAGCTAGAAATTAATATCAAATACCTAAAACAGTTTCTATTATACTGAATCAAAAGAGAATGCCATGACCAGGATTCGAACCTGGGTTATTGCGACCACAACGCAATGTCCTAACCACTAGACGATCACAACAGTTAGGAAATGTAGCTGAAAATTAATATCAAATACCTAAAACAGGTTCTATTATACTGAATCAAAAGAGAATACCATGAACAGGATTCGAACCTGGGTTATTGCGACCACAACGCAATGTCCTAACCACTAGACGATCACAGCAGTTGAGAGAAAATGCTGAAAATCAATTACATGTACTATCAAATTTGAAAAGCACTTTTTATTATAAGAAATCAAAATGGAATGCTATAACCAGGATTCGAACCTGGGTTATTGCGACCACAACGCAATGGGCTAACCACTAGACGATCACAGCAGTTAGAATAAGGAGCTGGAAATTAATATCAAATACCTAAAACAGTTTCTATTATACTGAATCAAAAGAGAATGCCATGACCAGGATTCGAACCTGGGTTATTGCGACCACAACGCAATGTCCTAACCACTAGACGATCACAGCAATTGAGAGAAAAAGCTGAAAATCAATTACATGTACTATCAAATTTGAAAAGCACTTTTTATTATAAGAAATCAAAATGGAATGCTATGACCAGGATTCGAACCTGGGTTATTGCGACCACAACGCAATGTCCTAACCACTAGACGATCACAGCAGTTAGAAAAAAGGAACTGGAAATTAATATCAAATACCTAAAACAGTTTATATTATACTGAATCAAAAGAGAATGCCATGACCAGGATTCGAACATGGGTTATTGCGACGACAACGCAATGTCCTAACCACTAGACGATCACAGCAGTTAGAATAAGGAGCTGGAAATTAATATCAAATACCTAAAACAGTTTCTATTATACTCAATCAAAAGAGAATGCCATGACCAGGATTCGAACCTGGGTTATTGCGACCACAACGCAATGTCCTAACCACTAGACGATCACAGCAGTTAGGAAATGTAGCTGAAAATTAATATCAAATACCTAAAACAGGTTATATTATACTGAATCAAAAGAGAATGCCATGACCAGGATTCGAACCTGGGTTATTGCGACCACAACGCAATGTCCTAACCACTAGACGATCACAGCAGTTAGAAAAAGGAGCTGGAAATTAATATCAAATACCTAAAACAGTTTCTATTATACTGAATCAAAAAAGAATGCCATGACCAGGACTAGGAGCTGGGTTATTGCGACCACAACGCAATGTCCTAACCACTAGACGATCACAGCAATTGAGAGAAAAAGCTGAAAATCAATTACATGTACTATCAAATTTGAAAAGCACTTTTTATTGTAAGAAATCAAAATGGAATGCTATAACCAGGATTCGAACCTAGGGTTATTGCGACCACAACGCAATGTGCTAACCACTAGACGATCACAGCAGTTAGGAAAAGTAGCTGAAAATTAATATCAAATACCTAAAACAGTTTCTATTATACTGAATCAAAAGAGAATGCCATGACCAGGATTCGAACCTGGGTTATTGCGACCACAACGCAATGTCCTAACCACTAGACGATCACAGCAGTTAGAATAAGGAGCTGGAAATTAATATCAAATACCTAAAACAGTTTATATTATACTGAATCAAAATAGAATGCCATGACCAGGATTCGAACCTGGGTTATTGCGACCACAACGCAATGTCCTAACCAGTAGACGATCACAGCAGTTAGAATAAGGAGCTGGAAATTAATATCAAATACCTAAAACAGTTTATATTATACTGAATCAAAATGGAATGCCATGACCAGGATTCGAACCTGGGTTATTGCGACCACAACGCAATGTCCTAACCTCTAGACGATCACAGCAGTTAGAATAAGGAGCTGGAAATTAATATCAAATACCTAAAACAGTTTATATTATACTGAATCAAAAGAGAATGCCATGACCAGGATTCGAACCAGGGTTATTGCGACCACAACGCAATGTCCTAACCACAAGACGCTCACAGCAGTTAGAAAAAAGGAACTGGAAATTAATATCAAATACCTAAAACAGTTTATATTATACTGAATCAAAAGAGAATGCCATGACCAGGATTCGAACCAGGGTTATTGCGACCACAACGCAATGTCCTAACCACTAGACTCTCACAGCAGTTAGAAAAAAGGAACTGGAAATTAATATCAAATACCTAAAACAGTTTATATTATACTGAATCAAAAGAGAATGCCATGACCAGAATTCGAACCTGGGTTATTGCGACCACAACGCAATGTCCTAACCACTAGACGCTCACAGCAGTAAGAAAAAAGGAACTGGAAATTAATATCAAATACCTAAAACAGTTTATATTATACTGAATCAAAAGAGAATGCCATGACCAGGATTCGAACCTGGGTTTTTGCGACCACAACGCAATGTCCTAACCACTAGATGATCAAGGCAGACAGGAAAAGTAGCTAGAAATTAATATCAAATACCTAAAACAGTTTCTATTATACTGAATCAAAAGAGAATGCCATTACAAGGATTCGAACCTGGGTTATTGCGACCACAACGCAATGTGCTAACCACTAGATGATCACAGCAGTTGAGAGAAAAAGCTGAAAAACAATTACATGTACTATCAAATTTGAAAAGCACTTTTTATTATAAGAAATCAAAATAGAATGCTATGACCAGGATTCGAACGTGGGTTATTGCGACCACAACGCAATGTCCTAACCACCAGACGCTCACAGCAGTTGAGAGAAAAAGCTGAAAAACAATTACATGTACTATCAAATTTGAAAAGCACTTTTTATTATAAGAAATCAAAATAGAATGCTATGACCAGGATTCGAACCTGGGTTATTGCGACCACAACCCAATGTCCTAACCACTAGACGATCACAGCAGTTAGAAAAAGGAGCTTGAAATTAATATCAAATACCTAAAACAGGTTCTATTATACTCAATCAAAAGAGAATGCCATGACCAGGATTCGAACCTGGGTTATTGCGACCACAACGCAATGTCCTAACCACTAGACGATCACAGCAGTTAGGAAATGTAGCTGAAAATAAATATCAAATACCTAAAACAGGTTCTATTATACTGAATCAAAAGAGAATGCCATGACCAGGATTCGAACCTGGGTTATTGCGACCACAACGCAATGTCCTAACCACTAGACGATCACAGCAGTTAGAAAAAGGAGCTGGAAATTAATATCAAATACCTAAAACAGTTTATATTATACTGAATCAAAAAAGAATGCCATGACCAGGACTCGAACCAGGGTTATTGCGACCACAACGCAATGTCCTAACCACTAGACGATCACAGCAGTTGAGAGAAAAAGCTGAAAAACCATTACATGTACTATCAAATTTGAAAAGCACTTTTTATTATAAGAAATCAAAATGGAATGCTATGACCAGGATTCGAACCTGGGTTATTGCGACCACAACGCAATGTCCTAACCACTAGACGCTCACAGCAGTTAGAAAAAGGAACTGGAAATTAATATCAAATACCTAAAACAGTTTATATTATACTGAATCAAAATAGAATGCCATGACCAGGATTCGAACCTGGGTTAATGCGACCACAACGCAATGTCCTAACCACTAGACGATCACAGCAGTTAGGAAATGTAGCTGAAAATTAATATCAAATACCTAAAACAGGTTCTATTATACTGAATCAAAAGAGAATGCCATGACCGGGATTCGAACCTGGGTTATTGCGACCACAACCCAATGTCCTAACCACTAGACGATCACAGCAGTTAGAAAAAGGAGCTTGAAATTAATATCAAATACCTAAAACAGGTTCTATTATACTCAATCAAAAGAGAATGCCATGACCAGGATTCGAACCTGGGTTATTGCGACCACAACGCAATGTCCTAACCACTAGACGATCACAGCAGTTAGGAAATGTAGCTGAAAATAAATATCAAATACCTAAAACAGGTTCTATTATACTGAATCAAAAGAGAATGCCATGACCAGGATTCGAACCTGGGTTATTGCGACCACAAGGCAATGTCCTAACCACTGGACGATCACAGCAGTTAGAAAAAGGAGCTGGAAATTAATATCAAATACCTAAAACAGTTTCTATTATACTGAATCAAAAAAGAATGCCATGACCAGGACTCGAACCAGGGTTATTGCGACCACAACGCAATGTCCTAACCACTAGACGATCACAGCAGTTGAGAGAAAAAGATGAAAAACAATTACATGTACTATCAAATTTGAAAAGCACTTTTTATTATAAGAATCCAAAATGGACTGCTATGACTAGGATTCGAACCTGGGTTATTGCGACCACAACCCAATGTGCTAACCACTAGACGATCACAGCAGTTAGGAAAAGTAGCTGAAAATTAATATCAAATACCTAAAACAGTTTCTATTATTCTGAATCAAAAAAGAATGCCATGACCAGGATTCGAACCTGGGTTATTGCGACCACAACGCAATGTCCTAACCACTAGACGATCACAGCAGTTAGAAAAAGGAACTGGAAATTAATATCAAATACCTAAAACAGTTTATATTATACTGAATCAAAATAGAATGCCATGACCAGGATTCGAACCTGGGTTATTGCGACCACAACGCAATGTCCTAACCACTAGACGATCACAGCAGTTAGGAAATGTAGCTGAAAATTAATATCAAATACCTAAAACAGTTTATATTATACTGAATCAAAATAGAATGCCATGACCAGGATTCGAACCTGGGTTATTGCGACCACAACGCAATGTCCTAACCACTAGACGATCACAGCAGTTAGGAAAAGTAGCTGAAAATTAATATCAAATACCTAAAACAGTTTATATTATTCTGAATCAAAATAGAATGCCATGACCAGGATTCGAACCTGGGTTATTGCGACCACAACGGAATGTCCTAACCACTAGACGATCACAGCAGTTAGAAAAAGGAACTGGAAATTAATATCAAATACCTAAAACAGTTTATATTATACTGAATCAAAATAGAATGCCATGACCAGGATTCGAACCTGGGTTATTGCGACCACAACGCAATGTCCTAACCACGAGACGATCACAGCAGTTAGGAAATGTAGCTGAAAATTAATATCAAATACCTAAAACAGTTTCTATTATACTGAATCAAAAAAGAATGCCATGACCAGGACTCGAACCAGGGTTATTGCGACCACAACGCAATGTCCTAACCACCAGACGCTCACAGCAGTTGAGAGATAAAGCTGAAAAACAATTACATGTACTATCAAATTTGAAAAGCACTTTTTATTATAAGAAATCAAAATAGAACGCTATGACCAGGATTCGAACCTGGGTTATTGCGACCACAACGCAATGTCCTAACCACTAGACGCTCACAGCTGTTAGAAAAAGGAACTGGAAATTAATATCAAATACCTAAAACAGTTTATATTATACTGAATCAAAATAGAATGCCATGACCAGGATTCGAACCTGGGTTATTGCGACCACAACGCAATGTCCTAACCACTAGACGATCACAGCAGTTAGGAAATGTAGCTGAAAATTAATATCAAATACCTAAAACAGGTTCTATTATACTGAATCAAAAGAGAATGCCATGACCAGGATTCGAACCTGGGTTATTGCGACCACAACGCAATGTCCTAACCACGAGACGATCACAGCAGTTAGGAAATGTAGCTGAAAATTAATATCAAATACCTAAAACAGGTTCTATTATACTGAATCAAAAGAGAATGCCATGACCAGGATTCGAACCTGGGTTATTGCGACCACAACGCAATGTCCTAACCACTAGACGATCACAGCAGTTAGAAAAAGGAGCTGGAAATTAATATCAAATACCTAAAACAGTTTCTATTATACTGAATCAAAAAAGAATGCCATGACCAGGACTGGAACCTGGGTTATTGCGACCACAACGCAATGTCCTAACCACTAGACGATCACAGCAGTTGAGAGAAAATGCTGAAAATCAATTACATGTACTATCAAATTTGAAAAGCACTTTTTATTATAAGAAATCAAAATGGAATGCTATAACCAGGATTCGAACCTGGGTTATTGCGACTACAACGCAATGGGCTAACCACTAGACGATCACAGCAGTTCGGAAAAGTAGCTGAAAATTAATATCAAATACCTAAAACAGTTTCTATTATACTGAATCAAAAGAGAATGCCATGACCAGGATTCGAAACTGGGTTATTGCGACCACAACGCAATGTCCTAACCACTAGATGATCAAGGCAGACAGGAAAAGTAGCTGAAAATTAATATCAAATACCTAAAACAGTTTATATTATACTGAATCAAAATAGGATGCCATGACCAGGATTCGAACCTGGGTTATTGCGACCACAACGCAATGTCCTAACCACTAGACGATCACAGCAGTTAGGAAATGTAGCTGAAAATTAATATCAAATACCTAAAACAGGTTCTATTATACTGAATCAAAAGAGAATGCCATGACCAGGATTCGAACCTGGGTTATTGCGACCACAACGCAATGTCTTAACCACTAGACGATCACAGCAGTTGGTAGAAAAAGCTGAAAAACAATTACATGTACTATCAAATTTGAAAAGCACTTTTTATTATAAGAAATCAAAATGGAATGCTATAACCAGGATTCCAACCTGGGTTATTGCGACCACAACGCAATGTGCTAACCACTAGACGATCACAGCAGTTAGGAAAAGTAGCTGAAAATTAATATCAAATACCTAAAACAGTTTCTATTATACTGAATCAAAAGAGAATGCCATGACCAGGATTCGAACCTGGGTTATTGCGACCACAACGCAATGCCCTAACCACTAGACGATCACACCAATTGAGAGAAAAAGCTAAAAATCAATTACATGTACTATCAAATTTGAAAAGCACTTTTTATTATAAGAAATCAAAATGGAATGCTATGACCAGGATTCGAACCTGGATTATTGCGACCACAACGCAATGTCCTAACCACTAGACGCTCACAGCAGTTAGAAAAAGGAACTGGAAATTAATATCAAATACCTAAAACAGTTTATATTATACTGAATCAAAATAGAATGCCATGACCAGAATTCGAACCTGGGTTATTGCGACCACAACGCAATGTCCTAACCACTAGACGATCACAGCAGTTAGAAAAAAGGAACTGGAAATTAATATCAAATACCTAAAACAGTTTATATTATACTGAATCAAAAGAGAATGCCATGACCAGGATTCGAACCAGGGTTATTGCGACCACAACGCAATGTCCTAACCACTAGACGCTCACAGCAGTTAGAAAAAAGAAACTGGAAATTAATATCAAATACCTAAAACAGTTTATATTATACTGAATCAAAAGAGAATGCCATGACCAGGATTCGAATCTGGGTTTTTGCGACCACAACGCAATGTCCTAACCACTAGACGCTCACAGCAGTTAGAAAAAAGAAACTGGAAATTAATATCAAATACCTAAAACAGTTTATATTATACTGAATCAAAAGAGAATGCCATGACCGGGATTCGAACCTGGGTTTTTGCGACCACAACGCAATGTCCTAACCACTAGATGATCAAGGCAGACAGGAAAAGTAGCTAGAAATTAATATCAAATACCTAAAACAGTTTCTATTATACTGAATCAAAAGAGAATGCCATTACAAGGATTCGAACCTGGGTTATTGCGACCACAACGCAATGTGCTAACCACTAGACGATCACAGCAGTTAGGAAAAGTAGCTGAAAATTAATATCAAATACCTAAAACAGTTTCTATTATTCTCAATCAAAAGAGAATGCCATGACCAGGATTCGAACCTGGGTTATTGCGACCACAACGCAATGTCCTAACCACTAGACGATCACAGCAGTTAGGAAATGTAGCTGAAAATAAATATCAAATACCTAAAACAGGTTCTATTATACTGAATCAAAAGAGAATGCCATGACCAGGATTCGAACCTGGGTTATTGCGACCACAACGCAATGTCCTAACCACTAGACGATCACAGCAGTTAGAAAAAGGAGCTGGAAATTAATATCAAATACCTAAAACAGTTTATATTATACTGAATCAAAAAAGAATGCCATGACCAGGACTCGAACCAGGGTTATTGCGACCACAACGCAATGTCCTAACCACTAGACGATCACAGCAGTTGAGAGAAAAAGCTGAAAAACCATTACATGTACTATCAAATTTGAAAAGCACTTTTTATTATAAGAAATCAAAATGGAATGCTATGACCAGGATTCGAACCTGGGTTATTGCGACCACAACGCAATGTCCTAACCACTAGACGCTCACAGCAGTTAGAAAAAGGAACTGGAAATTAATATCAAATACCTAAAACAGTTTATATTATACTGAATCAAAATAGAATGCCATGACCAGGATTCGAACCTGGGTTATTGCGACCACAACGCAATGTCCTAACCACTAGACGATCACAGCAGTTAGGAAATGTAGCTGAAAATTAATATCAAATACCTAAAACAGGTTCTATTATACTGAATCAAAAGAGAATGCCATGACCGGGATTCGAACCTGGGTTATTGCGACCACAACCCAATGTCCTAACCACTAGACGATCACAGCAGTTAGAAAAAGGAGCTTGAAATTAATATCAAATACCTAAAACAGGTTCTATTATACTCAATCAAAAGAGAATGCCATGACCAGGATTCGAACCTGGGTTATTGCGACCACAACGCAATGTCCTAACCACTAGACGATCACAGCAGTTAGGAAATGTAGCTGAAAATAAATATCAAATACCTAAAACAGGTTCTATTATACTGAATCAAAAGAGAATGCCATGACCAGGATTCGAACCTGGGTTATTGCGACCACAACGCAATGTCCTAACCACTAGACGATCACAGCAGTTAGAAAAAGGAGCTGGAAATTAATATCAAATACCTAAAACAGTTTCTATTATACTGAATCAAAAAAGAATGCCATGACCAGGACTCGAACCAGGGTTATTGCGACCACAACGCAATGTCCTAACCACTAGACGATCACAGCAGTTGAGAGAAAAAGATGAAAAACAATTACATGTACTATCAAATTTGAAAAGCACTTTTTATTATAAGAATCCAAAATGGACTGCTATGACTAGGATTCGAACCTGGGTTATTGCGACCACAACCCAATGTGCTAACCACTAGACGATCACAGCAGTTAGGAAAAGTAGCTGAAAATTAATATCAAATACCTAAAACAGTTTCTATTATTCTGAATCAAAAAAGAATGCCATGACCAGGATTCGAACCTGGGTTATTGCGACCACAACGCAATGTCCTAACCACTAGACGATCACAGCAGTTAGAAAAAGGTACTGGAAATTAATATCAAATACCTAAAACAGTTTATATTATACTGAATCAAAATAGAATGCCATGACCAGGATTCGAACCTGGGTTATTGCGACCACAACGCAATGTCCTAACCACTAGACGATCACAGCAGTTAGGAAATGTAGCTGAAAATTAATATCAAATACCTAAAACAGTTTATATTATACTGAATCAAAATAGAATGCCATGACCAGGATTCGAACCTGGGTTATTGCGACCACAACGCAATGTCCTAACCACTAGACGATCACAGCAGTTAGGAAAAGTAGCTGAAAATTAATATCAAATACCTAAAACAGTTTATATTATTCTGAATCAAAATAGAATGCCATGACCAGGATTCGAACCTGGGTTATTGCGACCACAACGCAATGTCCTAACCACTAGACGATCACAGCAGTTAGAAAAAGGAACTGGAAATTAATATCAAATACCTAAAACAGTTTATATTATACTGAATCAAAATAGAATGCCATGACCAGGACTCGAACCAGGGTTATTGCGACCACAACGCAATGTCCTAACCACTAGACGATCACAGCAGTTGAGAGAAAAAGATGAAAAACAATTACATGTACTATCAAATTTGAAAAGCACTTTTTATTATAAGAATCCAAAATGGACTGCTATGACTAGGATTCGAACCTGGGTTATTGCGACCACAACCCAATGTGCTAACCACTAGACGATTACAGCAGTTAGGAAAAGTAGCTGAAAATTAATATCAAATACCTAAAACAGTTTCTATTATACTGAATCAAAAAAGAATGCCATGACCAGGACTCGAACCAGGGTTATTGCGACCACAACGCAATGTCCTAACCACTAGACGATCACAGCAGGTAGGAAAAGGAGCTTGAAATTAATATCAAATACCTAAAACAGTTTATATTATACTGAATCAAAATAGAATGCCATGACCAGGACTCGAACCAGGGTTATTGCGACCACAACGCAATGTCCTAACCACTAGACGATCACAGCAGTTGAGAGAAAAAGATGAAAAACAATTACATGTACTATCAAATTTGAAAAGCACTTTTTATTATAAGAATCCAAAATGGACTGCTATGACTAGGATTCGAACCTGGGTTATTGCGACCACAACCCAATGTGCTAACCACTAGACGATCACAGCAGTTAGGAAAAGTAGCTGAAAATTAATATCAAATACCTAAAACAGTTTCTATTATACTGAATCAAAAAAGAATGCCATGACCAGGACTCGAACCAGGGTTATTGCGACCACAACCCAATGTGCTAACCACTAGACGATCACAGCAGTTAGAAAAAGGAACTGGAAATTAATATCAAATACCTAAAACAGTTTATATTATACTGAATCAAAATAGAATGCCATGACCAGGACTCGAACCAGGGTTATTGCGACCACAACGCAATGTCCTAACCACTAGACGATCACAGCAGTTGAGAGAAAAAGATGAAAAACAATTACATGTACTATCAAATTTGAAAAGCACTTTTTATTATAAGAATCCAAAATGGACTGCTATGACTAGGATTCGAACCTGGGTTATTGCGACCACAACCCAATGTGCTAACCACTAGACGATCACAGCAGTTAGGAAAAGTAGCTGAAAATTAATATCAAATACCTAAAACAGTTTCTATTATACTGAATCAAAAAAGAATGCCATGACCAGGACTCGAACCAGGGTTATTGCGACCACAACCCAATGTGCTAACCACTAGACGATCACAGCAGTTAGGAAAAGTAGCTGAAAATTAATATCAAATACCTAAAACAGTTTCTATTATACTGAATCAAAAAAGAATGCCATGACCAGGACTCGAACCTGGGTTATTGCGACCACAACGCAATGTCCTAACCACTAGACGCTCACAGCAGTTGAGAGAAAAAGCTGAAAAACAATTACATGTACTATCAAATTTGAAAAGCACTTTTTATTATAAGAAATCAAAATAGAATGCTATGACCAGGATTCGAACCTGGGTTATTGCGACCCCAACGCAATGTCCTAACCACCAGACGCTCACAGCAGTTGAGAGAAAAAGCTGAAAAACAATTACATGTACTATCAAATTTGAAAAGCACTTTTTATTATAAGAAATCAAAATAGAACGCTATGACCAGGATTCGAACCTGGGTTATTGCGACCACAACGCAATGTCCTAACCACTAGACGCTCACAGCTGTTAGAAAAAGGAACTGGAAATTAATATCAAATACCTAAAACAGTTTATATTATACTGAATCAAAATAGAATGCCATGACCAGGATTCGAACCTGGGTTATTGCGACCACAACGCAATGTCCTAACCACTAGACGATCACAGCAGTTAGGAAAGGTAGCTGAAAATTAATATCAAATACCTAAAACCTTTTCTATTATGCTGAATCAAAAGAGAATGCCATGACCAGGATTCGAACCTGGGTTATTGCGACCACAACGCAACGTCCTAACCACTAGACGATCAAGGAAGTTAGGAAAAGTAGCTGGAAATTAATATCAAATACCTAAAACAGTTTCTATTATACTGAATCAAAAGAGAATGCCATGACCAGGATTCGAACCTGGGTTATTGCGACCACAACGCAATGTCCTAACCACTAGACGATCATAGCAGTTAGGAAAAGTAGCTGGAAATTAATATCAAATACCTAAACCAGTTTCTATTATACTGAATCAAAAGAGAATGCCATGACCAGGATTCGAACCTGGGTTATTGCGATCACAACGCAATGTCCTAACCACTAGACGATCACAGCAGTTAGAAAAAGTAGCTGAAAATTAATATCAAATACCTAAAACAGGTTCTATTATACTGAATCAAAAGAGAATGCCATGACCAAGATTCGAACCTGGGTTATTGCGACCACAACGCAATGTCCTAACCACTAGACGATCACAGCAGTTGAGAGAAAAAGCTGAAAAACAATTACATGTACTATCAAATTTGAAAAGCACTTTTTATTATAAGAAATCAAAATGGAATGCTATGACCAGGATTCGAACCAGGGTTATTGCGAACACAACGCAATGTCCTAACCATTAGACGATCACAGCAGTTAGGAAAAGTAGCTGAAAATTAATATCAAATACCTAAAACAGTTTATATTATACTGAATCAAAACAGAATGCATGACCAGGATTCGAACCTGGGTTATAGCGACCACAATGCAATGTCCTAACCACTAGACTATCACAGCTGTTAGAAAAAGGAGCTGGAAATTAATATCAAATACCTAAAACAGTTTCTATTATACTGAATCAAAAGAGAATGCCATGACCAGGATTCGAACCTGGGTTATTGCGACCACAACGCAATGTCCTAACCACTCGACGATCACAGCTGTTAGGAAAAGTAGCTGAAAATTAATATCAAATACCTAAAACAGTTTCTATTATACTGAATCAAAAGAGAATGCCATGACCAGAACCTGGGTTATTGCGACCACAACGCAATGTCCTAACCACTAGACGATCACAGCTGTTAGAAAAAGGAGCTGGAAATTATTATCAAATACCTAAAACAGTTTATATTATACTGAATCAAAATAGAATGCCATGACCAGGATTCGAACCTGGGTTATTGCGACCACAACGCAACGTCCTAACCACTAGACAATCAAGGAAGTTAGGAAAAGTAGTTGAAAATTAATATCAAATACCTAAAGCACTTTTTATTATAAGAAATCAAAATGGAATGCTATGACCAGGATTCGAACCTGGGTTATTGCGACCACAACGCAATGTCCTAACCACTAGACGATAACAGCAGTTGAGAGAAAAAGCTGAAAAATAATTACATGTACTATCAAATTTGAAAAGCACTTTTTATTATAAGAAATCAAAATGGAATGCTATGTCCATTATTCAAACCTGGGTTATTGCGACCAAAACGCAATGTCCTAACCACTAGACGATCACAGCAGTTAGGAAAAGCAGCTGGAAATTAATATCAAATACCTAAAACAGTTTATATTATACTGAATCAAAAGAGAATGCCATGACCAGGATTCGAACCAGTGTTATTGCGACCACAACGCACTGTCCTAACCACTAGACGATCACAGCTGTTAGAAAAAGGAGCTGAAAATTAATATCAAATACCTAAAACAGTTTCTATTATACTGAATCAAAAGAGAATGCCATGACCAGGATTCGAACCTGGGTTTTTGCGACCACAACGCAATGTCCTAACCGCTAGACGATCACAGCAGTTACGAAAAGTAGCTGAAAATTAATATCCAATACCTAAAACAGGTTCTATTATACTGAATCAAAAGAGAATGCCATGACCAGAACCTGGGTTATTGCGACCACAACGCAATGTCCTAACCACTAGACGATCACAGCAGTTAGGAAAAGTAGCTGAAAATTAATATCAAATACCTAAAACCTTTTCTAATATGCTGAATCAAAAGAGAATGCCATGACCAGGACTCGAACCTGGGTTATTGCGACCACAACGCAATGTCCTAACCACTAGACGATCACAGCAGTTAGGAAAGGTAGCTGAAAATTAATTTCAAATACCTAAAACCTTTTCTATTATGCTGAATCAAAAGAGAATGCCATGACCAGGATTCGAACCTGGGTTATTGCGACCACAACGCAACGTCCTCACCACTAGACGATCAAGGAAGTTAGGAAAAGTAGCTGGAAATTAATATCAAATACCTAAAACAGTTTCTATTAAACTGAATCAAAAGAGAATGCCATGAGCAGGATTCGAACCTGGGTTATTGCGACCACAACGCAATGTCCTAACCACTAGACGATCACAGCAGTTGAGAGAAATATCTGAAAAACAATTACATGTACTATCAAATTTGAAAAGCACTTTTTATTATAAGAAATCAAAATGGAATGCTATGACCAGGATTCGAACCTGGGTTATTGCGACCACAACGCAATGTCCTAACCACTAGACGATAACAGCAGTTGAGTGAAAAAGCTGACAAATAATTACATGTACTATCAAATTTGAAAAGCACTTTTTATTATAAGAAATCAAAATGGAATGCTATGTCCATTATTCAAACCTGGGTTATTGCGACCAAAACGCAATGTCCTAACCACTAGACGATCACAGCAGTTAGGAAAAGCAGCTGGAAATTAATATCAAATACCTAAAACAGTTTCTATTATACTGAATCAAAAGAGAATGCCATGACCAGGATTCGAACCCGGGTTATTGCGACCACAACGCAATGTCCTAACCACTAGACGATCACAGCAGTTAGGAAAAGCAGCTGGAAATTAATATCAAATACCTAAAACAGTTTCTATTATACTGAATCAAAAGAGAATGCCATGACCAGGATTCGAACCAGTGTTATTGCGACCACAACGCACTGTCCTAACCACTAGACGATCACAGCTGTTAGAAAAAGGAGCTGAAAATTAATATCAAATACCTAAAACAGTTTCTATTATACTGAATCAAAAGAGAATGCCATGACCAGGATTCGAACCTGGGTTATTGCGACCACAACGCAATGTCCTAACCGCTAGACGATCACAGCAGTTACGAAAAGTAGCTGAAAATTAATATCCAATACCTAAAACAGGTTCTATTATACTGAATCAAAAGAGAATACCATGAACAGAACCTGGGTTATTGCGACCACAACGCAATGTCCTAACCACTAGACGATCACAGCAGTTAGGAAAGGTAGCTGAAAATTAATATCAAATACCTAAAAGCTTTTCTATTATGCTGAATCTAAAGAGAATGCCATGACCAGGATTCGAACCTGGGTTATTGCGACGACAACGCAATGTCATAACCACTAGACGATCACAGCAGTTACGAAAAGTAGCTGAAAATCAATATCTAATACCTAAAACAGGTTCTATTATACTGAATCAAAAGAGAATGCCATGACCAGGATTCGAACCTGGGTTATTGCGACCACAACGCAATGTCCTAACCACTAGACGATCACAGCTGTTAGAAAAAGGAGCCGAAAATTAATATCAAATACCTAAAACAGTTTCTATTATACTTAATCAATAGAGAATGCAATGACCAGGACTCGAACCTGCGTTATTGCGACCACAACGCAATGTCCTAACCACTAGACGATCACAGCTGTTAGAAAAAGGAGCTGGAAATTATTATCAAATAGCTAAAACAGTTTATATTATACTGAATCAAAATAGAATGCCATGACCAGGATTCGAACCTGGGTTATTGCGACCACAACGCAACGTCCTAACCACTAGACGATCATGGAAGTTAGGAAAAGTAGTTGAAAAATAATATCAAATACCTAAAGCACTTTTTATTATAAGAAATCAAAATGTATTGCTATGACCAGGATTCGAACCTGGGTTATTGCGACCACAACGCAATGTCCTAAACACTAGACGATAAAGGCAGTTAGAAAAAGGAGCTGGAAATTAATATCAAATACCTAAAACAGTTTCTATTAAACTGAATCAAAAGAGAATGCCATGACCAGGATTCGAACCTGGGTTATTGCGACCACAACGCAATGTCCTAACCACTAGACGATCACAGCAGTTGAGAGAAATATCTGAAAAACAATTACATGTACTATCAAATTTGAAAAGCACTTTTTATTATAAGAAATCAAAATGGAATGCTATGACCAGGATTCGAACCTGGGTTATTGCGACCACAACGCAATGTCCTAACCACTAGACGATAACAGCAGTTGAGAGAAAAAGCTGAAAAATAATTACATGTACTATCAAATTTGAAAAGCACTTTTTATTATAAGAAATCAAAATGGAATGCTATGTTCATTATTCAAACCTGGGTTACTGCGACCAAAACGCAATGTCCTAACCACTAGACGATCACAGCAGTTAGGAAAAGCAGCTGGAAATTAATATCAAATACCTAAAACAGTTTCTATTATACTGAATCAAAAGAGAATGCCATGACCAGGATTCGAACCTGGGTTATTGCGACCACAACGCAATGTCCTAACCACTAGACGATCACAGCAGTTAGGAAAAGCAGCTGGAAATTAATATCAAATACCTAAAACAGTTTCTATTATACTGAATCAAAAGAGAATGCCATGACCAGGATTCGAACCAGTGTTATTGCGACCACAACGCACTGTCCTAACCACTAGACGATCACAGCTGTTAGAAAAAGGAGCTGAAAATTAATATCAAATACCTAAAACAGTTTCTATTATACTGAATCAAAAGAGAATGCCATGACCAGGATTCGAACCTGGGTTATTGCGACCACAACGCAATGTCCTAACCGCTAGACGATCACAGCAGTTACGAAAAGTAGCTGAAAATTAATATCCAATACCTAAAACAGGTTCTATTATACTGAATCAAAAGAGAATGCCATGACCAGAACTTGGGTTATTGCGACCACAACGCAATGTCCTAACCACTAGACGATCACAGCAGTTAGGAAAGGTAGCTGAAAATTAATATCAAATACCTAAAACCTTTTCTATTATGCTGAATCAAAAGAGAATGCCATGACCAGGATTCGAACCTGGGTTATTGCGACCACAACGCAATGTCCTAACCACTAGACGATCACAGCTGTTAGAAAAAGGAGCCGAAAATTAATATCAAATACCTAAAACAGTTTCTATTATACTGAATCAAAAGAGAATGCCATGACCAGGACTCGAACCTGGGTTATTGCGACCACAATGCAATGTCCTAACCACTAGACGATTACAGCTGTTAGAAAAAGGAGCTGGAAATTATTATCAAATACCTAAAACAGTTTATATTATACTGAATCAAAATAGAATGCCATGACCAGGATTCGAACCTGGGTTATTGCGACCACAACGCAATGTCCTAACCACTAGACGATCACAGCAGTTAGGAAAAGTAGCTGAAAATTAATATCAAATACCTAAAACAGTTTCTATTATACTGAATCAAAAGAGAATGCCACGACCAGGATTCGAACCTGGGTTATTGCGACCACAACGCAATGTCCTAACCACTAGACGATCACAGCAGTTAGGAAAAGTAGCTGGAAATTAATATCAAATACCTAAACCAGTTTCTATTATACTGAATCAAAAGAGAATGCCATGACCAGGATTCGAACCTGGGTTATTGCGACCACAACGCAATGTCCTAACCACTAGACGATCACAGCAGTTAGGAAAAGTAGCTGAAAATTAATATCAAATACCTAAAACAGGTTCTATTATACTGAATCAAAAGAGAATGCCATGACCAGGATTCGAACCTGGGTTATTGCGACCACAACGCAATGTCCTAACCACTAGACGATCACAGCAGTTAGAAAATGGAACTGGAAATTAATATCAAATACCTAAAACAGTTTCTATTATACTGAATCAAAACAGAATGCCATGACCAGGATTCGAACCTGGGTTATTGCGACCACAACGCAATGTCCTAACCACTAGACGATCACAGCAGTTAGAAAATGGAACTGGAAATTATTATCAAATACCTAAAACAGTTTCTATTAAACTGAATCAAAAGAGAATGCCATGACCAGGATTCGAACCTGGGTTGTTGCAACCACAACGCAATGTCCTAACCACTAGACGATCACAGCAGTTGAGAGAAATATCTGAAAAACAATTACATGTACTATCAAATTTGAAAAGCACTTTTTATTATAAGAAATCAAAATGGAATGCTATGACCAGGATTCGAACCTGGGTTATTGCGACCACAACGCAATGTCCTAACCACTAGACGATAACAGCAGTTGAGAGAAAAAACTGAAAAATAATTACATGTACTATCAAATTTGAAAAGCACTTTTTATTATAAGAAATCAAAATGGAATGCTATGTCCATTATTCAAACCTGGGTTATTGCGACCACAACGCAATGTCCTAACCACTAGACGATCACAGCAGTTAGGAAAAGTAGCTGGAAATTAATATCAAATACCTAAAACAGGTTCTATTATACTGAATCAGAAGAGAATGCCATGACCAGGATTCCAACCTGGGTTATTGCGACCACAACGCAATGTCCTAACCACTAGACGATCACAGCAGTTAGAAAAAGTAGCTGAAAATTAATATCAAATACCTAAAACAGGTTCTATTATACTGAATCAGAAGAGAATGCCATGACCAGGATTCGAACCTGGGTTATTGCGACCACAACGCAATGTCCTAACCACTAGACGATCACAGCTGTTAGAAAAAGGAGCTTGAAATTAATATCAAATACCTAAAACAGTTTCTATTATACTGAATCAAAAGAGAATGCCATGACCAGGATTCGAACCTGGGTTATTGCGAACACAACGCAATGTCCTAACCACTAGACGATCACAGCAGTTAGAAAAAGTAGCTGAAAATTAATATAAAATACCTAAAACAGTTTCTATTATACTGAATCAATAGAGAATGCCATGTCCATTATTCAAACCTGGGTTATTGCGACCACAACGCAATGTCCTAACCACAAGACGGTCACAGCTGTTAGAAAAAGAAGCTGGAAATTAATATCAAATACCTAAAACAGTTTCTATTATACTGAATCAAAACAGAATGCCATGACCAGGATTCGAACCTAGGTTATTGCGACCACAACGCAATGTCCTAACCACAAGACGGTCACAGCTGTTAGAAAAAGAAGCTGGAAATTAATATCAAATACCTAAAACAGTTTCTATTATACTGAATCAAAAGAGAATGCCATGACTAGGATTCGAACCTGGGTTATTGCGACCACAACGCAATGTCCTAACCACTAGACGATCACAGCAGTTGAGAGAAAAAGCTGAAAAACAATTACATGTAATATCAAATTTGAAAAGTACTTTTTATTATAAGAAATCAAAATGGAATGCTATGACCAGGATTCGGACCGGGGTTATTGCGACCACAACGCAATGTCCTAACCCCTAGACGATCAAAGCAGTTAGGAAAAGTAGCTGGAAGTTAATATCAAATACCTAAAACAGTTTCTATTATACTGAATCAAAAGAGAATGCCATGACCAGGATTCGAACCTGGGTTATTGCCACCACAACGCAATGTCCTAACCACTAGACGATCACAGCAGTTAGGAAAAGTAGCTGAAAATTAATATCAAATACCTAAAACAGGTTCTATTATACTGAATCAGAAGAGAATGCCATGACCAGGATTCGAACCTGGGTTATTGCGACCACAACGCAATGTCCTAACCACTAGACGATCACAGCAGTTAGAAAAAGTAGCTGAAAATTAATATAAAATACCTAAAACAGTTTCTATTATACTGAATCAGAAGAGAATGCCATGACCAGGATTCGAACCTGGGTTATTGCGACCACAACGCAATGTCCTAACCACTAGACGATCACAGCAGTTAGAAAAAGGAGCTGGAAATTAATATCAAATACCTAAAACAGTTTATATTATACTGAATCAAAATATAATGCCAAGACCAGGATTCGAACCTGGGTTGTTGCGACCACAACGCAATGTCCTAACCACTAGACGATCACAGCTGTTAGAAAAAGGAGCTGGAAATTAATATCAAATACCTAAAACAGTTTATATTATACTGAATCAAAATATAATGCCAAGACCAGGATTCGAACCTGGGTTATTGCGACCACAACGCAATGTCCTAACCACTAGACGATCACAGCTGTTAGAAAAAGGAGCTGGAAATTAATATCAAATACCTAAAACAGTTTATATTATACTGAATCAAAATATAATGCCAAGACCAGGATTCGAACCTGGGTTATTGCGACCACAACGCAACGTCCTAACCACTAGACGATCAAGAAGTTAGGAAAAGTAGCTAGAAATTAATATCAAATACCTAAAACAGTTTCTATTATACTGAATCAAAAGAGAATGCCATGACCAGGATTCGAACCTGGGTTATTGCGACCACAACGCAATGTCCTAACCACTAGACGATAACAGCAGTTGAAAGAAAAAGCTGGAAAACAATTACATGTACTATCAAATTTGAAAAGCACTTTTTATTATAAGAAATCAAAGTGGAATGCTATGACCAGGATTCGAACCAGGGTTATTGCGACCACAACGCAATGTCCCAAACACTAGACGATCACAGCTGTTACAAAAAGAAGCCGAAAATTAATATCAAATACCTAAAACAGTTTCTATTACTCTGAATGAAAAGAGAATGCAATGACCACGACTCGAACCTGGGTTATTGCGACCACAACGCAATGTCCTAACCACTAGACGATCACAGCTGTTAGAAAAATGGAGCTAGAAATTAATATCAAATACCTAAAAGAGTTTCTATTATACTGAATCAAAAGAGGATGCCATGACCAGGATTCGAACCTTGGTTATTGCGACCACAACGCAATGTCGTAACCACTAGACGATCACAGCAGTTACGAAAATTTGCTGAAAATTAATATCAAATACCTAAAACAGTTTCTATTATACTGAATCAAAAGAGAATGCCATGACCAGGATTCGAACCTGGGTTATTGCGACCACAACGCAATGTCCCAAACACTAGACGATCACAGCTGTTAGAAAAAGGAGCCGAAAATTAATATCAAATACCTAAAACAGTTTCTATTATACTGAATCAAAAGAGAATGCCATGACCAGGACTAGAACCTGGGTTATTGCGACCACAACGCAATGTCCTAACCACTAGACGATCACAGCTGTTAGAAAAATGGAGATGGAAATTAATATCAAATACCTAAAACAGTTTCTATTATACTGAATCAAAAGAGAATGCCACGACCAAGATTCGAACCTGGGTTATTGCGACCACAACGCAATGTCCTAACCACTAGACGATCACAGCAGTTAGGAAAGGTAGCTGAAAATTAATATCAAATACCTAAAACATTTTCTATTATGCTGAATCAAAAGAGAGTGCCATGACCAGGATTCGAACCTGGGTTATTGCGACCACAACGCAATGTCCTAACCACTAGACGATCACAGCAGTTGAGAGAAAAAGCTGAAAAACAATTACATGTACTATCAAATTTGAAAAGCACTTTTTATTTTAAGAAATCAAAATGGAATGCTATGACCAGGATTCGAACCAGGGTTATTGCGACAAAAACGTAATGTCCTAACCACTAGACGATCAAGGCAGTTAGGAAAAGTAGCTGGAAATTAATATCAAATACCTAAAACAGTTTCTATTATACTGAATCAAAGGAGAATGCCATGACAAGGATTCGAACCTAGGTTATTGCGACCACAACGCAATGTCCTAACCACTAGACGATCACAGCAGTTGAAAGAAAAAGCTGAAAAACAATTACATGTAATATCAAACTTGAAAAGCACTTTTTATTATAATAAATCAAAATGGAATGCCATGACCAGGATTCGAACCTGGGTTATTGCGACCACAACGCAATGTCCTAACCACTAGATGATCAAGGCAGTTAGAAAAAGTAGCTGGAAGTTAATATCAAATACCTAAAACAGTTTCTATTATACTGAATCAAAAGAGAATGCCATGACCAGGATTCGAACCTGGGTTATTGCGAACACAACGCAATGTCCTAACCACTAGACGATCACAGCAGTTAGGAAAAGTAGATGAAAATTAATATAAAATACCTAAAACAGTTTCTATTATACTGAATCAATAGAGAATGCCATGACCAGGATTCGCGACGACAACGCAATGTCCTAACCACTAGACGATCACAGCTGTTAGAACAAAAAGCTGGAAATTAATATCAAATACCTAAAACAGTTTCTTTAATACTGAATCAAAATAAAATGCCATGACCAGGATTCGAACCTGGGTTATTGCGACCACAACGCAATGTCCTAACCACTAGACGCTCACAGCAGTTAGAAAAAGGAACTGGAAATTAATATCAAATACCTAAAACAGTTTATATTATACTGAATCAAAAGAGAATGCCATGACCAGGATTCGAACCTAGGTTATTGCGACCACAACGCAATGTCCTAACCACTAGACGATCACAGCAGTTAAGAGAAAAGGATGAAAAACAAATACATGTACTATCAAATTTGAAAAGCACTTTTTATTTTAAGAAATCCAAATGGAATGCTATGACCAGGATTCGAACCAGGGTTATTGCGACCACAACGTAATGTCCTAACCACTAGACGATCAAGGCAGTTAGGAAAAGTAGCTGGAAATTAATATCAAATACCTAAAACAGTTTCTATTATACTGAATCAAAGGAGAATGCCATGACCAGGATTCGAACCTAGGTTATTGCGACCACAACGCAATGTCCTAACCACTAGACGTTCACAGCAGTTGAGAGAAAAAGCTGAAAAACAATTACATGTAATATCAAATTTGAAAAGCACTTTTTATTATAAGAAATCAAAATGGAATGCTATGTCCATTATTCAAACCTGGGTTATTGCGACCACAACGCAATGTCTTAACCACTAGACGATCACAGCAGATAGGAAAAGTAGCTGAAAATTAATATCAAATACCTAAACAGTTTCTATTATACTGAATCAAAAGAGAATGTCATGACCTGGATTCGAACCTGGGTTATTGCGACCACAACGCAATGTCCTAACCACTAGACGATCACAGCAGTTAGGAGAAGTAGCTGGAAATTAATATCAAATACTTAAAACAGTTTCTATTATACTAAATCAAAAGAGAATGCCATGACCAGGATTCGAACCTGTGTTATTGCGACCACAACGTAATGTCCTAACCACTAGACGATCAAGGCAGTTAGGAAAAGTAGCTGGAAATTAATATCAAATACCTAAAACAGTTTCTATTATACTGAATCAAAAGAGAATGCCATGACCAGGATTCGAACCTGTGTTATTGCGACCACAACGCAATGTCCTAACCACTAGACGATCAAGGCAGTTAGGAAAAGTAGCTGGAAATTAATATCAAATACCTAAAACAGTTTCTATTATACTGAATCAAAAGAGAATGTCATGACCAGGACTCGAACCTGGGTTATTGCGACCACAACGCAATGTCCTAACCACTAGACGATCACAGCAGTTAGGAAAAGTAGCTGGAAATTAATATCAAATACTTAAAACAGTTTCTATTATACTGAATCAAAAGAGAATGCCATGACCAGGATTCGAACCTGTGTTGTTGCGACCACAACGCAATGTCCTAACCACTAGACGATCAAGGCAGTCAGGAAAAGTAGCTGGAAATTAATATCAAATACCTAAAACAGTTTCTATTATACTGAATCAAAAGAGAATGCCATGACCAGGATTCGAACCTGGGTTATTGCGACCACAACGCAATGTCCTAACCACTAGAGGGTCACAGCTGTTAGAAAAAGAAGCTGGAAATTAATATCAAATACCTAAAACAGTTTCTTTAATACTGAATCAAAAGAGAATGCCATGACCAGGAATCGAACCTGGGTTATTGCGACCACAACGCAATGTCCCAAACACTAGACGATCACAGCTGTTACAAAAAGGAGCCGAAAATTAATATCAAATACCTAAAACAGTTTATATTATTCTGAATCAAAAGAGAATGCCATGACCAGGATTCGAACCTGGGTTATTGCGACCACAACGCAAGGTCTAACCACTAGACGAGCACAGCTGTTAGAAAAAGGAGCTGGAAATTAATATCAAATACCTAAAACAGTTTCTATTATACTGAATCAAATGAGAATGCCATGACCAGGATTCGAACCTGGGTTATTGCGACCACAACGCAATGTCCCAAACTCTAGACGATCACAGCAGTTAGAAAAAGGAGCTGAAAATTAATATCAAATACCTAAAACAGTTTCTATTATACTGAATCAAAAGAGAATGCCATGACCAGGATTCGAACCTGGGTTATTGCGACCACAACGCAATGTCCTAACCACTAGACGATCACAGCAGTTAGAAAATGGAACTGGAAATTAATATCAAATACCTAAAACAGTTTCTATTATACTGAATCAAAAGAGAATGCCATGACCAGGATTCGAACCTGTGTTATTGCGACCACACCGCAATGTCCTAACCACTAGACGATCAAGGCAGTTAGGAAAAGTAGCTGAAAATTAATATTAAATACCTAAAAGCTTTTCTATTATGCTGAATCTAAAGAGAATGCCATGACCAGGATTCGAACCTGGGTTATTGCGACGACAACGCAATGTCATAACCACTAGACGATCACAGCAGTTACGAAAAGTAGCTGAAAATCAATATCTAATACCTAAAACAGGTTCTATTATACTGAATCAAAAGAGAATGCCATGACCAGGATTCGAACCTGGGTTATTGCGACCACAACGCAATGTCCTAACCACTAGACGATCACAGCTGTTAGAAAAAGGAGCCGAAAATTAATATCAAATACCTAAAACAGTTTCTATTATACTTAATCAATAGAGAATGCAATGACCAGGACTCGAACCTGCGTTATTGCGACCACAACGCAATGTCCTAACCACTAGACGATCACAGCTGTTAGAAAAAGGAGCTGGAAATTATTATCAAATACCTAAAACAGTTTATATTATACTGAATCAAAATAGAATGCCATGACCAGGATTCGAACCTGGGTTATTGCGACCACAACGCAACGTCCTAACCACTAGACGATCATGGAAGTTAGGAAAAGTAGTTGAAAAATAATATCAAATACCTAAAGCACTTTTTATTATAAGAAATCAAAATGTATTGCTATGACCAGGATTCGAACCTGGGTTATTGCGACCACAACGCAATGTCCTAAACACTAGACGATAAAGGCAGTTAGAAAAAGGAGCTGGAAATTAATATCAAATACCTAAAACAGTTTCTATTAAACTGAATCAAAAGAGAATGCCATGACCAGGATTCGAACCTGGGTTATTGCGACCACAACGCAATGTCCTAACCACTAGACGATCACAGCAGTTGAGAGAAATATCTGAAAAACAATTACATGTACTATCAAATTTGAAAAGCACTTTTTATTATAAGAAATCAAAATGGAATGCTATGACCAGGATTCGAACCTGGGTTATTGCGACCACAACGCAATGTCCTAACCACTAGACGATAACAGCAGTTGAGAGAAAAAGCTGAAAAATAATTACATGTACTATCAAATTTGAAAAGCACTTTTTATTATAAGAAATCAAAATGGAATGCTATGTTCATTATTCAAACCTGGGTTACTGCGACCAAAACGCAATGTCCTAACCACTAGACGATCACAGCAGTTAGGAAAAGCAGCTGGAAATTAATATCAAATACCTAAAACAGTTTCTATTATACTGAATCAAAAGAGAATGCCATGACCAGGATTCGAACCTGGGTTATTGCGACCACAACGCACTGTCCTAACCACTAGACGATCACAGCTGTTAGAAAAAGGAGCTGAAAATTAATATCAAATACCTAAAACAGTTTCTATTATACTGAATCAAAAGAGAATGCCATGACCAGGATTCGAACCTGGGTTATTGCGACCACAACGCAATGTCCTAACCGCTAGACGATCACAGCAGTTACGAAAAGTAGCTGAAAATTAATATCCAATACCTAAAACAGGTTCTATTATACTGAATCAAAAGAGAATGCCATGACCAGAACTTGGGTTATTGCGAACACAACGCAATGTCCTAACCACTAGACGATCACAGCAGTTAGGAAAGGTAGCTGAAAATTAATATCAAATACCTAAAACCTTTTCTATTATGCTGAATCAAAAGAGAATGCCATGACCAGGATTCGAACCTGGGTTATTGCGACCACAACGCAATGTCCTAACCACTAGACGATCACAGCTGTTAGAAAAAGGAGCCGAAAATTAATATCAAATACCTAAAACAGTTTCTATTATACTGAATCAAAAGAGAATGCCATGACCAGGACTCGAACCTGGGTTATTGCGACCACAACGCAATGTCCTAACCACTAGACGATTACAGCTGTTAGAAAAAGGAGCTGGAAATTATTATCAAATACCTAAAACAGTTTATATTATACTGAATCAAAATAGAATGCCATGACCAGGATTCGAACCTGGGTTATTGCGACCACAACGCAATGTCCTAACCACTAGACGATCACAGCAGTTAGGAAAAGTAGCTGAAAATTAATATCAAATACCTAAAACAGTTTCTATTATACTGAATCAAAAGAGAATGCCACGACCAGGATTCGAACATGGGTTATTGCGACCACAACGCAATGTCCTAACCACTAGACGATCACAGCAGTTAGGAAAAGTAGCTGGAAATTAATATCAAATACCTAAAACAGTTTCTATTATACTGAATCAAAAGAGAATGCCATGACCAGGATTCGAACCTGGGTTATTGCGACCACAACGCAATGTCCTAACCACTAGACGATCACAGCAGTTAGGAAAAGTAGCTGAAAATTAATATCAAATACCTAAAACAGGTTCTATTATACTGAATCAAAAGAGAATGCCATGACCAGGATTCGAACCTGGGTTATTGCGACCACAACGCAATGTCCTAACCACTAGACGATCACAGCAGTTAGAAAATGGAACTGGAAATTAATATCAAATACCTAAAACAGTTTCTATTATACTGAATCAAAACAGAATGCCATGACCAGGATTCGAACCTGGGTTATTGCGACCACAACGCAATGTCCTAACCACTAGACGATCACAGCAGTTAGAAAATGGAACTGGAAATTATTATCAAATACCTAAAACAGTTTCTATTAAACTGAATCAAAAGAGAATGCCATGACCAGGATTCGAACCTGGGTTGTTGCAACCACAACGCAATGTCCTAACCACTAGACGATCACAGCAGTTGAGAGAAATATCTGAAAAACAATTACATGTACTATCAAATTTGAAAAGCACTTTTTATTATAAGAAATCAAAATGGAATGCTATGACCAGGATTCGAACCTGGGTTATTGCGACCACAACGCAATGTCCTAACCACTAGACGATAACAGCAGTTGAGAGAAAAAACTGAAAAATAATTACATGTACTATCAAATTTGAAAAGCACTTTTTATTATAAGAAATCAAAATGGAATGCTATGTCCATTATTCAAACCTGGGTTATTGCGACCACAACGCAATGTCCTAACCACTAGACGATCACAGCAGTTAGGAAAAGTAGCTGGAAATTAATATCAAATATCTAAAACAGGTTCTATTATACTGAATCAGAAGAGAATGCCATGACCAGGATTCCAACCTGGGTTATTGCGACCACAACGCAATGTCCTAACCACTAGACGATCACAGCAGTTAGAAAAAGTAGCTGAAAATTAATATCAAATACCTAAAACAGGTTCTATTATACTGAATCAGAAGAGAATGCCATGACCAGGATTCGAACCTGGGTTATTGCGACCACAACGCAATGTCCTAACCACTAGACGATCACAGCTGTTAGAAAAAGGAGCTTGAAATTAATATCAAATACCTAAAACAGTTTCTATTATACTGAATCAAAAGAGAATGCCATGACCAGGATTCGAACCTGGGTTATTGCGAACACAACGCAATGTCCTAACCACTAGACGATCACAGCAGTTAGAAAAAGTAGCTGAAAATTAATATAAAATACCTAAAACAGTTTCTATTATACTGAATCAATAGAGAATGCCATGTCCATTATTCAAACCTGGGTTATTGCGACCACAACGCAATGTCCTAACCACTAGACGATTACAGCAGTTAGGAAAAGTAGTTGGAAATTAATATCAAATACCTAAAACAGTTTCTATTATACTGAATCAAAAGAGAATGCCATGACCAGGATTCGAACCTGGGTTATTGCGACCACAACGCAATGTCCTAACCACTAGACGATCACAGCAGTTAGGAAAAGTAGCTGAAAATTAATATCAAATACCTAAAACAGGTTCTATTATACTGAATCAAAAGAGAATGCCATGACCAGGATTCGAACCTGGGTTATTGCGACCACAACGCAATGTCCTAACCACTAGACGATCACAGCAGTTAGAAAATGGAACTGGAAATTAATATCAAATACCTAAAACAGTTTCTATTATACTGAATCAAAACAGAATGCCATGACCAGGATTCGAACCTGGGTTATTGCGACCACAACGCAATGTCCTAACCACTAGACGATCACAGCAGTTAGAAAATGGAACTGGAAATTATTATCAAATACCTAAAACAGTTTCTATTAAACTGAATCAAAAGAGAATGCCATGACCAGGATCCGAACCTGGGTTGTTGCAACCACAACGCAATGTCCTAACCACTAGACGATCACAGCAGTTGAGAGAAATATCTGAAAAACAATTACATGTACTATCAAATTTGAAAAGCACTTTTTATTATAAGAAATCAAAATGGAATGCTATGACCAGGATTCGAACCTGGGTTATTGCGACCACAACGCAATGTCCTAACCACTAGACGATAACAGCAGTTGAGAGAAAAAACTGAAAAATAATTACATGTACTATCAAATTTGAAAAGCACTTTTTATTATAAGAAATCAAAATGGAATGCTATGTCCATTATTCAAACCTGGGTTATTGCGACCACAACGCAATGTCCTAACCACTAGACGATCACAGCAGTTAGGAAAAGTAGCTGGAAATTAATATCAAATACCTAAAACAGGTTCTATTATACTGAATCAGAAGAGAATGCCATGACCAGGATTCCAACCTGGGTTATTGCGACCACAACGCAATGTCCTAACCACTAGACGATCACAGCAGTTAGAAAAAGTAGCTGAAAATTAATATCAAATACCTAAAACAGGTTCTATTATACTGAATCAGAAGAGAATGCCATGACCAGGATTCGAACCTGGGTTATTGCGACCACAACGCAATGTCCTAACCACTAGACGATCACAGCTGTTAGAAAAAGGAGCTTGAAATTAATATCAAATACCTAAAACAGTTTCTATTATACTTAATCAATAGAGAATGCCATGACCAGGATTCGAACCTGGGTTATTGCGACCACAACGCAATGTCCTAACCACTAGACGATCACAGCTGTTAGAAAAAGGAGCTTGAAATTAATATCAAATACCTAAAACAGTTTCTATTATACTGAATCAAAAGAGAATGCCATGACCAGGATTCGAACCTGGGTTATTGCGAACACAACGCAATGTCCTAACCACTAGACGATCACAGCAGTTAGAAAAAGTAGCTGAAAATTAATATAAAATACCTAAAACAGTTTCTATTATACTGAATCAATAGAGAATGCCATGTCCATTATTCAAACCTGGGTTATTGCGACCACAACGCAATGTCCTAACCACTAGACGATTACAGCAGTTAGGAAAAGTAGTTGGAAATTAATATCAAATACCTAAAACAGTTTCTATTATACTGAATCAAAAGAGAATGCCATGACCAGGATTCGAACCTGTGTTATTGCGACCACAACGCAATGTCCTAACCACTAGACGATCACAGCAGTTGAAAGAAAAAGCTGAAAAACAATTACATGTAATATCAAACTTGAAAAGCACTTTTTATTATAAGAAATCAAAATGGAATGCCATGACCAGGATTCGAACCTGGGTTATTGCGACCACAACGCAATGTCCTAACCACTAGATGATCAAGGCAGTTAGAAAAAGTAGCTGGAAGTTAATATCAAATACCTAAAACAGTTTCTATTATACTGAATCAAAAGAGAATGCCATGACCAGGATTCGAACCTGGGTTATTGCGAACACAACGCAATGTCCTAACCACTAGACGATCACAGCAGTTAGGAAAAGTAGATGAAAATTAATATAAAATACCTAAAACAGTTTCTATTATACTGAATCAATAGAGAATGCCATGACCAGGATTCGCGACGACAACGCAATGTCCTAACCACTAGACGATCACAGCTGTTAGAACAAAAAGCTGGAAATTAATATCAAATACCTAAAACAGTTTCTTTAATACTGAATCAAAATAAAATGCCATGACCAGGATTCGAACCTGGGTTATTGCGACCACAACGCAATGTCCTAACCACTAGACGATCACAGCAGTTAAGAGAAAAGGATGAAAAACAAATACATGTACTATCAAATTTGAAAAGCACTTTTTATTTTAAGAAATCCAAATGGAATGCTATGACCAGGATTCGAACCAGGGTTATTGCGACCACAACGTAATGTCCTAACCACTAGACGATCAAGGCAGTTAGGAAAAGTAGCTGGAAATTAATATCAAATACCTAAAACAGTTTCTATTATACTGAATCAAAGGAGAATGCCATGACCAGGATTCGAACCTAGGTTATTGCGACCACAACGCAATGTCCTAACCACTAGACGTTCACAGCAGTTGAGAGAAAAAGCTGAAAAACAATTACATGTAATATCAAATTTGAAAAGCACTTTTTATTATAAGAAATCAAAATGGAATGCTATGTCCATTATTCAAACCTGGGTTATTGCGACCACAACGCAATGTCCTAACCACTAGACGATCACAGCAGTTAGGAAAAGCAGCTGGAAATTAATATAAAATACCTAAAACAGTTTCCATTATACTGAATCAATAGAGAATGCCATGACCAGGATTCGAACCTGGGTTATTGCGACGACAACGCAATGTCCTAACCACTAGACGATCAAAGCTGTTAGAAAAAAAGCTGGAAATTAATATCAAATACCTAAAACAGTTTCTTTAATACTGAATCAAAAGAAAATGCCATGACCAGGATTCGAACCTGGGTTATTGCGACCACAACGCAATGTCCTAACCACTAGACGATCACAGCAGTTAGGAAAAGTAGCTGAAAATTAATATCAAATACCTAAAACAGTTTCTATTATACTGAATCAAAAGAGAATGTCATGACCTGGATTCGAACCTGGGTTATTGCGACCACAACGCAATGTCCTAACCACTAGACGATCACAGCAGTTAGGAAAAGTAGCTGGAAATTAATATCAAATACTTAAAACATTTTCTATTATGCTGAATCAAAAGAGAATGCCATGACCAGGATTCGAACCTGGGTTATTGCGACCACAACGCAATGTCCTAACCACTAGACGATCACAGCTGTTAGAAAAATGGAGCTGGAAATTAATATCAAATACCTAAAACAGTTTATATTATACTGAATCAAAAGAGGATGCCATGACCAGGATTCGAACCTGGGTTATTGCGACCACAACGCAATGTCCTAACCACTAGACGATCACAGCAGTTAGGAAAAGTAGCTGAAAATTAATATCCAATACCTAAAACAGGTTCTATTATACTGAATCAAAAGAAAATGCCATGACCAAGATTCAAACCTGGGTTATTGCGACCACAACACAATGTCATAACCAGACGATCACAGCTGTTAGAAAAATGGAGCTGGAAATTAATATCAAATACCTAAAACATTTTCTATTATGCTGAATCAAAAGAGAATGCCATGACCAGGATTCGAACCTGGGTTATTGCGACCACAACGCAATGTCCTAACCACTAGACGATCACAGCAGTTACGAAAAGTAGCTGAAAATTAATATCCAATATCTAAAACAGGTTCTATTATGCTAAATCAAAAGAAAATTCCATGACCAGGATTCGAACCTGGGTTATTGCGACCACAACGCAATGTCCTAACCACTAGACGATTACAGCAGTAAGGAAAGGTAGCTGAAAATTAATATCAAATACCTAAAACATTTTCTATTATGCTCAATCAAAAGAGAATGCCATGACCAGGATTCGAACCTGGGTTATTGCGACCACAACGCAATGTCCTAACCACTAGACGATCACAGCTGTTAGAAAAATGAAGCTGGAAATTAATATCAAATACCTAAAACAGTTTCTATTATACTGAATCAAAAGAGGATGCCATGACCAGGATTCGAACCTGGGTTATTGCGACCACAACGCAATGTCCTAACCACTAGACGATCACAGCAGTTAGGAAAGGCAGCTGAAAATTAATATCAAATACCTAAAACAGTTTCTATTATACTGAATCAAAAGAGGATGCCATGACCAGGATTCGAACCTGGGTTATTGCGACCACAACGAAATTTCCTAACCACGAGACGATCACAGCAGTTAGGAAATGTAGCTGAATATTAATATCAAATACCTAAAACAGGTTCTATTATACTGAATCAAAAGAGAATGCCATGACCAGGATTTGAACCTGGGTTATTGCGACCACAACGCAATGTTCTAACCACTAAACGATCACAGCTGTTAGAAAAATGGAGCTAGAAATTAATATCAAATACCTAAAAGATTTTCTATTATACTGAATAAAAAAGAGGATGCCATGACCAGGATTCGAACCTGGGTTATTGCGACCACAACGCAATGTCCTAACCACTAGACGATCACAGCAGATAGGAAAGGTAGCTGCAAATTAATATCAAATACCTAAAACAGTTTCTATTATACTGAATCAAAAGAGAATGCAATGACCAGGATTCGAACCTGGGTTCTTGCGACCACAACGCAATGTCCTAACCACTAGACGATCGCAGCAGTTACGAAAAGTATCTGAAAATTAATATCCAATACCTAAAACAGGTTCTATTATACTGAATCAAAAGAAAATGCCATGACCAGGATTCGAACCTGGGTTATTGCGACCACAACACAATGTCATAACCAGACGATCACAGCTGTTAGAAAAATGGAGCTGGAAATTAATATCAAATACTTAAAACAGTTTCTATTATACTGAATCAAAAGAGACAGTTTCTATTATACTGAATCAAAAGAAAATGCCATGACCAGGATTCGAACCTGGGTTATTGCGACCACAACGCAATGTCCTAACCACTAGACGATCACAGCAGTTAGGAAATGTAGCTGAAAATTTATTTCAAATACCTAAAACAGGTTCTATTATACTGAATGAAATAAGAATGCCATGACCAGGATTCGAACCTGGGTTATTGCGACCACAACGCAATGTCTTAACCACTAGACGATCACAGCTGTTAGAAAAATGGAGCTGGAAATTAATATCAAATACCTAAAACAGTTTCTATTATACTGAATCAAAAGAGGATGCCATGACCAGGATTCGAACCTGGGTTATTGCGACCAAAACGCAATGTCCTAACCACTAGACGATCACAGCAGTTAGGAAAGGCAGCTGAAAATTAATATCAAATACCTAAAACAGTTTATATTATACTGAATCAAAAGAGGATGCCATGACCAGGATTCGAACCTGGGTTATTGCGACCACAACGAAATTTCCTAACCACGAGACGATCACAGCAGTTAGGAAATGTAGCTGAATATTAATATCAAATACCTAAAACAGGTTCTATTATACTGAATCAAAAGAGAATGCCATGACCAGGATTCGAACCTGGGTTATTGCGACCACAACGCAATGTCCTAACCACTAAACGATCACAGCTGTTAGAAAAATGGAGCTAGAAATTAATATCAAATACCTAAAAGATTTTCTATTATACTGAATAAAAAAGAGGATGCCATGACCAGGATTCGAACCTGGGTTATTGCGACCACAACGCAATGTCCTAACCACTAGACGATCACAGCAGTTAGGAAAGGTAGCTGAAAATTAATATCAAATGCCTAAAACAGTTTCTATTATACTGAATCAAAAGAGAATGCAATGACCAGGATTCGAACCTGGGTTCTTGCGACCACAACGCAATGTCCTAACCACTAGACGATCACAGCAGTTACGGAAAGTATCTGAAAATTAATATCCAATACCTAAAACAGGTTCTATTATACTGAATCAAAAGAAAATGCCATGACCAGGATTCGAACCTGGGTTATTGCGACCACAACACAATGTCATAACCAGACGATCACAGCTGTTAGAAAAATGGAGCTGGAAATTAATATCAAATACTTAAAACAGTTTCTATTATACTGAATCAAAAGAGACAGTTTCTATTATACTGAATCATAAGAAAATGCCATGACCAGGATTCGAACCTGGGTTATTGTAGCCTTTTGACAAGGCCTCGTGACTCTGGCTAAGCGGCTGAGATGAGTCTAGATACCTGGGGTGAACGCGCGATCCAGTGACGAATGTCACGAGGCCTTTTGCAATGTAGGTTTCACTGCTCGCATGAATTATTCATAGATACATATTAGCATGCCAATACGCCTACTTTGACCAATCAGAACGGCGATCATATGAGCGTTCAAATTTGCATACCAAATATAAGCTGACGTCACGCGGAGATACGTTCGCTGATTGGACTCTACCTTTTCGGTAGCGAATTCCAAACCAGATTGCTAAAGGCTACTTGTCTGGGCAATTCGCACTGGCGTTCACACAGGTTTTCGCGATTAGTCTCTTTTTAGTCGCTCGGCGTCTATCAGACATGTGGCCTTGTTTAAAGGCTAGGGTTATTGCGACCACAACGCAATGTCCTAACCACTAGACGATCACAGCAGTTAGGAAAAGTAGCTGAAAATTAATATCCAATATCTAAAACAGTTTCTATTATACTGAATCAAGAGAGAATGCCATGACCAGGATTCGAACCTGGGTTATTGCGACCACAACGCAATGTCCTAACCACTAGACGATCACAGCTGTTAGAAAAATGGAGCTAGAAATTAATATCAAATACCTAAAAGAGTTTCTATTATACTGAATCAAAAGAGAATGCAATGACCAGGATTCGAACCTGGGTTATTGCGACCACAACGCAATGTCCTAACTCCTAACCACTAGACGATCACAGCAGTTAGGAAAGGTAGCTGAAAATTAATATCAAATAGCTAAAACATTTTCTATTATGCTGAATCAAAAGAGAATGCCATGACCAGGATTCGAACCTGGGTTATTGCGACCACAACGCAATGTCCTAACCACTAGACGATCACAGCTGTTAGAAAAATGGAGCTGGAAATTAATATCAAATACCTAAAACAGTTTATATTATACTGAATCAAAAGAGGATGCCATGACCAGGATTCGAACCTGGGTTATTGCGACCACAACGCAATGTCCTAACCACTAGACGATCACAGCAGTTAGGAAAGGCAGCTGAAAATTAATATCAAATACCTAAAACATTTTCTATTATGCTGAATCAAAAGAGAATGCCATGACCAGGATTCGAACCTGGGTTATTGCGACCACAACGCAATGTCCCAACCACTAGACGATCACAGCTGTTAGAAAAATGGAGCTGGAAATTAATATCAAATACCTAAAACAGTTTCTATTATACTGAATCAAAAGAGGATGCCATGACCAGGATTCGAACCTGGGTTATTGCGACCACAACGCAATGTCCTAACCACTAGACGATCACAGCAGTTAGGAAAGGCAGCTGAAAATTAATATCAAATACCTAAAACAGTTTCTATTATACTGAATCAAAAGAGGATGCCATGAGCATGATTCGAACCTGGGTTATTGCGACCACAATGAAATTTCCTAACCACGAGACGATCACAGCAGTTAGGAAATGTAGCTGAATATTAATATCAAATACCTAAAACAGTTTCTATTATACTGAATCAAAAGAGAATGCAATGACCAGGATTCGAACCTGGGTTATTGCGACCACAACGCAATGTCCTAACCACTAGACGATCACAGCAGTTACGAAAAGTAGCTGAAAATTAATATCCAATACCTAAAACAGGTTCTATTATACTGAATCAAAAGAAAATGCCATGACCAGGATTCGAACCTGGGTTATTGCGACCACAACACAATGTCATAACCAGACGATCACAGCTGTTAGAAAAATGGAGCTGGAAATTAATATCAAATACCTAAAACATTTTCTATTATGCTGAATCAAAAGAGAATGCCATGACCAGGATTCGAACCTGGGTTATTGCGACCACAACGCAATGTCCTAACCACTAGACGATCACAGCAGTCACGAAAAGTAGCTGAAAATTAATATCCAATATCTAAAACAGGTTCTATTATGCTAAATCAAAAGAAAATGCCATGACCAGGATTCGAACCTGGGTTATTGCGACCACAACGCAATGTCCTAACCACTAGACGATCACAGCAGTTAGGAAAGGTAGCTGAAAATTAATATCAAATACCTAAAACATTTTCTATTATGCTAAATCAAAAGAGAATGCCATGACCAGGATTCGAACCTGGGTTATTGCGACCACAACGCAATGTCCTAACCACTAGACGATCACAGCTGTTAGAAAAATGGAGCTGGAAATTAATATCAAATACCTAAAACAGTTTCTATTATACTGAATCAAAAGAGGATGCCATGACCAGGATTCGAACCTGGGTTATTGCGACCACAACGCAATGTCCTAACCACTAGACGATCACAGCAGTTAGGAAAGGCAGCTGAAAATTAATATCAAATACCTAAAACAGTTTCTATTATACTGAATCAAAAGAAAATGCCATGACCAGGATTCGAACCTGGGTTATTGCGACCACAACACAATGTCATAACCAGACGATCACAGCTGTTAGAAAAATGGAGCTGGAAATTAATATCAAATACCTAAAACATTTTCTATTATGCTGAATCAAAAGAGAATGCCATGACCAGGATTCGAACCTGGGTTATTGCGACCACAACGCAATGTCCTAACCACTAGACGATCACAGCAGTCACGAAAAGTAGCTGAAAATTAATATCCAATATCTAAAACAGGTTCTATTATGCTAAATCAAAAGAAAATGCCATGACCAGGATTCGAACCTGGGTTATTGCGACCACAACGCAATGTCCTAACCACTAGACGATCACAGCAGTTAGGAAAGGTAGCTGAAAATTAATATCAAATACCTAAAACATTTTCTATTATGCTAAATCAAAAGAGAATGCCATGACCAGGATTCGAACCTGGGTTATTGCGACCACAACGCAATGTCCTAACCACTAGACGATCACAGCTGTTAGAAAAATGGAGCTGGAAATTAATATCAAATACCTAAAACAGTTTCTATTATACTGAATCAAAAGAGGATGCCATGACCAGGATTCGAACCTGGGTTATTGCGACCACAACGCAATGTCCTAACCACTAGACGATCACAGCAGTTAGGAAAGGCAGCTGAAAATTAATATCAAATACCTAAAACAGTTTCTATTATACTGAATCAAAAGAGGATGCCATGACCAGGATTCGAACCTGGGTTATTGCGACCACAACGAAATTTCCTAACCACGAGACGATCACAGCAGTTAGGAAATGTAGCTGAATATTAATATCAAATACCTAAAACAGGTTCTATTATACTGAATCAAAAGAGAATGCCATGACCAGGATTCGAACCTGGGTTATTGCGACCACAACGCAATGTCCTAACCACTAAACGATCACAGCTGTTAGAAAAATGGAGCTAGAAATTAATATCAAATACCTAAAAGATTTTCTATTATACTGAATAAAAAAGAGGATGCCATGACCAGGATTCGAACCTGGGTTATTGCGACCACAACGCAATGTCCTAACCACTAGACGATCACAGCAGTTAGGAAAGGTAGCTGCAAATTAATATCAAATACCTAAAACAGTTTCTATTATACTGAATCAAAAGAGAATGCAATGACCAGGATTCGAACCTGGGTTCTTGCGACCACAACGCAATGTCCTAACCACTAGACGATCACAGCAGTTACGAAAAGTATCTGAAAATTAATATCCAATACCTAAAACAGGTTCTATTATACTGAATCAAAAGAGAATGCAATGACCAGGATTCGAACCTGGGTTATTGCGACCACAACGCAATGTCCTAACCACTAGACGATCACAGCAGTTAGGAAAGGTAGCTGAAAATTAATATCAAATACCTAAAACAGTTTCTATTATACTGAATCAATAGAGAATGCAATGACCAGGATTCGAACCTGGGTTATTGCGACCACAACGCAATGTCCTAACCACTAGACGATCACAGCAGTTAGGAAATGTAGCTGAAAATTTATATCAAATACCTAAAACAGGTTCTATTATACTGAATGAAATAAGAATGCCATGACCAGGATTCGAACCTGGGTTATTGCGACCACAACGCAATGTCCTAACCACTAGACGATCACAGCAGTTAGGAAAAGTAGCTGAAAATTAATATCCAATATCTAAAACAGGTTCTATTGTGCTAAATCAAAAGAAAATGCCATGACCAGGATTCGAACCTGGGTTATTGCGACCACAACGCAATGTCCTAACTCCTAACCACTAGACGATCACAGCAGTTAGGAAAGGTAGCTGAAAATTAATATCAAATACCTAAAACATTTTCTATTATGCTGAATCAAAAGTGAATGCCATGACCAGGATTCGAACCTGGGTTATTGCGACCACAACGCAATGTCCTAACCACTAGACGATCACAGCTGTTAGAAAAATGGAGCTAGAAATTAATATCAAATACCTAAAAGAGTTTCTATTATACTGAATCAAAAGAGAATGCAATGACCAGGATTCGAACCTGGGTTATTGCGACCACAACGCATTGTCCTAACCACTAGACGATCACAGCAGTTACGAAAAGTAGCTGAAAATTAATATCCAATACCTAAAACAGGTTCTATTATACTGAATCAAAAGAAAATGCCATGACCAGGATTCGAACCTGGGTTATTGCGACCACAACACAATGTCATAACCAGACGATCACAGCTGTTAGAAAAATGGAGCTGGAAATTAATATCAAATACCTAAAACAGTTTCTATTATACTGAATCAAAAGAGGATGCCGTGACCAGGATTCGAACCTGGGTTATTGCGACCACAACGCAATGTCCTAACCACTAGACGATCACAGCAGTTTGGAAATGTAGCTGAAATTTTATATCAAATACCTAAAACAGGTTCTATTATACTGAATGAAATAAGAATGCCATGACCAGGATTCGAACCTGGGTTATTGCGACCACAACGCAATGTCCTAACCACTAGACGATCGCAGCAGTTAGGAAAAGTAGCTGAAAATTATTATCAAATACCTAAAACAGTTTATATTATACTGAATCAAAGGAGAATGCCATGACCAGGATTCGAACCTGGGGTATTGCCACCACAACGCAATGTCCTAACCACTAGACGATCACAGCAGTTAGAAAAAGGAACTGGAAATTAATATCAAATACTTAAAACAGTTTCTATTATACAGAATCAAAAGAGACAGTTTCTATTATACTGAATCAAAAGAAAATGCCATGACCAGGATTCGAACCTGGGTTATTGCGACCACAACGCAATGTCCTAACCACTAGACGATCACAGCAGTTAGGAAAGGTAGCTGAAAATTTATATCAAATACCTAAAACAGGTTCTATTATACTGAATGAAATAAGAATGCCATGACCAGGATTCGAACCTGGGTTATTGCGACCACAACGCAATGTCCTAACCACTAGACGATCACAGCAGTTAGGAAAGGTAGCTGAAAATTTATATCAAATACCTAAAACAGGTTCTATTATACTGAATGAAATAAGAATGCCATGACCAGGATTCGAACCTGGGTTATTGCGACCACAACGCAATGTCCTAACCACTAGACGATCACAGCAGTTAGGAAAGGTAGCTGAAAATTTATATCAAATACCTAAAACAGGTTCTATTATACTGAATGAAATAAGAATGCCATGACCAGGATTCGAACCTGAGTTATTGCGACCACAACGCAATGTCCTAACCACTAGACGATCACAGCAGTTACGAAAAGTAGCTGAAAATTAATATCAAATACTTAAAACAGTTTCTATTATACTGAATCAAAAGAGACAGTTTCTATTATACTGAATCAAAAGAAAATGGCATGGCCAGGATTCGAACCTGGGTTATTGCGACCACAACGCAATGTCATAACCAGACGATCACAGCTGTTAGAAAAATGGAGCTGGAAATTAATATCAAATACTTAAAACAGTTTCTATTATACTGAATCAAAAGAGACAGTTTCTATTATACTGAATCAAAAGAAAATGCCATGACCAGGATTCGAACCTGGGTTATTGCGACCACAACGCAATGTCCTAACCACTAGACGATCACAGCAGTTAGGAAATGTAGCTGAAAATTTATATCAAATACCTAAAACAGGTTCTATTATACTGAATGAAATAAGAATGCCATGACCAGGATTCGAACCTGGGTTATTGCGACCACAACGCAATGTCCTAACCACTAGACGATCACAGCAGTTACGAAAAGTAGCCGAAAATTAAAATCCAATATCTAAAACAGGTTCTATTATGCTAAATCAAAAGAAAATGCCATGACCAGGATTCGAACCTGGGTTATTGCGACCACAACGCAATGTCCTAACTCCTAACCACTAGACGATCACAGCAGTTAGGAAAGGTAGCTGAAAATTAATATCAAATACCTAAAACATTTTCTATTATGCTGAATCAAAAGAGAATGCCATGACCAGGATTCGAACCTGGGTTATTGCGACCACAACGCAATGTCCTAACCACTAGACGATCACAGCTGTTAGAAAAATGGAGCTGGAAATTAATATCAAATACTTAAAACAGTTTCTATTATACTGAATCAAAAGAGACAGTTTCTATTATACTGAATCAAAAGAAAATGCCATGACCAGGATTCGAACCTGGGTTATTGCGACCACAACGCAATGTCCTAACCACTAGACGATCACAGCAGTTAGGAAATGTAGCTGAAACTTAATATCCAATATCTAAAACAGGTTCTATTATGCTAAATCAAAAGAAAATGCCATGACCAGGATTCGAACCTGGGTTATTGCGACCACAACGCAATGTCCTAACTCCTAACCACTAGACGATCACAGCAGTTAGGAAAGGTAGCTGAAAATTAATATCAAATACCTAAAACAGGTTCTATTATACTGAATCAAAAGAAAATGCCATGACCAGGATTCGAACCTGGGTTATTGCGACCACAACACAATGTCATAACCAGACGATCACAGCTGTTAGAAAAATGGAGCTGGAAATTAATATCAAATACTTAAAACAGTTTCTATTATACTGAATCAAAAGAGACAGTTTCTATTATACTGAATCAAAAGAGACAGTTTCTATTATACTGAATCAAAAGAAAATGGCATGGCCAGGATTCGAACCTGGGTTATTGCGACCACAACGCAATGTCATAACCAGACGATCACAGCTGTTAGAAAAATGGAGCTGGAAATTAATATCAAATACTTAAAACAGTTTCTATTATACTGAATCAAAAGAGACAGTTTCTATTATACTGAATCAAAAGAAAATGCCATGACCAGGATTCGAACCTGGGTTATTGCGACCACAACGCAATGTCCTAACCACTAGACGATCACAGCAGTTAGGAAATGTAGCTGAAAATTTATATCAAATACCTAAAACAGGTTCTATTATACTGAATGAAATAAGAATGCCATGACCAGGATTCGAACCTGGGTTATTGCGACCACAACGCAATGTCCTAACCACTAGACGATCACAGCAGTTACGAAAAGTAGCCGAAAATTTATATCCAATATCTAAAACAGGTTCTATTATGCTAAATCAAAAGAAAATGCCATGACCAGGATTCGAACCTGGGTTATTGCGACCACAACGCAATGTCCTAACTCCTAACCACTAGACGATCACAGCAGTTAGGAAAGGTAGCTGAAAATTAATATCAAATACCTAAAACATTTTCTATTATGCTGAATCAAAAGAGAATGCCATGACCAGGATTCGAACCTGGGTTATTGCGACCACAACGCAATGTCCTAACCACTAGACGATCACAGCTGTTAGAAAAATGGAGCTGGAAATTAATATCAAATACTTAAAACAGTTTCTATTATACTGAATCAAAAGAGACAGTTTCTATTATACTGAATCAAAAGAAAATGCCATGACCAGGATTCGAACCTGGGTTATTGCGACCACAACGCAATGTCCTAACCACTAGACGATCACAGCAGTTAGGAAATGTAGCTGAAAATTAATATCCAATATCTAAAACAGGTTCTATTATGCTAAATCAAAAGAAAATGCCATGACCAGGATTCGAACCTGGGTTATTGCGACCACAACGCAATGTCCTAACTCCTAACCACTAGACGATCACAGCAGTTAGGAAAGGTAGCTGAAAATTAATATCAAATACCTAAAACAGGTTCTATTATACTGAATCAAAAGAAAATGCCATGACCAGGATTCGAACCTGGGTTATTGCGACCACAACACAATGTCATAACCAGACGATCACAGCTGTTAGAAAAATGGAGCTGGAAATTAATATCAAATACTTAAAACAGTTTCTATTATACTGAATCAAAAGAGACAGTTTCTATTATACTGAATCAAAAGAAAATGCCATGACCAGGATTCGAACCTGGGTTATTGCGACCACAACGCAATGTCCTAACCACTAGACGATCACAGCAGTTAGGAAATGTAGCTGAAAATTTATATCAAATACCTAAAACAGGTTCTATTATACTGAATGAAATAAGAATGCCATGACCAGGATTCGAACCTGGGTTATTGCGACCACAACGCAATGTCCTAACCACTAGACGATCACAGCAGTTACGAAAAGTAGCCGAAAATTAATATCCAATATCTAAAACAGGTTCTATTATGCTAAATCAAAAGAAAATGCCATGACCAGGATTCGAACCTGGGTTATTGCGACCACAACGCAATGTCCTAACTCCTAACCACTAGACGATCACAGCAGTTAGGAAAGGTAGCTGAAAATTAATATCAAATACCTAAAACATTTTCTATTATGCTGAATCAAAAGAGAATGCCATGACCAGGATTCGAACCTGGGTTATTGCGACCACAACGCAATGTCCTAACCACTAGACGATCACAGCTGTTAGAAAAATGGAGCTGGAAATTAATATCAAATACCTAAAACAGTTTCTATTATACTGAATCAAAAGAGGATGCCATGACCAGGATTCGAACCTTGGGTTATTGCGACCACAACAAAATTTCCTAACCACGAGACGATCACAGCAGTTAGGAAATGTAGCTGAATATTAATATCAAATACCTAAAACAGTTTCTATTATACTGAATCAAAAGAGAATGCCATGACCAGGATTCGAACCTGGGTTATTGCGACCACAACGCAATGTCCTAACCACTAGACGATCACAGCTGTTAGAAAAATGGAGCTAGAAATTAATATCAAATACCTAAAAGAGTTTCTATTATACTGAATAAAAAAGAGGATGCCATGACCAGGATTCGAACCTGGGTTATTGCGACCACAACGCAATGTCCTAACCACTAGACGATCACAGCAGTTAGGAAAGGTAGCTGAAAATTAATATCAAATACTTAAAACAGTTTCTATTATACAGAATCAAAAGAGACAGTTTCTATTATACTGAATCAAAAGAAAATGCCATGACCAGGATTCGAACCTGGGTTATTGCGACCACAACGCAATGTCCTAACCACTAGACGATCACAGCAGTTAGGAAAGGTAGCTGAAAATTTATTTCAAATACCTAAAACAGGTTCTATTATACTGAATGAAATAAGAATGCCATGACCAGGATTCGAACCTGGGTTATTGCGACCACAACGCAATGTCCTAACCACTAGACGATCACAGCAGTTAGGAAAAGTAGCTGAAAATTAATATCAAATACTTAAAACAGTTTCTATTATACTGAATCAAAAGAGACAGTTTCTATTATACTGAATAAAAAGAAAATGGCATGGCCAGGATTCGAACCTGGGTTATTGCGACCACAACGCAATGTCCTAACCACTAGACGATCACAGCAGTTAGAAAAAGTAGCTGGAAATTAATATCAAATACCTAAAACAGTTTCTATTATACTGAATCAAAAGATAATGCCATGACCAGGATTCGAACCTGGGTTATTGCGACCACAACGCAATGTCCTAACCACTAGACGGTCACAGCTGTTAGAAAAAGGAGCTGAAAATTAATATCCAATATCTAAAACAGGTTCTATTATGCTAAATCAAAAGAAAATGCCATGACCAGGATTCGAACCTGGGTTATTGCGACCACAACGCAATGTCCTAACTCCTAACCACTAGACGATCACAGCAGTTAGGAAAGGTAGCTGAAAATTAATATCAAATACCTAAAACATTTTCTATTATGCTGAATCAAAAGAGAATGCCATGACCAGGATTCGAACCTGGGTTATTGCGACCACAACGCAATGTCCTAACCACTAGACGATCACAGCTGTTAGAAAAATGGAGCTGGAAATTAATATCAAATACCTAAAACAGTTTCTATTATACTGAATCAAAAGAGGATGCCATGACCAGGATTCGAACCTGGGTTATTGCGACCACAACGCAATGTCCTAACCACTATACGATCACAGCAGTTAGGAAAGGCAGCTGAAAATTAATATCAAATACCTAAAACAGTTTCTATTATACTGAATCAAAAGAGGATGCCATGACCAGGATTCGAACCTTGGGTTATTGCGACCACAACAAAATTTCCTAACCACGAGACGATCACAGCAGTTAGGAAATGTAGCTGAATATTAATATCAAATACCTAAAACAGTTTCTATTATACTGAATCAAAAGAGAATGCCATGACCAGGATTCGAACCTGGGTTATTGCGACCACAACGCAATGTCCTAACCACTAGACGATCAGAGCTGTTAGAAAAATGGAGCTAGAAATTAATATCAAATACCTAAAAGAGTTTCTATTATACTGAATAAAAAAGAGGATGCCATGACCAGGATTCGAACCTGGGTTATTGCGACCACAACGCAATGTCCTAACCACTAGACGATCACAGCAGTTAGGAAAGGTAGCTGAAAATTAATATCAAATACCTAAAACAGTTTCTATTATACTGAATCAATAGAGAATGCAATGACCAGGATTCGAACCTGGGTTATTGCGACCACAACGCAATGTCCTAACCACTAGACGATCACAGCAGTTACGAAAAGTAGCTGAAAATTAATATCCAATACCTAAAACAGGTTCTATTATACTGAATCAAAAGAAAATGCCATGACCAGGATTCGAACCTGGGTTATTGCGACCACAACACAATGTCATAACCAGACGATCACAGCTGTTAGAAAAATGGAGCTGGAAATTAATATCAAATACCTAAAACAGTTTCTATTATACTGAATCAAAAGAGGATGCCATGACCAGGATTCGAACCTGGGTTATTGCGACCACAACGCAATGTCCTAACCACTAGACGATCACAGCAGTTAGGAAATGTAGCTGAAAATTTATATCAAATACCTAAAACAGGTTCTATTATACTGAATGAAATAAGAATGCCATGACCAGGATTCGAACCTGGGTTATTGCGACCACAACGCAATGTCCTAACCACTAGACGATCACAGCAGTTAGGAAAAGTAGCTGAATATTAATATCCAATATCTAAAACAGGTTCTATTATGCTAAATCAAAAGAAAATGCCATGACCAGGATTCGAACCTGGGTTATTGCGACCACAACGCAATGTCCTAACCACTAGACGATCACAGCAGTTAGGAAAAGTAGCTGAAAATTAATATCCAATATCTAAAACAGGTTCTATTGTGCTAAATCAAAAGAAAATGCCATGACCAGGATTCGAACCTGGGTTATTGCGACCACAACGCAATGTCCTAACTCCTAACCACTAGACGATCACAGCAGTTAGGAAAGGTAGCTGAAAATTAATATCAAATACCTAAAACATTTTCTATTATGCTGAATCAAAAGTGAATGCCATGACCAGGATTCGAACCTGGGTTATTGCGACCACAACGCAATGTCCTAACCACTAGACGATCACAGCTGTTAGAAAAATGGAGCTAGAAATTAATATCAAATACCTAAAAGAGTTTCTATTATACTGAATCAAAAGAGAATGCAATGACCAGGATTCGAACCTGGGTTATTGCGACCACAACGCATTGTCCTAACCACTAGACGATCACAGCAGTTACGAAAAGTAGCTGAAAATTAATATCCAATACCTAAAACAGGTTCTATTATACTGAATCAAAAGAAAATGCCATGACCAGGATTCGAACCTGGGTTATTGCGACCACAACACAATGTCATAACCAGACGATCACAGCTGTTAGAAAAATGGAGCTGGAAATTAATATCAAATACCTAAAACAGTTTCTATTATACTGAATCAAAAGAGGATGCCGTGACCAGGATTCGAACCTGGGTTATTGCGACCACAACGCAATGTCCTAACCACTAGACGATCACAGCAGTTAGAAAAATGGAGCTAGAAATTAATATCAAATACCTAAAACAGGTTCTATTATACTGAATGAAATAAGAATGCCATGACCAGGATTCGAACCTGGGTTATTGCGACCACAACGCAATGTCCTAACCACTAGACGATCGCAGCAGTTAGGAAAAGTAGCTGAAAATTATTATCAAATACCTAAAACAGTTTATATTATACTGAATCAAAGGAGAATGCCATGACCAGGATTCGAACCTGGGGTATTGCCACCACAACGCAATGTCCTAACCACTAGACGATCACAGCAGTTAGAAAAAGGAACTGGAAATTAATATCAAATACTTAAAACAGTTTCTATTATACAGAATCAAAAGAGACAGTTTCTATTATACTGAATCAAAAGAAAATGCCATGACCAGGATTCGAACCTGGGTTATTGCGACCACAACGCAATGTCCTAACCACTAGACGATCACAGCAGTTAGGAAAGGTAGCTGAAAATTTATATCAAATACCTAAAACAGGTTCTATTATACTGAATGAAATAAGAATGCCATGACCAGGATTCGAACCTGGGTTATTGCGACCACAACGCAATGTCCTAACCACTAGACGATCACAGCAGTTAGGAAAGGTAGCTGAAAATTTATATCAAATACCTAAAACAGGTTCTATTATACTGAATGAAATAAGAATGCCATGACCAGGATTCGAACCTGGGTTATTGCGACCACAACGCAATGTCCTAACCACTAGACGATCACAGCAGTTAGGAAAGGTAGCTGAAAATTTATATCAAATACCTAAAACAGGTTCTATTATACTGAATGAAATAAGAATGCCATGACCAGGATTCGAACCTGGGTTATTGCGACCACAACGCAATGTCCTAACCACTAGACGATCACAGCAGTTACGAAAAGTAGCTGAAAATTAATATCAAATACTTAAAACAGTTTCTATTATACTGAATCAAAAGAGACAGTTTCTATTATACTGAATCAAAAGAAAATGGCATGGCCAGGATTCGAACCTGGGTTATTGCGACCACAACGCAATGTCCTAACCACTAGACGATCACAGCAGTTAGAAAAAGTAGCTGGAAATTAATATCAAATACCTAAAACAGTTTCTATTATACTGAATCAAAAGATAATGCCATGACCAGGATTCGAACCTGGGTTATTGCGACCACAACACAATGTGCTAACCACTAGACGATCACAGCAGTTAGAAAAAGGAGCTGGAAATTAATATCCAATACCTAAAACAGGTTCTATTATACTGAATCAAAAGAAAATGCCATGACCAGGATTCGAACCTGGGTTATTGCGACCACAACACAATGTCATAACCAGACGATCACAGCTGTTAGAAAAATGGAGCTGGAAATTAATATCAAATACTTAAAACAGTTTCTATTATACTGAATCAAAAGAGACAGTTTCTATTATACTGAATCAAAAGAAAATGCCATGACCAGGATTCGAACCTGGGTTATTGCGACCACAACGCAATGTCCTAACCACTAGACGATCACAGCAGTTAGGAAATGTAGCTGAAAATTTATATCAAATACCTAAAACAGGTTCTATTATACTGAATGAAATAAGAATGCCATGACCAGGATTCGAACCTGGGTTATTGCGACCACAACGCAATGTCCTAACCACTAGACGATCACAGCAGTTACGAAAAGTAGCCGAAAATTAATATCCAATATCTAAAACAGGTTCTATTATGCTAAATCAAAAGAAAATGCCATGACCAGGATTCGAACCTGGGTTATTGCGACCACAACGCAATGTCCTAACTCCTAACCACTAGACGATCACAGCAGTTAGGAAAGGTAGCTGAAAATTAATATCAAATACCTAAAACATTTTCTATTATGCTGAATCAAAAGAGAATGCCATGACCAGGATTCGAACCTGGGTTATTGCGACCACAACGCAATGTCCTAACCACTAGACGATCACAGCTGTTAGAAAAATGGAGCTGGAAATTAATATCAAATACCTAAAACAGTTTCTATTATACTGAATCAAAAGAGGATGCCATGACCAGGATTCGAACCTGGGTTATTGCGACCACAACGCAATGTCCTAACCACTAGACGATCACAGCAGTTAGGAAAGGCAGCTGAAAATTAATATCAAATACCTAAAACAGTTTCTATTATACTGAATCAAAAGAGGATGCCATGACCAGGATTCGAACCTTGGGTTATTGCGACCACAACAAAATTTCCTAACCACGAGACGATCACAGCAGTTAGGAAATGTAGCTGAATATTAATATCAAATACCTAAAACAGTTTCTATTATACTGAATCAAAAGAGAATGCCATGACCAGGATTCGAACCTGGGTTATTGCGACCACAACGCAATGTCCTAACCACTAGACGATCACAGCTGTTAGAAAAATGGAGCTAGAAATTAATATCAAATACCTAAAAGAGTTTCTATTATACTGAATAAAAAAGAGGATGCCATGACCAGGATTCGAACCTGGGTTATTGCGACCACAACGCAATGTCCTAACCACTAGACGATCACAGCAGTTAGGAAAGGTAGCTGAAAATTAATATCAAATACCTAAAACAGTTTCTATTATACTGAATCAAAAGAGGATGCCATGACCAGGATTCGAACATGGGTTATTGCGACCACAACGAAATTTCCTAACCACGAGACGATCACAGCAGTTAGGAAATGTAGCTGAATATTAATATCAATACCTAAAACAGTTTCTATTATACTGAATCAAAAGAGAATGCCATGACCAGGATTCGAACCTGGGTTATTGCGACCACAACGCAATGTCCTAACCACTAGACGATCACAGCTGTTAGAAAAATGGAGCTAGAAATTAATATCAAATACCTAAAAGAGTTTCTATTATACTGAATCAAAAGAGAATGCAATGACCAGGATTCGAACCTGGGTTATTGCGACCACAACGCAATGTCCTAACCACTAGACGATCACAGCAGTTACGAAAAGTAGCTGAAAATTAATATCCAATACCTAAAACAGGTTCTATTATACTGAATCAAAAGAAAATGCCATGACCAGGATTCGAACCTGGGTTATTGCGACCACAACACAATGTCATAACCAGACGATCACAGCTGTTAGAAAAATGGAGCTGGAAATTAATATCAAATACCTAAAACAGTTTCTATTATACTGAATCAAAAGAGGATGCCGTGACCAGGATTCGAACCTGGGTTATTGCGACCACAACGCAATGTCCTAACCACTAGACGATCACAGCAGCTTGGAAATGTAGCTGAAATTTTATATCAAATACCTAAAACAGGTTCTATTATACTGAATGAAATAAGAATGCCATGACCAGGATTCGAACCTGGGTTATTGCGACCACAACGCAATGTCCTAACCACTAGACGATCGCAGCAGTTAGGAAAAGTAGCTGAAAATTATTATCAAATACCTAAAACAGTTTATATTATACTGAATCAAAAGAGAATGCCATGACCAGGATTCGAACCTGGGGTATTGCCACCACAACGCAATGTCCTAACCACTAGACGATCACAGCAGTTAGAAAAAGGAACTGGAAATTAATATCAAATACTTAAAACAGTTTCTATTATACAGAATCAAAAGAGACAGTTTCTATTATACTGAATCAAAAGAAAATGCCATGACCAGGATTCGAACCTGGGTTATTGCGACCACAACGCAATGTCCTAACCACTAGACGATCACAGCAGTTAGGAAAGGTAGCTGAAAATTTATATCAAATACCTAAAACAGGTTCTATTATACTGAATGAAATAAGAATGCCATGACCAGGATTCGAACCTGGGTTATTGCGACCACAACGCAATGTCCTAACCACTAGACGATCACAGCAGTTAGGAAAAGTAGCTGAAAATTAATATCAAATACTTAAAACAGTTTCTATTATACTGAATCAAAAGAGACAGTTTCTATTATACTGAATCAAAAGATAATGCCATGACCAGGATTCGAACCTGGGTTATTGCGACCACAACGCAATGTCCTAACCACTAGACGGTCACAGCTGTTAGAAAAAGGAGCTGAAAATTAATATCCAATATCTAAAACAGGTTCTATTATGCTAAATCAAAAGAAAATGCCATGACCAGGATTCGAACCTGGGTTATTGCGACCACAACGCAATGTCCTAACTCCTAACCACTAGACGATCACAGCAGTTAGGAAAGGTAGCTGAAAATTAATATCAAATACCTAAAACATTTTCTATTATGCTGAATCAAAAGAGAATGCCATGACCAGGATTCGAACGTGGGTTATTGCGACCACAACGCAATGTCCTAACCACTAGACGATCACAGCTGTTAGAAAAATGGAGCTGGAAATTAATATCAAATACCTAAAACAGTTTCTATTATACTGAATCAAAAGAGGATGCCATGACCAGGATTCGAACCTGGGTTATTGCGACCACAACGCAATGTCCTAACCACTATACGATCACAGCAGTTAGGAAAGGCAGCTGAAAATTAATATCAAATACCTAAAACAGTTTCTATTATACTGAATCAAAAGAGGATGCCATGACCAGGATTCGAACCTTGGGTTATTGCGACCACAACAAAATTTCCTAACCACGAGACGATCACAGCAGTTAGGAAATGTAGCTGAATATTAATATCAAATACCTAAAACAGTTTCTATTATACTGAATCAAAAGAGAATGCCATGACCAGGATTCGAACCTGGGTTATTGCGACCACAACGCAATGTCCTAACCACTAGACGATCAGAGCTGTTAGAAAAATGGAGCTAGAAATTAATATCAAATACCTAAAAGAGTTTCTATTATACTGAATAAAAAAGAGGATGCCATGACCAGGATTCGAACCTGGGTTATTGCGACCACAACGCAATGTCCTAACCACTAGACGATCACAGCAGTTAGGAAAGGTAGCTGAAAATTAATATCAAATACCTAAAACAGTTTCTATTATACTGAATCAATAGAGAATGCAATGACCAGGATTCGAACCTGGGTTATTGCGACCACAACGCAATGTCCTAACCACTAGACGATCACAGCAGTTACGAAAAGTAGCTGAAAATTAATATCCAATACCTAAAACAGGTTCTATTATACTGAATCAAAAGAAAATGCCATGACCAGGATTCGAACCTGGGTTATTGCGACCACAACACAATGTCATAACCAGACGATCACAGCTGTTAGAAAAATGGAGCTGGAAATTAATATCAAATACCTAAAACAGTTTCTATTATACTGAATCAAAAGAGGATGCCATGACCAGGATTCGAACCTGGGTTATGGCGACCACAACGCAATGTCCTAACCACTAGACGATCACAGCAGTTAGGAAATGTAGCTGAAAATTTATATCAAATACCTAAAACAGGTTCTATTATACTGAATGAAATAAGAATGCCATGACCAGGATTCGAACCTGGGTTATTGCGACCACAACGCAATGTCCTAACCACTAGACGATCACAGCAGTTAGGAAAAGTAGCTGAATATTAATATCCAATATCTAAAACAGGTTCTATTATGCTAAATCAAAAGAAAATGCCATGACCAGGATTCGAACCTGGGTTATTGCGACCACAACGCAATGTCCTAACTCCTAACCACTAGACGATCACAGCAGTTAGGAAAGGTAGCTGAAAATTAATATCAAATACCTAAAACATTTTCTATTATGCTGAATCAAAAGAGAATGCCATGACCAGGATTCGAACCTGGGTTATTGCGACCACAACGCAATGTCCTAACCACTAGACGATCACAGCTGTTAGAAAATGGAGCTGGAAATTAATATCAAATACCTAAAACAGTTTCTATTATACTGAATCAAAAGAGGATGCCATGACCAGGATTCGAACCTGGGTTATTGCGACCACAACGCAATGTCCTAACCACTAGACGATCACAGCAGTTAGGAAAGGCAGTTGAAAATTAATATCAAATACCTAAAACAGTTTCTATTATACAGAATCAAAAGAGGATGCCATGACCAGGATTCGAACCTGGGTTATTGCGACCACAACGAAATTTCCTAACCACGAGACGATCACAGCAGTTAGGAAATGTAGCTGAATATTAATATCAATACCTAAAACAGTTTCTATTATACTGAATCAAAAGAGAATGCCATGACCAGGATTCGAACCTGGGTTATTGCGACCACAACGCAATGTCCTAACCACTAGACGATCACAGCTGTTAGAAAAATGGAGCTAGAAATTAATATCAAATACCTAAAAGAGTTTCTATTATACTGAATAAAAAAGAGGATGCCATGACCAGGATTCGAACCTGGGTTATTGCGACCACAACGCAATGTCCTAACCACTAGACGATCACAGCAGTTAGGAAAGGTAGCTGAAAATTAATATCAAATACCTAAAACAGTTTCTATTATACTGAATCAAAAGAGAATGCAATGACCAGGATTCGAACCTGGGTTATTGCGACCACAACGCAATGTCCTAACCACTAGACGATCACAGCAGTTACGAAAAGTAGCTGAAAATTAATATCCAATACCTAAAACAGGTTCTATTATACTGAATCAAAAGAAAATGCCATGACCAGGATTCGAACCTGGGTTATTGCGACCACAACACAATGTCATAACCAGACGATCACAGCTGTTAGAAAAATGGAGCTGGAAATTAATATCAAATACCTAAAACAGTTTCTATTATACTGAATCAAAAGAGAATGCCATGACCAGGATTCGAACCTGGGTTATTGCGACCACAACGCAATGTCCTAACCACTAGACGATCACAGCAGTTTGGAAATGTAGCTGAAATTTTATATCAAATACCTAAAACAGGTTCTATTATACTGAATGAAATAAGAATGCCATGACCAGGAATCGAACCTGGGTTATTGCGACCACAACGCAATGTCCTAACCACTAGACGATCGCAGCAGTTAGGAAAAGTAGCTGAAAATTATTATCAAATACCTAAAACAGTTTATATTATACTGAATCAAAAGAGAATGCCATGACCAGGATTCGAACCTGGGGTATTGCCACCACAACGCAATGTCCTAACCACTAGACGATCACAGCAGTTAGAAAAAGGAACTGGAAATTAATATCAAATACTTAAAACAGTTTCTATTATACAGATTCAAAAGAGACAGTTTCTATTATACTGAATCAAAAGAAAATGCCATGACCAGGATTCGAACCTGGGTTATTGCGACCACAACGCAATGTCCTAACCACTAGACGATCACAGCAGTTAGGAAAGGTAGCTGAAAATTTATATCAAATACCTAAAACAGGTTCTATTATACTGAATGAAATAAGAATGCCATGACCAGGATTCGAACCTGGTTTATTGCGACCACAACGCAATGTCCTAACCACTAGACAATCACAGCAGTTAGGAAAGGTAGCTGAAAATTAATATCAAATACCTAAAACATTTTCTATTATGCTGAATCAAAAGAGAATGCCATGACCAGGATTCGAACCTGGGTTATTGCGACCACAACGCAATGTCCTAACCACTAGACGATCGCAGCAGTTAGGAAAAGTAGCTGAAAATTATTATCAAATACCTAAAACAGTTTCTATTATACTGAATCAAAAGAGAATGCCATGACCAGGATTCGAACCTGGGGTATTGCCACTACAACGCAATGTCCTAACCACTAGACGATCACAGCAGTTAGAAAAAGGAACTGGAAATTAATATCAAATACTTAAAACAGTTTCTATTATACTGAATCAAAAGAGACAGTTTCTATCATACTGAATCAAAAGAAAATGGCATGGCCAGGATTCGAACCTGGGTTATTGCGACCACAACGCAATGTCCTAACCACTAGACGATCACAGCAGTTAGAAAAAGTAGCTGGAAATTAATATCAAATACCTAAAACAGTTTCTATTATACTGAACTAGGCGGTCACCCGGGGTTTGTCGGTTCTCGGGTTTGTAGCTACTTCCCTGGATGGATGGGGATTGTGGATACATGTTGACTCTATCATGGAGGTGCCAAATACAACTCTCGTCTGATTACTTCATCTGACAGACTAATAATTGATTTACAAAATATTTTGCTGACCTTGCATAAACTTAATTGGCTGCAATGATACAGATACACAGGCCTACATTTCTTATAATATTTCCCACCTTTTGAGCATTATTTTGTAACAGTTATAAGAATGTATTGAATTATTGATACACCATTTTCCCTTGATTAAAGTTATTTAAATTCAACTTAGATATAAAAACCAATGCATTACCTTATATGAGCGAAATCAGCACTGCTTGTAGACTTCTTCCCGTGACAATGTTGGGGGTAATGAACTGTGTTTGGGGGTACAAATCTTTTTCTCACGGTCTCAACAGATGGATATAAGGACCCTGGACACACATATCAAAGATTTAAACATTCTGGCTATTTTATGTATTTTTTTAAGGACATCCATTGCAAGCATGTAAACATTGAAATCAGTATTGCGCAATACAGACATGAAACAGCCATATGATACAAATAACAACGACCAACAGCTCTAACTACCCCCCAGGGGATATCTGGGTGGCGATTGATAACAGCTGTGTTTGTTCTCTACCAAGGCCGCTCAAAGAGATGTCAGAGACTTTTTTTGACAGCGGCTAAACACAAAGGGATCAGATTTCGATTTGTCTGCACAACTCTATGGTTTTTGGCCCAAACCATTATTTTGAAGGGATGTTTCACCCCCTGAATGACCTCCTGGGTTAGAATTTTTTTCCCAGTCCATTATCCCGATAGGACAAACTTTTAAAATTCGACCCTTAGACGACCTTTGACCCCGGAAGACCCGAAAAACGCTAACCCGTTTTATTTTTGCCACGCTCACCTCGCATCGAGCATTGCGACTAACTTCAAAAAGGTGACCCCTAGATGACCTTTGACCTCGTACGCTCTAGCGAATGCAAACTGGTTCTTGCGGGGACCGAGCCGGACCCACCCACCGAGTTTGAACGCCGCACGACCCCGGGAAGGGGACGAAAAAGCGCGCACAGACAGACACACAGACAGACAGACAGAGAGTAGCGTATTATTATATAGATCAAAAGATAATGCCATGACCAGTATTCGAACCTGGGTTATTGCGACCACAACGCAATGTCCTAACCACTAGACGGTCACAGCTGTTAGAAAAAGGAGCTGGAAATTAATATCAAATACCTAAAACAGTTTCTATTATTCTGAATCAAAAGAGAATGCCATGACCAGGATTCGAACCTGGGTTATTGCGACCACAACGCAATGTCCTAACCACTAGACGACCATAGAAGTTCAGAGAAAAAGCTGAAAAAACAATTACATGTACTATCAAATTTGAAAAGCACTTTTTATTATAAGAAATCAAAATGGAATGCTATAACCAGGATTCGAACCTGGGTTATTGCGACCACAACGCAATGGTCTAACCGCTATACGATCACTACATTGGTTCAATGTTTAATTGTTCAATTGTTCAAAGATATAGAAATAATTACTATCACTTTTTTAAAGCAGTTTTATACTGAATCAAAAGAGAATGCCATGGCGGCGCTTTACGATAGAGGGCGCTCGTTAATTCCCCGAATGTGTTGCTCAAAAATGGAGGTTTCAGTCGGTCAACCTCGAACTTCCACCTTCAAGTTAAAGGTAGGAATTCACCATTTTTGCTTTTGCTGTAATTCTCAAAAATGGATGGGAATAGAGAATATATATTGTAATAGGCTCTGGGATGAGTTCCATAGTCGATCACCACTGACTTATGCTATACGCCATCAAACTTCAAATAAATTAAATTGCACATACGTGACCCAAAAATATGCTCAGAAAATCATGGCCTTCGTCAGTGCCAGTGGTACCAGTTTGGGATAAAAAACAAACTTTGTGTGACTCGACTTAGATTGATGTCCTGAATCCGAAAATCAATGTTGTCGGATGCAGGGAATGGAACTACTTTTTGGGGTCCAAAATCAAAATGTTGGGCGCAGTCTCTAAATCTGCGCTATCAAAAATGCAGTTTGCACAAGTACCGTCGGCCTATTTCTCAGTTTTTACTTCTCTTTTGCAAAACAACCCCCCAATTACTCGTGCATTGGAACTAAATGAAAGAGCTAAATAGAAGGCAATCGACTGGTGGTGGCACGATCGGCCAATTGAGGCACGATCAACCGACAACTAATGCAGCGCGATCTGATTCGGGCCTACGTACCTGTACCTCCCCATAATCACAGCAGCGCACGCAATGGACGGTTCGCGCAGATTAACAGTTTGTGCAGATCAGTAGTTCGTGCCGCGCAGAAAGACTGAATTGCGCCCAACACGAGTTCTAAATGGAAGTAATCTGTCCTAGTAAATGTAAAAATGACAGTTGGCTTTTCAAAAAAACTTCATGTAACTTATTTTTGCATTCAATATAGTCTGGTCTAATTGGCACTTCTTTGAACCTATAGTTGGTCATGATTTTCATATGAAGCCTGTAAAAGAGGCTAGGTTATAACAATTTAAGTTTACTAACAATTTTCCAAAAACAATTTTCGGTTGATATTATGCTGTACATGGGATACTTTATTGGCAATTGTACTTCTTACAGGTGGTCGATTCCTCCATGGTAGTAGTAGGGGTGTCATACACACCGTGCAGACCCACTAGACAACGAGTAACAACATGAGAATTTGCAGATCTCATGAAATGTATCATCTGAAAAAGAAAGACTTATATAAAAAATATGAGCAACATACATACTAGAAAAGATGATTTGAAATGCTTGAAAGATGTAAATAGAATAAATGAGATGGTTCAAAAAACACTTTTTAATTGCTGTTGCTTAATACGTTTGTTGTCTAGGAAAAAGCGCAATCTGAAAAGTTTATCGGACCATAACTTGGCAACGCTTTGACCGATTTTGAAAGTTGAAAGAGATTTGCAATCTACTCACCAAGCCCTTCAAGAAATAGTCCCAAATAACTTCCTAAAAGCAATATTAATTTGTATTGTCCCCCCTAGTAGTAGCAATAATATACATCATGCCAAAACAATTGCTGTTTAGTCAGGCAGATTGGTGAAACAAACATGGTAAAAATGATAAAAGCATGGAATTTGTCACACAATCAAAATATTATGTCTTTAGAATATAAATGTATAGGGCCTTAGATTTGTCCCTTGAAAAAAATATGTCAGGCATATTCAAGAATTTTAAAATGGCTACCATTGCGTGTTATTTTTCCTAAATTTTTCCTAAGGTGAAATCTACGATGGCCCGAGAGCGGAAAGCCAAATATCTTTCTTTACACTCTGAATGTGTGCCAAAATTAATGCTTTTATTTTCAAGTGAACAATTCTATCATAATGTTGCGTAGCAGTTGACCAAGTTGACCAGTACAACAGCTTATACTTAAATACAAAACCGCACATGAATGACTCGCATGAATGAACATTCAGTTTATTTACAGCTACATGTTATATAATTGTTCAGATGGGGTAGATTCCTGTGATTCAGAAGATATGCTGTAATAAATAAATAAAAACAAAAAAATGTTAATTGTTCATTCCAGAAAGATATTTTAATCAGAAGTGAATTTCTGAGTGCAATTTAATTTGCCTGTGAAACGCAGTGGCTATCGTTACGGTAGTTGACTAGCTGATTCCCAGACATACACTGTACCTAGGCCGACACATTGACAATAATATTTGGATGTCGTTCTTGGAACCAGACTGGTTGATACTAGCCAGGTTCCAAGAGTGAAAGGTCCAGAGTATTGTCATTGTCAGGAAATCAGATCGCCAACTGTAGACCATGGGACGAGTGCGATTATTGTGTTCGTTCGTGATCCCCATTTTGGTACAAAATGAAAACATCGAAGTTCATTCAAGTTGTTGTTGCTAAATACAAAAATGACTGTTCATTTTTGCAAAAGTGGCACTTTTGGTGTATTTTTGGCGAAAATATGGACCGATTTTTTTTTTTTTTTACAAAACTTGCCGTTGCATAAACCTAGGCTTTGGCCCGTACGTGGCTCTAGCGTTATTGCCAAACTGCATAACTGAAGCCAAAACTGAAACAAAGTTTCATTTAACAAAACGGCACTCACGTGACTAAACCTAAATTGTGACCAATCGGAAATACTGTGTTGTGAATCTCCGTCGGCATCCAATCAGCGCTCTCGTTACGCACAGTTTCTGACCCGGTGTACAGCAATCCAACATGGCGGCTTCTAAAGACGACGCCGAGCCTTTATTTATGTGCATTTTGCACTGTGATTCTGGAGCCAAAGGCAGGGTTTCACCTTTTTCTAATCAAAGCTGGTCTCGCTTCCTCGAGTTTGCTGACAAATGGAAGAGTTTGAAGGGAAAACAGTCAGATATAGCGAGAGAATTACTGGCCAAACATGACTCCGCGTTGCAGAGAGCGGATGGGTTTAGCATCGGCAGGCTAGGCGGCCGCGGACAACCGAAACATGTTGGATTTTATCGATCTTGCTACGCCCGGTTTACGGACATCAATATGATAGAGCAAGTCACAGCTGTCCAAGAGAAACGACAAAGGACAATCGTTGGAACCGGTAGGTGTTGCAGTAACGTTCAACTTCAGGCCTAGACTTCAGACTTCGTTCAGGGTGAAGCTTTCACCTCAGTGTTTGTTTGTGGTTCCGAAAAAGATTCTGATGCTCTTAAATGACATTTACGCCAACAGGCCATATTCTCTTAACTATGATATTGACCCCGGGCCACACATTCGAACACGCTTTATGTTATTATAGTTCTGTAACTCTTTCTTTTGTCATTTGTCAATGTAGAATATGTTATGGAATGAATGTGTTGTCGGTGCTGTGCATGTTGTCGGGGGTCATACTAATAACCGACAACACGCACAGCACCGACAACACATACAAAACATATTTGATATTGACCAAAGAGGAAGTGAACTGTAATAATACAATACAAAAAGTCAAAAGATTGTCATTCAACTCGAGGTTACAATTCATTTTTAAAATGGATATCTTTTTTCACGCGAATTTTTTTCTATATCCAGCATGAACGTTGGCCGCTATTTTGCCTTCTGGCTGCAGTTTGGCATTATGCACGAGTCTATAAAATGTGGTTGTAGCTGCTACCATAGACTCATGCATAATTTCAAGCCGCAGCGAAGTAATCCGGACACAGCCTACAGAAACTCCGCGTGCTAATTTAATAAATGAAATTGTTGGATTCACGACAACTTAGCTACGCATACATGTAGCTCGTCAAATCTCGTTTATGTAAAAAAAAATTAGCCAGCTCTGGCTAAGTACATGTATACACCTATCTTTTATCCCCTTTTTATAAGGGTGGGGGGGGGGGGGGGTGGGTGTTTGAGAAAACATTAGGTGTGAGCAATTTTTTGTTTGTACAAGGTTACAAATAAGACCATACCGGTATCTCAGGAAAATGCATTGTACGGCAAGTTTGCATTTCAAATCGTAAAAATTCTGTTCAACTAAAGAAATTTTATTTCAATTAATTTTTTTTGTGGTGGGGGTGGGGGGGGGGGGGGGGGGGGGGTGGGAAGCGTGTGCAACATTAAAAAAGAAAAGAAAATAGGGACAAGTGACGAGCTAAAAAAAATTCTTGTAACAAGTCATTTCCAAATTCCCTCATTGATTGTATTTTTCCCTTCTTTTTTCTCTCTAGATTTAACCTTATATGCAGTTGCTAATCAGGAGACGAGCAGTGCTAATGACAGACCTCCACAGAAGACTTGTGTTTACTCAGATCCAGTGCCAGCCTACTATCTAAGCCCCAACATTAGAAGCATGTCGTACCGGATGTGCATTATCTGCCCCAAATCGCATGGGTTGTGAATAATTGTAACAATAATGTGCTCACTTCAGTGATTTTGTGATTGTTATAATTCTTAATTTTAGAGGGAAAAGCTGAGAGAATTATGCTGGAACTGGTTTTTGTGTACTAAATGACTAAATATTTAAGACAAGTCAGGAGCATTTTTCTGACATTTTTCATTTAGTTAACTTCCACTATCCCTGTTCCAATGAGGGAAACTATTTTCAAGGCTTTTTCTAATTGAAAAGTGTAACCTAGTTAAAACTTATTAGAGCTACATACTGAAACATCCATGATGGAGTATGAATATCCCTCTTACTGAGAAAATATGGTACTCAAATAGGCATTTACACAAATTTAAATGTAATTATTATTTGCAAATGGTGCATACAATTCACCATTTCTGTAATTTTAAATGTTATTACAACCATGACTTTAATCACAAACAATTCAGCTTCCCAGTAATGTTACAGGTCCATTGTAAAATAAACTGGAGGGTTGGGGCAGGCACTATCACTCCTGGACCACAGCAACCAAAACGTGGGTACAGGGCCACAAATTTTGAACATTCATTTGTTAATTCTCAATTTTCATGTGATTCTATTTATTTTAATGTCACTTTGCAAGTTATGTTCCATAAAAAAAAAAAATGAGTGAGTACTGAAGTTTATGTACTAGTGCTGACAAGAATAAAATGACAAACAATACATATTGTGTGAATCTTATCTTTTGATGTATTTCATTATTATGTATTTCATTACAAGCTCGCCTTGCATGAAACCCATTAAAATTCCCCTTTAAACAAAACACTGAGCTGATTGACCCACCTTCCCCCCCCCAAAAAAAAAAATAGAAAAAAACCATTGCAGATTGAAATTGAATATAAGCCATTTTATTTATCAATCAATTATATAATAACACACTTAAATGGATCCATCTGGGAACCCATCAAGAGTGATTTACATTTAAACGATGGTAATAGTTCATGTTTGTCACTGGCAACTTGTACATGTACATGTTCTATGAGGCGAGTTGGCTTGAGTCAATACAATATTAGGTTAACAAAAGTATGGGGCGAACTGGCTTTGGGGCGAATTTGTTATGAAAACTAGGCGAGAAAAACCAACTCGCCCCATGTTATTTTCGCCCCATCAATTTTTTTACGTGAAATAACTCTCCAAAGTGCCACTTTTGCAAAAATGAACACCCCAAACGTTGTTAGGTATGCCCTAAAGATCAATTTGTGAAAGTTTTATCATGTACCAAGTTGGGGATCACGAAAATGTCTTTCTGAAAGGATTTTGTGACTTCGTCCCATGGTCTACTGCCGTAACGATAGCCACTACGTTGTTGCCTAAAAATATCAATAAAAATTACCAACGTCAAAAAATATTACGATATATAGTGCTAGAACTATAACATAAGGCACCCTAGTAGACTAGAAGGAGTAACGCCCCTGCCTGACCCTGCCCCCATACTTTGCAATAAAATGGCATTTCCATCTTTTGTGGTTAACAGTTTTGGGTGGATTCTTCTGTGGTTATGGGAAGTATCACCAATCACTGTGCTGATGATGCATTTGTGTTGTTGATGATGTCGTGTGTTCTCTGGCGTCTTGCAAAATCGGGAACCGTTTTCAAAATCAAGGAAAAAAGCTAGGTTGCCTATACGACAAATCTGGATTTGTTAATATAATACTATAGGCCTACCTCTATTCCTTGTTTCCTCACTTTCCAAATAAGTCCTTTTCGTTGCAGACCGTGGTAACTCCCGTGTGAAAAAAAAATGCGACACACCGACACAACTTTGACTACAAAATTGGTTGTTTTCGCTGGTCGCGTCGTGGCACTGATTTTCATACACCAATTTTGTGTTATTTACACTTGTCAGTCTTTTGTCTTAACTCTCCAGGGGCCAATTTCACGGAGCTGCTAAGCACAAAAATTTGCTTAGCATGAAAATTTGTCCTTGGTAAAAACAAGGTTACAAACCAAATTTTCACGTGATCTTTATTGTTTTTGATTGATAATCAGCTTTTTTTTGCTTAGCATGAAAAACACGTAGAATTTTGGCTGATAACTTGTTTTTAATGATTAAGACGTTTTTGTGCTAAGCAAATTGTTGTGCTTAGCAGCTCCGTGAAATTGGCCCCAGGTACTAAGTTACTTCTTCACACACAAAAATGCGGTTTCTTAAGCTGTGCTATCGGCAAAAGCTTGTGAATTGTGATGCTCTGCATGCGAAACGGGGGGACCGCCATTTGTTTACATATAGTGCGCCACCTATCGACACACTTTCGTATGGAAAGCCGCATCTTTTATAAATCGATTGTAAATAATGGGATGGGGGACATACTTTTTTATAGTTTAAATTTCTGTCTAAGATGTACCCTTTTCACTAAAATGATTTCGAAACGTATATCAATATGTGAAATGTAAGTGGGGGCTACTATTATTAGCCTAAATAAAATCATTGTCACTTTTCTTTTCTTTTTGTCGATAAGGTAGCCCATTTAATTGAAGCTGAATCGGACAGAGCCAAGCTGTATCAGTGTTTGAGGGACTACCAGCTGTAAGTTCACCCGCAAATTTGTATCCCTTTTGGACTGTCAAAATGCTTCTTTTTCAACCATGGTTAATAATTTCCTGGGTTAAAATTTGGACCAAATATACCATGTTATACTAGTGCTGGGCAAGTAACTTGAGTACTCGTGTACTCATGATTAGTTTTTGCTACTCCTAGCACTACTTGCGTTTTTTCAACTATTCAATTACTCGTGCCAGCCCGAGTAGCAATAAATACTCGCAAGTTGTGATTGTTAACAAGCGATGATTGTTGACAAGTACTGATTAAGTTGAAGTCGTATGATGGAACGACACGTAATGAATTGACTTGCTGCTCCCCACAATAGCACGCCTGCAATGGCACATCTTATTCCCAAATAAATAAGGTTCAACAAACTAAATCCTTTGAGTGAGCCAACACGAAATGTAGCAAAAATCGCTGACCGCAGATGTCCCCAGCCCGCAGAATTTATACAAAGAAAGCCAGACTTCTGCAGATATCAGGTTTCAAGACCACGTTCTGGGTTTGGGTTGGACTCTACTACTATAATAATGACAATTGCAATGGTTTTACGATATGATAATAATTTGTATTGATTTTCAATTCTACCATGGAGGAATCAAAACATTCTGAATTGGAACTTAAGGAAATAAAGGAAACCAAATTTCTGCAGAAGTCACTGCGAAATTACCGTTCTGCTTTGAATGAAAACACATGGTGATAAACACGTGTGTGATCGTCATTTTACACCTTGTAAAAATTGTGGCAACTACTCGTGAGTACTCGATTACTCGCGAGTAATTTCTTCGTGAGTACTCGAGTGGGGAAAATCACTACTCGCCCAGCACTATATTATACTCTAACCCCAAACCTAACCCTAAACCAAACACTAACCCTAGTTTTTGAGTAAAATCCATGAATCTATTTTGTGAAAACCTTGTGGAGACATTCATCTATAGAAATTACCCAGTGAAGACCTTTTGACTCCCATTGTCCCCATTATGTTCAGGTCTCCATAGGGTATCAAATTACACAGTACATTGTATCTAGTCTTCCCTCAACCACTACATGTCCCGTAATCTCAGAATGGAAGTTGCTCATGAATCTTGCACACTACCGCACAATTAAACCACTCAGTATATCCTATACATATTCATGAAATTCTGTCACATGGTACCACAAACACCAATCAGTGACAGCAAAATGACCGGAGGTCGCGTGCAGTTGTTTGTACACGCACTGCATGACTGGAGTAATCTGTAGCATGGGTGATGTCTTTTCTAAGCATGCTGATTGGATAAATGACATCTTTATGATTAAGTCCCAGATACTATATTGGAAATTACACTAGACTGGTATCTATAGACGATGTGCCCTCTGACGTCACATGTTTACATCTGTATTCAAATGTGCCCGGCAGTATATGCACACATCGTGTTTTACATAAAATTTGCTTAACCCTAACCCTGCCAAATCCAGCACAGTGCATCTGTGGTGACTGCTTGACCTTGCTGGACTCTGCACACAAGTCAAAGGGTTTCTAGCCAAAATACCCTGGAGGGTTAGGGTTAAAGAGTGACGTCGCAGGTCAGATCGCCTTTGAATTATGTAACCTCTAATGTCATCTCTTAACCAAATTTATATATTTAAACATGATGCGTGTGCATACTGCCGGGCACATTTGAATACAGATGTAAACAGAGGGCACATCGTCTATATAGGACAACGTCATTGTACATGTACTTAGAACTTTATGTTGGTTTTTATGTACATGTTGTATACTTCCACAGGAACCATGAGATCCACCATTTTGTGGACACTGTAAAGTCGGTGGTCATTCACCCAGACCACATGGCTCTGTTTGATGAAGTGCGGACCTTCATCCAGCCCTCTCAGCAAATGCTGTATAACCAACTTGTTCCTCAATCACCTAGGTATGGTATTACTTTCACTCTAGGAAATTGTGAGGGGTTCTGGCAAAATGAGACAAAACTGAGCAGAGGTTGAAATGATGGTTCTCAGGTTTTAGAGAAGAGGATAACAATATTCTTACAATGCTGTTTGTTGCACTTCGATTGGACATTCTGTTAACCTTGTTAAACCGGCCTTGCTAGCAACGTGTTTATGCGTCATTCGTTTTGAATCTCGGGGACCATTTTGTGTGCATGTACGTCCTCCGGCGCGAACTGGTTAACAAGTTAATTTAAAGTTTTATATTTGTCAACGTCACAAAAGTTGAATGTTGAGAGAAAGGCCTTTACAGTTTCAAGTTTTGTACATCATGTGATGTGAACAAATGCCAATTGTTTCCCCTTAAATAACAACTTTTATTCCACTACATGTTCTCCCATAATATTTCTCAACAAAATAGTAGGCATACAAAAAATTGCAATATCAATAAATCTGAAAATAATACAAAATCTTCCAATATTCATTATTTTGCAGTTTTCTCCTGTTTCCCTGTGTTCAGTTCTGTCTCATTGTGCCAGAACGCCTCACAATTGCCTTTTTTGTATATTTAATCGGGTTAACTGTAAGGACATGCAGCCAAATTCACACAAAAAATCATAGCTTGGGTCATGCGTAGGACTTACGCAACAATTTTGTTGAGAAAAAGTGTAGCTGGCCATAAACTTACAATCAATTTCACGAAACTTGGCGTAGCTACGCAACATTTTAAATGTAAACATCTGGACGAGGATAAAAACAGCATTTACGTGATATGTGATATTTCAGGAAACGGTCATTGAATCATCTCCTGTCATTTTTAAACCAATTTGCCCGAATTTCTGCAGAATCGTAAGGCACAGTTACAATAACCAAATTCCTTTACTTCAAACACAAAGCAGCGTGTGTTTTTTATACTTGATAAGTTCATCAGTGAGAGCTCCATAGCAATTACGATTTGCTGCTACAATAGGGTATTTGCGGTCCTTACGCCACATAAATTTTTCGTGCATATAGCTGATTTGAGCACTATTCAACTTTCGTGAAAAACTGTTGAAACCAAAATGTTGCGCAACAAACAAATGTTGCGCAACTTACGAAATCAATTGCGTAAGGTTTTTCTGAAAAAGAATTCAACTTTCCAACAATTTCATCAAAGATTTTACCTATAATTCCTCCCATTCCACTCTGAGCCGTGCACTCAATTTGTATAGTATTTGTTATCATTTTTACAGTAAGAAATTGAGGACTATCCGACTCGCTCGACATGGAAATGAAAGCCTTGGTTTTGCATTACGCGGCGGTGTTGAGTTTGGCGTAGGAATGCTTGTATCTGAAGTCACTGCAGACTCCCTAGCTGCTAGAAAAGGACTGAAGGTATTTTTATTTGTGTCGTCTTAATTAAAACAAATTCCACAATTGTGAAAAAAGGCCATCAGGCTGAGGGGTCGTTCAGTACCAAATGAGCGGGAATAATGCTCATGCTCATAATGCTCATTGGCAAGGTATGCACCCCTGTTTTTGAAAAAATATGTGAAAGCATTGCATCGGAGGCAGTTTCTTTTGATGTTATCAGGTTTTTATTTAAATGGCCGTCAATATGCTTGTTACCACCATAGACATCTAAATAAAACCTAGACATGCGTTTTTTAAAACTGTTCGGAAAATTGATCCTCGTATGGAATGTGCAAGTACGCTCATCGCTAGCGTGGCGTGCGCGGAAAGGGGGCAAATTTGCAATACGCGTGTGTTTTGTGACGCGGCCTATTATCAGAACAATGACTACAACGATAACAGTATACACATGTCGTGTCTAGCTTGTATTAGATGTCTATGGTTACCACATCAAGGCCGTTTTCCAAATCCCTGGCTTCGGATACTTCTCTAGCTCCAGCCCATTGCTGAACTGCATGAATGAAGCCAGAGACAAAGACGAAGCTGGGGTTTGAAAAACGGCCATAATTAATTGGCAGCCATTTCAAAAATATAAGTGATAACCCCCAAAAAAGCTGCCACCGCTGACGCTGTAAGGCTGCCACACATTTCCCAACTCTAGGTGTGCATACCTATACCCCAAATCACCGAGTATCCTTTCGATCGGTTAATACTGGTGGCCCAATTTTTTTAAATTATTGTCTTAAACCTTTAATAGCTGAACGTATTGTTCTCTTTGCTTTAAGGTGGGGGATGAAATTGTTCGTTTGAATGGATACAACATCAGCCAAGCCACAAATAATGAAGTGATGTCTACTATTGGGATGAGCAAATCACTTACATTGAAAGTCAAAAGTAAGTCAGGATTAACATGGGTGTCAGAGTTTCTGAAGTGTTTTCCCTAACCCTAACCCTAACCCTAACCCTCCTCGATCCTCCTCGATGCTCCTCGATGCTCTTCGATCCTCCTCGATCCTCCTCGATCCTCCTCGATCCTCCTCGATCCTCCTCGATCCTCCTCGATCCTCCTCGATCCTCCTCGATCCTCCTCGATCCTCCTCGATCCTCCTCGATCCTCCTCGATCCTCCTCGATCCTCCTCGATCCTCCTCCATCCTCCTCGATCCTCCTCCATCCTCCTCGATCCTCCTCGATCCTCCTCGATCCTCCTCGATCCTCCTCGATCCTCCTCGATGCTCCTCGATCCTCCTCGATGCTCCTCGATGCTCCTCGATGCTCCTCGATGCTCCTCGATGCTCCATCCTCCTCCATCCTCCTCCATCCTCCATCCTCCTCCATCCTCCTCCATCCTCCTCCATCCTCCTCCATCCTCCTCCATCCTCCTCCATCCTCCTCCATCCTCCTCCATCCTCCTCCATCCTCCTCCATCCTCCTCCATCCTCCTCCATCCTCCTCCATCCTCCTCCATCCTCCTCGATGCTCCTCGATGCTCCTCGATCCTCCTCGATCCTCCTCGATCCTCCTCGATCCTCCTCGATCCTCCTCGATCCTCCTCGATCCTCCTCCATCCTCCTCCATCCTCCTCCATCCTCCTCCATCCTCCTCCATCCTCCTCCATCCTCCTCCATCCTCCTCCATCCTCCTCCATCCTCCTCCATCCTCCTCGATCCTCCTCGATCCTCCTCGATCCTCCTCGATCCTCCTCGATCCTCCTCCATCCTCCTCCATCCTCCTCCATCCTCCATCCTCCTCCAACCTCCTCCATCCTCCTCCATCCTCCTCCATCCTCCTCCATCCTCCTCCATCCTCCTCCATCCTCCTCCATCCTCCTCCATCCTCCTCCATCCTCCTCCATCCTCCTCCATCCTCCTCCATCCTCCTCCATCCTCCTCCATCCTCCTCGATCCTCCTCGATCCTCCTCGATCCTCCTCGATCCTCCTCGATCCTCCTCGATCCTCCTCGATCCTCCTCGATGCTCCTCGATGCTCCTCGATGCTCCTCGATGCTCCTCCATGCTCCTCCATGCTCCTCCATGCTCCTCCATGCTCCTCCATCCTCCTCCATCCTCCTCCATCCTCCTCCATCCTCCTCCATCCTCCTCCATCCTCCTCCATCCTCCTCCATCCTCCTCCATCCTCCTCCATCCTCCTCCATCCTCCTCCATCCTCCTCCATCCTCCTCCATCCTCCTCCATCCTCCTCCATCCTCCTCCATCCTCCTCCATCCTCCTCCATCCTCCTCCATCCTCCTCCATCCTCCTCCATCCTCCTCGATCCTCCTCGATCCTCCTCGATCCTCCTCGATCCTCCTCGATCCTCCTCGATCCTCCTCGATCCTCCTCGATCCTCCTCGATCCTCCTCGATCCTCCTCGATCCTCCTCGATCCTCCTCGATCCTCCTCGATCCTCCTCGATCCTCCTCGATCCTCCTCGATCCTCCTCGATCCTCCTCGATCCTCCTCGATCCTCCTCGATCCTCCTCGATCCTCCTCGATCCTCCTCCATCCTCCTCCATCCTCCTCCATCCTCCTCCATCCTCCTCCATCCTCCTCCATCCTCATCGATCCTCATCGATCCTCATCGATCCTCCTCGATGCTCCCCGATGCTCCCCGATCCTCCCCGATCCTCCCCGATCCTCCCCGATCCTCCCCGATCCTCCCCGATCCTCCCCGATCCTCCCCGATCCTCCCCGATCCTCCCCGATCCTCCCCGATCCTCCCCGATCCTCCCCGATCCTCCTCGATCCTCCTCGATGCTCCTCGATGCTCCTCGATGCTCCTCGATGCTCCTCGATGCTCCCCGATGCTCCCCGATGCTCCCCGATGCTCCCCGATGCTCCCCGATGCTCCCCGATCCTCCCCGATCCTCCCCGATCCTCCCCGATCCTCCCCGATCCTCCCCGATCCTCCCCGATCCTCCCCGATCCTCCCCGATCCTCCCCGATCCTCCCCGATCCTCCCCGATCCTCCCCGATCCTCCCCGATCCTCCCCGATCCTCCCCGATCCTCCCCGATCCTCCCCGATCCTCCCCGATCCTCCCCGATCCTCCCCGATCCTCCCCGATCCTCCCCGATCCTCCCCGATCCTCCCCGATCCTCCCCGATCCTCCCCGATCCTCCCTCGATCCTCCCTCGATCCTCCCTCGATCCTCCCTCGATCCTCCCTCGATCCTCCCTCGATCCTCCCTCGATCCTCCCTCGATCCTCCTCGATCCTCCTCGATCCTCCTCGATCCTCCTCGAGGGTTAAAGTTGTAGGCCTTACCTAGCATTTTTTATGTTCAGACATGCATGATGTAACCCAGCATTATTCTTGATATTATCCGCAGTGCTTCTGAATGTCAGCAGTACTGACTCAATTCATAGCAGTAATTAGAGAAGGGTTTGGGAAGATTGAGGCAATGGTCAACCCCCCCCCCCACTTAACAAATTTAAGATTTTGGAGTATTGAGGATGACTGTAGAGCTGTTTCGAAGATATCAAATATTTGAATATCAACTGAATCTTCGAATAGTATTTTCCCGGTTCGAATATTCATTCAATCCTTTGTTATACAATGACAAAGATGTGGGGGCTGGTACTACACATCAAAAAATGCCTTGTGCTTTTAGAGGAGAGGTATTTTGTCACAGAGCTTGACAAATCCCGGTACTGACTCAACTCGGTGATTGGCAGAGGATTTTGGAGGGTTGAGGCAGTGGTAACCCCTCCATTGAACAAATTCAATAAGTAACGGATGATTTTGTAAGATTTTTCAGGATTGAGGTTGGTTTCTAGCCAGAAGGGTCTAGGGGGTTAGGGTTTAAGTACATATGTTCAATATTGTGCCCCAAATGCTTCATTTGTTTGTCTTTAGATACTGCCATGCTTCCAATGAAAAATGAAAAGTCAGATCCTGTTACCTGGAAGTTCATCAGCGAGGGACAATCTGATTTTCAGGTATTTGCCTCAACATTCCACTGTTTTCCACATGAACTTGACCACAGCTCAGAAATCTTCCAGGGTTGCCAATACGCTGAACTTGCCAATACGCTGAACTTGCCAATACGCTGAACTTGCCAATACGCTGAACTTGCCAATACGCTGAACTTGCCAATACGCTGAACTTGCCAATACGCTGAACTTGCCAATACGCTGAACTTGTCAATACGCTGAACTTGCCAATACGCTGAACTTGCCAATACGCTGAACTTGCCAATACGCTGAACTTGCCAATACGCTGAACTTGCCAATACGCTGAACTTGCCAATACGCTGAACTTGCCAATACGCTGAACTTGCCAATACGCTGAACTTGCCAATACGCTGAACTTGCCAATACGCTGAACTTGCCAATACGCTGAACTTGCCAATACGCTGAACTTGCCAATACGCTGAACCTGTGGCGAGGGCGCTGCGGTCCCATGGTTTCAGTGTTCGGCTCGTGGTGCACGGGTTCGAATCCAGACGGGAACATGGTGATTGAAGACACTTTACTGCAATTGCCTCTCTCCACCCAGGAGTAGAAATGAATACCTGTGAAGGTAGAAAACAAATTGCGCTGATCTCGAGCTGCTGCAAAACTGCCCTTTTTTTCAGAGGCTTCTGACCCCTAGATTAAAAGGAGAGCCAACCCGGCTCTCCAAACGCCAACCTGACTCCCCGACTGCCAACCTGACTCCCCGACTGCCAACCTGACTCCCCGACTGCCAACCTGACTCCCCGACTGCCAACCTGACTCCCCGACTGCCAACCTGACTCCCCGACTGCCAACCTGACTCCCCGACTGCCAACCTGACTCCTTGAACGCCAACCTGACTCTCCGAACGCCAACCTGACTCCCCGACGCCAACCTGACTCTCCGACGCCAACCTGACTCCCCGAACGCCAACCTGACTCCCCGAACGCCAACCTGACTCCCCGAATGCCAACCTGACTCCCCGAATGCCAACCTGACTCATCGAACGCCAACCTGACTTTCCGAACGCCAACCTGACTTTCCGAACGCCAACCTGACTTTACGAACGCCGACCTGACTTTCCGAACGCCAACCTGACTTTCCGAACGCCAACCTGACTTTCCGAACGCCAACCTGACTCTCCAAACGCCAATCTGACTCTCCAAACGCCAACCTGATTCTCCAAACGCCAACCTGACTCCCCGAACGCCAACATGACTCCCCGAACGCCAACATGACTCCCCGAACGCCAACCTGACTTTACGAACGCCAACCTGACTTTACGAACGCCAACCTGACTTTCCGAACGCCAACCTGACTTTCCGAACGCCAACCTGACTCTCCAAACGCCAATCTGACTCTCCAAACGCCAACCTGACTCTCCCAACGCCAACCTGACTCTCCCAACGCCAACCTGACTCCCCGAACGCCAACCTGACTCCCCGAACGCCAACCTGACTCCCCGAACGCCAACCTGACTCCCCAAATGCCAACCTGACTCATCGAACGCCAACCTGACTTTCCAAACGCCAACCTGACTTTCCAAACGCCAACCTGACTCTCCAAATGCCAAGCGAGTACCCGAACGCTAACCTGACTCTTCGAACGCTAACCTGACTCTCCAAATGCCAAGCGAGTACCCGAACGCTAACCTGACTCTTCGAACGCTAACCTGACTCTTCGAACGCCAACCCGACTCTCCGAATGCCAACCCGACTCCCTGAACGCCAACTCGACTCCCTGAACGCCAACCCGACTCCCTGAACGCCAACCCGACTCCCTGAACGCCAACCCGACTCCCTATCCTATTACTAATCAGTTATATTTCTTCTATATGCAGCTGGATACAGAAACAGGGAATGACAGAGACAAGACAGAACGCAAGGTGTTTGTTAATTTGCAGTCAGGAAAGAAACTGGGCTGTGGAATTGGCACTGGACACAACAATGAACCAGGCATATTCATCTTAAAAATAAGTCCGGGCTCATTGGCCGAGACGCTCAATTTTAAGGTAATTTTATTTTGTAACATATGTTTGGTTGAATCTTCGAAATGTAATAATGTTTATACTAAGAGCCTTTTTATAATTTTTAAATTTAACCCTCCTATATATAGTGCAGTTGCCATGAAGTTGTCTGACCTTTAAAAACCTTTCAAGTCTCCGGGACTGAAAGATTTCGAAAGGTGAGAAAACTGTCTGACAAAAGGGACCTATGAAAGATTTCGAAAGGTAAAACAACTTTCTGAACAATCTGGTGTGAAAAAAAAAAACCTTTCAAAAGGAATTGAAAGGTGTAGTAGTGCAGTAGCAACAAATTCTGGAGCGTTTTGAAAGGTTCACACTTATTTATAGGTTTTGAAAGGTAAAACCATAGAATTGTTAGAACACTTCATTGCTTAATGTTGATAAATTATAGATAAATGTTGATAAGCGAGTAGCTGCAATCAGTTGTCCGAGAACGCGCCCTGAACGCAGATTGTGGTCGCCATTTAAATTGTGACTCTGCAAATTTTGAATTGAAATCGAAATTTTAGAATATTGTTTTCTCGAAATATGCAGTATTCACAAAGCTAAAAACTTCACCAGGTTGTTTGTCAAGTGTTTTTTGTTGTTGCAGCTTTAAACAATACAAGTGTATAACTGACAAATGGTCAATTGTCTCTTACTCACTTTGTTAGTTTTTTCGTTTCTTTTTCTGCCTAGATTGGAGATCAAATTCTTGACGTCAATGGCATAAGTTTCTTGAATATTTCCCACGATACAGCCGTCATGGAGCTGAAATCAAGCAGCCAGTTGACTATCACCCTCCAATCTAAAACGGTATGGCTTCTGGTATTGCCTTAACCCTAACCCCCTAGGCCTTACTTTGGGCTAAAGAACTGCGTACTACATAATACTACTTAGTATTTTGTAGCACTGGGTCTCTCTGTGACTGATGATTGGGTGTGTACTGACAGAGTACAGATACTGCCAACTACAAAATACTAATAGTGGCAATACAGGTCAGTAATACTTACCTGGCAAAAAAATGCAGTAGTCCAGCCTTTGCCCATTGCTATGTCCCAAGTGACAATTTTTGCTGTAGAGTTTAGAATACCCTACACAGCATACATGGGCCATGCACACTCAGCAAGCAGAGGGACCCAATGCTAAAAAGTACTATGAGTGCAATTAGGGCTGAAGTACCAAATACTAAAAATTACTACAGGCATTGCACACAAGTCAGTGAGAGTACTGCATACTACTTTTTACTACTAGTAGTAAAAAGTAGCATTAGGTAGGGTTTATAGGGTTAATGCCTATTCACCAATCACATTCTTCACTTGTCCCTCGTTGTCTCGTGGAATGGGACATTCCATCCTGTCACCTCATGACATTCTTCTTTGGCACGAACATGATACATTCATTATTTGTTGTATACATCGTCTGAATAAATCCTTTCCAGTTGAATAGAATCATTGAATGGAACTCTTTTGCAGGGATGTCGGAACATAAGAGTACATGTAGTCGAAACATAGAGGTGTTGAAACATAGGGCTGTCGAAACATAGGGCTGTCGAAACATAGGGCTGTCGAAACAGGTGTCAGAACATAGGTTAAGTAGTCAGAACATAGGGATGTCTGAACATAAGGGTGTCGGAACAAAAGGGTGTCGAAACATAGGGATGTAGGAAGATAGGTTGAGTAGTCGGAACATAGGCGTGTTGGAACATAGGGCTGTCGAAACAGGTGTGTCGGAACATAGGTTAAGTAGTCAGAACATAGGGATGTCTGAACATAAGGGTGTCGGAACAAAAGGGTGTCGGAACGTAGGGATGTAGGAAGATAGGTTGAGTAGTCGGAACATAGGCGTGTTGGAACATAAGGCTGTCGAAACAGGTGTATCGGAACATAGGTGAAGTAGTCGGAACATAGCGATGTCTGAACATAAGGGTGTTAGAACAAAAGGGTGTCAGAACATAGGGATGTAGGAAAATAGGTTGAGTAGTCGGAACATGATAGGGGTGTTGGAACATAGGGCTGTCGAAACAGGTGTATCGGAACATAGGTGAAGTAGTCGGAAAATAGGGATGTCTGAACATAAGGATGTCGGAACAAAAGAGTGTCGGAACAAAAGGTTGTCAGAACAAAAGGGTGTCGGAACAAAAAGGTGTCGGAACATAGGGATGTCTAAACAAAATGTAAGAAGATAGGTCGAGTAGTTGGAACAAACGGCTGTCGAAACAGGTGTGTCTGAACATAGAGATGTCGGAACGTGAGCAGTCACCGTTTTTTGTCCTTCAAATTCCTAATTTTGTTCTGCTTAAAAGAAAAATGATTCTACTTTTCTCCTGTTTTATCTGGGTCTGTTTTACGAAAACCAGTTATCTCACCAATTCTTTTTCATCGTTCATCCGCAGTTTCATCAGATGTCATTGCCATTCATGAATCCATGGGCTACATAATCTCTCAAAGGTACCGCAATTTAAATGACTATATACCTATTATTTCTTTCGGCAATGAAACCGAGGATTCCTCAAAAAGCGCCCAAGGCACTGTAAGCTCGTAAGCCTGAGAAAACCTGCAGGAGGATGAACGAAATGCCAGAAACACCGGGGCGAACCCCTGCTCTTAGCGATAAGCGTGACTGGGTTCTTTTACGTGCGTGTCCAGGTTCAATATATACACAATACACACACACGGGACCAACGGCTTTACGTCCCATCCGAAGGACGAAGCAATAGTGGTTTAATTGCCTTGCTTAAGGACACACGTGTCGACGGCCGGAATTCGAACTCACACTCAGTGGAACAGAAAACACACGCTCTTAACCACTCGGCCACGACACTCTACATATTCATGATCGAGAGCCACATTCTCACGGGTCCATTCACCATCACGTGCCAGCTGATATTTTTACTGTTAGCTAAGAACGCAAGCGTAGTTGACTATATAATTGACGTAGCTGGCTTTCTAATGATACACAACACAAGCCTGTACCTCACAGCCAATAACTCTTTACAGGGTAAATGCGCATGGGTAGTTGATTATCTAATTGACGTAGTTGACTTTCTAATGATACACAACACAAGCCTGTACCTCACAGCCAATAACACTTTACAGGGTAAATACGCATGCGTAGTTGACTATCTAATTGACGTAGTTGACTTTCTAATGATACACAACACAAGCCTGTACCTCACAGCCAATAACGCTTTAGAGAATAAATACGCATGCGTAGTTGACTATAATTGACGTAGTTGACTTTCTAATGATACACAAATACGCATGCGTAGTTGACTTTCTAATTGACGTAGTTGACTATCTAATTGACGTAGTTGACTATCTAATTGACGTAGTTGACTTTCTAATGATACACAACACAAGCCTGTACCTCACAGCCAATAACGCTTTACAGGGTAAATGCGCATGCGTAGTTGACTATCTAATTGACGTAGTTGACTTTCTAATGATACACAACACAAGCCTGTACCTCACAGCCAATAATGCTTTACAGGGTAAATACGCATGTGTAGTTGACTATAATTGACGTAGTTGACTTTCTAATGATACACAACACAAGCTTGTACATGTACCTCACAGCCAATAGCGCTTTACAGGGTAAATACGCATGCGTAGTTGACTATCTAATTGACGTAGTTGACCTTCTAATGATACACAACACAAGCCTGTACCTCACAGCCAATAATGCTTTACAGGGTAAATACGCATGTGTAGTTGACTATAATTGACGTAGTTGACTTTCTAATGATACACAACACAAGCTTGTACATGTACCTCACAGCCAATAGCGCTTTACAGGGTAAATACGCATGCGTAGTTGACTATCTAATTGACGTAGTTGACCTTCTAATGATACACAACACAAGCCTGTACCTCACAGCCAATAAAGCTTTACAATGTAAATACGCATGCGTAGTTGACTATCTAATTGACGTAGTTGACTATCTAATGATACACAACACAAGCCTGTACCTCACAGCCAATAACGCTTAACAGGGTAAATACGCATGCGTAGTTGACTTTCTAATTGACGTAGTTGACTATCTAATTGACGTAGTTGACTTTCTAATGATACACAACACAAGCCTGTACCTCACAGCCAATAACGCTTTACAGGGTAAATGCGCATGCGTAGTTGACTATCTAATTGACGTAGTTGACTTTCTAATGATACACAACACAAGCCTGTACCTCACAGCCAATAATGCTTTACAGGGTAAATACGCATGTGTAGTTGACTATAATTGACGTAGTTGACTTTCTAATGATACACAACACAAGCTTGTACATGTACCTCACAGCCAATAGCACTTTACAGGGTAAATACGCATGCGTAGTTGACTATCTAATTGACGTAGTTGACCTTCTAATGATACACAATACAAGCCTGTACCTCACAGCCAATAAAGCTTTACAATGTAAATACGCATTCGTAGTTAACTATCTAATTGACGTAGTTGACTTTCTAATGATACACAACACAAGCCTGTACCTCACAGCCAATAACGCTTTACAGGGTAAATACGCATGCGTAGTTGACTTTCTAATAATACACAACACAAGCCTGTACCTCACAGCCAATAACGCTTAACAGGGTAAATGCGCATGCGTAGTTGACTATCTAATTGACGTAGTTGACTTTCTAATGATACACAACACAAGCCTGTACCTCACAGCCAATAACGCTTTACAGGGTAAATACGCATGCGTAGTTGACTATCTAATTGACGTAGTTGACTTTCTAATAATACACAACACAAGCCTGTACCTCACAGCCAATAACGCTTTACAGGGTAAATACGCATGCGTAGTTGACTATCTAATTGACGTAGTTGACTTTCTAATAATACACAACACAAGCCTGTACCTCGCAGCCAATAACGCTTTACAGAGTAAATACGCATGCGTAGTTGACTATCTAATTGACGTAGTTGACTATCTAATTGACGTAGTTGACTATCTAATTGACGTAGTTGACTTTCTAATAATACACAACACAAGCCTGTACCTCGCAGCCAATAACGCTTGAGCTACAGGCTTGTGGTGGGTAACATTATTAGAAAGCTTATATTTCAAACCTTATCTTGTACATATCTCAAAAAGTCATTTTGCGACTGGTCCTGATTTGTTATGTGCTGGGTCACATTTTTCTTATGAACAGAACTCTTCAGTGGTTGGTCAGTCTGGCGCCTCGGTTGATGAGGGAAGGCAGCCTCCACCAATAAGCAGACAGGCTACGGCATCAAGCTCTACTCAGCCTGAGACATGGTGGGACATGGATCCCTACAGTCTCGTAAGCCAATATTAATCCTATAACCCCCTAGGCTCTCACACTAGAAAGCATACCAAACCTAACAAACTTCAACAGCTCACACAGGTTCAGTAGTTAACCCAACCCCCTAGGCTCTTACACTAGAAAGCATACCAAACCCAACAAACTTCAACAGCTCACACAGGTTCAGTAGTTAACCCAACCCCCTAGGCTCTCTCACTAGAAAGCATGCCAAACCTAACAAACTTCAACAGCTCACACAGGCTCAGTAATTTTTGGTACTCATCGCCCACCGCGGGTATGTTAGTAACGTCGGGCGTGTATAGACGTGTCCTTGTAACGTCTGAAGTGTAAACATGTCAACCGCAACAATCAAGATAACTTCCGCGGCGTGCACACACGTCCTCCGCTGGATCAAACCACCATGCCCATCGGGTTAACGCGTCATCCGTGGATAGTAAAGGATTTGAATTTCATATTTTGATGTTTGGCAAACAAATTCATACCTCCTCCGGCGTGAACTGGTTAAGGATGGTTCCTAGCCAAAAAGTACAAAATACAGCTTATTCTGTCTGACCATGTTTCTTATCTGTATCTTGCTTGTTTTTCTGATTTTCTACCGTGACAATAGTTTAGCGACCGTCAGATTGATGGGCGAAAGCTCTGTAAGATAGAGCTGGTCAAGGAGTCCCCCTTAGAGATGCTGATTGAGGGAGGTATCAATTCTCCATTGGCAGGGAGGGTAGTCATTGCTGATATCTACTCAGGAGGGGCAGCGGATCGCAGTGGTAAGTAAGCATCATACTACATTGGATTTCTTCAGTTTGAAGCCTTGGTCACACCGGGCCGTACAATTTATGGATCGTGCGATTGGTGGCGATTTGGCCGAGGTACGACCACAGGCCCGTACGCAGGATTTGTTATGGGGGGGTGCGAATTTGTACTGATGGGACCAAAAATGGGACCAAAATTTGTCGTGTGTCAGTACAGTTATTTCTACATCAAAATACCATTATTTACCCCGGAAAATGTGGACCTTTTGGTAATTTCGGGGGCGAATTTGTACTGATGGGACCAAAAATGGGACCAAAATTTGTCGTGTGTCAGTACAGCTATTTCTCCATCAAAATACCATTATTTACCCCGGAAAATGTGGACCTTTTGGTAATTTGGGGCGCGAATTTGTACTGATGGGACCAAAAATGGGACCAAAATTGTGTGTGTGTCAGTACAGTTATTTCTACATCAAAATACTATTATTTACCCCGGAAAATGTGGACACCCCTGCATACGGGCCTGGACCAATCGGCAATGTTTGCTACGATCTCCATTAGCGTTCGCATCCTGCTTGATAAAGTGCACGCATGGTTGTAGCTAGAACATTTTGAGTGCCGGCTAATTTACAAAAAAATAGAGCGAAGCGAGCGAAGCACGGCATTCTCACGGCGTCTATGCAGTTCATCAATACTCCGAAAACGAGCTTATTGAGGGCGCCCTTGATTATCACGAGATTTGTTTCTGTGAAGCAAATCTCGTGATAATCAAGGGCGCCTTCAATAAGCCCGTTTTCAAAGTAGAAACACAGGTAACTATTTAAACAAAGCAGAGATGATCGTTTTACAAGTAAAATGGGAAGTTACGGATGTGCAACTATGTTTATTTTTCTTTTTTTTCAACAAATCTTTATTCAAACCAAGTTTTTTGGTGCCGGTCGGAAAGGTGTTAGTTTACCTTCCATCCCGGACTCCCGGCTGGCCAATGCGAATGCCGGTCAGACCCGACCGGCGCCGACCGGCGTGGCCCAGCGTGGCGACATCCCTGGGTGCACTTTTATCGCAGAATTGAAATGCGTTCGTTGGTTTATACGCGCGTCTATAAATATGCAGACATTCTTACAAGACAACATTGCGTATGTGATTTAGAGAGCACGATCAAAAATAGCTTCACCGTGAATAAGGCGTATCTGGTGACGTTTGGGTTAATCCATTTTGTTTCTTTTCAGGGCAACTTTTTAAAGGAGACCAACTGTTGATGGTTGATGGGAAGAATATGACTGATATCCCCTTGAATGTTGCTCAAGATATTCTGAAAGAAGCTATGGCCAATTTAGATGTAAGCCATTACTGTATATGTGACCTGTCATCACAAAATGAGAGTAAAGTCGGAAATATTGAAAATTTAGATATTGATATTTTCGAATTCTTGAGAAAGAGAGCTTTCCAATGGTACATAACACTTAAGGGTTTTGATATAATTACATTTTACAGCGCTCTAGAAAGTCACGGTTTCACAAAACGTGTTTGTGAGAAAACGAACTTTAAACATCTTAAACAAAACACGCAAAAGATTACAAAACAGGACAGGTAAGGTTCAGTTAAGCAAAGCAACGGCTATGTTCTAATCATTGTTTCTTCTTGAAATTGTTCACACCTACAAACTATTGTATAAGCAACAACATGTCAACATTTCGAAAACGTTGGATACCTACGAGGACCTGATTTGCATATTTAATTACCGTGTTAATTAGACCACCCGCTTTAATCTAAACACACTAACTATGCAAAAATCGCATAATTTAAGAGGTTTTCGATCATCTGATCTCACCAAAAAAATAGAATATGTAGAGGAGGACTTGGGGTTTCCAAATTACGCAAAATCTCAAAATTGACCACGCCTTCATATTTTGACTTTGGATGGCCATATCTCCGAATCACATCGTGCGACTTTACTCTCATTTTGTGGTGACAGGTCACATATTTGCATTAACAATCTGTTAAGTTTTAATCAAAATATCAGTTGGATGTGTGCCTAATACGCCAGCAGCCGATTTCACAAAAATTTTGCGTAGCTAGCGCCATTTCCTTGTGTTACGTACCAATTCACGAAACTTGGCGTAGCTGCGCAATGTTTTAAACAGCATTTACGACAACTGTTTGTGTTCTTTCGTGAAATCGTCGTTGAATCACCGCCATTTTGAAAAGTTTCAACCAATAAAACGGTAAAGCGTCCAAATTTCATGTGGCACTGGAAAAGTGTTCAATCAGTTCACGTCTGATGACGTATAATTATAAAAACATGACGGATGACAAATAAACATGTCACAAGCAAAGCCAAAAATATCTGTCGGCAGCGAGCGAGGCCGGAAAGATAATGGGTGTGCTTCCCACTGATATCGGCCTGAACCCGCCTCAGATCGGGTTTCGTAAAAAAGAATCCTACGCCTGGGCTCGGTCTCGACCTACAATAATCCCGGCGCAAACTTGTTGAAACCAGCCAGCCAGTCTTTATCACCCGTTTAAAACTGGTCACGTGACGGACTCTCGACCAATAGAAATGGATAAACTGTATTTATAAATAATAAAACACGGTTCCTGAAGTAGTAAAAGGTTCATCTAAAAAGCAGGTGGACCATTAGAGTCATCTACATCTAATGCTATCACAATTAAAGGATTTTTGAGCAAGATGTCCCCTAAACACCCCACTGTGCAGGGTGTTATAGCATGTTGGTTGACCTCCCTGCAGAGCAGATTTCATAGCAAGCTCATCCTCGCCTTCCACCGCTGTGATCCGGGTTCGAATCTGGCCTGGGTCAATATGTGGATTGATTTTCAGTCCCTGCCTGACTCCGTGGGTTTTCTCCAGGATATTCTTCTGGGGTTTACTTCCCACCTATAAAACTGTACCTTCTTTTCGATGTATTCTCTCTGCAGGTTTCTTCAGACTTATGAGCTACAGTGCCTTAGGCGCTTTTGAGGGATCTTTGGTTCATTACCAGAAAAATGTATAATACAAATAATAATCCATGGTTTTGTTATGTGTTCACGTAGGGCAGAGAGGTTTTGAGATTGATAACTGCTATGTGTCCCGTCAAGAACTACGAAGACGAGGTGTAAGTATTTTGGGCTGTGACCCCACAAATTGAATTTATACATAGTTGGAAAAAAACGCACAACGTTAACTTTTATTTTGTACATATTAGAGATTCATAGCTTCTCCCATTATGGAGATATAATTAGTTTACATATTGATTACTTCCTTGGTGTTCAAATTACACAACTGAGAAAACAGGCTTTGAAATGGCCGGCTCTGTTGTAGTACAACAGAACGATGTACACAAAATGGTCAGGTTTTTTTCCACTTTATTCATTAAAATCAACATTTCTTTGAATGAAACCTGCAACTGTAGGTATTAAAGATGTCATTCGCGACACCGCGACGCAACACCTCGATGCCTATTTAGGTTAGGCCTATTTAAGTTATCAAATACCAACATGAAAACCAATTCTTGAAGAAAACAAATTCAACACACCAATAAATAAGAAAAAATCCTAACTTGCCCAATAAACCATTTAAGCCAGCCCTACCCAGGCTAACTATTTTAATCCTAACCCTGCTGAATCCAACATGATCCAACCAGTCGACATTTCCATTGAAACCTGTTCTATTTAGCAGGCAGGTCGCTTGATATATTCCGGGACGCATTCATTATCGCATTCTGTTGAGTTACTGGTAAATAACGCCCCGTTGGACTCTGTTGGATCCAACAGCAAACAAATAAATAAGACACAATCGGATCCTGTTGGAATTTTGCAGACATTTTATATTTTCAGGTACCCAACAACATTTGTAATGCGATCAAGCAAAATCAGTCTGAAGTAGGCCCATGTCATTTTGGGGATTTTTACACATTCTTTAAGCGTACTTTAGGCTCCATTTCAGTGAAAACCCCATGTGAATACGACCTTTGGTTAAAGAATTACAACCATTTGAACTTCAGCACGTTAAAAATAAAGAAACTGAGAAAATTGAGTTTTTGTATCACTTCCCTTCTAAATTTTGTTAAGAGTATTTTCATGTAAAAGAAAAATATTTTCCCCATCTGTTTTTGTAAAAAAGTCAATTTGGATTTGTCAAGTCAACCCCTACGAACATATTTTGGCCCTATCACAAAACAAGAATTGCCGAGTTCCGACTGATATTGCTTGATCACATCACATTTGTTAGTTGGACACTGTTGGATTGAACTGTGTTGGTCTAACTTTAAATGTATAGATCGACTTACAATCGGAGCTTTCAGACCATCTCACTGGAATAGTCCGTTTTTTCTCAGTTTATTGCAATCCGCCCCAGTAACAATTACCGCAATAATTTCAATCCAGTTTGTCCTTGGTTTCTAATGCACAGTGTATACAAGTACTTTGTAGATACCATTGCCTCATAAACTGTGTACAAAGTAAATATAGAAAAAAAAATCTAAAAGTCATTGACATGATTTCTTATTTTTTATTTATTTCAGAACCTTCTTCTAGTGACGTTTCCAGTGATTTAATTTTGTATTAAAGCTTACAATGACGTCATCAATTATCAATAATTCTTTTAAACAATTGTACGGAATAGTTTGTACTTGTAAATCAATAATTGTGAGGATTTCTGGCAAAATGAGATGGAACTGGGCAGAGGTTGAAATAAGGGTTCCCATGTATTAGAAAAGATGATAACATTTTCCTTATAATGCTGTTTGTTGTACTTCAATCGCACATCCCGTTATCAAGTTATGGCTGTTGAAAGTGAGCATTTATCAACATATTGCAAAATTAAAATGTTGAGAAAAAGGCCTTTGAAGTTTTGAGTTTTGTACAATGTTATATGGAAAAATGCTAAATGTTTTTTCGTAAAAACACTTTTATTACACTAGTTTCATACTATTTGTTAACAGGAGTATTGTTAGCAGGCATGCCAAACATCATAAATATCAATAAATCTAAAAAATAAAACGTCCCTAAAGATATTTTTTTTTTCGGTTTTCTCTACTATGCCCTGTGCCCAGTTCAGTCTCATTTTGCCAGAATTCCCTCACAATTGTATAATTGGCTAAAGCAGCCTTAACAGATACATGTATAACTAAAATAATGCTCAACAACATTGAAAATTAGAGGTCCAATTTGTTGTGTCCCTGTTACATCTGGACATAAGATTTTCTTTTTAATTCAGCACACATTCTTTGATGCCTTCTATTCCAAATGTGTGATTACATAAGAGCAAGTACCTGCAAAACAAAATTAAAGTCAATTTCAGACACTTGCATGGGGAATAGGTAGTACAATGGCCCATTTCATGGAGAATAGTACAAGGGCCAATTTCATGAAGCAGCTAAGCACCAACATTTGCTGAGCACAAACAGTTTTGCTCAGTAAAAACAGGTTACCCGAGACAAAACTCCATGTGCTTTGCATGCCAAGCAAAAACCAGCTGAATACCAGTCACAAACAATATACCTGCAAATTTGGTTTTTAAATAAGAGGCCTGTTTTTGCCAAGGAAGAATGTTCATGCTAAGCAATTTTGTGTGCTGAGCGGTTCCATGAAATGGGCTACTGTCTGCAAGATTTTGCACCATGTAATGTTAGGCTGTTTTCAATGTCGTCGTTTTATTTGTTATTCTTAATGATTGCATGTTCACAAAATTGGAAGAAAATGTGTAAGCATCTAAACTGCCTACAAGTGCATGTAGTTTTGGTAGACATCACCGTCGCCTTTAACAAAAGGACGTAGTTCATGTTAAATGGAAAAACCTGATTTTGAGACACTGTCTCCAATTTATACACCGCTGACAATAAGCACGGTGAAAATGCCTAGTTTTGTGTTAAAGTACAAATGTATCAATATGGGATGATATTTGGTCAATAAGTAGTTGTGTTCTACCTACTGTTTGTGTTCCATCTTCAAACCCTTCCGGTAGTTTTTTAGTTTAGTCATTTTGCATGTTTATTACTTTATACATTAATTTAATCGAATATGATGAAAAATATTGAATATGATTGAAAGAATTGTAATTATTGGGAGTACTATTATTATTACTAATTATTACTAATTATTACTGATAATATAGGTTTTCCCGGACGATATCGCAAAATGTGCACATTCATTTGTAAAAAATGCATTCAATTTCGCGCTGATTTTCAGAACGACGTATGTCCGAGTTTCATTTTCGCAAAAAAGAGCATTTTATTTTGTTTAATTCAAATAAATGAATGTGCTTAGCGTTTCATTTAAACGATTACAAACACGTGATTGGGCTTTCGGTTTGACGTATGCCTGGCCGATTATTAAGAATGTGCAATCTATTTCGCAGCAAATCGATTTATCATTGTGTCACGGCCTGAATTGAATATTCTTTTTCGTTTGTTATAATTTAAATTCGCATATTCTGCATTCAATTTCAATAAAGTACATATGGCTATACCATTCAACTTAGATTAAATCATTAATAAATCAATGTATTGTGGGACTAATTGATCATTAATGTGTTGGCTCTTTATCTTAAATCTATTTTAACCCTAACCACCCCAAATCCTCAAATCCTCTTTGCAAATTGCAGGAATGAGGTTATGTTGTTTTTGTTAATGACTTCTCTATCATTTTATCAGTTCAATTGTCTATCAGTCAATGACCTGTCCACCAAGACATCTGAGGAGATATGTCCGAGAGTGGTTGTACCATGCAGTGCATTTTGCAGGTGTCACCTGTCCAACGTTGAGTGCAGCCACCTCCTGGAGACGGAGAGATCTCCAGACTTGTAGGTTCACACCAGCTTGGCCTGCTGCGTCTTGATCTCCAAATCTGTCTTGCCATTTAGGTAACCCCAATGTGCGCTTCACTCCCGCCTTGAAAGCTGAGTGCGCCATTTATGTTGGATTTAAGAATGGCGAGTAGGGGGGGGGGGGGGGGGGGGGGGGGGGGGGGGCAGTTTGATGGTAAAATTATCAGCATCAGGGGGTAGTTGGGCTCGGACATGAGGACGAGCGTTGTCATTATATCAGATATATGCGTTCACCTGCGGGGAAGAGCATACGACATTCTTGTACAGTTGTCGCTAAGAACTCCTCAAAAGTCGCTCTCGTCACGGTCTCTGATGCTATTCTGTGAGCCACAAGTCCAACCTCACCAGAAATTGCAAACGTCACATTGACTCGCCTGCCTCTCTGGCCATGGACGACACGTCTCGCCGGTACTCCCCGAGCAGCGCGACCATAAGACCGACGGGTCCAAATGTTGTAGCCAGTCTCATCAATGTACACAGTGTGTCCAAGGACACCATGCCGGAGAAACCAGTTTGCAAAGACAACTCATGCATCTACGACTCGTGGCGAATTCCTCTGTTCTGGAACATCTTCAGCTAGTTTAAGAGTTATAAGCATGCCATCTAGAGTTCTAGCTATGGTGCTAGTTGTCACAAAAGGCTTATTAGGAAGATCAGCTCGCAATTTAGCATTGAGTTGAACCAAAGTCATCAGGGGGTTATCATCTAGATATCGTTGAAGGGCATCTCTCATGTCGTCGTCAACCTTCCGGTTTATTGGTCCTCCTTTCGGCAGCCTGTTACATCGACTATCTCGGATTATATGCCAACGATTGATCTGGCCGTTGAATGGTTGATGTCCAGTCTATTTGCTACATCTAAGTTGTCCGCGTCGTCAGCCTCAAAGGCATCGATAAGACGATTTCGATCAACGTCCGAGACTCGTCTGTATCTCCCTCTTGCAGCCATTATTGGATAATTTTAGGGGGCATAAAGTAAAATCTAGCTATATGATGCGGTCGTGGCAAATGCTGAGCAAATAAAGAATGATTTTCTTCAACTTAGGGGTTTATATAGCATTTATTTGGTATGTTTTAAAAGACGAGACCACCTGCATGGTTTAATTCCCCATATGTTACTTTTGATAACACATAAATGAATTCCAATGCTTGACCAGGCATACAAATGCGTAGAAAATCGACTGCACATTTAGCGAAATTGATTGTTGATAAATTAAAAGGAAAACATGATTGCAGGTGTGTATTCAAATTCGCGCGAAAATAAATTATAAATATACTAAATTCAGTGCACATTCCGGAAATAGTGCGCTGATTTCTTACGACTGGATGCACCATTTTGCAAAAAAGAATTATCAATTGTTAAATAGAAAACGGGAATGTGAACGTACTATACATACTATTTCGCACGAAAACGAATGCACCAGTTACAAATGAATGTGCACATTTTGCGATATCGTCCGGGAAAACCTATATTACTATATTACTATTATTATTACTATTACTAACATTATTATAATTAGGAAAAATTAAACAAAATAGCTTCAAACAGTTAACATAACAATTTAGAACAATTCTCCGTTACATGCTAGGGAGAATTGACATCATATGTCAATTATATCGGTCTGGCATATGCTATCTTGTTATTCATGAAAATATTAATATCAATATAAATCATTTATAAAAAACAACCTGTTTGCCGCAAAGAGAAACTGTCCTATATATACCAAAACCACAACCTCGTAGGTTATAAAAAGCATCTGCTTGACACATCATTTCCTAAACATATTAATATCTGCTGGAATTGCTATGGATCATAAAAGAATCAAGAAATTACATTTCCGTTCAATTAAAACAAACCGCTAAAAACCAACAAAATGGAGCCCAATTAAACAAAGCTTTAGACACCTCAGTTCAAACGTTGGCTTATATCTCTCTGCACATAACTATTCTTCTTGCCCACTCCTTTTAATCCCCAGACCCCAAAAACTTTCTTTGACGCTTGATGATCAGCTTAGAAAAATCTTGGAGAATTTTGCTAAAGAGGATTGCATACTCATGCAACTCGGAACTGCTTGGGATGATACGTCCGTTTCAAAATATGCCTCGTTATTCAGACATAACGAAATTACTAAAATCAAGGCCAACCATGTATCGAAGTTGCCAGATGATCAGTGAGGTATCAATAATCCCCAAATCTAAAACTGATATTTTCAGAGATGGCGACGTGGCCTTTCTTCCCTTTCTTCCAATTTTATTCGCCATATTATATTTTGATGAAGTTCCTTGACAAATCCGGTATTAAGCTAGGAGATAATCAGTTTATAGTTCACTCCCCTCGCATTTTGTTCTTCAATCATCTTACAGGCGCACTCAGAATAAACCCCTCCGTTATTCCAGTTGCAGGGAGTTGTTTTTCAATGCCCTCAGATCCATATATCGGTGTTGATGATCAAGTTAGTATTTTTGGTCTTCATAGTTTAAAGGTAGGATACACCATTTGCAGATATCGAAAAAATTTACTACCGAATTATTAAGAATTATCTTACTCATTTAAAAGTAAATAACGATTCCAGGCATCCAGCAAAATGATTGCGCTAAATATCCTGTAATTATTCCGAAAAATAGAATTTAATAAAGAAAAATTCGCGATCGCCGAAAACAAAGATAACATAGGCCTAAGAATAACTGCTCGACGCCGGTTGAAAACAAACGATTTTTCGTACTTTTCTCGGCATCCACGATTGTAAAACTTCGGACAGATCAGTTAAACGATGTTTACTATAAAATACAACCCCCAAATCTACCCATTCATAATTCAAGCAATTACCAATGGTGCATCCTACCTTTAAGGTCGGAGGCGCTTTCCATTTAGCCAATCGTAAATATTTCTCCAGATCTTATTCTCAAAACATGGCCGATGGAAGACCACATCGGCTAAAGGGATAGTACGTGATTGCATGTGCTCTGATCTGCGCGCGGAACAAGAGAGGGCGCTGTTTGACCACGTTGTTTGTTGTTTTGGTTTGACATCGAGCATGGCGGTCGACGAAGAATTATCGCTGTCATGGAGTGTAGATATGGAAGTGAATTTATTCCATGCTATGAGGGGACACAAACCAGTTGGTAAATATTTGTCATTTTCTGATATCCTTGAAATGGCGTTTGTGTAATACGGGCCCTTTTTTGTATTGACCTCGGTTTTATTTTGTGACCGAAAAACTGTTACAACAAACTTAACTGTCCACGACCGTACCCCGTGTCCGTGGCGACGTTATGGTTTTGCAAGAACAGGTTACGCGTGTCAAGAATAGACCGCCCGAACTCGGCCTATAACTCCTCTTTTTCACATCACGGATCTCACATCTCGCGTCGCAGATCTCACATCTCGCGTCGCAGATCTAGCTCACGGATCTCACATCTTGCATCACAGATCTCACATCTCGCATCACAGATCTCACATCTCGCGTCACAGATCCCACATCTCGCGTCGCAGATCTCACATCTCGCGTCGCAGATCTCACATCTCGCGTCACGGATCTCACATCTCGCATTACAGATCTCACATCTCACGTCGCAGATCTCACATCTCACGTCACAGATCTCACGTCACAGATCTCGCATCTCTCTCATCTCTCGTCACAGATCTCGCATCTTGCGTCACAGATCTCGCATCTTGCGTCATGGATCTCGCATCTTGCGTCATGGATCTCGCGTCACGGATCTCACATCACGGATCTCACATCTCTTGTTGCAGATCTCACATCTCACATCTCACGTCACGGATCTCACATCTTACGTCGCAGATCTCGTATCTCTCGCATCTCTTGTCACAGATCTCACATTTTGCGTCATGGATCTCGCATCACGGATCTCACATCTCACGTTGCGGATCTCACATCTTACATCGCATATCTCACATCTTACGTCGCATATCTCGCATACGTCACGGATCTCACATCTCGCGTCACAGATCTCACATCTCGCGTCACGGATCTCACATCTCGCGTCACGGATCTTACATCTCGCGTCACAAATCTCACATATTACGTCGCAGATCTCACATCTCGCTTCAGGGATCTCACGTCGCAGATCTCACATCTCACGTCGCGGATCTCACATCTCACGTCGCGGATCTCACCTCTCACGTCGCGGATCTCACCTCTCACTTTGCGGATCTCACCTCTCACGTCGCGGATCTCACCTCTCACGTCGCAGATCTCACCTCTCACGTCGCAGATCTAACCTCTCACGTCGCAGATCTCGCATCTCGCGTCGCGGATCTCGCCTCTCGCGTCGCGGATCTCGCCTCTCGCGTCGCGGATCTCGCCTCTCGCGTCGCGGATCTCACATCTCGCGTCACGGATCTCACATCTCGCGTCACGGATCTCACATCTCGCGTCACGGATCTTACATCTCGCGTCACGAATCTCACATATTACATCGCAGATCTCACATCTCGCTTCACGGATCTCGCGTCGCGGATCTCGCATCTCGCGTCGCGGATCTCGCCTCTCGCGTCGCGGATCTCACCTCTCACTTGGCAGATCTCACATCTTACGTCGCAGATCTCGCATCTCGCATCATGGATTTGACATCTTGCTATTTAAAGATTTTGTTTACTAATGAGTGTACTCGAGGGACGGGACGTTGACACCACTTTACTACTGCGTACCACATGCAGGGCATAATAGCTAGCTTGTCTAGCGCATAATTGGGGGCGTCAATATACATGAAGTGCTAAAAATGTGCGCTATTGGGCACATGTACTTTTGGGCACTGTTTGTCTTTGCATTGGGCGCGTTGGTATATGTACATAGCACTCGATTATGCGATTTCTGTAGCTGCGCTGTAGCATGAAGTTCAAGTTGGTTGCGTAAGTTTTGTTTGGCACGCATGGTCCTTATTCACGAGAAGGACATTTTGGTCGTGCTCCTAGAATGTACATGTATTTTATAAATTGTGAACTATTGAATGGGATGGCGCCAGACTATTTTTGTATTCTAGCCTCACTTTGAATATAGATTTTAAAGGGATCGTATACGTTTGGTAATTACTCCAACAATTAATGGCAATAAAAACTTACTTGGTAAGAAGTACAGCAGCTTTGGATAGTATAATGCATTTTTAGAAACTTTTCACTTTGAAGTACTGCGGTTATGGAAAAAGATATCACTTTTTATCCCCAAAAATTTGAATCTGAGAAGCGTTACTGCAGTGACGTTATGACGACGTTTCTCAGACTGTGTATTCCAATGCAGATTATTCTTCCTGCGTGAACATAACCCCTCCAGATTTTCGGCAATATCTCGAAATCGCTACCACCTTTTGAAATGAAATTTTTACAGGTTAGTTATTATGGTGTATATCTATAACTGTATAGAATTGAAACAAACAGTGGGTTCCAATTACCAAACGTGTACGATCCCTTTAAATGTGGCTTAAAACATTATGGTATGTTTCATCACAGATTTGTAATTATTCATCAGAGTAGACTGGTAAATTTTCTTCAGCAAGTTCCAAAAATAACAATTTTACCTCATTTTCAATTTAATGTGGCCAACTCGTGAAAAAAAACGCGAATCTTGTGAGCTGACGTCATTACCATTTCTGTGAATAGTGGATTATACTAGTTTTGTTGCAACATTATGCACTTATCAATTGTAGGACGCACCCTCAGACCCCTGGGGGAGGTGCGTCAATGTGAACAGTGAGGTCAGACTTTGGGGTCAAATAACGCACCCGTACGTCATGTTAATGACGAACCATTCTTGTTTATTGACGCTGTAAAATAATGATTCTCGACGCACCATTCCTGGAAAACAATGATGCACACAAGTCGCGACGAACAAAAGTCGCGACACATGAAGCCCAGTACTGTGTACATGCACGCACGTCGGGTGTGTGGCCGCGCTATACCTTTGCTTTGAGATATTTTACGTGCTTGTCCCAACTAGGAAGGGCACGCGCACGCAATATCTCATGTTCTGATGAAAAGGACGACGCGGCATCCTACAATTAATTAATTTCTTCAAAATGGCTGTTTTTAATAATGGTTTTCAACAGACGTACGTACTAACAGACTATTTTCACAGCATGTACACAGTGATGCTAAAGTCCAAAAATACGATCTTATTTCTTTTTTTTCTTTTTTTTTAAGATAATAAAATGTATCATTTTTTCCTAAGTTTTTTCGAAGAAAAACAATTTAAAAAAAGGAGGCGGCCTCAAAAAAAGAAGTGGGCGGGAACACTAAACATTAATGTTTTTTTTATTTGGCCTAATACACGCTTTTTGTGTGTGTGTGATCAAGGAGTGAACAAGAACTTCCAGATGATGTGCATACATGACAAGTTACAGCAATCCTCTGGACGCAAAGTAACCTCGCAGCATATCTGGGAACACCTCGGCACCATGTATGACATGCAAGCATTGGTATGTACCGGTAGTCTGAACATTTAGGACTCTCGATACTGTGTATGAGAGTCCCAAAACTTAAAAGTAGGATACACCATTTGCAAATATCAAAAATGTTTAGGTACAAATTATTAAGAAATTAATCTTACTTATTTGAAAGTAAATAATTCTAGGCATCCAGCAAAATGAATGCGCTAGATATGCATTAATTGTTCCGGACGGCGATCGCGAAAAAACAAAAACAACATAAGAACCACTGCCCGATGCCGGTTAAAAACAAATGCCGTTGTTCTTGCTTTTCTCATTATCCATGATTGTAAAGTTTCGGACAGGTCAGTTAAACAACCCCCCAAATCCACCCATTCATGATAATTCAAGCATCTACCGTACCAATGGTGTATCCTACCTCTGAAGAGGCACATTGCCCTGAAATTCTCGGAAATGTTATGTTTTAAATTTTTTACTTATCCCATTTCAAACATCTGGTTGAAAGGAAACCAACCCAATGTCTTACAGTTTCCCGAAAAAAGACGAAAAAAGGACGTTGTGTACGTTTGACACGGCTGACCCTTTGGGCTATTCGTAGACGCATTTCCAGTCTTCATGGAATAATGATGGGCTGTATCTCGTGTAATCAGACTGGTGCCGCAAATAGTGCATTGAATACATGACCGATATCACACTGGGAATTGAGGTTCCATGCCACTGTAGCATCTAAATAAAACCTAGACATAAGTATGTCCTTGTCATTTTCTATTTGGATTATTGATTCGCGTACATAGAATACGGGCATGACGCGCTCACAATAGGATGCACGCATTATTGAGAGTTCGGAAAACAATAACGCATTCCTAGGTTTTATTAGATGTCTATGGTGTCTGCTAGGTACAATGTACATGTAGTAGGCCCAAGCGTTTTCAAAGGACATACATGTGTGACTGGAAATATGACTTGTGAACTGAACACGGTTCGTTATTTAATCTGTGGGCACTTCATTTGATAAGATGGTGCAGTTGACACATCAGCAGAGATCGTTTGTGTTTTGAATATATGCACTTTTACAGAGCCTCGCATTGGTAAGAAATGCATTTGCTAATCGCTATCCTGATCGACCTGTTCCTGCACGAATGACTTTGAACGGTGTTCATAATTCAATTAATGTTTCTGTTGGTAGAAGGTTGTTTTAAGATAAAGCAAATATGCTTTTGTTAAGTTTTGTTATTAAACAAACATTAAGTTGGTGTCGTTCTTCATTGAAGTTCTTTGGTATGTAACAAATAGCATTTTACCCCACCTCATTTAAACAATGATTGCTCAGGCGACCGGAAAGTGAATGAATTGAAACTGGTCTCAAATTGAAGCTTATTCCCTAGCGCAAATACAATATCTTATATATGGTTTGGATACTGGGTTTTTCTATAATCATGGTTTTATTAACTGTTAACCAGTTCGCGCCGGAATTATTTTAACATCACCGAGCCGACGCGCGGGATTATTTGTAACGAAACTTGATCCGAGGCGTGTTCAGGCCGATAGTACCAGGAAGCACACCCATGCATTTCCGGCCTTGCTCGCTGCTGACTGACATTTCCGGCCTTGCTCGTGGCGTGTTTATGCATCATCCGTTTTGAATCTGGGGAAAACGTTGCGTTTATATTCGTCATCCGGCGAGAGCTGGTTAAACAAGCGACACCCTGTATGTGTAATGTGCTCTTTTTTTGCTTTCGTCGACAGCACGAGTCTGAGATTCTTCCGTTTCCCAATGTTCAGTCGGAGTTTACATTACCAAGTGATGAATACGGAGAACTGATGACGGGCAAACAAAAACCAGCCCATGCAGTTGTGGAAGAAAGTGAGTTGGCATGTACTGTAGACTATTAACCCGGCAGAAAGGCATGGAACTTGTTGAAGTTTTGAGGAATGCAAAGGCATTTATTCGTGGGTGAGCTCAGGCTGGTCACGGCACAGTTCCTGGTCAACTGTAAGTGTGTACTGGTACATGTACGTTGGGGAATTGTAAGGTTATAGAATCAATTGTACCTCTTCACAGATGTGTAATCACTTACGCAGAAAATGCAAAAAAAATGAATTAAGCGCAGTATTTTTAAGTCGCCATTTCGTTTAAGTCGCCATTTCGTTTAAATGTTATTCTCGGTTCCCATTACAAAAAGCACTACAATATATCCTTTCAAGTCGACATTTAAACAGTCATGCATTGTCATCAACTTCCTGCACTACGGTTGGCAAGAAGTGTCGAGTGAAAAGTCTCACACTGCTTTAACTGACGTCTGTTTATTGCCACTGTGCTTCTGATCGCTGCATTGGTGTTACATTGCAGGGGTTACCCCAATACTGCACACCGTGACACATCATTACCAGCAACCCCTCTAGTTTGAATGCATGCGCTCTGTCTATTTTGGGAGTTGTCTTATTGAATGGGGTACATCAACTTGAGCTTTAACCCTGACCCCGTAAGATATCGCACTAGAAAGCATACCAAACCTAGCAAACTTAAAAAACTGCACACACATTACCGGTAAGTAATTATTGGTACTAAACCTAACAGTACTAAACCTGCCAAACTCCAACTGTTGAAGTTTGATTGACTTGGTACAGATGGGTCTATGCATTGTTCAGCATCAGGGCTGTGATGACTGGCCATTGAAGTGTGTTTGAGTGTGGCCACACAGAGTGTACACAGGTACACTATAAACTGGGCCGTGACCAGCCTGAGCTCACCCACGAATAAATGCCTGTGCATTCCCCCTAGCTTCAACATTTTTACAAGTCTTATGCTTTTTTGCCCCGAACCTGACAGAGTTCAACAGGATCTCTCTGGGCCTTTTGTACTGAGTCAAACAAAGTCCATCAACAAGTTGCTAATGTTTGGTACCAAACCTGCCAAAACCTAGATTGAATGGCTCTAAGCATCATCGATTGATTGGCTCTAAGCATAATCAATGCAGTTGGAGTTTGATGGGCTTGGGGTAGTTAGGGTTTATACGGAGATAAACCAGGTTAAATCAATCCTATGTGTATATATAGGATATTCGTGTACATTTGTAAGTCGGCAAAAATAGCGACTTACAGCAGATGTTGGCATTTGCGTAAGTCGCCACAAATTTGAGTGCCGACTTGGCCGGAGTTTATTGCATTTCTACTTTATGGCTTTTAAAAATATTTATCCTGAAAGGTACACCAAAGGAATCGCTGAAGACCACTATTCGTCTATCAACACTCACTTCTCTTGCTTCGATTGCATCATCGGAGAAGGACAACTCACCAAAGAGAAAGCGGACTAGACAAGGAACGAGTACACCAAACCCAGATATACTGGCTAGCAAGAGACGTAGATGAGATTAATTGTAGCAATTTAAAACAGAAAGGGCTACAGGATAGTGCAATTGTAAGTTAACTTTACTGCGAATGGGAATGGAAAGGTGTGAAAACAGTTGGCCACTTATGTGAAAAAATATAAGAATTGTGTGAAAAAAAGTTTTGAAAAAGTATAAGAATACCAACCCTAAAATTGGTTGACTTTCAAAAACTGGTTTTCAAAATACTCCTACTTCAAACCACTTCATCCTGGGTTGAAATTTGGACCAAATATACCCTATTATATTACACCCTAAACCTAACTCTATTTTTTGAATAAAAATCATATCTACTTCGTAAAAACCTTGTGGAGACCTTTTCACTCCCATTGTCCCCATTGTGTTCAGGTCCCCAAAGGGTGGCAAATTTAGAATCGGTTCCGCACTATAAAAACATGTGAAAAGGGTTTCTTACTGTGAAATGGTGTACAAATTGGTTTCCCACTTTGGGACAAAGTGTGAAAAGAATAAACTATTCCAAGGTTAACTCTCAATTGCACTGTACTGTAAACAAACTTTTGTATCAGGCCCTCCTACAAATAAATTGTTTCTTGTCCAGCGGGTGGGTACTGTATCTTAAAAAAAAATTGTCCCTGCAGTCTCGGCAGTAAACTTTAAACTTCAAGCATTCATTATGGTGAATTTTGTTGGCTGCCATCTTGCTTTGTTACTGAGTGATGACTGTTTTAGCGCACTACAGGGATTATTTTCACCTTTTTATGAATGAAATTGGGAGAATTCACTGGATTCTCTTGTTGGCAACAGGACCCATGAGCCCCATAGTTTCTAGGGTCGGGTAGATTCGGGCGACACGATGCAATCTTGGGTTATATTCAATAATGACTATCTGCAGACTAAATTTCTCCCTTATTTATTGGGCTAGTTGGGGGACCAGCAGGCTCATTTGGTTGTTTAGGCATGAATAAACATCTGTCCGCTGAGTCTGGAGATAGTTGGCCCTTGGCAGTGGCAGAATTCCATGGAATTCTGCAGGAAATCTGCAGAGTTTTTCTTGAAAACACACGTTTCAACATCAATATCAGCATGATTCAACGTTGTGCTGATGCAAAACTGGTGACCTTCACAGGTCACGGATAAAATAAGACCTATCCAATCAGAGCGTGAAGTTGGTCAGCGTTTCCCAGTGCCAGTATGGGCAGTTGGCACGAGTGAATAATGTTGAAGCTGCCAAGAAGAGGTCAGGGATTACCATTTAAAAATAAATTTCCTTTGGGGCCATTCATCATAATTGAGTGTTGTCATTAAAGGTAGGATACATAGAATTTTATAAAATAGAATTTTATAAAGAAAAATTCGCGATGGCCGGTCGGCGATAGCAAAAAAACACAAATAACATAATAACTGCTCGAAGCCGGTTGAAAACAAATGCTGTTTTTTCGTGCTTTTCTCGGCATTCATGATTGTAAAACTTCGGACAGGTCAGTTAAACGATATTTACTATAAAATACAATCCCCCAAACCCACCCAATATTAATAATTAAAGCATTTACCAATGGTGTATACTACCTTTAACTCATTTTACAGATGAATCTTGAATAGGGTATGATAAATGTTACTGATAAATACCTGTGACAGTTTAATACCCATTCCCATTGGTTGAGAGGCCTGTCATGTGACCGTTATTAAACAAATGCTAAAGACATGGCTGACTGGTCTTGAAAACTTTTACAATGTCATTGGTTGAGAGGCCTGTCACGTGACCGTTATTAAACAAATGCTAAAGACATGGCTGACTGGTCTTGAAAACTTTTACAATGTCACGTGAAATTTAGACGCCCGTGACATTTGGTCGCTTTACCGTTTTATTGGTTGAAACCTCACAAGGCATACGCAAATACCACAAACGAGTGCACATGTTTCACAGCCCAGTTTACACGCTGTACCGGCATCTTGCGTTCTGCGTAACATCTTGCAGTATAGACGATGTGCCCTCTGATTACATCTGTATTCAAATGTGCCCGGCAGTATGCGCACACATCATGTTTTACATAAATTTGGTTAGGAGATGACATTAATGAGATTACATAATTCAAAGGCGATCTGACCTGCGACGTCACTCTTTAAGCAAATTTAATGTCAAAAACGATGTGTGCGCATCACTGCCGGGCACATTTGAATACAGATGTAAACACGTGACGTCAGAGGGCACATCGTCTATACGCGCGCCAATGTTTATATTAGGAGTTGTTTATTTGTGGGATCACGTCAGCAAAGATCGTACCATTAATGTACATGTAGCTAGGGAAGTGTTTAAAAAAAATTATGAAGTATAATTGTTTTTTCAAAATGGTTTTATAGCTGTAAGATTACAGACAAGTAACATGTACATGTACACCTTTCTTTGATCATCGAGTTCAGAGATTTTAGGGAAGTTCTGTACAATAAGGTGAAAAGGTTGTTACCTCAAACAATTCTGACGGGCTTGATTATCAAGGTGTGTGCCAACAAAACCAAACACCTGTCCAGTCCATTCTGTTATTTATTTTCTCTTAAAGTAGTTAACGGTACCTGTATTATAAAAGGAAACTGCTATTTTATGACTAATAAAATGAGTATCAAATTGATGAGTGGCTCAGTGGAAAGAAAGGAAAGGTAACATTTTTGACTTTTCCATTTCACGAGGTGAAGCCGATTGAAATGGTAGAGTCCAGATTTTACTGAGCGATAATATTACACCCATTTCACCATATAAAGCCACTCAATATTTGTTTTATATAACTGATATACAGATCCGCGTGAATGAATGTCACGTGATGCAAGTTCCACCAATCAAATGATAAGGATCTGTATGTCAGTTGTATAATAATAATTAAATAGCTTTTTCCCGGTTTGAATATTTTAAAGAACAATCCATGCACACAGAATTACGTTCCATGTGAACGTGTACTGTGGCCACTCCTTTGTATTCGTGTACCATTATGAAAACGTTATGAAAACGCTAAATACAATTTTTCTCGTTTTCAAAATTTGTTTTTATATAGCTCAACATTTTCATTCTGGGCCCTCAGTGTTCCTTTTCATAAACCTAACCCCATTTGTGATGGGTTTTGGCAAAATGAGACGGAACTGGGCAGAGGGTTTAAATGAGGGTTCTCAGATATTATTAGAAAACAATTCTCCTTGCAATGCTGTTTGTTGCGCTTCAATCAGACATTCCATTATTCCGTTATGTCTGTTTAAAGTCTAGTTCGCATCAACATATCGCAGAAATAAAATATTGAGAACAAAAAGCCTTTGAAGCTGCACGTTTTGTACATGTGATATGGAAAAATGACAATTGTTATTACTTGTATTCCACTACTTCCATGCTACATGTATTTCTAATAAAATATGCTTATAAATTAGTACGCATACCAAAGATTACAAATATCAATAAATCTGAAAATTAAAAATAATCTCTCATTCAGTATTTTGCAGTTTCCTCCACATGCCCTGTGCCCAGTTCCGTCTCATTTTGCCAGAACGCCTCACGTTTTTCTTCTAAAGCTTTTCTTTAAAGGGGGAAATGGACTGTGGACGTCTTTGTTTAGAGGTCCACAGTGTGTATTGAAGATTCATACTCATTTATGTGGCGTATTTTTAATTGTTGAAGTTTTGTCGGCCCCAATTTACATTCTTTTAGACGACAGTTACACAGTACATGTACCTAATGAAAAGCACTGAAGTTGACTGTCAAGAAAACATAAGCCACGTTGAAGATGTCTTTTAAAATGTTAGGTTTTATTAGAAAATTCTGAATGGAAAGACATTTAATTTAACAAATTTATTTGAGAACCTCCAGTTGCAAGTAATAGGAAGGGCATAAAGCACGTTCAGGGGATCCCCCAAAAATGGTGCTATCGGAACGCATCTTTCTTTATTTTCTCATAAAGTTCTGAAAATTGCTTTCCAAAACCTACACACTCGGATTTAAGATTTTGATTTCATCTGATTTGGTTGTCAGATCAGTCCAGAGAAAGCGAATTAACTAAAGCTACCCAAAATCAATGTGCCACTTTCCAGTTTGATTATTAAGGTCTAATCTGAAGACAAAACACATCTTACACCTATACAATTGGACTTCAAATAAGATCAGAAAGCTGAGAACATGTAATATGTAATAGATCAATTATTGATGTTGAGAATATAACGGTTTCGAAGAAAATGTTCATTGGGCCCACATTCTCTACACAGTCGCCCATGTGTAAAATGCTGGTAGATCGTTTGTCGTTGAGAAGCATTCTTTCCCCCAAAAGTGGCACACACTCGATTTTTAGTGCTGGTGGTTAATCTAACATATCTTTGAATTGACAAAAGCAAATAGGGTCAAACAAACGGCATTTGAAAGCTAATTTAGTTATCTTGAAGCTCATACAAACATCAATAGCAAATGCAGAATATTTTATGAGCAAAATGTAGCGTTCCACTTACACCATTCTGGGGGGTCACCGCGCGACGGCCGCCCTGCACTCGACATTTAATTTGCTTGAATATGGTAAGGTTTGATACAACAGATAGGCCCCTACTGTAAATGTAATTTCGTGGTTTTGTAAGTCTGTAAAAATTAAAAGTAGGTGAAATTTTGAATTTTTATTTTGTGTATTACTTTAATCAATTTGAGACTTCCCATTTGTTTTATTTGTGAACAAAACCCAAAGCTTGTAGATGTCTAACTTTTGCAGTTGAAACCAGGTTGTTGTGGTTGTCTTAAGGGGATCGTATACGTTTGGTAATTACTCCAAAAAATAATGGCAATAAAAACTTACTTGGTAGGAAGTGCAGCAGCTTTGGATAGTATAATGCATTTTTTGAAACTTTTCACTTCGAAGTACTGCGGTTATGGAAAAAGATATCACTTGTTATCCCCAAAAATTTGAATTTAAGAAGCGTTACTGCAGTGACGTTTCTCAGATTGTGTATTCCAATGCAGATTATTCTTCCTGCGTGGACGTAACCGCTCCATATTTTCGGCAATATCTCAAAATCGCTATCACTTTTTGAAATGAAATTGATACAGGTTAATTTTATGGTATATATCTATAACTATAATAGGATTGAAACAAACAGTGGATTCCAATTACCAAACGTATACGATTCTTTTAATCTATTGGTTCACCAAATGGTTCGTTGACAGTCGTAAGAAAAGTGTAAAGATTGCAATCTTGTTTTGCATCATGAATCACCGAGTCTGCTCGCATGTCACAGCAGCGATTCCATTATACGGAATGCCACGCGTACAATGTGCAACCAACATAGGTATGGTTTGAAGGATACACCTTTTAACTTTAAACTGAGACATCAAACCACTGACCTCAACACCTGGACGGATCATTGTCCATATTCTGCTGTGCTAACACTTGAAGTCGGCGCGAACTGGAAGTGCAACATGGCGTCACTGCTGTGAGCCAATGAAATGTCCAGTTGTAGAGGTCAGTGGATTTACCAACCAACTGAACTCTACACCTGGACATTTCATTGGCTCACAGAGTGATTTCGTGGGTCCGCCATGTTGCACTTCTCTGCATGCCGACTTCAAAATGAAACAATGGATGATCTGTCCATGTATAGAGGTCAGTGCATCAAACGTCTAAACTCGAACCCGAGTTATTGCGACCATAACGCAATGTTCTAAGAGCTAGTCAATCACATAGCTGTGAAAAATAGCTAAGAATACGTAATACAGTGTGTTTTCAAAAAAATGCAAACAAAAGTTGTACGGAATGACACACGTAGAAAGTGCAACCAACATAGATAATTATGGGTACGGTTTGAAGGATACCCCTTTTAACTTTAAACTGAGACATCAAACGTCTAAATCTGATAACATACAGGGTTTTAATGCAACTGTTATCCAGATATCATTGTAATTACTTACATGTATTCAACAATATTTTATACCTTTTCATCTTTGTACAAGTGCTTCGATTCCACGAGTCTACGTGTATTTTAGATTTTCAGAAGTGAGAGGTAAAGTTTTTGCACGATATTTTTCTTTCACGTCATGCTATTTTCCAGTTTACATAAATTGAGATGCTAGTAACAATTGTACAAAGGCCTTTTCTGAGGTGATGTAAACACTGACCTCTATACCTGGACGGATCATTGGCTCACAGAAGTGACGCCGTGGGTCCGCCATGTTGCACTTCCGAAACATCGACCTGCGAGAAGGATGTAATGCAGATTTGTGTACAGCCTTGTGTGCAGGTTCTGTTTCCGAACTTTATAATCGTTGAAAATGCCCACATGTGCTGCAATCAACTGCTCAAACCGGTGTAATAAAGGACGTGTACAGACATTTCATTCGTAAGTTCAACTATGTTTTCTATGTATTTTAAAAGCAGATTGGAAGTAGTTAGCGTACCGTCTAGCGCTCTGTGTAGTCCCAATGTTTATATTTCATGCATGCATTGCATCATGCATGTACGTATGCGCAGCGGTATGGCATAATGCCATTGCCAATGGCAATGCAATTCAATGTAATTCTGATCATTTCATTGCTGATACTAGGCGATATAATCTATAGCAATCCAATGCCATGCTATGCTATAGATTTCGACTAGACTAAGTATATTCAATTTCTAACGATTAGTCTATTTATAATTATCATCTTGTTATGTTAATTGTAACTTGAACTTGACAGTCACGATAAACGTCTTTAAGTTTGACGAGTGTCTTACTTAAAAAGGGTATTGTGTATATTCATCATAGATTTACCTGACATTCAACGTCATGCTAACTCTAGTATACTATTACTCTATTGAAGATTATGCATACAATAATTAATTAGTATTCTTATATTTATATAATAATAAACTTGGACATTGACATTGTTTACTTTAACTTAGTTGCATTTTATTTTAGTTCCTTCCTATGAATTTTGGTCAGACTTTCACCATCGGTCTACTTTAGAGGTCTAGATTCCCCGCTAGAAGGGTGGAAGTATCTAAATTTCCTACATTCCTTCACCTGTTATTAGAAGACAATTTGTTTGACAGATGATAATTTTTTTGACAAAAAATAATGAATTGAATTTAATTAAAAATACTGGAACACTTTGTTTACAGTCATCCCACCCTGGAAATAAATCTTCTGATGTAGTGTGTAGACTGTAGTGTAGATTATTCTACACATACATGTAATTTAATTCACCTCGTATGCTTAAATTTGCTGCAGGTTTCCATTCAGCCGCCGGTCTGTACTTGCAGAATGCAGTATGGATGGTCAACATGAAGCGAGATCTATTTTGTGGACTCCCGACAAGAGCTGTACTCTACGTCAATCATTTTGAAGAGACCTGCTTTGACAATACTGGGCAGACAGTTCGTCGTACTCAGGATGCTGTCTTTACAATATTTTATTTTCCGCTTCATCTTTAGAAGGTACATTAAATTGTATATGTTACAAACACGTACATGTATTCTCTGTATTATCTACTTTTGCTTTAACAACACCTTTTTCAAAACATTCAGTTTTGAGTAGCCATGTGCCTGTATTCAAACTGAAGAATTACTAAAGGAATTGTTATTATTGACATATTGTTTCACTTTATCTTCATGAAATTTGTAAAATAATCCCTTGTTATGTTGAAAGAAGATTAATTTTGAAATAAATTGTATACATCATGTATTAAATATTTATTTGACAAATCTGAACTTAAAGGTAGTATACACCATTTGCAGATATCGAAAATATTTACTACCGAATTATTAAGAAATATCATACTCATCTGAAAGTAAATGTTGATTCTGGGCATCCAGCAAAATGATTGCGCAAAATAGAATTTTATAATGAAAAATTGTTGAATTGACCTGTACAATAAACCGGTACAATATAAGATTGAGAATTCATTTTACCTCATGTTATTTTCTTTATTCTAATATATACAGTTCAAATACGTGTCAGTGATTATAAAATATTTTTTTGAAAAAAAGAAAAGAATACAGTGATTAGGAATGATTCGTAAACCATTTAAAACCTTTGCCACATCACAAGTGCCTTTTTTTGAATTCTATATGGTTTAATGCCTGGCAAAATGTAAAGAATTTTCAAAACATCTTGCAAGAAAGCACATCATTTACAAATGTATTGTTTATTGATCTATTCATTAACCCTTACCCCCTAGGCCCTTCTTGCTAGCAATCCTCAAAAAATCTCCACAACACCATGTGCCTCAATTCTTCAAAATCCTTATTTTTTTAATCCTCCAAAACTGCAATGAGGATTCTGGGGATTGAAAAAAGTCAATCCTCCAAAATTCTCATTAAGATTTTTTGAAAACCCCATTCAGCCTCAATCCTCAAAAATCCTCCACACTTGAAACCACATCGTGCCTAAATCCTCAAAAATCATCATTTTATTAAAACCCCATACATCCTCAATCCTCAAAAATCCTCCAAAACTGCAATGAGGATTTTGGAGGATTGGGGAGCGTTCGGTTAATCAGTTCAGAAATGTATTCATTTATTAAAGCATTTTATTTTTCCTTCGGGAGAATAATAAAACAAGGCTTGATTTAACTTCTAAGGTCTCCTATAATAATAAAAAATGAAGCGACACGCCCCAGGTAATCAAAAATAGTGTCTACACAATACAGCCCTTCAGTACGGAATGTATAGTGAACCGTATCGCTCTTGGAAGTGTAAAATGGCCGCCGCGCGTGCTCGCTTTAAGTGTCAGCACGGCAGAATATGGGCAACGATCCGTCCAGGTATAGAGGTCAGTGGATGTAAATGATAATGCCTGAGGTACGCGCCATTTGTGGCGCCATTATTACCCACGAATAACGCGTTGGCTGCACAGCATGGGTGTGTAGCTATAAAAAGCCAAGAGCGTATAATTACGCGCCTATCGTGCAACGCACTTTGCACGCGCGTTCATATAATCGTGTACACTGTCTTTCGTTCGACGGGCAACGCACCGCGCGCTCATTACGTTCTGTGCGCATACCGGGCAACGCGCTTAACACAAAAATGGGCCTAAAAGTCTTAATTTGAAAGTATCAAGATTGACACTGGATATGCTTAATCTACATGGCCTATGATATAACCTTATGTAATTTTCTTTTAAATCGATAAATTCTTTCATATAATTATTTGACGAACAGTTCGGGTGTGTACAAATTTTAGTCGGGCGCCGCGAAATCACGAAATCATCCTGTAGTTTTGAATAGGACCTGGCGGTCTATGTGTTTATATGTCTGTGGTCTGACTTAAAATCCACCCGTGACGTCACCACCATTGTCCCAGCGCTCCATTATTTTGCACGGATGGAGCGTCTTTGTTCAGAAGACACTAACTAGCCGATGAGCGGTTCGTGGTATTTTTGTTCAGGAGCTGGGTGGTGCGTGAATGTATATTCATGAGAAAGCAATGGCAACTCATATACATAAAGAATTACAAAGAACGGCTTCTCCCACCAACTCGTCTATAGCATAGTTGGTAGAGAGGAGAGCTATGGATCGAAAGGTCTGTGGTTCGATTCCGACTATCGTTAACTTTTGCTCTTTCTTCGACAGATTTTCGTAATAGAACAAGGTTGAAGAGAAAACCGGGTAAAATACAACAAGAACCGCTACACTGGTTATATTAGTTGTTAGTGACTTCCTCCTTGTTCACTTGCGTTACCTTCCCAAAAGAATGGAGAGATATCCCTTCAACGCTCCATTCGTGCAAAATAATGGAGCGCTGGGGCAATAGGCTGACTTCACAAGTGGAGCTTAAATTCGTAAGAAATCAATGTAGGCCCCCTACCAAAAATAATTGCAAAAATTCTGAGTTTTGCACGTTAATTTTCCTATTTAAGGGTCCAGAAGAGCGCCACCAAGGGTCAACTTCAATCTTAATTCCATTATTCTATTAACAATAGGTAACCAGGCGCGGTTCTAAAGCAAATATTTTAAGGAGGAAAGGGGGGGGGGGTGGCTAGACCCTTTACAGGTGACGTCAACTTTTAACTTTTGCAGATACAGTATACGTATTTTCCAGAATGTACTTGTTAGCCCCCCCTCCCCCTCCCCCTTTCCCTTTCCTCCCCCATCATAATGGAACCGCGCATGGCGTAAACGGCAAACAAGTTATTTGATACATGCACAACCTGCCGATTGCATTACTTAAAACAATAGAAATGGTTTTGTTTTAACTTTTAACAACATTGCAGGGCCACAAACATCATCTCTAAAACATTGTGAAAACTGGAGGTATTATTTGTTTAAAACGCAAGTAAGAAATGGTAGTCTTTTTAAACAATTTTTGGGGAAAGTCGTGAATATCGACGTCAAATTTGACGTCAATATTCGCGACTTTTTTGTAAAGTCGTGAATATTGACGTCAAATTTGACGTCGATATTCGCGATCTGCGGAGTCCCTTCAGGGCCACCATGTATGCGTTTTCATGGGTAGTACGTCATCACTTTTCGCTAGTTTACAAATCCGCTGGTACTATATCGTGGATTTCATTGTGGTTTTCAGTGGATCTTTGCCGGGAACCAGTACAGGGCGGGAAATTTCAAAATCGAAGAATCGAGATCTAATTTTTTCGGTCAAATTGCAACAAAATTATTTAGAGAAAAACATGACCGTAACAATAAAGTGTTACCTGAACACAACATAAACAAGGTCCGATAATAAATTTAATGTGTGAGTTTTCGTTGTATAGTCCATCTTTAAATTAAACAATTTCAGGGAGTAAGATCGCGCAAGGCAGAATGGGACAACATGGCGCAGCAAGACCGTAGCCATGGTAACGAAGTTGTCACCCTCCGCCCTATCAAACTGCTGCGCTGGTGACCTCTAATTTCTTTGAGCTTTCATTTGGACAGATTAGTTTACTATACGTCGAGTTAATGCTTCCGAACGTGCGCATTAAACTAATGGGAACTTTTGGGACGAATGGTGGAATCAAAAACACCGTGGTCCTTTTCCACTGTTTCCTGATCGAAAGAGGGCGCTGTAACTATATGCAATTTTCGGGGCACCGAAGTTTAATGAAGCAGCTTAGGAACTGTACTTTTATCTAGAAACTAAACAAGGTGTAGGGGCGTAAACGGCGCACGTACGTGAATTATATCTTCCAAATATTTGAGAAATATTTGGAAAAGCGCTCTATTAAAAAGGTGTGTTTTGCTGCCACCAAGCGTCTCAAAAGTTATTATCGGTTGACCAGGTGCCGGGCCGGGTATGCGCGATGCAACCAACGAATCCCTTTTTACCGTGTCTTTATTTTTAGCTGATGATTAGTTGATCGGATAGCCGGGCTAATTAGTAAACTGCTGGTACTGTCCGACTTTGGGAGGGGGTTGCTGGACGACCTCGCTGTAGGCAGGTGGGTGGTCGTAATCCGCGTTTCCCTGCTGCCGTGGTGGTGTCGACACATCTGATGAGAAAAGGAAAGGTAGTTTGAAATATGTCGTGCTATAGTGGCGTATATCCGGCGCAACCCTCATCCGGCCGCGAAATGGTTTCCGTATCAATATATTATTTGCCATGGGCACATATTGAAGCACCTTTACTTCGTATTCATTTATTTTGTAATGTTTTATATTATTTAAGCGCTCTTTAATGAAAACGGCCGAGTTTGAAAACTCGCTGCAAATAAAACTCGACCGTATAATTCATTATAGGCAACGCATGCGCCCTGACTGTTCCCTTAAAATATTTCCCTAGACCACAATAAATCAATACTATTGTCGAATTCGAAGCCACAACCCACGTCTAGCGACTCCAACGCTAAATATTAGTCTATTGCAGGTGTCCGAAGTGGTGGTGGTTTAGATGTTTATATAATTTGTGACCCACCAGGCACCAGGCCAAAACCAGGCGGAAGTCGGCAAATGCCATTTCGAGATATGGCATTGTACAAAAAAAAAATGTGTCCTGTCGATTGGGTTTTTTTCTTCATAAATCGTTAGTTAAACTCTAATTTATAGGCTGTTCATGTTTAAACCTTTTTAAAAATCCCCGATACTGATAATATCGGCCTTCTCCTGATTTTTTGTTGTCGTTGCTATTACTCAAATTGAGCAAACTTGTTGCCGCGAATGGCAACAAAATGTCACTTTTTGAAGCGTCGTTACTTTTCATTCCATAGCGGTACTGGTGCTAGTCTTGGTTCCAAGACCATGGTGTTTGCGCGCACACACAACAACCAACGTTCAGATAGTATTACGCGTTGTAACTTTGTTCCCCGGGTCTCACGCATAGAGGGCGCTTTGTAATTTTGTTCCCCGGGTCTCATAGAGGGCGCTTTGTAATTTTGTTTCCCAGGTCTCACTTGGTGGGATCCGAAAGTCGGTGGGGAAAAAATACTAGTCACAGCGCCCTCTATGTTTATTAATTGCAAGCGTGTACAGCTAGTTTTCCGGCCGTGTATGGTACGTACACGTACAGTTACGCGCGCGCAAACACCATGGTCTTGGAACCAAGACTATACTGGTGCATGTGATGTATCATTTTAAAGCTTAAAACGCTAGCTATCCAATGGTATAAAAATCTCTCATATGAAAAATTTCGACTTTAGCCTGGCTTGGGGGTGGTGGGTCACATTTTCGTTTATACGTCGTCATACGCAGCGCGCCCTATACTGTTTTTATATTTACTAGTGTTCACAAACAATAAGAAAGTGTTTAGAAAAAAATGTGTTTACTCGCTTAAACACAGTTTTTGCAATGTAGTTATAGCTTGGATCATTTTGAACCCCTTGGAGAATTGTAAGTATTTTTCTCGATCTTTAAGTAGGGGTTATTTATTATTATGGTGGCCGCAGCCAGGGATGGTGGTGGTCAGTGACAGGGGAAGGAGGGAGGGCGAAGGGGTCACGTACTCTGTACTGTAGAGACTAAAACGGGACGGCGGGGCATCGGCCTCCTTCCCGCGCAGACGCAGCACACGAGGATGAGTGTGACGAGCAAAGACACGCCGATCAGACCACCCATTGATACACCGAATATGGCGCCAGTGCTGTTAAACAAATCATATCATATTTTATGAAAAACAAACATGATAATGTTCAATCGTTTTATTGACAATGATTTGAACCTACTGTACATAGGGCCTATTCATCTTGTTGTAATTCAATTCAGATCATCTCAACATTTATTTCCATATTGTGAAAAAATGTACATTCAGATAATTATAAAGAAGGTCAATGTAATAAATATGTTAATAAAATACACCAGTAAAAATTGTTATGCATAGGCCTAAGTTATAAATACAAAAAAGAGCAATTATGGAGTCATGTTCAAAAGACAGTCTTATATAATGCCTTAAAAATAAAGCACACTGGACAAACAGAACTGATTATAGAGATCACGCAGTAATGAAAAAACAGAACCAGATAGACAAAACGAACAAAACAAAAACAAACCAACGAACTAATTAGATGAACATGCATTGAAGACTAGGAATTGAAATACTTGGAACTCTGAGAAAGAAGATGTATTGAAAAGAAGATGAAAAGAACAATGAAAAGAACAATGATAGAAACGAAGAAGCTATGTTACAAAAATAGAGACAATAAATTGGTGTAGAAGTTCCTGGAATTAGCTCAAAACAAGCTGACATTTTTAGAAAAGGTCTAGGAATATAAGCAGATTAACATACTAAAAGTCTCCCAAAATTCCCATGGAGCTCTTTTCAAAATTCAAGATGGCGTCTAATATGGCCGTCATTTTCCATTGTTATTATAACTTTGCAACTAGACAAGTTTGAATACACATCATTATGTTTTAAGGCACAAAGAATCTAATGAAAACATGTCCAAAACTCATGGGTAGCTGAAACTAAGATGGCTTAAAACGTTGTTCCCTTTAATATGGTATAATATATGGAGCAAACGTATTACAGCTCTATGTTACCTCACTATGTTTCAGGTGAGGTTTCTTTTATAGATAATACAAGGCACATCCATTATCTGAATTCACAAGGGTTTAAATGAACATTTGCAATGGGTTTTAGTTGTTTGTGTTTAGACTTTAGAATTACCTCTTGTGGCTTATCTTTTTATAGCCCCTTTATAGTTTTAATAGTTGAGGGTGTTTTTATCATTCCAAAATTGACCTTTTCAACCTAAAGCAGACTGCTCTGAATTCTAATGACACCCTTTTTGTAATTTTGAACAGTTTATTTTCGGGTAGAAATTGAGATTTGTTTTTATACAGTTTTAAAGTGGGTGATGTTATTGGTGATGTGTATCGCGTTTGGATTATACCACCACATTTGTTTTTGTGTTGGGTTTTTACCCCCAAATTTTCCTCAAAAATTAAGAAAACCTGCCCTATATATATATAACTGTTTGTTCTTAATGTCACCAACTATAGTTTGGTATGTGAACTCAAATCAAGATGTGTTTTGTTCTCTTAAAGAAACGGGGCCAACATGATCGCACATAACCTGTCCCCACAAAATTAGAGTAAAGTCCCAAGATGTGATTCGGAGATATGCCATCCAAAGTCAAAATATGAAGGTTTGGTCAATTTTGAGATTTTACGTAATTTGGAAAGCCCGAGTCCTCCTCTACATATTTCCATTTTTTGGATGAGATCAGATAATCGAAAACCTCCTAAATTACTCGATTTTGTGAAGTCTTTGCGTAGTTAGTGTTTGGATTAAAGACCATTAGTGGTCTAATTCGAGCGATTCACATTACCTAGAAGCTGCCGTTAGAGGCGCAAATCCTGCTATACCCGCAGTGCATCATGGGGGAAAGTCGGCATCAGTTTGAAAAACGGTATTCATTTTGCATGAACTCATCAGTTTTTACGTCTTTTTGGACGCGCACGATTAAAGTTTCAATTTTTTTCTGCAAATAACAATGTTTTAATCAACGACGCTTCGGGATACATTTATCTTTGTGTTGTACCTCGCGTGAACAATGAAGAATAGATATTTCACTACAGTATGATATACGGAGGAAGTCGACCGTAAAGTTTAAAAGTTGCTCTTTTGAGTCGAACGCTTGGTGGCGCACTGCATTGTGAATCGCCCGAATTAACATGGTTAATTTTACAATAGTTTGTATGTGTGAAAAATTTCAAGAAGAAATAATGGGAAAGCTCTCTTTCTCAAGAATTTGAAAATACCAATATCTCAATTTTCAATATTTCCGACTTTACTCTCATTTTGTGGTGACAGGTCACCCTCCTATACTGTGGACATTGTTTGTATTCGTGTAGTTAAAGGGACCATGTAATGATAGCTTATTAACATGTACAATTTGCATAATTGTGACGTACAGTCGGGAACACCTCGACCAGCCGATCGGGCCGTGCATGCAGCATGTGCCACGCGTACAATCGGTGCAGAATCATTCAGTCGACTCAAGTTATTGTCAATAGAATTGTTCTGAATTTTCTTATGCCAGCCAGATGGTGCAGGTTGCAGCAACACCAATAAAGATGGCGTGAGCATGCATACATTTCCAACCGACCCAAAACATAGACGAATTTGGACTGCCTGCCAGAGTCAGGCTGACCACGTGGACAGGCCCGACACCACACCCCACGATGATGCAGCGAACACTTCGAGCCGGATTTTTGCACCCAATTCGCCGTCATCGACATCGTCACTTGAAATATCTTCTTCCGAAGTAGGACCAGATGATAATGAGGACATTTCGTCCGACTCTGTATACTATAAACTCCTCGAACTGTCGTCTTCACTAGCCATGTCTGAAATTATGCTGCGTGCGTAATAGTTTATACCCAAAAGGGCCTCCCTCTTCAACTTGCATTACACATTTACAATTGATTCAGGGTACAAAATATGTGGGTTTGTTGGATTACTTATGCCTAGAAACAATACAATGGAGTAAATCTGTTTAGTCTCTTTCGTTGAATTTCTGTCATGTTTTGATGTCAAGGTATACAAATAAAAAAAGGGAAAATCATTAGTTTTATGGAAGTTCTTGTCGGCGAGTCGGCCTGAACACCTGTGAGAGTTCCGACTTCCGAGTATTTTTTAAGAATATTTAAAGTATGGGCATTTATCACTGGTGTGTATAGGATTTTTGTTTGTACAGGGGTGCACGATATACGGGTTCCGGTACGGTACAATTTCCTTCGACCTTGTGCCCACGGGAAGGGAGCAATTTTTGGACGTTTTTATTTCGTTCCCCTAAAATCCCACTTTGACCAGAAAGTAATGCCTGTGACGATTTTTGGACATTCTCTGAAGAAACAAATTGCCAAAAATCATTGATAAATCTGAAAAATCATTGAGAAATCTAAAAACAAGAAAATTGACTGGAAATGTTGTTGTAATATCCTGTGGTATACTGTCCTGTGGTATTACCACAGGATATTTTTGTAAGGGTTATGAGTGTTTTAATGACGTAGGAGGCGACTATGTTGAACATAAATGTGTTTGATTTTCTAAAGCTGACTCCTTCTACCTTATACTCCCAATCATAAGCCACATATTGCGGACTACTTACTTCCAAATACCAAAGTATGTATCGTAGTTACAGCAGTGTTGATCTGAGCCGTATTCATCGCAGCAATAAGTCCAATCCCAAGACTGTCCGGACTGTGGACAATCGAAGGACGGGGTGAACGACGAGCCATCGTAGCTGCTCGGACACTCGTCCGTATAACCTTAGCGGGGAAAATTGGGTCGTATGAATAAAAACGTAAAAGTATTTACTTCGAAGTAAAAGCATTAGGGAAAAGCAAATGCTTCAATTCGTATGAATAAAATAAAGTTTTACTGTTTAGCATTTACTGGCTGAAATAGCAGTAAATGCTTTTTACTTGCAATTGATTGCACAGCCGAATGGTTTATAACAATAGAGTCTGTATTGTGACTACGATACACACACGCATAATTGCTCGTTTGCTGACAGGGGTGTTTGAATGAAATCGGAACCTCAAGTTGCTGCTTCGCAGTCATGATGCCCTTTTCTGTCTCAGGAATATTGCAAGAAATTATCGGCCATCTACGTCTCATTTCCTTCCCCAAAATCATCACAACTGCTTGTATTTTAATCCTAGACAATCCATCTTCCATGTTCATACCTTTTCCTGCCTAACCACATACTATACAAAAGCTCCTATTTTTCATATTAGTATTTGCTTCTCTTTGTTCAAGGTAGCCCCGACCCAACCTTGAAATATTACGAGTAAATAGTGCAAATCTGAAGCATTTACTCATTTTTATTCATACCAAAATGGAGCAAATACTAATATTCTAGCAAATGCTGGAAATTAAAAAGTAAATACGTTTAGTCTTTAGCAAATACTTTCCAGTAGAACCTTTTGCTTCATTTCTATTCATACAGATTCCAGTAAATGCTCGAAAATTGGTAGTAAAAGCAAATGCTAGTTTTTATTCATACGACCCATTAAATACAAAATAGTGAAAAGTATGTTCTATCTCAGCGGCGGTAATTTTGTTGGAGATCAGGAACTTGGAAGTACTATCTATAAACAATTTAAATTGGTGTATATGATGCGACATTTGTTACATTGGCACATATCCCTTGTAATTTATCTTATACAATAACATTATAAAAACATGCATGGTTCCATTTTGTGGTCAGTTAATAGTAGCAGAGAAGGTTTGACAAAAAATCTTGCCACATGACAAAAATATGTTAAAGAGACGCGGCGTCTTTGTTACATCCGATTTCTAAATTGTTCATTAAATAACCAATTGCTCAGTAAATGTTTGAATAGTACAAAACTTGCCGAAACATCCAAGAAAAACATCAGAAATAAAAAAATCAAATAACAGTTCATAGACGGCTGATGTTACTATAACTAGAATTATACCAAAATGTCACACTTTTTGTCTCAACTTCATGGAATGACCCATTATGCGCTTTCTTATGTGAGGAAAGTTGGGACGCCAGATAAAGTAGGGACAGACTCGCTCATAATAAAGTGCACATGGCTTGTAAACAAAGCGTGACGACATTACGTCTTAGGCATATTCAATCAGTTGATTGTATAGCAAAGTTTTTGCCGATGTTGCTCAAATTTAGCCCTTTCCAGGATGTCTGACTGTACCAAATAACGACCGTATATAGTCCATACAAACTTGTAATTAAGGAAGAAGTTATCAGGGATTTCCACTTTATAATAATGTATTGCGCCACTGAAAAATGTATGAAATAATGTACTCACCATATGAAAATAAAATGACGAAAAGAAACAAGGCCAGAAGAGTGTGAGGTGCCGCCATTTTGGAAAAAGATAGAGTGGACAAAATAAATCGTGTGACTTTTTTGTTGTTTTTTTACAATTTTTTTTTTGTACGCACACGATCTATGCTGGACAAACTGAATCAAGAGTCCGATCATAATATGATCGCAAGTTTACACAACGACTTTGAACTATAGACTCGCTACGGGGCTGCAAAATAAAACGAACGCTACTGTCTTTTATCCAGCTTTCATCTGCACAAGTGTTTATTCTGATATAATTTTGCCTGCGTCAAGGTATCAAAGGTTCAAAGTAAAGAGGTTTTCGATAACAAAAGCATTTTAATCCAACTTGACTCAATATCAACTCTTTTTGTGTCTGTTAGGGGAGTAAAAAGTTAGGTCACTTACAATGGCAATGGAAAGAAGGGTTTACCTGAATGTTTGTTTTACTAATTAGATTATAAGAGGAGTGAAGATGGTTGTTTCGAACCTGCCCTAGTAGACAGAAGCTCTAAAACCAGAGAGTTGATTCTCTGCTATATTTACACAATCCCACCGTAAAGTTAAGCCAACTAACGGTCCCCTTTTTCAAAACAAGTTGTGGATGCACGTTTCATGCTCATGAGCTCGCGCAGAAATTAGAATTTCGGAATTTCTGATGTAGGCGTATTTTTATCATTGGGGGTTTCAAAGGAACTGCCATGAGCCAGCCCGCGACTTTTTTTGTTATACATACATGTACCACTAAACGAGGTATTATAATATATAGAATTATGCTGGAGGGCACTTTATTTGCAATGAATTATTAAAATCACGCAACTGATCGAGACATTGCTTTTCCTGATTTTTTTATTTATTTTTATTTATTGGTTCTTCTATAAAAACAGTTTGGTTAGTCATTTGCAATTTTTTGTTTTTACTAATTTGTGGTTTGAAGGATGTTTTTTAAAGGAAAATAAAGTGTGAGAACCTGACGTGCAACTCAATAGTAAATAGTCATCCTGAGCCACGCAGAGTTTAACGGGCTCTTGACGGAATTGTCGCGCTATTATAGAAAGCTCGAAAAAGCGCTGCATGGCTATCTGTGGTGGTAACAAAATTTCGCAGTCTGCCGCCTGCAAAGCGCCCTCATGTGCCATATTTACCATTGTATCTGATGCCCAGACGTCTACCAACCGAAATACGACTCTCGAAAAGGTGCTTGTAAAGTGAACCCGTCTATATAAAACTCACGCATGACACCGCGAGTCGCCGGCCGGCCGCGGGAAAACACTGACTGATGAAGTTGTAACATTTTGTGTCAAGTTATGTGCGCAAAAGTGCGGATGAGCTTAAAGTTTGTTGGTATTCTGCTTTTCCATTCGATTCCTTTGTAACTGCAACGTTGGAGGAACGTAGAGGAAGCAAGGTGTTTTTCTTTTAATGTTTGCCCCTTTTTGGCAATAATATTGGGCTAGCTCCCCGCACTAGAGTCATCCATCAGTCTACTCTAGCATGTCTAGTGCGGGGCCATATAGACTTGGGCTAATATTGGGCCAATCAATGTCAATGTTATCTACCATCATAATGTAGTATGGCCGGCCCCGCACTAGAGTAGACTGTGCTGTATGCCAATCAGTCATTCAGTGCACAAAATTTTAAAAAAGTACAAAAATGAAAAAAAAAGAAATTCATGGAAATCATTGGCATAAAGGTTTACTTATCATAGCTAGGTTTATATTTCGCCAAAATTAGGACTTTTCCATGATTCTGTCTCTAAATCTGCGATCTAGAGTTAAACAAAAATTTGTGATAAAAGCTAAAACAATATGGCAGAACACGTCCACGCAGGCGTGCACAGCTCGTCGCACTAAACAACAGAGGATGCTCTGCTAGCGCGCAACAGTAAATACATAAATAATAATGCGGAGTGCCTCCTGGTCGACTCGCTCCTCTGTCTCCAATACTCCCCCCCCCCCCCCCCTTTCCCTAGAAAACTTGCCCTCCTGGCCCTGGAATACTTGCCCCCTACAATACTTGCCCCCCCCCCCCCCCCCCCCCCCCCCCGGAAACCCCTCCCCGCCCGGAAAAATCACCCCCCCCCCCCCCTCCTGGAAAACTTGACCCTCAGTTTGAACAAATTTCATGGTGTTTTAATACTTTTACTTTAAGATTATCATTATGGTATTGGTAACATTTTATGTCACTTGACAATTTTGTCAGCCATTTTCATCATAATTAATATGTACTCATGAAAACCTATTAGGCCTAATTAACTTAATCACCTCCGAGACAATAAACAGCCCTTTACGTAAAAATGTATTTCCCGACATCAGACTAATTTTTGCAGAGTGGGTCACATATATCAGACGTTTGTTTGGAGATGATACTCCGACAACAGAAGATGGACCAATTATTGTAAAGTCACTTAAAGGTAGTATACACCATTTGCAGATATCGAAAATATTTACTACCGAATTTTTAAGAAATATCTTACTCATTTGAAAGTAAATGTTTGATTCTAGGCATCCAGCAAAAGAATTGCGTTAGATATCCTGTAATTATTCCGAAAAATATAATTTTATAATGACAAATTCGCGATCGCTGTTTTTCGTGCTTTTCTCGGCATCCATGATTGTAAAACTTCGGGGAGCTCAGTTGAACGATATTTACTATAAAATACAACCCCCCAAATCTAGTCATTCATGATAATTCAAGCAATGACCAATGGTGTATACTACCTTTAAACAGTCATTGAGCTTAGAGCCTGAATCAAAAACAGGTGACGAAGCCAAGATTTTTTTAATTACCCAAAGATACAAATATATATGATAATCATCTATTTGTCTTTGTTTAACTTTAGGCCATGATAGCGGCTAGTGAACCTCATGAGTTCATTCCGTTTGGCCGCCAGTTCAGCCTAGGCCAGTCGGACCGCAGAGGCCAGCCTGCCACTAGCCAGCATGGACGGACAGCTGGAATAGATTTGGACATTCCTATATCTGCACTCAGGGAAGTTAACATCAGCGATGCCTCTCAGGTATTTTGTGTGTTATTACTCCTTGTATAATCCATTACCTCTAACCTCCCTGAATCCATCAAAATTCACACCCCTGTTTTGAAGAATTTTGAAGAATTCAGGATATCTCCATATTGAAAACTTTGAGATTTTAATGGATTGAGGTTTTGTAATCCTAGCATGTACAAAGTCCGTGAAGAGTTGGAAATATTTTTCCGTCTCGGATTTATTTTTTAAATATTTTTTGCACTGAACATTTTTGCACCGATTGGCCGTCAGGTTGCAACATTATTTCCAGTTAAGGTTTAGCTAGCGACCTCTTGGACCAACCCCCCCCCCCCCCCCAAAAAAAAAAACCCATCGATAAAAATTTAATCTCTTTTTTAAAATAAATATAAGTGATATTCATTGATCTGACCCTGTCATTGCATAATTTGATCAAAGTCACGTTGATTTTTTTTGTGTCAGAAGGAGTTTTGGCACATTTCTCAGAATCGCAAGAATGACGGCGAGGATTTAGACTATGATGAGGAGATCTACATCAAGGGCACGTCGGTGGTATGGAGTCGGGGGTGTCAAGCACAGGCTAGACTGGTCCAGAAGTCCTGCCAGTTAGACTTGCCCATCATTGAGGTATACATGTACTTCCAGAACTGTAAGGTTTTTACAAACCTTTCATATGCACTATTTTGGTGCGGATATGTACCTTCTGGGTGGGTGATCGTGAATTTTTGTTTATAAAATAAAATTTTCGTAACAATTACAGGATATCTAGCGCAATCATTTTGCTGGATGCCTACAATCATTATTTACTTTCAAATAAGTAAGATATTTCTTAATAATTCGGTAGTAATTTTTATATCTGCAAATGGTGTATCCTACCTTTAAGTACTCGTACTCGTACTCGGAAGTACCGTACTTGTACTCGGAGACCTGTACTTGTACTCAGTTGGCAAAGTACTCGAAGTTGAATAGTACTCTGCAATCTAAGTACTCGGCAATACTCGGTACTAGGAAAAAGTATTCGACTACAACACTGAACATAGGAATATCACTAATGCTAACTTTGACATGAGCTACGAAGCAAACACAAAATATTATACTTCCAATTTATTTTATATAATGTAGCCATTATGTTGGGCTATAATTTTAACCCATAGTTGGCTCAAGGTCACGTGATATACAAGGTCAAATTCAAATTCAAGTTCAAATTTAAGTTTAAATTAAAGGTCAAAGAGTTATTTTAGATAAAATTGATCGAACATTTATAACAACAAATGGATTATTTATTAACAAAATTTGATATTTCATCTTTTCAAAAAAATTAAAATCAGAAAATTTGGTCAACAGGTTAGGAAGGTATGTTCCTTTGAATATTGGCCACAAATTTTGGTCAAAATCAAAGGCTGGTCGGATGCCGCTAAAATTTGAAATTTTGGCTTGTTCGTCCAAAATAACCCTATAGACCATCTGCCCTCTGTTTACATCTGTATTCAAATGTGCCCGTCAATATGCGCACGCATCGTGTTTTACATAAATTTGGTTAAGAGGCGACATCAGGGGTCACATAATTCAAAGGTGGTCTGACCTGTGGCGTCACTCCTCAACCAAATTTTATGCAAAATACGATGTGTGCCCATATTGACGGGCACATTTGAATACAGATGTAAACACGTGACGTCAGAGGGGAAAACATCGTCTATAATGAACTAATTTGAAGGGTGTTAGGTGTTTTTTTAGGGGTGATTTGACACGGAATGACCCAGATGTAAACAGAGGTCGCATCATCTATAGAAGTAAAATCAAGGATTCTAGAAGTGGCCCCAATTCTAACTTGCAAGCACGGGGAACATGCATAAAAAAAAGAAAAAACGTTGAGATACAAATTTGGTGATATACATTGGCAACAGGTATACTGAAACTCAATCGACAGTTTAGAACATTTTTTACTTTCCAGCTGAATAATTGCCTAAAATGTGTTGGTTTTTTTTTCTTCCCCCCAATTGTTTTGTTTTTAGGCAGAGTGGGTGACGTTCAGACTGCAAGATACCAAGGGAGACCCTCTGGAGGAACGAACCAATCAAACAGGTGAGGAATAACTACACCTGCCAAAATACTGAAGGTTTTTCCCAGCCAATTTCAACAAAAAGTTGTTTTAACCGTGACCCATAGTGTACCGAAGTCAATATGTCATCTTTTGTCTGTTAAGGCAATTGCTCCACACAAGTTAATCAACCATTACCCTGTACTTTTGCAATGGACGTTTTAGTTGACTAGTCAATGTGTGAATAATTGCATGACTTAACATGCATAATCGCTGACTCATTGGTCAAGTTTCTGTTACGTCACGTAATTATGCACACAACGTCGCATGCAAATGCGACACAATTCTGCTCGGAATTTTTTGAGCGATTATATTTGATATACAAGACTATCTATTCGAAGGTCATGGCGTGGTCTACGGCGTACGTTAGAGGGTGCCTGCCTCGGCGGCCTACGCGCGCTGCATACCGCGATTAGGTCGTCTTGCAAACAAGACTACCAGGAACTCTGCTTCTTGAGTAGGATCTGTGCATGTGGTGGGTGACCCGGGTGAGCCCTTAGTAGTATGACGTCAGAGCTAAACGAACGACCCGGGACTAGCCTGTGTTGATTCGGGTTGAATGCAGCCTAAATGTGTACACCGTTTGTTTATTTGTTTGTTTGTTTGTTTGTAGGAGAAGCAGTGCCTAGTATCTGCATTACCCAAGCTGCCACCTTGACTGTCTTCACTGAGAGTCGAGTGCACTCTAAATGTGTACACCGTTTGTTTGTTTGTTTGTTTGTAGGAGAAGCAGTGCCTAGTATCTGCATCACCCAAGTTGCCACCTTGACTGTCTTCACTGAGAGTCGAGTGTCGCCTACATGTGTACACCGTTTGTTTGTTTGTTTGTAGGAGAAGCAGTGCCTAGTATCTGCATCACCCAAGCTGCCACCTTGACTGTCTTCACTGAGAGTCGAGTGCAGTCTAAATGTGTACACCCTTTGTTTGTTTGTTTGTTTGTTTGTAGGAGAAGCAGTGCCTAGTATCTGCATCACCCAAGCTGCTACCTTGACTGTCTTCACTGAGAGTCGAGTGCAGTCTAAATGTGTACACCCTTTGTTTGTTTGTTTGTTTGTTTGTAGGAGAATCAGTGCCTAGTATCTGCATCACCCAAGCTGCTACCTTGACTGTCTTCACTGAGAGTCGAGTGCAGTCTAAATGTGTACACCCTTTGTTTGTTTGTTTGTTTGTTTGTAGGAGAAGCAGTGCCTAGTATCTGCATCACCCAAGCTGCCACCTTGACTGTCTTCACTGAGAGTCGAGTGCAGTCTAAATGTGTACACTGTTTGTTTGTTTGTTTGTAGGGGAAGCAGTGCCTAGTATCTGCATCACCCAAGCTGCCACCTTGACTGTCTTCACTGAGAGTCGAGTGCAGTCTAAATGTGTAAACCCCTTGTTTGTTTGTTTGTTTGTTTGTTTGTTTGTTGGGGTGTTTGTTTGTTTGTTTGTTTGTAGGAGAAGCAGTGCCTAGTATCTGCGTCACCCAAGCTGCTACCTTGACTGTCTTCACTGAGAGTCGAGTGCAGTCTAAATGTGTACACCCCTTGTTTGTTTGTTTGTTTGTAGGAGAAGCAGTGCCTAGTATCTGCATCACCCAAGCTGCTACCTTGACTGTCTTCACTGAGAGTCGAGTGCAGTCTAAATGTGTACACCGTTTGTTTGTTTGTTTGTTTGTAGGAGAAGCAGTGCCTAGTATCTGCATCACCCAAGCTGCCACCTTGACTGTCTTCACTGAGAGAGGGGACGAGTTCACAGCATCTCTCCCATTCCAGGTAGACAAATTCCAGCTTGAGTTAAAAGGGGAAGTAGACCTTTAGCAACTATCAACAAACAAAATTACCAATCAAATTATTGTTCAAAAAATTACTTGATGTAAAGATATTAATCACTCTCAGTTCCCTGTGGAAATATTACTTTTGGCATGCTGTCATTTTGAAGAAAATAATAAGGCCGAAGATGTCTCTCAGAGGCACATTTTTTGAAGTTTTCATTAGTAGAATATACAGCATTCACAGAGCTAAAACTTTGTCCGGTTTATAGTTGTCAAGCACCATTCTTTAGATTTGAGACCTTTTTCTGCTTCAAGCGATAAAATTGCACAACTGACAAATGGTATACTATAACTTTAATCTTTGTTATATTGTGTGCTTGGATACTATAATTTAATTGTTCAAGAACGGCCACGCGCCCGGTCCGTAAAAATGTATGTACAATGGCTAAGCTGTTATACAATGTGTGTTAACGTTCGTCGATATATCGATATTACTCAAATACTTGATACTATTTTGACATCGATATTGCCAATGTCACTTTTTTAATCATATCGAAATATCAACATTTCGATGTATCAACAATTTTGATGTATCTAAATTTCGATGTTCCTAAATTATATCGAAAAAACACCAACCATATATTTATTTCCTTATTTTTTTTACATAGAAATTTAGAATGTATTTCCTTGTTTGTTCAGGTTTCCCGTTCATGGAGCATTGACCAAGGACTGCTGCTTGAAAGATCTGTGTCCAACCAAGAAATATCAAGTCCCAAGAGGTTTGTCGTTAAATCTGTTTATGTTCACACATGCAAATTAGGAAGAGATTTGCTACACTCTACATTTGTTTCAAATTTGAAAAGTAATGCAGGTGATTAAAGTTAGAAAGTTCTCAATTTCTTAACCAGTTCGTGCCGGGATTATTTTGACATACATTTCCGGCCTTGCTCGTGACGTGTTTATGCGTCATCCGTTTTGAATCTGGGAAAAACTTTGCGTTTATATACGTCATCCGGCGTGAACTGGTTAATAAGATAAATTTTCACTTAGAAAAGCTGTTTAAAAATTCTTTATTTACTCATAATGCATTGCCTTAATAAAACTACATCTAATATTACAGATTTGTTTACCTTAAAGGGATCGTATACCTTTGGTAATTGGAACCCACTGTTTGTTTCAATCCTATATAGTTATAGATATATACCATAAAACTAACCTGTCAAAATTTCATTTCAAAAGGTGGTAGCGATTTTGAGATATTGCCGAAAATCTAGAGCGGTTATGTCCACGAAGAAAGAACAATCTGCATTGGAATACACAGTCTGAGAAACGTCACTGCAGTAACGCTTCTCAGATTCAAATTTTTGGGGATAAAAAGTGATATCTTTTTCCATAACCGCAGTACTTCAAAGTGAAAAGTTTCTACAAATGCATTATACTATCCAAAGCTGCTGTACTTCTTACCAAGTAAGTTTTTATTGCCATTAATTTTTGAAGTAATTACCAAACGTATACGATCCCTTTAAATGTGCAAAGAAAACACATGATTTTTAAAATTCTTTTTGTAACCTTAACCCTATCTCTATAAGAGTGTTTCACTGGAAGACAGTGGCAATATGCCAATGCACTCCAGCTTTAGTGCGTTGGAGGATTCTTTGCATAGTGCAGTGAAGGGCACGTCTACTGGTATTAAAATGGCATTAGTCTTTGCTTATCAGTGTAATACACCATGGACCCGAAGCATTTCAGTCTTCTATGGCATTCCGGGAGTGTTTTTGGAGGGACATATAAAACCGGTTTTTTTGGAGAGGGGGGGGGGGGGGGGGGGGGTGGGGGTGAGGGGGGGGGTTTAGGTGGTGGGGGGGTGGGGGGGGGGGTGAGGGTGCGTTTGTATTGACCGGCAATCGTGGTCGTCGGACAAAAGAATTGGGAGTCAAACAATGGGTCCACGATTGACAAAACGTCCACGATCTTTTCCCGTCCACGATCGAAGGCCTTTACACACTTGCGTGAGTGTGAGCAAGGGTTGAGCAAGTGTGAGCAAAGGTATAAAGGTATTAAATAAACACCGTTTGCACATTCTTTCAGATTTAAAACTGTCAAAATAGTATGAAATATCCTACTTGGTTGTGAGTAAATATTATAATAGGCTCATGCTTCCTGTGAAATCATCATACCTACATGTAGTATGCTGTCATCTTTGAGAAAGTACCTTCTATTTCTCATGATGGTTAGGACCAAACTACCGCACCAGGCTCTCATTGGAAAAGTTTTCCTAGTTGAAAATTGACCTTTTTTTAGTATACGGCTGTAGATTTGTTCCTTTGAAGTTATTGGACTTACCAAACTAGATTGCGACATTAAAAATCAACAGGTATGTCATTTTGATTTTCGGGGGTGAAATTTGTTGGTTCAACGAAGACGACAAAAACAAATTGCAGCGCAAAAATAAAGATGGCAACCCTCACAAACGCACCGACACTGTGAATACAAATGCAAAATCGCATTGAACAAAAAAATGCCCAAGAAGAAAGCATTTTCTACCGCAAAAGAAACTGTCATTAGAATTGAGGAATTGAGAGAATTATACTGACATTAAATTTACCGTGTCAGTTTCCCTTGTGGTTTATTTGCGTATTATAAGAAAACAAGTTGTATCCTCATTGAGTGATCCCCACAATGCTGTTTTCCAGGTTGTATCGTGAATTTCGGGCGTGATCCCTGGCCACGCAGCATTCTGGTGATTGTGACTCCTGACTAGCGCTGCCTGCACAAAGATACTGACAATTTGGGAGACACTAACAAAGGGCAATATAGCTCAGTTGGTAGAGCGCTGGCCCGGTATTCTGGAAGTCGCAGGTTCAAGTCCCGCCTTGCCGATTTCTTTGTTCCCCTTTAGAGAATTATACTTGAAGTTGATTAAGTCATTTTGGAATGATACAAAATACCGTTGACTCTAATTTAATCACAACTAGAGAGGGGCCCGTAACTACACAATCGCCCCCTTATCTTCATTGGTACTATTTGTGGTTGTTTTCAGGGAGTCAGAATGTCTGCCAACTATATTCAGTCTGCAGCATCCCTTAGACGAGCCTGCCCCGGTCATATGCAAAACAGGAGGTGGGTCAATCAATTGGCTATTTTCGTGGGGGATTAAGGTCCCAGCAGACCTGCCACCGATTTCATATAACTTGATTTATCTTGCGACTCGTCCTTAGGACTTGATGGGTCCGTGCTCTAAGATCAATCAAGATGAGTCCCAAAACCATTTAAAAATTTTTGTTTTGTTTTGTTATGTAAAGTTGCCAATCACAAGGCCCAAAAAGGGCCACTCAAGGTGATGGCTAAAAAAGGAAGAAGGAAATAACAAACAAAAGATGAAAAAGAGGAACAATGACTGTTGATGTTGGGCTTAAATTGAGACAAGTTATAAGTGGAAGGGAAACACGATGCAGGAAGTGAATTCCAGAGCACAGCAGTACGAGGGAAGAAGCTGGATGAGTATGCCCGAGTATTTGCTTTGGGGACAACTACAGTATGACAATAGGAATAGACAGAGAGACGAGTGGTGCGACCAAAGGTACGGCTAGGTGGAACGACCAGTGAAAGACCGGTGGAGCACTTACCAATTCATTAAATGCGTATTGGGTAAAATGTGATGGAAATACAGTGTAGGGAATTGCTATTTATTTGACTGCGGTTTCGTGTTTGCTTTTACTGGTCCAACAAACTGTTGTTGCTGAAAAATGTACAAATCAAATTTACTGCACGTTAACAAAAACATGAAGTTTTGCTAGGAAACAATTTATGTCACAGTTTTCAGGATACCGTTGACCAGTTCGCGCCGGGATTATTTTAACATCACCGAGCCGACACGCAGGATTATTTTTAACGAAACTCGATCCGAAGCAGGTTCAGGCCACCAGTACCGGGAAGCACACCCACGCATTTCCGGCCTTGCTCGGCACTGACAGACATTTCTGAACTTGAACTTGGCGTGTTTATGCGTCTTTCATTTTGAATTTGGGGAAAACTTTGTGTTTATATACGTCATCCGGCGCGAACTGGTTAAATGAATACCCTCAAATATATATTTTTTTTTTTACTTAAATACTTTTGTCTTTAAACAAGTTCTAAGCCGTTTTCCAAACCTCAGCTTAGGCTTCGTCTGTGGCTCCATCACGATTGCCATACTGCATGAACAAAGCCAAAGCCAAAGACGGAGACAGGGCTGGGGTTTGGGAAAACGGCTCTAGTCTTGCCTTGTGTCCTTGTGTAACGGTTTGCTATTCATTCAATAACTGTCTGTAGGGGTGGGAAACACAAAGATTGGCTTCATGACGGACTACTCTCAGCAGGTCATTTTCACGGCCTCTGACCCTTCCCTGGTGGTGACCTTTGACTCGGCGATGGGTCTGCACACAGTGTGGTTACTACGATATGCTGCTGCCGAAGTAAGTGTATGGAATAACAGCCAAAACAAACTATTAACCCATGAAATACATCCCTCATAGTAAGCGTAAAATGTTCTGCTATAGTTATAATTTAGCACCGATGTTTTATTTAAAAAAAAATTGAAGCCAAAAGATTATAGGAAGGATTGGAAACCAGTCCATGAAAAGTGACTAATGTCGTGCATGCTCAAACAGCTAATGAAGTCACTGGTTACCTTCAGCTGTTGCATGGCCAGTATACGGAGGATGCGCTGTACATGTACCAGTTGCATCAATATGGCAGCTTTCTTTCTGCGAACAAATAATTACCCTTTACGTTTTTGTTTTTTTCCGGAATACGAAGATGGAGTCGCTGAATGGCGATGACATACATATTTGTGGTTTATTTATTTATATTTATTTGTGGTTGAATAACATCATTTTTGCTTGTACATGCTGATCTGCGTAACTTTGTGTTCTGGTCTATAATTATTGAGTTTGATTCTCTGAAAATCGGTAGTCCGATTGGCTCTAGCACAGGGAACTCCGGCTAGGCATCCAGGCTTGAGATTTTTTGAGCTCCGAGTCTCAGATATGGCGTACATAGGATTTTTTTCAGACCCAGACCCAGACCCAGGCATGGGATTATTTTTCACGAATATCGACCCCAGAGGACCCACGCCGGTAGTCCGTATGCAGCACACCCACGTGCCAGTTGCAAGCCGGTCGATGACGGATATATTTGTGGCCTCGTTCCGAGTTGCTCGTGGCATGTTTATCAGTCATTCGTTTTTCAGTCATCTTCCGGCGTGAACTGGTTAAGCTAAAGACCATCGTTATCATAGACATCTAAATAAAACCTAGACAAGACATGTCATTGTCGCTATTGTTTTGAAAATAGGCTGCAATTCGTGAAACTCCTTTTCATGCGAAACTGTGCATGCGCTTCACAAGCAGGCAAAAAACAGTTTTTCAAAATGTGCGTAATGTGAACGTGCAGTCGGGTGGGTGCCTTTTAATAATTTTGTGTGTGCGCTAAAGCCCAGTTCATACTCGCTTCGACTGCGGGTGCGAATCCACCCATGCTAATGTCAGATGTTGCGTTCATAATTACACAAAGTATGAACGTTGCACGCGTGAATTTTGTGTGCGTTTGCGGATACGCATACCTCAAATGTTCAATTATTACAATTTGTTCGACTAGGCATACGATCAGTGCGTACGCATTTTCAATTTTTTTTTTTTTAAGTGTGTGTACACACAAACTTTGTTATGCACTGCGCGTCCCTTCACGCACTGAGGAGTGTTCGAAAGGGGCCAGCGAGCTGCGTACGCAGTGATTACGCAGCAAGTATGAACCGGCCTTAACAATTGGGCCTGCCGTGGCCAGCTGGGTACTGCATGCCCATCATCATTGCACCGCGATGCAGATAGCTAGCCCACCGAACCTTTTAAATTTAAAATTGCAAGAAGAGACCTTTATCAACATGTAAATTTAATTGTCTGTTGGTGATATTTTTTCTCTTCAGCACATGTATTTGTAGTGCTATAAGTTATCATGTAAAGCTTGACAAACTTCAGAACCGACCGTTTTGTTTTCGGTTCAATTCGGTTCGGTTCGGTTGCAGCACTACCTGTAAGTAACGGCAGAGATGGTTATTGCGATTGAATCCCAAGGGAACTGGTATTTGGAATGTTTCATTGGCCCAATGATCTGGGGTAATAATAATAAAGTGCTCTGGTCCGAGTTAAAAATGGTATAAAAAATCCATTGTTGTGTGTTGTATGCCTAACCCAATGTAAATGACAATCAGTTTAAGGGTCCAGTACCCATCCAACAAACCATGCGGTTGAGTTTGGTTACGGTATAATGTCAATGCCAGCATGCACATTTTATTTGCTTTGCAAATCTTATTCTTACCCTATTCGTTACTGTAAACCATCTTTCAGGAAATCTGTGTTGCCTCCAAGATCTTGGACCTGAACACCACCTCGGCCAACCCTGCCCAGACCCCACGACACAGCTACAGCTCGGGTACCCTAGCTGGCCTCAGCACCAGTGCCCAGTCGCGCCTCAGCCTGTCCAGTCTCTCCCCAAGTGCCTCCCCTTATAGGGGACTGCCAAGCAGGATGGCCTCACCTCTGGTGTTCTCCCGGCCGCAGAGTCCTGCCTTGTCTGTAATGGCAGCTCTTAGGTGAGTTCCGAGCCCAGCTGCACCTCAGCCTATCCAGTCTCTCCCCTAGCACCTCCCCTTTATAGGGGACTGCCAAGCAAAATAGCCTTGCCTCTGGTGTTCTCCCGGCCGCAGGCTTGGCTTTGTCTGTAATGGCAGCTCTTGGGTAAGTTCCGCACCCAGTCCTGCCTCAGCCTGTTCAGTCTTTCTCCCAGTGCCTCCCCTTATAGGGGACTGCCAAGCAAGATAGCCTCGCCTCTCGTGTTCTCCCGGCCGCAGGCTTGGCTTTGTCTGTAATAGCAGCTGTCAAGTAAGTTCTGTGCCCAGTCCCACCTCGGCCTGTCCAGTCTCTCTCTGAGCGCCTCCCCTTTAAGCGGACTCTCTAGCAGGATGGTTTTACCTCTGGTGTTCTAGCTGGGCTGAGCTGTAATGGCAGCTCTCGGGTAAGTTATGCGCTGTCTTGCCTCAGCCTGCCCAGTCTTTCCCCAAACACCTCTTAAAGGGGACTGCCCAGCAGGATGGCCCTAGTGCTTTTCTGGCCCCAAAGCCTGGCCTTGTCTTTAATGGAAGCTTCCAAGTGATTTAACTATTGCTCTAGTAGAGTTGTTTATTGCAAGTCTGTCTCGCGTCCTTTTTTGAGGATACGACTTTTTAACCAGTTCGTGCCGGAGGACGTATATACACGCAAAGAAGATTCAAAACGGATGACGCATAAACACGTCGAGCAAGTCCAGAAATGTCTGTCAGCAGCAAGCAAGGCCGGGAATGCGTGGTTGTGCTTCCATGGTACCACCGGCTGAACCCGCCATCGGATCGAGTTTCGCTAAAAATAATTCCGCGCCTCGGCTCGATAATCTTAAAATAATCCCGGCGCGAACTGGTTAACTTATAATTTGGCAAACAAACCGCAAGGGAAACTGACTAGGTAAATTTGAATAAAATTGTCAAGTGGAGATATGCACAGTCACACTGTGGACATGCTATTGTATGTGCAATATAAAATATCCCAAATGTCAAAATATTGAGTTTAAACACTTAGCTGAATGCATTCCATTGAATACTCTCGTGTCTCCTCCCACCCTCCCCCTTCCCTCTACAGTCGTACCCAATCTCCAGCCACCAGCGCTCTCTATAGTCCAGCCTATAGCCTGATTTCCCCGGCGAGATCCACATGGTCTCCTGGCGGTATGTCCATGACGTCGTTTCTGAATACCACCTGCGGTGAGGTCATGGAACCACTGGCTCCCGACTTCTGCCTGGAGCATTGCTGGACAGAACCAGTCATCAGTAACAGGTAAACATTATACTGTGGAATATATCAATATTGACTGCTACATTCTACAGTGGAATACGTAAATATTGATTGCTTTATTGTGACCTGGCACCACGAAATGAGCGGAAAGTCGCACGTGGCCAAAACAAGTTATTGGCCGAAACGTCCATTTTTCAAGTGGGAGGTAGTTGTTTACATTTTCACATAAAAACAACCCTTCTTTATCATATTCCAAAATGTTATAGCTGAAATAAAACTCTCAAGTGTTTTTTTTGTGGCTGAATTGCACTGAGTGATAGTATAGTTGGCACGGTTCACGGATTTAGAACTCCTTTTTTTCAAAACATGGGAGCATGACTTCAGCTAGTTCAAAAGAGTATAGCGGCGGCTAGAAATAAGCTACAGCAACACACAATACATCATTTGAAAGCTTAGGACTTCTTCATTCTAGAAATGTAATACAGTCAACTTTTTTATTTTGCGACTTTCCACCCATTTCGTGGTGCCAGGTCACAATTCTACAGTAAAATTTAAGTACCCCCACTTGAAAAATTTTTAAATATGAAGGAATATAATTTGTAACGTGCTCCGTGATATAAGTCACTCTTTGCATTAATACGTGTAATGACTCGCTCAACGATGAAAGGTGAATTTTCACTACCCTGTCTAAAGTGAAAACGGTGATGAAATGTTTTTAGTACTCTGTATATTGGGGACAGCCCTATATAACAAGTGATTTAAAGGTAGGATACACCTTTAATAATTGCTTGAATTATCATGAATGGGTAGATTTGGGGGGTTGTATTTTATAGTAAATATCGTTTAACTGACCTGTCCGAAGTTTTACAATCATTGATGCCGAGAAAACCACGAAAAACAGCATTTGTTTTTAACCGGCGTCGAGCAGTAATTCTTATGTTATTCTTATTTTTTCGCGATCGCCGTCCGGCGATCGCAAATTATATCGCAATTTATAAAATTATAAATTATAAATTTTCGGAATAATTACAGGATAATAAGTAAGATATTTCTTAATACTTCGGTAGTAAATATTTTCAATATCTGCAAATAGTGTATCCTACCTTTAACGCTGCCTACAGGGAGGGAATTCTGGGTAAAGCCACGCGAGTCTTCCTGACGACAGACATCTGCAAACAGCGCTACCTGTGCTACCTTCTGCAGCACCGTTACCAGCTGAAGTGTGTCAAGTTTGGCCACAGCAACGACCAAACGCATCTCATCTTTGGTACCATATCGACACTCACAGTCAAAGATGCAGTGCCGCTTAAGGTGAGTTGATTCATTCAACTTGACTTGCCCAAAGGTACACGAAAAGTAACACCAGGCTGGACTTGAACCTACAACCTGCAGAATTAACTGCAGACCTCGAATATCAATGCTGCAGACCACGATGCCCAGGCATGCAACCTTTCCTCGGATCAGCGGATTTTTATTTATTTTTTACTTAACACTTATAACATTGAAAATTTACAAACACACTACAATTTCTTTTAAACAGTTCGCGCCGGATGACGACGTATATAAACGCAAAGTTTTCCCCAGATTCTTAACGGATGACGCATAAACACGCCATGAGCAAGGCCGGAAATGTCTGTTAGCAGCGAGCAAGGCCGGAAATGTGTCGGTGTGCTTCCCGACACTATCGGCCTGAACCCGCTTTGGATAGAGTTTTGTTAAAAAAATCCTGTGCCTCGGCTCGGTGATTTTAAAAATAATCCCGGCGCGAACTGGTTAAAGATTGGAATTTCTTTGTTTTTTTGTTACTTACAAGTTGCATGCCTGGAGGCCACGGTACTCCACTCAAACCATGGGACTCGAACCAGTGACCACCTCCTGTTTACCACACAGGTGTCCTGTGGTCAGCTGGTTGATTTGAATGTAAAGAAGAAATTAGAAAACAGTTGCCACAATAATTTCTTGGATAGAATTTTGCATTTGGAAAATTCAAAAATGAATTGAAACAGAAAAGAGAGATTGAAATGTATTAGTCCAAACCCTCCAGGGTAGTTTGGCTAGAAATCCTGTTAATCGCAGCAACATCCAAAACACAGCCTGCCCAGTGTGGCAAGATCCACCAGTTCAAAGGTCTCGAAAGCCAATTCCTGTGGTCACCAAATGCAGCAGGATACTGGCATTACTAGCTGTCATCGTCTCTGAACTGGCTGTTAGCAGGCGCTAATGTTTAAAGCTGATTGCACTAAATTGCACCAGACCTTTCCACCTGATGCACTGTACTGTGTAGTGCTAGGCGAGTAACTCGCGTACTCGTGTACTCGTGATCAGTTTCTGCTACTCGTAGCACTACTCATGGTTTTTTAACTATTCGATTACTCGTGCCAGCCCTAGTAGCAATAAATACTCGCGAGTAGTGATTGTTAGCAAGCGATGATTGTTCACCGATTAAGTTGTGGTCGTATGATGGATCGATGCGAACTGAATTGACTTGCCGCTTCCCCCAAATTGCACGACTACAATGGCACGTCTTATTCCCAAATAATAAGGTTTAACGAACTATTAAATCCTTTGAGTGATGAGCCGACACGAAATGTAGCAAAAATTGCCGACTGCAGATGTTCCGTCCACAGAGTTTATACAATGGAAGCCATATTTCTCCTGCAGATATCAGTTTTCAAAACCACATTCCGGGTTTGGGTCGTTGGGATCGTAAATTAATGCCTTGGCATTAATAAGGTTTGAATTTATTGAAATTACCGTTCTGCTTTGAATGAAAACACATGGTGATAAACACGTGTGTGATCGTAATTTTACACTTTGTGAAAATTGTGACAACTACTCGCGAGTACTCGATTACTTGCGAGTAATTACTTCACGAGTACTCCAGTGGGAAAAATCATTACTCTCTTAGCACTAGTGCTGTGTCTGGCATAGTTACAAAGATGGTCATGACTTTAAGTCGCGAGAGATCTGCAGTATCAGACCTAACCCCTTTCAATAGATCCGCATTTCTTGTTTGACTTTATCTTTGTGGCTGACATTTTGTTAACTAAAAAAATCCCATCTGTACCTTTTCTCCGAGTTTGTGAAATGGTAAAGTCGCTTTTTGTCCTAGCCATTTTATCAAGCCACACCCAGCAGCTCACAGAAGTGAAAAGGCATAAACAATTTAATAGCAGAGATTACATGTACCACATATTTACTGCTTTTTTTTTTCCCTTGAACTATTTGATTTTCTACAGACCCTGGACATGATGGTGGTGCTTGACCTCAGCAGCAGCTTGGTACTGTATACAGGTCTCGTCAAGGTAAAGGCTGGCTAACCTTAACAAATAAGAATGATTACTACTATATGTGACCGGCTTTACAAAAAGGTGTCTTAAGTCGCACTGTGCACTATCATGTAATGGCCCGCTCAACATTGAGAGGGTAAACATTTCATAAAAATGTGATTTTTATTTTTTTTCATGAATGGCATCTTTTATACCTACAGTTTCAGGTTTCATTCTATTTTGATGAATAAATTCCAAAAAAAACGACAATTTTGTGTGCATCGTTCTGTTGTAGTACAACAGAGCCAGATATTTCAAAGCCCGTTTCTCAGTTGTGTAATTTGAACTCCAAGAAAGTAATCTATTATATATTCTATTATATACCAAATGAAAGCTTACATTGTGGGCTTTTAAACCATGTCTATAACTCAATTTTACTTATTTGCGACATAATACACCTTTTTGTAGAGCCAGTCACATATTTCCTGTACTGAAACCAAGGAATCATCAAAAGCACCCTAGAGGTACTGTAAACTTACAAACCTGCAGAAACTCGTAGAGAAGACAACAAGAAGACATTACAGTTTTTAGAAGTGGGAAGAAAACTCCAGAAGAATATTCTGGGGCAACCCATGGGACTGTAATAGCGGTGTTCATCAAAACCAGGTACCCGGGCGAGTACTTCAAGTACTCGTGATCAGTTTATAGCATTACTCAGTTTTTTTACTATTTGATTACTCGTGCCAGCCCAAGTAGCAATAAATACTCACGAGTAGTGATTGTAAGCAAGCATAGATTGAAAAGTACCGATTAAGTTGTGTTCGTAATTAGACTTGCCATTATAATGGCCACGCCTACAATGGCACGTCATTCCCAAATACCAAGGCTTGACAATTTAATATATGATCCTTTTAGGTTTAACGAACTAAAGCCTTTGAGTGAGCCACCACAAAATGTCGCAAAAAACTATTATTATATTATTATATTATGGAATCTATCGGTCTCCTGACTACCGGCAGAGATTTTACTATTTGAAACATTGCGTTCTCTCCGGTTCCTTTCAGAATATTAGTTTTTTCAGAATATGCAGCATTGGCAGAGCTAAAACTAATAGTTGTCAATTTGTCAAGCACCCATCTATATGATCTACTGTACCTTTAACCAGTTCGCGCCGGATGACGTATATAAACGCGAGGTTTTCCCCAGATTAGAAATGGATGACGCATAAACACGGCACGTGCAAGGCTGGAAATGTCTGTCAGCAGCGAGCAAGGCCGGAAATGCGTGGGTGTGCTTCCCGGCACTATCGGCCTGAACCCGCTTTGAATCGAGTTTCGTAAAAAATAATCCCGCCCCTCGGCTCGGTGATGGTAAAATAATTCCGGCGCGAACTGGTTAAGTTTCCCTTCTCAATTTTTTTGAAGGACAGAATCACAGCAGTGTTTTCAAGTGTTTTTTTTTATTATCATTCTTGTACCTGTGAGCAGATTGGCAAGGTGAATGTCTCGGGCATCCTCCCACCCTTGTCATCCAGCGTGCCTCGCCCAAGCACCCCACTGGACAGCCCTGCCCCTCTGACGTCGTCGCGCCCCTCCAGCAGTGCCCAAGTCATCATGGATGAGGTGGGATCATGTTTGTTACTTTGTGTGTCTGTCTCTGTTTGTCTGTTCTTGATTTTATTTGGGTTTATTTTATGCCTGATGGCCCATTTACACAGACGAGCGGTAACAGAATTTCGCGCGGTGAAAAAAATCGAACACATAGTTTTCTATGGGAGCGTTTACATTGAGAGCGGACAAGCCGCACTGTAGGGCGATAAACTGCTGCGTTTAGAAACCTAAGTGATTTTTGTTTAATATCGCGCGGAGACTCTGCGTTTTGGCCAATCGGTGGTCTTGTTGGCTATGACGTCACAGACTCTCCGGAACGCTTCGATCTCTAAATAACAAATGCCGGACGGGTTTCCGCCCCGTGTGTAAATGGGCAATATACTACGCGGCACACCGCTTTCCGTTACCGCTCGTTTGTTAAAGTTGGCCTTAAAGATGAAATATTGCTTTGGTGACAAATTTGTTCAGTGAATCTTTCAAATTTGTCTTAATTTTAATGAAAAGAATAATGCCAAAGGTCTAAAAGCACTTCACAATAAGCCAGTTTGGTATTGTAACTACACGAGGCCAATTTCCCGTTTTATAGCGGTTTGTAGGACGCACAGAGTTGCTGGATGTAGTGATTGATTACAATGAGAAGTTGTCTCCCTATTATTACGAGTCCGTTGACGTACATGTATGTCGATTGTCGAGCGCGTACAAATTCTTGCACTACATATATAGCTAGTGCAGTGCCCGTTCAAGATGTGCCGGATTAAAGCGATCAAGGCACTTTTGAAAGTTTAATACTACACGTTAAAAGAACCGCGCCCTCAATCGATACCATTGCACAGGCTATCACTACGTTAATAATAATAATAATAATAATAACGTTAACGTTAACATTAATACAGGAATAAACCACAAAGGAAACTGACTAGTAAATTTGCATAAATTTCAAAGTAAACATAGAAATTGGCAAGGCGGGACTTGAACCCGTGACCTCCGGAATACCGGACCGGCACTCTACCAACTGAGCTATCTTGCCCTATGTTGGTGGTCTCTCAAATTGTCAGTATCTTTGTTCGAGGGTGCTAGTGCTTTTTCATGGCACTGACAGGCGCAGCAGCTTGCTAAGCACAGACAATATTTGCTTAGCAAAAACAGGTTACCGGTCAAGATGTCATGTGATGTGTATTGCTTGTGAATGGTTCACAGCTAATTTTTGCTAAGCATTATGCTTAGCAGCTTCATGAAAATAGACCCTGCTCTTGCTATGAACACAAAGTTTTGTCTGCGCTTTGGCCAATTTCCGTCACTTGCAGCTCAGTGATTGGCCTTGGTCTTGCTTCCCAGGTCGTCATGTTGTCCCCGGTGCCAGGTTTCCTGGGTGATTCAGGTGCCAAGCTGCAGGAATCGGCGTACAGCGACGAGTTTTCGTTCCACCCTGGGGTCACCACCAGCAGCAGCAGCAGCAGCAGTGGTCCCGCCAGACATATTATAAGTTTGAGGGACCCTGTCGCCAATAGATTCACTGTGGTAAGAAGTCCGGTTCCCTGACAAAATAATCTGTGACAAGGGCATGAATGAGTTGCTCTGCTGCATTTTGGGACAACATATGCTTGATTTTTGCTATTTTTCTTTGATGCATTTATGTTGTCTGACATACCATGGAAACATGTTTTTCAAAATTCAAGAACAGGTCAAATACCACGCCAAGATTCGAACATCTGTGCAGGGTTCGAGTAAAGCATCACCTATTTGAATTTGGATTACACAGGTTTGCTCTTCTTTTTTTTTGGGGGGGGGGGGGGGGCAATTACAAACAATTCATAAAAAAAATTATCTTGAACAAAAATAACCTTCTTTTTTTCAACAGGAGCTAACCGGAGGAACCATGCTTCGCATGAGCATTCCAGAAGTCACGTCATCCCCAGCTGGTAAGTAAACTTATTTTCTCTAAATGTTTATTGGCTTATTGCTATTAAGGTTTATAAACTCAAAGTGGAGTGCCATGGTCTCGTGGTCTGGAGCCTTGAATTTGTAATCTGTAGGTAAAGCTACATGTTGTGGGTTTAAATCTACTTGTAGCCAGGGACTATGGTGCGTGTGCCCTTGGGCAAGGCACTTTGTCACTCATTGCTTCACTCCACCCAGGATCAGGAGTAAATGGGTACCTGTGAGGGCAGAGATGGTTATTGTGGTTGATTTAGCAGCTTTGCGCCGAAATGGCAGCATCGAGCTGTATACTCGCCAAGGAGCTAAGATGGTATTTGGAATGTTTCATGGGCCCAATGACCGGGGTAATAATGTGAGAGCGCCTTGAATACCTGTCTTGGTAGATATGTGTGCTATATAAGAACTGTCTATAATTTTTTTTAAGGACTTTCCCAAAGCTAATTACATTAGTGACTTGAGTCGAGTCATTAGGTCAAGAAGTCGAGTTGAGTCCATTGTATAGTCGAGTCGAGTCGAGTTAAAAATTTAGCTCAAGTCAAATTGAGTCACGAATATTTGATCACTACAATATAAATTAACAAGCGAGAAAATAATTCGATGGCATTTTTAATAATAAATCTCCCGAAGCCAATGATGAAACCATTAATTGCAAAAAATGTGTTTAAAATCTTGTACCGTGAGTATTTTATGTACTACAGAACCACAAGGTGCGAGTCCGATGTATGTTTGTACACGGTAATTAACCAGTTTGCGCCGGATGACATATATAAACGCAAAGTTTTCCCCAGATTCAAAACGGATGACGCATAAGCACGCCACAAGCAAGGCTGGAAATGTCTGTCAGCAGCAAGCAAGGCCGAAAATGCGTGGGTGTGCTTCCCGGTACTATCGGCCTGAACTAGCCTCGGATTGAGTTTTGTTAATAATAATCTCGCGCGTCGGCTCGGTGGTTTAAAAAATAATCCCTGTGTGAACTTGTTAAGTGGCCACTGTTTCATACTGTATTTGCCGAGTGCGTGAATGTTTAGTCAACCTTGCACTCTAAGTCATTGCAAAGTTGGGCATTTATTTCTAAAACTTAAGTGCTATTAGCCTTCGCTCAAGTCGAGCCTGCAGTGGCTCCAGTCGAGTAATTTTCTCGTCGGGAGTCAAGTCGAGTCGCCGAAAATGTGACTGAGTCAAGTCATTTTTTTTTCTTGGTAGTTTTCAGACAGTCAATGCAATGCGAGGTTTTGCTGTCCTGTTTCTATTTCAGTGCAAATGTGCCTGAATGCCCTCAAGTATGTGCTGCCCCGAGACACGGCCATGCAGCTGGTGACGAGATGGTACAATACCCACAATGCACCGGGGGGACCCGGCAGCCAATCAGAGTGGCTGGCGTTTGCCAAGTGCCTGCTAGGCATGATGGGATACAACACAGAGAAGCTGCTCATCATTCAGCAGGTCTGCAGTCATTTGAAAGGGTTATTTGTTTTTCATGTTTTGTTCATTTCTGGTATTGAAATAACACCCCTTAAAATCCAAGTAGGAAAGGGCGAAAAGCTAACCTGCTCAAGTTTCAGCTTGGTGGATATTACACTTTTCAAGAAAATGGTGAAAAATCAAGCACAACCTTTTGATCACCAAACACGATTGTATAAAATCTTTATTAAAAAAACCCACCAAAACAGTCAAATCTCCACCCAGGAGTATAAATGGGTACCTGTGAGGGTCGAGGCCGATTGAACGCCTATAAACGGCTGCCGCGTGGTCCAGGGCCTGATGAACAGGGTAATAATTGTAAAGCGCTTTGAGATCGTTGATACGATGTAAAGCGCTATATAAGCACGAACATTATTATTATTATTATTATTATTAAATAACTACTGGTCGTTAAAAATCACCTACAATTTGTTATTTCTTCGAAATGACAGCAAGCAGGATAAACAGATTTACGGGTTTTTTAGGAACAGTACGGTCTTGCTTGGTTACTTTTGGGAAAATGCAAATGATCTTAAATATGTGCCTGTGAAATGCTGCTAAACTTATTTGCAAGTTGTGGAAAAAGACTTAAAAGTACATAACGTAAAGGTTAAAAAACGCCTACAGCCGGTTTCACGAAACATTAAACAATGACGCAAGTCCCCTTTTATATGCCACAATTTATTGCCCAAGTTAAATTATTGCTTAATTTCAGCTATGATAATTTCTCAAATGTTTAATAGTGCGTAAGTAACTTTCTACCGTTCGAAATTGCAGCAGGATACTGACTCTCCGTCATTATCAGAGGTTGCCACCAAGAAACACAAGACGTCGGGATTAGATGAGGTGAATAAAATAATATAAAAACTAAAAATACTTTTTTAAGTGAAATTATTCAGAGACTTAAGCGGTGGTCACATCTTACGGTCATGAACGTAGTTGAACGTAGTGTGGTGTGACCGTAGTAGACCCTAGTAGTCGTAGTTATGTAGTTAAACGTAGTGGGCCGTAGTTCTGAACGTACTTAGACCTTGAGGAAAGCCATGAGTTGGCCGTAGTTAGCCCAAAAGTTTTCAACATGTTGAAAATATTTCTACGATCACCTTGGATGCCTGTACCGTACTGTGAGCCTAGTATATACGTAGTTGACCCTAGTTGACCCTACTTGATCGTAGTGTGGACCGTAGTTGACCCTACTTGATCGTAATGTGGACCGCAGTTGATCGTAGTAACCACGGCACTACGGTTGAAGTGCGGTCAACTACGGTCTACTACGGTCAAATGAACTACGTTCAACTACGTTCATGACTGTAAGATGTGACCACCGCTTTATACGTCATAAAATTCAATAAAGCAAAAATAAGGTGTACACGTTTGGATTTTGAAACAATTTACCCCTGGCTACCAGAAATTGGAAGCAGCTGAACTAGGGAAACAAATTCTAAATCCAGTCTTGTGCCAAGTTTTAGCAGGCATGCCTTGAATTTTTTATTTTTTTTAAACTCTAGGACTGGGATTATTTGCTGGGCTCCACTTACCACCGCCTAGCCTGTCCAGCACTCCTTGAGCCCCTCTGTGGAGCACAGCCCCATGCACCCAGTGCCTCGGGAGACACTAACCAGGCTAAGATTGACACCGGTGCCTTGCTGTTTGTTCACATACCGGCCGTTGTCTTTGCCCTCCATCTAATATATGAGGTAAATGCATAGAGATATATTATAGCTATACCTTTGGCATCTATCCAAAAAGTAACTGACCAAAATAATGTTGAAAATGTTATTTATTGTAAAGATATTAATGACTCTGAACTCTGTATGAATTTTTTCGTCTGGCATTCAATAATTTGGAAGAAACAATTAAAAAGGTCTTGAAGATGCATCTCAAAGATGGATTTTTAAAAATTTCGGTTAGTATTTGTTTTGTAAACCATGAATGGTACGTGCAAGCGTTGACACGACGCACATGTGCATGTAGTTGCTATTAGTTGGGCTCGTGCACACCCTGGTTCCAACTGGTGACCACTTTTTGTACAAAATGTACGCCCGTAACAAATGCACGTTAACACAGTCGCCTAATGATTTTTAGTCGGATTTTGCATTTCTCATTTAAAATATTCCTTGTAACTGGGAAAGAAAGTTCAGTCATGTAATAAACTTACATATTTTTCCGTTTTTAACACTAGTCTCATCTTATCCGACAAACGTGAGTGGCGCACACATATTTATGTTCATGTTCATTGCGTCGCGACCGCAGCAAGAACCTTCTTCCCTGTTGACTCTGTTTTACTCTGTCTCTATAGTAGTATCGCATTGCAGACTTCTAGAAACCATACACAAGTCAAAAGCTAATAAGAAAGTGCATTCAACCATCCTCGTTTCATAATTATCGGTCTACGCGTTGCGAAGTAGCGATTCATTTAATTGTTTCAAATACAATAACAACAAAACTTGATAATAATAACGGTATTCCGGAGGTTGAAAGTTTATAGTTGTCAGGCACCTGTCTTTTATGTTGAGCGTTTGTGCTGCTTCGAAGGATAATCATGCACAAATGACATGTGACCGAATCCCTCAAAATGAGTCTTAACCAGTTTGCGCCAGGTTTATTTTTAAGTTACCAAGACCACTGGCGGGATTATTTTTCATCAGAATTTTTAATTTTTTTTGTTTAGTAAAATATTCCTGTTTTGATAATGCAACTACTACAAGATGCCAACACTAGTTTATTAGCACCGTTATTTACATGTTTTTACCACATTCTGTTGCCTAGGGCATTTTTTTCCTCTGCAGTTAGGGCGTGATATTACGTCAACCGTTAACCACCATAAAATCCGACGCGTGTGTATACGGCATCTGTGGAACTACACACAGGGCCGGGGACAATTGTACGCGGTAATATATACAAATATTTGTAAGCTCAGCTGAAAAACACCCTTTCAAAAATTTCAAAGAAGACTAAGGAACAATTCAAAGGAAATTTGAATGTCATGAAATTACTGGACGCAGCTGATAATCCTCGGCTTTATGAATTCAATCGAGACAATGGAACTAGGGTGTTGAATAGGGCTAGTCACTGAAGCATGATACCTCAATATAGCGTATATACACATCCTCCGTGTCAACGAAGCATGCTTGGCAACGTCGACGTATATTCACATCCACCGCTGTGTATGCCATACATGTCAGTCGTGTATACCCGTCCTCCGCAGTGCTAGCGGTTAACTTTTGGCGTAAATACAACCAAGGAAACTTTGGCAGCCTATATATACATGTCCTCCGCGGAATTAAACTGCTGTGCCTGACTAATTAACGCATCATCCGTGGATAGTAAACACAACCAAAGAAACTTTGGCAGCCTATATATACACGTCCTCCGCGGAATTAAACTGCTGTGCCTGACTAATTAACGCATCATCCGTGGATAGTAAACACAACCAAAGAAACTTTGGCAGCCTATATATACACGTCCTCCGCGGAATTAAACTGCTGTGCCTGACTAATTAACGCATCATCCGTGGATAGTAAACACAACCAAAGAAACTTTGGCAACCTATATATACACGTCCTCCGTGGAATTAAACTGCTGTGCCTGACTAATTAACGCATCATCCGTGGGTAGTAAACACAACCAAAGAAACTTTGGCAGCCTATATATACACGTCCTCCGCGGAATTAAACTGCTGTGCCTGACTAATTAACGTGTCATCAATGGATAGTAAACAATTTTTTCGGGCCTTGCTCAGGACGTGTTTATTCGTTATCCGTTTTGAATCTCAGGAAAATTTGGCGGATATATACATCCTCCAAGTTTCCAGGTACATATATTAGGTTTTCATATGTTTGGGTATATCATTCAGGTTCATCTAAACATGATACAGATGTTATTGGACGAACACGTTGAATGCCTCCATTGATTTTTTTTTAGTAAAATACTATTTTGGATCATTTTGTTGGGTTGGTTCACAAAAGGTCTACTGTACCTTTTAAAACCATTTTGTTCTTTTCCATCGTCATGTCTTCAATCTTGTTTCTTCATTTCTTTCCCCCCTTCCCTTTTCCCCAGGAGCTCAGGCTGACTAGATTCCATGCAGACAGTGCCCAGGACCTAGCGATGATTCTCTACCAAGTAGCCAGGTAGGTCAAATCAGCATTTCTAGTTTGTATCCGCATTCAATTAGTGGATGTAGAACAATAGAGGACAATAGGGTCCACGATTAACAGAAAGTCCACGATTGAGTATCGTGTAGAAAACCTATGGGAGACTATAGTACAAACAAAAGAGGGACAATAGGGGTTTTACATTGAAAGGTGTTTACACACGTGGGTACTGGTATTCTTTTAGTACATGACCTTATGGGGACATTCCGAAGAGTCCGTGTTTTTAAGGAAAATCTCTCCACCCATGTGTGTGGACTCCCTGCATAAAAAAACAGTTGGTGCTTTGTGGGCCTTTTTGAGAATTTCAGTGGAAGGAATACATGGGGTGTATAAGGGGTGATTGATACGTTTGTATCACAAACACAAACGATGTTACCCCTTTTTCTTCAGTGATTTGAAATGGACTGCATATGTAGACTACTACTATCGAGGCCACCCAGATCTCCATCAAATTGTGAGGCAGCAGGTCAGCCAAATCAGTCCAGGTAAGATCAGATTGAGTACGGCAGATAGGTGATGAGATTGTGCCAAATCAGTCCAGGTAGGATCAGATTGAGTACGGCAGATAGGTGATGAGATTGTGCCAAATCAGTCCAGGTAGGATCAGATTGAGTATGGCAGATAGGTGATGGGATTGTGCCAAATCAGTCCAGGTAAGATCAGATTGAGTACGGCAGATAGGTGATGAGATTGTGCCAAATCAGTCCAGGTAAGATTAGATTGAGTATGGCAGATAGGTGATGGGATTGTGCCAAATCAGTCCAGGTAAGATCAGATTGAGTATGGCAGATAGGTGATGAGATTGTGCCAAATCAGTCCAGGTAAGATCAGATTGAGTACGACAGATAGGTGATGGGATTGTGCCAAATCAGTCCAGGTAGGATCAGATTGAGTACGGCAGATAGGTGATGAGATTGTGCCAAATCAGTCCAGGTAGGATCAGATTGAGTACGGCAGATAGGTGATGAGATTGTGCCAAATCAGTCCAGGTAGGATCAGATTGAGTATGGCAGATAGGTGATGGGATTGTGCCAAATCAGTCCAGGTAGGATCAGATTGAGTACGGTAGATAGGTGATGAGATTGTGCCAAATCAGTCCAGGTAAGATCAGATTGAGTACGGCAGATAGGTGATGAGATTGTGCCAAATCAGTCCAGGTAAGATCAGATTGAGTATGGCAGATAGGTGATGAGATTGTGCCAAATCAGTCCAGGTAGGATCAGATTGAGTACGGCAGATAGGTGATGAGATTGTGCCAAATCAGTCCAGGTAAGATCAGATTGAGTACGACAGATAGGTGATAAGACTGTGCCTTTGATTATACAAGCATGGAATTTGGCACATAGTCAGTATCTTACTTTGTTTTAAATTGGTTTCTGACTCTACATGAAACATTCATAAAAATATAATTGCCCATAGACAACTTGCAAAGTCTGCCCTCACTGAGATCAAGTCCGATCAAATATGCATCGGAGACTGCCAACATAGTGCAAGATAGCTCGGTTGGTAGCACGCCGGAACGGTATTCCGAAGGTTGCAGGTTCGAGTCCCGTTTGCCAGTTTTCTTTGTTCACTTTAATATGTATGCACGTTTTCCTAGTCAGTTTCCTTTGTGGACTATTAGTGTAACAATTATGCACGAGTTTAAAAGCGCACCATTTGAGGGGTCTGTTAAAGGTAGGATACAACATTTGCAGTTATCGAAGTTTTACTACCGAATTATTAACAAATATCCTACTTGCTTTAAAATAAATAATGATTCTAGGCTTCCAGCAAAATGATTGCGCTAGTTATCTAGTAATTGTTCAAAAAATTGCGAAAAAAGACAAGAACAACATATGAACCACTGTCGACGCCGATTGAAAACGAACCCCGTTTTTCTTGCTTTTCTCAGCATCCATGATTGTCAAACTTCGGAGGGGTCAGTTAAACAATATTTACTATAAAATACAACCCCAAAATCCACCCATTCATGATAATTTAAACACCAATGGTGTGTCCTACCTTTAAATTCACCCTCCAACTCGAACGATAGTCCGAGTATCAAACATTATACCCGTATGGAATATAACGTCTGATATATCTAGACATGTGATAGCCAATCGGAGTTGACTGACATCATTTCAAGCAGATATGTGAACAAAGCTGCTTATTGGCCAATTTGGCTGCCGTGTTTTTGTGACATAACAACAGAAAATGTGACCTGGCACCACGAAATGAGTGGAAAGTTGCAAAATAACAAAATTGACATTATTACATTTAGAGAAAGATGTATTATGTGTAGCTGTAGCTTATTCCTAGCCGCCGCTATACTCTTTTGAAATTGCTGAAGTCGTGCTTCCTTGTTTTGAGAAAACGGAGTTCAAGGTCTGTGAACCATGCCAACTATACTATCACTCAGTGCAATTCAGCCACCAACAAACACACCTTTTTTTTTTATTATACAATTTTGGGATATGATAAAGAAGTTTTTTTTGTATGTAAAAACGTTATCAACTCGAAACCGACCTCCCACTTGAAAAATTGACGTTTCGGCCAATAACTCATTTTGGCCATGTGCGACTTTCCGCTCATTTCGTGGTGCCAGGTCGCAAATGGAAGATGCGATATCTCGATAGAAAGCACCTGCTGATTGGACAAAATCGCGAGGCCGACACAAAGTCTTGTTTTTCAAAATTAATCACTGATCTGCTCTCATATCATAGATGCGCGTGCAACAAGAGGATAGAAGGGCTTAAATAAAAAATTGTAATTTTCTTGTTTTTTCTTTTTTTCTTTTTCTCAGAACTGTATGTTCAGATGCAGCAGCCTTCATATTTCACACCCACCCCTCCCAGCATGACCCGCTGGCTGTATGGATCACTTAAAGACTTACAGCAAGAACCTTACCCATGCATTCAAGATATCTGCAGCACCTCTTACAAGATTATGATGGTAACTTTAAAGTGTACTTTTTCTCATATCACTAGCCGATATTTCAGTTCTCTAGAACTTATTCATTTTGGAGATAAGGTGTTTTAGAGACATCGATTTAAAGTCATAACGGTTGATTTGTTTTCACGAAAGGCTGTTATTAAGAGTGTAGAGAAAAGAATTTGTTTTTAATTTACTTGCTTTTATTAGCCACTTCGTAATCGTACGGTACCTTGGAATACCAAACACCTTATCAATACTTGCAACAGTTATTACTCATTCCTATTGGTCAAGATCCTGTCACATAGGTGGTTTTAAACTGTGAGTAGAACACGTTCTTTGCCACATCGCGCAGTATGTTCCCCGCGCATGCCAATTTCTATCTAAGGAATATTTTAACCAGTTCGCGCCGGAGGACGTATATACACACAAAGTTTTTCCGAGATTTAAAACGGATGACGAATAAACACGCCCCGAGCAAGGTCAGAAATGTCTGTCAGCAGCAAAAAAAGGCCGGAATGTCATGTGTGTGCTTCCCGGTACCATCAGCCTGAACCCGCCTCGGATCGAATTTCGTTAAAAATAATCCCGCCCCTCGACTCGGTAAATGTTATAATAATCCCGGCGCAAACTGGTTAAGGCTACTTTCTCGACGCACATACCATACACATGGCCAGAGGAATGTTTACAAAAACATGAAGTAATTTTGTCAGTGTTTGACTCCTTATGACTTTTTGGCCGAAAAAGGTATTTATCATTGGAATTAACTATACATTTGGCCAGTTTTAATCAACTACAGTAACAACTGGACAGTGGCCTGGTTGAGGATAATATTCATTCGCAACTGGTTGTGAACATTTCGTTTTTCTCAGCGCAAAGAAAGTTACTCAAAACTGCACGGACTTATGACAATTCAGGAAGCTTCCTTGTAAGAATTGCATTTAATTTAAAGCTATAACTTTGAATTTTGAGCACCAATTTGCGCCGAGATTATTTTGACATTGACCGGGCGCAGGATTGTTTTTCACGAACCTCAATCCAAGACAGGTTCAAGAGGCCGGCATATTTCCGGCCTCACTCACTAAAAGCCGGTCGCTGATCGATATTTCTGGCCTTGCTCGTGACATGTTTAGCCTGTCATCCATTTGAATTCCGGGAAAAACACTGGACACACGACAACTGATTATTACAATATGAATCCTGCAGTTCTACTGTGATTTATCACACCCCCCAGGCTAAAAAACTGTAGCCTCCTTATACTTTCCTTTGTAGCTTTACTCCTTGTACCTGAGTCAAGACATCTCCAAGATGTGGAATGTGAAGAAAAGTTTCAGAAGACTCTCAGCTGCAGGTAGAATTAAATCAACAAAATAAATATCAAATTAACCACAATGCCAAGCAGTTTTAATTTATTGTTGTTACCTGTGCCTGTCTGTCTGTCTTGTACAGCACCCCAAAAACATTATGCAAATATTTGTGTTTAGAACCATATACCTAAAATGGTCTACCATCCTAACGTTATTATCATCATGTCTTGGCTATATCGAAATCAGCAAAGAAATTGGCTGCAAAATCACTGACTGAATTGAACGACCTAAAAAAACTAGTTTACAATAGCTGAATGAAAAAAATACTTTTTGTCGTAAAAAGAAACGTTGTTGAGAAGTGTTTTCGTGAAGACAGCATATCAACATAAATGCTTTGTGGCCGAAAAAACTTTAGGGTCGCGCCATAAACATAAATATTATTTTGGCCCTAATGGTCAAAACGGTCTGACAAATTAGTTTTTTGTTTCAATTCTGTCATGATCGATATAGTTTTTTTCAACTAGTCTCCCTAAAGGGTTCTTGTGATTATCTGTAAACTGAAGTCAGTGCTTGTGGCTTGATATGAGCATCTGCCCACCCTGTTAAAATTGTTTGGTCTTGGAGAACACTTGCTTTTATACTGTTTCATTCCTGTGATACTGTCTTTTAGTGAGGTAAAAACTAGTATGAAATTTACTGCCTGAATTTTGAGTGCATGTGGCCACTCAAAATTGACTGTTGTTTCACCTTTCGTTCTGCTCCCCCTTCCCACCCAAAGGCCCACCTGGGAAATTTTCTGAAGCCAGAATCCACCTGGATGACTTCATCCGGTCCCACACGGACCTCAACAGTGCCGAGCAAACCGTCCTCTTTATGACCAAGATTGGCTTCACGCTGCGGGATCTGGATGCCCTCTCTCTTGGCGTGGCCCTTCCACTCTGCGAGGCCATCTACCAGTGTAGGGAGAACCCCCCAAGCAACTGGCCCGAGGCGGCTTACGTATTGATGAAGCGGCAGGACCTGTCGGCTCAGGCCCGGCTTCCCAGGGACAGGAAGAGAAGACATGTGGTAGGTTTGAGGCAATGGCAGGTCAAACACAAGTCAGTCTCAAGTCGGCTGACCGTTCATCTCAAGTCAATTTTAGGTTACTCCCAAGTCGATCGGGGGTTCGTCTCGAGGTTCGTCTCGAGGTTCGTCTCGAGGTTCGTCTCGAGGTTCGTCTCGAGGTTCGTCTCGAGGTTCGTCTCGAGGTTCGTCTCGAGGTTCGTCTCGAGGTTCGTCTCGAGGTTCGTCTCGAGGTTCGTCTCGAAGTTCGTCTCGGGGTTCGTCTCGGGGTTCGTCTCGGGGTTCGTCTCGGGGTTCGTCTCGGGGTTCGTCTCGGGGTTCGTCTCGGGGTTCGTCTCGGGGTTCGTCTCGGGGTTCGTCTCGGGGTTCGTCTCGGGGTTCGTCTCGGGGTTCGTCTCGAGGTTCGTCTCGAGTTTCTGACCCTTAACATCAAACCACTTGTTTATATTATAGTCTTGTGGAGTGCCGTGGTCTGGAGCACTGAATTCGTCTACACATAAAAAGATGGCAGCACAAGTAATCAGTGTTTTCCTGAGCTATAATTTGTAATTAAACTGAATATGTATGAGGTATAGTAAAACAAATATGTGATGCGATCAAGCAAAATCAGTCTGAAGTAGGCCCTGGTCATTTTGGGGTATTTTACATATTCTTTTGTAGCGTACTTCAGGCTCCATTTTAGTGAAAACCCCATGTGAATACGACCTTTGGTTAAAAAATTACAACCATTTGAACACCAGCACGTTAAAAATAAAGAAACTGAAAAAATCATGTTTTTGTATCACTTCCCTTCTGAATTTGGTTAAAAGAGTATTTTCATGTAAAAGAAAAATATTTTCCCCTTCTGTTTTTGTAAATTTTGATTTTTCTACCCCTACGAACATATTTTGGCCCGATCTCAAAACAAGAATTGCTGAGTTCCGACTGATTTTGCTTGATCGCATCACATATAACATATTTTATTTCGGGTGTGTAGTCGATAGAGAGACAGTATTAGAAGTTGACTAACTACTTTGCTCAGCTTCGCCTCTGTTACTCGAGGAGCTAATATCCACTACCCACCCTCAAACCATGTTATATTTGTATATTAGCTTCCCTCGGTATTGGAAGTTGATAAACTAATTCCCAAGGCAAAGTTTGTCAACTTCCAATACCTCGATGAGCTAATATCTACTACCCACCCTCAAACCATGTTATATTTGTATATTAGCTTCCCTCGGTATTGGAAGTTGATAAACTAATTCCCAAGGCAAAGTTTGTCAACTTCCAATACCTCGATGAGCTAATATCTACTACCCACCCTCAAACCATGTTATATTTGTATATAGCTTCCCTCAGTATTGGAAGTTGATAAACTAGTTCCGAAGGCAAAGTTTGTCAACTTCCAATACAGTACCTCGAGGAGCTAATATCCACTACCCACCCTCAAACCATGTTATATTTGTATACTATCGTCGCCGCAGGAATCATCAGCCGACAAGGAGTCCAAGCAGGAGGATGACGGGATGGGTCACCTTGACCAGGAGCTTCTACGTCTTCGCTTCCCTGATGACCTGAGGGTCCAAGAAGTCCGACGTCTTCTCCAGTCCTCCAAGCCGGCACGGATCGCACTGGTCCAGAAACCAGAGGTCAGGTAAAAGGAATCCTCTCATGAAATATCTAGACTTGGTTGTGGACAAGTTTGTCGGCAATAAGCCCGTCATAACGGGTATTGGGTGCAGGATTTTATCATTCTGAATCAATACACCGTTCCATCATCCAGTAGGCCACGTCCTTTGAAAAATTGACCAATTACAGTGCATGATTTAAGGTCCGATAAATTACCGCCATTTTGTCCGACATAATTTGTTTTACTTTAGTATAGTTTACTGCACTTTTTGCTGATTTCACTTTTGTTTCATTTGTGTGCTCTGATTTCAACCTGGTTTGTATCATAGTCATGGTCAACCAATGTTTTTATGCCTCTGTCTTGGATACTGCATTTGTATTGGTCTAGAACAATCACGTGTCAGCACAACGCATATTCCATCCCCGTGTGATATCACACGGCAGCCGCAGTTAGTTCGCTGTGAGCTGTGTATCATTTTTACCTGCACACTATTATCGATAGTAAACTGTAGTGGAGCAGCGAATGAGCAGACGAAGTGTGTGAGTTTATGTTGTTTGCATTTACTGCAGTAAAATACATGTTTACTAGAACGTTTTGTATCTTCAGTCCTCATAAATTTCTGCTGAGTTTCAAGACAGAGACAGACGTATAGCAACATCGGCTTTGCCTTGGATCCTATGCATCCCTCGGGTGTTCAAAACATTGAATCCCACATCACAGCAGTCAACAATTGTATATTGTTATGTTAATTGTAAATTTGTCTCCTGGTAAATTTAGTTTGTAAACCTGTTTTTGCCAAGGAAGAATGTTCATGCTAAGCAAATTTTTGTGCTTAACAGCTCCATACAATTGGCCCCAGGCAAGCATCATGTTGCTAGCTAGGTGGTTGATATGGTGGGCATGGCCTGCTGGATCAGTGTACTGAACAAATATTGTGCATCCTTTTAACACTAACTTTGCCTTGTCTTGTTTTTGTGACAGTGATCATGAGTTCATTGAAGAGCAGGAAATGAGACTCCTTGTGGTGTCGCAGAGAACCATGGCCCTGTCCATCGGAAGGTCAGCCTATAAGCTTATTATTGAGAATTAACAAATACGTGTACCTTAGAGAGTTGATAACTTCTGATTGGTCGAGACTCGATCACGTGGAGTGTGTTAAAAGTGATATAAAGACCGGCTTCAAGAACAAAGTGAATAAAGTGCCCCTAAACCAGTATTGATCAAGCGTCCATTAACAATTTCCCAACCCGGCCATTATTACGCAGTGAAGACCGGGTTCTCACACTGTTATTCCTTAACCAGTTCGTGCCGGAGGACGTATATCACGCAAATTTTTCCCCAGATTCAAAACAGATGATGCATAAGCACGTCACGAGCAAGGCCGGAAATGTCTGTCAGCAGCGAGCAAGGCCGGAAATGCGTGGGTGTGCTGAACCCGCCTCGGATCGGCTCGGTGATGTTTAAATAATCCCGGCGCGAACTGGTTAAATATTGTATTGGATGACCAACACTATTGGCTCCGGTTGTCCTTTAAGTAAAGTCAGGCCGTGTCTGAAACGGGCTTTCAGAATTATGGCTACGTCTATTGTCAGCCTGCTCAATGCATGTATCGGATATCCAAAGCCAATTACCCTTCTCCCCCCTTAAACCTCCCCCTCCCCCCCCCCTAAACCCCCCCCCCTCCCCCCCCCCCCCTAAACCTCCCCCTCCCCCCCCCCCCTAAACCTCCCCCTCCCCCCCCCCTAAACCTCCCCCTCCCCCCGCTTTCCCTAACACTTATGAAATTACCGTAGGAGGTTTACAATGGAAGGTTGTGTGAGTGAATGAGTGAGCATGTAGGGCCAATAATATTTGTATCTCTTAACTGTCATATTTCTATCTTTCTATGTTGTCCAACAGGGGGATGTTTACTCTCCGCACCTCTCACCCTGTTGTCACTGAGATGTTGCCTATACCAAAGCTGAACCTATCTGGTCGGGCTCCACCAATGTAAGAGTAATCGTAGGGCCTTTTCAAATCTCTGGCTTCGTCTTAGGTTTAAGGTGATTTTAGGCTCCCAATATACTTCAGAAAGATTCAACCGGTTGATATAAACCCAAAAGTCTGAATATTTCCATTTGCTTACATTTCTCTTTGCTTGAAGCAAACGTTTCGAAAACCCACTTGGGTTCAATTACAGGAGAAAAAAGAAACCCCCAAAACAAACAACTCGCGTCTGTGTACCTACATTACATTTGCATATCAACGTGCGTGTGTGCTGGGCGTGACTTGCTGTAAATAGTGATCCAAGCTATACTCTCTGTACTCACTAGATTTCCCTAATAACCCTTTTTCTATATTAGGCGACTTTAGTTGATAAGGACACCAAAAAAACCTAAAAACAAATTTGTTCAAACAGTCGTGTTTACAAAATAACCAAGGATAGATCTTTGTGTTTTCCAGTGTTTCTGTAATATATCCCGCCTCCATTAACATTTATGTACCTGAAAATCTAAGACAAATTTTGATTAAAAAAAATGTCGGCCGAGGATTCTGAGCAAACTTGTGTTCTCTTTTGTGTTTCGATCATCGGTCGTCAGTATACACCTCTTTTCAGAAAGCTGGCATTTCGCTGTGTTTGGCCACCATACATATTCATATACCAGTTGAAAAAGTACCTTTCTAATGGTGTAGTTTATTCCAATTTTTTTAGAAAAAAGCTTTAGAAGTATCCTCTTACAATGTGAAGTATGGAATGCCATTTGGTCCTGACGTGAAATGGTCAAATGAAAATCTGGGTTGGTAAAAAACAGTTTTTAAGTTTCCATTTGTTCATGCTACAGAGATTTCCCTAAACAATTTGGTTCTGAGGAAAGCCAAGTTGATCAACAATGGTATTTGTTATTATTTTGTTTTCGCTACAGGAATAATGCTATTTCCTTTCTGCATATCGACGTTCCTACCAACATGAGCTCCTGGCCCTCATTTCACAACGGCGTGGCCGCAGGACTCAAAATAGCTCCCGGCTGCTCACAGGTTAGTGCTAGATGCTCTTATTCCTGGCCCTTGTTTCACAACGAAGGGGTTCGCCCCGGTGTTTCTGGCATTTCGTTCATCCTCCTACTGGTTTCTTCAGTGCCAGATCCTCTTATTCCTGGCCCTCGTTTTACAACGGCGTGGCCGCAGGACTCAAAAATGCTCCGGGCTGCTTACAGGTTAGTGCTAGATTCTCTTATTCCTGGCCCTCGTTTTACAACGGCGTGGCCGCAGGACTCAAAATAGCTCCCGGCTGCTCACAAGTTAGTGCCAGATCCTCTTATTCCTGGCCCTCGTTTCACAACGGCGGGCCGCCGGACTCAAAATAGCTCCCGGCTGCTCACAGGTTTTGCTAGATGCTCTTACTCCTGTCCCTCGTTTCACAACGGCGTGGCCGCAGGACTCAAAATAGCTCCCGGCTGCTCACAGGTTAGTGCCAGATCCTCTTATTCCTGGCCCTCGTTTCACAACGTTCCGCCAGACTCCAAATAGCCTCCCCGGCTGCTCACAGGTTAGTGTCAGATCCTCCTACTCCTGGCCCTCGTTTCACAACGAAGGGGTTCGCCCCGGTGTTTCTGGCATTTCGTTCATCCTCCTACTGGTTTCTTCCGTGCCAGATCCTCTTATTCCTGGCCCTCGTTTGACAACGGCGTGGCCGCAGGACTCAAAAATGCTCTGGGCTGCTTATAGGTTAGTGCCAGATTCTCTTATTCCTGGCCCTCGTTTTACAACAGCGTGGCCGCAGGACTCAAAAATGCTCTGGGCTGCTTACAGGTTAGTGCCAGATTCTCTTATTCCTGGCCCTCGTTTTACAACAGCGTGGCCGCAGGACTCAAAATAGCTCCCGGCTGCTCACAGGTTAGTGCCAGATCCTCTTATTCCTGGCCCTTGTTTCACAACGGCGTGGCCGCAGGACTCAAAATAGCTCCCGGCTGCTCACAGGTTAGTGCCAGATCCTCTTTATACTCCTGTCCCTTGTTTCACAACGGCGTGGCTGCAGGACTCAAAATAGCTCCCGGCTGCTCACAGGTTAGTGCCAGATCCTCTTACCCCTGGCCCTCATATCACAACGGCGTGGCCGCAGGACTCAAAATAGCTCCCGGCTGCTCACAGGTTAGTGCCAGATCCTCTTACCCCTGGCCCTCATATCACAACGGCGTGGCCGCAGGATTCAAAATAGCTTCCGGCTGCTCACAGGTTAGTGCTAGATTCTCTTATTCCTGGCCCTCGTTTCACAACGCCGTGGCCGCAGGACTCAAAATAGCCCCTGGCTGCTCACAGGTTAGTGTCAGATCCTTTTACTCCTGGCCCTCGTTTTACAACGGCGTGGCCGCAGGACTCAAAATAGCTCCCGGATGCTCACAGGTTAGCGCCAGATTCTCTTACTCCTGGCCCTTGTTTTACAAAGCGTGGCCGCAGGACTCAAAATAGCTCCCGGCTGCTCACAGGTTAGTGCCAGATCCTCTTACTCCTGGCCCTCATTTTACAACGGCGTGGCTGCAGGACTAAATAAAGTCCTTTTTGCATGGTGGACAGGACAGGATAGACCATTTGTCATTTAAATTTGTGCCTTTTCATCATTTGAAGTAGCAAATGTGCTCATAATCTAAAAACAGTTGCTTGACAAAATAACGTGATGAATTTGTATTCCTGTGATTGCTGTTTATTCCGGAAAAACAATATTCTGAGATTTTGATCTTATTTCAAAATTTGCCCAGCCATCATTTGAATTGCGCCCAAAATCAGCATTTGGGGCACTTCTCATTTGACCGATTACAGCTACACGTGTGTCACGCACTTAACCGGTGGACAATAGCGCCTATGCGTGCATGTGCTTATTATGTGCACCATCCACAGATTACAAGCCAACTTCTCACAGTCCAATGATGTGTCTTAGAGATGCATTTTTGTAAATTTCCATTGGTAGCTACTTCAAAATTTAAATCTTGCATTATTACTTTCTTGGAATATACAGCATTCACAGAGCTAAAACTGCTGGGGTAGGATATGTTACAGTTGCAAGGAAACCTTTTAAAGTATACATTTTTGTTGACAGATTGACTCGACATGGATTGTGTACAACAAACCAGCTGGTTCTGAGCTGACCAATGAGCACGCAGGATTCCTTATGGCTCTAGGACTAAACAAACACCTGTCCAGTCTGTCCACTCTCAACGTTCACGACTATCTCTGCAAGGTGGGTGTAAAGATTGAGGTTACTGAGGAATTAGTTTGTAATTCCATCTTGCTCATATCAGGTGTCTTGTAAATGTAGTTTTCTGCTTGACGCACCATTTGTACATGCATGTTTTATTGTTTAGCCAAAAAAGTAGACATTTGTATTTGTTTTTTCTTGCTTGTTCTCGAGGACAGTAGACAAAGTGCTTGGGACGATCCCAAACTCTCTAGCAATATTCCCCCTCTTGCGCCCAGACTCGGCCACTTTGATGACCTCTATCTTAGGCCGCTTACTGAAATTGACTAGCCGTGCCGGCCGCGTTCTTTCTGCAGACTCCTGCAGACTTTTTAAACAAAAGAGCCCTTAGTTACCCGTCCTAGCACGGGCCAGAACGCTTCATTTAAATAACAAACAACGTGAATATACCCGATCTTCTGCAGACCCGCCGGGCCAGCTGGAGCGCTAGGGAGCTAATTTAAATATGAATAGTTACGACGATGGCCGGTCAGTCTGCAGAATACCGACTTGCAAAACCGCAACTATTTTGATGGTTTGCATACTGGCCCCGGATCACGAACATGGCTGTTTTTCAAACATCAGCTTTGTCTTCGTTCTGCAGTTTAGCAATAGGCTTTAGCCTGATACAGAGCCGAAGCCAGGGATTTTGTAAACGGTCCAAGTACAAGTATTATTTATAAGTTAACGATCGTGTTCGTTATTTGGAGGGCCCGGTTCACTATTATAAATATTAGGGAACAAAATACAGAATAGTTGACCAAATAGCATACCAAACTGGTTATTGGCGACATTAAAAAGAACATGCATGCATGTCACAGAACACGAATAGAGGGCATTGGTTTTAAATTGTTAAGAGATATTATTTATTATTTTTAAGGGGGATTATTTTAGGGGATTAAGAAAAATGTATCCCTATCGAGTTTTTCGTTTTCACGAAGGGACTAATTGATACATGGCCTTTTTCTGTTTTCACGAACAGACGCTGCAAAATTAATCACAAAGTTTCTTAAAGTTTGCATCATTTAAACAAAGATTAGAATCTCTTATTTCCTCTGATACCTTTATCTTGCATATTCTATCCATCTTTATGTTTTAAACTGCTAAACGAAAAGAAAAAACTTTACGCGATATTATACACGAAACAGCCTATTTACACGATTCGAACTTTCCAGCGATCTTCGCGATCGCACGCATGCATTGCACAACTCGGAACTAAAAGCACGCGGAGCCTAAGTGGAGACGAAGTTGGGGTTTGGAAAACGGCCTCGGGAAATTCCCGCTGGCACGCAATAATTCAAGTTGCTACATGTAGCTAGCTACGGGGAACACGACGACCGTTTATGTATGCACTCTAAAAATGCAGATAAGGGACGCACAAGTAATTTTAACGGACAATGTTTGTGTGGCACAACTTCCAGTATAGAAGTTTCTTCTCCAAGTTGATAAATTAAAGCAAATTAATTCTTCCCAATGCTGATGGTATGGTGCAAATCGTCAGTGTTTTTCGACACTGTAGCAGGCCTCTGGACGGATAATCAACGGTTGCTTATTATTCTTCCGTCCACGGTGTTCCTGGGCTGGCGACAACATACTAGCTAGCTGCATGGATTGTCTGACCATTTTATTATACATGTACATGGTCTAACGAATTGTTTACATTCACACAATCCGAAAGTATGCCACGTTAGGCCTGATTTAATATATATTCATTGTGAACATCCGTTGTTTAATAATGTTTATAGGAATTTTATAAATACATATTTATTTTATAATTATTTTTTAGGATGATTAGAAAAACACACATGGCGACAATGCTGTATTATGTAGGAAAGGTATCTCTCAATTATATAATTGTTACCAGTCGACAAAAGTAATTCCAGTGAGTTATTCATAAACTCCCTGTTCCCGGGACCATGTTGTCTGCATCTGGCGAATAACTTCCAATCCCCTGGTCATTCAGCCTACTAGACCATACACTCTGATAATTTATAAATGTAAAATGTTTGGGGTGGACAAATTCGTTTTTTTATGATACAGTATCACTTTGGTTTTGTTTTTACACACTGTGTCTTGTGACATCATTTGTTGTTTTTTGGGGACAGGTAAACTATTAGAAAATCCTAGGCAGATTTATATCAATTCAATTAAATGTTATTTTTAAAAATACTTGAACAAGCAGCTTAAATCGTCGGGGATGACGGCGCTTGCAGACCTCCATGTAGGAACATTGACGAACACATTTAGGTCTACTACTTGCACAGTAAACAGCCGTCCACAACTTAAACTGATGCTTTGCCCGGGAAACTTCTTGGCCCATCGCCAAGTATTGACCGTGGGAACTAAGTGCTAGACAGCAGATTGTCATGGAGACGGAATTCTAGCACCAATGAGATTATCGGCCTGAAGACGCTAATAAAGGCCAAAACAAGGATGGTTGCATAGGAACATTGTTGTCAAGGAAACCAGTGTTAAATTGTTAAATGACTTGCTTTTGGTAATTTTTTGTTTAGTCCCTGGGGCGGGGGGGGGGGGGGGGGGGTGGACTTTCAGACTATTTATTTCTCGGATGAAAGGGATTTTAAAAGGTAGCGTTAAAGATTTTTGAAACACTTTTTTGTCAATGAAAAATCGAGAAAACAAAATTGGCTAGATTTCCGACTCGCACTTTGAATAGGTTTGGACGGTTTGTAGAAACTCACAGGAGCCGCAAAATTACATTCTGAGCAACGCAGAGCTGGCCACGGACATTTGCAGCAATCATTATTAAACAAATTGGCCAATACATGATATGAACGTCCACCCCTGGTAAAAAGACAATTTTATTCTGTTTAATATATAATAGCAAAGCTTTATTTCACGTTCTATACGTTAGTTTCTACAATTGTTCCGATTAATTTTATTTTTTACGTGGGAGGGATAACAATTTATGAGAACACCACGTGCCTAGGCCATGTACCTGTACCATGTACATGTAGTTCGGATTGTGTGTAAAGTGTATGCCTTACCATAAGTACCAACTACACGCGAGCAATTAAGCGATTTATGTGACGTGTTTGTGCCGGGGCAGTTTTCGTTTTGCCGCGCCGGGCCGCCGGCTATGCAGCGCAGGCAGGCTTGTTGCTCTGTCTAAACGATAATCATTTCAAAAGTCCTCTTTTTAAACTTTATTGTAAGTATTTAAAATGAAATTTATTTATATTAATTATTTAATACGTTTTCAGAAAATCTGCTTTATTCAGGGTGATCCTAGCTGAAAATAGATTTTTGCGCGATTATTTTTCGTTATTTACGAAACATTTTTTTACCCGATCCACATATCTAAAAATCTGGAACTGGTTAATGGTTAAAACGATCCGGAACTAGGAATAGAGATTTTGCTCTGTTGACGCATGGGTTGACGTCGTATTTTCGAAAAAAGAAGAGCTCAAATTATGAAAAGCAACATTTCTAGTATGTCCAACACTCGAGGTAGGAATCTTAAACCTCTTTTACTTGAATTTTGAGGATTGGTCTAGCCGAAAGCAGCTTGATTTTTGTTTGCGATTCGGAACTCGTAAAACGACCGTATCCTAATTCATGTACTATTTTTGTAGTACGTCTTTCTGCGTACCGGCCGTCGGGATTCATGAGGTCTCTAGTGACTCATGTTTATTCATTATATCATTGTTGAGATGACAATAGCGCATGGCTGGTGGAGCTCATTAAACTCGCAGCGCTTGAACGCACACACCCGTCCAGTCTGCAGATTCCCGCCTCCCTTAGCAACTGCAGACTTATCGGCCAGAACGCATACGGACTGCAGAATCACGGCTAGTCAATTTCAGTAAGCGGCCTTAGTGGCGACAGTCTTTTGCCAAGGCCTACATGGCTCGGGTGATTGGCACTTGTCACCGGCACTCTTATGACGTTTTAAACACCCAAGGGACGCCTAGCATTAGAGGCGAAGCCGAGGGTACTATGTGTCTCGGAGGGTTGCAGTCATTATTAGTAAAACCAAATTGAATCTCTAACTAAAGTTAAACTTGTTTGATTTGACAGGGTCATGAGATGACTAGTGTTGGGCTTCTCCTGGGACTGGCAGCTGCAAAGTAAGTTTGGCAATAAAAAAACAACATTTTTCATGGACCCCTAATTTAAGGACTGATCTGTATGAGATGATGATGTAATGTGTTTTGCTGCTGTAGAAACATCCTACAGTTGCAACCAGTCCTTCTTCATTTGAAGCCACTATGTCTTCTCCCTTAGCTTCCTCGGTTTTTTTCCTGATCTTAACCAGTTCGCGCCGAGCCGAGCCGATGCGCGGAATTATTTTTAACGAAACGCGATTCGAAGCCGGTTCAGGCTGCCAGTACCGAGAAGCACACCCACGCATTTCCGGCCTTGCTCGCTGCTGACAGGCATTTCCGGCCTTGCTCGCTGCTGACAGGCATTTCCGGCCTTGCTCGCTGCTGACAGGCATTTTCGGCCTTGCTCGTGACGTGTTTATGCATCATCCGTTTTGAATCTGGGGAAAACTTTGCATTTGTGTTCGTCATCCGGCGCGAACTGGTTAAGGTTCCCAGTCCTGCCTCTTTGAGGTTTGCTCGCAGCATGCTGAGCAAGATTGCACAATGGCGGCTTTTGCGAGCTTTATAGTTGTTGGATCCTATCACAGTAAATTATAATGCTCTTTGTGCAGGCGTGTTCTCTGGCATCCCAAGCACATGCCCAAACATGGACCACCTTTAGCTGAGCCACTTTGGTTGAAAGTGGAGTGGTGTTACACATTTTGTACAAAGCCTTGTTTGACGTACGGCTGTTTGAGATACGGCTGTTTGAGATACGGCTGTTTGAGATACGGCTGTTTGAGATACGGCTGTTTGAGATACGGCTGTTTGAGATACGGATCATGAAGTGACATCTGTTTGTTACCTTTGTTTGATCTCTGGATTGTAGGCGTGGCACCATGGACGTAGCCACCACTAAGATGCTGAGTATTCACATCAGCGCACTCCTTCCTCCTACATCCACGGAGCTAGACATAGCCCACTTGGTACAGGTGGCTGCAGTCATGGGTATAGGGCTGGTGTATCAGGGCACGGCACACAGACACATCGCTGAGGTTCTCCTAGGAGAAATAGGTCAGAGGCTTGTCAGTTTGGAGGTTTCTCTAATGGTGTGCATCGGAACCGGGTACCCGAGTACCCGACCGTTTTTGTCGGGAACCGATTCAGAATTATGGAATCAAATACTCGTAACCAACTTCAAAAATTACATACTTACTAACTTATCAAAGCAAAAAGGCCAATTAACATGAAACCAGGCTACATGGGGGAAAATCTAAAATTTCACGTGGATGACGCTTATGAAAGTTGTGGTTTATACCTTAACACGTTGACTGCCGCGCATAATTTCACAGGGCGCGCCCCCATTTGCAAAGCGTTGTACGCATGCGCGCATACTTGAATAGGTACTTTATCTGAGTGAATGATTTGAACATAAACATTTGTTGCATTATCAGTGATGCTAGTGTAATAAATTTACAATACAAAAACCTTTCATTTCCTACAAGTATGCTCGTAGTGGCAGAATCTAGTACTCGTTGCTACGAGTATACACGTAGTGGGCAGTCAACGTGTTAAAGCTAAAGCTCAGTGCAGAGTTTATTGCATATTTGTTAATGCACTGATGTGGTAGTATTATCGTGCAGACCTTTATGAACAAGCTTAGCTTGAATTTAATTTTGGTGTTAGATTTCCATAACCAGTTCGCGCCGGGATTATTTTAACAACGCCGAGCCGACGGGCAGGATTATTTTTAACGAAACTCGATCTGAAGCGTGTTCAGGCTGATAGTGCCGGGAAGCACACCCACGCATTTCCGGCCTTGCGCGCTGCTGACATACATTTCCGAACTTAAACTTGGCGTGTTTATGCGTCATCCGTTTTGAATTTTGGGAAATTTTTGCGTTTATATACGTCATCCGGCGCGAACTGGTTAAGGAGTACCCGAGTAATCGGTTACACGGTTCCCAAACTACTTGTAAATGCACATCCTTAGTTTATACCTCAATAGGTCTAATGCTTGAATGAAGAGGGTGCTGTATTTGGGAGTATAATCACTAGTGAATAGAAGATAATTCACGTACACAAAATTACCCATTTTTATTATTTAAAGTTCTAGTATACCATGTGTCAGTTGTGCATTATTATTGTTTTAAGGCAGCAAAAGTTCTCAAAATCTGAACAATGGTGCTTGACAACTAACCTGACAAAGTTTTAGCTCTGTTAATACTGTATATTCAAAGAAAATAATATGCAAAAACTTCAATTTTTAGCCTATTACTTGTTGGGACTTCTATTATTATTTTCTATGTGGAAGTGTCATAGCCTATTTTCTATGTGGAAATGTCATGGCCCAGGCCGGGCTCGAACCCCCAACCTGCAGAACTACCCACATACCACAAATTCAATGCTCCTGACAACTAGGCCACGCACGGCACTTCCCAATTTTATTATTAGTTCATTCAGTACAAGATTTTGCCCTTCACCGACGTATTTTTATAAACACTGTATACTGAGTGTTGTCCCAAGAGAATACTAGAAAGAAAACTACTCGGGTGGGAAAATCACCTATGTCCTCCTGCTTTCTAGTGCAGACGTCTTACCACTGGATGACCGTGCTAGCCGGGATCGTCTGGCTTCCTCGGATCTGATTTGTAGCGGGTATCGGAACTAAATGTTTCATAAGATGAAATTTGCATCGGGGTGATGTAAATTTCATACGGGATTTTGCCCTTGACTGATGTATTTTAAAGAGCAAACCCCAATGCACATCCGTCTTATGAAACATTTGGTTGCGCATTCAAGTACATGTACCTATGATGCATGCAGCTGGAACAGGCAGTGCAAGAGACCAAGGCTTTCGAGACCGAGACCAAGGCTTTTGAGACCAAAAACGAATACAAATGTATATTGTTTAAGTCTTTACCAAATCTAAATACCGGAACCAGTCTATGGCCGACATATAGTAACAGTTCGACTTTATAAAAACAAACATCAATAGAGATAGAACAGTTTTGAGTTAAAATACAAAAATATCGAGGCGGTCTCGAGACTAACTCCAGGTCTCGAGACCTCCATCACTGGTGCATTTATGTACTGTTGCAAATGCATCCTGTGGGCCAAACATATTGAATGTAACAATACTTAAACCAATGTAATTGGAATGGTTCTTGTTGTAGGTCGACCCCCAGGACCAGAGCTGGAGAACTGCACAGACAGAGAATCTTACTCACTAGCAGCTGGTCTGTCACTAGGGATGGTCATGTTGGGGGTAAGGCTAAACAACACACCCTTAAAACCCCACATCTCCCTTACCTCCAACCCCACCACACCCACCCCTCCATTCCCACCACATCCACCCCTCCATCCCTACCACATCCACCCCTCCATCCCTACCACATCCACCCCTCCATCCCAAACCCATTTCATCAACTTTAGAACTGCAACTTTGCATCAAATCAAAATTGCAACAATTCAACTTCCTAATCAAACTATTACTTTGAACCTACAAAATACAGACCCCAATGTTGTAATTAAATTATTTTACATGTATATGCTGGAAGGCATTTTCAAATCAGTCTATCTACAGCAATACATGTTCATTTTAGTATCTGATGTTGTTTTTAAGATGTTGTTTATTTGATGGTTTGTATCATTTCTCAGCACGGAAGCAATGCCGTTGGATTGTCTGATCTCAACATGGCTGACCAACTCTATCACTACATGGCAGGAGGTTATAAGAATCAACCGGTAAGTCACTGCAAAGAATGTCCTTGGACCTGTTTGTATCATTCGCAAGATGATGTGATCCAGGACCCTGTGAAAACAAAATCGCGTGTACAATCCCTTCTACTCATGAAGACGCGCAAAGAATGTTGTCTGCCTCGGTTTTTGTGGGCAGAAGAGATTTATTATAAGCTATTTACAATTTCCGGTAAAAAAAGTAAATCAATCTTACTATTAATATACATTCCAAAAGGATTATAAAGAAATATCACAAAAACTCATTTAAAGTATAAAATCTTTTAACCAGTTCGTGCCGGATGACGTATAAAAACGCAAAGTTTTCCCCAAATTCAATACAGATGACGCATAAACACGCCAAGTTCAAGTTCGGAAATGTCTGTCAGGAGCAAGCAAGGCCGGAAATGCGTGGGTGTGCTTCCCGGCACTATCGGCCTGAACCCGCTTCGGATCAAGTTTAGTTAAAAATAATCCCACCCCTCGGCTCGATGATGTTAAAATAATCCTGGCGCGAACTGGTTAATAATGAATATACATACCAAAGTAATTAAAAAGAAATATCACAAAAACTCATTAAAAAAATTAGTGAATTTTTCACATTTTTCTTTCTGACCGTCACGATCTTCGCAAACTCTTAGATTTGTGCATATCAACATCGCAATTAAGCAGGATCCATTTAAGTGTGATTCAGAGCATTTGTTGACACGTCGGATCACCGAATCTGCGTGAAACAAACAGGCACCTCATGCAAGGATTACTGATGCCTGTGTTAACTAGGCGCAGGCATTGTCAACAAGTCTGGTTGAGTGGTGCTGGTAATGTGTACATCAGTGGGTTTAATAGTAAAAAGTATCTGCTAATTGTCTTTATAAGTAGCAAAAAAAAAAGCAATGTAATCTAAAGTCAAAACTATCTGTCACATGTTTGTGAGTTAAAGAAAAGTTGCGTGGATTTATTTTTAAAAGCTGGGACCAAGTTTTAGCATTGGTTTTGAGGTTTATTGAAAATGTGTTACATTGGATATTTGATCGAGCAAACTTAAATATATGCAAGTTGTTGCATTAACCCTAACCTCTTAAGCCTTTTTGCTAGGAACCATCCTCAATCCTCCAATTGCCACCATCTAAAAATGTGATTAATAGTCAATCCTCTAAATTGATCGGTTTATTTCTTGAACTTGTTTAGTGGTGGGATTTTTCTATTGCCTCAATCTTCCAAAATCTTCCGCCAATCACTGCTATAGGTTGATCAGTGCCAATGACGTTCAGAAGCAGTGCGGATGATATCAAGCATAATGCTGGGTTTCATTATACTTGGCTGAACATAAACATTGCTTAGTACGGCATATGAGCTTGACCCATTACATTCTCCACAATCAACCTGCACTTTTTGCCATTCATCCTCAATCCTCAGAAATCGTCAAGCGGCAAGGAAGATTTTGGACGATTGAGGATTGTTAGTGTAAAATGTGGTTTAGGATCATCATTTGTGACCCAGCACGAATTTATGAGACACTTTGAGGCAAAAATAAAAATTGAGATTTTGATTTCATTATATAAAGCTAAACAAGCTTTAAACGATGAAATCAAAATCTCAATTTTCGGTTTGGCCTCAAAGTGTCCCATTTACTCGTGCTGGGTCGGAAAACCTCTGAACTTTAGAATGCTGAAAGTGTAACGGCAATGTTGCCCTCTGATCTCCTAAATAAATAGTAAAAAATTACTCCTAAAACAAATAATTTCATAAAGGTCTCATCACTTTCCAAAAATTTAATTGGCAAAAATGATTGACTGTTTTATAAAAAAAAAAAAAACATCATTGTATTATTGTGTCACAGATTAGTTTTTTTCCTTCGGTAACAGAGCGGTGCAAACAAAGAGAAGTTCAAGTCTCCCTGCTATCAGATCAAGGAAGGGGACCAGGTCAACATTGATGTCACGTCACCGGGGGCAACGCTGGCCCTGGGGCTAATGTTCTTCCAGACTGCCAACAGGTTTGGATAATTTGTGAGGCGTTCCGGCAAAATGAGACGGAACTTGGGCACAGGTCACAGTGAGAAAAAAAAAGCAAAATAGTGAATGGGGTGATTTTAAAAAAATATATATATATTTTTAGATTTCTTGCCATTTTTAATTTGTGTTATTCCTACTAAACCATATCCGTAAAGAAAAACAATTGACCTTTTTCTTTATGACTTGTGCAAAACTCAAAACTTTAAGCAATTTTCTTTATCAATCTTTATACACAAATAAACCATATGGGAAACTGACTAGGTAAATTTGCATAAATTTCAAAGTGAACAAAGAAATCGGCAAGGCAGGACTTGAACCTACAACCTCCAGAATACCGGATCGGCGCTCTACCAACTGAGCTATCTTGCCCTATGTTGGCGGGTTCCCAAATTGTCAGTATCTTTGTTCGAGGGCACTATAGAGTCAGAAGTCACCACAATGCCATGTGGCCAGGGATCACGCACAATTTTACGATACAACCTGGGAAGCGACATTGTGGGGATCACTCAATGAGGATACACAAATAAACCAAAAGGGAAACTGACGGTTAATTATTTGTGTATTATAAGATAAAAAGACGTATTCTCATGGGTAGTTTTGGGTAGTCTTCGATATTCGCACGACCGTAATCAGTCGCAGAGAGGTTCCTGATCTTGTTCAAAAACCTGGCTGCGATTGAAGTAGTCGCATCTTGTCGCAGTCTAGTCTTCATTTGCTGTGCGACAATTGCGGGACAAGACTTGGGTGGTCCTTCAATTCATTGTCATGGCTGATTGTAGGATTCTCCTGTCGTACGACAGTCGCACGTCTTTCCACAACTGGTAGACCTGATTGCATGACTAGTTGCAGGACTAAAGCAAGACTAGTCGTGCGATTCCACGTATAAAGTCGTATGAATAGCTCCCCCATACAAAATTGTCAACCCCCCCCCCCCCCCCCCCCTCCCTCCCCTCTTTAGTCACCTTCATTTTTACAGAGCAGGTCACATATCACATTTAAACCAGCCAGCTGACCCCGGCTAAGTGGTAATTCATCTGCACTAGAAAGCAAGAGGTCGTAGGTTCAAGTCTTAACTGAGTTAACTTGCAAAGTTTCTCTTGGGAAAAATTGTTTCAGCTATTTGAAGGGCCTCGGTATTAACCCTCCTATATATAGTGCAGTGAATTGTCTGACTTTTCAAAACCTTTCAAGTTTCCTGGACTGAAAGGTTTTGAAAGGTGAAAAACTGTCTGACAAAAGGGACCTATGAAAGATTTTGAATAGGAAAACAACTTTCTGAACAAACTGGTGTGAGAAAAAAATACCTTTCAAAAGGTATTGAATGGTGTAGTAGTGCAGTAGCAACAAATTCTGGAGCGTTTTGAAAGGTTCATACTTATTTATAGCCATTTTGTCAAGTATGCAGATTTTGAAAGGTTTTGAAAGGTAAAACCGTAGAAGGGTTAAAGAATATATATGTACTATAGAGCAGATGGCATTCTTGCAATGACACTACTTGCAGGAATCACTGCAAATGCAAACACATTAATCTTGGGGCACAACTATTGTAGACCTGGGGCCACTTTCATACAGATTTGTTAAACCCCAAAATTGCTTGAGCACCAAAAAAGAAAACTTGCTTAGTAAAACCAGCTTATCGGCCACAAGTGCATTTTATGTATATTGTTTGTGATTGATCTTTTAGCTGTTGTCAGCTTAGGGTAACAATCACATGAAATTTTGGCTCATATCGTGAATTTACTAAGCAAGGATTTTTGTGCTAGAGCACATTTTTTGTGCTTTAGCATCTCTATGAAATCATTAATATCTGTTTGATTAAGGGAATAAATGTGTGTTTGAGAGATTTTAATCACTCTGTTTCATACCGCTTGGAGTCTGGGTGCTGATAATTACCCGAGTCGAAGGAGAGGGTAATTATCAGCACCCAGACTCCAAGCGGTATTAAACAAAGAGATTAATACCGAAAATTGTCGCAGGTAAATTTCGGTGTTTCGCCATTCTGTCTGTGTCAAATGACATGTTTCCGCCTCTGTCGTTCTACACAATATATGCAATAAGGCGTATTGACTATGAACCAGACTATTACTACCATTGGCAACCTCGTTCCCAGGGTGTCGAGCTGTACGCGCCCAACACTACTCGCTCTTACTATTTGGAGACGGGGTACGTTTGGAAAGAAAGTGAGCCCTGGGGACGGGTATAATGCGACATCGCTTTGTTGCCAGCTGGTTTTAAACACTTCCAGCCATGTCTTTATCGTCCTTTAATACCGGCCACATGACGGGCTCTCGACCAATAGGAATGCCTAAACTGTCCCAGGTATTTATGAATGTTGGTTGATTGTTGTTGTTTTTAACAGGGCTGTGGCCCAGTGGTTAACGGCTCCAGACACCCAGATCCTGCTGGACTTTGTCAAACCGGATTTCCTGCTCTTAAGAGTAAGTTGCATTGCTTCCTGGGCTGCAAAGTTGTCTACCCCACACAGCAGGCATTGTAAAGTCTTGTTAGATTTAATCACCAGTAGTGAAAGTTAAAACCCTTCAAATTGATCTAGGTCAAATTAATCCTCCCTCAGAGATGTATTTGAGTCCGTCACAATATTACAAGTCCTCCAGTTGCTATTCAAATGAAAGGACTTGTGACTGGCTTTACAAAGAAATTGTAAAAGGACTTTCTCTATGCCAATCAAAACCTATCGCAATAAAGATCGTACGCTATAAGGGGGGAAAGGGATTTTTTTTCATAGTTTTGTTGATAGGTTGTGTTAGTTATAACAGTATGGGGTCTAGTCAGATATATTCAAATAATGGGAAGTCTCAATTATTAGCAGCTTTGGGGTGGGGATGGGGGGGGGGGGGGGGGGGGGGTGGTAGTGAGAAGTTTTAGGAAGTGTTCTAAATCAAAAGCAAGATTATCTTGAAGGCTACCTTTCATTTCTTTCTTTGGCGAGTATATTTATTAAAAAATTTAAAACACTGCATTCTTTTCATTTATTTCTTTGACTTTTTAAGACGTTAAGTAAAGGCCTTGTGATGTGGAATGAGATTGAACCCAAGAGTGATTGGATTCAAAACAATGTGCCTGAGGTAAGTCCTTTCACTTTTAAAACGGGGAATGGTCAGGGACGATTTTGTCATGTGTTTTCTTTATACAGAAAAGGGGGTACATACCTCAATTTATTGGCTCGGTTCTTGTAAAATTAAAGTAAGTAAGTTTTGGTTTATCATGAAAACGGCATTCAGAAGTAAAATGCGGCTTTGCTTACAAATTGTACATAACTGTTTATGGTTTTGTTTTATACATAATGTGATTAACATGTTCTAGTCTTTTCTCCATTGTGATGCTTTAGACTTATGAATAAAACATTTATATTATTCAGATTGTCAAGAAATATGCCTTCAAAAGGAACATTACTGCTCAGGAAGATATGGACATTGATATTGACCTGCAGAAAATGAGGTTAGATTCTTGAGTTTAACCATTGACCTCGCAACAAAAACAGTAGTGGATCCAAAGTCAACATTTGTACACACATGAAATTTTCACCCACAATTGTCCACGCCCGCCCCGCCCCGCCCCCCCCCCTTCCCCCCCCTGCTTGTTTGTTTGTATTTTACCTCAATTTTGGGTGCCCCCCCCCCCCCCTCGCTAATCCCGTAACCTCCAGAGTCTCAAACCATTAATGCCTCGCATATAAAAAAAATAATGGTTTAAATATTAAATATTGATGTTTAAATGAGATGGAACTGGGAACATATCCAGGACATAGTGGGGAAAAAATGCAAAATAATAAATAATAGGAGATTTTGTTTAAAATTTTCAGATTTATTAATATTTTTAATCATTGGTTTTCCTACTAACTATATTTGGTTAAGAAATAATATGGAAGTAGTTGAATAAAAGCGTTTTTAAGGAAAAGCAATTGACAGTATTCCATATCACATGTACAAAAATCGAAACTTCAATGGCCTTTTCACCAACATTTTACTTTGACATGTGGATAAATGCGAATTTTAAACAGCCAAAATTATTTTTTATAACCCTTATTTCAACATCTGCCTAGTTGCATCTCATTTGGCCAGAACCCCTCGCATATTTCTTCTGAAAAAACAATTGCTTATTAATTCGACCTGAAGCATATAAAGTCTGACAGTGAATAACCATGAGCATTGAATTTGTAATCTGTGGGTAAAGCTACAGGTTGTGGGTTCAAGTCTGGACTGGGACTATTGTGCGTTTGTTTATGGTGTAAATGGAGGACACATACCTGGCGACACGAAGGTGAATTGGGGTTAGGGTTAGAATCAAGGACGGCCTCGATTGAGATTCGTGTACAAAACCAATAATAATAATAATAATAATAATTGGGGAGGCTAATCATCCTTACTCGCAGCTGGTGTGCTGAATTGCGAAGGACGCGGCTACAACGTGGTCGAGTCGCTGGCACGTAAAGGCGCCTATGGCAGCCGGCCACATCGACTCATTATGACTACGGAGCACAGCCTGAGATCGAAAGTGTTTAATTTTTCAGGAGGGAGGAAAACCGGATGACCTGGAAAAAAACCTTGTGGCACAGGAGAGAACCAACGCACAACTCTACTCACATATGGTCCGGCCGGGAATCGAACCCGGGCCACATTGGTGAGAGGCAAGCGCTTTACACACAAGCCACCCATGCCACCCTGAAGAGCCGTCGGAAAAAGTTAGAGTACAAACAAAGGAAATTTACGAGAGAAACAAAGGAAACTCCTCGATTTACACCATAAACAAACGTGCTTGTACCTGTGAGGGCAGATGTGGTTATTGTGATTGATTTAGCTGCTTTGCGCCGAAATGGCAGCATCAAGCTGTATACTCCCCAAGGAGCTGAGATTGTATTTGGAATGTTTCATGGGACCAATGTGATAGCGCTTTGATACCATCAGTGATAAAGCGCTGTATAAGCACCGCACATTATCATAGGTTTACCTCGGCTCATTTTCGTGGTTTTTTTCTTCAGTCAAGCAGAATGCAACATCTTAGCAGGAGCCTGTATGGCCATGGGTCTGCGGTTTGCTGGTTCTGCTAACTACAGTGCCTTCCAGTGTTTGGTGAGTAGTATCTGATGACCAGGATTGTCGGAATGGGTTTAGTGGGCCCAGAGGAGCCAATTGGTACCACAAAGAAACAAACCAACATTAATAACAGATACGAAACACTAAAATGTGAAATATATTGCACACAAACATTCTCCGGGGAGTGTTCCATTGTGCTAGAACCAGTGTTGTAGTCCAGTACATTGTCATTAGTATGAGCACGAGTACAAGTACTTTACCATGAGCACGAGTACAAGTACTTTACCACGAGTACGAGTACAAGTACTTTACCACGAGCACGAGTACAAGTACTTTACCACGAGTACGAGTACAAGTACTTTACAACGAGTACAAGTACTTCACCACGAGTACGAGTACAAGTACTTCACCACGAGTACGAGTACAAGTACTTCACCACGAGTACGAGTACAAGTACTTCACCACGAGTACGAGTACAAGTACTTTACCACGAGCACGAGTACAAGTACTTTACCACGAGCACGAGTACAAGTACTTTACCACGAGCACGAGTACAAGTGCTTTACCATCAGCACGAGTACAAGTGCTTTACCACGAGCACGAGTACAAGTACTTTACCATGAGCACGAGTACAAGTGCTTTACCACGAGCACGAGTACAAGTGCTTTACCACGAGCACGAGTACAAGTACTTTACCACGAGCACGAGTACAAGTGCTTTACCACGAGCACGAGTACAAGTGCTTTACCATGAGCACGAGTACAAGTGCTTTACCATGAGCACGAGTACAAGTGCTTTACCATGAGCACGAGTACAAGTGCTTTACCATGAGCACGAGTACAAGTGCTTTACCATGAGCACGAGTACAAGTGCTTTACCATGAGCACGAGTACAAGTGCTTTACCATGAGCACGAGTACAAGTGCTTTACCATGAGCACGAGTACAAGTGCTTTACCATGAGCACGAGTACAAGTGCTTTACCATGAGCACGAGTACAAGTGCTTTACCATGAGCACGAGTACAAGTGCTTTACCATGAGCACGAGTACAAGTGCTTTACCATGAGCACGAGTACAAGTACTTTACCATGAGCACGAGTACAAGTACTTTACCATGAGCACGAGTACAAGTACTTTACTATGAGCACGAGTACAAGTCCTTTACCATGAGCACGAGTACAAGTCCTTTACCATGAGCACGAGTACAAGTGCTTTACCATGAGCACGAGTACAAGTGCTTTACCACGAGCACGAGTACAAGTGCTTTACCACGAGCACGAGTACAAGTGCTTTACCACGAGCACGAGTACAAGTGCTTTACCACGAGCACGAGTACAAGTGCTTTACCACGAGTACGAGTACAAGTACTTTACCACGAGTACGAGTACAAGTACTTTACAATGAGTACGAGTACAAGTACTTTACAATGAGTACGAGTAAAAGTACTTTACCATGAGCACGAGTACAAGTGCTTTACCATGAGCACGAGTACAAGTGCTTTACCATGAGCACGAGTACAAGTGCTTTACCATGACCACGAGTACAAGTGCTTTACCATGACCATGAGTACGAGTGCTTTACCATGAGCACGAGTACGAGTGCTTTACCATGAGCACGAGTACAAGTGCTTTACCATGACCATGAGTACAAGTGCTTTACCATGACCATGAGCACGAGTACAAGTGCTTTACCATGAGCACGAGTAAGAGTGCTTTACCATGAGCACGAGTAAGAGTGCTTTACCATGAGCACGAGTAAGAGTGCTTTACCATGAGCACGAGTACGAGTGCTTTACCATGAGCACGAGTACGAGTGCTTTACCATGAGCACGAGTACGAGTGCTTTACCATGAGCACGAGTACGAGTACTTTACCATGAGCACGAGTACGAGTACTTTACCATGAGCACGAGTACAAGTGCTTTACCACGAGCACGAGTACAAGTGCTTTACCACGAGCACGAGTACAAGTGCTTTACCACGAGCACGAGTACAAGTGCTTTACCACGAGCACGAGTACAAGTACTTTACCACGAGCACGAGTACAAGTGCTTTACCACGAGCACGAGTACAAGTGCTTTACCACGAGCACGAGTACAAGTGCTTTACCACGAGCACGAGTACAAGTGCTTTACCACGAGCACGAGTACAAGTGCTTTACCACGAGCACGAGTACAAGTGCTTTACCACGAGCACGAGTACAAGTGCTTTACCACGAGCACGAGTACAAGTGCTTTACCACGAGCACGAGTACAAGTGCTTTACCACGAGCACGAGTACAAGTGCTTTACCACGAGTACGAGTACAAGTACTTTACCACGAGTACGAGTACAAGTACTTTACCACGAGTACGAGTACAAGTACTTTACAATGAGTACGAGTACAAGTACTTTACAATGAGTACGAGTAAAAGTACTTTACAATGAGTACGAGTAAAAGTACTTTACAATGAGTACGAGTAAAAGTACTTTACAATGAGTACGAGTAAAAGTACTTTACCATGAGCACGAGTACAAGTGCTTTACCATGACCACGAGTACGAGTGCTTTACCATGAGCACGAGTACGAGTGCTTTACCATGAGCACGAGTACGAGTGCTTTACCATGAGCACGAGTACGAGTACTTTACCATGAGCACGAGTACTTTACCATGAGCACGAGTACGAGTGCTTTACCATGAGCACGAGTACGAGTGCTTTACCATGAGCACGAGTACGAGTGCTTTACCATGAGCACGAGTACGAGTGCTTTACCATGAGCACGAGTACGAGTGCTTTACCACGAGCACGAGTACGAGTACTTTACCACGAGCACGAGTGCTTTACCATGAGCACGAGTACGAGTACTTTACCACGAGTATGATTACGAGTACTTTACCACGAGTACGATTACATTACCATGAGTTTAGGTACGATTACATTTTCATGAGTTTAGGTACGATTACATTTTCATGAGTTTAGGTACGATTACATTTTCATGAGTTTAGGTACGATTACATTTTCATGAGTTTAGGTACGATTACATTTTCATGAGTTTAGGTACGATTATATTTTTATGAGTACGAGTACAGAGCAGAATGATCACTCATTATTGACAAAAGAACACTACCACAAAACTTGTTTTCATAGATCATGCATGACAAATGTATAAGCACTGTAAATTTAGTTTGTAATTTATAAGCTTTGTAAAATCCATTTTGTTTGTGTCTACACCACCATAGCTCCACTATGCACAGAGGTTCGCCAGTCTTGCCTCACAAACAATAGCCGAATTGGTAAGTAAACCTAAAAAGTTCCAAGTTTAGCAAATTTCAATTACAAATATCGTTTTCACTTTTAGTCGTAGAAATAAGATTTGTTAAGGTTTTATGCAGACCTTTCTGGAAGAATTGCTGTTTAATAATTTAAAATGTGCCTTAGCGTGTAGGTAACAAGACCAGGGGTGATAAAATGGTATAAAATGACAATAATTGGGGTTAATCACCGTAAATGGAATTGACCCCCCCTCATTAACATGTTAAAACACCGACAAATGGTGGCGTTGTTTGTGACGTACATTCGATAACCAAAAAAAGAAACCGCATTATAGTCTGGTACCTGACCATAAAGTCAACCGGACTTTGGTAGTCTAAACTCTGTTAAAAATGTGTGCATGCTCACGCCATCTTTATTGGTGTTGCTGCAACCTGCAGCAACACATCTGGCTGGCATTCTTATTTTGGATAAGAAATTTCAGAACAAATCAATTGACAATAACTTGAGTCGACTGACTGATTCTGCACCGATTGTACGCGTGGCACATGCTGCACGGCCCGATCGGCTGGTCGAGGTGTTCCCGACTGTACGTCACAATTATGCAAATTTTACATGTTAATAAGCTACTGTTCTAGGGGCGGGGCTCTTTTTTCCCAAAGACTTTTTTTATATATACTGGAAATCACTAAATTAAATATAATCTTTCATTTAAACTAATAACAATTATATTACATGGGTCTTTTAATTGATGGGAATACCGGGTATGAGTTAATCTATCTGGATCTGAATTGTATCCTAAAATTTGGCGTGATCCCTAGCTATACGGGATTATGGATTTATGATTTCTGACTAGCACCCCGGAACAAAGACACCGACAGTTTGGGAGATCGCCAACATAAGGCAAGATAGCTCAGTTGATAGAGCACCGGTCCGGTATTCCGGAGGTTGCAGGTTAAAATCCCACTCCTGCCAGTTATCATTGTTCACTTTGAGAAATTTGATCAGGTTCTGTTTGCTTGAGAGCATTTTATTTTGTTTCTGTTTTCAGGCCGGTAAATCAACTATCGACACTTGTCAGAATGCTGTACTACTCTCAGTTGCTTTGGTAAGAATTAAGGCTGCCAGTTTCCGGTTATTAAATTATCCGTGTAACCGTATGTTTTACGGTTACGGTTAACCGTAACCAACGTAAAAAAAAAATTAAAAAAAATAATATTAAATTAAAAACAATTAATATTTTTTTAAATGTTAAAATGAAAAAAAAAAAGTTAACCGAACCGGACAAATGTAAACGTGTAACCGTTTGAACGGTCGGTTAACCGTGTAACCATGTAACCGTTGCAGGCTTAGTAAGAATCGTTTCCGTCCCAGAGCACCAACTTTGTGTAACTGACTGCCAAATCACTGATTGGCTCACTGACTGGTTCTGGCAGTGCTATTGTAAAGGAGTTGACAATGGGCAATATTGCCCTCAACAAAATTGTCTCCCCCCCCCCCCTTCCACTCCTCAATTGCCCCTCCTACCAAACAAAATTAAAAATAATAAAGAATCTGGTGCCGCCACTGCCTACAATTAATCCATTTTTGTTTAATGGCGATGGGCACTACTGCTAGGGATGATCATTTCTTTTTAATGGAAATGTCTTCCAAAAAGTCATTGGATTACCCTAAAAAAAATTTACAGAAAATAAAAGATGATAAAATAAGCTTTAATTTGATGTGTGTCTCAATCGCCTTAGGAGAGGTATTTTTTTCTGATTTTTGGGAAGTGAGATTGTTGATCACTGGTGTTTATGGCAGTCTCCTGAGAAAGATGACATATCTTTTTATAACAATTCTTCACTAAATATGTGACCTGTCATCACAAAATGAGCGTAAAGTCGCACAGAGTGATTTTCCAGTATGACCAGTCAAAGTCAAAATTTGAAGAGGTGGTCAATTTTGAGATTGTTTGTTTTAAAGACTAAATTCCCAACATGAAATCCCAATTTTTCAGGACGATCAGATAAACAAAAAAAAGTTTGAGACAATTTTGACTATGCCTTTCCTTGCGCGTTCACACAATTTACGCAAGAAATGCCGGTTTTCTCATAATCTCTGTATTAAGACTCCAGACTAAAAAAAAATTGAGTATCAAACCTCCAAGTGTTATACCATTGGAAAGCTCTGTTTCCACAGAATTTAGAAATACCCATATCTCAATTTTTTATTTTGCCGACGCTTATTTTGTGATGACAGGTCACATAATGTACATTTTTGAATCACTGGTGTGTTTGTAGGTGATGGCAGGCACAGGCAATTTGGAAGTGTTACGCTTTGCTCGCAAGCTGCACTTCAGCCTGAGTAACGACATGAGCTACGGTAACCACATGGCAACCCACATGGCCATCGGGCTGCTGTTCCTGGGTGGAGGGCGCCATACTCTCAGCACGGCCCCAGCGTCTATCGCTGTACTCATCTGTAGTCTGTACCCACAATTCCCTGTCAACAGCAATGACAACAGGTATGGGTCTTTCAGTGTTGATCGACGATGCATTACTAATGAATTGCTGTTTTTTGTAATCATAGTCATTGCAATATTAATTATGACCTGGGCCGATTTCATAAAACATGTAAGCACATGAAAATCCTTCCTTGGCAAAAACAGGGTTACAAACCTAATTTTCAGGAGATGTTTATTGTTTGTGACTGGTATTTAGCTGGTTTTTGCTTAACCCTGCAATGCGCCGCCATCTTTTTTATCCAGGCAACCCCCTAACTATTTCGTGTATACCCCCAAGCTGTTTTGGTTTTACGGCTTTATATATTCACACATCCCTTTGTCATAGGTCAGTGACCCAGAAACCAGCTGGTGTTGTTGAATAAGGCAAGACAACAATAGCACGATTGATTGCTTTGGAAGGTCTCGCGGTGAAATCCAGACCTCAAAAAGCTGTGACGGCGTGCCGCCATATTGTTTATACACCAAATACTACATACTATTTTCGATAGTCGCTTGTATTTTGTGTATACCCCCAAGTTGTTTTGGTTTTACGGCTTTATATGTTCACACATTGTTTGGCATGCTTTGAACTAAGAATACATGTAACATGAGATCTTTTTGACCTTTGACAAAAAAATTATTGCTTTTTTACGGTGAATCGACTATCAGAAATAGTACGGTGGCACGTCGGAGGGTTAATAGCATGAAATGCACATGGAGTTTTGGTAACGTGTTTTTACTGAGCAAGACCTTTTTGGGGGCCCCTTGGTTCAATTTCATGAAGCTGCTGATGAGCACAACAATTTTCTAAGCACAAAAATGTGCAACGGTTGCAAACGCTTGTGCAGGTTCTACACACGCGCATTGTACATGTATTGCAACGCATAAGCCATGGTACATCAGGATTCTAACGGGTCATGGAAAGTCAAGGAAAGAAAAGTTGTCCTGGAAAGTCATAGAAAAGTCATAGAAAAGTTATGGAAGGTTGTGCAACCTGCTTGTTGCACAAGCGCCTATGATATTTGAGCAGATTCAGTGATTACTTATGCAAGGCTTCGTGTTGACCTCCAGATTCTATCCATTCAGCAGGTGCTTTCTATAACGATATCCCAGTCCTGATTTGAAGATCTTTCTAGGCGTATGATTCTGTCGTCCAAACTAGGACTGAAAAATATGTATTTTTCTATAACAATTTATCTTTATTTACACTAAAGCCATTTTCTTTTCACTGATTTTGTTACAAATTCTGAAGTATATTTATGCCGTAAAGGTATGCCGAGATGTGCGGAACAGTGGGATTCAGGTGTGCTATTATTTGTACTCCTCGGGAAGCTTTTATAAGGCCTATGATGGCATGGTGCAATTGCACGCCTCAAATCACGACTGCATCGTGTCTTTTTTACCCATTATACGGTAATATTATAAAACACAGCAGCTAAATTGGCCAATCAGCAGCCAAATTGGCCAATCACTAGCCAAATTGGCCAATCACCAACCAAATTGGCCAATCACCAGCCAAATTGGCCAATCACCAGCCAAATTGGCCAATCACCAGCCAAATTGGCCAATCACCAGCCAATTTGGCCAATCACCAGCCAAATTGGCCAATCACCAGCCAAATTGGCCAATCAGCAGCTTAGTCCACATATCTGTTCAAAATGACGTCAGTCGACTCAGATTAGATATATCAGACGTTATCCCGTACAGATATAATGTCTGATACTTAGACTAGGGTAGTCCCCGTTCACACATTTGTTGCTGCTAATTGTAAGATTCCTGAAATTCTTGTCTGATTGTCTTCAGATACCACCTGCAAGCCCTGCGTCATCTCTATGTGCTTGCCTCTGAACCACGCCTGATCTTACCAAGGGATGTAGACACTGGCAAACCATGCTATGCTCCGCTAGAAATGGTATATAAAGTGAGTAAACACAGACTGAAAATTGTGGTGTAATTCGTATTTATTGAAACTGGGTGCGGAGGTTAAACAGTGGGGCAACGTTATGGCTATATGGGGTCTTGTTAAGTTTTTGTTCAGTATGTGTGTGCCTGAGATAGGTGTGGTCAAACTCGGTCTATATCAAAGGTCAGCTTATTTACATATGTATGAGCAAAACATCTGCTCAGCATCAGGATTCTTGAAGCACGCTCGCGACTTTGCGGCCATGTCTTGCGACTAATAAGAGACGTACCTGCTCAGAAATTTATAAATGAGTACATCGTCATAGAAGCAGACATGGAAGTTTGGCGAGGTCGCCCTCGTACCACACTACCAATCGTTCTCGACAACGACCTGAAGACAGAGGGCAAGCGCCTACACAACACCGCCAACTTGAAGCAGCTACAACTATTGACAAATGAAGAGTGGGGGATGCTGACGAGGAAAATCATCAAAACGGCAGAAGCGAAACCGACATAATGAGACAGCAACGCGAAAACTGCTCCACACACACATGAGCAAAAACATAATATCAATGAGTGAGATACATCACATTGGGAATTATTGGTTTGAAATTTCACATTGGAAAACACTAACGTCCTAGGCATTCATTTGAGGTACAGTACACTGTTCTAGAAAATGCTACAACAAAATATATAGAAAGGTTCTTGACAAACAAGCTCTGAGAATGCTGAACATTTCGAGAAAAAAATATAAGATTTCAATTTTAATTTAAAATTTGCTTGAGTCACAATTTGAATCGCAACCACAATTTGCATTAAGAGCACGTTCGTTCTCAGCCAACGGATTACAGCAACGTGCATTTCTTGCACTGAATTGACCAATAGTAGCTCCAACACGTGCGTCGCGCTTCCACTTGTGCGCACTATTTGCAGAAATTTTCAAAAGTGCGTCTCTACGACGCACATTTGGAAAAGGCATTTTTTTATTTATTTTGTTCAAATAGACAGCATGCCAGACGAAATACTTTCACAGGGAGTTTAGATTCAATAATATCTTTACAACAAGTAAGCTTTTCAACAGTATTTTGTTTGGTTACTTTTTGGATAGCTGCAAAGGTTAGATTAGCCCTTTAACTGGTAAATGTTTTATTTATACTTAAAACAGCTGCAAACAGCTTACTGGTTGGAATGACCTGAAATAAGTTAAGAAAGAAAGAAAATTGTGGTCGGTTGAAAAAGGCAATGTGTGAAACAATTCACAGAATTTGCTGCCTGTGAATTGAAATTTATTGTCCTCGGTGTACATATACTTCTCTCTAAATTGTATTTAGATTTTGTGGTTATACATTTCTTTTAGACGACACCTTGGTATGATGAACACACCGTCAGGATGCTTGCCCCCTGCATCATACCAGAGCTCAAGCATCTCAAACAGGTTGGATGGAAATCTTGTGGATTTCTTAAATTTAGTTTTTTTTAATATATTAGGATTGTCAATAACCCAATAACCTCTACTACATTGAATTTACATTATGAGTAATCACTGAAGAATATGTGAGGCCATACAAGGCCGTGGGGGCATTACAGTGGGGAACAAACCGGGTGGTTTAGGACGGTAAAGGGACCAATGGGTAAATCAATGCTATACTATATAGAAGAAATGTTTGTGCACGAGTATGTAAAAACGATTGACCGACGGTCCACGATTGAAAATCATGTACAAAACCTATGGGAGGGCTTCCGAAAAGTACAAACAAAAGAGAGACAATATGGTGTCCATGGTGAAAGGTGTTTACACATGTGTATTGATGCGTTTGTATTGACCGGCAATCGTGGTTGTCGGACAAAAGAATTGGGAGGCAAACAATGGGTCCACGATTGACACAACGTCCACGATCTCAACTCGTGTACAAATCCTATTGCGATCATCCGAAAACGTTAGAGTACAAACAAAAGAGGTAAGACGGTCGGACAATGCCCCGTCCACGATTGCCAGTCTATACATGACTGTGTGAGTTAGTCTTGCATACGCACTGTGGACCTCCGAACAATATAGGTCCACACGATGCGGGAAGAGGTTACGGTTTGTGGACTTGCCCAGGTCCACAATCCGTTTTTCAGTTTCCGAAAAAGAGCGCTAGAGGAAAAACGGGTTAGAGTTATATATAGAAAAGATAGAAGGGACAGCTGAGAGGCCCAGAATCAAAATTTGAGGGTAAATTTGTTTTGGAGAAGCAAGAAAAATGAGTATTTAGTCAAAGTTTGTTAACTACACGAAGACAAAGGAATGTCCACAGTACGTATGTAAGGTAAAGCACAGTGAGTTTGTGGGTGTGGAACAATATTTAACAATAGGGTCTTTTATTGACACGATTGTTTGCAGTTCATATAAAAAATTTCAGGTTTTCTCTTTTTACAGTTTACAAGCACTAATTTTCTATTTTGCAGAATTTGAGTTCTTTAGTTCTTTCACAAGTCTACTGTGAGCCCTGAAAATGTAAAAACCTTTTGTTGGAAGTAAACAATAGGTCCCATTTTCACGTATTAAAAACACGATAAGTCCACTTTTCCCTGTGTCGAAACTATCACTTATCACATTTTGAAAAGAGGGCCTATTGTTTACTTTTCATGTTTTTCATTTCAACAAAAGGTTTTCATGTCTTCGGACCTTACAAGTCCAGTCACAAGTCCAGTCACAAGTCCAGTCACAAGTCCAGTCACAAGTCCAGTCACAAGTCCAGTCACAAGTCCAGTCACAAGTCCAGTCACAAGTCCAGTCACAAGTCCAGTCACAAGTCCAGTCACAAGTCCAGTCACAAGTCCAGTCACAAGTCCAGTCACAAGTCCAGTCACAAGTCCAGTCACAAGTCCAGTCACAAGTCCAGTCACAAGTCCAGTCACAAGTCCAGTCACAAGTCCAGTCACAAGTCCAGTCACAAGTCCAGTCACAAGTCCAGTCACAAGTTAAAGGATACAAAATGACAAAGGAATGTTTTTTGTCAAAGCTCATTTGAATGGCTTGTGATTTAAATTAGGACTGGGGGACTTACAAGGACAATGTGATGGACTTTCAAGGACTTGGGCTCAACTACATCCCTGCTATTTTGGCAATCTGTAATGTAAGAATGTCTTGCACTCCCTTTGTTTTCTGTTTTTAGATCAGCGTGGTTGGGCCCCGATACCTGACTGTGACCCTTGACACTGGCAATAACCTAGCTGCCCTGGAAGCAATCTTCAGGGCAGACGGCACGCTGTACGTCAAGCAACGCGCTGGTCATCTGTCCTATGCAGAGGACCCAAAGGTACCTAGGAATCGCCCAGCATACAGACAGTCTCAGTATGAGCTTCAATATATATATGTATGTCCTGAATTGTCAACATGAAATGCCAGTACGTCAAGCAATGCGCTAGTCATCTGTCCTATGCAGAGGACCCAAAGGTACCTAGGAATTACCCAGCATAAAGACAGTCTCTGTATGTACAGTGTACAGTACAGTGCATAGACAACCTGCTTACCTGGTTATTCTGAGGAGATGGTAGGATTGCTAGGGGGGACCTTACATGTAGCCCCCCAAACTCTCGTCAAGGCACCCCCTCCCTAAAAAATAAATTTAAAAAAATAAAAAATTAAATATGCAAATTGTTTGTAATAAACATGGTGGAAAATACTAGATAGTAGTAGCGACAGTTAGAAAGTGATGTCACATGCAAAGGGTCTATCCCCCTTAAACAAATATTGGCTCTAGAACTACGCCTGATGAAACTTGAAGTATTTATAGCATACATCAGGGGCCAATTTCATAAAACATGTAAGCACACAAATTTGCTTAGCACAAAAAAGTCTTGCTCAGTAAAAACAGGTTATCGGCCAAAACTCCACAAGCTTTCCATTCAAAGCAAAAAAAACTGAATACCAGTCACAAACAATAAACATCAACAGAAATGTTGGTTTGTAACCCTGTTTTTTCCAAGGAAGAATTTTGATGCTAAGCAAATTTTGATGCTTACATGTTTTATGAAATTGGCTCCTGGTTCTAAAAGTTAAAACACTTGAAATTGTGACATGGGAAGAAAAAAAACCAACCCTGACATAAAATGTATTGTCTCGTTCAAGGGTTACAAGAGTCTATTGGCACAGACCTTTACCCATGATGCATCATACCAGCAGTCCATGGACTCCGAGGTCATAAGGTCATTCACCTCTGACCTTGCCATTCTTGGGTTCTCCCGTCATTTCTGCCAGAGAGTGGAAGGCGGGGATGAGGTAAGTTTCCCTGATTTAGTTTTACACCTCCAAAAGCATTTAACAGAGTCTGCCATTGACACGCGTTTTTTATCTTCTTTTTTTTTTTTTTCAAAATGACAGCATTCCAGAAAGAATAATTTCACAGGGTATTTAGAGTCAATATCTTTACATTAACCAGTTGGCGCCGGGATTATTTTTAACGAAACTCGATCCGAGGCAGGCTCTGGCTGATAGTACTGGGAAGCAGACCCACGCATTTCCGGCCTTGCTCGCTGCTGACAGACATTTCCGGCCTTGCTCGTTTCAAGTTTATGCGTCATCCGTTTTGAATCTCAGAAAACTATGCATGTATATATGTGACCCGCTCCATCGAATTCAGGAATAAGTCGCAAAATGACTTTTTGAGATATGCATATGGTGAGAAAGGGAATTTTATAAGCTTTCTAATGATACCCATCACAAGTGTGTATCTGTTTAGGTTAACGAGTTATGGTCTGATGAAGATGACAGGTGTATATTTATTTGCCGAATCCACATTCCGAGAAAAACGGCTTTGAAATAAACAAAATTTACCAAAATCATACGGACAGCACACACAAATCCTCTTTAATATCTTTATTGATCGTTTTCACATACAAGACAATAATGACAATAATCTGTTATAACTACACTTCCTAAAAATACAATGTTCAGAAAATCGACTTGGTCACGATTTTCACCCATGCGTTCACTTCAACGGCCAATTGCGTAAAACGGCCTCAGTGACTTATTCCTGATTACGATGGAGCGGGTCACATATATCCTCCGGCGCGAACTGGTCAAGTTAGCTTTTGAAGAATAATTTGGTTGTTACTTTTTGGATACTTGCGAAAGGTATACTATCCCTTAAAATGTTATCACCCCTGTTTCTGTATGGCCTTTAAATTATTAGATTTTGTTTTTATTTGTGCGATATGTACCGTAGTTTTTTACGTCCTTTTAAATTAAACTTTCTCGCATATTTGATTAAATTTTCTTGTATACAGTTTTGTATTATTACAAATCCAGTGGAATCGGAATTGGGAGCAATTGTTTGTTTTTGTTGCCGACATTGTATCAGATAATATGTACATTCGTGTTTTCATGCCGACTAATTTATGTCATGTTTAACATGTTTAACATTTGAATCTCAATCTCAGTGTTCAGAGTCAGTCACTATACCTGCAGGGTCAAACTTCATTAACCGCTAAGGGCAAACATTTGCTTAGCATGACAATTCTTCCTTGGCACAAACAGATTTACAAACCAAATTTCAGGTGATATATATTGTTTGTGACTGGTAGTTGGCTGATTTTTGCTCAGCATAAAAAGTACACAGATTTTGCTGGTAACCTGAATATAGACTTTTTGTGCTAAACAAATGTTTGTGCTTAGCATCTTTTATCTTTGATCGATCTTTGAAACTGCTCCTTTTTATTTCCACATTTTTATTTGTTTGCTTTGTTTTGAAATTCAGTCGATGGAGACCTTGTTGGCATCGTTGCTGTATGAGTGCGTTACCAAGGAGAAACCATGGATACTGCAGTCTCTCATTGAAGTTCATCAGGTATTGGCCATCTCCTCATCAAAATGGAAAACAAACTACGGACACTTGCATCATAGTTAATAGTTCTTTTTTTTCTTTTCTTTTTTTCTCTATTGATGTAGACTTGTGGACAAGTCGTTAATGTTTCTCGCTGCTGGTGATAGTTGAGTTGCGGTGCATATAGTCGGGTCGCGGTGCATAATACTCGAGTCGCGGTGCATAATACTCTAAAGCGCGCCCTCGCGCGAGACTGCTGGCTCCTGACTATACTTCCCCATTAACGACTTGTGAAACCCGAATGCTGTACGTATTCATATATTCGAGCACGAATGCGATATACATTACGGTTGTCATAGAGACGATCATTGAGACAAGTCCATTTTATCTGAGGGTAGTAATAATTTCAGTTACTGTAAATGCAGGGTTCGACCTTAGCGGTCGCCCGGTCGCCAAATGCAAGTGAAACTTGCGGCGGGCGAGTGAAAACCCTACCCCCAGTCGCCCGCCGGGCGAGTCAAAATAAACGTGTATTTAATTACCTCATGCTGTGTAAAACCTGGCTGTGTGTAACCATGGAGGTAGGAAACAAAATACACGGGGGCGGCGGGCGAATTCGCCCTGGAAACACCTAAAGGAGCCACCGAAATAGGCAAAAAAATGCGATTTAAAAATAGGAAATGGTCCAAAATCACCCCCGTAAAATTTGCTGCACGACTACGAGCGGCCGCTCTCTCTGATCCTAGCGCCACTGCTAAGCAGCCGCGCCGGCATGCAGACCGGAGATCCAGAGCGCGCGGTCATGTACATGTACATGTACATAATAGTTTTGGCACTCAGCATCGTGCGCTGCATGCATGACGCGTACAACAGCAATAAAAAGCTGGCCTGTACTATGTGGCCGTTTTCTAAACGTTTGTTTCGTCTACGTTCCGGCTTCATGCAATTCACCATCCAAACTACACAGCGCGGAGCATACAAAATGACTGGAAAAAGACTAGGGGGTGTCGCAATTGAGCAATTAGGGATACCCCTCTCTGGGCACGCGATCGCTGGATGTGCTATGTACATGTATGCATGCAGTATATACTGTAGTGATATCGGCAAAGTAAACCTCGTGCGATATTGTGACTGTACTGGTTTGAAGTTTTCATAGATTGTTTGCGTGCCAATTAGTCCTGATCCAAGACCGAGCTAGCCGTTCATTTTGTTCCGCGGAGCGCCGTCCGTATCCAGGCTTAAAAATGGCTCATATCAGGTTTTGCTTTCAAGTAACACACGCAAAAACTGTAAACGAAAATTCCTTGAGACCTGCAAAATGTGGCGATTTCTGCCCGGTGTTTCGGACCCGGGAAAAGCGGGGTCGTCGAAATCAAACAAACGGGATCGTGAGGCGGACCAAGAGTACGAACATAAAAGACGGCGGGCTAGTGAAAAAACCTGCGGGCTAGTGAAAAGTCTGGTTCACTAGCCCGGCCGGCGAGTGAAAAAAAAAGTTAAGGGAAACCCCTGAAATGTACTGAATGCTTGTACTGGAGAGCAACTGTTGGGTGTGTTTTTGTGTGTTAACTGCTTTATTAGTTTACTGAATTAATAAATAATGTAAACTGATTACGGGTACCCGGCTCCAATTTGTATAAAATGTATGTGTTACTCATAAAAATGAACAATGCCTACTGTGAATAGTTATTGATCCGCTCCAGTCCTTAAACCCGATGCGTTTGAATATTCATAGATTTAACCAAATTGACGAATCAGATGCGTCCGTACGAAATCGGCTGAATTGCCTATAGGCCGTGCACAAACCGCTGTCGGGTTGTACAAGTCGTTAAATGAGACCGAAGCCATGCAGCACAGAGAGCAGTAGTCTCCCCTCGCCTGTGTCGCGAGGATTCGCTGGGGGGGGGGGTTTGAACGCTATCACCGCGACAAACATTTAACGACTTGTCCACAAGTCTACTATTGATGTTGCAAGTCATTTTACTTGGTGATTAAATGTCAAAAATCAATTTGTCAGAAAAAGATGTATTGATGACATTACGTGCTGTTTATCGCCACCACTGTACATACACAAGCAGTTTTCCACTCTGTGGCTTCAGAAAAAAATCCCCTGTATAGCAATCATCTATCATCAATCATCTATTATTCTCCACTGGCACGACTGACAGGGCTGAAGCTGCACTTTGTACCGTCGTTTGGTCGAAAAAAACAAAACTTTATGTCGACATTTGGCACATAAAACGTATAGCTAGCGTCGAGCGGGGACCCCTCTAAAAACTGAAATGTCGTCTGGTAAACATTTAGTGATGTCATCAATACACGCCTATTGAAAGTGTTTATTTTGATTTCCTAATTGTCCTAGGTGATTACTAGCCTGGTAGGCAGACCGGACACCCACACACTGTGGCAGATCAAACTGCTACTAGCTTACTACAACCAGGCACACCACAGGATAGCGGCTAGCAACCGTGGGTGCTCCCAGGCTAAAGGACTGCTGTTGAATGCCGAGATGGGTATCAAAATGAAATGTAGAGTTGAGAACTGTCTGGATGCTTGGCTTACGGGTAAGGGCAGCACTGATAAGGGGTGTGCATTACAGACAGGGATGTAGTCCATCACAAGTAAGGCTGTCAGTTTCCGGTTATTAAATTAACCGTGTAACCGTATGTTTTACGGTTACGGTTAACCGTAACCGTAACCAATGTAAAAATAAATTAAAAAATAATAATTAAAAAGAAATTAAAAAAAAAAATTAATACAAAAAAAATAAATTAAAAAAAATCTACGGACCTGTAATTAGCGCTGCTAATTTGCGCAGTTCTGCGATTGCTAATTGTCTGCATCAATTTGTGTAATGTAGGCCGACTATGGATGTTAGATAAGCTATCAGTCCATACACAATTTAATCAGTTGTACATTTGTGACCTGCTCCAACGAAACCATCCCTTTTCCCAACCAAAGCTCCTACGAAACCCGGACAAAGTTCACAATTGGTAGGTTTTGTTTATTTATTTTTTTAAAATAAAAATTAAAAAAAAAAAAAAAAAAAAAAGGTTAACCGAACCGGAAAAATGTAACCGTTTGAACGGTCGGTTAACCGTGTAACCGTGTAACCGTTGCAGGCCTAATCACAAGTCCATCACAAGTCCATCACAAGTCCATCACAAGTCCTATTCAAATCAGCTTTGACAAAAGCATTTCTTTGTTATTGTTCATCCAGTTACTTGTGACTGGCTTTATGAAGGGACTTGTGACTGGCTTCGCGAAGGGACTTGTGAACTGACTTGCAGGGACTCGACTACAACCCTGATTACAGAGTTGTAACGAGTCGCTGATTTTTGTGAGTTGAGTCACTTTACAAAAGTGATTCGAGTCGAGTCATTAGGGCAAGAAGGGCGAGTCAATCACAGTGTGTACTCGAGTCGGGTCGAGTATTTAGCTCAAGTCAATTCGAGTCACAAATATTTGAGCACTATACAATAAATCAAGACATGCTACAGAAACACAAGGTGGGAGTTCACGACACGGGGTATGTTTGTTGTATCATGGAGGAAAGAGAATAGACGGCTGCAGCTAATATGTGTACCATTTAAGAACATAACACGAACATAAACCGGCACTGGCATAAGTCATTGCAGAAAGAATTAAGAGATGTCAGTGATCCTAAATTGATTAAAAATCTTACCTCATGCTGTGTAAAACCTGGCTGTGTGTAACCATGGAGGTAGGAAACAAAATACACGGGGGCGGCGGGCGAATTCGCCCTGGAAACACCTAAAGGAGCCACCGAAATAGGCAAAAAAATGCGATTTAAAAATAGGAAATGGTCCAAAATCACCCCCGTAAAAATTGGTAGGTTTTGTTTATTTATTTTTTTAAAATAAAAATTAAAAAAAAAAAAAAAAAAAAAAGGTTAACCGAACCGGAAAAATGTAACCGTTTGAACGGTCGGTTAACCGTGTAACCGTGTAACCGTTGCAGGCCTAATCACAAGTCCATCACAAGTCCATCACAAGTCCATCACAAGTCCTATTCAAATCAGCTTTGACAAAAGCATTTCTTTGTTATTGTTCATCCAGTTACTTGTGACTGGCTTTATGAAGGGACTTGTGACTGGCTTCGCGAAGGGACTTGTGAACTGACTTGCAGGGACTCGACTACAACCCTGATTACAGAGTTGTAACGAGTCGCTGATTTTTGTGAGTTGAGTCACTTTACAAAAGTGATTCGAGTCGAGTCATTAGGGCAAGAAGGGCGAGTCAATCACAGTGTGTACTCGAGTCGGGTCGAGTATTTAGCTCAAGTCAATTCGAGTCACAAATATTTGAGCACTATACAATAAATCAAGACATGCTACAGAAACACAAGGTGGGAGTTCACGACACGGGGTATGTTTGTTGTATCATGGAGGAAAGAGAATAGACGGCTGCAGCTAATATGTGTACCATTTAAGAACATAACACGAACATAAACCGGCACTGGCATAAGTCATTGCAGAAAGAATTAAGAGATGTCAGTGATCCTAAATTGATTAAAAATCTATTTTTAAGTTATTGAAAAAATAGTGTATGTCATTAGTTTCTCACAAAAAATCTGTTAAAATAGGCATTTTTTACAAAAATAAATTTGGGAAACATACAAATAGTCCTTTAAAGGATTTCGAAACTGTTTTTAGATCGCACCCTTACTAAAACACCTGTCCCCCAAGTTTGCATAAGTACCCCTACTACCATACAAGAATCCACTAGCTGAATTAAGACCGGACTGTGTCCTTAATCCCTTGTAGCCTCTTTGTATTTCTCTCCAGCAGACAACCAAGCCCAATTGATGGCATACCTATCTCAAGGTACACTCCCTGAAGCCAGCGAGAGCCGCAGGCAACTAGCCAAATTCTTAGTGTACTATGACATTCCTTCTTCATTGCAGCTAGCTGGGTTGCCACTCCAAGGTAAGTAAGCCTGTGTCCGAATTACTTGGGGCTGCAGCCACTTTACAGATTTGTGTGTAATTTCAAGCCGTAGCTAAGTGATTTGGACACGGACTAACCTTAAAGGAAACAAGCAGTCTAACATCTTCATTACGCATTTTTTGTTTTAAATCAATAGATTTATGTGTATAAAATGTGAATAAAAAGCAAAACTGGTTCTAGTGTACGTTTAGTGTGGTAATTTGCCGTCCAGAAATTGAGCCCCCCTTTTTAAATTTTGCGGCCACTCAAAATGAGTGACGTAAATCGAGTCAGAACCCGGACAAATTATCGATAGTCGGTACGCGACGTCTAGGTACGAGACGGGTTCGCGTGGCCACGTACGCGCACATTGTTGTGAGTACAAGAGTGTACGAATCCCGTACGCCTTGTGCACACGTACGTATGTAAACGCGATCACCCACACGCACGCTGTCCAAAGCAAAGGATACCGTACAAAGTACATGTACATGTACAGTAATCGGCGCGGACTAAACATGGACGATCGTGAAAGTTCTTCGTCGGTTTTTAGTGAATCTGACGAAAACAGTACAGATTCGTCTGATTGGAATATCGTTGGGACAGCATCTGACTTCAGCATGTTTTGTAAGGGCATGCCAAAGTTGCTGTACAGACCAGTGTCGAAGCACGACCGCTCAAAATGGTCGCTGCAGATCGGGCCGAAAAATCACTAGGCCCGGCGGGATCACTTCGCTCTGGTAAGCTTTACTTTGGCTGTCCAAATCCTCCGATATTTAGGATCAGCCGGAAACAAATGAAGGCTTACTCTATCCTTGGTAGTTTTGCTACACCCAGCAGCTACACATCTAGTCGACATGACTGAAAACAGTTGTATTTTTACCCTGATTTAGAATAAAAAACCGGCATGGTAAACTCGTAGACAAAGACTTGTTGCATGCAATGCGCGCATAATGCAAGCCAGGCCCGGGTAGCGCACCCCCGCAGCGAGGCAATTCTCTGCCTCGATTTTTGTCATACCCCACGCGAAGTTTTATGTTAATGAGGCTTCCCTTTGAGGGGCGGAGTGGTATGACTAAACATTTTCAAAAATTATTTTCTCCCATTTATCACAGATAATAAACACAACCTCACACATAATGTTGTTGTCAATATGATACTTTATTGATTTAAGCAAAAAAAAACCTTATTACATGTTTCCTTTAACCATTTCGCGCCGGGATTATATTTACATCATCGAGGGGGATTATTTTTAACGAAACTTGATCCGAGGCGGGTTCAGGCTGATAGTACCGCAAAGCATACCCACGCATTTTTGGCCTTGCTCGCTGCTTACAAACATTTCCGGCCTTGCTCGTGGCGTGTTTATGCATCATCCGTTTTGAATCTGGGGAACACCTTGCGTTTATATACGTCATCCGGCGCGAACTGATTAAACAACCCTTTTCTGATTTCATAGCATAAACTGTGGCCTCTATTAAGCAGAAATTGGCCCCAGCTAATTGAGCCAACCCAGGTATAAATAAAAAGTGCATGAAATTGGAGGCTGGTAACCCGTGTTTTCTGTAAATTAGCAGTCCTATGAGTCCCTGCAAGTCCATCACAACTCCTTCAGTCTCAAGTCAAGTCACTAGCTATTTAAATTAACTATTTTAAAAGCAGTCCTGTTTAATAATAATATTATAAATTTAAAAAAAAATATATAATATAACCTCTAAATAGGCACTTGGGGAGACAATCCCATAGAGATGTACACAAACTTAAAACAGTCCTAACTTGTTTACCCTAACCCTTTTCTCTAAGATCTTCGGAATTTATGCTATTTAGACCAAAATCTGTCAATCTAGGGAAAAAATAACTCCCAAATATCGTTTTTTAGGGTAGCTAGGGGAGACACTGAAATGTCTCCCTAAGTGCCACTGTCTCCTTATTACCTAAAAACTTACGCTAATTTGTCTCCCCAAGTGCCTATTTGGAATAATTAATGTAATAATAATAACAAATATTAGTGTTTTAGTTATGAACCCAACGGGGTAGGCCGCACTGGAAAGTGGTGGGAGCAGGGTTATAGAGTTCCTACAATAGCTTAGCCTTGGCTCCAATTTAAACTTGACTTTGGTCTTTTCTTCTCTGTCCACAGAGTGCGACTCCCTGCCGCGTCTACATGGCATCCTCAAGGACTACAATCTCCCCGTGTCGGCATTGATGAGACTGGTTAGGATCTTCCAATCGGCCAGGTGACACCCACTGACCCACAGTCGAACCTTCCATATGAACTGTGGACATTTGTGATTGCTGCTTACAATTACATTATTACCTCGTTCATCCGGCCCTGGACCACGCGGCTGTCGATATAGGCACTTAATCGGGCTCGACCCTCTCAGCTATCGACTTATACTCCTGAGTAGCGAGAGACAATTGTAGTTAAGTGTCTTGCCCAAGGGCATAAACACCATGTTCCTGGCAGGGTTCAAACCCACGCACCATTGTACATGAGTCGATACCGTAACCACTGGCCGTGGCAATTCTAAGCCCATTTTTCCTCTAAAGCTCTTTTTTTTTTTTGAAAGAGAGAAACGAACTGTGGACGTGTGCAAGTCCACAGTCTGTAACCTTTTCCTGCATCCTGTGGACATCAATTGTTTGGATGTTCACAGTACGTATGGCATGTTGATACACAGCAGTTTAGTCACTGTCTGGTCTAGCTTATACTGTCATTGCGGACTGCTCATTCAGCTCATGTGAATGCAAGAAAACATGGATATGGGTCATTCCGTGAGGTTTACACACAGTGTGAAATGTTGCTACATTTCTAGTTTTCATGCCATCTGTCAGCTAAGTTATCTGAAAATTTATTCCTGTTAGTTTGTCTTGAATGTTGGACAGAATTAGGTAGTTTAGTTTAGCGGTAAAACCTGCCGGTCTAGGAAAATATGCATATGTAGACGGCTCTACAGCTAAGTATTCATTCATAGACCTCATCCACACTTCTGTTGGGGGGAATTTCCTAAAACATTTAGGACTCTAATGTAACACTGTCTCTTTATATGCTTTTACAACTTTTTGTATGGTTGCAATATTTATTGTACAAACCTCTGCATACCAATGACCACAAAATGAAACCGTACTTATTTTTATAAGGTTATTGTAGATAAATGACAAGGGATGTGTTAAAAATATCTGTTTTGGTGTGAAAATTGTCAAACCAAAGCTTTTATGGGGTCCATTTTGTGTGTTGTACTTAAAGTTAGGATACACCATTTGCAGATATCGAAAATATTTATTACCGAATTATTAAGAAATGTCTCACTCATTTGAAAGTAAATAATGATTCTAGGCATTTTGTAAAACTTCAGAAAAGTCAGTTAAACGGTATTTACTATAAAATACAATTCCCCGAATCATCCATTCACGATAATTCAAGCAATACCAATGGTGTATCCTACCTTTAAACATGTGTTAAAACTGTGTAGTGATATACATGTAGTGAAGTTGCCTCACAACAGATACCATGTTCCAACGTGTTACCCATATAAAGGGCTCCCCCCCCCCCCCCCCCCCCATTTTGTGCGCAAAACTTTGTGTTGGAACCAGTTTTCTATCGCCCTAAGCTTTTAATTATGTTATAAACATGTCTTGGATATCTCGTGGTCACATTTGAGCAAAATCGGCAATAAATTGGCTGCAAAGTCATTGTTTGGATTCTGCAACTTTAATTTATGTTCATGTGCTACATAACCCATATACTACATATACTATTCATGTTGTTGGGAACTAAACTCTTTACTTTGTCTATTAAAGGTAGGATACACCATTTGCAGATATCGAAAAAATGTACTACTGAATTATTTAGAAATATCTTACTCATCTGAAAGTAAATAATGATTCTAGGCATCCAGCAAAATGATTGCGCTAGATATCCTGTAATTATTCTGAAAAATACAGACAGATTAGTTAAACGATATTTACTATAAAATACAACCCCCCAAATCCACCCATTCATGATAATTCAAGCAATTACCAATGGTGTATCCTACCTTTAAATGAACTCCATTGCTTTTAGTAATACAGGCTCGTATATTAGAGTTCAACTGTTTCAAGGTTTATGCATAAAAATAAATGCATATAAACGAGAATTGTTGTGCATAATACAGGCATGAGATTTTTTCGACTTTTATCTGAATTTATACTTTTTGAACCTCCGAAAAAGACATTATTAGTGTATAAAATGTGCATTTTTCAGACATTATATCAATTTTCAGACATTTTCCCAAATTAAAATGTTCATCCCTGATAATTGGGAATGGGTTTTTAGTCCACTTTGTTTAATATTGAGATAGAAAATGAGAAGATAATCATCGGTGCATCTAGAATTAACAAAAGTACTTGTCAGAGTCAACAGACATGAAAGAAATGGACTCCAAGGGTAAAGAATGACCCTTTCACAATGACAAATATATTTTCAGATCTGATCGATTGAAAAGATTGTTTTGATCCCTAAATAATATTTAATACAGGTTTTGTCATTTTCTTTCCATAGCATCTGATGAAGCACTACAATTGTAAATCTTCATTTCTGTTCAAAGACATGTTGAATATAACTGGGAAAAAGCAAATTTCCCAAAATTGTAAAAGACCAATGCATTAAACTACAGAGTTGTGCCATATCAAATGAAAGCTTATTTTCTGCTTTTTCTGACCAACTTTAAAATTGAAAACCTTGTTAATACATCGGACTCATTTTTGCAGAGTGGGTCTCATGAAGTAAAAATCAACGTGGGATTGCAACATTATTTGCCGCGCCTGGTGCTGCTGTCATTTAAGAAAAGTTGAATTTGTGTATCGATTTCCAATGATGGTAAGCCGAACATTATTTTTTCAAATACTGCCCTAAATTTAGTCTACATTTGGTTTGCAACCGGTCCGGTTACACATTCGTGAATGGGAACAAGCCAGCAAAGTCTGGTTCCTCTAAATTGCACTCTTTCCTCAAAAATATATTTTTTATATTTTATTATAGCTTCTATAAAAGAAAAACCTAAATCGGGTTGATGTAACAATATTTGCTATAAAATACTAACCCCAAATCCATTATTTTCTAAAAACTACAGCAAACGCAAATGCTGTATATCTAGTAAGAATTGACCCAGTAAGAATTGACAAGGACCCTGATTTGTGTTGTTAACAGGCACATTTTAGTAGCATTGTGTTTATTGGGGCTGAAACTTGCAATAAATACAATAAATGCCATACAATTTAATTCAACCAAAACCAACCTTGGGGGAAATATGTGAATTGATTGAAAACAAAAAGATGCGCACTTTATATTAAAAGGCACGTATTTCCAAAACCTAAGTGAAATTGTAGCCTTTAAAAAATAGGAAAACAATTTTCAAAAAAGCCTTGTATGTCATTATTGCTGTCATCAAAATACTAAACTGCATCTGCCCTCCAACACTTTTTGAGATTTGAGGGAAGAGATGACCCTAATATATACCATTGCACCGGATTTATTATTTGTATATTAAACAAAAATATAAAGTAGAACTATGTACAATTTAAAAAAAAACATCAGAAACAGAATTTCTGAAAGGCAATAACATTCCGCCAGTACAATGACCACCATAAAGGAGGGGTGGTTCTCTCCGTCCCATTTCTTGCTAATATTGAATCTTGTGATGCAAATTACCACTTTTGAAACATTTTGGTTGCAATAAATACCCAGCAAGGCATGGGACCGACGAACTCCCCTACACCTATACACTCTCTAGACTATTGTTAACTAACGCAACCCCCCCCCCCAAAAAAAAAAAATTAAAAAAATTAAAAAAAAAATCCCTGAGAAACCAGTATAAATACATGTTGGTGAAGGGCCACAAATCTAACATTGTATTCCTGAATCCTGTAATATTACATATTTCACTCCCTAGGGGTTTAGGGCTAATATACAATACCTAAAAGAACTATTTATAGTAGGGGGCGATTTCAAGAAACGCTAAGATGCGTGAAGAGTAACTCGTCCTAACTCGCGACTCGTTCTAGGATTTCACCAAAGTTAAGACGCGTTCAACCCGTCTTAATTTCCTTAGCAACGCTGCTGAACTCGTCCTTAAAGGCCCGGTCACACAGCCTTTCGCGTCTGTATCGCGGGTAAAATTTCGCAATTTTTTTTTGCCCGCGGTTGCCCGTGGTGGAAAATGTGCAAAATTGGCTTACCCGCGGTTTACCCGTGGTATGCCCGCAGAACAGACGCCGGCGACTGTTCCGCGTCCTTATCGCGGGTGAAGCGCGGCGGTACCGCGGCCTACCACGGGTATAATAAAGCAGCCGAACCGGGCTGTAGAAATCATAATCATAATCATTGACGTCTGGAGCACAACTGACGAATGCTCGGCAAATCGCGCTTTTTATATACCTAAAATCAGACGTTGTACGGACGCGATTAGGCCGTGGACAATCGTATTTGGGACGTGTACAAGACGCAATTGAACGTGATTAGGCCGGTATTGGGGCGCGCTGTTTACGCGGAGAAAGGCGTTTGTCCGTGCTTACACGCGGTACACACGCTAATGCACGTGATAACAACGCGGTACAGACGCGGAACAAACGTGCTATGACCGTGCTCCACCCGCGATTACCCGCGAAAATTTCGCGTCCTACCGCGTGTAACCACGTCTTAACCGCGGCCGTAGCACGTCCTAGCACGTTCGTTCCGCGTCTGTACCGCGTCTTTACCGCGTGTGTACCACGTGTACCGCCCGCGATTACCCGCGGTCTAAATTTTTGGGCAGCCCAAAACTTTTTCGCGCGGCCAACCGCGTGTGAATTTCTTACCGCGTGTAACGACGGGTAAAGTAAAGGCCTTAAAGGCCCGGTCACACAGCCCTCCACGGGCGTATCGCGGCCGAATCACGGCAAAAAATTTCTGCCCGTGAAGCAGACGCTGTTGGACGCTTTGAGGTCGCGATAAAGACGCGATACAGCCGTACTTTACCCGTCGTTACACGCGGTAAGAAATTCACACGCGGTTGGCCGCGCGAAAAAGTTTTGGGCTGCCCAAACATTTAGACCGCGGGTAATCGCGGGCGGTACACGTGGTACACACGCGGTAAAGACGCGGTACAGACGCGGAACGAACGTGCTAGGACGTGCTACGGCCGCGGTTAAGACGTGGTTACACGCGGTAGGACGCGAAATTTTCGCGGGTAATCGCGGGTGGAGCACGGTCATAGCACGTTTGTTCCGCGTCTGTACCGCGTTGTTATCACGTGCATTAGCGTGTGTACCGCGTGTAAGCACGGACAAACGCCTTTCTCCGCGTAAACAGCGCGCCCCAATACCGGCCTAATCACGTTCAATTGCGTCTTGTACACGTCCCAAATACGATTGTCCACGGCCTAATCGCGTCCGTACAACGTCTGATTTTAGGTATATAAAAAGCGCGATTTGCCGAGCATTCGTCAGTTGTGCTCCAGACGTCAATGATTATGATTATGATTTCTACAGCCCGGTTCGGCTGCTTTATTATACCCGTGGTAGGCCGCGGTACCGCCGCGCTTCACCCGCGATAAGGACGCGGAACAGTCGCCGGCGTCTGTTCCGCGGGCATACCACGGGTAAACCGCGGGTAAGCCAATTTTGCACATTTTCCAGAACGGGCAACCGCGGGCAAAAAAAAATTGCGAAATTTTACCCGCGATACAGACGCGAAAGGCTGTGTGACCGGGCCTTAACTTAAGATCGGTCCGAGGGTCGTCTTATCTCATTTATACGTGCGTTAATCTGTATATCGTCTGGCAACATTGCATTATCTTCTCTTAAAAACCAAATGTCGGCCTAGAGTTATAGTTTCGAAGGCGAAACGGGTATAAACAAGATTTTTGATACGTGTGTATGAATTATTTATACGCCAACAACTAGTTAGCCTTTTGACAAGGCCTCGTGACTCTGGCTAAGCGGCTGAGATGAGTCTAGATACCTGGGGTGAACGCGCGACCGAGTGACGAATGTCACGAGGCCTTTTGCAATGTAGGTTTCACTGCTCGGCATGAATTATTCATAGATACATATTAGCATGCCAATACGCCCAATCAGAACGGCGATCTCCCAGTTGGTTTCGTTCGTGATTCGTTCAATATCAAAGCATGTAAGAAAAGGTAAAAAAACGTAAATAAATGTTGCTTCTGAGTTGAATATATGAATGATAAATACAAGATATCACATTTAAATCTATTTTACATGCAAAATTGCAATAAATTAGGAAGCAACTAATGATTTGAACTAAATATTGTAAGTGACATGATTGGACATTCCCTGTTTGTAAAATGAACTAGTCCAACTCAATATAAGCTGACGTCACGCAGAGATACGTTCGCTGATTGGACGCTACCATTTCGGTAGCGATTCCAGTTGGAAACAAAGGTTAACATAAGAAATCCAAACCAGATTGATAAAGGCCACTTGTCTGGGCAATTCGCACTGGCGTTCACTCAGGTTTTCGCGATTAGTCTCTTTTTAGTCGCTCGGCCTCTATCAGACATGTGGCCTTGTTTAAAGGCTAACAACTAGTCGACTCTGTCGTATAGAACATGCATTGTATTTTCTGGTGAAAGTTCGTGTTTTATGCACGCGCGTGCGCGGGAAGTTGGTTTGAGCGTTTCTTTTCAACGACTGTTTTCTCTATAGTGGTAAAACAGCCATCAAATTGGTAGTTGTGATGCGTCTTTCATAAGATGGGTTTAGTTAAATCGATCTTGGGACACGTCTTAGCCAAAATCGATCCTTGAGCTGGGACTCGTCCTAAGTCCTAAGATGAGTCGCAAGATAAGATCGTGAAATCGGCCCCAATGTTCTTCTTATTGTGTTATCACGGATCCTGCTGGCTGACAGTTTGGGTTTTAAGAGTAAATTCTGGCAGTTTGAGGCAAACTTTCCCTGATTTTGCTGCTTCTGGTGATTCAAGGAGAGATTGTTTCTGCTGCAAATCCTCCCGGTCTAGTTCCTCCCGGTCTAGTTCCCCGCCTTCTTCAGAGAGTGATTGTAACGATTCCGCACCCAATTTCCAGGGCAATGGTGGCACCTCCGAAAACTGGGGATTAAAAACGAAAATTGAGGAATTGGCATGATGTGATTTTGCATTCAAAGCGGACACGGCCAAAAGCCAAACATTTGATTTCAACAAAAGATTTCCAAAATCAAATTCAAATGCTTCAAATTTACATCCTAGGTCGTAAAGATCAGAAAAACAACATAATAATGATCCTTTCTTTGATTTTGTCCGCAATACTTTCCTCCATTATTGATGGTATGAACCTTGCACAGGTCTGTGTTACAGGCAACAAGCACGAATTCGTGCAGGCGCCTCGCGCGTCGTTGTGTATTGATTGGTCTAGTTCAAAATGCACAAGATTACCCAGACTATTCTCTCTCGTGTTCATTTCCTTTATGGCATGTTCAAAAGGCACTGTTAGACTACAACCAAAATGACACCGTCGTGCGACTTTGGTTGTCAATTTGGTTGCTATCTTTACCAAGAAGTTCCTGGATGTCGATTTTGGCACAGCAACGCTCTATATAAGCACTTAAAGAGCTACCATCTGTGATGGATCATGCGGCTAATAATTTGAAGTAACGTCATATAATGACGTCATGATAACGACGTCATGATAACTCTTTGTTTTCATTTCTGTACTGTCCAATGACAATCAAACATATTTAGGTACCAGCTTTCGTTAACAACCACTATCTCTAGTTTTAAGGTTGTTACATGAATAGACCTGTAAACAACTAAATTGTTCAAAAATACAAAACAAACAGCTTGTGTTTCTTATTTGTACTTGAATGTGAACTTCTCTTTCACGCTGTTTACGTGGAATTTCCCATTAGTTTGTTCATGTGCGAATAACGATTTTCAATACATACACACACAAAATGTTACGTTCCATACTGTGGACATTCTTTGGATTTGTGTAGTTAAGAAAACAGTGGCTAAATACTCATTTTTCTCGCTTCCAGTGAATGTTTTCAACCCACATTTTTGATTCTGTGCCCTTCATTTTTCTGCAGATAACCCTGACCCAATTTTTTCATTAAACTTAAGGTAGGATACACCATTTGCAGATATCGAAAAAAATTACTACCGAATTATTAAGAAATATCTTACTCATCTGAAAGTAAATAATGATTTTAGGCATCCAGCAAAATGATTGCGCTAGATATCCTGTAATTATTCTGAAAAATATGATTCTATAAAGAAAAATTCGCGATCGCCGGATGGCGATCGCAAAAAAACACAAATAACATAAGAATAACTGCTCGACGCCGGTTAAAAACAAACGCTGTTTTTCGTGCTTTTCTCAGCATCCATGATTGTAAAACTTTGGACAGGTCAGTTAAACGGTATTTACTATAAAATGCAACCCCCTAAATCTACCCATTCATTATAATTCAAGCAATTACCAATGGTGTATCCTATCTTTAAAGCTTTTTTTCAAATGGCGGAGCGGACTATAAACGTGTGCAAGTCCACAATCCGTTACCTCTTCCCTCATCCTATGGACGTCCTTTGTTCACGGGTCTAGAGTCTACCTTTGTGTGAGCTTACCCACTGGATGGCCAGGAACAAGACGAGAAACACGGCACAGGACACTGCATAAATGATGAACGTCCACGGAGCCCCGAATCGGGTTACCAGCAGCCCCGTTAGGAAGTACCCCACCCCGTTACCCAGGCCGTGGTATGTGGAGATAAGGACACCTTGCATTGTACCGCTGTTCTCCGACGAAATCGCCTCGCTCATGTAGGATACGCAGGTCGCCCATGTCATTATGTAGCATAATCCTGTTCATATATTTGGTTTGGTTTGGGTTTTTTTAAAGGTAGTATATACACTATTTGCATTAACTGTATTTGTTGAAGATGAATGAGTTAGGGGATTGATATTGTACCTTATTGCAGGGATGTAGTCGAGTCCATCGTAAGTCGCAAGTCCATCACAAGTCCTTCAGTTCCAATTTAAATCACAAGCTATTCAAATCAACTTTGACAAAGGCATTCCTTTGTCATTGTTCATCCAGTTACTTGTGACTGCCTTTATGAAGGGACTTGTGACTGGCTTCACGAAAGGACTTGTGAAAGGACTTGCAGGGACTCGACTACAATCCTGCCTTATTATAAGACGGCTGTGTTTTCAAGTTTTGTGTTCATAGAGGCTTGAAAAAACCAAGACAAACATTGATATTTTTGTAGTCTGGTTCATTTACTTCCTTCAGGCAAAACAGAGCAATTTATAGACGTCAGGGAATTATTAGACTATAGAAACCACTAGTTAAGACATAAACAGGTCAAAAGAAATAAGTCCCCCTGGGAAATGTGCATTTTTCTGGAAAACAGTTAGGCTCAGTTAGGCTCCTTAACCTGTTACAAAAATGTAAAATATAGTCTGAAATGTTACACATTTATTGTGCAATAAAGTTTCACCCAACAGTTAACCTTCGCCTTGAAATATGCTGCCATTTATTAAATGTGATGACCAATAGAAAATGACACTTTCTTGCATAGGGATTGGACAAATGGAGAAAATCATGTTTTTTACGGGAAAAAAAATATTATTTCCTCACTTCAATTAATTTTCCTAGAGACAGTGTAAAAATGTAAACATGCATTTAACGTTGTTGTTTTTGTTTTAAATTTTCTAAATTTACGAAGTACAGTAAATTAGAGTCACCCAAACAAAACAATTTTTGTAAAGCATAAAGGTTTTGTGAAAATGAAAAGTTGGTATTTTGGGGGGTCCTTTCGTTTCAGTAATGAAATTAAAAACAAAAACAAAAACATTAAATGCATGTTTACATTTGTACACTTGAAAATTAATTGAAGTGAGGAAAGAATATTAAAAAATTCTGTAAAAACAAGATTTTCTCCATTTGTCCAATCCCTATGCAAGAAAGTGTCATTTTTTATTGGTCATCACATTCAATAAATGGCAGCATTTCAAGGCGAAGGTAAACTTTATTGCACAATAAATGTGTAACATTTCAGACTACATTTTACATTTTTGTAACAGGTTAAGGAGCCTAACTGCCTTCCAGAAAAATGCACCTTTCCCAGGGGGGACTTATTTATTTTGACCTGTTTAGTTGGTTTGTACCCCTTTCACGGATGTGTGTACTGTAAATAAGATGTAGACAAACTAAATTTATTCTATTGGGGGCAGTGTGAAAATAGTCGGATTATTTCTTCAACGATTGCCTTGCACCTTAATTTACCTTGCACTGGCTCGACGAATATCATTATCCAGGGTACTTTGATCAGATAGTAAAGACAAAATCGGACGATGTAGAGAAATAACCCCAGAGCCAACAGCGCCACGTGGCCAAATTTGAGGATGGCCCAACCACTCAGGAACCCAGAACCGAACTCAAAAATGCACTGTACGGCCACGAGAACGCCCAACAGACTTTGCGTAGCACCTGAATAACAACAAATCAATAATCGCAAATCATAGTTTGTTCGATATATTTGAATGTATTCAGCAAATCATTTGAAGGTAGTATACACCATTTGTGACCCAGCACGAGTAAAATTAATGAGACACTTTGAGGCAAAAATAAAATTTGAGATTTTGATTTCATCATTTAAAGCTAAACAAGCTTTAAATGATAAAATCAAAATCTAAATTTTCATTTTTGCCTCAAAGTGTCTTATTTACTCGTGCTGGGTCACATTTGCTTTTGCTGTAATTTTCGAAAATAGCTGGGTTAGGGGGTTTGTAGTTTAAAGTTATAGTAAACATTCTGATGCTGCCCTGTTTAAAGGTTTGTGTTCATAGAAACTGGAAAAACCAAGAAACAAAGTGCTGTTCTTGCAGTCTGGGCAGTCAGTAGAAGTTGAAAATTTGAAGAAAAGAAATGGTGCTTAATTAACAAGATTAAACTTTCTGCTATCAGGCTTCAGTATATGGTAATTTGTTGAAATCTGCAGTGGGGACATATTCAAACAATTTTTGACCTATTCAGACGAATTCAATAAATTGGAGACAATGTTTGAAAATAGTCAATTTATTACAATGATTGCCGGCCGGCAAAATTCCACTTTTTGTTTAAAACCACATCAAATCAGGTGCCGTGATTTTACAGGATGCTTGAGACTGTTATCACTTAGTCAGTTAAGGTATTTCATAATAATTCAGTAGTTTTGATTTTAATGTTTGCAAATGGTGTATACTACCTTGAAGACATGATAGGGTCATTTACTTTTCGTGCATTTTAATAACACCACACTTAATCAAAAAAAGAATGTCCAAAACTCAACCTGTTGAAGTTTCAGCTCAGTGGATACTACACTTGCTGAGAGGACAGTGGGAGAAAAACAACAAACGTGCACAGTCGTTTGATTGTGAAGCACGATTAAATCTTTAGCACCTAGACGTCTTGATATTAGTCAGACAGACGGCCTATACCCAGCACGATATGTGGCTGAGGGGTACCCCCCTCTTATCCCTATACTTTATACGCACTCAACACTATTGTAACCTAACCCACCCCCCTTGAAACCTAAAAGGAATTCCTGAGATTCCGGGAACACAATGGTCAACACAAAAGAGGGGGGGTTTTCTCTGCCACATATCGTGCTTCATATGAGACGGCCGGGTGAACAATTGTTCAAAATGATAAAAGCATGGAATTTGGCACACAACCATAGTTAGCTATATGAGAAAGATATTTAGCTATACGGTGGGCCGTATGAATAAAAAAACTAGCATTTGCTTTTACTACCAATTGTTAAGCTTTTACTACCAATTGTTAAGCTTTTACTTGCATCTGTATGAATAAAAATGAAGCAAAAGGTTTTACTGTAAAGTATTTGCTAAAGACTAAAGGTATTTACTTTTTAATTTTCAGCATTTGCTAGAATATTAGTATTTGCTCCATTTGGTATGAATAAAAATGAGTGAATGCTTCAGATTTGCAGTATTTACTCGTCAATTTTCAAGGTTGGTTCGGGGCTACCTTGAAAAAAGAGAAGAAATACTAATATTAAAAATAGGAGCTTTCGTATATGTGGTTAGGCAGGAAAATGTATGAACATGGAAGATGGAGTGTCTAGGATTAAAATACAAACAGTTGTACTGAATTTTGGGAAGGAAATGAGACGTAGATGGCCGATAATTTCTTTGCAATATTCCCGAGACAGAAAAAGGCATGCGACTGCGAAGCAGCAACTTGAGGTTCCGATTTCATCTTGACACCCCCGTCAGCGTGGTCGCACATCAACGTTTGTTTATGGTGTAAATCGAGGAGTTTCTTTTGTTCCTCTCGATAATTTCCTTTGTTTGTACGAATCTCAATCGAGGCATGTGTCCTCCATTTACACCATAAACAAACGTGCATGTGTGTATGTACACACAATAGAGACTCTATTGTTATAAACCATTCGGATGTGCAATCGACTGCAAGTTAGAAGCATTTACTACTATTTCAGTCAGTAAATGCTAAACAGTAACATTTTATTTTATTCATACGAATTGAAGCATTTGCTTTTCCTTAATGCATTTACTCCGAAGTAAATGCGTTTACTGTTTGCTTGTACTTCATAGCATTTGCTAGTTTGTATTCATATATACGACCCTATATCTCATCTGCTATTCAAGCGACAGAAAGCCTGACAGAATATTTTTACCGAGTGTTTATAGTACCAGCAACTCTGTATTGGTCAATAAGGAAGGCGAGGTTCCCATGCACTTTGTTAATATTATTTATAGCTAGTAGCCCATTCATAAAACGTAGCAATTGCTATAGCTAAAGGTTTAAGCAAAAGCAATTGCTCAACAAGTAAAAGGTCTAGGTCGAGTAATTGATAAAAAACAAATATTCATAACCTTTTGCTTTGACTAACACCTGTTGCTTGCCACTTCTAGCAAATGCTTACTTGCATAACAATAGCATTTACTTAATGAGTCTAGGAGTGTTTATAGGCCTATACAGGCTGTTGTAACTTCACGATTTGGTTTGCAAACATGGCTACCTTTGAATCTGACAACAGTGAGACCGATAGTGAGCAAACACTCGCTGTTGTATTAGTGTCCATCATCAAGGGCCATCCAGTCCTTATTGATAATTAGAGCCAATTGCCTGGTATTAAGGAGATAAAGACAAGCGCATTTCAGAAGGCCAAAGTCACCATTGCTAACAACATGGGTAAAACAATGGACGAGAAACAAATATCAAAGACAATAGCCAACATGAAATCACAGGTTAAGAAGAAAACCGATGCAAATGAAACTGGAAATCGGAAGATTGTCCCGAGTCTATGGGAGCAAGATCTCTGCATCATTTTAAGAGGCGATGAAAATCTGACCATCAGCAAGATGTCATCCTCAATTTCTGCTGCCATTCAGCCATTCAACAATCTCCTTATTAAATTGAAACAAAGTACGTTTGTTTATGGTGTAAATCGAGGAGTTTCCTTTGTTCCTCTCGATAATTTCCTTTGTTTGTACTCTAACTTTTACCGACGGCTCTCATTGGTTTTGTACACGAATCTCAATCGAGGTCGTCCTCGATTCTAACCCTAACCCCAATTCACCTTCGTGTCGCCAGGCATGTGTCCTCCATTTACACCATAAACAAACGCCCCCACACCCCCGCAACCGCGCATAATGGAGACTTGTGGGGAAGACCTTTGTTACCCTTTATTGTTTTCCTTTGTCCTGTTGTAATATTTAACGCTATGGCGTTTCCACTCTGGGGTAAATAGATTTCTAAGGATTTTTGCTCTGGGGTAAATTTATCCTATTGTCCTATTGTATTACCTTCCCCATATGGCTGCGTGTATACAAGCACACAACGCTCGTACGCTGTCGCTGACAGGGGTGTTTGAATGAAATCGGAACCTCAAGTTGCTGCTTCGCAGTCATGATGCCCTTCTCTGTCTCAAGAATATTGCAAGAAATTATCGGACATCTACGTCTCATTTCCTTCCCCAAATTCAGTACAACTGCCTGTATTTTAATCCTAGACAATCCATCTTCCATGTTCAAACCTTTTCCTGCCTAACCACATATACGAAAGCTCCTATTTTTCATATTAGTATTTGCTTCTTGTTCGGCAAGGTATATAGCCCCGACCCAACCTTGACAATTGACGAGTAAATACTGCAAATCTGAAGCATTTACTCATTTTTATTCATACCAAATGGAGCAAATACTAATATTCTAGCAAATGCTTGAAACTAAAAGTAAATACTTTTAGTATTTAGCAAATACTTTACAGTAAACCTTTGGCTTCATTTTTATTCATACAGATTCCAGTAAAAGCTTAAAAATTGATAGTAAAAGCAAATGCTAGTTTGTATTCATACGACCCACCTATTGTGGATGTACAGATGCTCAAATTGTGTTAAAAACATACCAATGCATTCTTCTTGTCATAGGAGTTCAAACATGTATAGGCCTAGTTGGCCCTATTTATGAGTACCGTTAGAGTTATTAGTAATATTACCAATAAGGGGAGTAAGGTTGGCGTTCTTTCCCCGCCTTCCACCGCTATGACCCGGGTTCGAACCTTGCCTGGGCCAATGTGGATTGAGTTTTCAGTCCCTGTCCGACTCTGTTGGTTTCCCCCAGAATATTCTTCTGGGGTTTTCCTCCCACCTCTAAAACTGTACCTCCTTCTCATTCTCATTGTCTTCTCTATACAGGTTTCTTTAGGCTTGCGAGCTACAGTGTCTGGAGCGCTTTTGAGGGGTCCTTGGTTTCATTACCAGAAAGAAATAATAATAATAATAACATGTAAAATTGTTCCGATTTCGTTGAAAATGGTCTCCAAATGATTTTATGTTTCATAACCCAAGTAACACAACGAAATAGATCAAGGTGATTAGGGATCAATTGGCATTAACCTATTTTGATTCGTTATGTCGGTTTAATACTAAGAAGACATTTATTTCAGTCTTCCGATTTTGTTTTTTTAAGTGCACAGTTAACTCTTAAAAATTGAACCCCAAAATAAGAAAATAATTTTCTGACAAACCTCTAGTTAAGAAGGTATAATGGTTTATCAGAAAACTTCTTAAATATTAACTTGGAATTGTTTAGAGATTTATTCAAGTGCGCCACGTCAGGGAACACTAGACCGATTCTGTGCCTAAGTTCTGGACACAGGCGTTTGTAAATTTCGGACTAAATTTCACAACACCGAAATTGTTTAGAGGTTAAAGGAAATATCCAACCTTTGCAAACATCAAAAACAAAACTACTGAATTATTATGAAATACCTTGCTGGACTGTACGCGAATGACAGTCTAAAGATTCCTATGAAATTATGGCATCTGGTGTGCCGTCATTTTCAAGAAAAGTAGTATTTGTAGATCAATCTCAAACGCTGGTCGGCCGACCATGCGGTGAAAAAAACTGGCTTCTTTGAAATACTACCCCAATTTACCATAGTCCGCATATTCTTAGCATTCGATACGATCAGGTACAAGCCAGCTAGACTGGTTTCCTGACCGTTGAATTTCCCGATTGGTTTTCTTGGCTTTTCAGCATCTACGAAAACAAACCATCAAACAAGTCAGTGTAATATGATTTGCTGTACATAACCCCCGAAATCCATCTATTTCTGAAAATTACAACAAAAGCAAAGAATTGGAAGTTTGTCAACTAAGAAGTTTGGCAACATTAACACTGCATGACGTTGAAGTGCCCCACGTTACATCACCATGTACTTTTCTCTATAAGGCACTCGATCGGTAACCCTCAAATCGTCTACCGATTATTTCGTGGATTTGTCATTTCCTGCAATCTCACGCCTGATGGAAACAAGTGACACTCCTAAGACACCCGTGCCCAACACACACCCATCAACGTTTGTTTGTGGTGTAAATCGAGGAGTTTCTTTTGTTTCTCTCGATAATTTCCTTTGTTTGTACTCGGCTCTCATTGGTTTTGTACACGAATCTCAATCGAGGTCGTCCTCGATTCTAACCCTAACCCCAATTCATCTTCGTGTCGCCAGGCATGTGTCCTCCATTTACACCATAAACAAACGCGTCCGGTCACCCTAAATTATAGACTTACCCAGATTTTCCAAATGCCAAAAGAGAAAACCCCAAATGCATCCATTGCAGATCCCAAGAAATAGCATCATGATCAAGACAGAGCCGTAATGCCAGCTGAACAGCACCGCCCTCAATGACGACGCCGCCCCCGATGACGATGCCGCTCCGTCCCTCTTATTACCCTCGTACTGTCGAGAAAACAGAACTAGAGATCATGATTGATACATGATCGTCACATAATGATGGGACTTCTCCTTGACCCCGGTATTATTTCCTTACAGCACCGAATTATGTGCATATGACTGCACAGCAGTTTCTGTCCAGCACCTGCACAACAGCCCTGAGCGGGTAGCTGTCACACAGGCCGTGTTCTACGGCGTAGTACAGCTGCCAAGAGCATTCCAGGCGGATTAGCGGCTGCGGTCATATAGCCGCTTCCTGGCGTCCAGGGGTCAACATGCAAAATGCAAGTGTTTTAGTGAGTTTTGTGTTTAAGTATAGGTTCCAAAAATTGGCAATATTATGTAAGTTATTAATTTAGTCTTCATTTTAATTTTATTAATTCAGTTTTTCATTAATTGTCCGCGTTATCCAGGCGTCACGCTGTTACCACATCTCATGATTTCAACAAGTTAATGTTTTGTACATTCACAGGGCTTTATACATTTTATACGAGTAAAAAATGACATTTTCGGCATGACAGTGTTACTGTGCTCATCAATATTCATATTTAAAACAAATTAAATAAAGGACTTTTTTTCTTAGACCCAAACAAAATTCTTCTAAAGTATCACGCTGTTTGCTTAGAATCTACTGCATGGAATGGCGAAATTACCGAACAGAGGAGTGAAATGCCGAATGGATGTCTGTGCTAATGCCCCTATCACACCAAACTAGTTCTCACTGCGTTCTTGAAAATGTTGCCGAACGGGCTCAAACTGTGCGTGAACGGAGTGGACGTAGTAGCAACTGTTTACGAACTTCATGGACGGGCTCAGACGGGAAGGGTGCTCCAGAACTTTGAGCCTGCTTAACATTTTCTGGCGGCCATCCCGTTCTGCAATTAGACGGAGTGACAACGTACTTAAAACGAGACGGACGTACTACAAACTGAATTGCCGTACTTCGATCCTACTGGACGGGGCTTCGGGATCTTCGGGTAGTAGTACTGGCTGCTTTCCCACGGCCTGTATTCCCGATCTACTCCTCTTTGGAGGCATGATGCTCGTAAGTTTCGATGTCGGAAATCTTCGAAGTGTTGATCTGCACAGGTTGAAGCGGCAAACGCGAATGAGGGTATTTATAGCCGTCGGGCCAGGACGCGATTGCAATTACGTTCAGAACTCACTAGGGACGAGACGAGGACGTGGCGAGAACGAGGGGAACTTTCTGGGAACGAAGTGGTCTTGTTATAAGAAATAGTTAGCATGGGTTCGGACGTATTAGGAACGAGGTAGAACAAGTTCAGAACGGGTTTAAACTGACTACGGACGGGCTTGGAGTGCTTGGAAACGTTGTCCGCACGAGGTGAACGGGCAATTTTACCCGATCTGAACTGGATACCAACTACTGCGGACGGGTTAAAGACGAGATGGACATATTGAGGACTGTTTCTGAACAAAGTAGCATCATATTTATGACATTATTTGGCCAAAGTAACACGTTCTATACCCAAAGCACAGCCCGTTTTACAATATTTTTAGGACGGGACAGGACGTTTTGAGAACTAGTTTGGTGTGACGGAAGCATTAACAATATGGAACATGATGATGAATTTGCTACATTGAATGATGAAATTGTCGACCAGAAGAATGAAAACGACAAAGCTACACTGTAATTTGACGTAAAGCCACTAACGGTAGTAATGGCGTTTTATAATATTTGATGTCTTGCGGTCCCCCGGTCAGATCGGTCAAATTGGTAAGCGTACACCCTCCGAACGTATAATCGTCTGGCGGCTCTATGATCCGTTGAATCGGAAAAAAAGTGCGCAAAAGCAATCCAAAATCGAAGAATTCCTCGGAGAAAAAAATCAAATATGTTGTAAAGCACTGGTATAATAGAGCAACTTTAAAAACAATCTTACCGAAAACTTGGTGAAGACAACAAAGACCAACACAATGGCGCTGACGCCAATAGCCAATACAAAGGAAGCCCTGTAGGATGTGATGGTGTGTGCAATGCCGCAACTGACTTCCACCGTTCGGGTGGAGTTGAGAAGGAATCCGGTAGCGAGAGAACTGAAATAAACCACGAGGATTGTACAAGAAGCAAGCATGTTGTCCTGATCTTTGAGAAAATAATCAAAAGGCCGCCAGACCTCGACTAAAAGCTAGAGAGCTTTAATTAACAAGAGGTTCTGTGCGACTATGTATGAGGTCTGTTGTTGTTTTTTGGCACAGTTGATTGGTGCAGTACTATAATGTACGTGTTATGTGCCAGTCTGTTTTCTTATATTGCATGTTTTTAGTTTGGGATCGAGAGTCCCAAATTGTTTGGATTTAGTTTCTTACCAAGCTCCCCAGCCTAGAGTGCCAAATCCCCGGTTCCATCCGTACAGATCCACGTTTCCTTTTTCCCGTCGTAGGGCGTCCAGCGTGGCGTTATCCGACTGGCAAATGGAACTAAACAGAACCAACTCAACGAAGCTGGTGATGATCAGAATCGCCACCAATAACACTCGGAGTTCCGCTTGGTCGTATAGCCAGCCTTGATTGGCCAGAAGGATCTCTTCGGTTGCCCGGGGAATCTGGCCGAACTCAAACAAGGTGTTGTCTTTTCTCAAAGTCTGCTGGGCCTTGGACGAGAGCGAGGAAGCCAGGGGGAGGGGAATACCTTCCCTGTCGATGTTGCGTTTCAAAACCGAAGGTGGCGTTGATATGATATAACGGTCCTCTGGGAAGTAGTAAGATTGACCTTCTTGGTAAGGGAGGCTGATATTGAGGTGAAGAATCTTCCATATCTGGTCCTCCATCACATCACAGGGGACCTGGGATGCTCGCGGCAACACCGCAAGTGACGCCAAAACAACAGCAGTCAGTAGGAGACTGCCAACCAGGACCGCCTTACGGCAGCGGAACCGGTCCGCTACCGCGGCGATAAGCGGCACTAGTAGGAACGCGACCACGGGTCGGAGGGAACTGGACAGGCCGATTTCGCTGGGAGATAACCCGATCTGCTTGAAGTAGAGCGGGACATAGGACACGAAGCAGCCGATTGAACCCCAGATGGTAAAGTTTAACACTTTGTACACGAGTAAAGGCAAGTTGACGTGACAATGGCCTAATCCCAACATGGTGGTCATAAATTATGATGATCAGAACATTACGATTCGAGGCAAAGCATTCCGTGTGGATGGGATTATGCATAGGGCCTATACCTTAATTCACCTTCGCCAGATACAGGAGAAAGTAACTCCTGCCGGTTTTGTCATTCACAGCTGCTGTGTACATCGGGTGCATGTGTTGTGCATATTTTAGGTGGAATGGCACACAGCAACCGAAGTCACACTTGACAGCTTCCTAAAAATGCCAAATAAATACATGACATTTGTGTATATAGCAATTATCAATGATATAAAACTATAGACCGTGGCACATCGTAAAAAACAGCCTAAGGCATGCGAACCAACTTCGACCCCAACGCGCATTTCTATTGGTCCATTCGCTTGGATAGGTGTTCTCACAAATGTTTATCTGACCACGAAAAAAAAATTAATCGGAAAAATTGTAGAAATTAACGTACAGAACGTGAAATAAAGCTTTGTTATTATATATTATACAGAATAAGAAACAAAAAAGACTGAAAAGCTAAATAAACTCCAATAAAATCAAGTATAGTGGTAGAAATTGTCATTTTACCAGGGGTGGACGTTCATTATCATGTATTGGCCAACTTGTTTAATGATTGCTGCGAATGGTCAAGGCGTTCATCGTTACCCGTCCGTATGTACAGCGCATCGGTAATCGGAGCTCAAACAACGACCTCACGCGGCCAGTATTATTATATGCAAATTAACTGAAGATATATTATGAACGCCTTGGATCAATCATTAAGTTGAGGTTTGGGGGCGGTGCTCATTATGCTAATAGTTAAGCTGACCTTTATAGTCGTTTTCTTATTGGTCGATCGTTGCGTAGATACTGCAAATTTGAGCTAGCGGTGAAAGGTCATAGCTAGCTCGCAAGTGTTTACGAACACCGCCATCGTTGACATAATATTTTATCGGAGAAAGTTGAGTGATTATTACGAAGGCTTGTAGGAATTACACATGAAGATTTGAACTGTCTTGCTTGATTGGTGAGGGTCGCAGTTATTTTCGCTCGTTTTGCTGGGTATTTGCTTGAATGTTGACAATGTTATGGTCAAAACTAGTTGTGTTTAGCTGCTAAGTTTTGAGTTTTCAACCGCGGCGACTGGAGAAGGCTGCGACTCTATTGAAACGTGTCGAACTCGGCCCTACATTATATCGCACGAATCTAATCCAGCTGAAAAAACGTGCCTCGGTAAAACGCGGAACTCTGATAATTAAATGCCTTGCCGGCTGAACTTTGCCAAGAAAATAATTAGAGGAGTTATTGAGGATATAAGACACTTGTTCCTGTTTAAATTACGATATTGCGATCATTTTGAAGGTTGGTTCTGCAGCCGTAAACATGCCCCCTCCCCACAGCGTTGGACCATGCTTGGACCATACAACGTGGCGATGACGCACAGACCAGCATGCCTGGGTATAATGCCGATTATGCGGCGATAAGAAACTGACCAAACACGCTGAAAAACGCTGAGTACCTGGCCGTACGTGCGAGCTCCGAGCAAAATGGGGTTGCCTGAAAAATGACGGATTTCCCATAACCTGTCGGTAAATTCACAAAAACATCGTGACCACGAAGAAAGGATTCTAATGCCTTTCGCTGCTCGGGTCTAAAATCTTCGAGGGGTAATATTTTCGCTGCAGAATTCAAACAACACGACAGATCTTCGGACGACCAACGACGCTGAATATCCGCCATTTTGTCTTAAATGTCATGCTGCAAATAAGTAACTGCATCAAATTTGATGACGTCGGGATTCAACCGCGTTGTGATTGGACACTCCACATCTTAGCCCCGCCTATACTTATCTGTATTCGCATACGAGGTCATGCGCTATAAATGTGGAAAAACATAAGATTTCAAAAACGGTTGGTCCAAGGCGAAAAAGTAGCTTCAGTTGATTTGCATAAATAGTGGCCGTATGAGGTCGCTGTTCGCGCTGTATCTTTGCACGCGCGGGGAGCGCGAGCTAGCAGCATAATTATGCGGGGCGCGCGGGGCGTGTATTTTTGGACGGATAACGACGAACGCGCCTTGACCAAGGAGGACGGATACAAATCGGTAATTTCGGTTGAAAACGCAGCTGATGTCGACTAAAAATACTTTCAGCTGTTAACTATAATAAATGCTGCATAGTTATAAATTTGTATTTGTTTGTCAAAAAGAATGAATTCTTACAGAAATTAAACAATTTGTCCACGATTTGTGGCTTTCATGAAATTTCACTCTGGCGCCCCCTGCTGTCCGTCTATAGGTTATTTATGTCTGTGGTTAAACTCTGCGTGGCTCAGGATGTCTGTTTTCCCGAGGCGAAGCTTAGGGAAAATGAAATGATCCATGGATCACCGAAAGAGGCTAGTTTTACTACACCACGAGATAATTAGCATTCAATATTTGTTTTATAACACCTCACCCACAGATTCTGCTTGGTTTTAATATTTTAAAATTATCTACATATAGTTAAAATAAACTTCGATTTCAATAAAAAATTGGTGGAAAATGTCTTTGATCTTTTCTAAACCACCCCTTCCTTCACAACATGTTTGAATCCAGCTCTGTAGCACTGCAGGCTCTTTGCAACAATACGCGCAACGCTCAACGCGCACATTAGCATACATTTGCACACAAATACCGCGCCATTGAGTACTTTGGCATGCTAATAAAATCTATATAATAATACGCTACTCTCTGTCTGTCTGTCTGTGTGTCTGTCTGTGCGCGCTTTTTCGTCCCCTTCCCGGGGTTGTGCGGCGTTCAAACTCGGTGGGTGGGTCCGGCTCGGTCCCCGCAAGAACCAGTTTGCATTCGCTAGAGCGTACGAGGTCAAAGGTCAGGGGTCACCTTTTTGAAGTTGGTCGGATCGTGCTTAAACTCGGTGATCGCAATGCTCGATGCGAGGTGAGCGTGGCAAAATAAAACGGGTTAGCGTTTTTCGGGTCTTCCGGGGTCAAAGGTCGTCTAAGGGTCGAATTTTCAAAGTTTGTCCTATACTCTCTGTCTGTCTGTCTGTGTGTCTGTCTGTGCGCGCTTTTTCGTCCCCTTCCCGGGGTCGTGCGGCGTTCAAACTCGGTGGGTGGGTCCGGCTCGGTCCCCGCAAGAACCAGTTTGCATTCGCTAGAGCGTACGAGGTCAAAGGTCATCTAGGGGTCACCTTTTTGAAGTTGGTCGGATCGTGCTTAAACTCGGTGATCGCAATGCTCGATGCGAGGTGAGCGTGGCAAAAATAAAACGGGTTAGCGTTTTTCGGGTCTTCCGGGGTCAAAGGTCGTCTAAGGGTCGAATTTTCAAAGTTTGTCCTATCGGGCTTAAACTCGGGGACGGGAAGCCCGAATGCAAGTTGAGCGTGGAAAAAAAAGCGTTTGTCGGGTCAAAGGTCATCTAGGGGTCAACTTTTTGAAGTTGGTCCGATCGGGCTTAAACTCGGGGACGGGAAGCCCGAATGCGAGTCGAAGTTGGAAAAAAAAACGTTTGTCGGGTCAAAGGTCATCTAAGGGTCGAATTTTCAAAGTTGGTCCGATCGGGCTTAAACTCGGGGACGGGAAGCCCGAATGCGAGTCGAAGTTGGAAAAAAAAACGTTTGTCGGGTCAAAGGTCATCTAAGGGTCGAATTTTCAAAGTTTGTCCGATCGGGCTTCAACTCGGGGACGGGAAGCCCGAATGCGAGTCGAACTTGAAAAAAAAAGCGTTTGTCGGGTCAAAGGTCATCTAAGGGTCGAATTTTCACAGTTTGTCCGATCGGGCTTAAACTCGGGGACGGGAAGCCCGAATGCGAGTCGAACTTGGAAAAAAATCCATCCAGGGAAGTAGCTACAAACCCGAGAACCGACAAACCCCGGGTGACCGCCTAGTGGGATATAACCTGCCTGGGAAACCAAGCGTTGCTCAGGCAGGTTATACAAGTGTTGTATTCTTGCGGTTTGTTATTCGGCTTCCTGACACACATACATGGCGTACACGCCGAGTTTACTTTAAATTATTCTTTACAGGTTGATTGCAATAGTTTGAGTGACCTTGGCAGTTTGAGTAACGCCTACTCCTAGACTAGACACCCCTCTAGTTTGTTTTTCCCCCACAGGGTTGTTTTATCTGGGCAAGCGTAGGGGTTTCTTGCGTGCTGACTTAACTTGATACACAGGCCCGCCGTAAAAACAAATCTACTTCAGGTTGTTGTTCGAATTTTAAGCTTGATCAAAAGGTGAAATTCACGATTAACTTTGCAAAGCCACGTCACGCCGGACGATCACTGCACACTGACACCCCGGAGGTCGCCATCTTAAATTCCAAGGTGCATGATGGGAAATTCGTCGGACAAAATAAAAGAGATCGCTCACGGGCACGCGGCGCGGGCGTGTTATGATTGGTTACAAGTTTCCGAGTTTAAATTACAGATTTATAACAAGTCCGTCACAAAATAAGACGCACACAAAATATGACGTCTTCGAAAAAATTACGAGGAAATTAAAACAGTTAAGGTATTTTTGTTTTTACATTTCTAATGACATGAACTACACGGGATAAAACAGGCGAGTTCTAAGATGGCAGTCTGTAGTTGACAATAAACGTTAAAGTTACATACGGTGAGTTCGTTTAAGTTTATTTTCCTAAGTAACGCTATGTAAAATATAACATGGTCGTAGCGCTGGTTTCTTATACCCTTATACATTTTGGGCACAATATTCAACCGTCAATTGACTCATTGGACACGTAAAAAGGTCTTTTCGTGGGAAATTCACCGCACGCATGACGGTTCAGCGACAGCGCTCTGACTCGTGCTGATTGGTCACCTAAACGCTATGATGAAGAGGATTGGTCGGCTGAACTTGTGCGTTCAAGCAAACGATATTGCTCAAGAGAACGCACACTTTTAACGGCCTTCCGTATGTGTGTACCTTATCGTGTGATCACACGGCACCACTTCTCTATAGCTAGATTACGCACATTGACACTTTAACTGATAGTAAAACGAACTTGGCGCAACGTACGTTGTGACAACATAATGTTTTAGCTGGGGGAGAGGGGGCGGGGTGTATATGTTCAACTCACATTTCTGTATATATTTTTGTCAGTACTTGGTACTTGGTTGGTCGGTTTTCGCTTGTAAATATCCTCTCTGGGAAATTAGGCTATAGTAGGAGATCGGCTGACGACCAGGTAGGTAATTCTGCTCACAGACGGAGACTGGTGCAGCTGTAATTTAACAGAACTGCAGTCTTAAGTCATGTCAATGACTTCTCTTTAAAAGATGGGATTTGAACCATTAAACTGGTAAATTAAACACATCGAGTATTGAATTTAGGCTATCAGTTTTATGTTTGGACTTTTAACTTTTCACGAGTAGTCACTGACTGCACACTTATAATGTCGATTCATCAGTTATAGTAATATGCGCGTACATGTAATTAGGTATTTTGTTTAATGACGCGTGAAACTCAAAGTCTAAGAATTGGCTGGTGGCCTTCCCCACCAATTAACTATTTTGTTTACGTGCGTTGGTTTCAGTGTAATTAGCCACACCGAAGTAAATATCTTCATAGGCGATCAAGCGAGACATGGTTTCCTGCCCGTGCAGTGGGGTTGTTAAAGGATCATATTAACCACACTACCTGGCCTTGACGTAGCGATCGCAGACCGCAGCCGCACAAGGATGTCTTTAATAATGCACAAGTAATATGCAGCTTCACGTTTAGCTAACCTTGTAGACTAGGGAGCGATGTTATTCATTGTTCTGGTTAAATACCAATATTTGAAGTTAACATTAAAAACACATTTTATATAATCATTTTCGAATTAATTATTAGGTAGCCTGTTAGAAAAATGTTCTTTCTGGCATTATGCGTATGGGAGGAGGGGGGGGGGGGGGGTATTACAGGTGGAAACCGCCCCCCCCCCCCCCCCCCTTTAGTCAAATGTTAGGGGATATACTATCTTTGTATCAATTTCTCCGTAATTTGTATCTTTTTTAAATTTAATTGTCCTGGTAACGTCTCAAACAACAATCAGATTATTGTCTTGGTCTTTATCTTTTCATTCCTTTCTATTTGTAGTGGGTTAACCAATTACATTGTTTTAATATTCACACCAAAACAAACTCACTTCCCGAAAAGTGATACTTCCCGATCCTGCAAGCAGCCATTTTACAAATGGCATCCCTCCACGTTCTAGGGCAATTAGGACCCATTTTGCAACCGTAATTTTAACAACTCTGCCCTCAGATTGAAGCTAAAAAATAACAGGGAGTTGATCCTAGGCTATATTAACACAACCCCACTATATTAAACAAAAATATAGTTGGGGGGGGGGGCACATTTCATGCTAATGAGCTCGGGTAGAAATTTTCCCTTCAATTAGGGTAGTGCACCCCTAGACATCCGCTCGTGAGCTGGGTCAATAGTGGCTAGGCAACCAATTTCATAAAATATGTAAGCACAAACATTTGCTTAGCATCACAATTTATCCTGGGGGGGGGGGGGGGGGGGGGGGGGGGGGGGCAGGGTTACAAATCAAATAATTTTAGGGTGGTGTTTATTGTTTGTGACTGGTATCCAGCTGGCATTTGCTTAGCATAAAAAGGACAAGCAGTTTTGGCTGGTAAACAGTTTTTATTAAGCAAAGCTGTGTTTGTGCTAAGCGTGTTTTGTTGCTTACCGGTTTTATGAAAATGGCCCCAGGGCAGGCGCGAGGATAACACGGTGGCTAATCAAACGGTAGCCTGTGACATTTGCATACAAGTGTAAGCTACACGAACTGTTTCTGCTGTGCGCATCAATTTTCAATATTAAACTCATCACAATTTAATGTAGATTTCCCCGGACGATATCACGAAATGTGCATATTAATTTGTAAATTGATAAGTGCATACAGTCGTTAAAAATAAATTAAATTTGGCGTACGATTTCCCGAATTTGCACCGAATTTAGTATCTTGATAATTCAAGAACTACACTAGTTAGTTTTTAGTGACTTCCCATCTATTCTGATTATAGCGAGAGATTAATGGTAAACCGTACAGTTATCGTCATGCCAACACTGCGCGTAGGATGAACGCTAGAGTAAAAACGAATATGTTCACTTGCTTGTTAAGATGTTTTCGTGTATGCGTCCGTCACTGTACCCCGATAAAGTCATGCGTCATTACTGTTCCCAAATCTATATTGCATAAGTCTACATTCATTGATAACAGCAACGTTTGGGAACCAGGGAGAAATGGGTTTTTGGAGCGTTGTCGGTCTTTAAATATGCCAGCATTTTATTGGTGGCGATTGCGGCGTGCGTAGCACTAGCAGCAACCGTCGTGTGTACCACAGCCTGTCGGTAGAAGGGCGAAGTCGAACGCGGCCCAAGAGCACCGCGCGTTGGCCGGTCACTCCATTGGGAGCTACTCCGGGTTGACACGGGTCCGGTGCGCGGTGCTGTGCCTGAGGGAAGGCGACGCCCGTTGCCGGTCTTTAAACTACGGAAACATATTTAACTACACTACCTGGCCTTGACGTAGCGATCGCAAACGGCAGCCGTACAAGGGTGTCTTTAATAATACACATGTATTATGAAGAGTACGCTTCACGTTTAGCTAACTTTGTAGTGTAATTAGTGTAATTCTTCCAAATAGGCACTTTGGGAGACAAATTAGCGATAGTTTTGATTCACTTGGGAGACAGTGGCACTTAGGGAGACATTTCAGTGTCTCCCTAAGTGTCTAGCTACCCCACAAAACGATATTTGGGAGTTATTTTTGCTCGGAGAAGACAGATTTGGGTCTAAATAGCATAAATATGAAATTTCGTGGAAAAAGCTCCAGGTAAAAACGGGTTAGGTTACAATAAAGATTGTGCACGACTCTATGGGATTGTCTCCCAAAGTGCCCATTTGGAGGTATAATAATTACCCTCGCCGAAATAAATATATGCATGTGCGACTAGTTAAGCGAGACATGGTTTCCTGTCCGTGCAGTGGGGATGTTAAAGGTAGGATACACCATTGGTAATTGCTTGAATTATCATGAATGGGTGGATTGGGGGGGGGGGGGGGGGAGGGGGGTTTGAATTTTATAGTAAATATCGTTTACCTGACCTGTCCGAAGTTTTTACAATCATAGATGCCGAGAAAAGCACGAAAAACAGCGTTAGTTGTCAACCGGCGTCGAGCAATTATTCTTATGTTTTTTTTGTTTTTTCGCGATTTGATTTTATAAAATTCAATTTTTCTCAATAATTACAGGATATCTAGTGCAAAAAATTGCTGGATGCGTAGAATCATTATTTACTTTCAAATGAGTAAGATATTTCTTAATAATTTGGTAGTAAATATTTTCGATATCTGCCAATAGTGTATCCTACCTATTAACCACACTACGGGATTGGTAGCGGATGTGTCCGGTATTGGACCGATTACATGCGTGTTATGTTGTATAATTATTAATAATGAAAAATGGTTGGTCTTACCGTATCAATCAGAATGACCTACGGATTTCTGTATTGGAGAAATGTTTAAAAAGACAAATAAAAGGAGTGACAAGTGTGCTGTCAGGAACTGCCACTCCAAACATAATATATTGTTTGTTGCTAATTGCGGGATATCAAAAAGAAACAAACTTTATGTTTATGTGCTACTTTTCTAGGAACCATGCTAAGGCCGAAATGCTATATGATGGTCTCGAAGAGTTCCTCTGCAAGGCTAGGTAAAATATGTCAACATATCCTGTATCTGTATGTTATTGGGGCGCCCTTGAGATATTTGAAGATATTTGAGATATACCTAAAGTCCCACGGAACTTTTCAAAGATATTGTTAATTTCAGTTGACTAGTCTACAAATATATGATTTTATTTGTAACCAAGTCGCTTTGCTTTATGAACCCGGGCAATTCCAGATATTATTACTGGTACCATACAACTACACCATTTTGCAACAAAACATAGCACATAAACATACCCAGGTTTCAACGGGGGTGTTTTAGCTTCATTCACTGGCCGGTAGTTTGGGTGTGTTTTGGAATACCTATAACAAGTAATTGTTCGCTAAAAGAGGGTGTCAAACACCCCCCCCCCCCCCCCCCCCCCCCCCCCCCCCACCCCCTTCCCCCCTCTGTACACCTTTGGCATCACATACTTATTATTTTAGTAATCTACTATCTTGCACATATTAACAAGGTAATAATTATTTAAAGTTGCATTGGTTGGTTTGTTATTATAATGATGACATTATTATACATGTAGCTGAAATATGTTAAAATATCCTCTGTATATAATTATGTATCTACAAATGGTTTATCGTTAAAGCTATAGTTTACAGTTTGGGTCAAATAATTTTAGGAACTAAAACTTATCAGTTATCGTTAAAACGAACAGTTATAATTAAATTATGTTTGAATGGTAGAAAATTATACAAACGGCTAAGAAACAGGGCTGTTTTAATTAAAAAGCAGTTGTTAACATAAGAAGGCGCCCTCAAGACACCTCAATTGTCAACCATATTTTGATCAAAAGATTGAATCATAGTGAATGTGATGTTTGGTAAATTTAATTATTTGACCTTAAAAATGTATGGTTAATTTCCAAAAATGTTTTAGGATTTATTCATATTTTCTTATATTATGAACCGATTTCGACCAAATAAAGTTTGGTCTATAATAAACATTACATGCTTGTTCTGGATTCTTCACTTATTTGTTCATCACCTCAAAAATATTATTTTTTGAAGTGCCCTCTATACCAACATGGACCTACCCCTAAAAATAAAAAATGTCTACCAAGTAAAATGTTGTTGTTTTCCGTTTTTCCTTCACAATTTTTATCTGCCAGGTATTTCAGACTGCCAACATGTTTTTTTATTGTTCTTTGGGATGCCCTTGGGACATTTGGATGGGTGGCTTGCTTTCATACAAAAAATCCCACGGGACTTTTTTTCTGTGGAGATGTTCCCGGACTAGTTGCTCTGCCGGTGTGGACGGTAATTCTGTCCCCCGGTAAAAATGTCCAGGGGGACAGAATTACCTAGGTAAAAGCGTTCCTCTGGAGCCGTTAATTCTGTCCCCCTCCAGTTTATTCTGTCCCCTCTCTAGGTAATTTTGTCCCCCCAATTGTCCACACATAAGTGGTTATTTTGATGTTATTTCAATGAATTAAGCCTACAGGGTATTTATTATTTGGACTTCTCTTCCCTTCATCGATTTATCAAAACAAAAACGTTATTAATTAAATCAACCGATCTACGTTTCTGCGAGAAAGGGAAAATGGCAGTAATCAGTATTTTCAGACTTTTTGCACGCGTACAAATTCTATTCTCAACCTGGTGGTACGGGTACGCATAGCGCATGTTGTCATCATGGCCGACTTTGTAGAGGAGGTGCAGCGACTTATAGAGTTCCTGTCTTCAGGACAACACCCCCCCCCCCCCCCCCCCCACCCCGGCCTGGATGAAAACCAAAAAAGGGGCCCTGAGGAGAAAAGCCAAGTCATTCAGTTTGGAAGGGGGGTGGGAGATGACAACCTTCACGCGGTCCACCCTGTTCCCACTGATGTCATCAAACGAGTGTATGCAGTATACGAAAGAAAGAAAGAGTTTGGAAGGGGGAACCTGTACTACAGTGGACGGCTGGTTGTTGCGTCTAGTGGTTGCTAGACTTGTGACGTTGCACGGGACAAATTTAACAGGGGGACACGTTTAAACGTTGGGCAGGGGGACAGAATTACCTGGAGGGGACAGAAATACCTAAGTAAATGTGTCGGTAAGGTGTTGTAATACGCGATATGTGCCTCGGAAGGTTTGCTTCTGAAAACAGTCTGAGAACACGGGAGGAATAATAATTTCTGACAGATAATAATGCGTTAAATAAACACTTTGTTTTTGCTATCAGCTCACCAAATCTGACACAAATCTAAACAGGAGCCCAGTCACACATAGCCTTTTGTCAAGGCCTTCGTGGCTTGGACAGCTTCGTAGAGCCGCTATCCCAAGCGACTGGAACGGGAGACCACGCAGTCGAGTGGCGAAGCCACGAAGGCCTTTTTCAACTTGTTCGCAGTTTCTTATGTGTTTCTTTTTAATCTCGATTTTTCTAAAAAGTCCAAACCAATCAGAAGCGACGGGAGTCAGCGAGTCAGCATACATTAACAATTTATGATTGGTTATTCGTTCAGCACTTTACTTGTTTGCATACAAGTTATGATTAATGCACGTTTCATACCATGAATAATTCATCCAAAAAAAACCGCAAACAAGTTGAAAAAGGCCTCGTGGCTTCGCCACACTCGACTCGCGCGCGTGGTCTTTCGTTCCAGTCGCTTGTGATCGCAGCCACGAAGGCCTTGACGGGAGGCCGTGTCCGAAACGGGTGTCTAGAGCTACAGCTACGGCTATTGTCTGCGTCGGCCATTTTGTAGCACTGTCCGAAATGCTGTCTAGAGCTACAGCTATGGCTACAACGTCACAAAAATCTAGCCGTAAAAGAAGTTGTCTAGCTCAGGCAAAACAAAATGGCGGCAGCACTAACGTTAATTTTGGAGCAAATTTTCGTTTATTTTACAATGATAGTGCATTGAATTGAAACTAACAGATCGACAAATACGTCAATATCATATTTTGACTGGCTGTAAACAAACATTGCGTAACATGATCTAGCAGACGATAATTGTTGTAAATTCTTACATCGCAATTTTGCAAACACTAATTCAAGCATCGCTTGGGGGCGCAATAACTAGCCGTAGGCTCTACCGTAGCCACGTCCGAATTCCATTTGCCTTAGCCCCTACGTAGACGTAGCTGTAGACGTAGACCGTAGCTCTAGACACCCGTTTCGGTCACGGCCTTAGTCACACATGGTAGGCTCCGACAGCCAGCAATTTGCAGTGTGTGTTGTTTGCACTCTTTGGGTTGTACATGAGAAGTATTTCACATCCATAACAATATTCCACAGCAAAACATTACTGCTTCGAGTGGTCGAGATTTGAGCAGAAACACGAGTCATTCATTGGTGGCGAAAAAACGACAACAAAGGTTCGAATGGATTAGCCAGCACTTCGTGTACCTTCAACAGTGCGACACGCTATTTAATACAGTGAGAGCCGAGCGGGCTGCAGAGCGTTTTGAGAAGGCCAGCAAAAATCTACAAGAGGCATCCAAAATTGAAAGACGACTACTATTTTTGAATGATTTTGAAATTCACAAAGACTGTAAACAGCAGAGTATAAATACCGATATGATACAATGATGTTCTTGCAAAACACCAAGAGCACCCACTACGTCAACGAGACACCATCAAGGTTTATCTAAGTTACGATTCTCGCCGGCCTCGCCGGCCGGCCGGCCAAGCTAGCGGGTGCCGCTCGTTACAATAACAACTGGCGTCGCACGTGGGTACCCTATCGGCCTTTTCGAACTCCTGGAATCGTTTTGTCTTTGGCTTAAGGCGATTTTAAATTCCCAGGTGCGAAATCTACAGCCACATTCTGATGCCTGTTGTGCTTCAGAAACATTTAATCGATTGATGAGAACTCAAATGTTAAACTGTTTCTACTTGCTTTTATTTCTATTTGCTTCTCAGTGATTCAAAATTCGGAGGCAAACCGAAGCCGAGTCCAAAGCCGAAGTAGAAGCAAAGGTTTCGAAAAGCTCATATAGAATGCTGGATACAATTTTTAACATAGCAGTGTTGTAATTGTTGCATTTAAACTCGGTATTAAATATGACCCTAAACGGGGTCCAAATTAAGATACGTATTACTACATTGTACTCTATACGCGACTTAAGCCCTGTTCGCGCTGGACTTAATTTGGGCAAACTAACCGAGCCAATGAGTAACTTACCCATTTCAAGTCCAGTGCGAACAGCCTGGGTAACTGTCCTCACATCTTACCCACGCCGCGTGGGTAGTTTAACCGAGCCAAAGGTGCCCAGGAAGATTGACCAGGTCAGTTTAACCGAGCCAGAAAATCCAGTGCGGATGCGACGTCTCGGTTAAATCTTCCATCACCCGGTCGAATGTTGAGAGCTAGCGTCGGGAACAGACGATCCGGTCGTCAAGTCGCGGTCATACTAGGTCACGCCGGGCACCCTTTTTATTGTTTTGGAGCCAGCTCGGTTAGTTTACCCATGGTCTCGGCAATTCTACCCGCGTCAATTAAATCCAAGTGCGGACGGTGGGAAGATTAACCCATCGGAATGTTACCTGGCGTCATGGTAAAGTTACCCAAAATGTTTATCCAGCGCGAACACGGCTTTAGATATATACAGAAGAGCTTGGGCGTCCTGGCTCTAAAAATTGTTTTCACATGCAGTTTATAATTAGAAGTTAATTTGTACACTAAGGGAATAAAATGTGTTCGAGAGGTTTTAATCACTCTGTTTAATACCGCTTGCAGTCTGGGTGTTGATAATTACCCGAGCCGAAGGCGAGGGTAATTATCAGCACCCAGACTCCAAGCGGTATTAACAGAGTGATTAATACCGACCGAACACACATTTATTCCAATTCATAAATACCTTTCTTTGTAAAATTCATCCCCCAAAGCCCCTGAAAATCCCTGAAAATTGTCGCAAGTAAGTTTCGGTGTTTCGCTATTCTGTGTGTGTCAAATCAGGCCCGTACGCAGGGGGGGGGGGGGGGGGGGGGGGGGGGTGCGTCGGGTGCGTACGCACCCCCCCCCCCCCCCCCCCAAAAAAAATACTAAAAGGTACACATTTTCCGGGGTAAATATTTGTATTTTGATGTAGAAATAACTGTACTGGCACACGACAAATTTTGGTTCCATTTTTGGTCCCATCAGTACAAATTCGCCCCCCAAATTACCAAAAGGTCCACATTTTCTGGGGTAAATAATGGTATTTTGATGTAGAAATAACGCTACTGGCACACGAAAAATTGTGGTTCCATTTTTGGTCCCAACAGTACAAATTCGCACCCCCCCCCCCCCCCCCCATAAAAAAATCTAGTCTTGGTGCAAGACGTCCCTGTTTTGTATTTCCACAAATTTCCGCTAATAGAGGGCGCTATCACTCCACCAACTGCTATCACCCACGAACCGCTATCACAGGCGTACGGGCCTGCAAATGACATGTTTCCGCCTCTGTCGCTCTAAACAATACATGCAATAAAGCGTATTTACTATGAACCAGACTATTACTGCCATTGGCAACCTCGTTCCCAGGGTGTCGAGCTGTACGCGCCCAACACCACCCGCTCTTACTATTGGAGACGAGGTACGGTTGGAAATAAAGTGAGCCCTGGGAACGGGTATAATGCGACATCGCGTGAAAGGGTTTTGTTGCCAGCTGGTTTTAAACACTTCCAGCCATGTCTTTATCGTCCGTTTAATACCGGCCACGTGACGGGCTTTCGACCAATCTGAATGCCTAAACTGCCCCAGGTATTTATGAATTTACATTTAAACATTTTGCACATATTCAATAACTTATATGTTTAAACTTTTTTAAATAACTCATTAACCTGAGCGGTCCGGTGTCGCAGTAATCCCACAGTTCTTACTTAGTCGGGGCGAAAGCGAACGCGAATTTGTGACCTCACAGGGAGCGCTTCCTGACGTCATTATTTACAAATAGTTCAGAGAAAATACCTAATTTTGTTTTGTTGACCTCACACAAATTGCAATAGAATATTTTTCACCACAAGGCACTTTTTTTATAAGGTCCCTAGAATGACATACTAAAAAACTCAAAAATTCCAAGTGGTGGAAATATGACTAATTTGCATAAATCGTTAATCCCTGCCACGTAATAAATTTATACTTATATTTGGGTATATTATTATTATTTTCTTTTTTGAAAAGTTTATTTTGGTGAATCTACTTACATATCCTTACTTCAATAACATTTTCTAAAGCTAGTGACTGGATAATTATGTGAACATAGTAATTATCCAAAATGACAACTTCGTGACCCTATAAATGTGCGCACATTACACTGTCGCCTGATATCATCAAGACAGTAGTCAGTATTGGTGAGCTTCAAATTCACCAAGTTGCTTACTGGCACAGTTATCATATTAAAACCTTATTGAAAATCATATGAACAATGATAACATTGTGATATTTAGCCCAGCAAACAAAAACTGGGGGAAAATGGTGTGTCCATCAATTGGGCTAAAAGATAGGTGAAGGGTTGCCTAAGGTGAGAGACTTGAACAAGTTCAAGAAAACCCCCTAAATAAAAGATTTTTGTTGCTTACAAAAATCATATCTACGTTAAAATGTATCTTGGGGGTTTTCTTGAACTTGTTCACGTCTCCCATGTTAGGCAACCCTTTAACTACTTTTTTGCCCATTTTATGGACACACCATTTTCCCCCAGTTTTGGTTTGCTGGGCTAAGTATCACAATTTTATTATTGTTCATATGATTTTCCATAAGGTTTTAATATAGTAAGCAACTTGGTGAATTTGAAGCTCACCAATACTGACTACTTATGATGGTATCTGGAGACAGTGTAATGTGCGCACATTTTGTGGGTTCACGAAGTTGTCATTTTTGATAATTACTATGTTCAAATAATTATTCAGTCACTTATATGCTTTAGAAAATGTTAGGCCTATTGAAGTAAGGATATGTAAGTAAAATCACAACAACAACAAAATCAAAAAATAAATAAGGGAATAAATGTGTGTTCGAGAGGTTTTAATCATTCTGTTTAAGACCGCCTGGAGTCTGGGTGCTGCTAATTACCCGAGCCGAAGGCGAGGGTAATTATCAGCACCCAGACTCCAGGCGGTCTTAAACAGAGTGATTAATACCGACCGAACACACATTTATTCCCATTCATAAATACCCTTTTTCTAAAATTCAGCCTAAAAAGTCCCGAAAATCCAGGAAAATTGTCGTAAGTAAATTTCGGTGTTTCGCCATTCTGTGTGTTTTTCCCTATTCATGTTCACGGGCCGCTGTCAAATGACATGTTTCCGCCTCTGTCGCTCTACGCATGTACATGCATAAAAGCGTATTTACTATGAACCAGACTACAACATCGTTCCCAGGGTGTCGAGCTGTACGCGCCCAAAACTACCCGCTCTTACTATTGGAGACGAGCTACGGTTGGAAATAAAGTAAGCCCTGGGGACGTGTAATGCACGATCGCGTGACCGTACAGCACGCCGCGCCAGACACTTACTGATTGGCAAATTACACAAATTTTTAGACCAAATTATCGATAAATATTGGCAAATTATTGCTAAGTGTCATATGCCAGTGTTTTAAGTTGACGATGGTGATGCTCGTGGGGCCATGTTTACGAAGCATATTTACGTCATGTGCAGGGGCCACCTTTGTTGCCAGCTGGTCTTAAACACTTCCAGCCATGTCTTTATCATCCGTTTAATACCGGATAGGAATGAAATAGGAATGCCTAAACTGTCCCATGTATATTTATTCGTGGACTGTCGTGGCCGAGTGGTTAAGAGCGTGTGTTTTCTGTTCCACACAGCGTGAGTTCGAATCCCGGCCGTCGACACGTGTGTCCTTAAGCAAGGCAATTAAACCACTATTGCTTCGTCCTTCGGATGGGACGTAAAGCTGGAGGTCCCGTGTGTTGTGTAATACACGTAAAAGAACCCAGTAACACTTATTGCTAAGAGGAGGGGCTTTGCCCCGGTGTTCCTGGCAGCGCCTCAGAATAGGCAACTAGATAGATGGCGCTTTACAAATGCAGATTGGATTGGATTGGATTTATGAATAAATAATAATATACCCAAATATAGGACTAAATAGGCCTATATTACGCGGCAGGGATTAACGATTTATGCAAATTAGTCATATTTCCACCACTTGCATTTTTTTATTTTTTTAGTATGTCATTCTAGGGACCTTATAGAAGTGCACAGTGGTAAAAAAATATTTTATTGCAATTTGTGTGAGGTCAAAACTTATTTTCCCTGGACTAAAAGGCGAACGGTTCAGACAAGAAACTGGATATTCGATAAGCTTACAAAAACAGTGATACTTTTCGGAATAATTACAGGAGAACTAGCTGGATACCTAAAACATTATTTACTTTTAAATAAGTAAGATATAACCTAATAATTATATAGGTAGTCAATATTTTCGATATCTGCAATTGGTGTATCCTACCTTTAATACAGCCCCTGAACATTGAGAAACCGCGGATTTGGTTTTACTTTAGACTTTTTTTTAATAAAGGAAATCTCAAAGCGCATATTATGTTGTCGTTTGGGGAAATAAATCGCGTACCGACCTGCTTATCTGTTCATTTCAACCCTGCGTCACACCCTCAAACTGAGCAACACGGATGCGCCACCCGCTACCTTTGGGGCAGCAGGTATGCTTACACCCCCCCCCCCCCCCCCATAATGTAAACAAACCTTTCACATTGGGTTGAATAGTAATGTAAGGAGAATCCCATAAACTCTTCTCGACCCTATTTGTGGAGCTATTGACATTATGCTTTACATCTTGTGGTAGGTGATTTATTTTAGTAAGAAATAGGTTTGTGCACAGCCCTATGAGACTTTCTCAAAATTAGCATTACAGGGCAAATACAGTCCTTTTTTGTCCTTACCAGGGTAGGCATTTCTGGAGTATCAATGTCTAGGGGCTTTAAAAAAACAAAAACACAAAACAAAGGAACCTGCTGCCCCAAATGCAGCACTCGGCTAGACGCAGGGTTAAACCCCATTAAGTCAGGGGTAACGACGGCTTTTCTTGCAAATGAACGGATATGCGCCGTTCTTCACTTCCTCTCCACTTTTGTCGAAATTTCCGTAGTAGTCTTGTCCCGTGTTGTCAACAAACAGTCCTGTAACAGATGTAAACATAGAAAATCATTCTCTCTAAATAAGAAAAGGTAAAAACCTCACTCTCCAAAAGAATGTGTCTTATAAAACCACTAAAAAAATTGCATTTTTGTTCTCATAGTGAAAACTACTGTAAAAAGAGTGAAAACCACAACATTGTATTCTTTAGAGGAACCATTATAAAATGTGTTTTCTGGTTTTGTTTGTTTATTGGGTGTTTGTTTGTTGTTTTGGGGGTTGTTCTTTTTTAGGCCTTCTCAGACTGTATGTGACGATTTTGGAATAGTTGTTTGTCACTCTGAAAAACTTAATTTCACTCTTTTTTGACAATTTTGCAGTTTTTGGTTTTAAAGAGACCATTTTTTTCCGGAGACTGAGGTTTTGTAAAGATATCAAATTTTAAAGGTATCAATTTTGTTTTATCTTTCTCGGATGAACAACTTTAAAAGTGTAAATTTACCTGCGTTTCCGAGATTACTGTATAAACCAATAGTGGCATCTCTGCCTGCAAATAAAACAAAAATCTTTAAATTGTTTGACATTGTGACACTTTAAATAACTTATAGTACATTCGTTGAAAACTTGGTCCCATGGTCAATTTGACGTCCGTGGGAAATTACTCATAACTCTCTCAAACATTATCAGATTTGGACGTTTGATGTCTCATTTTAAAGTTGAAGGTGTATCTTTTAAATCACACCTATTATTCAAGTTCTACGTGTAGCATTCCATTATTTTGTTTGAATTTTGTTTACACACTGTACAGCTCTATGGTCCTGAGCATCACACTTACCGACTTTCAACTTCATTTGAAGCGAGACATTAGAGGGAGAGAACCCCCTTCCCCTTCCCCTTCCCCTCTCCTGTGGTGGTCATTGTGCTTGCGGAATGTTGTGGTTTCTCAGGAATTCTTTCAGGTTTTTAGGGGGGTGCCTAAGGTAACAATAGTCTATAGAGTGTATGTATGGGGGCTTAGGGGGGAAGTCCCTCGGTCTCAAATGGTGCTGGGTAATATTAAACTTCATACAAGGCCGGTTCTGGAGATAATCGAATTACGGACCGACACACAGCCAGACAGACAGAGATTCCTACGTACCTTGTCGGATAGATAGAGACGCATTCCTCGAGCCCGAGTTTGCAGTGCAGGTGACAACGTCGTCCTCGGCGTTGAACCCGTGTGTTGGATTAAGGACCAGGGCAGATTGCACCACGCACGGCGAGAAACTTGTCGGGGTAATCTCGAAGCCTTCCTCGGTAAGATTGAGGCCTAGGTCCCGCCAACCCGCTCGCTCTTTGTGGTACACGCTCCAGTTAATTGTCGGTCCTGTGGAGGCGCTTGCCGTGCAAACGTAGCGAAGACTTCCGGTGTACTTGCTATCAATGATGAGGCTGCGAACTTTTAGGCCCCAATCTGTAGTGATGTACATCGGGTATAGAAAAACAAATTTAGTTTTTGCATAAAAAAAACACTAAATAAATCAGCGGCGTGGGGTGCACCTTTTTGTTAACAAGTTCGCATCGAATGACTTCAAAACGGATGACAGATAAACACGTCACGAGCAAGGCCTGAAATATCTACCAGCGACCGTCTCGCAGTGAGCGAGACCGGAAATATCAGGGTGTTCTACCCATAAATGCCGGCCTAAACCCGTCTTGGATCAAGGCTCGTATACAAAACAATCCCGCGCCTGAGCTGGGTTCGAACTAGGTTAAGGGTGGAGAAGAGGCGGCGAAGAAGGCAACTGTTAGTGTTTGAATGCAATTCAAGATTTCAAGTGGGACACCCCCTTCCCATTATTTGGCAGTATTAGGCCAAACGTAAATACATGATTTGTCATAGTTTATTTTTACCCGTGTGCAGCTGACAAATGAATACAAAGGACGTGCATTTCCCAAGGTATAGTCTGAGGATCAAAATACAGTTTGCACCTCATATTTTAGCTGTCAACAGTCCAACTCTGAAAGGGATCTCATCACCACATTGTTCGGCCCTATTCGAATGAAGAACTTGAGAAACGAAAACTTCTTCCACAAATTACATGTTAATTCTCAACTCCATAATATTGAAAACATGCTCACCGAGTGACCCGCAGGCGTAGAGGTTGGCGATTTGTTCATTGGTAAGGAGATGGTCAAATACCATCAGATTGCCGTAGGCTGCTGATCCTGCTGTAGTCAATGAGGGATTGCAGTTGTGGTTGCCCAAAATGAGATCGGTGCATTTATCAATCGGCGATAAATCTGATAGTCCCTCCTCGTAATTGCCAAGCTTCTTGCCGTCAACGTAAAGGGTGACTTGAGAATTTGAGAGATCCACAGCCGCGGCTAAATGGAACCATGTACCCACTGGGAATGTGCTCACCTCGTGGCTCTGACCGTACGACCATGATTCACCCCGAGCTCCGAATTGGAATTTGTTGGTCGACTTCCTGTACAGGAAGCAGACACCCCGCGCATTTCTGGTTTGCCCTCCCACTGAAAGAAAGTACCTATCGGCACCGGTAAAGACTGTGGACGAGTTGATCTTGAGCCATAGTGACCAGGTCACGCTCTCCGAACCACACGTTGCGGGATCAGAGACGCAGGTTCCTTGGAAATTTCCCAGGTTGAGGTGGTCGCCCTCTCCGGTGTAAATGGAGCATTTCTGCTCGACCACCTCGGGGGAAGGAACCATCTTGGTGACGCCTCTACCAATCTCACTCCTAGAGATCGTAACAGCTACAGGCGGGTCATAGGCATCGCATGGTGTGAAGTAGCTACCGGTCTCAACACGCCTACCGAGTGTATTTTGGTAGATCATGTTGTAACTCTCTGGGAAGACAAAATTAAGAAGAAAACTTCAATAAATCGCATGTCACCCTTATAGCCGTCTTACACCGCTGTTTCTGCCATTGTGTATAGCGACATACAGTTGTGCGCATGTGCCATTTTCAAATCTAGATTAAATAAAATGCATTATTCATGAGCGGTGACCCGCGACAGAGGGACGATCAAAAAACGGAAATTACCGATGAATACTGACATTAGGAGCTTTATTTTTATTTTGATGAGTTCATTCATAAGAATATCCGTGATTTAATAAACCCCCAAAACCAAACAAAATTGGAATGACAAGCGCAAAAATTTAAACTTAAATACAGACGCTCCGTTTCGTTAGTCATTAAGGAAAGGAGGGATTTCAGGACAAATTTAACAGTGAAGATGACTTTTTCCAAACTCAAAAAAAGGTTTGTATAAAAAAGCAGATTGTGATCTCTTTGAATCAGGTGTTTTCGAAAGAGCAAACCCAGCAAGTGATAAACAAAACTAGGTTTGAATATTTAGTTTTTTCCATCTTGAACGGAGTTTTCCGCAACGCGACATTGCGGTTTAGCATGATACCCGTCCAAATGGGAATACGCATATCGTTTGGGAATACGCGGTTCTAGATTTCGAATCCAAGTTGGCAAATCTCGGGCCGAATACGCGGCAAATTAAAAATTGTAAACAGTATTCAGCCTGATATTTGCCCACTCTCGTTCGAAATCTAGAACCGCGTATTCCCTAGACTTGGTGCCAAGTCGGTAATAGCGGTCCACTCGGTATATACAGGGGGAGGTTGCGGTTGCCTCGTTCCCAATGTGCAGAGTTCGAAGTTAAGTTAGATCTGTCGCCACTCGGCACGTTACTAGTCTTAAACCAGCCGTGCCGATGAATTTCGACTGAAATTCACGGATTAAACACGACTATCTAACGACTTGTCATCAAGTCTACGTATTCCCAAACGTGTCCTTAAACAATATACGAGACTTATTTACACGGGTATCATACTAGGCCGCAATGTCGCGTTGCATAAAACTCCGTTAAAGATGGACTACAACGAAAACTCACACATTAAATTTATTATCGGACCTTGTTTATGTTGTGTTCAGGTAACACTTTATTGTTACGGTCATGTTTTTCTCTAAATAATTTTGTTGCAATTTGACCGAAAAAATTAGACCTCGATTCTTCGATTTTGAAATTTCCCGCCCTGTACTGGTTCCCGGCAAAGACCCACTGAAAACCACAATGAAATCCACGATATAGTACCAGCGGTCTTGTAAACCAGCGAAAAGTGATGACGTACTACCCATGAGCAACCGAGAGTAAACAAAAGACGCCATGTTATTCCGTGTGTATTATGTATGCGTTTTCATGCAGAGGCATGAAGTTTTTACGAATCGACCCGAGTAAATCGTCATGGGTAGTACGTCACACACAAAGTATGAATTATTCATGAGTTAAGGGCTTTTGCTGAAACTGAGTTTTTCTGGGTCGTAGAACGCCGATCAATTGTTTTGGTTTTTTTGCATGAAGGAACAAGTTTTATTGAATACTAATGATATATTAGTAATCATTATACATTTCTCGAACAAAAACAGCAACACAGCCTTTATCATTATTCCGTTGTAGTCCATCTTTAAAGATGGAAAAAACTAAATATTCAAACCTAGTTTTGTTTATCACTTGCTGGGTTTGCTCTTTCGAAAACACATGATTCAAAGAGATCACAATCTGCTTTTTTATACAAACCATTTTTTGAGTTTGGAAAAAGTCATCTTCACTGTCAAATTTGTCCTGAAAACCATCCTTTCCCTTAATGCCTAACGAAACGGAGCGTCTGTATTTCAGTTTAAATTTATCCGCTTGTCATACCAATTTTGTTTAGTTTTGGGGGTTTATTAAATCACGAATATTCTTATGAATAAACTGATGAAAATTGAAAAGCCCCTAATGTTAGTATTAATTTCCGTTCTTTTATCGTCCCTCTGTCACGGGTCACTGCTCATGAATAATGCATTTTATTTAATCTAGATTTGAAATGACACATGCGCACAACTGTATGTCGCTTAAGAAACGGCGGTGCTTAAGGTCCCGCCTCTCACGACCTTAAAGTTACTGACTATTGCATATGAAGCACGATATGTGGCAGAGAAAACCCCCCCTCTTTTGTGTTGACCATTGTGTTCCCTAAATCTCAGGAATTCTTTTTAGGTTTCAAGGGGGGGTGGGTTAGGTAACAATAGTGTTGAGTGCGTATGAGGTATACGGGGATAAGAGGGGGGTACCCCTCTGCCACATATCGTGCTGGGTATAGACTATTGCCGACCTGATTTTAGTCTGGAGAGGACGGGACCGCTCCCGACCTTCATATGTCTAATGACAGTTGCCGTCTTTATTCATGCTCCAATGCAGTCTTAAATTTAAAACCGTCTATAGATACGCGACCAATTAAGGCCGCCTTGCTAACGACTTTCCCTGACTACTCCCAACCAACAACGGACCAGTCTATTCCAACCCTGCCGACGTCATGTCCCTAACTGTTCCTGACCTGCTAACGACCTCCTAACGACTAACCCGTTCTTTTCTGACGTCCGCACGACCTGTATAATACCGACTCCGTCTTGCCTTAAAAACTCCCAACTTCGAGAGGTGTACGCATTCTACAAAGATTTTATAGCTTAGCGGCAGATTTTCCCTTCCATGTATGCATGCATGCTGCCTGCATGCCTGCCTACCTTCCGCCGACTATGTTGACGACCACCTAACGACTTTCAAGACCTTCTTACGTCCATCGCAAGACAGCTCTTTATTCCTGATCACTCAACTCCCGATTGTTTTAAACAGTTCAAAATAGTCGGCAACACCTCGACCAAGTTTACCAACCTCCCAGGACCTTGCAAGACCCGCCTCCGCTCTTCCCTGAATTCCCCGACCATACAATACTTTTCCAGACCACCAAGGTCTTGAAAGGTCGGCCACCAAGTCGGCTAAGTGCTACCAGTTTCCAATTTCATACACTCTTAAAACTCCGGGGTTACAAATTCCGTGGTCATTATTTTTTTGACAACTTTCGTGGTCAAAATAACTGTTTTAATAACTACGTTTATTGGGGTAATTTTGACCACGAAAAATGTGGTGAAATTAATTACGCATTCTGATTGGTTGAGGTTTGTCACGCTATCACGTCATTGTTTTACTATTACACGGTTCGGCGAAGCGCCGAGCATGACTTTATTAAATGAGAATGCTTTAAGAAGTAGGTTCAGTTAAAAATTAAATTAGTGTTTTTGTTAAAAAGAAATGTTACTACCATTTTACAAGCGAACTAATGGTAGACCTACATATTGTTCGCGGATGTATATGTACATGTACATGTACACCGCGTGACGTGTCGGCCACCGCGCAAACTTTGACACGAAGCCGCCGCCATTGCAATTTTATTTGAATACTGGGTTGTAAGACTATATTGAAAATTTTAAAGGTAGGATGTGGTAACAGCAAATTAGTTCTGACTACGTTCTTGAAAATGTTGCCGAACGGGCTCAAACTGTGTGCGAACGGAGTTGACGTAGTAGCAACTGTCTTTTACGAACTTCATGGACGGGCTCAGACGGAAAGGGTGCTCCAGAACTTCGAGCCTACTCAAAATTTTGGGCGGCCATCCCGTTCTGCAATTCGACGGAGTGACAACGTACTTAAAACGAGATGGACGTACTACCAACGGAATTGCCGTACTTCGATCCTACTAGGGGTGGGGCTTCGGGATCTTCGGGTTACTGGCTGCTTTCCCACGGCCCGTCTTCCCCACCCACTCCTCTTTGGAGGCATGATGCTCGTAAATGTCAATGTCGGAAATCTTCGAAGTGTTGATCTGTGGAAATCTTCGAAGCGGCAAGCGCAAATGAGGACTGGCAAAAACGCGCTGGGTATTTATAGCCGTCGGGGCAGGACGCGATTGCAATTACGTTTAGAACGCACTAGGGACGAGACGAGGACGTGGCGAGAACGAGGAGAACTGTCTGGGAACTAAGTGGTCGAGTTAGAATATACTTAGAATGGGTTAGGACGTATCATAAACGAGGTAGAACAAGTTCAGAACCGCGGGTTTAAACTGACTACGGACGGGCTTGGATTGCTTGGAAACGTTGTTCGCACGAGGTGAACGGGCAATTTTACCCGATTTGAACTGGATACCAACTGACTGCGGAAGGGTTAAAGACAAGATGGACATATTGAGGACTGTTTCTGATAGAGAGTAACATCGTATTTATGACATTATTTGGCCAAAGTTACACGTTCTACCACCAGCACAGCCTGTTTTACGATTTGTTTAGGACGGGGCAGGACGTTTTAGGAACTAATTTGGTGTGACATACATTACGCTGCATTTTTGTACTCGTTTTTACGTTAGCGACGCTGTGTGGGTATATTCTTTGGGAAAGACGTTGCTTAATCCGCAGCCACGATAGGGCGCTATCGCGACAAACCATCATCACTCACGAACCAGTCGGAAACAGCGTCTTTGGAATTTCGTAGAGGTAGTGATATGCGCACGCACCTGCTTATACCCAGCACGATATGTGGCAGAGGGGTATCCCCTCTTATCCCTATACCTTATACACACTCGACACTATTGTAACCTAACCCATCCCCCCTTGAAACCTAAAAGGAATTCCTGAGATTCCGGAAACACAATGGTCAACACAAAAGAGGGGGGGGGGGGGTTCTCTGCCACATATTGTGCTTCATATGCACCTGCTTAGCCAGATGAATAAAGCGTGCATTACGTATTTTGCATAAACATACATTATGCTTAGGTCTAACACCCTGACTCTACTTCGCGATTCGGGGCAAGCTTTTGCATACTACCGTAAGAGACGCTCAGCACCAATACATTGTTTACAATGGGTGAGAATGGCAAAAAGACACCAGACCATTCCAGAGCTGGGGGTTGCTAGCGTATGACGCGTAAGGCTTGCCCCGAATCACGTGATATAGCAACAGCGTCTTTGGTTTGGAGAATTTAAAGTTAAACTGTGCCAAGCTGTGTGAGCAAGTCAGTGTACCAGATGTTATTCAAATGTAACTCGGGGTCACGCGCAAATGGCTTATTGTAGAGTAATCGTGGTGATCCTATCAGATCTTGAGGACAGTCGTGGCAATCGTGTTGATCGTATAGAACATTTTTGGACGGTTCAAACATTTTCTACGATCAACACGATTAATTTTAAATTGTGAACATTGCATCAGATCGTAATGGATCATAACAAAGCGCAACAGATCGCATCTAATCGTGCTTCCAAATCGCGGGATCATAAATAGTCCAGGAGCTAGCAGACTTTTATCGGTATTGTTGAGTACGAAAGGTTTGACACCTAAAATGAGTAGGACTATGTGTGGGAACCCCAAAATGTGGATTCTTAAGTTTGGCACTCTTGCACTGCCCCCTGGGGGCACTCTCAAAATGACCCCCCAAATTTTGTATCGGTATTGTGGCGTACGAGGACCAATTTTTTTTCATATGTACTTCAAGGGAGTCTAATTTCAAAAAGCCAATTCTTAAGTTTTCAACTAATGCACTAAGCCACTTAAGAATGGCCTAATTAACGTTAATTAGCACTTTTATCGGTATTGTCACGTACGAGGACACATTTTGGCTCAAAATAAGGAATAAGTCTCAAAAAAGTTATGGTCTGATGAAGATGACAGGTCACGGTGTATATTTATTTGCCGAATCCACATTCCGAGAAAAACAGCTCTGAAATAAACAAAATTGACCAAAATCATACGGACAGCACAAACAAATACTTGGTCACGATTTTCACCCATGCATTCACTTCAACGGCCGATTGCGTAAAACGGCCTCAGCGACTTATTCCTGATTACGATGGAGCGGGTCACATATGCCATTTCTCCGGAACCACATGGGGTAGAGGATTGAAATAAGGTTTAATGTGAAGGTCTAAACATTGTGGACAAGGACCAGTTGTTAAAGTAGTATTTTGTTGGTCTCTTCATGTGTTTAGTATTGTGACAGTGTTACACGTAATTTTGATTTGATTGTTAATTAAAGTTTATTTCAATCAATATCTTCTGTCAAGTGCCCTCATCTGTCACGAGAGCTCGTGCTTATTTTATAAGGTACAATGAACAATAGGGCATATATATAGTCTTATTATCCTAGACACAGACACATGGTTACTGTACTATCCAGCTTAATAATTGGATGCGAGCAATTCTTAAAATACACATGAAAACTCCGAAAAGCTCTTGGTAAATTAAACTTTTGATGAAGGCCTCCTTTTCATGAGGAATAACTCAATAATAGCTTAAACATGCTTTCATAAGTTGACCGATTTCTTATTCTTAAGCGGATTTGTGCATCAGATGGACACTTAAGAACGAGTTTTTCGTATTCTGGGTTGCCAGATGAACATGTTGACATAAGTTTTGTGAACGTACTCGATCATACCGATACAATTATAAACACGTGGTGGGTCAAAAGGGTACACTTTTAGGCTTAATTGCATGTTTAAGCCATGAAGACACCAACAAAATACTACTTTAACAACTGGTCCTTGTCCACAATGTTTAGACCTTTATATTAAACCTTATTTCAATCCTCTACCCCATGTGGTTCCGGAGAAATGGCATATGTGACCCGCTCCATCGTAATCAGGAATAAGTCGCTGAGGCCGTTTTACGCAATCGGCCGTTGAAGTGAATGCATGGGTGAAAATCGTGACCAAGTATTTGTTTGTGCTGTCCGTATGATTTTAGTCAATTTTGTTTATTTCAGAGCTGTTTTTCTCGGAATGAGGATTCGGCAAATAAATATACACCTGTCATCTTCATCAGACCATAACTTTTTTGAGACTTATTCCTTATTTCGATGGAGCGGGTCACATTATTCCAAACGTAATTAGGTCAATTATCGATCTTTGACCCATTCTTAAGTGGATTAGTGCATGGAGTTGAAACTTAAGAATTAGATATTCATAATCAGGATATCTTGGAGTACATTTTGAGCCAAAATGTGTCCTCGTACGTGACAATACCGATAAAAGTGCTAATTAGCGTTAATTAGGCCATTCTTAAGTGGCTTAGTGCATTAGTTGAAAACTTAAGAATTGGCTTTTTGAAATTAGACTCCCTTGAAGTACATGAAAAAAAATACCGATACAAAAAATTGGGGGGTCATTTTGAGAGTGCCCCCAGGGGGCAGTGCAAGAGTGCCAAACTTAAGAATCCACATTTTGGGGTTCCCACACATAGTCCTACTCATTTCAGGTGTCAAACCTTTCGTACTCAACAATACCGATAAAAGTCTGCTAGCTCCTGGACTAACACCACCTCTGTTGAGGTGCGCTACGAATGGCCAATCGTGGCGTTCGTAACGGATCGCACGACAGTGGGAACCTAGCGTAAAGGACAAATTTCCCATAATGTTATTCAATGCACAAAAGCTTTGAAATAAAAACTAAACAAAGGGATTATCCGGCTAAGTAAAAGGGGGTCACGAATGTATTAATTGGTAGCGAGATAAGAATGGAACGATGGGAATGTTTTACCCGACACATGCAAAAGGGACAAACATACTTCCGCAATAAGGTCTGGTTACACTTAGCTGATTTGGAGGGTGACTTCTCCAGCCCTTGATGGTCCGTAAAAGTCAGGAAAGGTTAGGGAAGGACTTAGGCGGGTCTAGTAAGGTCACGAAAAGTCGATGAACTTGGTCGAGGTGTTGCCGACTATTTTGAACTGTTCGAAACAATCGGGAGTGATCGGAAATAAAGAGCGGAGGTCTTGAAAGACGTTAGGTGGTCGTTGGGTGGTCGTGAACATAGTCGGCGGAAGGCGTGCACGGCCGGGTGCTTAAAGAGAGGTCCTGCCGCCACGTTGCTTTGCTCTATTTTTTTTTGAATACCTAAAATAGCAGATGTACACCTCGAAGTAGGGAGTTGAAATGATCGACACCATTGCGCGGTAACGACTAAAGTATAACTTCAAAGCAATTGCGATTGATAAGACTTACCAAACGGTTCCTTTGCCTCCTCCTCAGCTAACCACACAAAGCTTGGGGTATAACCTACATGTGTCGATCCATTAAGGATTCTTCCAACGTAATCGATGAGAAACACTGCCTCTTCCGTGGTATTCACCGTCATTAAACCACTTGCCCCGCCCTTGGTGGAATGACGCTGGCATTGTGCCTTAGCATCGTCGTACGAGAGAGGATCCGGAAAGTAGCGATAGCAACCATGCTGATGCTCCATCCATTGGAACGGGCATGGGGAACAGGCGGCTTGGCATACGTCTAGCAGTGTCAGAGAAGCCAGAGCGGTGACAGCAATTCCGATGAGAAACATGGCTTCCGGTTTTCTACTTTAAGCTTGGTAAGTTTAAGGCTGCAGAACACAATCGGTTATATACCAACGCATGCAACTGCAGAACAACTTGACTCTCTCAATGTAAAATAGTAAAAACAAAACTCTCCAAAAGAGGGATCGTCTCTAATAACGCACAACTACTCCAAAATAGTGAAAACTTCTTCAAGGGAGTAAATGTTCAATCTTTCAAGCTAGGAGCCATAACTATGAAGGATAACTTTTTAGAGACGCACTGGCTCCCAAAAAGAGTGACAATTTCACTTCTCCGGAGTGGTTTTCACTCGAGTATAGTTTTTACTAAACATGAGCCACACTCTATTTCACTGTCTTAGGAGTGGTTTTGTAAAAGACTCGCTTTTTTTAGAGTGAGGTTTTTACTGGTTTACATTAAGATATCTTTCTTCTATAGGCGCTTGCGTCAATAAGGTAGTTCTGACATCGCACACTCTGTAATTGTTCTCCACCTCTCTCTGTCGGATGCCGTGTGCCAGGTGCGCCGATCCTTGATGTTAATCTCCGTGGTTACCAGGTCCCTGGGAAAAGGAGCACAGAAATCCAACGCGCAGGCATCGGCGGAAAACGAATTGGTCAATGTCGAAGCCTCCCCTCGCTTATTATAGGTTTCTCAAGTGACGTAATTACCTACAGACCAGCCACGGTCGGCATTTGGAGCATTAACTTGCATATAAAGGCGCGCATCGCTGCGCAGCTGTAACCGAGTTGTTTCCGGTTAGGACACACGGGTCAGTGACGATTAAGGAGTCAGGAGAGTGTATATGATCTGTGAGATAATCCGGGTTTTATTGTCTTTGGTTGAAATGTGAATTGAAAAGTTAATTAAACCCGAACAAAACGACAGTCATTGATGGTGGTGAATTCTGAAAAATAGAATTAAATACATATAATTAAATATTTGTACAATGAATTTCAATAACTTTACAATTATTGTACATTATTCAATTTATATTTAGGGATCAACAGTGCATCCCTTTATACATTAAAACTGATGTGTAGCAAATGTAGCTTATTTGCGCCTTATAATAATATTAACATAACAGTCTACCGCTTAAAATAAAACAGATGCGAACTATAGGTGAATGACGTACCCAATGTTACGTTGCCGGCCGTATAAGGCTAAAAAGAACGAACGAGAATATTTAAAAAGAATGTCCGGCATGTCAACGCCCCAAACAAGAATTTTTAAAGCGCCCGCTAAAAGTTACGCAACTAATTAGAACTACGCTGGTGGCGCTGTTTAACAAGCTTATTACAAACCGCTGGTGGCGCTGTTTCGCAAGCTTTGCCACACGCGCGCCATGTAATGTATACAAACAAATATACATGTAATACTGTACAACACAGAAATAATGTCGGGACCTGGCAGCATACGTACGTCTGGCTGGTCACAAGACACTTTCGAGGGCAAATCACGAGCAAATCACGACCTGGGATGCATGCTGAAAACGTTCGCAAGGAATTTCAACTTTTTTGAAAATCCCGCCGAACTAAAAACGACTCCCGCGAACAATTGACGACGCTTCCGAACCCCCGAATTTGTAATCGTGTACCAGTACCGTTATTTCTACATCAAAATACCATTATTTACCCCGGAAAATGTGGACCTTTTGGTAATTTAGGGGGGTGCGTACGGCGCGGATCCAGGGGTGGGCAGCGGGGGCACGTGCCCCCCGGGTAAAATGAGTAAAAAAAAAAAAAAACGGGGGTGGGGGAAAAGAAGGGGGGGGGGGGGGGTGAGAGGAAATAAAGAGAGGAGGATCGGATCGGAGGATCTGCTGTCAAATTTTTGGCATATTAATATAATACTGACAAAAAAGGGTTATCAATCCATGGAACCCCAGTTTGCGACCCACACCCGTTCAATTTGTCCATGCACATGAAGCCCTCTCATCAGGGTCTCTACTCGCAGCGGGAGCCCCGCGGCCCCACTCTGTAAAAGGCTTCGCGCCCCGCGCTCAATTTTTCAATTTTGGGTGTGCCTCACATTCATCAATAAATGTATATGTATTATATATTTATATATATATATTCTCTATTATAATCTCCATAATTCTCCATATTATCTCCATAGATTTATTTTACATTTTAGCTAAAAAACGTAGAGGAAAGTGGCTATAAATCGCCTCAGATTGCACCACAAATCATATAGAATCCAAAAATTTCCGGGGCCCTTAAGCGGGCCCCACGCTTCGCGCTCACCCGCATTTTCCAGTTTTGGGTGTGTCCCACATTCATATATAAATGTATATATAGTATATATTTATTTAAATATTCTCCATTAAAATCTCCATAATTCTTCATTTTTTTCTCCATATCATTTGTAAAACTTTTGCTAAAAATGTTATAGGAAAGAGGCCAGGAATCGCCTCAGATTGCACCACAAAGCATAATTATAGAATCCAAAATTGTACGGGGCCCTTAAGCGGGCCCTCGACCCCACGCCGTAAGGGCTTCCAGCTTTGCGCTCGCATTTTCCAGTTTTCGTTGTGCCCCCCGTCTAAAAAAATCCGAGATCCGCGCCTGCCGACCCGTCGCACCCCCCCCCCCCCCCCCCCCCCCCCCCCTTCTCCCCTGCTTACGAGCCTGTGTACGTTTGGAACTAGTAAAATAAGAATGTTGGACTTTGCAATTTGTTTAGCATTCGCATCCTTCGCGAATCATTTGCGTGCCCCGTGAAAACCCACCCTAACAGTATCCCGCTATACACATGTCTTCTCATCATCTGTTCAGTAGTTTATGCGTGAGCAAAAAAGTGTGTGATATCAATTACTGGTTAACGTGATTGCATTTCAAATTTCCAGTTTAATAATAATAGACTAAGTTACAGATTTAGAGCCTATATAATTAAGACTATACATTTCTGTTTTATTTAAGATGCTGTTATCGATAGTATAGTGTTATTCCAGGCTGATGAGTTTTGATGAAGTAGTCAATGCGATTGCCCCAAAACCTCCCCTCAGATTAGAGTTCCTTTTTACTGAATGCAATTAGTGTGGGCTTACAAGCTTAATAGTTATGATTCTTTAGATTAAAAAAAAAAATGTTCTACAAGTGTGCTATTATGTGTTCCACAACTTTCTATGTGTTCTAATGCTTTCTATGAACACATGCCTGTGTTCAAAAAGCGTAACTTAAGAGAACGTCCGAGGTGTTCCGATCAATTTGCAGTGTATGAGGAATGGAAGTCGGTGCCGGTAGCGAAGTTGTTTTCCGTAACCAACACTTTGAATAGGGACCTCAGAGTCAGCGACAACATTCATTATTGATTTAAGATTGTATTCATACTATTCAATATAGTAACCGTCTACTATGTATACACTATATCATAATAGGAATATAGATTTATTCCGTAAGAATTATAGAATTTGTGGTAGCTCACCCTCTCTAGTATAATGGTTAGGTAAATTGGCATATTGCTCAGTGTTCTGGTTCGAATTCCACTCCAGTCTCATTTAAAAACAAAATTTTACAATATATTTTACAATAAATAATTAAAGTCACAAAACATATAACTATTGCTATGTGTTGTGAGAGACCGGAGCAAATGTTGCCTACGGTAGCTTAATGGATGATCCAAAATCATGGTCGGAAAATAAATAAATAACAAACCAAAAGCGTAAAAATGCTGCATAAAATAGCTTCATTTTAGCTTTGACTTTGAATTTTTTTCAAACTTCGGCGGGGGGCACATTCCCCCACAGAACCCCCCCCCCCCCCCCCCCCTCCGCCCCCGCGTTGCGCAAGTGCGTCGGCAGGCGCTAACGCGCCGTAATGTTAACCTTTATTTCGCCCCCCCCCCCCCCCCCCCCCCCCTATCAAAATACCCTGGCGCCGCCCCTGCTTGACGGGATGCTAAGTCATGTCAGACTCCGACAGCAAGCAATTTGCAGTGTGTGTTGTTTGCACTCTTTGGGTTGTACATGAGAAGTATTTCACATCCATAACATATTCCACAGCAAAACATTACTGCTTCGAGTGGTCGAGATTTGAGCAGAAACACGAGTCATTCATTGGTGGCGAAAAAACGACAACAAAGGTTCAAATGGATTAACCAGCACTTCGTGTACCTTCAACAGTGCGACACGCTATTTAATACAGTGAGAGCCGAGCGGGCTGCAGAGCGTTTTGAAAAGGCCAGCACAAATCTACAAGAGGCATCCAAAATTGAAATGATTTTGAAATTCACAAAGACTGTAAACAGCAGAGTATAAATACCGATATGATACAATGATGTTCTTGCAAAACGCCAAGAGCACCCACTACGTCAACGAGACACCATCAAGGTGTATCTAAGTTACGATTCCACCCGGCCGCGATAATTATTTCTGCAGGTAGGTTGGTACATAGTGTACATTTATTAGCCAATCAGAACACAGATGGTGTTGACGTCATCGATAATGCTCAAGTTGTCTGGGCTCTGACATGGGTAAGGGGTTAGGGTTAGGGTTAGGGTTAGAGTTAAGGTTAAGGTTAAGGTTAGGGTTAGAGTTAGGGGTTAGAGTTAGGGGTTAGGGGTTAGGGGTTAGGGGTTAGGGGTTAGGGGTTAGGGGTTAGGGTTGTCCCAGATGACTCTAACATCATCGATAACGTCAACACCATCTGTGTTCTGATTGGCTAATGTACCAACCTACCTGCAGACAAAATTATCGCCACCCGGCCAAGCTAGCGGGTGCCGCTCGTTACAATAACAACTGCGGGCATCGCACGTGGGTACCCTAGCGGCCTTTTCGAATCCCTGGCTTCGTTTTGTCTTTGGCGATTTTAAATTCCCAGGTGCGAGATCTCCAGCCACAATCTGATGCCTGTTGTGCTTCAGAAACATTTAATCGATTGATGAGAACTCAAATGTTAAACTGTTTCTACTTGCTTTTATTTCTATTTGCTTCTCAGTGATTTGGAATTCGGAGGTAAAGCCGGAGCCGAAGCCGAGGTAAAGCCGGAGCCGAAGCCGAGGCAAAGGTTTTAAAAAGGTCCTATACAATGATGGATACAATTTTTAACATAGCAGTGTTGTAATAAGTATTGTACTCAAACTCTGTATTAAATATGACCCTAAACGGGGTCCAAATTGAAATATATAACGTATTACTATAATGTACTCTATACTCGCCTTAAATATACGGGAGAGCTGGTGCGTCCTGGCTGTAATTGTGATCATGCAGTTTATAATAAGAATTTAATTGTGTACACTAATTTACATTTTAACATTTTGCACATACGAAATAACTTATGTTTAAATTTCACTCTTTTAAAAATAACTTGTTAACCTGGGCGGTCCGGTGTCGCCAAACCAGTTCGCGCCGGATGACGTATATAAACGCAAGGTTTTCCCTAGATTCAAAACGGATGACGCATAAACACGTCACGAGCAAGGCCGGAAATGTCTTCCAGCAGCGATCAAAGTCGGAAATGCGTGGGTATGCTTCCCGGTATTATCGGCCTGAACCCGCCTTAGATCGAGTTTCGTTAAAAATAATCCCGCCCGTCGGCTCGGTGATGTTAAAATAATCCCGGCGCGAACTGGTTTAGCCCGCAGTTCTTACTCAATCGGGGCGAAAGCGAACGCGAATTTGTGACCTCACGGGGAGTGCTTCCCGACGGCGATTTTTTGTCTGTACCACTATTAAACGCGTCAGGTTTGCCGTTTCATTGGAATGGGGCGACTTGAATGGAGACCAAAGCGCGCGCTTCAATACGAATCGATTTGGATACGTGCGGAACGTATGAAGACCAACGACGTTGACAGCCATAATTCACCAAAATTAATGGATACAGTCCCTAGTTAATTGTATACAGTCTCTAGTTTTTTGTATACACGACTTGTATACCTTTTTCTATTAACCAAAATTATTGGTTAATAATCTCATCTAGATAGGTTCTTATAGAAAAAGGTATAAAAGTATCTGACCGAGTCCGTTCTGCGGAATAAAATTAGCCGATCTGACGCGTTAGTGGTACGGGAAAAAAATCGCTTCCCGACGTCATTATTTACAAAGGCGAACGGTTCAGACAAGAAACTGGATATTCAAGTAGCTTACAAAAACACTAGATACGTTTTAGTACTCAGCACACCCCGAGTCAGTATTTGGCGGCTTGATAAAGAGAGGAAATAGCAGAGTTGTATTCGAGTTCCTGTATGTCCTCCACAAGTCCAGTCACAAGTCCTTTCATAAAGCCAGTCGTGAGTAACAGGTTGAACAATGACAAAGAAATGCTTTTGTTAACAGTTCATCAGAATAGCTAGTAAATTGACTTGGAGACTGAAGGACTTGTGATGGACTTGCAGGGACTCGCAGGGACTCGAATACAACTCTTGGAAATAGTGGCGAGATACAACCGTATACTTGTTTTACACATTTAGAAGATTTTGAGGGTAGAGTTAAATTCCACATAGAAAAACTTTTAAAAATGCAAATACCAAAAAGAGTTATCCCGATTCTTAGAAAAGCTCCTTAGAAAAGCTCCAAGCCTATACAATAACTGACACTGACACACAACAGCCGCCGGGGACATATGTACATGCAGTACGCAGTGTATTATCCGACGTGACGGCTGTTGTGTGTCAGTATTGACTTCCCAACCGGATATTTTGTCAGTGTTTATTTTTTTGTAATGTACTATATAGTTTACTACTTTCGTTTGACAATGTTTGATCTATAAATGAGATGAGGTGAAGTCAAGCGTCTAGGAGGGCTTTTCAAGGGAGTCAGGAGTCCAGACTCAACCTCTGGGGGCAGGCTGACAAACTGATGGTTGTGAATGACTTGGACGACTTTATGTAAACCTTCTTAAGTTGATAAAATGAGGTGAAATCTTATGTCGCTTACTCCCAGACTAGTATTAATGAGTATTATAAATTCATTTCTGGTCCTACTTTAAAGGTAGGATACACCATTGGTAAATGCTTAAATTGTCATGATTGGGTGGATTTAGGGGGTTGTATTTTATCGCTTAACTGACGTTTAACTGTCGAGAAAAGCACGGAAACAGCGTTTGTTTTCAACCGGCATCCAGCAGTTACTCTTATGTTATTTTAGTTTTTTTCGCGATAGCCGTCCGGCGATCGCAATTTTTTGTTTATACAATAATATTTTATTTTTCGGAATAATTACTGGATAACTAGCGCAATCAGTTTGCTGGATGCCTAGAATCATTATTTACTTTTAAATAAGTATTACCTAATAATTCGGTAGTAAAAAGGTGTATCATGCATATCTTTAATACAGCCCTTGAACATTTTTGAACCCTTTTATTCAGACTTTCTTTTTATTAAAGGAAATCTCAAAGCGCACATGTGTCGTTTGGAGAAATAAATCGCGTACCGACCAGCTTATAGTTAAACCGGTTAAACCATTCCATTGGTTAAACCGCAATAGCGGTTTAACCAATGAAATGGTCACGACGGCTTTTCCTGCAAATGAACGGATATGTGCCGTTCTTCACTTCCTCTCCACTTCTGTCGAAATTTCCGTAGTAGTCTTGTCCCGTGTTGTCAACGAACAGTCCTGTAACAGACGTAAACATAGAAAATCATTCTCTCTTAATAAGAAAAGGTGAAAAACCTCACTCCCCAAAATGGTGCGTCTTATAAAACCACTTTTAAAAATGCATTTATTTCTAAAAAGTGAAACTACTCCAAAAAGAGTGAAAACCACACAATTGTATTCTTTGGAGGAACCATTATAAAATGTGTTGGTTTTGTTTGTTTATTAGGTGTTTGTTTGTTTGTTTGTTGTTTTGCGGTTTTGCTCTTTATTAGGCCTTTTCAGAAAGTGACGATTTTGGAATAGTTGTCACTCTGAAAAACTAAATTTCACTCTTTTTTGACAATTTTGCAGTTTTTGGTTTTAAAGAGACCATTGTTATTCGGAGTCTGAGGTTTTGTAAAGATATCAAAGTTTAAAGGTATCAATTTTGTTTTATCTTTCTCGGATGAAAAACATTAAAAGTGAACATTTACCCGCGTTTCCGAGGTTACTGTATAAACCAATGGTGGCATCTCTGCCTGCAAATAAAAACAAAAATGTTTAAATTGTTGACATTGTGACACTTTAAATATCTTAATGGTACATTCGTTGAAAACTTGGTCCCATGGTCAATTTGACATCTCTTGTGAAATTACTCATAACTCTGTCAAACATTATCAGATTTGGACGTTTGATGTCTCATTTTGAAGTTGAAAGGTGTATCTTATAAAGGTAGGATACACCATTGATAAATGCTTTAATTATCATGAATGGGTGGATTTGAGGGGTTGTTTTTTATAGTAAATTTCGTTTAACTAACCTGTCCGAAGTTTTACAATCAATCAAAAGCACGAAAAACAGCGTATGTTTTCAACCGGCGTCGAACAGTTATTCTTATGTTATTTGCGGTTTTTTTCTTTATGAAAATTGTATATTTTTCAGAATAATTAAAGGATATCTAGCGCAATCTTTTTGCAGGATGCCTAGAATCATTATTTACTTTCGGATAAGTAAGATATTTCCTTATAACTCGGTATTAAATTTGTTCGATATCTGTAAATGGTGAATCCTACCTTTAAATCATACCTATTATCTAAGTTCTATGTGTAGCATTCCATTATTTTGTTTGAATTGTGTTTACACACTGTACAGCTCTATGGTCCTGAGCATCACACCTACCGACTTTTAACTTCATTTGAAGCAAGACATGAGACGAAGACCCCCCCCCCCCCCTCCCCCACCCCCCCCCCCCCCCCCCCCCCCCCCCACTTCCCCTCTTCTGTGGTGGTCATTGTGCTTGCGGAATGTTGTGGTTTCTCAGAAATTCTTTCAGGTTTTTAGAGGGGGTGCGTTAGGTAACAATAGTCTAGAGGGTATATATGTATGAGGCACTAAGGGGGAAGTCCCTTGGTCTCATATCGCGCTGTATATATTTAAAGGGATCGTATACGTTTGGTAATTAGAAACCCACTGTTTGTTTCAATCCTATATAGTCATAGATATATACCATAAAACTAACCTGTAACAATTTCATTTCAAAAGGTGGTAGCGATTTTTGAGATATTACCGGAATTCTGGAGCGGTTATGTCCACGCAGGAAGAATAATCTGCATTTGAATACACAATCTGAGAAACGTCACTGCAGTAACGCTTCTCATTTTTGGAGTAATTACCAAACGTATACGATCCATTTAACTTCATACAGGGCCGGTTCTGGACATAATCGAATTACGGACAGACACACAGCCAGACAGACAGAGATTCCTACGTACCTTGTCGGATAGATAGAGACGCATTCCTCGAGCCCGCGTTTGCAGTGCAGGTGACAACGTCGTCCTCGGCGTTGAACCCGTGTGTTGGATTAAGGACCAGGGCAGATTGCACCACGCACGGCGAGAAACTTGTCGGGGTAATCTCGAAGCCTTCCTCGGTGAGACTGTCGCCTAGGTCCCGCCAAGCCGCTCGCTCTTTGTGGTACACGCTCCAGCTAATTGTCGGTCCTGTGGAGGCGCTTGCCGTGCAAACGTAGCGAAGACTTCCGGTGTACTTGTTATCAATGATGAGACTGCGAACTTTTAGGCCCCAATCTGTAGTGATGTACATCGGGTATAGAAAAACTAATTTAGTTTTTGCATAAAAAAGGAACTAAATGTAAAATCAGCGGCGTGGGGTGCACCTTTTTGTTAACAAGTTCGCATCGAATGACTTCAAAACGGATGACAGATAAACACGTCACGAGCAAGGCCTGAAATATCTACCAGCGACCGTCTCGCAGTGAGCGAGACCGGAAATATCAGGGTGTTCTACCCATAAATGCCGGCCTAAACCCGTCTTGGATCAAGGCTCGTATACAAAACAATCCCGCGCCTGAGCTGGGCTCGAACTAGGTTAAGGGGGAGAAGCGGCGGCGAAGAAGGCAACTGTTAGTGTTAGAATGCAACTCAAGATTTCAAGTGGGACACCCCCTTCCCATCATTTGGCAGTATTAGGCCAAACGTAAATACATGATTTGTCATAGTTTATTTTTACCCGTGTGCAGCTGACAAATGAATACAAAGGACGTGCATTTCCAAAGGTATAGTCTGAGAATCAAAATAAAATGTGCACCTCATAGGCCTATTTTAGCTGTCAACAGTCCAACTCTGAAATGGATCTCATCACCACATTGTTCGGCCCTATTCAAATTAAGAACTTGAGAAACGAAAACTTCTTCAACAAATTACATTTTAATTCTCAACTCCATATATTGAAAACATGCTCACCGAGTGACCCGCAGGCGTAGAGGTTGGCGATTTGTTCATCGGTAAGGAGATGGTCAAATACCATCAGATTGCCGTAGGCTGCTGAACCTGCTATATTCAATGAGGGCGGGCAGTTGCCGTTGCCCAAAATGAGATCTGTGCATGTATCAATCGGCGATATATCTTGTAGTTCATCCTCGTAATTGCCAAGTTTCTTGCCGTCAACGTAAAGGGTGACTTGGGAATTTGAGAGATCCACAGCCGCGGCTAGATGGAACCATGTATCCAATGGGAATGTGCTCGCCTCGTGCTTCTGATCGTACGACCATGATTCACCCCGAGCTCCGAATTGGAATTTGTTGGTCGACTTCTTGTACAGGAAGCAGACACCCCGCGCATTTCTGGTTTGCCCTCCTACTGAAAGAAAGTACCTAGCGGCACCGGTAAAGACTGTGGACGAGTTGATCTTGAGCCATAGTGACCAGGTCACGCTCTCCGAACCACACGTTGCGGGATCAGAGACGCAGGTCCCTGAGAAACTTCCCAGGTTGAGGTGGTCGCCCTCTCCGGTGTAAATGGAGCATTTCTGCTCGACCACCTTGGGGGAAGGAACCATCTTGGTGACGCCTGTACCAATCTCACTCCTAGAGATCGTAACAGCTACAGGCGGGTCATAGGCATCGCATGGTGTGAAGTAGCTACCGGTCTCAACACGCCTACCGAGTGTATTTTGGTAGATCATGTTGTAACTCTCTGGGAAGACAAAATTAAGAAGAAAACTTTAGTAAATCGCATGTCACACTTATAGCCGTCTTAAGTTCCCGCCTTTCACGACCTTAAAGTTACTGACTATTGCCGACCTGGTTTTAGTCTGGAGAGGACGGGACCGCTCCCGACCTTATAATGACAGTTGCTGTCTTTATTCACGCTCCAATGCAGTCTTAAATTTAAAACCGTCTATAGATACGCGACCAAGGCCGCCTTGCTAACGACCTTCCAGACTACTCCCAACCAACAACGGACCAGTCTATTCCAACCCTGCCGAGGTCCTGTCCCTATCTGTTCCTGACCTGCTAACGACCTCCTATAACGACTAGCCCGTTCTTTTCTGACGTCCGCACGACCTGTATAATACCGACTCCGTCTTGCCTTAAAAACTCCCAACTTCGAGAGGTGTACGCATTCTACAAAGATTTTATAGCTTAGCGGCAGATTTTCCCTTCCATGTATGCATGCATGCCTGCATGCCTGCCTACCTTCCGCCGACTATGTTTACGACCACCTGACGACCACCTAACGACCACCTAACGACTTTCAAGACCTTCTTACGTCCATCGCAAGACAGCTCTTCATTCCTGATCACTCAACTCCCGATTGTTTTAAACAGTTCAAAATAGTCGGCAACACCTCGACCAAGTTTACCAACCTCCCAGGACCTCAGTTGCAAGACCCGCCTCCGCTCGTCCCTGACCTCCCCGACCATACAATACTTGTACATACCATACATACTGTTCGCGGATGTACATGTACATGTACATGTACACCGCGTGACGTGTCGGCCACCGCGCAAACTTTGACACGAAGCCGCCGCCATTGCAATTTTGTTTGAATACTGGGTTGTAAGACTATATTGAAAATTTTAAAGGTAGGATATGGTAACAGCAAATTTGTTCTCACTACGTTCTTGAAAATGTTGCCGAACGGGCTCAAACTGTGTGCGAACGGAGTTGACGTAGTAGCAACTGTCTTTTACGAACTTCATGGACGGGCTCAGACAGAAAGGGTGCTCCAGAACTTCGAGCCTACTCAAACATTTTGGGCGGCCATCCCGTTCTGCAATTCGATGAAACGAGATGGACGTACTACCAACGGAATTGCCGTACTTCGATCCTACTAGGGATGGGGCTTCGGGATCTTCGGGTTACTGGCTGCTTTCCCACGGCCCGTCTTCCCGACCCACTCCTCTTTGGAGGCATGATGCTCGTAAATGTCAATGTCGGAAATCTTCGAAGTGTTGAAATGCACAGGTTGAAGCGGCAAACGCAAATGAGGACTGGCAAAAACGCGCTGGGTATTTATAGCTGTCGGGCCAGGACGCGATTGCAATTACGTTCAGAACGCACTAGCGACGAGACGAGGACGTGGCGAGAACGGTGAGAACTGTCTGTGAACTAAGTGGTCGAGTTAGAATATAGTTAGAATGGGTTAGGAAGTATTAGAAACGAGGTAGAACAAGTTCAGAACTGCGGGTTTAAACTGACTACGGACGGGCTTGGACTGCTTGGAAACGTTGTTCGCACGAGGTGAACGGGCAATTTTACCCGATCTGAACTGGATACCAACTGACTGCGGACGGGTTAAAGACGAGATGGACATTATTGAGGACTGTTTCTGATAGAGAGTAACATCGTATTTATGACATTTTTACGATTTTACGATTTTTTTAGGACGGGGCAGGACGTTTTAAGAACTAATTTGGTGTGACGTACGGAAGCATTACGCTCAGTGCATTTTTGTACTCGTTTTTACGTTAGCGACGCTGTGTGGGTATATTCTTTGGGAAAGACGTTGCTTAATCCGCAGCCACGATAGGCCAGGGCGCTATCGCGACAAACCATCATCACTCACGAACTATAGTCGGAAACAGCGTCTTTGGAATTTCGTAGAGGTAGTGATATGCGCACGCACCTGCTTAGCCAGATGAATAAAGCGTGCATTACGTATTTTGCATAAACATACATATGCTTAGGTCTAACACCCTGACTCTACTTCGCGTTGCATCTGGATGTGCGTGTACATATGGTACATAGGCCTACACATTGTATACCCAGCACGATATGTGGCAGAGGGGTACCCCCCTCTTATCCCTATACTTTATACACACTCAACACTATTGTAACCTAACCCATCCCCCCTTGAAACCTAAAAAGAATTCTTGAGATTCTGGGAACGCAATGGTCAACACAAAAGAGGGGGGGTTTTCTCTGCCACATATCGTGCTTCATATGACACATTGTATCCACTGACCTCTACACCTGGACGGATCATCGCCCATTCCGCGGACCCACGACGTCACTTCTGTGAGCCAATGAAATGTACAGGTGTAAAGGTCATTGGATTGACTCCGTACATTTTTTATTTATAAACATTACGTCATACGTAGCGTACCCACTGACCTACACCTGAACATTTCATTGGCTCACAGAAGTGACGTCGTGGGTCCGCCATGTTGCACTTCTCGTGCGCGCCCCTTCAAGCATTAGCACGGCGGAATGGGCGATGATCCGCCCTGGGGCCAATTTCACGGAGCTGCTAAGCACAAAAATGTGCTTAGCATGAACATTTGTCCTTGGTAAAAACAAGGTTACAGACCAAATTTTCACGCGATCTTTATTGTTTTTGATTGATAACCAGCTGCCTTTTTGCTTAGCATGAAAAACACGTAGAATTTTGGCTGATAACTTGTTTTTAATGAGCAAGACTTTTGTTGTGCTAAGCAAATGTTTGTGTTTAGCAGCTCCGTGAAATTGGCCCCATGCAGGTGTAGAGGTCAGTGATTGTATAATCAAACGTGTTCAACGTTATTCGTGAAAATGGAAGACTTTTCGGTACGTATTAGGGTCATCTCTTGCCTACAGGTTTTGAGGGCAGAATCCGTTTGGTATTTTGAAAAATGACGACAACGATCCTCTTAAAATATTTTAATTTTCATGAATTTCTTTGGTCATAAATTCAGGACGTTTGCACCTTTGCAATTTTTTTAAAAATATTTCTTTAGGATCTTTTTAACCAACTTCTTAAATATGTGCCTTTTCATATAATTTGTTGTTAAATAAAATATTGCTCTAAGGTTGATTTTAGTTGAATTTGTATGTACATGTAGCTACAGTCCCAAGAAACACAATGCTATTCAAATTTGCCTTTTAACAAAAATGTCAGGGTCCTTGTTGATTATTTATACGATATGATTTATGCAATTTATAAGCTATCAGACAGAAGAGAACTGCCCCCCCCCCCCCCCCCCCCGTCTTTGTGGTTGCTATTGTGCTTGCTGAATATTCTGTTTTCTCAGGATTATTTGTAGGTTTTTAAGGGGGGCGTGCGTTAGGTAAGTACAACAGTCTAGAGAGTGTATAGGTTTGTGGTGGTATATTGTGGTCTAAGGGGGTAGTCCCTTGGTCTCATATCGTGCTGGGTATATTACTGGGATAAAAAAGCTTCAGTGTAATCATCAATTCTTACTAAAATATTCCCACATAAATTCAGGACGTTTGCACCTTTGTAATTTATGTTTTAAATATTTTGTTAGGATCTTTACCCAACTTCTCAAAGAAAACAATTTTGCTTACGTATTGAAAATATGTGCCTTTTCATATAATTTTGTGTTAAATAAAATATTGCCCTATTAAAGGTTGATGTACATGTAGCTACAGTCCCAAGCAACACAATGCTATTACAATTTGCCTTTTAACAAAAATGTCAGGGTCCTTGTTGATTATTTATACGATATGATTTATGCAATTTATAAACTATCAGACAGAAGAAAACTGCCCTCCCGTCTTTGTGGTTGCTATTGTGCTTGCTGAATATTCTGTTTTCTCAGGATTATTTGTAGGTTTTTTAAGGGGGGGGGGGGGGGGGGTGCGTTAGGTAAGTACAACAGTCTAGAGAGTGTATAAATTTATGATGGTATATTGTGGTCTAAGTGGGGTAGTCCCTTGGTCTCATATCGTGCTGGGTATATTACTGGGACAAAAAAAGCTTCAGTGCAATCATCAATTCTTACTAAAATATTCCCACAGACTTTTATGCAATTTAAGCTGCAGCCAAGGAATTCGAACTTGGCCTTATTTTGCAGAGGGAACTACAATTAGTATTAGACACATTTTATCTTTACACTGTTGCAAATTTAGTCATTCTAATTGAGTTTCAGTTATTTGTTACAAAGCAGCTGACAGCAACATTTAAAGTGCTGTTTGTTAATTCTTTTTGGCATAATATATCCTCAATGAAATCCAAAATACATGTGAATCATTTTCCAAATTTAATTCTTTAATTTATAACACTTACAATGGAGGCACATGTAAGACTAGGAATGTATTCCTACCCCCATGCATTTATAATAAAGGTTAAATTGTATCCAAATCACTAGAATTAAACATGATGTCCATGAATTAAAAGAGGTTATAAAAATAAGCTATTGTATTGATAACATTCTTTCTTGGCTTACACTGACTTGTTTGAAGGTTTGTGATGTACATGTAGATGCTGTAAAAACCAAGAAAAACAATCATGTTCTTGTAGTCTGGTTACAAGACCCTGATGAAATGGAGCATTTTATAAACATCGGGAAATCATACACTAAGGAAACAAGTCAAGCTGACTTAAATTGACCCATTCATATCAATTGCGAAAAAATGCAGACTAACTAAATATGGTAAATTGGGGGGTAGTATTTAAAAGAAGCCATTTTTTCAATGCTGGTCAGCCATCAAGCATTGTTTGGTACGTGCAATTGACATTAAAATACCACTTTTCTGGAAAGTGACGGCACACCAGGTACCATAATTGTACAGGTGCTTTAGACTTTCATTCGTCAAGAGTTTAGCAAGGTATTTAATAATAATTTGTTATTTGTTTATTGTTTGCAAATGTACATACATTGCACTCCCACAATAAAAGTACTGAAATATTCTGAAATACCTTACGTAGAATTTCTATTCGTTTTCGCACGACGGTGCGAATGCATTGGTATTTTTGTATTACGTAACTACTGAATCGTATAAATATAGCCTAATCCGCTCTGATGAGCTCACTCTCGGTTCAACAGTCAACCTAACCACACGTTAATTTTGTTAACGCATAATATCACACACTACTAAAGCGGCCAAGGTAACGCCATGATGTCCGTAGACGGGAATCAACAGCCTAACCAAGGCAATCAAGAAATCTTGCAGGCCATCCAACCGCTTCCCAACTTACTGGATGTTCGAGTCGAAAGTGCTTGCAAGAAACAGCGGATCTCAGGAAATGTTCCCACGTTTAACCAGTTCGCGCCGGGATTATTTTAACATCACCGAGCCGAGGGGCGGGACTATTTTTAACGAAACTCGATCCGAAGCGGGTTCAGGCCGATAGTGCCGGGAAGCACACCTACGCATTTCCGGCCTTGCTCACTGCTGACAGACATTTCCAAACTTGAACTTGGCGTGTTTATGCGTCATCCGTTTTGAATTTGGGGAAAACTTTGCGTTTATATACGCCATCCGGCGCGAACTGGTTTTAAGAGAGAAGGTAACTAGCAACAGTATAATCATTGCGAGAAGATTCTCTCCCTCATCGAGCAGGCCAAATAGTATTGACTCTCTGGACATTAATCACACCAAAGCCAACTTAAAGGTAGTATACACCATTTGCAGATATCGAAAATATTTACTACCGAATTATTAAGAATTATCGTACTCATTCGAAAGTAAATAATGATTCTAGGCATCCAGCAAAATTATTGCGCTAGATATTCTGTAATTATTCGGAAAAATTAATTTTATAACGAAAAATTCGCGATCGCCGGACGGCGATCGCGAAAAAGATGGCATTAGAATAACTGCTCGACGCCGGTTGAAAACAAACGCTGTTTTTCGTGCTTTTCTCGGCATCTATGATGGTAAACTTCGAACAGGTCAGTAAAACGATATTTACTATAAAATTCAACACCCCAAATCCACCCATTCATGATAATTCAAGCAATTACCAATGGTTTATCCTGCCTTTAAGCGACGCCGCAAAACTCGTCAAAGATCGACAGAAGCTGATTCGCCTCGCCGATAGATCAGAGCTAGGCTGGGGCGTGGTGAAGGAGTACGTAGCAGATGATTTGGCCTCAGATTCCAGTGACGAAAAGCGTATCAGAAAAGCAGAAAAGGCAGCCGCAGCTGAAGAAACCAGCCCCCCAAAAGAGATCTACCAGCGGCAGATATGCTCCGCTTATGTCTGCTTTTCCTACCAGCTCCTACGGCTTTTCCTGCCCAACGACGACCGTTTTTCGTCTATACCAAAGCACTACAATCGACAACCGCACCTGATTTCAATGCGGCCTCCACGGCCACGTCAGGTCAGCTTGCCTCTCCCTACAAGCTCTCCAGAGCCAGCATGGACACCCAGGGCCCAGACCAACCGATACCAGGAACAACTACACTCTAAAAACTGTGTTTAGCGATGAAACACTTTCCTTGCTATCAGTTTGTAAACATGTTTAGAAGCTAAATGCACGCATCCAATTCCTAAACATCAATGTCCAATGGCTAAACACGGTCCATCCTCATGCTAAACATGTTTAGCATTTAAACATGTTTACAAACTGATAGCAAAAAAGTGTTTAGAAAAGTGTTTACTCGCTAAACACAGTTTTTGCAGTGTAGAGAGTGGGAATACAGCCAGGGCGATTCCGGGGTCCCTGAAGGCAAAACCTGTCTTCCTTATTGAAAAAACGTGCTAAAAGCCAGTGAATTTGTCATTGGCGTGATTGATTCAGGCTAGATCCCGTTTGTTGAGAACCCTCCCCCATTTTATGCAAAAAACAATAGATCGGCCCTTGATCACTCGGACTTCGTTAAATCTGCTATTTCAGAACTCCTGCGAAAAGTTGCATCGCAGAAGTGGATACACTACCCCATTGTTGCAACCACCTAACTGGACTGGTCCTTGATCTGCGCCATGATGTTTCAGAGGAACAGGATAGTATACAAACGCATCCACTTATTTCTTGTTTTAGTTTGTTCCAAATGGCGCAACTCGTATACATGACCCAACACGTGTCACTGAATCCACTCAAACTACCATCGATCTCATTTTTAGTTCCCACCCAGAGCTAATAGAGGACTGTGGTGTTTTACCAGTCCTAATCAGTGATCATTATCTTGTTTATGGGCTACACAGTTGGAAAACACCAAAAATGAAAGGTCGTTCAATAAATTTTCGATGTCTAAAAAATATAGACAGTGATGCATTCACGGACGATCTCCGTAATGCACCATGGCAAGATGTTTTTGGTTGTATATGGTACTCCATATTTATGAGTATTATTAACTTCCATGCTCCAGTCAAAACAAAACGCATTCGGGGTGCCTCAGTACCATGGCTAGATAGCGAAATTCTTAAAGGTTCTACGCAGACCTTTCGAGGAGAATTGCTGTTTAATAATTTAAAATGTGCCTTAGTGTGTAAGTAACAAGACCAGGGGTGATAAAATGGTATAACATGATATTAATTGGGGTTAATCGCCGTAAATGTAATTGGCCCCCTCATTCACATGTTCAAACACTGACAAATGGTGGCGCTGTTCGTGACGAACATTTGGCAACCCCAAAAAAGAAACAAAATTATAGTCTGGTACCTGACAATACGTCTGGACACTAGATAAGCCCCGTACGATGCCGCTTCACGGCGTGCGTGCAGCATGCGATCCGCGTACATTAATACGCACGCCGCAGATTTTGTTCAGACCATGGAGAAATAAGACACATGTTCAGACATGGCGAGTAAAGACGACAGTTCGTGGCCGGGGAGCGCATATTCCACAGAATAGGACGAAAAATCCGCAGTATCATCAGGTCCTACATCTAAACCTGCAGCAACACATCTAGCTGGCATTCTTCTTTTAAATAAGAAAACTCGGAACAATTCCTTTGACAATAACTTGAGTCAACCATCGACTAAATACGCGTGGCACATGATGCATGCATGCACGGGCACGCTGGTCGCGACGTCGAAGTCTTCCCAAACATACGTCACAATTATGCACATTTTACATGTTAATAAGCTACCATTCTAGGGGCGGGGCCGGTCCCCCAAAGCACTTTATTATTATTTTTCTCATATTAATTGCCCAAAAAATTAAACTTTTATAAACTGAAAATCACTCAATTAGTTATAATCTTTCATTTAAACTAATAAAAATCACATTTCTAGAACCCTTTAAACTTATGCGGCAACGCGATCGTGTACACAAAATTGCAAAGCACACAGGCTTACAAATCCATTGGGATTCATACAAAAACCTTCGGAACAATGTAACTAATAAAACCCGCAGTAAAAACTACCCTTTGCGTGAACTTGAAATAGATGACAATACTGACGCCTCTATTTTTGATTCTTTTGACGAAGATTGCGTAGTACCTAATATTACAGAAGAGTTTGTTCAAAAGCAAATATCATCCATGTCGGTTGGGAAAGCAACAGGTCCGGATGGAATTAGTGTTAAAATGATTAAAATTGCTTCACCTTATATCATTAAATCTTTAACTCATATTGGTAACCTGTCTATAAGATGTGAACGATACCCTAAAGATTGGAAACATGCTTTAGTAACACCAATTCACAAGGGAGGAGATAAATGTAGTACGGGTAACTATCGGCCTATTTCTATACTGCCAATTATCTCTAAGATTTTAGAAAGATGGGTGCACTCATCGGTATATAGATACCTTGATGAAAACAATCTGATTCCTAGTTGCCAGTCGGGATTTAGACCCCTGCACTCAACTGAAAGCACCCTACACGACTTAACAAACAAGTGTTTTGCGGCCATGGAGAATGGACAAGTTACAGGCAGTGTGTTTATAGATCTCAGTAAAGCATTTGATTGTGTTGATCATGAAATCTTACTAAAGAAACTAGAAAGGATGAACATGTCATCTTCTGTAATTAATTGGTTTAGGTCGTACCTAAGTGATCGTAGTCAGTCTGTGAATATTGGCGGCACCATATCAAAAGTCCTGTCCGTAAACACTGGTGTTCCGCAAGGGTCGATACTAGGTCCACTTTTATCCATTGTTTATACTAGTGATCTTCCATTTTGTATTGCCCCAAAGTGCAACTTATTTATGTACGCTGATGACTCCACATAAACGTGTAGCTCCTCCAACATTAATACAATAGAAAGTAGCTTAAATACAGCTCTTACTAGTTTTCACAACTGGTGCGTAATAAACAAGCTAGCATTAAATGCCACCAAAACCAAATGCATGCTTATTGGTACAAGGCAGAAAATATGTAATGTTGATTTAAATGTATGCATTGCTGGTAGTCGTATTGAAAACGTGAAGTCTTATAAATGTTTGGGTGTAATTATTGATGAAGCATTAAGTTGGGGCCCACATGTCGAATACGTAAGAAAAACTGTTGTATCTAAATTAGGTATACTAAGAAGAATCCATGATTGTGTTCCCCAACACAGCCTACACACACTATTTGTAAGTTTAGTTATGCCAACATTAGAGTATTGTTGTACGGTGTGGGGAGGAATGTACATGTTAAACAGATGTCTCAAAAGAGCCGCGCGGATAACCCTCAAATGTACCTTCCTCACCCCTTCAGAGGATCTGTTTGCTCATCTTAATTGGGCTCCTTTTTCAAAAATAGTCGAGTAAAAAAAAAGCTATTCTTGTCTTCAAAAGTCTCAACAAAATGACTCCTTTGTACATGACAAATATTTGTCGCGAAACAAGGCAATCAACCCACACGGCACTGAAAGTTCCTTTCGCCAAAAAAGAATGCTACGCCACAAGTTTCGCTGTGAGTGGTGCAAATATTTGGAATAATCTGCCTGAACAATTGCGAACATTGGACTCATTAAGCACATTTAAATCGGAGCTCCGACATGTCATCCGTTAGATATTATGCCATTTGCGCTGATCTACGGAGTTATAACTTGGTTGCCACTATAATGTGGAGCCATATGGGAATTTCCCTTCTCTTTTTCCCCCAAGGTTTTTTTTTAGGGGTTTTCGCCTATCTCGTAAATCAGAATTGATATCAATGTTTTGGATTCCTATAAACATCCTTATACGTCTGTAAATATTATGTTTGTAACTCTCGGTAAATGTTGTATTTACATGTACTGTTATTTTATTTAACGATGTATGCAGGGCCCCAATGTAAACCAGTTTAAAACTGTTTGGGCACACCCTGGGTAAAGAAATGGAATAAATAAAATAAATAAATAAATAAACAAAGCTTACAAGACCCTTAGTCTATCATTGGCGGGCAAAAGGGATATGCTCATTCACGTACATTGATGATGGTTTAATTATCCCACCCAACCTACATTCTGCACGGCGTAACTCAGTCACTGTCAAAGAATCAGTTATGCTTAGCGGCTTTGTTCCCAGCAAAACAAAGTGCATATGGCAGCTACAAACTTTCATCACTTATCTAGCCGGTAGGCCTCGTCATAGATTTCCGTGCAATGGCATTTTCTGTTCCATCCACTAAAGTTGCAAAACTAAGAGAAATTATTCACGATGTATATTAGATCATCGCCATGCCAGACCTATTCAAGCTAGATCGCTAGCGCGCGTCACAGGCAAACTAAATCTTCATGAACCTCGCCCTAGGTCCAGTTACACCAAAGATACTAGAAGGGGAAGATAGGACAGTGGGTATCTCTTTATACGGTGACCTGGGAAACATGATGACGTCATCAAATTGGGCCATGGGGAAGGGCGCCGCTTACGGCAGGTAGGTAAACGCGCCCTTCGGCTTCACAGAATGTACACGTTAAACGTTGAATTATATAGGACATCGGATGTAAAATGCGTGCGGGGTTTTCATTAACTGTAGACATTTTGTTTACGAGTACATCGAGAAATGAATTAGGAAAATAAAAGAATAAGTGAATAAAAGTAGCAGATTGAGATTTTGCAATGTTTATAAATCAGATAATACATTTTGTTATTGAGATGAAAGATGGGGTAAATCCAACCAGTTCAACTACTTTCATATTTTATGCATCCATTTTTAGTTGAAAATACTTGTTTAAATGTATACAAATCAAAAAACATTGTTTCACTACAATGAATAATCTCCTGTGGATTTATATTAACTGTTTAACTTGTATTTACTGATACTTCAGATAGTCAATGACGATGACAACCAAGTACAAATGTAATTTCATTTTGAAAACAAAATCCACTTTTTATTATATTACATTTTGTTATTACATGTATAGCAATCATCGAAAATATAATCAATAAATACTATAATAAATAATATCTTTTAATTTTCGTTTTTAAATCTGTTAGGCAAAACTGGCTGAAAACTATATATTCACAAGTAGTTAAAAAGCATATCCAAGAAAGATAAATCATCAATAAAACACCAACAATGCATTTTTTTCTTAAGAATTTATTTCTCATTTCATACCTTGTTTACATCTCTTTTCCTCACTTTTTGTATCAATGTCTCTACTAGTACTTGGCAGTTTTCGCTTTAGAGATACACTTGGTGGTGGATTCGGGACAGCAAAAATAGTGGGGATGGCATTAAACACTAGTCTTCGGCAAAGGATTTGAGATTTCTCAAAATGTTCTGAACATATCCTGCAGTTTCTGTTGAGGTATTCTGCTGCCCTGCTACGCAGATCATCTCGTCGTGTTGCTTGCACCCATTTAGCTGATCTGGTGACCAAAAAATGCAGTACACACAAATCATTAATATTTGTATTAATTATAATGTTATATAATTAGAAGATTACAAAGGACCTGTTGTTTTGTTAGGATAAGTTGATAATAATGGTAAACTAATTTTTCAATTTTGGTACAACAAAGACCAAAAAGCTATTCATTATTAATTAATTAATTTAATTAGGCCAAGGCCCTATTTATTATTTATTTATTATTTTTAAATTAATTTATTTATTACATTCCTTTATCCAGGGTAGGCCGATGTCCAAATATTCAAGTTTAGGAGTAAAACGTTAGTTTAGGATACTCCTATTTTCCACTAGTTCACTGTTCAATTGGAAAATGTAATGTATCGATGGCTGTCAATGAATGTGTTTGAATCCTGAGGCAGTCTTTCTCTTTATACATGTATTATAAACTCTGAGGTGTTATTTTTTTTTCAGTAGGCCTACTTTTCAAGAAAATGTGACTTTTCACCTTTTTAGCAGTAAGGAACAGTACAGTTTTCTCAAAATAAATACATGGAGGTGTCCAAGGCCTAGGCCTCCTACTCCATTACGATCAAAACTTCCATGTGACTGTTAATTTTTGTGCTGAAGCAAATTTCTATAAAAATTTGCCCCTGTATATAATTATAATACTAGGCCTAAATAAGTCAGTATGTGTGTGTTATTACAGTATTAACATTAGCGTTGTAAATGCATGAACTTTCCGCACAATTTACTGGTGCGAAATCGAATTTGAAAGTGCATTTTAAACTTTTATTTAAACTGCAAGCTTTGCCTTACCTCCCACTGTCTCTTGGAAAACGATAGAATGAGTATTGTGGTGTTTTCTTTGGATTATTGGTGCAATTAAGTGCGGAGCACCAAATCTTTGATTTTCTCTCCATTGTAAACTGTAGCTTACTTTACTATTGGTCGTAAGTTTTACCTACCTCCCGAAGGGGGCGCCCTTCCCCATCGTGACCTCTGAGCAATTACTTCCGGTTTCACGTTTTGAACGGCCGTGTCCTATCTTCCCCTTCTAGTATCTTTGGTTACACGCACCATGTATCGCACTATCGAAGGCAGACATTCCTGGTCGGATTACGTATACATTTCAGACCCTGTAGCCGCAGAGTTACTTTTCTGGCTTACCAATCTCGACGCATACAACGGCTTTTCAATCAAATATCAGCATAGCATACACCATCCCGCGCCGTGTATTCAGACGCGAGCGACACTGGCTATGGCGGTTACGTCGTAGGTTTTCCCGCCTTGAATCTCTGTGGCTCATGGTCAAAACCGGAACAATCTCGCAGTTTGACATGGCGCAAACTGGCAGCCGTTTTTAGGACGCTCCAAGATCTATCCGCAGAATTCGCACACGAGAAAGTAAGATGGTATACAGATAATGCAAACGTTCCCCGAATCCTTGCTCACGGTAGAACCAAACCTGATTTACTGGAACTTGCCCTGGCAATTTTGTCATTGTCTCTAAAGCACAATCTAGTCATTCTTCCAGAATGGATTCCCCGAAACCTAAACATTATTGCCGATAGCATCGGCAGAGTAAGTGATTACGATGATTGGCCAATAGACACTTCCACCTAAATTTGAATTTCATTGATAGTCTCTTGGGACCGCATACATTTGATCGCTTTGCTTCCCCTACCAATAATAAAGTATGTAAATTCAATCCCAGGTTCTGGTGTAAAGGTACGGCAGAGGTGGACGCCTTCTGTCATGATTGGTCAAAAGATAACAACTATTTGTGCCCACCCGTTTCCCTTATACTACTCTGAAACACCTGACCAGCGGTACTCTTATCGTTCCCAAATGGACCTCTGTAAACTTTTAGCCATTACTTTGCCCCGACGGCAACTTTTGCTTAGCTCAATTCAGGACAGGCGTTTGTTGAATATTATTAGCCGATTTGTATGAAGCAACTCGGATGCATTCCTAATTCAGATGCTTTTCGTAAACTCGGATGCTTTCCTAATTCGGATAATTTCGTAATTCGGATGCTTTTTGTAAACTCGGCCGGATGCTTTTTTTTTTTAAATCGGATCCTTTTTTTAATTCGGTGGCTTTTTTAGTTCGGATGCTTTTTGTAAACTCGGATGCTTTTTACAAACCGAAAACATTCGCAAATCGGATGCTTTCCCAATCCGGCACTATGGTGGCCTTAAAGGGACATCACACATCGCAGATTCTGCGCGAATTTGAACGATGTCAAACATGTTATCGCATATATCTAAGCACATTTCTGAGATGTTGAACATTTTATTGCAGATGTCTGCATAGATTTATGCGATGGCAAATATTTTCTATGCAGATTTCTATAAAGGCGCAGATTTCATGTACATTTTCATTGCACATTTCTGCGCAGCTATATCGCAATCACGTACAGCAGATTTATATGCAGATTTATGTGCACATTTCTGCGCACATTTCTGCGATGTCGGCACGGGGCCGGGGGGGGGGGGAGGGGGGGGGAGGGGGGGGGGGGGGGATTGGGCAGGGGGAGCCATAAACGTCGGGTCACATCTCATTCCCTTCGTATATACATTATGTTTTAGCATTTTTTTAGATGTCGCACATTTTTACTGCAGATTTAAAGTTCTGCGCAGTTCTCTCAGTGTGCAGGGACCTTATTCACAAAGCATCCGCACGCTTTAACGGATCCGTTAAGCCTCCGTTATGGTTTGCGCCATATTCACGAAGTATCCGCATAATAGCAAATCCGCAGAACACGTCCGTAAAAGGGCAATTGTTTTGCGGGAACACCAGCGTTCCCGTAAAAGCTTACGGATATATCTCCGCATAGCGCTAAAATGAAATGGCTGCAGTGTTTGTGGTTCTGCTGGAGAAGGAAAACAGGAGTACTCTTCGCCACCAGCGAGTATTTCGTGATAGGTTACAACCACTGGACATTTACGACGATGTGGCAGCCACTGGACATTTACGACGATGTGGAACTGATAAATAGGTATCGAATGCCAAGGCATGTACTGTTGGAGGTGAAAGATTTAATCCGTGATCAAGTTGAACATCCGACACAGAGGTCGCATGCAATACCCGCCACGCAGATCATAACAGCCCTCCGATTTTTCGCCGAAGTTTCTTTCCAATTAACAAATGGAGATTTAAGTGGAATTAGTCAGCCGTCTAACTTCTCGAATTGTTACCCGGGTCGCAACTGTCCTTAAAAGAATTTCGCCACAAATAATTCGATTTCTGAGGAACTATAGCCAGTCAGAATCTGATCAAAGAAGGTTTCTACGATGAACGTCATCGTCGGATTCCAAACGTTTTGGGATGCCTTGATGGATCACCGTCTTGTCGAGATTAAATGTCCTGGACGTGACGAAGGTGCATACATATGCAGATATAACTACCACGCTATAAATGTCAAGGGGGTTTGCGACCACCAGAAGAAGTTCACCAATTTTGTTGCCAAGTGGCAGGGCTCGACCCATGATTCGTTTATGTGGACTCACTCAAGCCTCAACCACCAACTAGCCAATGGTCTTGCAAACGATGGTCACCTTCTAGGCGATCCTGCGTACCCCCTTCGATCATGGCTGCTAACACCAGTACCACAACCTGATGATGATGATGCAGAACGTCGACACAATATTCATCACCGAAGAACCCGACAGAACATCGAAGGAACTTTTCAATATGGCAGATGGAAAATGAGGTGGCAGTGCCTGCATAGCGAAGGTAGGTGTTTACGGTGTCAGTATAGAAGGCCTACAAGTATACTTGTATGTGAACTCTGCCATCCAGGAGCCATCACATCTTTCTGGATGCAACTCTGAACTTGTGAAATTGTGCTGTCATCCAGAAAGTAGCATTGTCTCTTGACATATTTTCAAGTACTTTAGAATTCACTGACAACCACCTTCTATAATGCACATTACAAAATAATGTGGTCGACGTCAGTGAAAGTATCGTAACAAATAAAGCTCATGGTTATTAACTATTGCACGAAAATGTGTTTGTGATGACTGTAAATTCGTTTGGATGCCGGATTGTGTTAATCGAAGACTGTTTCCGATAGTGTAAGATGTACACCACCCTCGAAAAAAAACTGCCTTTGAAATCTGTTTGACAATAGGCCATGGTATAATAGTTTAGGTAAAATATGAATTGCTCCGCGTTGGCAAGAAATCAATTGATGTGGTTTTGCTAATAATTTGTTGTTCATTATACCGCCCTTCCCGTAAAATGCTGTTTATCATCAGATTATGTTTTTGGAGATTTAAGTCAACTTAATTTCACATGTTTTTTTAACAAAAGAAAAAGAATAGATTGGTATGATGCCTTTCACAGAAGAAGTTTACAAAATCGTTCCTTAGTTTGAGAAAATAACTAGTGCACTGTGGAAATTCATATTTTTTTTTCGCCAAGAATTTGAAAGATAGGCCGCAATCAGCTACCATATGTATTTTGGATTCATAACAATTCGACTACATTTCTATTTTAGGCTCTTATGAATTGTTACATATTCACGCAGGCGCTTCATTCACCCGTACAGCTGGTTGAACGACACCCCCATTATTAGTGGAGCTCCGCAATTTTACCGATACCTAACGGAACCTTTCGTGAATACGGCGTAGCGCAATTCTAATGCATCCGTTAGGCCATCCGCAAAAGCTGTTACGGACCCGGTAATAGCGGATGCTTCGTGAATAAGGTCCCAGAATTCTCCGATGCCGCACGTTCATACATGCACATGTCATGCACATGTCGCACACACACATACGCACACAAGTGGGTAAATGCCGTCAATAGGGGACGGGGCATTGTCCGACCGTCTTCCCTCTTTTGTTTGTACTCTAACGTTTTCGGATGATCGCCATAGGATTTGCACACGAGTCTGAATCGGGGACCTTTGCGGAATAGGGGACCCCATTGTTCCCTTTGTCATACGTCCCCTATTTCAATCAAAAACAAACGCATCAATGCTAATTTATTTTATCTAATGTGAACACATCAAGTTAAATTTGTATCGCACGAGGGAGGGGAGGGGGGCGCTGAGCCGAGTACGAACGGCTGTCTAGTGTGAATCTTCCATTAAAAAAATAGGGGTGCTCGAAATAATGAGATATTAAATATCTGTTTTAAAGTCGTATTTTATATATTTGTTTGTTTCGACAAACATTATTTAAGCTTTTTCTTTTTTATAAAATGTTTATATATATATACACATTGTTCTACAAAAACATGTAATTGCCCCGTTTTTTTAACATGCGTTGAAGCATGCTGCGACCACGTACTTTAATACAATTTTATTGTTTTTTTTAACTTCAATATGACCCTATAAGTTACGCCTAAAAATGGTTTATATTTTAAAAACTAAAAACGCCTTTTGGACTTCATGTTTTTCTCCTAAATTTAATACTCAATCAGTATGGGCTGTAGATTTGAACCTAACTAGGAAAGTAACTATGAAACGGACCGACGCCGTTTTTTAATGTGAGGTATTATTACACAGACATACAACAGACATAATCGTCGAGGTTGTGCATTGCATATTGGGTTTGCGGCGCGTGCTTTCGCGCTGCATGCAGTCTATACGAAGGGAATGAGATGCGACCCAACGTTGATGGCTCCCTCTGACCCCCCCCCCCCCCCCCCCCCCCCCCGGCCCCGTGCTGACATCGCAGAAATGTGCACATAAATCTGCATATAAATCTGCTGTACGTGATTGCGATATAACTGCGCAGAAATGTGCACAGAAAATGTACCAGGTGCCCATCCGTGCGACATCGCACAAATTTGCGTACTGAGAAATCTGCGCAGAACTTGAAAATCTAAAATAAAAATATGCGACTTTACAGAAATCTGCATAGAAAATATTCGCCCTTGCATAAATCTATGCAAAAATCTGCAATAAAATGTTCAACATCTCAGAAATATGCTTAGATATATGCGTTAACATGTTTGACGTCGTTCAAATTCGCGCAGCCAAAATGCGCGATATCGCAAAATCTGCGATGTGTGATGTCCTTTCAGGGCCACCATAGTTCCGGATTGGGAAAGCATATCCGATTTGCGAATATGTTCGGTTTATAAAAAGGCACGGGATTGGACCACGGGATTGGGGTATTATATCAACCACGATTGTTATCAAAATCTGACAACAATACGTGGTTACTTTTTAACCACGTATTTTTTAAGAGTGCAGAGCTGCTTAAGCATAAAAATTGCTTAAGCACAAAACTGTCTTGCTTAGTAAAACCAGCTTACCAGCCACAACTCCATGTATATTGTTTTTGATTGGTATATACTTAGCAGTTGTTAGTTTAGCATAAGAATCTCATAAACTGTTTGCTCCTTACCTGATTTATTAAGCATTTTTTTTGTGCTTAACCAAAATTGTGTGCTAAGCAGCACTATGAAATTGGCCCCTGGCCTAATGCTAAGTTCCCACTATCACGATTCGCGCCACGATTGAAATCGTGGTCTTAATCGGGAAGTAATAGTGGTGATCTTATCAGATCTTATCAGATCTTGAGGTCAGTCGTGGCAATCGTGTTGATCGTAGAACACTTTTGCACGGTTCAAACATTTTCTACGATCAACACGATTAATTTTAAATTGTGATCATCGCCTCAGGTCGTAATGGATCGTAACAAAGCGCGACAGATCGCATCTAATCGTGCTTCCAAATCGTACTGATCGGGATCAACCTTGGACAAGACAAACACCACCTATGTTGAGATGCGCTACGAATGGCCAATCGTGGCGTTCGTAACGGATAGCACGACAGTGGGAACCTAGCATAAAAGACAAATTTCCCATAATGTTATTCAATGCGCAAAAGCTTTAAAATAAAAACTTAACAAAGGGATTATCCGGCTAAAAGGGGGTCATGAATGTATTAATAATGGTAGCGAGATGAGAATGGAACGATGGGAATGTTTTACCCGACACATGCAAAAGGGACAAACATACATGTATACTTCCACAATGAGGCCTGGTTACACTTAGCCGATTTGGAGGGCGACTTATCCAGCCCTTGATGGTCTGTAAAAGTCGGGAAAGGTTAGGGAAGGACTTAGGCGGGTCTAGTAAGGTCACGAGAGGTCGGTGAACTTGGTCGAGGTGTTGCCGACTATTTTGAACTGTTCGAAACAATCGGGAGTGATCGGGAATAAAGGGCGGAGGTCTTGAAGGTCGTTAGGTGGTCGTTGGGTGGTCGTGAACATAGTCGGCGGAAGGCGTGCACGACCGGGTGCTCTATTTGTTTTGTAGAATACCTAAAATAGCAGATGTATACACCTCGAAGTAGGGAGTTGAAATGGTCGACCCCATTGCGCGGTAACGACTTTAGGCCGGTTTATACTCGACGCGAAAGCAAAAGCGAGCGCGAATTTGTGACGTCAGGGGGAGTTTTCGCGATGCGAAATCGCAAAAGTTGAACACGTTTCAACTTGGGCGAATGTTCGCAGAAAATGCTTTGTGACGTAAAATTTGTATCGCAATCGCTTTCGCGTGAAGTAAGAACCGGCCTTAAAGTATAACTTCAAAGCAATTGCAATTGATAAGACTTACCGAACGTTTCCTTTGCCTCCTCATCGGATAACCACACAAAGCTTGGGGGAAAACCTACATGTGTCGATCCATTAAGGATTCTTCCAACGTAGTCGATGAGAAACACTGCCTTTTCCGTGGTATTCACCGTCGTTAAACCACCTGCCCCGCCCTTGGTGGAATAACGCTGGCATTGTGCCTTAGCATCTTCGTACGAGAGAGGATCCGGAAAGTAGCGATAGCAACCATGCTGATGCTCCATCCATTGGAACGGACATGGGGAACAGGCGGCTTGGCATACGTCTAGCAGTGTCAGAGAAGCCAGAGCGGTGACAGCAATTCCGATGAGAAACATGGCTTCCGGTTTTCTACTTTAAGCTTGGTAAGTTTAAGGCTGTAACACGCAATCGGTATTATACCAGCGCATGCAACTGCAGAAAAACTTGACTCTCTCAATGTAAAATAGTAAAAACAAAACTCTCCAAAAGAGGGATCGTCTCTTATAACGCACAACTACTCCAAAATAGTGAAAACTTCTTCAAGAGGTAGGCCTAAATGTTCAATCTTTCAAGCTAGGAGCCATAATTATGTAGACGGCCTGGCTCCCCAAAAGAGTGACAATTTCACTTCTCCGGAATGGGTTTCACTCGAGTAGTTTTTACTGAACATGAGCCACACTCTATTTCACTGTGGTTTTGTAAAAGACTCGCTTTAATTTTTAGAGTGAGGTTTTTACTGGTTTACATTAAGAGATATTTCTTCTAGGCGCTTGCGTCAATTAAGTAGTTCTGACATCGCACACTCTGTGATTGTTCTCCACCTCTCTCTGTCGGATGCCGTGTGCCAGCTGCACCGATCCTTGATGTTGATCTCCGTGGTTACAGGTCCCTGAGAAAAGGAGCACAGAAAGCCAACGCGCACGCATCCGCGGAAAACGAATTGGTCAATCGGAGGTTAACTTGCCTATGGTACGGTGCGCATCGCTGCGCCGCAGATATACACATTTCGAGCAACAAGCGCGCATTTTTCAACGTTACGGGCATGGCAACGTCATAGCTAATACAGTAATAGGCTTCTATTTGGGTAATGCGTGTGGCCAATTTAATGTACATGTACGTGTTACGAGTTAATCAAGCAACGAGCACATTATTGGTGAGGTGTTTTTTTGTTAATCATGTAAACTATATCCCTATCTTTCTTGATCTTGTTGTATTTTGAAGAGTCTCGCTACACCTAAACGCGATTAATATTTCTTCCTGTTTGAAGCCTCGTGCGTATTTAATATAGATTTCCCGGCCATCGTTCGTTCAAAATATATGCCCCTCGTCTGTGGTATAACTATAAGCTATCAGCAGCAATCCAATCTGTTAAAAATGTTGACATTTTTAAAGTCAATTGGAAAACTCATCTAAAGCATTACTTTTTATCACGTAATTGATAGTTTTTAAATTACTCGTTTTGTTTTATGACTGCTATAATAATAATAATAATAAAAACCTTCAAATGAAAAAAATTGAAAAACTTTTCTATAGAGACGTGCACAATATTTATTTCTATAGTAGCTAAACCAATAGGAAGATAACTCATAGTTTTTCTATTTCGAAAAGTCTTCCTATATTACCGAATTATTTACTCTAAAGTGTCTCCTTATTGGTACAATTAGTGATTATTATATTATTATAATAAATTATTATTAATTTCGCAAAAATAGCGTTCAAATTTGATATAGTGTTATGGACAATATGAAGCAATATTAGGGACGGAGAGAACTCCCCCCCCCCCCCCTGGGGCGGTCCGTGTGCTTGCGGAATGGTGTGGTTTATTTGAGGTTTTTAGGGTGGGGGTGCGTTAGGTAACAATAGTCTAGAGAGTGTATAGGTATAGGGGATTTCGCTCGGTCTCATTATGTTGCTGAGTATAGCGAATCGTGCTTGCGTGCAATCGTTTAATCTTTGATCACATGCAGGTCAATTATCTTCCGATAAAACAACCGTCCATGGTCATACGTAGCTGAGCATACGCTTTTATTATTCTTATTCCTCAAGGTTGAAAATAATGTCCTCATCCTCGTAAGCTCTCTGTGTACATTATTTACCGGGTAAAAGCCTTGGCAACTAATAATGTATGATGAATGTTCATGCGTTTTGCACGTACGAATAAGATAGTCATTACGCCAATTGGCTATCATCGTTCGTTTTCTTTCTCTCCGTTGATTTGCAACGAAGGTCGTGAAGAGGGCATTGCAACTCTATACTTCATCGAGTTGTTAACGGCTCGGAGGTTATAGGACTCTTTATGGCGATAAGGCAGGCCCGTACGCGATTTTCTTTTTCTTCAAAACGACATCGTCAGAAAACTGTTTTTTACTGTTACGTCATGGTAGTTAATTTTACTCTCCATTTATTGACCCTAGGATTCTGACACACAGGACTCTGGGTTTTATTGACCCTAGACCCTAGGATTCTCAACTGACCCTAGGACTCTGGGTTTTTTGACCCTAGGACTCTCAACTTATTGACCCAAACCCTAACTCTTTTTGACCCTATGACTCTGGGCTTTTTCGACCCTATAGTACACGTCACGCAATGCGACACGTAGATGAATGAATAACACGTAGATGTTAAACAACAACCAGATGCGCTAAAAGCCCGTTCTATGGCGATGTCAGGTTTGTTAAAAAGAAATTCGCGGCCCGTACGCAAGGGGGTGCGACGGGTGCGTACCCCCCCCCCCCCCCCCCCCCCCATGGTATTTTGATGTAGAAATAACGGTACTGTACCACAACAATAAGAAAATGACAATGGGATCCATACTTCTCGTTTGTTAAACCTATACCGTGTATACAGACGGCGGCTTCAGGAGTGTTCTTGGTGAACACCAGTTGAGTTACTCCCTTTTATATGAAAGTTTTACATTTCTAAAGACGAGTTGTATTATCAGAAGACATCATCCTACGTACGCCAACTTATTATTATTATTTACATAGACAACGTATCATTTGAAAAGACTCACAATCCTTTAGGAACGTCTTTTAATTAGGTAGCTTAAAGTTATATCAGTGTTCATGCGTTTTGCACGTACGTAAGACGGTCATTAAGCTCTTGGCCAATGAAAAGCTCTGTTTTGCTGACTCCGCCCCAAGCTCCAACCCCATCCGACCGTCGACGTCTATAGAATTTCACAACGAGTTCGGTAGCCGATTGTTTAATTTCTTTCTACTCGTGGATTTGCAACAACGGAGAACACACTGCCTTCTATTACTTCAATGGTTGTCCGGCAATAAGAACTACATGTGTATTATAGTCTAGGCGATATTTAACAAAGGGTCTAATCGCGGGCAAGAAGAGGCATCTTTTGAGCAGAAGTTTGTAACATAGCTATTTCGGAGTGCTGAATCCGAAAATGATGGCCACCAGCAAGCTGGATTTTTAGTGGAAATGTGCCTGACTTGCATAAATCTGTAATACCTGTCGTGTAATATCATTTGTTCACATATTTGTATATATTATTATATATTTTTTTATTTTTGTTGCAATTTTTTTTGGGTCATTTTACTTACAGTTCCTTACTTCAATAACATTTGGTAAAGCTATAATAGACTGAATAATTATGAGAACATAGTAACGATCGAAATGGCTAAAAATCATATCCTTAAGTTGCGCGCATTTAAATTGTCTCCAGATATCATCAAGTAGTCTTGCCAAACCTCAGTATTGATAAGCTTCAAATTCACCAAGTTGCATACTGGCGCATTTACCATATTAAAACCTTGTGGAAAATCATATGAACAATGATAACATTGTAATATTTAGCCCAGCAAACACAAATGTGAAAAAATTAGGTGTCCGTAAATTGGGCTAAAAAGTGGTCAAAGTACAAAGAAATCACTAAAAATTATGTGTAATAAACTATTTGACGTTGACATAATTATAAGCAATAATACTCTTATTTGGGGATTTCCTTGAACTTGTTTAAGTCTCCCACATTAGGCGACCCTTCACCGACCTTTTAGCCCAATTTACAGCCATCTCATTTTTGCCAAATAATTTTGTTGCAATTTGACCGAAAAAATTAGACCTCGATTCTTCGATTTTGAAATTTCCCGCCCTGTACTGGTTCCCGGCAAAGACCCACTGAAAACCACAATTAAATCCACGATATAGTACCAGCGGACTTGTAAACCAGCGAAAAGTGATGACGTACTACCCATGAGTGTCGTGGCCGGGCGGTTAAGAACTCGGTTTTCTGTTCCGCAGAGCGTGGGTTCGAGTCCCGGTGTCGACACGTGTGTCCTTAAGCAAGGCAATTAAACCACTATTGCTTCGTCCTTCGGATGGGATGTAAAGCTGTAGGTCCCGTGCGTTGTGTAATGCACGTAAAAGAACCCAGTAACACTCTTCGCTAAGAGAAGGGGTTCGCCCCGCTGTTCCTGGCAGCGCCTCGGAATAGGCAACTAGATAGATGGCGCTTTACAAATGCATGATCATCATGATCATCATCAACCGAGAGTAAACAAAAGACGCCATGTTATTCCGTGTGTATTATGTATGCGTTTTCATGCAAAGGCATTAAGTTTTTACGAATCGACCCGAGTAAATCGTCATGGGTAGTACGTCACACACAAAGTATGAATTATTCATGAGTTAAGGGCTTTTGTTGAAACTGAGTTTTTCTGGGTCGTAGAACGCCGATCAATTGTTTTGGTTTTTTTGCATGAAGGAACAAGTTTTATTGAATACTAATGATATATTAGTAATCATTATACATTTCTCGAACAAAAACAGCAACACAGCCTTTGTCATTATTCCGTTGTAGTCCATCTTTAAAGATGGAAAAAACTAAATATTCAAACCTAGTTTTGTTTATCACTTGCTGGGTTTGCTCTTTCGAAAACACATGATTCAAAGAGATCACAATCTGCTTTTTTATACAAACCATTTTTTGAGTTTGGAAAAAGTCATCTTCACTGTCAAATTTGTCCTGAAAACCATCCTTTCCCTTAATGCCTAACGAAACGGAGCGTCTGTATTTCAGTTTAAATTTATCCGCTTGTCATACCAATTTTGTTTAGTTTTGGGGGTTTATTAAATCACGAATATTCTTATGAATAAACTGATGAAAATTGAAAAGCCCCTAATGTTAGTATTCATTTCCGTTCTTTTATCGTCCCTCTGTCACGGGTCACTGCTCATGAATAATGCATTTTATTTAATCTAGATTTGAAATGACACATGCGCACAACTGTATGTCGCTTAAAAAACGGCGGTGCTTAAGGTCCCGCCTCTCACGACCTTAAAGTTACTGACTATTGTATATGAAGCACGATATGTGGCAGAGAACCCCCCCCCCCCTCTTTTGTGTTGACCATTGTGTTCCCTAAATCTCAGGAATTCTTTTTAGGTTTCAAGGGGGGGTGGGTTAGGTAACAATAGTGTTGAGTGCGTATGAGGTATACGGGGATAAGAGGGGGGTACCCCTCTGTCACATATCGTGCTGGGTATAGACTATTGCCGACCTGATTTTAGTCTGGAGAGGACGGGACCGCTCCCGACCTTCATATGTCTAATGACAGTTGCCGTCTTTATTCATGCTCCAATGCAGTCTTAAATGTAAAACCGTCTATAGATACGCGACCAATTAAGGCCGCCTTGCTAACGACTTTCCCTGACTACTCCCAACCAACAACGGACCAGTCTATTCCAACCCTGCCGACGTCATGTCCCTATCTGTTCCTGACCTGCTAACGACCTCCTAACGACTAACCCGTTCTTTTCTGACGTCCGCACGACCTGTATAATACCGACTCCGTCTTGCCTTAAAAACTCCCAACTTCGAGAGGTGTACGCATTCTACAAAGATTTTATAGCTTAGCGGCAGATTGTCCCTTCCATGTATGCATGCATGCCTGCATGCCTGCCTACCTTCCGCCGACTATGTTGACGACCACCTAACGACTTTCAAGACCTTCTTACGTCCATCGCAAGACAGCTCTTTATTCCTGATCACTCAACTCCCGATTGTTTTAAACAGTTCAAAATAGTCGGCAACACCTCGACCAAGTTACCAACCTCCCAGGACCTTTCAAAACCCGCCTCCGCTCTTCCCTGAATTCCCCGACCATACAATACTTTTCCAGACCACCAAGGTCTTGAAAGGTCGGCCACCAAGTCGGCTAAGTGCTACCAGTTTCCAATTTCATACACTCTTAAAACTCCGGGGTTACAAATTCCGTGGTCATTATTTTTTTGACAACTTTCGTGGTCAAAATAACTGTTTTAATAACTACGTTTATTGGGGTCATTTTGACCACGAAAAATGTGGTGAAATTAATTACGCATTCTGATTGGTTGAGGTTTGTCACGCTATCACGTCATTGTTTTACTATTACACGGTTCGGCGAAGCGCCGAGCATGACTTTATTAAATGAGAATGCTTTAAGAAGTAGGTTCAGTTAAAAATTAAATTAGTGTTTTTGTTAAAAAGAAATGTTACTACCATTTTACAAGCAAACTAATGGTAGACCTACATATTGTTCGCGGATGTACATGTACATGTACATGTACACCGCGTGACGTGTCGGCCACCGCGCAAACTTTGACACGAAGCCGCCGCCATTGCAATTTTGTTTGAATACTGGGTTGTAAGACTATATTGAAAATGTTAAAGGTAGGATGTGGTAACAGCAAATTAGTTCTGACTACGTTCTTGAAAATGTTGCCGAACGGGCTCAAACTGTGTGCGAACGGAGTTGACGTAGTAGCAACTGTCTTTTACGAACTTCATGGACGGGCTCAGACGGAAAGGGTGCTCCAGAACTGCGAGCCTACTCAAACATTTTGGGCGGCCATCCCGTTCTGCAATTCGACGGAGTGACAACGTACTTAAAACGAGATGTACGTACTACCAACGGAATTGCCGTACTTCGTTCCTACTAGGGATGGGGCTTCGGGATCTTCGGGTTACCGGCTGCTTTCTCACGGCCCGTCTTCCCGACCCACTCCTCTTTGGAGGCATGATGCTCGTAAATGTCAATGTCGGAAATCTTCGAAGTGTTGATCTGCACAGGTTGAAGCGTCAAACGCAAATGAGGACTGGCAAAAACGCGCTGGGTATTTATAGCCGTCGGGCCAGGACGCGATTGCAATTACGTTCAGAACGCACTAGCGACGAGACGAGGACGTGGCGAGAACGGGGAGAACTGTCTGTGAACTAAGTGGTCGAGTTAGAATATAGTTAGAATGGGTTAGGACGTATTAGAAACGAGGTAGAACAAGTTCAGAACCGCGGGTTTAAACTGACTACGGACGGGCTTGGACTGCTTGGAAACGTTGTTCGCACGAGGTGAACGGGCAATTTTACCCGATCTGAGCTGGATACCAACTGACTGCGGACGGGTTAAAGACAAGATGGACATATTGATTACTGTTTCTGATAGAGAGTAACGTCGTATTTATGACATTATTTGGCCAACGTTACACGTTCTATACCCCCAGCACACTCAGCCTGTTTTACGATTCTTTTTAGGACGGGGCAGGACGTTTTAGAGAACTAATTTGGTGTGATATACGGAAGCATTACGCTGCATTTTTGTACTCGTTTTTACGTTAGCGACGCTGTGTGGGTATATTCTTTGGGAAAGACGTTGCTTAATCCGCAGCCACGGTAGGGCGCTATCGCGACAAACCATCATCACTCACGAACCAGTCGGAAACAGCGTCTTTGGAATTTCGTAGAGGTAGTGATATGCGCACGCACCTGCTTATACCCAGCACGATATGTGGCAAAGGGGTACCCCCTCTTATCCCTATACCTTATACACACTCGACACTATTGTAACCTAACCCATCCCCCCTTGAAACCTAAAAGGAATTCCTGAGATTCCGGGAACACAATGGTCAACACAAAAGAGGGGGGGGGGGGGGGGGGGTTCTCTGCCACATATCGTGCTTCATATGCACCTGCTTAGCCAGATGAATAAAACGTGCATTACGTATTTTGCATAAACATACATTATGCTTAGGTCTAACACCCTGACTCTACTTCGCGTTGCATCTGGATGTGCGTGTACATAGGCCTACACATTGTATCCACTGACCTCTACACCTGAATATACCCAGCACGATTTGTGGCAGAGGGGTACCCCCCCCCTTATACGCATTCAACACTATTGTAACCTAACCCATCCCCCCTTGAAACCTAAAAGGAATTCCTGAGATTCCGGGAACACAATGGTCAACACAAAAGAGGGGGGGGGGGGGGGGGGTTTCTCTGCCAATTTCTCTGTTTTTAATGAGCAAGACTTTTTTGTGCTAAGCAAATTTTTGTGCTTAGCAGCTCCGTGAAATTGGCCCCATGCAGGTGTAGAGGTCAGTGATTGTATAATCAAACGTGTTCAACGTTATTCGTGAAAATGGAAGACTTTTCGGTACGTATTAGTGTCATCTCTTGCCTACAGGTTTTGAGGGCAGAATTCGTTTGGTATTTTGAAAAATGACGACAACGATCCTCTTAGAATATTTTAATTTTCATGAATTTCTTTGGTCATAAATTCAGGACGTTTGCACCTTTGTAATTTATGTTTTAAATATTTTTTTAGGATCTTTACCCAACTTCTCAAAGAAAACAATTTTGCTTACGTATTGGAAATATGTGCCTTTTCATATAATTTTGTGTTAAATAAAATATTGCCCTAAGGTTGATTTTAGTTGAATTTGTATGTACATGTAGCTACAGTCCCAAGAAACACAATGCTATTAAAATTTGCCTTTTAACAAAAATGTCAGGGTCCTTGTCGATTATTTATACGATATGATATATGCAATTTATAAGCTATCAGACAGAAGAAAACTCCCCCTCCCCCTGTCTTTGTTGTTGCTATTGTGCTTGCGGAATATTCTGTTTTCTCAGGATTATTTGTAGGTTTTTAAGGGGGGGGGGGGGGGTTGCGTTAGGTAAGTACATTACATCTAGAGAGTGTATAGGTTTATGGTGGTATATTGTGGTCTAAGGGGGGTAGTCCCTTGGTCTCATATCGTGCTTGGTATATTACTGGGATAAAAAAGCTTCAGTGTAATCATCAATTCTTACTAAAATATTCCCACAGACTTTTATGCAATTTAAGCTGCATCCAAGGAATTCGAACTTGGCCTTTTTTTTTTAGAGGGAACTACAATTAGTATTAGACACATTTTATCTTTACACTGTTTTCAATTTAGTCATTCTAATAATTGAGTTTCAGTTATTTGTTACAAAGCAGCTGACAGCAACATTTAAAGTGCTGTTTGTTAATTCTTTTGGGCATAATATATCCTCAATGAAATCCAAAATACATGTGAATCATTTTCTTTAATTGATAACACTTACAATGGAGGCACATGTAAGACTATGAATGTATTCCTACCCCCATACACTTATAATAAAGGTTAAATTGTATCCAAATCACTAGAAATAAACATGATGTCCATGAATTAAAAGAGGTTATAAAAATAAGCTATTGTATTGATAACATTCTTTCTTGGCTTACACTGACTTGTTTGAAGGTTTGTGATGTACATGTAGAGGCTGTAAAAACCAAGAAAAACAACCATGTTCTTGTAGTCTGGTTACAAGGCCCTGATGAAATGGAGCATTTTATAAACATCGGGAAATCATACACTAAGGAAACAAGTCAAGCTGACTTAAATTGACCCATTCATATCAATTGCGAAAAAATGCAGACTAACTAAATATGGTAAATTGGGTGGTAGTTTGTTTTTCTCCAATGCTGGTCAGCCATCAAGCATTGTTTGGTACGTGCAATAAGCCATTTGCGCGTGACCCCGAGTTAAATTTAAATGATATCTGGTACACTGACTTGTTCACACAGCTTGGCACAGTTTAACTTTAAATTCTCCAGACCAAAGACACTGTTGCTATATCACGTGATTCGGGGCAAGCTTTTGCATAGTTACGTAAGAGACGCTCAGCACCAATACATTGTTTACAATGGGTGAGAATGGCAAAAAGACACCAGACCATTCCAGAGCTGGGGGTTGCTAGCGTATGACGTATGAAGGCTTGCCCCGAATGTGTGAGCAAGTCAGTGTACCAGATGTTATTCAAATTTAAGTCGGGGTCACGCGCAAATGGCTTATTGACATTAAAATACCACTTTTCTGGAAAGTGACGCGCGGCACACCAGGTACCATAATTTTACAGGCGCTTTAGACTTTCATTCGTAGCAAGGTATTTAATAATAATTTTTTATTTGTTTATTGTTTGCAAATGTACATACATGTACATTGTACTCCCACAATAAAAGTACTGAAATAATCTCAAATTCTTTACGTATAGCCTAATTTCTATTTGTTTTCGCACGACAGGTGCGAATGCATTGGCGTTTTTGTATTACATAACTGCTAAATCGTATAAATAGCTCACTCTCGGTTCAACAGTCAACCTAACCACACGACCAGTTCGCGCCGGATGACGTATATAAACGCAAAGTTTTCCCCAAATTCAAAACGGATGACGCATAAACACGCCAAGTTCAAGTTCGGAAATCTCTGTCAGCAGCGAGCAAGGCCGGAAATGCGTGGGTGTGCTTCCCAGCACTATCGGCCTGAACACGCTTCGGATCGAGTTTCGTTAAAAATAATCCCGCCCCTCGGCTCGGTGATGTTAAAATAATCCCGGCGCGAACTGGTTACCGCATAAAATCACACACTACTTAAGCGGCCACACCTTCATTGAGGTAACGCCATGATGTCCGTAGACGGGAATCAACAGCCTAACCAAGGCAATCAAGAAATCATGCAGGCCATCCAAGCGATTACCAACTCACTGCATGTTCGAGTCGAAAGTGCTTGCAAAAAACAGCGGCTCTCGGGAGATGTTCCCACTTTTAAGAGAGAAGGTAACAAGCAACAGTATAATCGTTGCGAGAAGATCCTCCCCCTCATCGAGCAGGCCATACAGAGTATTGACTCTCTGGACATTAATCACACAAAAGCCAATTATCTAACGCTCGGTTCAGACAGGCGTTCCACAGTCGCGCCGAACCAAATGACTGAGTTAAAGGTAGTATACACCATTAGTAAAATCCAGGCGTGACGTATTCCTATTGTTCCTGCACGACAATACTAGCCGGTAATGGCTTGTTGGACACAAACTCATCATTAACCAGCACAATAACTCGTTGTTACCAGCACAATAACTCGTTGTTACCAACACAATAACTCGTCGTTACCAATACAATGATATTAAACACAATTGCTGTCCATTAACAAACAGTACTGTATCACTGTGCCAACCAAATGAACATAATGTGTGTCATAGAATGGATACTCTATATAGTTCACACTGCGGCATTGTGCGGTGCCGTCAATAAGCCACAACGCAGGCCCGTACACAGGGGGGTGCGACGGGTACTTACGCACCCCCCGAAATTACCAAAAAGTCTACAATTTCCGGGGTAAATAATGGTAATTTGATGTAGAAAAAACGGTATTGGCACACAAAAATGGACTTGGCTTAGGCGATAATGTCAACAACAAAATTCGCACCCCCATAACAAAATCCTGCGTACGGGCCTGTGTGATTGGCAGTGTACTTACATTGTAGCCTCATTGTACTCGGTCTTTGTTGTTCACATTCCCATTAACAATAGGAGTCTGGATTTTACATAGGCTAATAGCTTCGGAACACGCCAATACCAGCGATAATCGGTCTCGGCGCTGTTAGACCGGCAGCCCGCGGACATTTGGTTAGATGAACTAGGTACCAATATCTGACTATGGGAGTGTGTAGGGGGTCACCTGAGATGAATGGAAATGAGAGTCTGCCGGGTACCACCAGCTGCATGCACCCCTGGGGGACCCCCAAAGTGCTCAAAAACTGGGTACTAAATAGTTGAGCGAGGTACCACTAAAAAATGATGCCAAATGAACAAGTTGAGTTCATAGAGTACAAAATAGGTTACGACAGACGAAAAGACCGCTGCACTACGCGTACCAGACACCCCAAACCTGGACCCTCTACGTCATTTTCTGTGGCTATTTTTAGAAAAAAGGGGGCAAAAAGTGAAAACCGCTATATATTCACGCAAAAAATTAACACCAGTTACTGTTTTTTAGTCCCTAACGGTGAGTTGAATCTGAGAAAATATCCACAATGTTTTCAAATGATAATTAATTATGTTTTATGTATATAATATCACTTTAAAATTAACAAGCCACGCCCCTTTTAGGGGTTTCCCTGATTCTAAGTAGTACGTATTTGTCAGCGACTATCAGTGCATGTGTTTGGGTGCAAACCAGTTTGAACTTGTAGACCAATGCCTTGCAAACATTTGACATCATTTTAACGATAAATTATTAGTTGTGGGCGTGGTTTTTAAATTAACAAACCACGCCTTTTTAGGGGTTTCCCTGACACGGTCCTTTGGGACTTTACAAATACCTTGTTATAACAGGTACTCTATAACCTTGTTGAGTAAAAGCCACCATCTTCAATTTACCACCCAACGCCTTTAAAAGTATGATGTCTGCATAAATATTAAGAAAGGCGTATGGGTCAGAGGATTCCGCTTACTGAGACTTTCGATATGAATCATGCAACATTTTAACTGAATGGAATGGACTGGAAGCTCTTTTTAATCGCAATGCATTCATATTAGGGGAGTCAGGTTGGCGTAGCGGTTCTTTTCTCGCCTTCCACCACTATGACCCGGGTTCGAACCCCGCCTGGGCCAATATGTGGATTAGGTTTCCAGTCACTGCCTCCCCCCCCCCACACTGTTTTCAGTCCCTCCCTATTCTTCTGGGGTTTTCTTTCGACCTCTAAAACTGTACCTTCTTCTGATTGTTTTCTCTCAACAGGCTTGCGAGCTACAGTGCCTAGAGCGCTTTTGAGGGATCTTTGGTTTCAAAAACCAGAAAGAATTAATAGCAGTAATAATATACTATACTTCTTCATATACAAACACGTGTGCGTTTATATTACAGTGAGCGTGCTTTCATATTCAAGGTTAATAGAAAATGTAGGATTTTTAAAAAGCCAAACCCACAACTAATTTCTTATTAAAATGGTGTCAAATGTTTGCAAGGCATTGGTCTACAAGTTCAAACTGGTTTGCACCCAAAACACATACAACAATAATCGCTGAAAATGCGTATACTGCTTAGAATCAGGGAAATGTACCTAAATAGGCGCAGTTTGCTAATTTAAAAGCCACGCCCACAATTAATTTCTCAGAAAAATGATATCTAATGTTTCCAAAAATGGTTTGCAAGCCGCATTGGTATATTGGTTTGCACCCAAAAACACATGCATCAATAATCGCAGTGAAAAATGCGTATTGTTTAGAATCAGGGAAACCCCTGAAAAGGCGTGGTTTGTTAATTTAAAAACCACGCCCACAACTAATTTATTGTTAAAATGATGTCAAATGTTTGCAAGGCATTGGTCTACAAGTTCAAACTGGTTTGCACCCAAAACACATACAACAATTATCGCAGTGAAAAATGCGTATTGTTTAGAATCAGGGAAACCCCTAAAAAGGCGTGGTTTGTTAATTTAAAAACCACGCCCACAACTAATAATTTATCGTTACAATGATGTCAAATGTTTGCAAGGCATTGGTCTACAAGTTCAAACTGGTTTGCACCCAAACACATGCACTGATAGTCGCTGACAAATACGTACTACTTAGAATCAGGGAAACCCCTAAAAGGGGCGTGGCTTGTTAATTTTAAAGTGATATTATATACATAAAACATAATTAATTATCATTTGAAAACATTGTGGATATTTTCTCAGATTCAACTCACCGTTAGGGACTAAAAAAACCAGTAACTGGTGTTCATTTTTGCGTGAATATATAGCGGTTTTCACTTTTTGCCCCCTTTTTTCTAAAAATAGCCACAGAAAATGACATAGAGGGTCCAGGTTTGGGGTGTCTGGTACGCGTAGTGCAGCGGTCTTTTCGTCTGTCGTAACCCATTTTGTACTCTATGAACTCAACTTGTTCATTTGGCATCATTTTTTAGTGGTACCTCGCTCAACTATTTAGTACCTAGTTTTTGACCACTTTGGGGGTCCCCCAGGGGTGCATGCAGCTGGTGGTACCCGGCAGACTCTCATTTCCATTCATCTCAGGTGACCCCCTACACACTCCCATAGTCAGATATTGGTACCTAGTTCATCTAACCAAATGTCCGCGGGCTGCCGGTCTATGTGCGCCTCGCCCGACATATGAAGCACGATATGTGGCAGAGAAAACCCCCCTCTTTTGTGTTGACCATTGTGTTCCCGGAATCTTAGGAATTCTTTTTAGGTTTCAAGGGGGGATGGGTTAGGTTGCAATAGTGTTGAGAGTGTATAAGGTATAGGGATAAGAGGGGGGTACTCCTCTGCCACATATCGTGCTGGGTATATCGCCCGATTATCCTGCTGGTATTGGCGTGTTCCTCAGCCATTACCCTTTATGTAATTGCTTGAATTTTCATGAATGGCTGGATTCAGGGAGTTATATTTCATAGTAAATATCGTTTAACTGACCTGTCCGAAGTTTTACAATCATGGTTGCTGAGATAAGCAAGAAAAACGACTTTCGTTTTCAACCGGAATCGGGCAGTTTTTGTTTTTGTTTTTGTTTTTTCCCGATCGCCGTCCGGCGATAATGAATTTTGGTTTATACAATTCAATTTGTTGAAACAATTACAGGATATCTAGAGCAATCGTTTTGCTGGATGCCTACAATCATTATTTACATTGTTTATCGGAAAGGGGGGGGGGGGGAGGGGGGAGCTGAGCCGAGTACGAACGGCTGTCTAGTGTGAATCTTCCATTAACAAAATAGGGGTGCTCGAAATAATGAGATATTAAATATCTGTTTTAAAGTCGTATTTTATATATATGTTTGTTTCGACCAACATTATTTAAGTTTTTTTCTGTATAAAATGTTTATTATGGCATAATCGCGCTTGGGTCGACCGTAATTTTACGGCATTGGGGTGACCACCGTCGTTAGGGTGACCGTTTCGAGGTCGTCCGAGCGCCCATCTACTGGAAGGAGATACATTTATATTCTACGAAAACATGTAATTGCCCAATTTGGTAAACGTGCATTAAAGCATGCTGCGACCACGTACTTTATTGCAATTGTATTGGGTTTTTTTTTAACTTCAATATAACCCTATAAGTTACGCTAAAAATCGTTTATATTTTACAAACTAAAAATGCCTTTTTGACTTCATGTTTATTTTCTAAATTTAATACTTTAATGGCTCAATCAGTATGGGTTGTAGATTTGAACCTAATAGGAAAGTAACTATAAAACGGACCGACGCTATTTTTTATTGTGCGGTATTTTTTACACAACATGCATACAGTACATTTTATATCGTCGAGGTTGTGCATTGCATATTGGGTTTGTATGGTGGCCCTGGAGGGACATAAAAAGTCGCGAAAATATTCACGATTAGTCGCGAAAATATTCACGACTAGTCGCGAAAAAATTCACGACTAGTCGCGAAAATATTCACGACCAGTCGCGAATATTTTCCCAGTAACTTGGAGGGTTCAACAGTAAGTGTGCATCTAGCGCATGGGATTATTTGGGTGTACATGTATGTGACGTGGCGCGCGCACGCTCAACGAATTTCGTTGTAAGTTGTATTTAACATGGAGGAATAAGCGCAGTGCACTACGCGCGCAGTGCACTATGGGTAATGTCAAGGGTTATTGCAGATAAACAAATGGTGTCGCCATTCTCTATTCTCTATTTTATTTCTCGGGAAACATCAACGAATGCACAGACCAAAATTACAAAGAAAACAATGTACAAAACATAATAACCAAGACAAAGACAAAATGCCATTCAGCTCCCGAAGGATTACCCAAAAGAAACATTGTTCCTGTCGAGGGGTTCTCCAAGCTGAATGGGATACAAGAAACAATTATATAACAATATTATAATTATAATTATAAAAAGGGAATAAGAATAATATAAATAATAAATAATAAGAAAATAATAAGAAAATAATAAGAAAATAATAAATAATAAATAAGTACAAAATATAGTATAAATATAATAATAATAATTATGTATTTCTTTAATTAAATAAACCTTAAATTCTTATAATAAGGATACCGAATTGCCTGCCTTTGCCATGTTAGCTGTGACTCTGGCCGCCGCCATGCCCCTGCCATGGATGGTCATTGTCCACCCTTAGCAACAGCATAGCAACGGTCAAAGTCACAGTCAAGGCTATTATGGCCTAATTAGAAACAAGGACCACTATATAAATTTAACCATGACAGTTATTGGATGCCCTAATATGCCTGAAGGATTGGACTGGAACTGAACAGATGATCGGGTAAAGAATTAATGAATGGTTTATGTGAAGGTTCGATACAAAGGTCTCTAAGGTCACAAGGGAGAGAGTTAAAAAAACCTGGGGAAGAATTGAAAGGAAGAAAATTTTAAACAATTAGTCCTGCTGTACTGATGTTTAAAAAGCAAAGTTTCGGTCTTTCTAACATTTGGCAGTGGTAGGAAAGTTTCGGGAATGATGTTGTTCCTGTGTAGACATTTAGTAATAAAGCATACAGTGAGGAATATCAGTCTGTTGTAGAGTGGAGGCAAGTGAAGTGCGGTTAGACGTTGTTCATAGGAGAGAGAATTAGAAACCAGAAATGGAAAGCAGGACCTAGTAAAGCGTCGTTGGATTGACTCGATGCATTCAATGTGATTTTTCTGGTGAGGAAGCCAGACAGGAGCACCATACTCTATAATAGGCCTGCAAAGAGAACAGAATAATTTGATCAGTACCTGTGGGTTTCGGGATTTGACTGTGCGACGAATAAATCCAGCCAATTTAGCACATCTTGAACGAACCATTTGAACATGTTTTGACCAGGACAAGTCTTTTGAGATGATTATGCCAAGATACTTATATGAGTCAACAACTTCCATTGGGTGTGCCTCTTGTAGAGAGTACGCTGTGGATACTGGATTCCTAGATCGAGAAATGTGCATAATTTTACATTTATTTGAGTTTAGCATCATGTGATTATCTGCGCACCACTTACTAATGATATCAAGGTCATTCTGCAAAATGACTGTGTCATTAGCATTTCGAATTACTCTGTACAAGACTGTGTCATCTGCATACTGTGGGAGTAAAGATGTGACATAGTTGGGCAAATCTGATGTAAACAAATTAAATAACACAGGACCGAGAACTGAGCCTTGTGGGACACCAGATGTAACAGGTATCCAATCAGACTTGGCACCTGAAAAAAGAACACGCTGTTGGCGGTTGGAAAGGAAGTTTCTAATCCACATCCACGTGTTACTGCAAATGCCATACTTATGTAGTTTCTGTAAAAGAATAGAATGATCAACACGGTCAAAGGCTTTGGACCAATCAAGAAAGATTGCATCAACTCGTGCTGGTTTTGCTGCATCTAAAGCTCTGGCCCACGTGTCGAAAAGGGTAGTTAACTGAGTTATACAAGAACGTTTGGGTTGAAAACCATGCTGGGAGTCAGGTATAATGTTGTATTCTGCCGAGTGCTGAAGAAGTCTTTTTGATACAAAGCCTTCAAGCATTTTACATGGAACAGAGCAAAGGGAAATTGGGCGATAGTTAGCAATAATCGATTTATCTCCAGTTTTGAATAGTGGAAAAACATTTCCTAGCTTCCAATCCTGTGGAACTGCACCTGTAGAAAGGCTAAAATTGAAAATTTTCGTCAGAACAGGAGATACAGAGGAGCCAGCAAGCTTGAGTATTGCCGGTGAAATGCCATCGGACCCAGGTGGTTTAGTAGAGTTGAGCTTCTTGATGGCCATCAGTACGTCCCCTTCGTTTACCTTGAGAGTATTCACAGGAGTAATACCAGAATACGTGTCACAGGAAGAAATGACGGGGACGGTGAAATGCTGTGGGGAGAAATTACTTTGAAAATGAACATTGAAAGCATCAGCGATGTCAGCTGGAGTGCTAAAATTACTGTCACCCTGTTTAAATACATTAACTGGGTGGGAATCCTTCTTACTCTTTACAAATGACCAAAAGCGCTTGGGGTTACGTTTACAATCAGTAGATAGATTCTGAATATAATCATTATAGGAAGATTTAGTCATACGCTTAACAAGTGCTCTTAAGTCTTTATACTTGTTCCATAAATTTGTATTGTTTTTATGAGCAACAGCTTTCCGGTACATTCTGTTCTTTTTCCTGGAAGCACTGGTAATTTCACGGGTAATCCATGGTGATCGACGTTGGCCCTTTGACACAGCGGTGGGGACTATGTCCATTGGCAACGTACTCGTGTCGCGCGTGGCGGATGCCATTTTTCTATTTCTACTGTCGCGTTTTAGATTGTTTTTTTCTCAAATAACTTTGTCAATGTCCTCAGAGGATTCTTCTGCTTTGTCTTTAGATGTTATTGAACACTGGAATGTCGAGGCTTTGAAGGATTTTTTTTAAAGTTCTAGTTCTGCTGGGTTAAAAGACCACCTTTTTGCTGCCACGGACATCTTAAATCTTCATCAAATGGTTAATTTAGTCACTCGTCATTCCCCCGACAACACTTCTGGTTCCACTCTAGATCTTATTTTCACTAACCGACCTGAGGTAATTAACAAAGTCTCAACAGTTCCTGGATTGGGGTCAAGTGACCATAACGGAGTCATGTTCAACTCTAGTACCACCTTTGGCAATAAACTTCTGAAACGCACCTTCTATCAATACAACAAAGCTGACAAATCACTAGTTTGTGACACACTTGCTAATGTCCCCTGGGACACATACTTGACCGCCGACTTAGATATCAATGAAGTTTGGGACAATTTCAAAGACCTATTGTTCGCTGCTATCCATGACACAGTCCCGATGGCAAGACAAAAGGGTAACAGACGTCCTCCATGGATTACACGCGAAATCGTTTCTCTCACTAAAAAAAAACACAGGGCTTACAAAAAGGCTTTGCGCTGCGCTAGTAATAACAATAGTGATACATTATGGTCTAAGTACAAAAACATCCGGAATCGGGTTAAATATGCAATTAAGAAATCTTACGATTGCTATATACGGGACCTGGCTGACAACTGTAAGTCTAACCCAAAGCAGTTTTGGTCTTTTGTGAGTTCTAATCGTAAAAAGTCCCCAGTTGTTTGTCTCCACATTGGCGAGGATACCATAACAGATTCCTATGCCATAGCTAATGAATTCAACCGCAGCTTCCAACGCAACTTCTCTACCGACAACAATCCGTCACTACCCAAAATTCAGTGTAATCACACGTGTCATCAATTCAGAATGACCTCTGTACAAACAAATCCTAATGAAGTTATGAAATTGTTGGATAATCTACAACCCCATAAGTCACCCGGGCTAGATAATATTTCTCCAATGCTCCTCAAATTGGCTGCCAAAAGTCTAGCTCATCCCTTAGCGAAAATTTTTAATTTGTCGCTTGCCTCGGGCATTATCCCATCTGAATGGAAACTTGCCAATGTGGTTCCCATTCATAAAAATGGAAACCGTTATGACCCATCTAACTACAGACCTATCTCCCTATGTTCTACCATTAGCAAATGCCTTGAAAAAATCGTTGCTAATCACCTCACTAACCACATGTACAGAGGAGGCATCATATCCGACTGTCAGCATGGCTTTGTTTCCAAAAGGTCTTGCATTACCCAACTATCCACCGTTTTTCACGACTGGGCTAAAGTCTTAGATCCCCCCAACCCTCCAAGAATTGATGTTGTTTTTCTGGATTGGTCAAAAGCTTTTGATCGTGTAAGTCACAGTGTCCTCCTGAATAAGCTTCATAAATATGGCATTTGCGGTTCTGTTTTACAGTGGTTCCATTCTTATTTACATGACCGTCGCCAACGAGTGCAATTCTGTGGTTCATACTCAGACTGGGCCCCAGTTCCTTCTGGGGTTCCTCAGGGGTCTGTCTTAGGTCCACTCCTGTTTAATATTTTTGCCTTTGACTTGCCATTCTGTATACAATCAAATCTAAGACAATACGCTGATGACACTGATTTACAGGACCATTACTAGCAAACATGATGAACTCATCTTACAGAATGACCTGTATAGCATTGATACCTGGTGTAATCTTAATCATATGAAACTCAATGTTAATAAATGTAAATTGATGACTATTTCTCGTTCAAGAACTCCATGTGTAACATCTTATCAGATGATTCTCACAACTTAGACCGTGTTGACCATTATAAATACTTGGGCCTCATTATTTCTAGTGATCTTACTTGGAACCATCATGTAAATTCCACTGTCAGTAAGGCAACTAGAATGTCTGGTTTCATTAGAAGATTGACAAATTGTAATAATCCTCAAGTTCTTGTAAAATTATACACCGCTCTCGTAAGACCTATTCTTGAGTATGCTGCTCCAGTTTGGAGCTTACGTTCCACTTCTCAAAATAAATCCTTGGAACAAGTTCAGAGAAGATTCAGTCGTTCCTGTCTGGGCCTCTTTAGACGCCACATACCAAACTCCAATAGCAACAACATTGAGTACCCCATTCGCTGCACCAAACTGGGCTTACCGTACTTAATGAATAGGTTGAATTACTTATCAGTAGTCTTTGTAGCCAAATGTTTGTATAAGAAATTTGATATCCCGTTTGAGAATTACATTTGTATTAATCGTAGACATGAAAACAACCTTAAATTTTCCCATCAGTTTTCCAGAACAAACGCTCTTAAGCAATCACTTTTCATTAAATTTTCGCCTCTGTGGGATTCTTTGCCGTCTGACATTAAAGATAGTCTGATCTTGCATGGTCTGAATAGCTTTACCGCCAAACTGAAAACACACTGGCTAACTCCGGGATACAACAACGTACTACCTTAATTATTGTCAACACATTGTCTAGTTTGCTTATTCGTTTACACGTACATGTATTTTATAGTTTGTATTTATATCTCATTGATCTGCTTGTCTGTACGTGTGTGTCTCGGTCTGTCTGTCTGTCTGTCTATATGTGCTTGTTATTTTGCTCTGGCCGTCTTTGTCTGTCCGTACCTGTCTGTGTCGATCTAACTGTGCTTGTCTTTTTTATTTTTGTTTTGTGTCCGTCTGTTCGTGCCAGTATGTGTCCTTTCTTGTTTGTCTCAGTCTGTGTCCTTCCTTGTTTGTCTCAGTCTGTGTCCTTTGTTTGTCTCTCTGGTTGTCTTTCAGTGATTTAGTCGTGCATACGGAGAGCTACTTGATAGTGATTAAGTTCACTTTTTAGCAATCCTGCAGGGGCGTGCAGTCTCCTCGTTGTATTTTATCTTGTCTTGTTCCTGAATTTAATGAAAATATATATTACATGTACATGTAGTAATTTGTTTACTTATTTGATATCTTGTAACTGTTAAAAATAGATATTCTTAACTTTCTAATGATTGTAAATTTATATCTGTTTTTCTTTTTGTGCCCTGCGAAATAATAAATGAAATGAAATGAAAAAAAACATAGGGAGGAAGAAGAAACTCTGCTTGATCAGCTCAACGTTCCTCTATTTGAAAGTTGACGAACTGACCGAAGACAAACACAGAACGAAGTTATATTCGAAACTTGAATGGATGATTGCCACAAAAGCAATTACAATTTCGTTTGTGTTAATTGGCAAAGCAGCTACCAATACCAGATTCCACTTTCAAAATTGAATTATGTTGTTCATTGATACCATTATTGAATTTACCATTTATAAATTATATTGATTTTATAACTGATGCAGGTTACACAAAATATAGTGGTGTTCAAACATTAGCCATTTGACAAATCTTGAATTGTTTTCGTATTTTGAAATGAACTTTATCTTTTATGTTACAAATTATGAAGGGTTAATTACAGCTGCAAGTGGGTGTATAATAATATTGTTAATTAACTGAGCAGCTTAAACAATATTATTGTAGTCAGGCTTTAATATCTTTATTATTTTGTAATACATGTATGTTCACTTTTTTCTTTTTGCACCTGTTGATTAAAGCACGATACCTTTAAAATACGTTCACAAACACATCAACCATGAGTGATTTTATACGCTTCGTGATAAAGAGTGAAAGCATTTTATTAATATTACATGTAAAAGGAAAGCCACCAGCCTGATACAATCATTATTTCACGTATAGTGTAGGCCTACATTTATATCTGCACACTCTATTTGGTCAACGAGTTATTCACAGCTGTACAGAGATACATTGTATAAATGTACACAATGAGGTCTGGTTGAAGAATACTGAATAATTGAAGAATACTTGAAGAATAACAGCAAAGACTAATTATATCATCGGCTGAAGATACAAGTGTATCGAGCATACACGATCGACGATTTTGCAACCCAGTTCCTGTTTGTTTTGGGATATTTCCTGTTGATCATCTTATGCCAGCGACGACCGGTGTCTTCATCGCGCTTCTCAGTTAAGAATGGAATGGAGGTTCACAATCACATGTTCCGAAACCTAAATCATGGCATCCATGCTTTGTACACTGTCCTCCTTTTCATTGTTCAAGTGGATTATTGATGTTCCCGCAGTTTGTAACATAACATATATCCTCAATACCGTGAAACACCTTATTATCAAACTTGCTTATTGTATAATGGTTGCCAATTCTGGCAGAATATCCACTGCCTTTGTTTTAACTTGGTGGATGCGGCATGTACTAGTATTAAACAAGTATACATGTGTGGCTATCTATCTGCTGCATGGATTTTAGTCCCAAGCATGTATATCTCTACATTGTACATCATTTTTATTGTGTAAAAGTGCAATAATTCTTCTTAGACACATGTTAGATTCCTACATGGATGCATCAACCAGTTTACACTCTTTACAACCCGTTTCTCAACCCGGCGTGGAGGAATTCCTCCATGGCATGGACCATGCTCAACCCACCCCATATTTTTTTAAATAATTTATTTGGGAAATGTTATAGGGGTAAGTAATTCTTATAATTAGTGAGCTCTTTTTGGAAAGAAGTTTGTTAACTAAAATGAACTAGAGCCTCTTTTTAAAAATTTACAAATTACATTAATAATAATATTTAATAAATTATAAAAATATTGAAAACAAATTGGCATGCGTCAGACTAGTTCAAGTTGGCTCGCGTACGACTACGAGTAAGTCATTACATCATACTACCAATTTTAAATTTATCCATGTCTGTACAATGGATATGTCTCCATGCTTAAATTAATGTGCCAATTCATTCAAAACTCACTTTTGATTTACAGTCTGAATTCACCTCCTTCATAGGCATCATGATCATCAAATCGGATACTGCTTTTAAAAGTACGCGCCGCTAGATATTTTGGCCTAAGTGCACACGGCGCGCACGATCCGATTACAGGCCACCGAACGCCCTATGTCGCCAGTTTGGGAATACCTTCCAAGCTACTAAAAAAATATTCGCGATAAAATTCACGACTGGTCGTGAATATTTTCGCGACTAGTCGTGAATATTTTCGCGACTAGTCGTGAATATTTTCGCGACTAGTCGTGAATGTTTTTGCGACTAGTCGTGAAAAAAATTCACGACCAGTCGTGAAAAAATTCACGACCAGTCGCAAAAAATATTCGCGACCAGTCGCGAATAAATTCACGACCAGTCGTGAATAATTTCGCGACTAGTCGCGAAAAACTAGTCGCGAAAAAATTCACGATCAGTCGCGAATTTTTTCACGACTAGTTGCGAATTTGTTCACGACTAGTCGCGAAAATATTCACGACTTTTTATGTCCCTCCAGGGCCACCATAGGATTGGGGTTATATTTCAACCACGATTGTTATCAAAATCTGACAACAATACGTGGTTGTTTTCGTTGACCACGTCGCACTGGTCATTTCGACCACGTAAGTCGTCGGTACAGATCTGACGACGAGAACGTGGTTAAAAATGACCACGGCGTGGTCAATTTTTAACCACGTATTTTTAAGAGTGTAGAGCTGCTTAAGCATAAAAAATGCTTAAGCCCCAAACTTTCTTGCTTAGTAAAACCGGCTTACCAGCCACAACTCCATGTATATTGTTTTTGATTGGTACTTAGCAGTTGTTAGTTTAGCATAAGAATTGCATTAACTTTTTGCTCCTTACCTGATTTATTAAGCATTTTTGTGTGTGCTTAAGCAAAATTGTGTGCTAAGCAGCTCTATGAAATTGGCCCCTGGCCTAATGCTAAGTTCCCACTATCACGATTCGCGCCACGATTGAAATCGTGGTCTTAATCGTAGAGTAATCGTGGTGATCTTATCAGATCTTGAGGTCAGTCGTGGCAATCGTGTTGATCGTAGAACATTTTTGGACGGTTCAAACATTTTCTACGATCAACACGATTAATTTTAAATTGTGAACATTGCATCAGATCGTAATGGATCGTAACAAAGCGCGACAGATCGCATCTTATCGGTACCCGACCCGCGGAAGACTGAGGCGATCGCGCCAGATCTTCCCCCGAAGGTATAGGGTAGTGCTCGACAGTGCTCGCAGGCTCCCGACTATTTTCGCAAAAATGCGGCCGATCGACCAAAAAAAGGATCGGGTACTATCGGGACCAAAACAATCCTTGGTGAAATGGCCGCTTGACCAATCGTGACTATATCGCATCCAAGCGCACCAAATCGTACCAGATCGATTGACTAGAATCAACTCGTATCCAAACGAATGGCCAATCGTGGCGTTCGTAACGGATCGCACGACAGTGGGAACCTAGCATAAAGGACAAAATTCCCATAACGTTATTCAATGCACAAAAGCTTTGAAATAAAAACTAAAAAAAGGGATTATCCGGCTATTAATTGGTAGCGAGATGAGAATGGAACGATGGGAATGTTTTACCCGACACATGCAAAAGGGACAAACATACTTCCACAATGAGGCCTGGTTACACTTAGCCGATTTGGAGGGCGACTTCTCCAAACTATGGTGGTCTGTAAAAGTCGGGAAAGGTTAGGGAAGGACTTAGGCGGGTCTGGTAAGGTCACGAGAGGTCGGTGAACTTGATCTAGGTGTTGCCGACTATTTTGAACAATCGGGAGTGATCGGGAATAAAGAGCGGAGGTCTTGAAAGCCGTTGGGTGGTCGTGAACATAGTCGGCGGAAGGCGTGCACGGCCGGGTGCTTAAAGAGAGGTCCTGCCGCCACGTTGCTTTGCTCTATTTTGGTTGTACATGTACTACCTAAAATAGCAGATGTACACCTCGAAGTATAATGATCGACCCCATTGCGCGGTAACGACTAAAAGTAGTCTTCAAAGCAATTGCGATTGATAATACTTACCAAACGTTTCCTTTGCCTCCTCCTCAGTTAACCACACAAAGCTTGGGGTATAACCTACATGTGTCGATCCATTAAGGATTCTTCCAACGTAATCGATGAGAAACACTGCCTCTTCCGTGGTATTAACCGTCATTAAACCACCTGTCCCACCCTGGGTGGAATAACGCTGGCAGTGCGCCTTAGCATCGTCGTACGAGAGAGGATCCGGAAAGTAGCGATAGCAACCATGCCGATGCTCCATCCATTGGAACGGGCATGGGGAACAGGCGGCTTGGCATACGTCTAGCAGTGTCAGAGAAGCCAGAGCGGTGACAGCAATTCCGATGAGAAACATGGCTTCCGGTTTTCTACTTTAAGCTTGGTAAGTTTAAGGCTGCAAAACGCAATCGGTATTATACCAGCGCACGCAACTGCAGAAAAACTTGACTCTCAATGTAAAATAGTAAAAACAAAACTCTCCAAAAGAGGGATCGTCTCTAATAACGCACAACTACTCCAAAATAGTGAAAATTTCTTCAAGGGAGTTAATGTTCAATCTTTCAAGCTAGGAGCCATAACTATGAAGGATAACTTTTCAGAGACGCCCTGGCTCCTCAAAAGAGTGACAATTTCACTTGTAAAAGACTCGCTTTTTTTTAGAGTGAGGTTTTAACTGGTTTACATTAAGATATCTTTCTTCTATAGGCGCTTGCGTCAATAAGGTAGTTCTGACATCGCACACTCTGTAATTGTTCTCCACCTCTCTCTGTCGGATGCCGTGTGTCAGGTGCGCCGCTCCTTGATGTTAATCTCCGTAGTTACCAGGTCCCTGGGAAAAGGAGCACAGAAATCCAACGCGCAGGCATCGGCGAATTGGTCAATGTCGAAGCCTCCCCTCGCTTATTATAGGTCTCTCAAGTGACGTAATTACCTACAGACCAGCCACGGTCGGCATTTGGAGCATTAACTTGCATATAAAGGCGCGCATCGCTGCGCAGCTGTAACCGAGTTGTTTCCGGTTAGGACACACGGGTCAGTGACGATTAAGGAGTCAGGAGAGTGTATATGATCTGTGAGATAATCCGGGTTTTATTGTCTTTGGTTGAAATGTGAATTGAAAAGTTAATTAAACCCGAAAAAAACGACAGTCATTGATGGTGGTGAATTCTGAAAAATAGAATTAAATACATATAATTAAATATTTGTACAATGAATTTCAATAACTTTACAATTATTGTACATTATTCAATTTATATTTAGGGATCAACAGTGCATCCCTTTATACATTAAAACTGATGTGTAGCAAATGTAGCTTATTTGCGCCTTATAATAATATTAACATAACAGTCTACCGCTTAAAATAAAACAGATGCGAACTATCGGTGAATGACGTACCCAATGTTACGTTGCCGGCCGTATAAGGCTCAAAAGAATAGAGCACGGTCACTCGTGTGACAAGTAAACCTTTACTTGTCACACGAGTGACCGTGCTCTATATAGAAATACACGTATTTACAATAAATATCGGCGATAGATACGTTTGAGTTTGTTATTAATTACGAACGTAATTTGGAAAGAAACAATTTACTGTTATAATAAATGTTTGTTTGTATAACAGCCAGATTTTAGCACAGTCATTATTTTGCAACATTAGATTCATTCCATAGAAGTAAACTATACGAATACAAATAAAATCTCATTAATGTTGTTACAGTCAAAGCACTTACCGGAAAAGCTGTGTGCTCTACACCTTTGCCTCCGTTTGCCTGATGACAGATGATCGGCAAATAAGGATAATATTAGCCGTAATTAAGCTAAGGTGTTCTCTCGGCAATCGTCGAGAGAGAAGTGTTCGTTTACACTTCCTTGAACGAACGAGAATATTTAAAAAGAATGTCCGGCATGTCAACGCCCCAAACAAGAATTTGTAAAGCGCCCGCTTAAAGTTACGCAACTAATTAGAACTACGCTGGTGGCGCTGTTTAACAAGCTTATTACAAACCGCTGGCGGCGCTGTTTCGCAAGCTTTGCCACACGCGCGCCATGTACATGTAATGTATACAAACAAATATACATACTGTACTGTACAACACAAAAATAATGTCGGGACCTGGCAGCATACGTCTGGCTGGTCACACAGCAATTAAACGTAATTATTTCGAGCAACAAGCGCGCATTTTGTCACGTTGGGCATGGCGGCGTCATAGCGAATACTAGCTTCTATTTGGGTAATGCGTGTGGCCAATAAGTGTGCGTGTGGCGAGTTAATTAAGCAACGAACACATATTGATGAGTTTAGTTTTTTTAATAAATACCTAGAATAGTTGATGGCTTCTGATTAGTCGAAAATCGATCACGTGGAGTGGATTATCAGGTACATGTAGTAATATCATGGGCTTTCAAGAAGAAGCGAATAAATGTTCCCTGAACCAGCATTGATCAAGCATCATGTAAGCCAATGATTGGCCGAATGCAACAGTTCTACGGTAACTTGTAACAAGGACGCGTCAAATCTAGTCTGGCCTCAAAGTATGGGTTATAATAACAACACATATTGAAGAGACAGGGTACCATGCATAAGCTAAAATATGGCCCCTAAACATGAACACAAAACGCTGGAAATATCGCCAAAAGGAAAGTCACGAAATTTTGAGCATTTTGACCATTTGTCTCGTTAAAAAAGGTATTTATTAAAGGTAATAACAGTGCGAAGACCCGGTTATTACGGCGTGATAATGACCGGGTTGGGGGATGACCGCTGGTAATGGACCTCGCCTTCGGCTCGATCCATATTCATCATATTCCTATCTTTCCTGATCCTGTTGTATTTTGAAGAGTTTCGCTACACCCAAACGCAATTAATATTTCTTCCTGTTCGAAAGCTTCGTGTGTATTTAGACTTTCCGGCCATCGTTCATTCAAAATATATGCTTCTTGTATGTGGTATAGGCTATCAGCAGCAATCCAATCTGTTGAAAATGTTGACATTTTTTAAGTCAATTTGAAAACTCATCTTTATAAGCATTATTTTGTTATCACGTAATTGATAGTTTTTAAATTACTCGTTTTGTTTTATGACTGCTATTTTATCTTCTTTTTTTTACAGCGCCTTTAGGTTTCTTTGTGACATGCAAGCGTTTTTTAAATGTTATTATACTAATAATAGTAATAATATCCACCACCAAATGGAAAAATTGAGAAACTTTCCTATAGAGACGTGCATGTCTCTATAGTAGCTAAACCAATAGGAAGACACCTCAACGTTTCCCTATTTAGAAAAGTCTTCCTATTTTTTCTTATCGATTTATTTACCCTAAAGTGTCTTCTTATTGATACATTTAGTGATTATTATATTATTATAATAATTTATTATTAATTTCGCAAAAATAGCCTTCAAATTTGTTATGGCCAATTTGAAGTGAATTGAAAAAAAGTCATATGAAGCAATATATGGGACAGAGAGAACCCCCCTCCTTTGTGGTGGTCATTGTGCTTGCGGAATGTTGTGGTTTCGTTTGAGGTTTTTAGGGGGCGGGGAGGGTGCGTTAGGTAACAATAGTCTAGATAGTGTATAGATATAGGGGATGTCGCTCGGTCCCATTATGTTGCTGGGTATACACATGGCGAATCGTGCTTGCGTGCTTGCGTGCAATCGTTTAATCTTTAATCACAGGTCAATTATCTTCCGATAAAACAACTGTCCAACCGGTCATACGTAGCGGAGCTTACGCTTTTATTATCCTTATTCCTCAAGGTTGTAAATAATGCATGTCCTCATCCTCATAAGCTCTCTGTGTAAATTATTTGCAACGAAGGTCGTGAAGAGGACAATGCAACGCTATACTTCATCGAGTTGTTCACGGCTCGGAGGTTATAGGACTCTTCATGGCGGAAGTGCAGGCCCGTACGCAGGGGGTGCGTACGTCCCCCTCCCCTCCCCTCCCCCCCCAAAAAAAATAATAATGATAATAATAATAATAATAATAAATAAATAAATAACTAAATACAAATAAATAATAAATAATAATAAATAAAAAAATATAAAAAATATAAATAAAGGTACCGTACCACAAAAATAAGAAAATGACATTGGTATTCATACTTCTCTTTGGTTAGACCATGTATGAAGCAAAATCAGTGTCAAAAAGATCGGACGTGTTTTTACAACTCGGATGCTTTCCTAATTCGGATGTATTCCTAATTCGGATGCTTTTTGCAAACTCGGATGCTATTTTAATTCGGATGAATTCGTAATTCGGATGCTTTTTGTAAACTCGGATGCTTTTTTAATTCGGATGCTTTTTTAATTCGGATGCTTTTCTAGTTCGGATGCTTTTTGTAATCTCGAATGCTTTTTTAATTCGAATGCTTTTCTAGCTCGGATGCTTTTTATAAACTCGGATGCTTTTTTAATTCGGATGCTTTTCTAGTTTGAATGCTTTTTGTAAACTCGGATGCTTTTTGCAAACCGAACATATTCGCAAATCGGATGCTTTCCCAATCCGGCACTAGGGTGGCACTGAAAGGACATCACACATCGCAGATTCTGCGATTTCGCGCATTCTGCGCGAATTTGAACGATGACAAACATCGTATATAGGCCTATCTAAGCATATATCTGAGATGTGGAAGATTTTATTGTAGATTTCTGTACAGATTTATGTGATAATGAATATTTTCTGGGCAGATTTTTTAAAAGTCGCATATTTTTATTTTCGATTTCAAGTTCTGCGCAGATTTCTTAGTACGCAAATTTGTGCGATGTCGCACGGATGGGCACTACATGTACATTTTCATTGCACATTTAATTATGCGCAGCTATATCATGTCGCACTCACGTACAGCAGATTTATATGCAGATTTATGTGCACATTTCTGCTGCGATGTCAGCACATACGACGTTTTGAAAGTTGAACCACGACGTTTTGAATGTTATGATGTTCTAAAACGGACAGGCAACGTCGTGGTTCAACTTTCAAAACGTCGTGGTTCAACTTTCAAAACGTCGTACTTCAACTTCCAATTAACGTCGTGGTTCAACTTTCGCGCGCTTTTACCTGACTCAAGGTATAGCCGCGTATTCGGCCGGATCTCTCCGCGCGGATTCAGTCCGCATTCACCAAAAGGCGATGAATATTTAATACATGCTGCAAAAGGTGATGCATTTTCTAAAAAAAAAATTGTCAATTTATTTAAAGAATTTTTCGAAATAAACCGTAAATATAACAATATAAAGTATGAAACGTAAATTAAAACCGTGAAAAGAACACTGCCGTCTGCTAATTCTCTTCGCCATCTTTAAAATACGTCACTGGCCAACAGCGAACAGCTCGGAATGTCGTTCGCCGTTTTCGCTAACGTTGGCCAACATAATTGGCGCACATTGCGTTCCACTCAAGCGAACAACGCTAACGTTGGCCAACGTTGGCAACGTTCGCTGGAGTGGAACGCACCCCCGCTGTGCTAACGCTTGAAGTCGGCGCGAACTGGAAGTGCAACATGGCGGACCCAAGACGTCACTTCTGTGAGCCAATGAAATGTCCAGGTGTAGAGGTCGGTGGATTTACTCTATACATTTTTTATTTATAAACATTACGTCATACGTACCGTACCCACTGAACCTTACACCTGGACATTTCATTGGCTCACAGAGTGATGTCGTGGGTCCGCCATGTTGCACTTCCAGTTTGCGCCGACTTCAAGTGTGAAACAATGATGATCTGTCCATGTGTAGAGGTCAGTGTAAATAACCTTAGTTAAGGCGTTCATCGTTACCCGTCTGTATGTACAGCGCAGCGGTAATCGGAGCTCAAACAACGACCTCACGCGGCCACTATTATATGCAAATTAACTGATATGAACGCCTTGGATCAATCATTAAGTTGTGGTTTGGGGGCGGTGCTCATTGTGCTAATAGTTTAAGCTGACCTTTATAGTCGTTTTCCTATTGGTCGATCGTTGCGTAGATACTGCAAATTTGAGCTAGCGGTGAAAGGTCATAGCTAGCTCGCAAGTGTTTACGAACACCGCCATCGTTGACATAATATTTTATCGGAGAAAGTTGAGTGATTTTTACGAAGGAATTACATATGAAGATTTGGACTGTCTTGCTTAATTGGTGATGGTCGCAGTTATTTTAGCTCGTTTTGCTGGGTTTTTGCTTGAATGTTGACAATGTTACGGTCAAAACTAGTTGTCTTTAGCTGCTAAGTTTTCAGTTTTCAACCGCGGCGACTGGAGAAGGCTGCGACTCTATTGAAACGTGTCGAACTCGGCCCTATACCTTATATCGCACGAATCTAATCCAGCTGAAAAACGTGCCTCGGTAAAACGCGGAACTCTGATAATTAAATGCCTTGCCGGCTGAACTTTGCCAAGAAAATAATTAGAGGAGTTATTGAGGATATAAGACACTTGTTCCTGTTTAAATTACGATATTGCGATCATACTTGAAGGTTGGTTCTGCAGCCGTAAACATGCCCCCTCTCCACAGCGTTGGACCATGCTTGGACCATACAACGTGGCGATGACGCACAGACCAGCATGCCTGGGTATAATGCCGATTATGCGGCGATAAGAAACTGACCAAACACGCTGAAAAACGCTGAGTACCTGGCCGTATGTGCGAGCTCCGAGCAAAATGGGGTTGCCTGAAAAATAACGGATTTCCCACAACCTGTTGGTAAATTCACAAAAACATCGTGACCACGAGGAAAGGATTCTAATGCCTTTCGCTGCTCGGGTCTAAAATCTTCGAGGGGTAATATTTTCGCTGCAGAATTCAAACAACACGACAGATCTTCGGACGACCAACGACGCTGAATATCCGCCATTTTGTCTTTAATGTCATGCTGCAAATAAGTAACTGCATCAAATTTGATGAGGTCGGGATTCAACCGCGTTGTGATTGGACACTCCACATCTTAGCCCCGCCTATACTTATCTGTATTCGCATACGAGGTCATGCGCTATAAATGTGGAAAAACATAAGATTTCCAGAAAACGGTTGGTCCAAGGCGAAAAAGTAGCTTCAGTTGATTTGCATAAATAGTGGCCGTATGAGGTCGCTGTTCGCGCTGTATCTTTGCACGCGCGGGGAGCGCGAGCTAGCAGCATATGCGGGGCGCGCGGGGCGTGTATTTTTGGACGGATAACGACGAACGCGCCTTGACCAAGGAGGACGGATACAAATCGGTAATTTCTGTTGAAAACGCAGCTGATGTCGACTATATAAAAATGCTGCATAGTTATAAATTTGTATTTGTTTTTCAAAAAGAATGAATTCTTACAGAAATTAAACAATTTGTCCACGATTTGTGGCTTTCATGAAATTTCACTCTGGCGCCCCCTGCTGTCCGTCTATAGGTTATTTATGTCTGTGGTTAAACTCTGCGTGGCTCAGGATGTCTGTTTTCCCGAGGCGAAGCTGAGGAAAAATGCAATGGTCCATGGATCACCGAAAAAGGCTAGTTTTACTACACCACGAGATAATTAGCATTCAATATTTGTTTTATAACTTGGTTTTAATATTTTAACATTATCTAAATATAGTTAAAATAAACTTCGATTTCAATAAAAAATTGGTGAAAAATGTCTTTGATCTTTTCTAAACCACCCCTTCCTTCACAACATGTTTGAATCCAGCTCTGTAGCACTGCAGGCTCTTTGCAACAATACGCGCAACGCTCAACGCGCACATTAGCATACATTTGCACACAAATACCGCGCCATTGAGTATACTTTGGCATGCTAATAATAGTATAGTACTTTGGTTGCTCTGCCGGTGTGAACGGTAATTCTGTCCCCCGGTAAAAATGTCCGGGGGGACAGAATTACCTAGGTAAAAGTGTCCCCCTGGAGCCGTTAATTCTGTCCCACTCCAGTTTATTCTGTCCCCTCTCTAGGTAATTTTGTCCCCCCAATTGTTCCACACATAAGTGGTTATGTTGATGTTATTTCAATGAATTAAGCCCACAGGGTATTTATTATTTGGACTTCTCTTCCCTTCATCGATTTATCAAAACAAAAACGTTATTAATTAAATCAACCGATCTACGTTTCTGCGAGAAAGGGAAAATGGCAGTAATCAGTATTTTCAGACTTCTTGCACGCGTACAAATTCTATTCTCAACCTGGTGGTATCGGGTACGCATAGCGCATGTTGTCGTCATGGCCGACTTTGTGGAGGAGGTGCAGCGACTTCTAGAGTTCCTGTCTTCAGGACAACACCCTCCAGGCCTGGATAAAAACCAAAAAAGGGCCCCGAGGAGAAAAGCCAAGTCATTCAGTTTGGAAGGGGGGGGGGGGGGGGGGGGTGGGAGATGACAACCTTCACGCGGTCCACCCTGTTCCCACTAATGTTATCAAACGAGTGAATGCAGTAACATCATCATACGAAAGAAAGAAAGAGTTTGGAAGGGGGAACCTGTACTACAGTGGACGGCTGGTTGTTGCGTCTAGTGGTTGCTAGACTTGTGACGTTGCACGGGACAAATTTAACAGGGGGACACGTTTAACGTTGGGCAGGGGGACAGAATTACCTGGAGGGGACAGAAATACCTAAGTAAATGTGTCGGTAAGGTGTTGTAATACGCGATATGTGCCTCGGAAGGTTTGCTTCTGAAAACAGTCTGAGAACACGGGAGGAATAATAATGTCTGACAGATAATAATGCGTTAAATAAACAGTTTGTTTTTGCTATCAGCGGGTCAGCATAACATTAACAATTTATGATTGGTTAATCGTTTAGCACTTTACTTGTTTGCATACAAGTTATGAATAATGCACGTTTCATACTCCATGAATAATTCATCCAAAAAAAAATCAAACAAGTTGAAAAAGGCCTCCCCGCTTCGCCACACTCGACTCGCGCGCGTGGTCTTCCGTTCCAGTCGCTTGGGATCGCAGCCACGAAGGCCTTGACGGGAGGCTAAGTCACACATGTTAGGCTTCGACAGCCAGCAATTTGCAGTGTGTCTTCGTGCACTCTTTGGGTTGTACATGAGAAGTATTTCACATCCATAACATATTCCACAACAAAACATTACTGCTTCGAGTGGTCGAGATTTAAGCAGAAACACGAGTCATTCATTGGTGGCGAAAAAACGACAACAAAGGTTGGAGTGTCGTGGCCGAGTGGTTAAGAGCGTGTGTTTTCTGTTCCACAGAGCGTGAGTTCGAATCCCGGCCGGGACACGTGTGTCCTTAAGCAAGGCAATTAAACCACTATTGCTTCGTCCTTCGGATGGGACGTAAAGTTGTAGGTCCCGTGTGTTGTATAATTTATAATGTGTGTATATATCTTTCCCATTATATCATTATAAAATTGTATAATGCACGTAAAAGAACCCAGAACACTTATCGCTAAGAGAAGGGGTTTGCCCCGGTGTTCCTGGCATGGCTGACACAGCCTCTTTCTACGGGTTTCTTCTGGCTTACGAGCTACAGTGCCTTGAGCACTTTTGAAGGATCCTTGGTTTCATTACCAGAAAATAATAATAATAATAATAATAATAATGAATGGATTAACCAGCACTTCGTGTACCTTCAACAGTGCGACACGCTAATTACGTGAGAGCCGAGCGGGCTGCAGAGCGTTTTGAGAAGGCCAGCACAAATCTACAAGAGGCATCCAAAATTGAAAGACGACTACTATTTTATGAATGATTTTGAAATTCACAAAGACTGTAAACAGCAGGGTATAAATGCCGATATGATACATTTATGTTCTTGCAAAACGCCAAGAGCACCCACTACGTCAACGAGACACCGTCAAGGTTTATCTAAGTTACGATTCTCGCCGGCCGCGATAATTTGTTTCTGCAGGTAGGTTGGTACATAGTGTACATTTATTAGCCAATCAGAACACAGATGGTGTTGACGTCATCGATAATGCTCAAGTTGTCTGGGCTCTGACATGGGTAAGGGGTTAGGGTTAGGGTTAGGGTTAGAGTTAAGGTTAAGGTTAAGGTTAGGGTTAGAGTTAGGGGTTAGAGTTAGGGGTTAGGGGTTAGGGTTGTCCCAGATGACTCTAACATCATCGATAACGTCAACACCATCTGTGTTCTGATTGGCTAATGTACCAACCTACCAAGCTAGCGGGTGCCGCTCGTTACAATAACAACTGCGGGCGTCGCACGTGGGTACCCTAGCGGCCTTTTCGAATCCCTGGCTTCGTTTTGTCTTTGGCTTAAGGCGATTTTAAATTCCCAGGTGCGAGATCTCCAGCCACAATCTGATGCCTGTTGTGCTTCAGAAACATTTAATCGATTGATGAGAACTCAAAATGTTAAACTGTTTCTACTTGCTTTTATTTCTATTTGCTTCTCAGTGATTTGGAATTCGGAGGTAAAGCCGGAGCCGAAGCCGAGGTAAAGCCGGAGCCGAAGCCGAGGCAAAGGTTTTAAAAAGGTCCTATACAATGATGGATACAATTTTTAACATAGCAGTGTTGTAATAATTATTGTATTCAAACTCGGTATTAAATATGACCCTAAACGGGGTCCAAATTGAAATAGATAACGTATTACTATAATGTACTCTATACTCGCCTTAAATATACGGGAGAGCTGGTGCGTCCTGGCTGTAATTGTGATCATGCAGTTTATAATAAGAATTTAATTGTGTACACTAATTTACATTTTAACATTTTGCAAATACGAAATAACTTATGTTTAAATTTCACTCTTTTAAAAATAACTTGTTAACCTGGGCGGTCCGGTGTCGCCAAACCAGTTCGCGCCGGATGACGTATATAAACGCAAAGTTTTCCCTAGATACAAAACGGATGACGCATAAACACGTCACGAGCAAGGCCGGAAATGTCTTCCAGCAGCGATCAAAGTCGGAAATGCGTGGGTATGCTTCCCGGTATTATCGGCCTGAACCCGCCTTAGATCGAGTTTCGTTAAAAATAATCCCGCCCGTCAGCTCGGTGATGTTAAAATAATCCCGGCGCGAACTGGTTTAGCCCGCAGTTCTTACTCAATCGGGGCGAAAGCGAACGGCGATTTTGTTGTCTGTACCACTATTAAACGCGTCAGGTTTGCCGTTTCATTGGAATGGGGCGACTTGAATGGAGACCAAAGCGCGCGCTTCAATACGAATCGATTTTGATACGCGCGGAACGTATGAAGACCAACGACGTTGACAGCCATAATTCACCGAAATAAATGGATACAGTCCCTAGTTAATTGTATACAGTCTCTAGTTTTTTGTATACACGACTTTTATACCTTTTTCTATTAACCAAAATTATTGGTTAATAATCTCATCTAGATAGGGTCTTATAGAAAAAGGTATAAAAGTCTCTGACCAAGTCGTTTTGCGGATTAAAATTAGCCGATCTGACGCGTTAGTGGTACGGGAAAAAAATCGCTTCCCGACGTCATTATTTACAAAGGCGAACGGTTCAGACAAGAAACTGGATATTCAAGTAGCTTACAAAAACACTATACGTTTTAGTACTCATCACACCCCGAGCCAGTATTTGGCGGCCTGATAAAGAGAGGAAATAGCAGAGTTGTATTCGAGTTCCTGTATGTCCTCCACAAGTCCAGTCACAAGTCCTTTCATAAAGCCAGTCGTGAGTAACAGGTTGTTAACAGTTTTGTTAACAGTTCATCTGAATAGCTAGTAAATTGACTTGGAGACTGAAGGACTTGTGATGGACTTGCAGGGACTCGCAGGGACTTGGGGGGACTCGAATACAACTCTTGGAAATAGTGGCGAGATACAACCGTATACTTGTTTTACACATTTAGAAGATTTTGAGGGTAGAGTTAAATTCCACATAGAAAAACTTTAAAAAATGCAAATACCAAAAAGAGTTATCCCGATTCTTAGAAAAGCTCCTTAGAAAAGCTCCAAGCCTATACAATAACTGACACTGACACACAACAGCCGCCGGGGACATATGTACATGCAGTACGCAGTGTATTATCCGACGTGACGGCTGTTGTGTGTCAGTATTGACTTCCCAACCGGATATTTTGTCAGTGTTTATTTTTTTGTAATGTACTATATAGTTTACTACTTTCGTTTGACAATGTTTGATCTATAAATGAGATGAGGTGAAGTCAAGCGTCTAGGAGGGCTTTTCAAGGGAGTCAGGAGTCCAGACTCAACCTCTGGGGGCAGGCTGACAAACTGATGGTTGTGAATGACTTGGACGACTTTATGTAAACCTTCTTAAGTTGATAAAATGAGGTGAAATCTTATGTCGCTTACTCCCAGACTAGTATTAATGAGTATTATAAATTCATTTCTGGTCCTACTTTAAAGGTAGGATACACCATTGGTAAATGCTTAAATTGTCATGATTGGGTGGACTTAGGGGGTTGTATTTTATCGCTTAACTGACGTTTAACTGTCGAGAAAAGCACGGAAACAGCGTTTGTTTTCAACCGGCATCCAGCAGTTACTCTTATGTTATTTTAGTTTTTTTCGCGATAGCCGTCCGGCGATCGCAATTTTTTGTTTATACAATAATATTTTATTTTTCGGAATAATTACTGGATAACTAGCGCAATCAGTTTGCTGGATGCCTAGAATCATTATTTACTTTTAAATAAGTATTACCTAATAATTCGGTAGTAAATATTTTCGATATCTGCAAACGGTGTATCATATCTTTAATACAGCCCTTGAACATTTTTGAACCCTTTTATTCAGACTTTCTTTTTATTAAAGGAAATCTCAAAGCGCACATGTGTCGTTTGGAGAAATAAATCGCGTACTGACCAGCTTATAGTTAAACCGGTTAAACCATTTTATTGGTTAAACCGCAATAGCGGTTTAACCAATGAAATGGTCACGACGGCTTTTCCTGCAAATGAACGGATATGTGCCGTTCTTCACTTTCTCTCCACTTCTGTCGAAATTTCCGTAGTAGTCTTGTCCCGTGTTGTCAACGAACAGTGCTGTAACAGATGTAAACATAGAAAATCATTCTCTCTAAATAAGAAAAGGTAAAAACCTCACTCCCCAAAATAGTGTGTCTTATAAAACCAATTAAAAAAATGCATTTATTTCTAAAAAGTGAAACTACTCCAAAAAGAGTGAAAACCACACAATTGTATTCTTTGGAGGAACCATTATAAAATGTGTTGGTTTTGTTTGTTTATAAGGTGTTTGTTTGTTTGTTTGTTGTTTTGCGGTTTTGCTCTTTATTAGGCCTTTTCAGAAAGTGACGATTTTGGAATAGTTGTCACTCTGAAAAACTAAATTTCACTCTTTTTTGACAATTTTGCAGTTTTTTGTTTTAAAGAGACCATTTTTTTCGGAGTCTAAGGTTTTGTAAAGATATCAAAGTTTAAAGGTATCAATTTTGTTTTATCTTTCTCGGATGAAAAACATTAAAAGTGAACATTTACCTGCGTTTCCGAGGTTACTGTATAAACCAATAGTGGCATCTCTGCCTGCAAATAAAAACAAAAATGTTTAAATTGTTGACATTGTGACACTTTGAATAACTTATGGTACATTCGTTGAAAACTTGGTCCCATGGTCAATTTGACGTCTCTTGTGAAATTACTCATAACTCTGTCAAACATTATCAGATTTGGACGTTTGATGCCTCATTTTGAAGTTGAAAGGTTTATCTTTTAAAGGTAGGATACACCATTGATAATGCTTGAATTATCATGAATGGGTGGATTTGAGGGGTTGTATTTTATAGTAAATATCGTTTAACTAACCTGTCCGAAGTTTTACAATCAATCAAAAGCACGAAAAACAGCGTTTGTTTTCAACCGGCGTCGAACAGTTATTCTCATGTTATTTGTGGGTTTTTTCTTTATAAAAATTGTATTTTTCAGAATAATTAAAGGATATCTAGCGCAATCATTTTGCAGGATGCCTAGAATCATTATTTACTTTCAGATAAGTAAGATATTTCCTTATAATTCGGTATTAAATTTTTTCGATATCTGTAAATGGTGTATCCTACCTTTAAATCATACCTATTATCGTTCTACGTGTATATAGCATTCCATTATTTTGTTTGAATTTTGTTTACACATTGTACAGCTCTATGGTCCTGAGCATCACACCTACCGACTTTCAACTTCATTTGAAGCAAGACATAAGACGAAGAAACCCCCCCCCCCCCCCCCCCCCCACTTCCCCTCTCCTGTGGTGGCCATTGTGCTTGCGGAATGTTGTGGTTTCTCAGGAATTCTTTTAGGTTTTTAGGGGGGGGGGGTGTCTTAGGTAACAATAGTCTAGAGAGTGTATAAGTATGGGGGCTAAGGGGGAAGTCCCTCGGTCTCATATCGTGCTGGGTAATATTCAACTTCATACAGGGCCGGTTCTGGAGATAATCGAATTACGGACCGACAAACAGCCAGACAGACAGAGATTCCTACGTACCTTGTCGGATAGATAGAGACGCATTCCTCGAGCCCGAGTTTGCAGTGCAGGTGACAACGTCGTCCTCGGCGTTGAACCCGTGTGTTGGATTAAGGACCAGGGCAGATTGCACCACGCACGGCGAGAAACTTGTCGGGGTAATCTCGAAGCCTTCCTCGGTAAGATTGAGGCCTAGGTCCCGCCAACCCGCTCGCTCTTTGTGGTACACGCTCCAGTTAATTGTCGGTCCTGTGGAGGCGCTTGCCGTGCAAACGTAGCGAAGACTTCCGGTGTACTTGCTATCAATGATGAGGCTGCGAACTTTTAGGCCCCAATCTGTAGTGATGTACATCGGGTATAGAAAAACAAATTTAGTTTTTGCATAAAAAAAACACTAAATAAATCAGCGGCGTGGGGTGCACCTTTTTGTTAACAAGTTCGCATCGAATGACTTCAAAACGGATGACAGATAAACACGTCACGAGCAAGGCCTGAAATATCTACCAGCGACCGTCTCGCAGTGAGCGAGACCGGAAATATCAGGGTGTTCTACCCATAAATGCCGGCCTAAACCCGTCTTGGATCAAGGCTCGTATACAAAACAATCCCGCGCCTGAGCTGGGTTCGAACTAGGTTAAGGGTGGAGAAGAGGCGGCGAAGAAGGCAACTGTTAGTGTTTGAATGCAATTCAAGATTTCAAGTGGGACACCCCCTCCCCATCATTTGGCAGTATTAGGCCAAACGTAAATACATGATTTGTCATAGTTTATTTTTACCCGTGTGCAGCTGACAAATGAATACAAAGGACGTGCATTTCCAAAGGTATAGTCTGAGAATCAAAATAAAATGTGCACCTCATAGGCCTATTTTAGCTGTCAACAGTCCAACTCTGAAATGGATTTCATCACCACATTGTTCGGCCCTATTCAAATTAAGAACTTGAGAAACGAAAACTTCTTCAACAAATTACATTTTAATTCTCAACTCCATATATTGAAAACATGCTCACCGAGTGACCCGCAGGCGTAGAGGTTGGCGATTTGTTCATCGGTAAGGAGATGGTCAAATACCATCAGATTGCCGTAGGCTGCTGAACCTGCTATATTCAATGAGGGCGGGCAGTTGCCGTTGCCCAAAATGAGATCTGTGCATGTATCAATCGGCGATATATCTTGTAGTTCATCCTCGTAATTGCCAAGTTTCTTGCCGTCAACGTAAAGGGTGACTTGGGAATTTGAGAGATCCACAGCCGCGGCTAGATGGAACCATGTATCCAATGGGAATGTGCTCGCCTCGTGCTTCTGATCGTACGACCATGATTCACCCCGAGCTCCGAATTGGAATTTGTTGGTCGACTTCTTGTACAGGAAGCAGACACCCCGCGCATTTCTGGTTTGCCCTCCTACTGAAAGAAAGTACCTAGCGGCACCGGTAAAGACTGTGGACGAGTTGATCTTGAGCCATAGTGACCAGGTCACGCTCTCCGAACCACACGTTGCGGGATCAGAGACGCAGGTCCCTGAGAAACTTCCCAGGTTGAGGTGGTCGCCCTCTCCGGTGTAAATGGAGCATTTCTGCTCGACCACCTTGGGGGAAGGAACCATCTTGGTGACGCCTGTACCAATCTCACTCCTAGAGATCGTAACAGCTACAGGCGGGTCATAGGCATCGCATGGTGTGAAGTAGCTACCGGTCTCAACACGCCTACCGAGTGTATTTTGGTAGATCATGTTGTAACTCTCTGGGAAGACAAAATTAAGAAGAAAACTTTAGTAAATCGCATGTCACACTTATAGCCGTCTTAAGTTCCCGCCTTTCACGACCTTAAAGTTACTGACTATTGCCGACCTGGTTTTAGTCTGGAGAGGACGGGACCGCTCCCGACCTTATAATGACAGTTGCTGTCTTTATTCACGCTCCAATGCAGTCTTAAATTTAAAACCGTCTATAGATACGCGACCAAGGCCGCCTTGCTAACGACCTTCCAGACTACTCCCAACCAACAACGGACCAGTCTATTCCAACCCTGCCGAGGTCCTGTCCCTATCTGTTCCTGACCTGCTAACGACCTCCTATAACGACTAGCCCGTTCTTTTCTGACGTCCGCACGACCTGTATAATACCGACTCCGTCTTGCCTTAAAAACTCCCAACTTCGAGAGGTATACGCATTCTACAAAGATTTTATAGCTTAGCGGCAGATTTTCCCTTCCATGTATGCATGCATGCCTGCATGCCTGCCTACCTTCCGCCGACTATGTTTACGACCACCTGACGACCACCTAACGACCACCTAACGACTTTCAAGACCTTCTTACGTCCATCGCAAGACAGCTCTTCATTCCTGATCACTCAACTCCCGATTGTTTTAAACAGTTCAAAATAGTCGGCAACACCTCGACCAAGTTTACCAACCTCCCAGGACCTCAGTTGCAAGACCCGCCTCCGCTCGTCCCTGACCTCCCCGACCATACAATACTTGTCCATACCATACATACTGTTCGCGGATGTACATGTACATGTACATGTACACCGCGTGACGTGTCGGCCACCGCGCAAACTTTGACACGAAGCCGCCGCCATTGCAATTTTGTTTGAATACTGGGTTGTAAGACTATATTGAAAATTTTAAAGGTAGGATATGGTAACAGCAAATTTGTTCTCACTACGTTCTTGAAAATGTTGCCGAACGGGCTCAAACTGTGTGCGAACGGAGTTGACGTAGTAGCAACTGTCTTTTACGAACTTCATGGACGGGCTCAGACAGAAAGGGTGCTCCAGAACTTCGAGCCTACTCAAACATTTTGGGCGGCCATCCCGTTCTGCAATTCGATGAAACGAGATGGACGTACTACCAACGGAATTGCCGTACTTCGATCCTACTAGGGATGGGGCTTCGGGATCTTCGGGTTACTGGCTGCTTTCCCACGGCCCGTCTTCCCGACCCACTCCTCTTTGGAGGCATGATGCTCGTAAATGTCAATGTCGGAAATCTTCGAAGTGTTGAAATGCACAGGTTGAAGCGGCAAACGCAAATGAGGACTGGCAAAAACGCGCTGGGTATTTATAGCTGTCGGGCCAGGACGCGATTGCAATTACGTTCAGAACGCACTAGCGACGAGACGAGGACGTGGCGAGAACGGTGAGAACTGTCTGTGAACTAAGTGGTCGAGTTAGAATATAGTTAGAATGGGTTAGGAAGTATTAGAAACGAGGTAGAACAAGTTCAGAACCGCGGGTTTAAACTGACTACGGACGGGCTTGGACTGCTTGGAAACGTTGTTCGCACGAGGTGAACGGGCAATTTTACCCGATCTGAACTGGATACCAACTGACTGCGGACGGGTTAAAGACGAGATGGACATTATTGAGGACTATTTCTGATAGAGAGTAACATCGTATTTATGACATTTTTACGATTTTACGATTTTTTTAGGACGGGGCAGGACGTTTTAAGAACTAATTTGGTGTGACGTACGGAAGCATTACGCTAGTGCATTTTTGTACTCGTTTTTACGTTAGCGACGCTGTGTGGGTATATTCTTTGGGAAAGACGTTGCTTAATCCGCAGCCACGATAGGCCAGGGCGCTATCGCGACAAACCATCATCACTCACGAACTATAGTCGGAAACAGCGTCTTTGGAATTTCGTAGAGGTAGTGATATGCGCACGCACCTGCTTAGCCAGATGAATAAAGCGTGCATTACGTATTTTGCATAAACATACATATGCTTAGGTCTAACACCCTGACTCTACTTCGCGTTGCATCTGGATGTGCGTGTATATATGGTACATAGGCCTACACATTGTATACCCAGCACGATATGTGGCAGAGGGGTACGCCCCTCTTATCCATATACTTTATACACACTCAACACTATCATAACCTAACCCATCCCCCCTTGAAACCTAAAAGGAATTCTTGAGATTCTGGGAACGCAATGGTCAACACAAAAGAGGGGGGGTTTTCTCTGCCACATATCATGCTTCATATGACACATTGTATCCACTGACCTCTACACCTGGACGGATCATCGCCCATTCCGCGGACCCACGACGTCACTTCTGTGAGCCAATGAAATGTACAGGTGTAAAGGTCATTGGATTGACTCCGTACATTTTTTATATATAAACATTACGTCATACGTAGCGTACCCACTGACCTACACCTGAACATTTCATTGGCTCACAGAAGTGACGTCGTGGGTCCGCCATGTTGCACTTCTCGTGCGCGCCCCTTCAAGCGTTAGCACGGCGGAATGGGCGATGATCCGCCCTGGGGCCAATTTCACGGAGCTGCTAAGCACAAAAATGTGCTTAGCATGAACATTTGTTCTTGGTAAAAACAAGGTTACAGACCAAATTTTCACGTGATCTTTATTGTTTTTGATTGATAACCAGCTGCCTTTTTGCTTAGCATGAAAAACACGTAGAATTTTGGCTGATAACTTGTTTTTAATGAGCAAGACTTTTGTTGTGCTAAGCAAATGTTTGTGTTTAGCAGCTCCGTGAAATTGGCCCCATGCAGGTGTAGAGGTCAGTGATTGTATAATCAAACGTGTTCAACGTTATTCGTGAAAATGGAAGACTTTTCGGTATATATTGGGGTCATCTCTTGCCTACAGGTTTTAAGGGGAAGATTCCGTTTGGTATTTTGAAAAATGACGACAACGATCCTCTTAAATTATGATTTTCATGAATTTCTTTGGTCATAAATTCAGGACGTTTGCACCTTTGTAATTTATGTTTTAAATATTGTTTTAGGATCTTTACCCAACTTCTCAAAGAAAACAATTTTGCTTACGTATTTAAAATATGTGCCTTTTCATATAATTCTGTGTTAAATAAAATATTGCACTAAGGTTGATTTTAGTTGAATTTGTATGTACATGTAGCTACAGTCCCAAGCAACACAATGCTATTACAATTTGCCTTTTAACAAAAATGTCAGGGTCCTTGTTGATTATTTATACGATATGATATATGCAATTTATAAGCTATCAGACAGAAGAAAACTGCCCCCCCCCCCCCCCCCCCGTCTTTGTGGTTGCTATTGTGCTTGCTGAATATTCTGTTTTCTCAGGATTATTTGTAGGTTTTTTAAGGGGGGGTGCGTTAGGTAAGTACAACAGTCTAGAGAGTGTATAGGTTTGTGGTGGTATATTGTGGTCTAAGGGGGTAGTCCCTTGGTCTCATATCGTGCTGGGTATATTACTGGGATAAAAAAGCTTCAGTGTAATCATCAATTCTTACTAAAATATTCCCACATAAATTCAGGACGTTTGCACCTTTGTAATTTATGTTTTAAATATTTTGTTAGGATCTTTACCCAACTTCTCAAAGAAAACAATTTTGCTTACGTATTGAAAATATGTGCCTTTTCATATAATTTTGTGTTAAATAAAATATTGCCCTATTAAAGGTTGATGTACATGTAGCTACAGTCCCAAGCAACACAATGCTATTACAATTTGCCTTTTAACAAAAATGTCAGGGTCCTTGTTGATTATTTATACGATATGATTTATGCAATTTATAAACTATCAGACAGAAGAAAACTGCCCTCCCGTCTTTGTGGTTGCTATTGTGCTTGCGGAATATTCTGTTTTCTCAGGATTATTTGTAGGTTTTTAAGGGGGTGGGGGGGGGGGGGGGTTGCGTTAGGTAAGTACAACAGTCTAGAGAGTGTATAGGTTTATTAAGGTGGTATATTGTGGTCTAATGGGGTAGTCCCTTGGTCTCATATCGTGCTTGGTATATTACTGGGATAAAAAAGCTTCAGTGTAATCATCAATTCTTACTAAAATATTCCCAACTAAGAATGTTGCCAACACTAGTTTGCTTTTATGAATAGCAACTAGTTGCCAACTAGGCTTAGTAAGCAGCTAAATGCCATTTTAGTTGCCAACTAGGCTTAGCAGGCTTTTATGAATATGGGCCCAGTTTGTTAATTCTTTTTGGCATAATATATCCTCAATGAAATCCAAAATACATGTGAATCATTTTCCAAATTTAATTCTTTAATTGATAACACTTACAATGGAGGCACATGTAAGACTAGGAATGTATTCCTACCCCCATGCACTTATAATAAAGGTTAAATTGTATCCAAATCACTAGAATAAACATGATGTCCATGAATTAAAAGAGGTTATACAAATAAGCTATTGTATTGATAACATTCTTTCTTGGCTTACACTGACTTGTTTGAAGGTTTGTGATGTACATGTAGATGCTGTAAAAACCAAGAAAAACAATCATGTTCTTGTAGTCTGGTTACAAGACCCTGATGAAATGGAGCATTTTATAAACATCGGGAAACCATACACTAAGGAAATCAGTCAAGCCGACTTAAATTGACCCATTCATATCAATTGCGAAAAAATGCAGACTAACTAAATATGGTAAATTGGGGGGTAGTATTTAAAAGAAGTCATTTTTTGTCAATGCTGGTCAGCCATCAAGCATTGTTTGGTACGTGCAATTGACATTAAAATACCACTTTTCTGGAAAGTGACGGCACACCAGGTACCATAATTTTACAGGTGCTTTAAGGCCCTGTCACACATTTGCGTATATCAAATACTTATGAGTTCCTTATTAAAAAATGTCAATACGCAGCCGTACGCTCAAAATTTCAAAATGTTTCGATTACTTTGACTTATATGCGACGCACACCTAGCGTATAAGTAACGAATTCAGCGCATCCATGGCGTATGAGGTGCGTATGAGTTGCGTATGCAGTGCGCAACACTATTTTACTCTTGCGAATAGCTGCGTATGCAGTGCGCATGCCGAGCGTATTCCAGACGCACCCTACTTATCCCGACCGCATGCCTGACGCACTTCCGACGAATGCCGAGCGTATGTCCGCCGCTCGCCACGCGTTATAAAATGGCGGCGGCTTCCCGCTGTTGTCAGTACCAGTGCAGGTTCCATAGCGTGAACATCAGCGTATTACCGCGTATGAACCGCTTATCCCCCACGAACACATAGCGTATTTGTACCGCGCTCGACCGATGCGCTGCGTATTTATAACTTATGACCTGCGTAACAGCGTACGCTGAGTAGTTTTGTGCTTGCCCAAAACTATCCGGCGTACTGGGCCGTACTGTGCGCATGCCTACGTACATAAAACTTACACAAAACGATTGAGATGCATATATGAGGTGCATATTGTGCGTATGAAAAAAATGTCAATGCGCAACTCATAAGGAATTAGGATACGCAAAAGTGTGACAGGGCCTTTAGACTTCCATTCGTCAAGAGTTCAGCAAGGTATTTAATAATAATTTGTTATTTGTTTATTGTTTGAAAATGTACATACACTGCACTCCCACAATAAAAGTACTGAAATATTCTGAATTACCTTACGTAGAATTTCTATTTGTTTTCGCACGACAGGTGCGAATGCATTGGCGTTTTTGTATTACGTAACTACTGTGTATCGTATAAATAGCCTAACCCGCTCTGAGCTCACTCTCGGTTCAACAGTCAACCTAACCTGCACGTTAATTTTGTTAACGCATAAAATCGCACACTACTAAAGCGGCCACACCTTCATTGAGGTAACGCCATGATGTCCGTAGACGGGAATCAACAGCCTAACCATAAGCAATCAAGAAATCTTGCAGGCCATCCAAGCGCTTACCAACGCACTAGATGTTCGAGTCGAAAGTGCTTGCAAAAAACAGCGGCTCTCGGGAGATGTTCCCACGTTTAAAAGGTAACAAGCAACAGTATAATCATTGCGAGAAGATCCTCTCCCTCATCGAGCAGGCCATACAGAGTATTGACTCTCTGGACATTGATCGCACCAAAGCCAACTTAAGGGACGCCGCAAAACTCGTCAAAGGTCGACAGAAGCTGATGCGCCTCGCCGATAGAGCAGGGCTAGGCTGGGGCGTGGTGAAGGAGTACGTAGCAGATGATTTGGCCTCAGATTCCAGTGACGAAAAGCGTATCAGAAAAGCAGAAAAAGGCAGCCGCAGCTAAGAAACCAGCACCCCCCCCCCCCCCCCCCCCCCCTCCAAAAAAAAAGAGATCTACCAGCGGCAGATATGCTCCGCTTATGTCTGCATTTCTTACACTACGACGACCGTTTTTCGTCAATACTAAAGCACTACCCTCGACTACAACCGCACCTGCTTTCAATGCGGCCTCCACGGCCACGTCAGATCAGCTTGCCTCTCCCTACAAGCTCTCCAGCGCCAGCACAGACACAAAGGGCTCAGACCAACCGATACCAGGAACAACCAGAGAGTGGGATTACAGACAGGGCGATTTCGGGGTTGATGAAGGAGTTAAAGGTAAACTCAAAACCTGTCTTCCTTATTGGAAAAAGGTGCTAAAAGCCAGTGAATTTGTCATTGGCGTGATTGATTCAGGCTATTAAGCCGTGTTCGCACTGGATAAACATTTTGGGTAACTTTACCATGACGCCGGGTAACATTCCGATGGGTTAATCTTCCCACCGTCCGCACTTGGATTTAATTGACGCGGGTAGAATTGCCGAGACCATGGGTAAACTATAACCGAGCTCGCTCCAAAACAATAAAAAGGGTGCCCGGCGTGACCTAGTATGACCGCGACTTGACGACCGGATCGTCTGTTCCCGACGCTAGCTCTCAACATTCGACCGGGTGATGGAAGATTTAACCGAGACGTCGCGTCCGCACTGGATTTTCTGGCTCGGTTAAACTGACCTGGTCAATCTTCCTGGGCACCTTTGGCTCGTTTAAACTACCCACGCGGCGTGGGTTAGTTACCTGTGAGAAAAGTTACCCAGGCTGTTCGCACTGGACTTGAAATGGGTAAGTTACACATCGGCTCGGTTAGTTCGCCCAAATTAAGTCCAGTGCGAACAGGGCTTTAGATCCCGTTTGTTATGACCCCCCCCCCCCCCCCACATTTTATGCAACAAACAATAGATCGGCCCTTGATCACTCGGACTTCGTTAATGATCTGCTATTTCAGAACTTTTGCGAAAACATTGTTGCAAAAGGAAAGAAACATAAGCCGTGTTCGCACTGGACTTTTTGGGGGGAAGGTTTTACTGAGACGATGGTAACATAAAAAATGGTCAAATGTTACCACTGTTCGCACTTGGACTTTCTACACGGGAAATTTTTCCTGAGACCGCGGGAGAAGTAGCCGAGCTGTCATTATAATGACTCATGTGATCACAATGCGATGTGCATGCATTAGCGCGCGCACATAAACAATGCAAAGAGCGCATGTGCGGTGTCTTGTGTAGCATGAAATCGCAGTAGGGGGCCGGATGTACGTTTTCCTGAGACGCTTGTACCAACTCGCGCTGTTCGCACTGGACTTACCGTCTAAGGAAAAGTTACCTGGGAAGTTTTCCCGGGCAGCAGTTGGCCGGTAAAAGTAACCACTGGACTCGGGAAAAGTAACCGAGAGGAAAACGTCCTATAGACTGGTCCTTGACCTGCGCCACCCAAACCAATTTATATTCAAAACAAAGTTCAAGTACGAGAACCTCAGGCACATTATCACAAGTCCTGGATTTAAATCAGTATTATTTCACATCAAACCTATTTAGGATTTGCTTGGCAATTTGAACATGCTCCCATGAGATATTTTGAGTTCCGCGTCTTACCTTTCGGTCTCTCAGGCGCATGTTCACAAAGCTTTAATACAAAAGTCTATCATTGGCGGGCATAAGGAATATGCTCATCCATGTACATTGATGATGGTTTAATTATCTCACCCAACCTTCATTCTAAAAGGCGTAACTCAGTCACTGTCAAAGAATCAGTTAAAACAAAGTGCATATGGCAGCCAAAAACTTCCATCACTTATCTAGGCCTCGTCATACATTTTCTGTTCCATCCACCAAAGTTGCAAAACTAAGAGAAATTATTCACGATGTTATAATAGATCATCGCCATGCCAAACCCATTCAAGCTGGATCGCTAGCGCGCGTCATAGGCAAACTAATCTCCATGAGCCTCGCCCTAGGCCCAGTTACCCGCCTCATGACACGCGCCATGTATCGCACTATCGAAGGCAAACATTCCTGGTCAGATTACGTCTACATTTCAGATCCTGTAGCCGCAGAATTACTTTTCTGGCTTACCATATCAATTTGTTTGGTGAGAAATGTCAACCTAAGAGCACTACTTAATTCCACCATAGAGTACATGTAAAACACTGCGCGCACATACAACGGATTGTCTGTGGGAGAACTGAGATAACGATCTTTACGATCTTTACCAAGGTTAACTTTACGTGGCCATCCTATAGCATGGGTTCAATGTGTACTCTTTGACAGCGTCTCTGATTGGATCTTTAGTTTGACAGGTCTATATAATATCCAATTGAAATAATTGTACCATCACGACAACAGAAATTTTATTAGTATTCCAGGCGTGCAAGAACCTTTTTAAAAGAACGTGTAGTTCGTGAGTTACAGCAGCAAACAAAAAGCGACCACCTTCAAAATGGGTATAAAACTTGCCGCTACACACACAAAATGTAAAAAAAAGAAAGATTCAATGGGATTTTGACAGGTTTGTTTGAAGGCCAAACAAACAACAATGTGTACGTTTATTTGAGCTAATACACTGAAGTTACATATCCCGAAGGAACCTAACGAATATTTTGAGGAGTTTTCGAGTTATGACGTTGTATGTGTGTAAAACACTGTATTTTCAGACCATTTAGACTACGTTTTGTTGCTTTTTCGTCCGCGGTCCTTAAGTTAACACAACAAATCGATATGAATCTCGACGCGTACAAAAATCAATCAAACATCAGCGTACACCATCCCGCGCCGTGTATTTAGACGCGAGCGACACTGGTTACGGCGGTTACGTCGTAGGTTTTCCCGCCTCGAATCTCTCTGGCTCATGGTCAAAACCTGAACAATCCCGCAGTTCGACATGGCGCGAACTAGCAAGATCTATGCGTAGAATTCGCACACGAGAAAGTAAGATGGTATACAGATAATGCAAACGTTCCCCGCATCCTTGCTCACGGTAGCACCAAACCTGATTTACAGGAACTTGCCCTGAAATTTTGTCATTGCCTCTAAAGCACAATCTGGTCATTCTTCCAGAATGGATTCCCCGAATCCTAAACATAATTGCCGATAGCATCAGCAGAGTAAGTGATTACGATGATTGGTCAATAGACACTCCCACCTTTGCTTTCATTGATAATCTCTGGGGACCGCATACATTTGATCGCTTGGCTTCCCCTACCAATAATAAAGTACAGAATTTCAATTTCAGGTTCTGGTGTAAAGTCATGATTGATCAAAAGATAACAACTATTTATGCCCACCCGTTTCCCTTATAGTACATACTCTGAAGCACCTGACCAAATGCCGCGGTAGCGATACTCTAGTCTTATCGTTCCCAAATGGACCTCTGCATACTTTTGGCCATTACTTTGCCCCGACGGCAACCATTGCTTAGCTCAATTCAGGACAGGCGTTTGTTGAATATTATTAGCCTATTTGTATGAAGCAACTCGGATGCATTCCTAATTCGGATGCTTTTCGTAAACTCGGATGCTTTCCTAATTCCGATAATTTCGTAATTCGGATGCTTTTTGTAAAATCGGATGCTTTTTTAATTCGGTTGCTTTTTTAGTTCGGATGCTTTTTTAATTCAGATGCTTTTCTAGTTCGGATGCTTTTTGTAAACTCGGATGCTTTTTACAAACCGAACACATTCGCAAATCGGATGCTTTCTCAATCCGGCACTATGGCACCCCGGCACTATGTCAAACATTTTATCGCATATATCTAAGCATATTTCTGAGATGTTGAACATTATTTTTATTGCAGAATTCTGCATAGATTAATGCGAAAGCAGATTTCTGTAAAGTCGCATGTTTTTGTTTTAGATTTCAAGTTCTGCGCAGATTTCTCAGTACGCAAATTTGTGCGATGTCACACGGGGTACGGATGGGCACCTACATGTACATTTTCATTGCACATTTCTGCGCAGCTATATCGCAATTACGTACAGCAGATTTATATGCAGATTTATGTGCACATTTCTGCGCACATTTCTGCGATGTCAGCACGGGGCCGGGGGGGGGGGGGGGGGGGTGGGGAGCCATAAACGTTGGGTCGCATCTCATTTCCTTCGTATAGACATCGTGTTTTAGCATTTTTCAGATTTCTCAGTGTGCAGAATTCTGCGATGCCGCACGTTCATAATGCACATGTCATGCACATGTCGCACACACGTACGTACGCATCAAGTTGCAGATTTATTTTATCTGATGTCAACACTTCAAGTTAAATTTGTATCACACGGGGGGGGGGGGGGGCGCTGAGCCAAGTACGAACGGTTGTCTAGTGTGAATCTTTCATTAAAAAAATAGGGGTGCTCGAAATAATAAAATATTCAATATCTGTTTTAAAGTCGTAATTTATATTTAAGCATTTCTTCTTTATAAAATGTTTATATATATATATATACATTGTTCTACAAAAACATGTAATTGCCCCGTTTTTTTCACATGCATTGAAGCATGCTGCGACCACTTACTTTAATACAATTTTATTGTTTTTTTTTACTTCAATATGACCCTATAAGTTACGCTAAAAATGGTTTATATTTTTAAAACTAAAAACGCCTTTTTGATTTTTTTTTCTTTTCTAAATTTAATACTTTAATGGCTCAATCAGTATGGGTTGTAGATTTGAACCTAACTATAGGAAAGTAACAATGAAACGGACCGACGCTATGTTTTATTGTGAGGTATTATTACACAACATACATATACAGTACATTTTATATCACCGAGGTTGTGCATTGCATATTTGGTTTGCAGCGCGTGCCTGCGATTTGTGCGCGCTGCATGCAGTCTATACGAAGGGAATGAGATGCGACCCAACGTTGATGGCTCCCCCTGACCACCCCCCCCCCCCTCCCCACCCCCCTCCCCCCCCCGCTTTTCCCTCCCCCCCCCCCCTCCCCCCCCCCCTCCGGCCCCGTGCTGACATCGCAGAAATGTGCACATAAATCTGCATATAAATCTGATGTACGGGATTGCGATATAGCTGCGCAGAAATGTGCAATGAAAATGTACATTTTGTACATTACCCCGTGCGACATCGCACAAATTTGCGTACGGTACTGAGAAATCTGCGCAGAACTTGAAATCTAAAATAAAAATATGCGACTTTACAGAAATCTGGATAGAAAATATTCGCCATCGCATAAATCTATGCAGAAATCTGCAATAAAATGGTCAACATCTCAGAAATATGCTTAGATATATGTGATAACATATCGTTATCGCGCAGCCAAAATGCGCGATATCGCAAAATCTGCGATGTGTGGTGTCCTTTCGAGGCCACCGAAGTTCCGGATTGAGAAAGCATCCGATTTGCGAATATGTTCGGTTTGTAAAAAGGCACGGGATTGGACCACGGGATTGGGGTATTATATCAACCACGATTGTTGTCAAAATCTGACAGCAATACGTGGTTGTTTTCGTTGACCACGTCGCACTGGTCATTTTGACCATCACGTATGTCGTCGGTACAGATCTGACGACGAGAACGTGGTTAAAAATGACAACGACGTGGTCAATTTTCAACCACGTATTTTTAAGAGTGTAGAGCTGCTTAAGCATAAAAATTGCTTCAGCCCAAAACTTTCTTACTTAGTAAAACCGGCTTACCAGCCACAACTCCATGTATATTGTTTTTGATTGGTACTTAGCAGTTGTTAGTTTCGCATAAGAATCGCATTAACTTTTTGCTCCCTACCTGATTTATTAAGCATTTGTTTGCAGCTCTATGAAATTTGCCCCTGGCCTAATGCTAGGTTCCCACTATCACGATTCGCGCCACGATTGAAATCGTGGTCTTAATCGTAGAGTAATCGTGGTGATCCTATCAGATCTTGAGTTCAGTCGTGGCAATCGTGTTGATGGTAGAACATTTTTGGACGGTTCAAACATTTTCTACGATCAACACGATTAATTTTAAATTGTGAACATTGCATCAGATCGTAATGGATCGTAACAAAGCGCGACAGATCGCATCTTATCGGTACCCGACCTCGGAGGACTGAGGCGATCGCGCCAGATCTTCCCCCGAAGGTATAGGTATAGTGCTCGACAGTGCTCGACAGTGCTCGCAGGCTCCCGACTATTTTCGAAAAAATGCGGCCGATCGACCAAAAAAAGGATCGGGTACTATCGGGACCAAAACAATCCTTGGTGAAATGGCCGCTTGACCAATCGTGACTATATCGCATCCAAGCGTACCAAATCGTACCAGAACGATTGACTCGAATCAACTCGTATCCAAACGTGAAATTTCAGAAAAGGAAACAAAGTTCCACGATCAGCTACGAATGGCCAATCGTGGCGTTCGTAACGGATCGCACGAAAGTGGGAACCTAGCATAAAGGACAAAATTCCCATAAGGTTATTTAATGCACAAAAGCTTTGAAATAAAAACTTTAAAAGGGATTATCCGGCTATTAATTGGTAGCGAGATGAGAATGGAACGATGGGAATGTTTTACCCGACACATGCAAAAGGGACAAACATACTTCCGCAATGAGGTCTGGTTACACTTAGCTGATTTGGAGGGTGACTTCTCCAGCCCTTGATGGTCCGTAAAAGTCGGGAAAGGTTAGGGAAGGACTTAGGCGGGTCTAGTAAGGTCACGAAAAGTCGATGAACTTGGTCGAGGTGTTGCCGACTATTTTGAACTATTCGAAACAATCGGGAGTGATCGGGAATAAAGAGCGGAGGTCTTGAAAGACGTTAGGTGGTCGTTGGGTGGTCGTGAACATAGTCGGCGGAAGGCGTGCACGGCCGGGTGCTTAAAGAGAGGTCCTGCCGCCACGTTGCTTTGCTCTATATTTTTTTAGAATACCTAAAATAGCAGATGTACACCTCGAAGTAGGGAGTTGAAATGATCGACACCATTGCGCGGTAACGACTAAAGTATAACTTCAAAGCAATTGCGATTGATAAGACTTACCAAACGGTTCCTTTGCCTTCTCCTCAGCTAACCACACAAAGCTTGGGGTATAACCTACATGTGTCGATCCATTAAGGATTCTTCCAACGTAATCGATGAGAAACACTGCCTCTTCCGTGGTATTCACCGTCATTAAACCACCTGCCCCGCCCTTGGTGCAATAACGCTGGCAGTGCGCCTTAGCATCGTCGTACGAGAGAGGATCCGGAAAGTAGCGATAGCAACCATGCCGATGCTCCATCCATTGGAACGGGCATGGGGAACAGGCGGCTTGGCATACGTCTAGCAGTGTCAGAGAAGCCAGAGCGGTGACAGCAATTCCGATGAGAAACATGGCTTCCGGTTTTCTACTTTAAGCTTGGTAAGTTTAAGGCTACAAAACACAATCGGTTATATACCAGCGCATGCAACTGCAAAAAAACTCGACTCTCTCAATGTAAAATAGTAAAAACAAAACTCTCCAAAAGAGGGATCGTCTCTTATAACGCACAACTACTCCAAAATAGTGAAAACTTCTTCAAGGGAGTAAATGTTCAATCTTTCAAGCTATAGGAGCCATAACTTTGAAGGATAACTTTTTAGAGACGCACTGGCTCCCAAAAAGAGTGACAATTTCACTTCTCCGGAGTGGTTTTCACTCGAGTATATTTTTTACTAAACATGAGCCACACTCTATTTCACTGTCTTAAGAGTGGTTTTGTAAAAGACTCGCTTTTTTTAGAGTGAGGTTTTGACTGGTTTACATTAAGAGATATTTCTTCTATAGGCGCTTGCGTCAATTAAGTAGTTCTGACATCGCACACTCTGTAATAATGTTCTCCACCTCTCTCTGTCGGATGCCGTGTGTCAGGTGCGCCGATCCTTGATGTTGATCTCCGTGATTACCAGGTCCCTGAGAAAAGGAGCACAGAAATCCAACGCGCACGCATCGGCGGAAAACGAATTGGTCAATGTCGAAGCCTCCCCTCGCTTATTATAGGTCTATCAAGTGACGTAATTACCTACAGACCAGCCACGGTCGGCATTTGGAGCTTTAAGGCGCATCGCTGCGCCGCAATTAAACATAATTATTTCGAGCAACAAGCGCGCATTTTGTCACGTTGGGCATGGCGGCGTCATAGCGAATATTATAACACCTCACTCACAGATTCTGTGTCTTGATTGGCCGAGAGCGCGGCACGTGTCACTTGCTATTTTTACTATTTTTTTACTTGCGCTATCCAAAAAGACTATACCACGCAAAAAGGACTATGCGCATAGCAACACACGAACGATGCGCATAGCAACGAAAGCGTGACTGAAACCCAGACGTGTGTTTCGGTGCATTGCGTAAACATTGCTATATCACCTTCGCACCCGTTCATCAAGGCAACAAAGTACACGTATGATCGAGAGACGTATAATTCGGAGATTTTTTGTCATTACTATACTTTCAGGAAGCTTAAATTGTGCAGAATCTGTGAGTGAGGTGTTATAAAACAAATATTGACTGCTTTATTTCGCGGTATAGTAAAACTAGCCTCCCTCGGTGATCCATGGAGCATTCTATTTTCCCTCGGCTTCGCCTCGGGAAAATAGAATGCTCCATGGATCACCTCGGGAGGCTAGTTTTACTATACCACTCAAAGCAGTCAATATTTGTATACTAGCTTCTATTTGGGTAATGCGTGTGGCCAATTTAATGTGCGTGTGGCGAGTTAATTAAGCAACGAGCACATATTGGTGAGTTTGTTTTTTTAAATAAATACCTAGGATAGTTGATGGCTTCTGATTAGTCGAAACTCGATCACGTGGAGTGGATTATCAGGTACATGTAGTAATATCATGGGCTTTCAAAATGTTCCCTGAACCAGCATTGATCAAGCATCATGTAAGCCAATGATTGGCCGAATGCAACAGTTCTACGGTAACTTGTAACAAGGACGCGTCAAATCTTGATACTGCGCGCTAGTATAAATGTACGCGTAGAACGTTTGTATCTATACGCGCGGCATTTTTCAAAATGCGCGTGTCGTCTGTTAACGCTAGCGCGTTGCTATGCACGGTGGGCATCAGTGGTCAGCTAGTCTGGTATCAAAGTATGGGTTATAATAACAACACATATTGAAGAGACAGGGTACCATGCATAAGCTAAAATATGGCCCCTAAACATGAACACAAAACGCTGGAAATATTGCCGAAAGGAAAGTCACGAAATTTTGAGCATTTTGACCATTTTGTCTCGTTAAAAAGGTATTTATTAAAGGTAATAACAGTGCGAAGACCCGGTTATTACGGAGTGATAATGACCGGGTTGGGGGATGACCGCTGGTAATGGACCTCGCCTTCGGCTCGATCCATATTCATCATATTCCTATCTTTCCTGATCCTGTTGTATTTTGAAGAGTCTCGGTACACCCAAACGCAATTAATATTTCTTCCTGTTCAAAAGCCTCGTGCGTATTTAATATAGACTTCCCGGCCATCGTTCATTCAAAATATATGCCCCTCGTCTGTGGTATAGGCTATCAGCAGCAATCCAATCTGTTGAAAATGTTGACATTTTTTAAGTCAATTTGAAAACTCATCTTTGTAAGCATTACTTTTTATTACGTAATTAATAGTTTTTAAATTACTCGTTTTGTTTTATAACTGCCATTTTTTCATTTTTTTTCAGCGCCTTTAGGTTTCTTTGTGACACGGAAGCGTTTTTTAAATGTTATTATAATAATAATAGTAATAATAATAACCACCAAATTTGAAAATTGAGAAACTTTCCTATAGAGACGTACATGTCTCTATAGTAGCTAAACCAATAGAAAGACTTATTTACCCTAAAGTGTCTTCTTATTGGTACATTTAGTGATTATTATATTATTATAATAATTTATTATTAATTTCGCAAAAATAGTGTTCAAATTTGATATAGTGTTATGGCCAATTTGAAGCGAATTGAAAACAAGTCATAATGAAGCAATATTAGGGACGGGGAGAACCCCCTCCTTTGTGGTGGTCATTGTGCTTGCGGAATGTTGTGGTTTCTTTTGAGGTTTTTAGGAGGGTGCGTTAGGTAACAATAGTCTAGATAGTGTATAGGTATAGGGGATGTCGCTCGGTCCATTATGTTGCTGGGTATACACATGGCGAATCGTGATTGCGTGCAATCGTTTAATCTTTAATCACCGGTCAATTATCTTCCGATAAAACAACCGTCCATGGTCATACCATGGAGGAATAATTCCTCAATGGTCATACGTAGCTGAGCTTACGCTTGTATTATCCGTATTCCTCAAGGTAGAAAATAATGCATGTCCTCATCCTCATAAGCTCTCTGTGTAAATTATTTCCCGGGTAAAAGCCTTGGCAACTAATAATGTATGACGCTGTATTGCACGTACGTAAGACGGTCATTAAGGTCTAGCTCTTGGCCAATGAAAAGCTCTGCTTTGCAGGCTCGACAATGAGCCCTGTCTACCATCGATTGTTCGTTTTCTTTCACTCCGTTGATTTGCAACGAGTCGTGAAGAGGACAATGCAACGACTTCATCGAGTTGTTCACGGCTCGGAGGTTATAGTATAGGACTCTTTATGGCGGAAGTGCAGGCCCGTACACAGGGGGGTGCGACGGGTGCGTACCCCCCCTCCCCCCCCCCCCCCCCCCCCCCCCCCCCCCCCCCCCCCCCCCCCACCCCCCCCCCCCCCCCCCCCCCCCCCCTAAAAAAAAAATAATAAAAAAAAATTAAAAAAAAAAAAAATAAAAAAAAAATTAAAAAAATAGAAATAACGGTACCGTACCACAAATATAAGAAAATGACATTGGTGTTCGTACGTCTCTTTGGTTAGACCATGGACATATACCGTGTATACAGTCGGCGGCTTCAAGAGTGTTCTTGGTGAACACCAGTTGAGTTATTCCCTTTTATATGAAAGTTTTACATTTCTAAAGACGAGTTGTATTATCAGAAGACATCATCACACGTACGCTAACTGATTATTATTTACATGGACGACGTATCATTTGAAAAGACTCCCAATCCTTTCGGTATGTCTTTTACTTTACATTTGCATAGACGACGTATCATTTAAAACGACTCCCAATCCTTTAGGTACGTCTTTTGGTGAACACCAGTTGAGTTACTCCCTTTAATGAAAGTTTTACATTTCTAAAGACGAGTTGTATTATCAGAAGACATCATCACACGTACGCTAACTGATTATTATTTACCGTAGACGACGTATCATTTGAAAAGACTCCCAATCCTTTCGGTATGTCTTTTTCTTTACAATTGCATAGACGACGTATCATTTAAAACGACTCCCAATCCTTTAGGTACGTCTTTTACTTCAGTGGCGGATCTAGGTTTTAAACATTATGCTTCCGTCACAGCAAACTACTCTCAAAACGTCCTGCCCCGTCCTAAATAAAATCGTAAAACGGGCTGTGCTGGGTGTAGAACGTGTAACTTTGACCAAATAATGTCATAAATATGATGCTACTTTGTTCAGAAACAGTCCTCACTAATGTCTATCTCGTCTTTAACCCGTCCGCAGTAGTTGGTATCCAGTTCAGATCGGGTAAAATTGCCCGTTCACCTCGTGCGGACAACGTTTCCAAGCAGTCCAAGCCCGTCCGTAGTCAGTTTAAACCCGTTCTGAACTTGTTCTATCTCGTTCCTAATACGTCCTAACTCATGCTAACTATTTCTTAACAAGACCACTTCGTTCCTAGACAGTTCAGCTCGTTCTCGCCACCGTCCTCATCTCGTCCCTAGTGCGTTCTGAACGTATAATTGCAATCGCGTCCTGGCCCGACGGCTATAAATACCCAGCGCGTTTTTACCAGTCCCCATTTGCGTTTGCCGCTTCAACCTGTGCAGATCAACACTTCGAAGATTTCCGACATCGAAATTTACGGGCATCATGCCTCCAAAAGAGGAGTGGACCGGGAAGACGGGCCGTGGGAAAGCAGCCAGTACTACTTCCCGGAGATCTCGAAGCCTAGTAGTAGGATCGTAGTACGGCAATTCCGTTTGTAGTACGTCCATCTCGTTTTAAGTACGTTGACACTCCGTCTAATTGCAGAACGGAATGGCCGCCAGAAAATGGTCGAGTAGGCTCAAAGTTCTAGAGCACCTTTCCTGTCTGAGCCCGGCCGCTCATGATGTTCGTAAACAGTTGCTACTACGTCCACTCCGTTCGCGCACAGTTTAAGACCATTTGACAACATTTTCTAGAACGTAGTGAGAACTAGTTTGGTGTGATGGGGGCATAAGGGAGGAGTTTACCTGAGCGTGCCGAAAGCACGCTTCGCTAGGGGGGGTCCGGGGCGCGAATTTTTTTCCCAAACGTGATTGCCATATCATGAATTATTCAGTAGTTTGGATGAGAAGTTATGTTTATTCATCGGAATAAAACATGACGTCACAGCATCGTTGTTACAGTTAAAACTAGTTACAATAAATCACTTTAAAAAACAGCTGTTGTCGAGCTGCTATACGTAGTGTAGTGGATAGTGAGATGGGCTATGGATCAAAGATCCCTGGTTCGAATCCTGCTGTAGTAGGTCACCTCGTTTTTCTAGTCAAATTGATATCTTTATAGTATTTATAATTTAAGGGGAAAAGGAGACCTAGAACCTAAGTGTTGTACAGCGATCAACGCAACTACTGAATAATTCATTAAATTTGGTTATCACGTTTGGGAAAAAATAATTCGCGTCCGGGACACTGTTAAACCTGTAGCCTACTTGTTCAGGTTCAGATGTCACGCCAGGAAGGGCGCCTCGCACGGTAGGTAGGTAAAAAGCATTTTTGGCAATGCACTCGACGTGAAAACTTAATTAGTTGCGCAAAACAGCTAAACTACTTTTTCTTCAGTAAAATGATGCAGATAGGTTGCATTTTAATAAAGTTAATTCTCTGATTAATAACACCACTCATGAGATTTATTGAAAAATGCTTAAAAGTCTATGTTAATGAGCTGTAGGGCCTACATGTGATATGGTGGTGCGAACTATTTCCCCCTATTCTTTCCATTTTGCATAATGTATTATAACTGTCAACATAATTTTTTTGAAGTAAATCATAATTATTTTAATTAGTTTTTAAACTAATCGATTAAAATTATTACTGACTTTATTATTCTTTTCTAAGAACGTATGTATTTTGTATCAGTCGCGTCGGCGTACAGTGCTTTGTAATGTAAAGCGTTAACAACATTATTTATTTGTATTATTTATAATAATTGGAGTGGAGTGTCGTGGCCGAGCGGTTAAGAACCCGGTTTTCTGTTCCGCAGAGCGTGAGTTCGAATCTCGGTCTCGACACCTGTGTCCTTAAGCAAGGCACTGAAACCACTATTGCTTCGTCTTTCGGATGAGACGTAAAGCTGTAGGTCCCGTGTATTGTATAATAATAATCATTATTATTATTATATTATTATTATTATATTATAATATAATTATAATTATAATTATAATAATGCACGTAAACGAACCCAGTAACACTTATCGCTAAGAGAAGGGGTTCGCCCCGGTGTTCCTGGCTCATTTGGGAAAAATAAATAACAATATATATATATATATAAAATCACTTTCTATCTCAGGCTGTGCTCCGTAGTCATATATGAGTCGACGTGGCCGGCTGCCAGAGGCGCCTTTACTTGACTACGTTGTAGCCGCGTCATTCGCAATTCGAATTGTATAACTGCTGGGCCCCTCTGAAAAACAGTGTTTCACTGAGAGGTTACCCCAGGGTAAATAATAAATAAATAAAAATAAATAAATAATATTTATTATTATTATTATCAATTATTATTATTAATTATTATATCGTAAAACAAATTGAAGAGGACCATCATTCTATTCAAGTTAGGAGCAATGGGTTATTCGTTCATAATTATTACCCCGAAAATGCTGATTTGTAAATGATGCTTAATTGTTTTTATATTTAAACACCAGTAAGTTGTAGACGTTTTGAGCAATTATTGCCATAAACTTGCATTTTTATTGTATTCTCTGATCATTATTGATAAGCATTGCTAACTAAATCTCAACATGTCACTATTTTTACTCACATGCCGAGTTTTATCCCCTTTTATTGATTTACTATAGTTCATTAATTCATTTCTTTTTTATTTATTTATTTCTCGGTGCATTTATCAATGAAGATTCCGCATAGTTCTGGGTAAGGGTTTAGTGAGGACCGTTGTCGCCGGTGATTGACGGGCGCAGTGCCACCCTTCGTCACCCGGAGGTATGCGCGTCCTGAAAAAAGTAACAGATGGGAGCCTTGTGCCCCTGTCTGCGAAACGGCCGGCCTTGCGGGACCCTTTGTGGCACTGTTTCTCGGAAGATTACTGGCGCACCCCCTGCCCTTACCTTCATGCACCATTCTTTTTTGTTTTGTTTCTTTTTTTCACTTTTCGAGCAGCCTTTTACTAGCACTCCGTTTATCTCCTTTGCTTACGTCATAATTTCCCATACTGCACTCTGATGTACGTTCCGCGTGCTGAGATGATATAGTGCATAATGTAATGCTAATGGCACACAGGGCGCTATGATCGCCATACGTGCCAACCAAACATACTACAACAACAACAACATAGTTCTGCATCCAAAGACGCGTGTTACCTACCTGACATGGCCCGAATTCGAGCGATTCACAATACCTAAAAGCTGCCGTTGGAGGCGCAAATCCTGCTATACCCCCAGTGCATCATGGGAAAAAGTCGACATCAGTTTGAAAAACGGTATTCATTTTGCATGCACTCATCAGTTTTTACGTCTTTTTGGACGCGCACGATTAAAGTTCAACTTTTGTTATGCAAATAACAATGTTTTAATCAACGACGCTTCCGAATACATTTATGTTTGTGTTGTACCTCGCCGTGAACAATGAAGAATATATATTTCACTACAATATGATATACGGAAGAAGTCGACCGTAAAGTTTAAAAGTGGCTGTTTTGAGTCACTGCATTGTGAATCGCCCGAATTGAATGGCCCGAATTGAGGACGTCGTTGTGTTTCAAAGGCCAGCGTACATATAGAGATACCCACACCCCTACGAACCGGATCGCGGATAGGCTGAGCCATGCCAGAGGGCGCTGTTTGCAAATTAACTAGTGGTACATGTACTACTACTAGTACTAGTACTAGTCGCGATACTCATGATACTCATCAATGAAAAACTGTTTAGTCTTCCACAAATGTAGGTGATAAAGTGAATTCCGGATATTTATGGATGGTTAGCCTCTTTTGAAATTACGTGTTTTCGCCGTCATTGGACGCCTCGGACGATTTCCGTTTGCGGAACCGGTCACAACTAGCTAGCTAGGCCAGGGACCGAAAAGTCGGGAGTAGGGGGGGAATCCCCCGTATTCGCAATAATGCGCCAGCGCCATGCATTACTCGGCATCATAGGCCATCATGACCGGGAGTACACACCCTGTATGGCGTAGCTACACTACACGCTACATGGTACTGAGCATGCAGGTAATGTATTGTGAGAAACACAGCGGCCATACATGTAAAATGGCGGGAAGATCCTCCAAAAGATGAATATGAATGAAGAAAGAGTACAAAAACCACAATTTAGGCTCTCTTTTTTGACCCGAAAATTATTCCAGACTTACTGACCTCATAATTATGTTCCAAAACTTAGGGATTCTGGACCTTCAGATGTCTGGCTATGCTGTAGACCCGTAAAAGTGGCGGCATTTATTATATTGAACACGAGAATAAAAAAGGTCGTTGCTATTCTTACGTGTCCTTAACCCTACGTACTTTTTCTATTCTTAGGCCATTTAAAATTAATAAAATGTTTTACATCGCTAAGATTTAAAAAAATTGGTTGGGAGGGGAATTTATATTTTATATTTTACTTTCTGGCAAAATGTTCAGACAATTTCAATAGAGTCAACGTCCCGGGGACGTTTATTCCGCACCATGGCTTGACAACATTTGAGGGCGCTGTTGGAGGGAGCTGCCTGTGTTTATTTTATCTGTCTGAGCTCTTGATTTTAATCCCATATCATCGCCTTTTAAAGAATATTTTACTTGATTTGCGTTGTGTGTTTGTACTTGTTGATGTCTGAACTTGTCTGAACATTGATTTTGAATGCCTAGTCTTCTACCAAAACTGTGTTTTTATCGTCAAGTTTTTGCATGTCGACCGACGTGATCTAGTACTATTACATGGCTGCCACACCCTCCCATACTGCAGCGACGATTATAACATGTACTCTCCTTGTCTTCGTGGGACACCACTCGGATCCACTACCACATTCGCCCACGATTTTACCCATCTCTGTTGACTGGAAACCCTCGTCTGTAATTGCTGATGGGAAAACTATAGAATCAGCTTTATTATTGTGGGTGAGTCCCTGTGTATATCGGCGTAAATGGATACCAGTCTCATCAAAATGTGCGTTATTAAAATGGACTAAACATGGTGCAATTTCTATTTTTGTACCAAGTTGTGAACCACCAAGGGATATTACTATCTTCAAGGATGTAGAAACTAATCCCGGCCCAGTAGGCCTGCAGGACATTTCGTTGCTGAGTGAACTCCCCAATCGGAGCACATATCACGAGGATATTTCACCAATCCTGTGTGGCGCCAGTGGTGGAAGAATTGAACCCAGGATTACATATTCACTACAACAGCTTCTGAGTTTGCGATCATGCTATCGTTTGCACCCACAACAGTTACATGAGATCAAACTTAATGGGTTTTGCAAACGTAGAGGGAAGAGAGCAGGTAGACAGGTCCTGGAAAAACGAGTGCATGAGTATGCTACCGGTACATGTTTGACCATCACAACCAATCGAGACAATACATCACAAGTATCCATGATCCAAGCAATAACTGGACTAAGAGGACCAGAGAAAACGCAACATTTGTATTCGCCCAGACCACGGATGCAATTACAAAACCTGGTTTGTAAGACCTACAAACCTACTAAACAGCCTGGATCGCAATTTAGCCTGCCTCGCTTTCTACTAACCAACGCCCGGTCCGTATTGAACAAATTGGATGAAGTTGAGATTGTGCTTCAAACTAACCAGATTGATATAGCAGTGATAACTGAATCTTGGGTTTCAACAAGCACTGCCCCTGAACAATATGCGCTAGATGGGTATGGGCATGGGCCTTCAGTACCTGCAGACCTATCAGAATTGGAGGAGGAGTACTTGTTTATGTTCAGGACAGCTACATAGCTTCACCCATCCAAGGCATCACCGTCCCACCAGAAATCGAGGGTGAATGGCTGTTTGTACATCACACAAAACTACCGAGGAGTGTCCCTGCGATCGCCATTTTTGCAGTTTATATTGCTCCGGACTCTCCTCACATTGGCCTATTGCATCAGCACATCATCACTACAATGGACCAGCTATTGACTCGTAGGCCAAATATTGGTCTAGTCATCCTTGGTGATTTTAATCAATTTGATACTGCCCCTATTTGCAATGGCAATAATCTGAAACAAATAGTATCTGAACCAACTAGAGACAATGCTGTATTGGACTTAATTATTACAAATTTTGCTAATCAATATAATATAATCCCTTGATTTTGCCACCTGTGGGGAAGAGTGATCATAACTGTATACTTTGGGTACCTGATTGCTCCTCTAAACCAAATAATTTCACTAAAACAACTGTCCGGCCAATGAAAGACTCGAGTGTGCGATCTTTTGCAAACTGGATACAAAACCAAACCTGGCATGAAGTAACTAGTCTTAGTTCGTGTCAGCCCAAGGCTGATGTTTTTTATGAGATAGTGAGCCAATCCATTGATTTGTATTTTCCTACTAGAATTGCCAGACACCACTGTAGTGATAAACCGTGGTTTAATGATAGGATTAGAAAAATAATATCCTGCAGACAAAAAGCATTCATTAACGGTGGCAGAGCCAAATATTGCCCTCTCCGAAATCAAGTCACTCGTCAATTAATATCTGCTAAACAGTCCTACTATGCTGGAAGGGTACGTAAGTTGCAAAAAACTGACCCAGGAAGGTGGCACCGACAAATCCGTAACTTGGCAAACCTAAACAATGGCGCTTTAACCATTCATGTTGAGGGTATTGATTCCAGCAATAGTAAATTGATTGCTAATGAGATTAATAATTACCTTGCCGGTTTCTCTCAAACTCAAGTTCCAATCAGTTTGCATGATTTTCCAGCTTACCTGCCTGCTCCATCAATTCCTCCAGAAATCCAACCATGGGAAACTTATAAAGAACTTAGGAAGATTTCAGCGAGTAAAGCTGGGGGACCAGATAATTTGCCTGCAAAGATTCTCAAAGAATTTGCATATGAATTTAGCACGCCTGTAACTAATATTCTTAACTCGTCGTTCAGTCAAGGTGTTGTTCCATTTCAATGGAAGCAAGCTAATGTGGTGCCTGTTCCCAAAGTGAAACCACCCACTTTGCAGAAACTTAGGCCAATCTCTCTCACTCCCCTGTTAGCTAAAGTCGCTGAAAGCTTCATATGTAAATGGATAATGAATTCTATTAATTCTAAAATGGATACTAGACAATTTGGAAATCGCAAAGGTATTTCTACTACCCACTGCATTGTTGATATATATCAACACCTTATATCTGGTGCAAATAAACCTAACAATGTCAGTACCCTAATACTTACCGATTTTAGCAAGGCATTTGACACCATTGATCACAAGATTGCCGTAAACAGACTCCTTGAGTTTGGGGTTTTTCCTTCAGTTAAAGTGGGTTGCAAGTTTTCTTACAGAGCGACAGCAAAGGGTCCGATATAAGCACTCATTATCTGACTGGCAAACCCTATCTGGGGGGTTCCTCAAGGCACCAAACTTGGTCCAGTAATATTTCTAGCCTGCATAAACAGTGCTCTTGACACGAGTCATAATAGATGTTGGAAATATGTTGATGACGTGACCTTGGGAGAAACTCGATCATTTAACAAGGAGAGTAAAATTCAACTCGACCTTAATAATTTGTATGATTGGTCGAAGAATAATGGGTTTTCCTTGAACCCTGCTAAATGTCAAAGTTTACAGGTTTATTTTGGCAGAAAGAACATCCCGGAAACCTCATACTCTATTTCTGATACACAATTACCCAGTGTTCCCAGAGTTAAACTTTTAGGGGTCACCCTTCAGAGCAACCTAAAATGGGACGGTCACATTACTGACATCATAAATAAGGCTAATCGAAAATTGTTCATGCTTCGTAAACTCAAGAGAGCTGGATTAACTATGAATGAGTTGGTTATTGTGTATAAGGGTTATATTCGACCAGTAACGGAATATGCTACCCCTGTTTGGCATTCGTCATTGACATTAGCACAGTCTAACCACTTGGAATTAATTCAAAAACGAATCTGTCGCATCCTGCTCGGTAGTAATTATCGTAATTATGAACATGCCTTGCGATTTTTAAATTTGGAAACGTTGAATGAGCGAAGGAAAAAGCTATGTTCTAATTTTATTTTGAAAACTTACAGATCAAACAAATTCACTGATTGGTTCCCAAAACCAAACAGATGTCATGCAATGGCTTTACGATCAACCCGAGTATTTGACAGGTATCAAGGTTCTACTAACAGATTTCAAAATAGTCCTATTCCGTACCTGACCGGACTGCTAAATAATTTACTAAAAGATTGAGTGCTTTTCCCCCCAACCACTAACTGGTCTTCTGTACATGTATCGCAGAGGGAGATCGCTCAATGTTGTCACGCATTTTTTAATATATTCATTTTTAGCAATAATAATTTTTGAATTGTTGTTCTTTTTCTAAATCATATAAGACATACTATACACATGTTTGTGTTATTAGAAGGGGCTTTAATTTAGTAGATACATTTTGGGTTTTTTCAGTTGTCCGTTTGTTTTGTAGAGGTTGGATCCTTGAGTGTTTTATCCGTTCCCACTACCTGAATTAATCGTAATTTTATGATGGATGTGTTTGATACATATTTTAAATGACTATTGTAAATCTTTAAATGTTTTAATATTTTTAAGGTTTTATTGATGTAACCACTATACAATTCAACCTTTGGGTTGCAAACAAGTGGAAATAAACCAGCAATAATAATAATAACATTTGCCCCACACACTACATGTACCTGAACCACAAGTCGGGTTAATTTGTTATCATTTTTCTGTTAATTACTTACTCATGCTCTGTACACCAAATTCTGCAAGCATAGCACCTTCCGTTCCCAAGAAATTGAGTAAAGAAATGTGGAGTCCAACACAAACGTGTTGCTAGTATTTGGGTTGCGCGCGATTCCTTGGAAGATCTTAGAACATTGCCACGAATCCTTCATGTTGAAATGGTGGTACTGTAGAATTGATTGAGAGGCATCATAATCCAACCGGGACCAAACTTGTTGCCACTATGTTGCCACTATGTAAATATGTACCTTCTTTCATTGTCTTCTTTCTACAGGTTTCTTCAGGCTTGTGAGCTACAGTGCCTAGGGCACTTTTGAGGGATTCTTGGTTTCACTACCACAAATAATTTATATTAATTAAAGCATACTTTATGTGCATCTGTCATGGCTACAAGAAACGGCATCCTTGTCACCAACCTTCCAGTCTTCAAGGACAAGGGACAGTCATTGTCGGATAAACTCCAAATTTACTTTGGTAAGCGCTCCAACAGTGGTGGGGACATTGACGACGTTCAGCTGGATGAGAAGCCAAACGACCATTCTGCAACCGCTGCCTTGATCACTTTTGCGGAGGATGAAAGTAAGAACTTTGAATGATAAAATTGGGATGACAGGGCCAACTTGTATAGCCCTATGTATTGTGGAAATTCATATACAAATTGGAGGATTCAGGGCTTTTAGGTACGATCGGTCGATGTATTAAGCGTTATTGGTCGATTGCACTGCAAGCAGTCAAACACCTTTTCTTAACTCACGGTTGTAAAGGATTTTTAAAAAAACGTAAGTGAAGTCTGAGATATCCTTCAAGATCGACTGATAGCCCAACACGATCAACCGATTGCGCATCAACCGATTGCGCATCAACCGATTGCGCATCAACCGATTGCGCATCAACCGATTGCGCATCAACCGATTGCGCATCAACCGATTGCGCATCAACCGATTGCGCATCAACCGTTTGCGCATCAACCGATTGCGCATCAACCGATTGCGCATCAACCGATTGCGCATCAACCGATTGCGCATCAACCGATTGCGCATCAACCGATTGCGCATCAACCGATTGCGCATCAACCGTTTGCGCCCAACATTTATATTGTAAAGTTGGCCTGATTTTGTTTTGCAGGTTTTATGGGTCGCAAGGCTCCAGTCTGGTCCAACTTTCTTATCTTGGCCTTTCAAAAGTGCAGCTAAAGTTACTGTAATTGGCAGGCAAAATGACTTATACACATAGCGTTCCTAGCGCACGATACATTTTGAAGAATAGTCTTGTTTACCCAATTTTTTTACCAATTCCTTTGTAAATTGATAACACAAAAACAAAACAATCTTGAAGGTTTTTAAAAGTCGTGTGAATGTTCATTATTCTACGGTTTCATTTTAACCAATCCATTTTCATTTTGGTGGTAAATTTAGATAGTGAAGTTAAGTTCAGGAGATTTGATTACTGAAGATGTTTATATTGATTCCTGTCGATGTTAATATTCTTTCCTGTCGATGTTAATATTCTTTTTAGCTGTTAGGTCTGTGCTTATGAAGGAGCATATCTTCTATGGAAAGAAATTAATACTAGACCCGTATCCGCCACTGAAGGAAGAGTTACAGACCCAAGAGAGCGAGAGAACATCAACAAATCTACCTGATGAGGTGCGAGTTTTAGAATAATTTAGAAAGAAATGTCAATAATATTCCTAACGCCCAGTGTGCCTAACGCCAAGTTAATGAATTTGCTTTGCATACATACATTCACATGAAGTATGAACTGGGTTTTAGTCAGTCCCCATTCCTGAATCTCCAACTACATGTACAACGTTCCACTCCCACAAATGCTGAAAATGTTTGCAAATCAAAGCTAGTGGATTTTAATTAATATTCAAATAATCAAATAATCAAATAATCAAATAATCAAATAATCAAATAATCAAATAATCAAATAATCAAATAATCAAATAATCAAATAATTCAAATAATTCAAATAATTTCCAAATGTTTTGATCTGCATGTAGTTAAACATCCACCAGCCTAAACTTGTCAGATTTTAAGAGGATATTTAAAGAGTTCAGGCGCAAAAGCTGCTAAATACTACTTCCATGAAAAATGATTTTAACGATATTGTGGCGGTTTCATCGCCCGAGTCTGCTACCTGGTCTGCGAGCGGTCTAGCTTTTTACCGCCTGGCTCGAAGCGCACCACCTGGTTCAGCTCCACCCATGCGCCAGTCCCGCTCAAACCATAGAGCTGTATTAAATTACTAGAACGCTAACTCTTCATTCTTACGCGCGGAGATACTTTGAATACATTCTGCGAGCAGGCTATTTCGAGATTCAGCTCGTCAAAGTTGAAATAGGATGAAAAATCTGGCGGACATCGATTTTTGTTTTTCGTTATTTTTTGATTATTTAATATGTATACTTTAACCCTCAATTAGGTTGAACAAAATCGATGAGAAAGTATCAAAATCATGCATTTATTGAGGCAAACTGTGTTCTAAAAGTGGTAATTTATCTCCCAAATACATCGAAATAAAATCCTAATAAAATTGGAAGTATGTATGGTATAAAGGTGGCTTTGGTACCAAATGAAAGCTGAAGATGTGTACTAAATAAAAATAAAAATGTCAGACTTAAACAAAAAAACACTTATGTCTGGTTTTGTGGGAGCAGGTCACATATAATAATCAAATATTTGTTGCTGGCGTTGAGCAGCTTTTGCGTCTGAACTGTTCATTTGAACTTAAGTTACATGTAATATCCCTGATGGAATCGTTCAAATATGTGTGAGACTATCTATGCCATCGCTTTCTTGTGTAATCACAGAATCTCAATATCCTGAGCGGGTTGAATCCACGGCAGAAAGTGAAACTTGTCGTGAATGGTTCATATTCGGCCGCCCATCTCGAGTCTGTCAAAGCGGCAACTATGGCAACGCTTGGGATCGATGAAAAGACAGCTCGGTATACGCTCACCGGCCAAGCCTACGATGTCCTGCAGGCAGCTTCCCTGCTACCGAGCTCCAGGTGTAGTGGACTGGAAAGGTTTCATTCGATAAAGGAAAAAAATGAGGAGGATGAGCTCATTGAACGGAATATTTCATCCTGCAGCCCACATGCATTGGCAATTAAGAATCTGCAGCTAGTAGATAATGCGGTTCAGGAGCATGGTACAGCCACACTTAAGATCAAAAGCACCAAACTTCAGCAAAACAGAAGTGAATCTAGCCAAACAGAAATCACTCCACAGGTTGTTCGAACAGTTGAAAAGACACCGACATGTAGGCCGAGTCATAAACTCACCCGCCCTGTTCCTGGCAAGACTGCAAAACGACCCAGAAATTCTGTCAGGTTTGACCAGAAGGTTCTCGATTACTTGAACCTGCGCGTTGCTAACCACAAACAAATTGATGCGATTCGGGATGAGTTCAAGGTAGACTTTCAGTCCAAGCCAGGTGGGGTAGTAGAAGTAAGCGGCAGAGGTATGGAGGCGAACCCCAAAAATGTCCAGCAGGCTATTGAGGCTCTTGAAGATCTGGTGAACCGAACCAAGAAAATGGATCTCGTCACAGAGATCGTCGACGTGGCACGGCGGTTCCCTGAAGCATCGTCAGAAACCCTGGATGCAGCAGCACAGCAGGCCCTGAAATCCATGCAAGTGCTGGTTACTCGAAGAGCATGTAACAGATTGGAGTTCTTTGGCACACGCAATGAGGTTCATCAGGAGATAGCCATGCTACAGGAGAGTGTTGTCGACATGGAACCCCAAGATGATCCCCAAGATGATCCCCAAGATGAACCTCAAGATGAACCTCAAGATGAACCTCAAGATGAACCTCAAGATGAATCTCAAGATGAATCTCAAGATGAATCTCAAGATGAATCTCAAGATGAACCTCAAGATGAACCCTGTGATGCAGTCCACAGCATGGTTAGGGATAAGAAAACAGCTAGAAGTAACATTTCCAGACAGAATCAAGAATCTTTGAATCAGCCTGCAGAAAACGATGTTAGTGAGGATGGTGCATCTTTATCTCCATTTCTTGATGAAAATGCTTGCTTTTCAGATTTTGGAGCTCCTGTGGGACTTGGGGCGCAGTATTTGCCTCCCAGTGGGCCTGAAAGATATCCTTGTGATTCTTCATTTGGGGCTAGTGGCGTCACAGATGGGGTGATTGTTGGCCGGGTAGAAATCCCCATGCAAACAAGGTTGAGTACAGATCGCTATGACGTCATTATTCCAGATTGGTATCAAACGGGGACGACAGACTTAAGAAGCAATGTTAACGACGACGACGATGATGATGACGATGAGGGTAACGACATTGATTGTGATAATGTCCTGCCGTGCCAGACATCTACCCATGAAGACCTTGAAGAATTAACTCCTGATAGGGCCACCATCTCAAATTCAGCGGTTCGGCCAATGAAACCTGGTAGCAATGAGCAGCCCTCCACACCAGAAGCTTCAGCGTCACAGGTTTCTTTCATATATATTCCTCCGGACACTGATCCTTACCAAGCGGATGGTACGTGTACAGTGCATGAAGATTCAAAGGACATCAGAACGGAACCCCAAAGCGATTTAGCGGAAAATGTGTCAAGTGCTTTAACAGATTGGGCTGGCTATTCTTTGGTGCAGATGAAAACTGAAATTCCCAGTGCAGCCGAGAGTGAAGGAGGATTGGCAACTGATACCTGGGAAGACGAGATGATGATGATGATGAGCACCATTGGGACCTCTGATGAATTTCTCATGGGTTACGCAAGTGGTGAAGAAAGTTATCAAAATGGTGGAGCAAGTTATCAAAATGGTGGAGCAAGTTATTCAAATCATCAATCGACATCTGGGGGAGATTTCAGCATCACTTTGAAAACAGGGATGAAGCTTGTCATTCGTCGGGGGAACCTCATCGATGAGTTCACCGGTGTCATCATCTCCTCGGCAGATTCCCACCTGCGTCTCAAGAACGGAGTCAGCCGTGCTGTCAGGGAGGCAGCGGGCCCTAAGCTGGTCTCTGCTTGCCAAAGTTGGGTGCAGAAACACGGGCCAGTGAAGTGCGGTGAGAGTGTGTGGACTACGGGAGGTAACCTGATGTGTAGTCACGTGCTGCACGTGGCTCTGCCCGGCTCGGGTGTACAGATGGGAAGGCTGAAAGAAACAATCGTGGAGGCTCTCAAGACATGCACGCATAAATTGAAAGCATCAATGGTGTCCATGCCAGCATTAGGTGCAGGTAAGTTAGAAACTTAGAATTAATTACCCGCAGAGGATTTGCAGTGTCGCTATGAGAAGATTCCTCATTAGACTTGCAAAAGTATCACCTTGGCCAAAAATATGGACTCTGCTGGTCCTAGAGGCCAGCCTACATGTATGTGCCTCACTTTTTTGTTGTACCTATCTCACTAAGGCCGAAAATTCATGTGTCTGTCATGCGTTAACCCTAACTCCTAGCGTTATTTACTGAGAACCATATCCATCCTTACCCATACCCATACAAATTCCAACACTGGCAAACTGTACACCCAAACTGTTGGACTCTGGATGTTTGCCTAAGCCAGTGTAAAAGACAATCAGCTTATAGGGGTCTATATACCCATCCTAATAGATTTCAACCAAACCTGCTGTTGGAGTTTATGGGGATTATTTATTAGAGTTAAGCGTAGTGTGTACTGCATAATGCTAAAAAACAGTTCATTTTGCACATTGTGTTATCCATACTGCGTTATCAGTTGAAATTGTGAAAGTTACCTAACCCACACTACATGTACTCATCAAACTCCAACTGCAGATTTTGGCAGTTTTGGTACCAAACCATCCAGCAACTTGTTGTTGGACTTTGTTTGACTCGGTACCTAAGGCCCAGGGAGACCCTGTTAACACAGGATTATTTTTAACAAAACTCGATCCAATGCGGGTTCAGGCCGATGGTACCGGGAAACACCCCCACGCATTTCCGGCCTTGCTCGCTGCTGACAGACAAATTTCCGGCCTTGCTCGTGACGTGTTTATGCGTCATCCGTTTTGAATCTGAGGAAAACTTTGCGTGTATATATGTCCTCCGGCGCAAACTGGTTAAAGACTTTTCTGGTCTTGTTTAAAATTGTACAGGAAGAGGGGCATCAAAGACGATGTGTGCCCACGCTTTCTTTGACGCCGTGCTTGAAATCACCCAGCTGTACCAGCAGGGATGGATGAGGCTGGACACGCTGGTCCTGGTGGACCAAGATGAAGCGACTGTCACAGAGTTTCGGCAGGTGTTTAATGAGGCAATCTTGAGTGGCTTCCTGCAGGAGTTTATCAGGTGGGACGATGACGAGAGTAGGGAGGCACAACAGGCTACCTGGGCCGCAGGTAGGACAACGAATCGGGTTGTGCTTCTTTGCCCTGCAGTGGCGGGGCAGTATTTGTGATGTTTAGGACCAAATCATTGCGATGAGATGATGTTAATTCCTCCTTTCTTAAAACTGACAGCAAACTAGGCATAGTGATTTCACAGGATGCTTTTATTTACAAACTATCACATATGATAGTTACCTTCGCCCATCTCCGATGGCAAAGGTTACACTAGCAAAGGGCATGATGTGATTTCGCATTCAAAGCGGACACACTCCTTAGCAGGATGTGATTTCAACAAAATATTTTCAAAATCATATCCCAATGCAACAAATTCACATCCCAATGCTCCAAATTCACATCTTCGGTCCAATTTCACATCCTGGGTTAATTGGGTGTGAATCCAGGATGTGAATTTGAGGCATTATAAGCCCTTTTCACACTGCAGAGCCAATCCCCGGGAAATAAATCCCTGGGAAATTCCCGGGGATTTTTTACCCCACCAACACCCCAGCAACCGTTCACACTAGACCCATTTGGTAACTCCCGGGGACAGTATTTCCCGCGAATCTGCACGGTCGTTTCACACTGGCCATCAAACCCCGGGAAATTATAAATACACGTTCACGAGAAGGAAGCTAAACACAGTCTTGTTCACGACACTTCTTTTATTAAATATTAAAACCATTCATTTTGCTCATATTCTTTAAAATTAAATTATTTGTATAATTTTCAAACGTTATTATTTGTCTGTTGTACTTAACTGTAAATATATTTACGACAAGTTTGAAAGGTACTGCATTACAATACTAAGTCACCGCGGGAATTATTTGGCTCGCTATTTGTGACCTTGTGACCTTTCGAGATTACCCGTGGACGCAAAAAGGTGGGGTAAGTTCAAACCCTGCGACGTTCACACTAGTTGCTTTTCCCCGGGAAAAACGTTAAACCCCGGGGATTTCTCCTTTAACCCTTATACTCCCGAGCAGGGGTAAATATTTCCCGGGGAAAAGCAGTTTCCCGGGGATTTCTTTGGCAGTGTGAACAGACCGACTGAAATTTCCCGGCAATTCCCCGGGGAATTGCCGGGGAAATCGTCTAGTGTGAAAGGGGCTTATAGGATGTGATTTTGGAAATCTTTTGTTGATATCACATCCTGCTAAGAACCGTGTCTGTTTTGAATGCAAAATCGCATCATGCTCAACCCAATTTGTGTATTCACCCCTGTGTGTCTGTTACGGAAAAACAGAAATACGGAAAAACTACTAGATCAATTTTACTGAAACTTGGTGGGTGGGTTAAGGATCATTCCATTTAATTTTCAGATTGATTTTCAGAGTTACTTACTAGGAACCTTCCTTACCCTTGCAATATTCAACACCATAATGGTTTAGTAAATACTACATTCAAACTGTTGGTGGTACATCCCTTTTGCAGTGTATTAGTGCAGGAATCCACATCATTCCAACCGGATCTAATAAAACATGCAGTTGGACTTTGAAGCATGTAATATCAGCATTTCTTTGTTTCCCCACAGAGTGTGCTGATAACGTCTACAATGAGATGGCAGTCGCAGATCCCTGGAGGAGTAGCCTTTCAAACAGTGCCGTGCCTTTTGCAAGACCTAAAGGCCCTAGCTGGTTAGTGAAAAATCCCCTTTCAAAACCGCAGCCTCCTAGAGCAGAAAGCCATCCGGATAACCAGTGCTCCATTTGTCTGGAGGAAATTAGGAGAGAAAAGAAGTTGAAATGCGGACATCGATTCTGTGGCAAGTGTATAAACACTTGGCTTAGAAACCATGATTCCTGTCCGTACTGCAAACAGAAGGTTTAAAGGTGGTGTGGTCAATTTTGTAGCAGTTTTTGTGAAGAGATTCGCACAGTTCCGGATCGCGATCAGTGGCCACTGGTTCGCTCTAAACCTGCAGCGGTTAACCGACCGTTCAAACGGTTACAAGGTTACATTTTTCCTGTTCGGTTAACCTTTTTTTTTTTTTTATTTGTTTTTTTATAAAAAAAAAACCCACCAATTGTCAACTTTGTCCGGGTTTCGTTGGAGCAGGTCACAAATTACAATTGATTACATTTTGTATGGACATTTCTGATAGCTTATCTAACATATAGCCAGTCAGCCTAACAAAATTGATGCAGACAATCGCAGAATTGCGATTATAAACACGTACTACGCCACACACTAAATTCCTTGATGAAGCAGTGGTAATTAGATATGCAATGCATGCCCGTGCAATTATTTGGGGTTTAAACAAAATATAAAACAAATTAAAACAGTTACACTGATAATTTGATAACAGGCAAACTTGCTCCATCAATTAGATGGGATTTGTTTGTAAACCACTGGCTGGATCACTGATAGAGATCTGGGTCCTGTGTGAAACAAAAATCCTTCTTATGAAGAGTTTTATTAGGAATAAAATGTAACAGAGTTTTTAACTCTTTTGAATTATTATAATTGTATTATTTGTATTATAATTAATACCATATAAAGTGCTTATGGTATTGAGTTTGATGAGAATGATAATATTTCTGTGTTCTCAGTGTTGGAGTATTTGTACTTCAGTATCAGTTGGTACTTGGCCTGAACTTGATTTTCACTACTGGAAAAAAGAATTGACTGCACGTTCTCGACTTTTTGTACTTGGAGTATTTCATCTTCGCACCCTAAAGTACAACAATTTTCTGATAAATGCGTGGAATAGAATCTGAATGGTTGTGATGAATGGATTTGAGTGCCTGTGAATATACTTGGTGTACATGCCCAAGCTTCCCCAATTGTGCAATTCTTAAGAATGAAAACTAGCAAGATTTATTACATTATATGAAAATACCAGTCTCCTAAACTGTTTGTGTTTTGGCTCTTGATGATGCAAGTACAATACCGTAGTCATAAATTGGCATTTTTATTTCATGTGTACGGACGCTCTTTAATACAAACATTGTTAATACAAATTCTAGTTAATTTTATAGCAAATAAACTCTGCATTTACGTGCTAAGTGAATTAGACAGCTAGAAACTCCACTTAAAGGTAGGATACACCATTTGCAGATATCGAAAAAATTTACTGCCGAATTATTAAGAAATATCCTACTCATTTGAAAGTAAATAATGATTCTAGGCATCCAGCAAAACGATTGCGCTAGATATCCTGTAATTATTCTGAAAAATAGAATTTTATAAAGAAAAATTCGCGATCGCAGTGCAACCATTCGTGTTGCCTCATCGATGAAATGTGAAGTGTGATCGCGCGTCTTGTTCGTCACGTCGTTGTTTTCCAAACGAACGCGCCCTTATTTTTCTAAAAAAATATTATGCGTCGCGCGTCTTTTGCTTAAACGCGCGGGTATTGTGCACTGGTTGAGTCCATAAGAATAACTGCTCGACGCCAGTTGAAAACAAAAGCTGTTTTTCATGCTTTTCTCGGCATCCATGATTGTAAAACTTGGGACAGGTCAGTTAAACGATATTTACTATAAATTACAACCCCCAAAATCTACCTATTTATGATAATTCAAGCAATTACCAATGGTGTATTCTACCCTTTAATATAAAATGCTGATATAACAAACAGCTTGGTCTTGGTGAGTTTGTATTATAAATAGAGTTGAATGCACTTGTAATTGGACCCTCCAAATCATGGATTTTGTTTGAACTTTTGGGCCAGAACTCGGCATTGGTGAACTCATACTTGTAGTAAACTACATGTAGTAGCAATTTAGTAATTCAACTAAAATCTTAACATTACAGGTTGTGTAATGTAGTTTTTGACTTGTAGCAGCATGTAGACAATAACCATTTACATGTATTGCTCAAATTAAGGTGTACACTGTACATGTATATGCTCATAATGAATTTGGTGTATTGCAACTGCTACATGTACAAAACAATGTACAACTCTGCATTTATTGATTAAAATATGCAGACTTAAAATGCGAATCCTGAATACCAGATGGCATAAGACTTTCATGTAAATTAATACCTTCTGCTGAAGGATCAATGTTAATTAATTATTTTTCGGGAGTTATTTCATTTTTAGTACTAATTTTAGGTATTCTTTTGTGCAGGACAAAGAATTTTGTAAATACTTCACAAATCTTGCAGCAGCCAAACATTGTTTTATTTAAAGGCAGCAGCCAAACATTGTTTTATTTAAAGGTAGGATACACCATTTGCAGATCGCGAAAAAACACAAATAACATAAGAATAACTGCTCGACGCCGGTTGAAAACAAATGCTGTTTTTCGTGCTTTTCTCGGCATCCATGATTGTAAAACTTCGAACAGGTCAGTTAAACGATATTTACTATGAAATACAACCCTACAAATCCACCTATTCATGATAACTCAAGCAATTACCAATGGTGTATCCTACCTTAATTAATTCAAGTTTGCCAAAGCGATTTATCAAAGGAGCCCGGAAGTGCGTGCATATTACCTGAGGGCGAATGGTGCAGGGCCACTGGTGCCACCACAGACGATGGTTCTCGCCGAATTAGTCTACAGTTTAGAGTAATGTAGGGGAGTCGGGTTGGTGTAGCGGTTCTTTCCTCGCCTTCCACCACTATGACCCGGGTTCGAATCCGGCCTGGGCCAATATGTGGATTGGTTTTTTTCCCAGGATATTCTTCTGGGGTTTTCCTCCCACCTCTAAAACTGTAACTTCTTCACATTAATTGTTGAATGAAATAAAAAATTGTTGAATGAAATTTGTTCCCGCCGTGAATATGGCCATTGATGCTGGTACGGCGTTAAACCCTAAAAACTCACTCACTAGAGTAATGTATTTGAGATTTGAAGGTTTCCATGGTGAAAACAAAATGGTAAAGTTAATTGTTGTAGCACCATGTGGTAATTCTCTTTTGCGAGTTGCGTGGTTCTGAAAAGAACTTTGGAACTCAACGTTTTGGAAATGCTCTGCCCGTCGTCAGGAGAATCGATGCCTCAATAAAGAAATGTATTTGGAAGAAAGGAAACAAAATTAAACAGAGTTTGCAGTGTTAATTAGTTATTTTATTTTGTATAGCAATATAAAACTAGATTATTTGTGCCAAATTTTACAACTGAAATATTTGTATCTGTCAATCTTGGTCATGCTGCCAACAATTATGTAACATGTATGTAAATAACAAAACTTTAAACTCTGCCGTAGCAAGAAATATGAGGAACTATTCAGTTTTAGACAATTTTACTTTTTGTGTGTTACCATTTGTAACTCTAACGTATGAAAACAAAGCAGAATGTGAGAGGTTCTGGCAAAATTAGAAGGAACTGAGTTTGAAATGAGGGTTCAAAGTTATCAGAAAAAAAGGATAAAATTATCTAGACAGAGTTTGTTTGCGCTTCAATCGGACATTCTCCTAACAAGTTATCGCTATGTAAGTTCGCATTTATCAACATGTCGCAAAAGTAAAATGTTAAGAAAAAAGCCTTTGAAGTTTCGTGTTTTGTACATGTGATATGGATAAATTGCCAATTGTTTTTACTTAACCAGTTCGCGTCGGGATTATTTTTAACGAAACTCGATCCGAAGCGGGTTCAGGCCGATAGTGCCGGGAAGCACACCCACGCATTTCCGGCCTTGCTCGCTGCTGACAGACTTTTCCGAACTTGAACTTGGCGTGTTTATGCATCATCCGTTTTGAATTTGGGAAAAACTTTGCGTTTATATACGTCATCCGGCGCGAACTGGTTAAAAACACTTATTCCACTACTTCTCTACTATTTCTTAACAAAATATAGTTACGGTAGTAGGCATACCAGAGATTACAAATATAAATAATAATGAAAAAGAAATCGCCCATTATTTTATAGTTTTCTCCACAGTTCCGTCTCATTTTGCCAGAACGCCTCGCATATAAGAATCCTAATACTGTATATTTCAATAATACAATAAAATGAATTTTCCGAAAAGTGATATTTTATACGTCCTAATGTATGTTTTGATTCACGATTCAAATGCAACTCTTGTTTAGCTTAATGGACTGTGGTAATGGTGTTCTGCATTTTGTAGTTCTATTGTAACTTGAGTACGGTGTGTTTGTATTTATTCAATCTACAATTCAGTGCAAACATTTGTAAATGTTATCTGGTAATGATCAGAGTAAATAAATTGGTTTCAATTTTGCATCAACACAAAGTAATATTTGACTTCTTTGATATGAAAACCATTGGCCTTGTTTCCATTAGTCAATGGGCTAATTAATACATACAAACTAGCAATTGCTTTTTCTTTGCTTTTGTTTATACATTAAACAAAAATTGCTAGCAAGCAAAGGTTTGTACGTTTAAGCCAAAAGCGAAAGCTTGTATTTCCAAGCAAATGCTTTCCTGATCAGCAATATTGCTTAAAAAAAAAGATACATAAAAACAAGTGTTTGCTTTTGTCATTTAGTGCTATAACCTAAAGCATTTGCTAGGCAAGCTTAAAGCAAAAGGCTGTGTTTATGTTTTTAAGCAATTGCTTTTGACGAGTTTTAGCTTTTGCTCGGCGCTAATATAGATCTGCTTTAATTAAAGCAATTGCTAGTTTTTATGTATTGGGCCCACTACCTATCAGTAAAATTGCCATAAAAAACTTTAATACCGAAACTCAAATGTTTTGTTAAAAAGCATGTACCATTTGAAGCTATCCAAGAAGTAACCTACCAAATTATGGTCGGAAAAACTATTTGTTTTAAAGATATTAATGACACTTTGTCATGCTGTCATTTCTAAAGATGTCTCAGAAATGCATGTTATAGTTGGTTTGTATTCTGTGAATGGTACACTTACAATGTACGTATGGGTGCTATTATTCACACAGCAAGCAAGGCCGGAAATACATGGGTGTGCTTCCCGGTACCATCGGCCTGAACCCGCCTCGGATCGAGTTTCGTTAAAATTAATCCCGCAGCTTGGTGATGTTAAAATATTCCTGACGCGAACTGATTATTGAGGTGCAATTTAAATCACGACTCGAAATTGAAAGCTTAGAATATTGTTTTTCCAGAAAATACAGCATTTATTTTTAGTTGTCAAGCAACCAGTTTTTAGATTTTAACCACTTTTGCAGCTCCAAAGGCATCAATGACAGATGAACTATCTGCTGGTCATTTTAGAAAGTTTTGCTTAAAAAAATCCATTCTGTTGTTTGGCCAAAAATTCCAAGACTGTATTGACCACTGAAGCAAGGCAAAGATGTCTGCTTTAAATTTCAACTGGAAATTGCAATACAGAACTAATTATTTAGGTATTTTTTGTGTGCAGGACAAAGAATTTTAGTACATTGTAAAACACTTTAAAAACCCTCCAGTAGTCAAAAATTGCTTTATTTAATCAAAGTTTGTCAACAAGATTTATATTCCCCCGGCTTTTAAAGAGAATATACAACATTTGCAAACATCCAAAACCAAAACTACCAAATTATTATAGAATAACTTACTGGACTGTTGGCAGAGTTGTATTCGAGTCCCTGCAAGTCTAGTCGCAAGTCTTTTTATAAAGCCAGTCCAAGTAACTGGTTGAACAATGACAAAGGAATGCTTTTGTTATGCTTTTTGAATAGCTAGTGACTTGACTCTGAAGGACTTGTGATGGACTTGCAGGGACTCGAATACAACTCTGACTGTAGGTGAATGACAGTCAAAAGTAAGGGAGTTAATAACAACCTTTGTGTTTAGCTAAAGCTAAAAATCATTGATCCTAAAATTGCACAATCTGATTCCTCTTAAAATATACCTCTTAATAATGACCGGAGTGGGGTTTGAACCTGCAATATTGCCATTCTGTTGCTTTACCAACTGAGCTATCCAGCCCTACATGTTGGTGGTTTCCCATTCTGTTAACCCTTTTTAAAAAGAAAATCTAGAAAATAAACCTGGTGAAATATTGGAAGATTCTTGAACCCAGTATTAACCAGTTCGCGCCGGAGGACGTATACACGCAAAGTTTTCCCTAGATTCAAAACAAATGACACATAAACACATCACGAGCAAGACCAGAAATGTCTGTCAGCAGCGAGCAAGGCCGGAAATGCGTGGGTGTGCTTCCTGATACCATAGGCCTAAACCAGCCTTGGATCGAGTTTCGTTAAAAATAATCTTGCGTCGGTGTTGTTAAAATAATCCAGGCGCGAACTGGTTAACTATCGGCTTTTTCTCTCGATGCAAATTACAAATATCTTTAATTACACTTTAGAAGACAAGTTTTGCCACAGAGACAATAAGGAATGTGTCCATCTTTTTGATCAAGTACTTAGATTGCAATACGATTTAAAGGTACATGTAGTATACACCATTTACAAATGTAAAAAAACAAAACTACTCAATTATTATGAAATACCTTACTTGACTGTAAGTGAATAACAGTCTCAAGCATCCTGTGAATTCACGGCACCTGGTGTGGCGTGGTTTTCAAGAAAAGTGGAATTTTGTATCAAATGATTGCCGGCAATTGCAAGCAATTGTTGTAATTACCCGACTGTTTTCAAACACTTAGCCCCCAATTTATTAACTTATAGCTAGTCCACATTTTATTTGCAATATTGTTACATATTAGTGAATGGGTGCCAGTCGACATATTGCTCTATTTCATCTGAAGGAAATCCAAGGAACCAGACTCATGGAAGGAATGATTTGTTAATTTTACTGAATTTAAATTTAAAAAATAATTTCAAATAAATTAAAAAAGATAAGCTGCCATGCAGAATGTTTTACTAAAGTACATACATGTATGTGTTGTTATTTAATATTAACCAGGTTGAAAATGTTAAGATAAAATTGTAGTAGTAAATTCCATGCAAATTAAAGGTAACTATTACACTGTGTTTATACACCAATTATTTTCAACACCAACTATTTGAATTAAAACAAATTACAAAAATATAAAATAAAATCCACCCTTCTTACAACTTATTTATCATGTTTACACATTCCAAATACAAAAATATCCAACAATTTATCTCTCCCCATTTATAAAGATATGTTAATTTTCCAGCTTGTGTACAGGTACCTAGACATGTATCAGGGACAAGATTGGAAATCATTGTAAAAAAAGGTGAAATTCAATGGAAGGTCTTAAAGATCACTTCTTTCTACATTGTATGTGGATGTCTTTCTCTTGGATTTAAAAAGTCTGATTTCAGACAAAAGTTTGGCACAGAATTGTTTTCTTGGACAAAACCAACATAGACCATGTTGACTATCTACATTACTTTAGGGATCGTATACGTTTGGTAATTACTCCAAAAATTAATGGCAATAAAAACTTACTTGGTAAGAAGTACAGCAGCTTTGGATAGTATAATGCATTTTTAGAAACTTTTCACTTCGAAGTACTGCGGTTATGAACAAAGATATCACTTTTTATCCCAACAAATTTGAATCTGAGAAGCGTTACTGCAGTGACGTTTCTCAGATTGTGTATTCCAATGCAGATTATTCTTCCGGCGTGGACATAACCGCTCCAGAATTTCGGCAATATCTCAAAATCGCTATCACCTTTTGAAATAAAATTTGTACAGGTTAGTTTTATTTATCTATAATTATATAGGATTGAAACAAACAGTGGGTTCCAATTACCAAACGTATATGATCCCTTTAAGGGTTTCTGGATGACTTTTTTTTTTTTGACATAACAAATTTCATTTAACTTTGATCATGCAGGGCAAGGAAATAAACAAACCAAAATGACTACAAATATTAGTTTTCCATCCCAGTTACCTAATACAACATGCCTCACGGGTTATAATACTGTACCAAATGGACCCATTATAGAACATGCAACATAATTAGGTTGAATACACAACAAAACTCCTGAAGGAAAGTACATTTAGCAGACAAAGTAAAAACAGAAGACAAACTTCAAAAATAGCCCAAAGAATATAACAAAACCAATCAAGTTCAAAACCAATTGGGAGTTACACAAGAGTTAAAAGATACAGCCTATAACATGTAGGCAAAAACTACAGACTCGGGGTTTACAGAGATGCAAACTTTTGAATCCTGTTGTCAGGGAGGATTTGTAAAGTACATTTTTTGGTCGTTTCACGGTAGTCTCCGTCATGTTGCACGTTGCTTGCATGCATAATGCACTGCAAAACAACGCACATTAACAAATATACACCTAACGGGAAAAAAAATTAAAAATAGATTTGACAGGAGTCAGATTTTAATATCACAATGTACATGTATGTATATCACCATAGCTCCATTGTATCACACAGCGCGGCAACAAATAGACGTAAAGTCAAGTCGCAAAATGCTGTTTCCGCCGGTCTTGCATCCTTTACTAATGGCGCTCAAAGCCCTGCGGACATACGGCAAGATCCGTAGTTATTAGCGCAAAAAATAATGCGCCCAATCAGAGCCTCCGTTACAAACAGACCAAGGCCATTTCACAAACCCTGGCTTTGGATCCGTCGCCGGCTACAGCCTATCGCTAAACTGTATGAATGAAGCCTGAGACAAAGACAAAGCTGGGGTTTGAAAAACAGCCAAAGGCATGCGAACCAACGCGCATTTCTATTGGTCTATTCGCTTGGACATCTGAGGTGTTCTCACTAATGTTCATCCTCCAACGTAAAAATTTAAATTAATCGGAAAAATTGTAGAAATTAACGTACAGAACTTGAAATAAAGCCTTGCTATTATATATTATACAGAATAAGAAACATAAAAGACTGAAAAGCTACGTAAATGCCAATACAATTAAAAATAGTGGTAGAAATTGTCATTTTACCAGGGGTGAATGTTCATATCATGTATTGGCCAACTTGTTTGATGATTGCTGCGAATGTCCGCAGGGTTTGAGGGCGACAATTCAAGAGCCCGTTAAACTCTGCGTGGCTCAGGATGCCGGTCTTGTGACTTGCGTGTACCACATGTACATGTACATTCATTGTAATCAATATGCACCATGCATACAGTAATGGCTTACTACAGCAGGCGCGCTGCAGCTAGCCGTGTACCGAGTGCTTCAGGCCGGCGGGCTTGGTACGGTAGCTGTGCATGTTGTAATGCATTAAACAGCAGCGCGTGCGCGGAAAGCAACATTATAATTGTTACGCCGCTGCAAAAAAAATGCCGATACAAAAACAAAAAGGCGCATTAATAGTGCAAATCCGGGAGGATATCTTATGTGCCCATAAGGTCGTAAGTTTACATGTAGTTGATTTTCCGGGAGCATCCCGGCGAAATCGGGAGGGTTGGCATCTCTGGATTTAGAAAGATAAATATACTGTGCATATTTCACTTTAAATAAGCAATTTTTTTAATTTCCTAATTGGGAAAATGTTAATAATACATTTCTTGATTTTTATTTGTATTTTCTGAGGCCCGAAAAACTGGTAATTATTAACCCTAACTCCCTAGTGTAATTTACTACGAACCATAATTATCCTGGCAAATCCCAACACCATACATGTACATGTATGTCAAACTGTGATTCTGGAGGTACTGTACATGTATGCCTAACCCAGTGTAAAAGACTGTTAGTTTAGGGGTCCAATTACCCATCCTAACAGATTTCAACAAAACCTGGTGTTGGAGTTTGACTGGATGGAGATTGTTAGGGTTAAGCTATTAAACGTACGAAATATATGGTGTTAAATACATGTACATGTATGTACATACATGTAAACAAACCCTGCCATATTTTGTCAGATTCCCATATTGTATACATACATGCGTTTGTTTATGGTGTAAATGGTGGACACATACCTGGCGATTGGGGTTAAGGTTAGAATCGAGGACGACCTCGATTGAGATTCTTGTACAAAACCAATGAGAGCCGTTGGGAAAAAGAAAGAGTACAAACAAAGGAAATTTTTGAGAGGAACAAAGGAAACTCCTCGATTTACACCATAAACAAACGTGCATGTACACGTAAAAAACTGTACATGTACATGTATACATCATTGAAAACCAAGTCCTTTCCAATCAGCAATGTCAGCTCCAAATTCCAGTTTTTAAAAGTTGGCCCAATTGACTGGTTTTGTGCTAGAAGGTCACACATGTACAATGTAAGCCATCTGAACTGGAGTAATAATAACTGACCATATACATGTATAAAGATCCGTGACAAGCCATATCACGTTGCAGCAAAGAAAAGACAGTGATACTAATAGAGAGCGGAATCAACAAGGTCAATCTAATCCAGTTTTGGGATTGTGGACATTTACATGTAGATCACACATTTCCTTGAATATAGCATGGGTGAGATATGCCCGGATCTCGATGGTGAGACTGCCAACATTCTTAACCATAGCGCTGGACGATATCACGATAATATCGTCACGATACGATACTGAAGACGATATCGACTGTATCGACTTTGGTTTTAAAAATATCGAAATATCGTGACCCAGACGATATTTTCAAGATACAGTCGATATTTAACAAAATGTATCAAAACTGCTTGCAAACAAAACAAAAAACTTGTTCATGAACTTAAGAACTTAAGATGTGCCGCAAAAAGTTATTGTCAATGGGTCGAGACCACGCCAGAGTAGCCCAACCAAGGCCATAAAATCTTATCTGTTCGGGCTGCGGTTTATTTACAGCATACAACAGACGCCTTTTTTCAGGGACGCTGGTCCGCTAGCCAAATTCTAGTCAAAACAGCGGCGGTATAGTCAAAACCCTATACCAGTTCCTAAAAGATTACAATGACCTGACCGAGTTTCCTGAAAAGACCAACATCAAAGCCTCAGCACCGCTCACCACTTCCTCAGTGACAAGATTGTTATCCAATCCCGAGGTCCAGTTAAAAAAATCTTCATTGTCACTGGGTGTTGACTTTCTTCTTTCAGCACAGACGTTCTCTCAACACAAAGTGCTACTCAAAGAATGTTGTCCAGGCCGGCTTATCTCCAACAAAGATACATTGTATTTACTTACGCCAACCCTTGCCAGGCAGATACAGAATTTATTTAATAGGCCCTGGTCGGTGTATTCCTGGAGTGAATTTATTTATCTCTAGACCCAACCGATCGACATTAGGTTGGCTGTAAGTAATTTTGAAAAAGTTTGCCGTACCTATTTACAAAGTGTATTAAGAATAGATGAACAAAAAAAAGGTTATATTCCTAAGGTTAATTATGTTATTGTCTTTGTTTTTAAAGAAGAAAAAAAGAGAAATGATATTTATAGACTTATTTGAATGAACTTCTAAAATTTTCCCAACCGATTTCAGGGGTAAATAATAATACGATTTATTCTTGTTTTTTTCTGATATCTAAGAAAATGGACATACAGGTACACCTGACAACTACAAGGCTAGCGAAATCAATTCCAGGTTTATTTAAGAACATTTATTTCTGGTTTCATTGTTTTTTAAAAAGGAAGAGAAAAAAAAATAAACGGAATCTTAACACCTAATATTTTGAGCTCCTAAACATTTTTCCAACAAATTTAAGGGCAAAATTTAATACGATTTATTTTCCGTTTTTCTTGTCTTTAACAAAAACGATATATTTCGTGGAAATTGTAAGAGCTCGTTACATTTTTAAATTTATAATGGTTCCGTGATGTAATTTTACAAACAAAGCAGCTTAAAATGTGAAAAAACATGCGGACCAGTGAAAATACTGACGGGCTAGTAAAAATTCAACATTACTGGTCCGGCCGGCTAGTGAAAACAAAAGTTAAGGGAACCCTGAATTTGTAATAGTCGGCAAGCGCGCGCCTTCAAAGACTTTCTTATCTGATCTCACTCAACTTAGAGGTGCGACGCGCAATGGTTCCCGAACACAGCCCTATAATCAATCAACGGTTTAAGGCTAACTCTAAAAAGCTAACTCTGGCCATCTTAAATTACAGTTGAGAAGAAGAAAAAATCTCCGTTGTCAACCGATATCGAAACCTTGCAATGGCTACATTCTAACAAAGATTCTTTCGTCGAAGTGCATCATTTTATAACTTTGTCCCTCCCAAGCTTGATGTTTTATACTTCCCTAATCACCAGCCCAGCCCAGAGAAAAAAAATTAACATTCCGCGATCCCATCACCGACTTCTAAGGTCCGAGAATGATTGACATTACAATTTGCAGACCCCCTCCCCCCCACCCCCTTTCCGCGAAAAGTGGCCCATGTTGCTTTGAGCGACCGACATCGCCGACCAGGCGGAATTCACAAAGTAAACAAGGTACATGTATTACATTATTGTCAGAGAAGCCTCCAACTGATCAGTCATGGACCAATAGGATTTGGCAGTTAGGTTTTGTTCAACCAGTGCCAAAACATTTCTTCCAAGGAGCGCCCAGTTCGTTGCCCCCGATGAAAATTGGTCAATCAGATTAATCTATCTTTGTGCAATAAAGTCACAAGTGCCCCCTCTGACTTGATCGGCGGCTGGATTTTAGTGGAAGGCGACAAAGCATTCTCACCATCGCGTCTATTTTCAGCAACCACTCTGTTTATATAGTTTTCTTTTATAGACTTCCAAGAATCGCCACAGTTCACGCATGTCGTCTGACGGCGTTAATCGACAGCTCTTTTAAGTTATTTTTAACCATTAAATAGGTTATTTCAAATTTGAAAATTACGGCGATATATCGACATATCGGCGATATTTACCCGACGATATATCGCCAGTCAAAAATTACGATATCGTCCAGGGCTACTTAACCAGTTCGCGCCGGATGACGTATATAAACGCAAAAATTTCCCCAAATTCAAAACGGATGACGCATAAACACGCCAAGTTCAAGTTCGGAAATGTATGTCAGCAGCGCGCAAGGCCGGAAATGCGTGGGTGTGCTACCCAGCACTATTGGCCTGAACACGCTTCGGATTGAGTTTCGTTAAAAATAATCCCGCCCGTCGGCTCGGCGATGTTAAAATAATCCCGGCGCGAACTGGTTAAGGCTGTATGTGATTTATCTTGCTGATAGCCCCTCCCCCTACTGCATGATTGACCATGCCTGTCCGGAACCGAATTCAATACGGGAATTCAATTCCAACCTTAGACCAAGACTTACTAAGACCGAATTTCAAATGGAAGATGTAATATAAACAAACAAACCTGGGATATTTTGGAAGGCGTGAACATTTTTGGCCTCTTGGAATAATTTTTTTCAAAATAAGTCCCATGTCATCAGATTTGGGCGGACAGTGCTGCGGCCGATATGTTATCCCCGCCCCCGGCTGTTTTGCGGACCTCTGTGCAGACCAGAACAGGAGCCAGGCAGATTTCGTAATCTTCCTCCGTCCAGCAGGAGACGGGCCGGTTGTTTTGGAATGAGATGCGCTCGCTGCCCTCCTGGCGCGACAGGGAGAAGGAGTCGTCCATGATGAGGTGCGCCTTGGCCACCTCCACGTTGTTACTGCCACAGACGTGCCGGTGGGCAGTCAGGGAAGCCTTTGCAGCTGCCGCCATCGTGTTCTTCCACTTGGAGTTCTTGGTGGTCAGGATTGCCTGGAAGGCTAGCGTGTGGACGTGCAAGCGAGTCAGCCCCCTCATGCCCGACCCCTGAGCCGTCTTCAGACTGCGGTACACGGACCTCATCTGGTCTAGCACCGTGGCCACCCTCGGGTAGGGGTCCGAGACCACGCTGATGTTGCCGTAGTTCAGGAGGCTGTACAAGTTGGGCAGCTCCTGCTCGTTCATGCCCAGGGAGTCCGAGTACAGCACCACGTTCTGGATGACATCCAAGGCCGTGGTTTCTTCCACGAAGGAGGCAAACTCAAAATGGATGGGAACGTTTACAGGGACATCTCTGGTCAGCAGGCTGCGCAACTGGCCTAGTCTTTTGCTACGGGAATCTGTGTTAACATTCAAGATTTAAGTTTTCATTACTTCCGTTTAATGCATCTACATGTACGGTACAATGTATATCAAGAATGTTAAAAAGTACAGAAGTTAGAATCTATAAATCATTTCTGTAAAAAAGAATTCCACAGATCCAGATTTTTACAAACAAGCACAAAATCGTGCAGTAGCTGCGTCGTTGGGCGTATGTATTGACCGCCAATCGTGGTCGTCAGACAAAAGAATTGGGTACGTCCACGATTGACAAAACGTCCATGATTCCAAATCGTGTACAAATCCTATGGAGGTCATCCGAAAACGTTAGAGTATAAATAAAAGAAGGGAAGACGGTCGAACAATGCCCCGTCCACGATTGGCGGTGTTTACCAACCTGTATGTACTGTACATGTGTCTAGCTCAAATGCACAACAATATCGCAGAAAATTATCTCTAGCATGTTTATAATGTTTAGAAAGCACTGTTCGACTATAAGTGCTTACCGATAAGCTCCCAGATGTCATATTTGTGCATATTTGTGCTGTCAAACAATAGGAGGGTTAATATTATCCGCAAAATAGATAAATTGATTTTGTTTCATTGCCAAGCTTTAAATCCTCTTTTGCAGTGCATGCAGGGTTGTACATGTAGCTACGCTGGCCGGCGCCGGCCGGCGGTAGCCAGCATTCAACATCACCGGCCGGCACTTGGGGTAAAAATGAAGCTTGCCGACCGGCACAAATTTTGCCAAATTTTTTGCTGCATCGCATCGCAATTTTGTGCGTGTCCATTTGCAATCATTCTGCAATCGCTGATGCAATGGCCGCATGCATGCACCACCGTGTGAGACGCGTCGAGACATGTTGGAGCGCTCGTAGGTTTTCCGGTTCTCCAGATCAAAATATTCCGACCAATTTCTGGTTCATTAGGTCAGGGGTCCAGACTATCCGATGTTGCGACGTCACGTCGTTTTGTTTTATTCAATCATAGAGGGCGTGCTATCATCCAACTCGCCAGGGGTGGCCAGTACGTACGTGTACGTACATGTACATATTACATACGTACATGCACGTACTTACGTATACATTAATCTGTTGGCCCACGAGCGCGCGCGCTCCTCGTTTTTGCAGCTGAATGAGCTGATACTACCGCGCGGCTCTTGGCCCGAAAACAGCCGGCACTAAAAAAATTCTAGCTACAACCCTGAGTGCATGTTATACCAAGGGGCGTATCATCTTTACCTGCTGTGAAGGGGAAGTTGTCCATCATCTGCAGTCCCCCGATGACCACTGCGTGAGGCTTGAAGGGTCTCAGCTGATCCTTGAAGGATTCTAAGGAGGACAGCAGCGGATTGGAGGCATCGCTATGAATAATGAATCTGTACAACAAACAAGCAGAATTACGGCATCACAAATCAGATGGAATAAGGACCACGATGTTTGAAGTTTTAAATGTCCCTATTTCCTGTTGCAGCTACGTGTAATTACAAGGATGAAAGATGGTTCTCTGTTCTCGCAAACATGAGCCCCACCTACTTTTGCGATGACCCTATTTTACAACTTGACCACAAATAACCTTAGTACTTGACCGTTGACACGACCATTACAATATTGCATGAATGAGCCAAGTTTTCAAATGAGACTAACTTTCACATACATGTAAGACCAATACCGACTACATACAAATTCTGGTACAGTAGTAAAACAATAAAGTCTTGGTTCCGACCTAATTTATGTCTACAATGAATGGGTTTGGCAGTCCTCCTAACCCCAACCCTCCAGTGTAATTTGAATAAAAACCCTGCCAGACGCAGCAATCTGCTAAAATTTGTGAAATTGACAACCCTGCCCAGTGCAGCGAGATCCATCAGGTCAAAAATCCCAAAGTCAAACTGCTTCCGAGTCTGCGGCCACCCAGCGCAGCAGAATTCATCTCTGGCATTGTTTAATATGAGGATTAGCTCGGATAGTCTTAGACTGTGGTCGTTTATGCACTGGTGTTGACAGCTGAATGCATCAAAGTGCACCAGACTTTTTTTACCTGATGCACTGCGCCCCGTCTGACAGGGTTAGGGTTAATACAAAATCGGGCTGAGTTGGTATTAAGGCGAGTAAAGAATTGTTATTAACCCTTGCTCTTGTTTACACTCTAAAGCACTTCAACAGTGGCCCCCCAAAAAGCCCTGTATTTTGTACATGGTACTCCAAATCAATCCAAGAGAATGACATAGGAAACCGTAGGTCAACTACATTTTACATGTAGGTCATGCCAAGTCTACCACACTGACAATTAAGGCCACATGCCAATTCAAAAACTACAGAAGTGCGATTCACTGTACATAGAAAGAATCGTTCAACGCACTGCAGCTGATGGGATTTGGCATGTACATGTACCACTGACTTGCCATAAAGAAGTCTTATAGAGGAAGGGTTAAGGAGAGTCAACTGTAATTTGAATACTCATGTTCGTTTTGTGGATGCCATTATTCTCACCTGTTTGCCCTGGGTGCTGTGAAGTCTCCCCATGTCTCCCCCGTCTTGTATTCCAACACCATGTGGATTTCCTCAACCTCTTCATCAGGGGAATGATTAGTCACTGAATGTGGGCAGGCAAGAATTTGAATTTCAAAAACACTTTTGCCTTTTTGGCATATAGTTCAGCCGAGTGACAAGGGACATGTTGTACCGGTAGTTCGACTATGGCAATGCCCGAAGGTCTTGTCTATGTCTTGAATGTCTTCTTTTTTTTGCATTTTATGCTGAACTGCCATGAAAATGAACGAGGATCACTATTGTGTATAAGGAACAAGTCAATAATTGTGAATCGGGAAAAAAATGTTGGATACTACAAGTCGGGAAAATTAAAATATTGGTATTTTCAAATTCTTAAGAAAGAGAGCTTTCCAATGGTACATAACACTTGGGGGTTTTGCGAAAAATACATTTTACAGCGCTCTAGAAAGTCATAGGTTTCACAATACGTAATTGTGAGAAAAATTACCTAATAAACATCCTAAACAAAACACGCAAAAGATTGCAAAACAGGACAAGTAAGGTTTGGTTGAGCATAGCAACAACGGCTATGTTCTAATAACTATTTCTTCTTGAAACTTTCCACACATGCATTGTAAGAAAAAGGGATGTACATGTAGTCAAATTCACCTCAAGTCCCTGTAAGTCCCTGCAAGTCCATCACAAGTCCTCCAGTTCCAATTCAATTCACAAGCTATTCAAATGAGCTTTGACAAAAGCATTCCTTTGTCATTGTTCAACCAGTTACCTGTACTAATGACTGGCTTTATGACTGGCTTTGTGACTGGACTTGTGACTGGACTTGTGACTGGACTTGTGACTGGACTTGTGACTGGACTTGTGACTGGACTTGTGACTGGACTTGTGACTGGACTTGTGACTGGACTTGTGACTGGACTTGTGACTGGACTTGTGACTGGACTTGTGACTGGACTTGTGACTGGACTTGTGACTGGACTTGTGACTGGACTTGTGACTGGACTTGTGACTGGACTTGTGACTGGACTTGTGACTGGACTTGTGACTGGACTAGTGACTGGACTAGTGACTGGACTTGTGACTGGACTTGTGACTGGACTTGTGAAAGGACTTGAGCAAGGACTTGTGCAAGGACTTGTAGGGACTCGAATACAACTCTAGATTGAAATCGGCAGGTGTCTAGCTTAGAACCCAAAAATGTACCGTGTCAAGTGTGAAGCTGTTTGGATGAGCGGTTCTCAAAAAAGCTGCTGCACATTTTGAAGAGGCGACTGCGCTCTATACCGCCACGTTTGTGGGTCAACCGAAGATCATAATTTGAACAGACACTGCACTAGTTAAGTTAAAACAGAGGAAATCGGCTGATTTGAAGAAGAAACTGTAAATCTGCCAGTGGGATGACCCACCTTTAACGTTGGCCTCTATCTCCTTAGCGATGGTGTCAGAGATGATGCTTCCAAGGAGTACCTGGCAACCTTCTCGAGCCATCCGATTGGCCATCACCGGCGCGTTGCCGCCAATAGCCCACACGGCCTCCGGCATATCTCTGGCTGCGGCAACCAGCCGCTTGAAGAGCATCTTGTCATGCACATAGCGTCTAAAAAAAACAAGACAAGGCAAGTCTAGGAATTCTCGAATACAAATAATATTTTTCATGCTTTGCTTTCCATCGTATCAACGATCTGAAAGTGTTTTACAATTATTACCCCGTTCATCTGGCCCTGGACCACGGGGCAGCCGATATCAGTGCTCAATTGGCCTTAACCCTCACAGGTACCCATTTATACTCCTAGGTAGAGAGAGGCAACTGTATTTAGGCCAAATAAAAACATGTTTAGCGTCATGCCTTTTTTTTTAAAGGAAGGAGGAGGCCCTTTTTTTTTTTTTTTTCTTCTTCAAAATGGCCGCACGACACATAATTTGAGTCATGTAGTGAACATGTCACACCTATCTTCCAATTTAAAATTAAAACATGGTTCACCCACGATTAAAAATCAAAATTCATGTGGGTCGATCATGTATGCACCGTACACGACTACACGTCACACCCTAGCCTTCCTATTAGAACAAAATTATTTCCATAGCATGTACACAGTGATGCTAAAGTCTAAAATACGATCTTAAAATGTTATTATCTTAAAAAAATAAATAAAAAAAAAGTTTACCAAAATGGTCAAATTTATAATTTTTTTCGAAAAAAAAAGAAAAGAAAAAAAAAGGAGGCGGGCGGTGATGCTAAACATGTTTTGTTTTTTTTGTTGCCTTAAGTGTCTTGTCTTAGGGCACAAACACCATGTTCCTGGCAGGGTTCAAACCCATGGACCATCGTACATGAGTCGGATACCAAAACCACTAGGCCATGGCATTTTATATTCTACAAATACATGTGGAAGAGTGTGTGTTAACAAAAGAAATTCTTTCACAAGTTTACAGGGACTTTCACAAAAACTTAATTCATGTCTACGGTACATTTCACACCGAAGATACCGGTAGCATATCAAAGGCCAATGTAAGTTCTGGTTCTGTCCACATGTAGGGGTCCATTTTTGTTTTTTAGGCACACATTCTTTGATGCCTTTTATCTTCAATTGTGATTACATAAAAGCAAAGTAGCACTTGCAAAACAAATAATAACAAGTTTGAAGTTCATTTCAGTGACACTTGCATAGTAAATTACTAGGTCAGGTGTAACCGAGACACCAACAACATTGTCAAATTTGTGGACCCCTTATTTATGGACTAACCACTCTGATTTTTACAAACCTACCGTACATCCTGAACAAATGAAAAATACCTAAACAAATGAAGCAGTAAAACCTTTCTACCGGTAGGTGTTGTGTTGCTACCTAATATTCCAACTTTATGTGCCCTAAGAAAGTGCTTTGAAACATTGGTTGTAAATCAGAGGTTATTTGGGTAATCACAATTTCTAATAAGCACGAATTATTGCAGTAGCAGCGTCGTTGTGTCTAGTTCAAATGCACAACAAAACCGCAGAAAATTTTCTCTAGCATGTTTATTTCATAATGTTCGACTACAACCAAAACGACACAGTCGTGCAGCTTTGGTTGTCATTTTGGTTGCTCTCATTACGTGCTTACCAAAAAGTTCCTGGATGTCAAATTTGGCACAAGAAGAAGAAGAACACTTAGTGCATATAGAGCCGCCGTCTGCGACATACATGTAGCTGCAAAACTTATGCAATAAATGGAAGTTAGACAACTTCTGTTACTCCATCTCCTTTATCCATAACCACCCCGAGTCCATCAAAATCCATTTCCTGTTTTGGAGGATTTTAGCGGATTCAGGATACCTTCATATTGAACAAACTGGAGGAGTGTGATGGATTGAGGATTTTAAGCCTAGCGTTACTGCATGGGTTTGATGGATTCAGGATTCAGAAATTTAGGTGATGGACTGTGATGGACTCTATGGAGAAACACACTGCAATTGTTTGTATGCCACCATGGTATCCTGAATCCGCCAGAGTCCATCAACTTTTGCTGGTGGATTATTGATGGACTCGGGATATCTCCAGTATGCATACTGGTGGAGTCTGATGGACTCAGGACACCAGCAATTTTTGCAAACCAAACTTGGTGGATTGTAGCGGATTCAGGATACTTTCTAGAAAAAGCAGTGAGGGGGTTAGGGTTATACACAATCTTACTCTGCGGCAGCTCCACGTTTGAAGAAATACGCGAAACCCTCGACGAGATCTCTTCCCGAACCAAGCGAGTCGTGGTGTTTAACGTCCTTCTCCTCCGGTGGGTGCAGGGAGACTTTGTCAAACAGCTGGACTGCTGCGGTGATGGAATCTAGACACGAGCCCAGCCCGATTGCCACGCGACGGGGCTCAGTAGAAGTGTTGTGCCCCTGGAAAGAAAATAGCAACTACGGTATAACTGACATACAGATCCTTGTCATTTGATTGCTGGAATTACTCACATCACGTGACATTCATTATTGCACAACCATTCATGCTGGGGCTCAAAAACACCCATTTGGGATGTATTATTATACAGATCCTGATCTTTTGATTGGTAAAACTCACATCACGTGACAACCATTATTGCACTCCCTTTCAAGTAGAGGCTCAAAAGGTCCCATCGCCCACGGTGAATAGAATTTATTATAACACACCTCTTGCTAGTTCTGTATTCTGGTTGGCTGAAACACGGTCATGTGGGGTTAACTAATATAATTAGTTTTTGCAGGATTCAGGTTACATGGAGTTTTAAAACTTTTGAATTGGAGGATTTTGCAGGATTTAGATTATGTGTAAGAAAAAATGTGGTAGGAAGTGGGAGTTTAAAGTTAAGGTACAATGTGCAGTAATTATCTGAATATTTTTCCCATGGACTGACAGCTGTTCACTTTTGACTGTGTTCCCACGACAATAAAATCAATTTATCTACAATGCAAACATTACAATCAGTGCACATGAGAGAAAATAACACATAATTTACTGATTCCAAATTCCAAACAATATGCCCCTGTTTACAAGTTACCACACAACATACATGTACTGTACATACATGTATACATGTACATGTACAATGTGACTTGTAAATCTGTAAATAAATGTTCATCATAACCAAACTACCGACATTTTTAAAAAGAAAACTTGTGCCAAACGTTATCATACTTATTTTCAACCAATTATTATGCTACCGTTTTCCAAGATAGAAATTGTAAATGGTTTGATTACTAGAAATTTTTGACGATTAAGAATGAAACTTTTTTATTTCCGTTTTACATTTAAAAGAGCAAAGAGGCTTAGACCTATCGTTGGCCTGAAGAAAATTTTTAGGTTTTTTGTAATACTGTTTTATTTTTATTATTTAACACAATGGGTCGTAAGAATAAAAAATAGCAAATGCTACGAAGTACAAGCCAAAAGTAAAAGTATTTACTTCGAAGTAAAAGCATTAGGGAAAAGCAAATGCTTTAATTCGTATGAATAAAATAAAGTTTTACTGTTTAGCATTTACTGGCTGAAATAGTAGTAAATGCTTTTTAATTGCAATTGATTGCACAGCCGAATGGTTTATAACAATAGAGTCTGTAACAATACAGTCTATATTGTGTGTACATACACACACACACACACAAGTGGGTAAATGCTGTCAATCGGGGACGGGGCATTGTCCGACCGTCTTCCCTCTTTTGTTTGTACTCTAAAAACGTTTCCGATGATCGCCATAGGATTTGCACACGAGTCGGAATCGTGGACCTTGGCGAAATATGGGACCCTATTGTCCTCTATTGTTATTCGTCCCCTATTTCAATCAAAAACAAACTCACGCAACCGCAGTGCGACCACGCTGACGGGGGTGTATGAATGAAATCGGAACTTCAAGTTGCTGCTTCGCAGTCACAATGCCTTTTTCTGTCTCAGAAATATTGCAAGAATTTATCAGCCATCTTTGTCTCATTTCCTTCCCCAAATTCAGTACAACTGCTTGTATTTTAACCCTAGACACTCCATCTTCCATTTTCATACATTTTCTTGCCTAACCACAATATACAAAAGCTCCTATTTTTCATATTAGTATTTGCTTCTCTTTTTTCAAGGTAGCCCCGAACCAACCTTGAAAAATTTCAAGTAAATACTGCAAATCTGAAGCATTTACTCATTTTTATTCATACCGGGTACCAAATGGAGCAAATACTAATATTCTAGAAAATGCTGGAAATTAAAAAGTAAATACTTTAGGTCTTTAGCAAATACTTTACAGTAAAACCTTTTGCTTCATTTTTATTCATACAGATGCTAGTAAAAGCTTAACAATTGGTAGTAAAAGCAAATGCTAGTTTGTATTCATACGGCCCAATGACGCGTGAAGCATGGCATCTCATGCTACTCACTAAGCTAACAATAGTACATGTAATTAAGTGGCTTTTGAATTATTTCACATGCAAAGATTGACGCGCTATTCGGATTGTTGCTGGTACATGTACATGTATGATGATTTGTGTCGATTGGTTTGTTCACGTAAAATAAAATTCCATGAAATGAAAGACAAAATTAATCTCATAAAAACCATAGAAGGTGACATCATTATGTAACATTACATAATGAATCGGTACCCAGTCGGGAAAAATATGTTTCAAACACGGGTTAACAAGTAAGAAAAAACTCGTGTCTTGGCGAGATAAAATGAAATATCCAAACACGCATTTCAAATGTGTTCTAGACGTAATACAATGTAATATGCGTGTCTGAAACTACTGTTAAACAGAAAGATCAAATAAGTTACGACCAAACTCTGCCCAGAGCTTTAACCCTAACTCCCTACACAACAAAGGAAGTTGGAGGATTTTGAAGGAATTGTATTGTTTAATAACAATGGTGAGGGAGTTAGGGTTAATGTCATAAAAACTGTAGAAGGTGGCATTTAACATTTTTATAATTTTAATGATTCAGTCCACTTATTTTAGAAATAGGTTTTTGCAATAAATGAAGATCAAATAAGTTACGAAGCTCATTGCTATACATGTACATGTTGTAGCTCCTTCTGAATTCTGAATTCTGATTTGTCAATTACCGGTACATCTAAGGCCTCTTAAAATTAATAAAAAGGTTTACATCGCCGTCCGTCCCGATTTTTAGCTCCATCCTGATATTTTTTATATTTTATATTTTTTCTAAAACTGTTTTTTTTCTACTTCTGTGCATGCAATTGATGGTCTAAAATCATTGATAACAACTGCGCGCGCCATGCAGTGCTTGTAGGAAGACGTACGCGATCGCTTCATCAAAACCCGCCTTCAGAAAAGTCGCATCACGTGGCTGACGGCATGCAATAGCGCGCTCTGCAAAGATCGTCGGTCAACTGGGCAAGTCGCTGCACGCTGGACATGACAGGTGGCTAACGATGTCAGATGTAGGCCGGCTACCATAAAAAAACCATAAAATCTACTTTGTTCATGAACCAGATTATTTTGTTATGCCAACAGCAAACCTAGGCAAGTCACCGACATGACTGTTTAGGATCGTACATAGGCCTATGTGCCAACCGCTAAATTGTCGCTCAAATGTATCTCATGTTTCTCCCTTCTATGCGCATGCGCGTTTCACCTTGGATAAGAAGGAAAGTAAAAAACAAAAAATATAAAATATAAAATATAAATTCCCCTCCCCACCAATTTTTTGAAATGTTAGTGATGTAAACCTATTTATTAATTTTAAGAGGCCTAACTAAAAGAAAAAGGAAAGTACATGGTAAGAAAAGTACAAGGGGTCGTATGAATAAAAACTAGCAAATGCTATGAAGTACAAGCAAAAAGTAAAAGCATTTACTTCGAAGGAAAAGCATTAAGGAGAAGCAAATGCTTCAATTCGTATGAATAAAATAAAGTTTCACTGTTTAGCATTTACTGGCTGAAATAGCAGTAAATGCTTTTTACTTGCAATTGATTGCACAGCCGAATGGTTTATAACAATAGAGTCTGTATTACACCCAGGCATAGGGTGTTTGAATGAAATCGGAACCTCAAGTTGCTGCTTCGCAGTCATGATGCACTTTTCTGTCTAAGTAATATTGCAAGAAATTATCGGCCATCTACTATATCTTTCCCTGCCTAACCACATACGAAAGCTCCCATTTTTCATATTTGTATTTGCTTCTCTTTTTTCAAGTTAGCCCCGACCCAACCTTGAAAAATTACGAGTAAATACTGCAAATCTGAAGCATTTACTTATTTTTATTCATACCAAATGGAGCAAATACTAATATTCTAGCAAATACTTTTAGTCTTTAGCAAATACTTTCCAGTAAAACCTTTTGCTTCATTTTTATTCATACAGATTCCAGTAAATGCTTGAAAATTGGTAGTAAAAGCAAATGCTAGTTTTATGCATACGGCCCATTGGGCCAGATGCATAAAAACTACATGTAGAACTTGCTTTTACTACCAATTTTTTACTCGTAATTTTTCAAGGTTGGGTCGGGGCTACCTTGAAAAAAAAGAAGCAAATATTAATATGAAAAATAGAAGCTTTTGTATATGGTTAGGCAGGAAAAGGTACAGTATGAACATGGAAGATGGATTGTCTAGGATTAAAATACAAGCAGTTGTACATGTACTGATTTTGGGGAAGGAAATGAGACGTACCGGTAGATGGCCAATAATTTCTTGCAATATTGCTGAGACAGAAAAGGGCATCATGACTGCGAAGCAGCAATTTGAGGTTCGGATTTCATTCAAACAACCCTGTCAGCGTACGAGCGTCTATGCGTGGGTGTGTATCGTACACACAATACAGACTCTATTTGCACTGCGGCGCGTGAGGGCGCAAGATAAGAGACTGTCAGTTTTAAGTCTGGTTTCGTCATGGCTGGACGTTCCATGTCTTCGCGTCTGTCCAGACCGTTGGCCACCCGGGCCGTGTTTTACACCGCGGCATGGCAGCAATCCAGGATTCAAGAGAGATCATTTCTGGGAAGGTTTTCCATCCCAGTAAAAGTCAATCGCGCTTGTGTTTGTGAGATTGGACACCCGTGCTAGTTTGAGGACTCTTTCTTGGATCTTATTGTATGGAGAAATGAGGTAGGATCAAACCACTTATTTGATTTGGCGCAGCTTAAACTGAAGAACCCTCCTCGAAAAGGGGCGTGTCGAAATGGTTTATGGAGCCGAGCTCTGAGATAATTGTATTCTTATAAACGCGCAGGTATTCTTGTTTTACCTCACGTTTTGCCTTTGCTTCGGCAGAGTTTGGAATATGTTCCCCGGGGTGCACTAGCGTGTAGGTTTGAAGCTTGCCATGCTTGGCGGCATAGAGCCTTCGTACCGAAGACCGCAATTTGCGCGATAGGGAGTGGCCGCACTGATGCGTGGCAATGGAATGTGAGAGCACCACAATGGTCTATCCATCGCCCCGGTCGGCCTATACTTGTTTAACAATAGCGCCAGGAATGTAGGTTTTAATAACATAGACTATTTTATTCGCGCTACTTAACGTTTGCATACGTTTTCAGCAATATATATATATTCACCACGTGTCCAGTATAATGCAGTTGGTTACATAACAGGCATATGCCGGTGTATGGGCATCCCTATAGCACGCATGTTTGTGCAGCTGTTTGTGCAGCTTTTTCTATAATGTCCCGCTGGACACCTGTCGGCTTTTGTTTCCCAATAAATGTCCCCGACGAATTCACTTATTTAATTTCTGGTTTTGGTAAACGGGTCTGTTTCTCCGTATTGAAATGCCGTATTGTGTTCTTTATGCAATCAGTGATCTTCGGTGATTTCTCTATTTCGGGGGGCGTTTTTCTACAAATCTGATTTTTAGGTTTAATTGAGACCTAGCGAGGATAGCAGTCTTATCGAGCCCCTCCTGGTGTTAGGTGGGTATAATACACGTTTATTTACAAGGGCGACAAGCATTCCCTTCTTAAACCTTTACCCAGCTGATTATAATGTATGTTCAGTTTTATTGGAATTCTGTGTTGAAATAATATATTTCCGCTACATATCTGTAGGAAAGCCCGTTTAATCTAAATGTTGGGACCCCGGTGCCATTTCATACTATGGGAATGAATTCATGGAGGCTGGTGTGTGCTCTCGCATTGTGCCAGTCAGATTGCAGCGTAGTCATTAATGAGGTACGCTGCGAAGTTTTGTGCGGGTTGACGGCCTCGTAGCCGCGAAATTTTGCGAGGTTTTGTGTGCACGGAGGTGTGCCCCTCGGAATTAGGTCATGTTCTTTTTCACCGAAATGTTAAACAAAAAACCAAATTACCTAGAATCGCGAATTGTCTGTTTTTGAAATGACCTAATTCACGTGATTTATATTGTATACACGTGCGTGTTGTTGCATAACTTTGCTTTATGCTCACGTTTTGCATGTGATGTTTGTTTACGATAGTCAGAGCGCCACATGCTCTTGTCGGGCGCCTTTGCTCTGGTGTGGAGCAGGAGTTCCGACATGCGAATTACAGAGATATCTTGAGTTTAGTATAGCAACGCATGTTTGATCAAGGTGCTAGATTGTTTTGGTATTTGAGGACAGTAGAATTGAGGCATTTATGTGCTTTTTGAGCGGCATTATTTTTGTGAGCCTGCTTTCGGAATGGACGACATTTTGAGTGTTCGTAAGTGTTTGAGGTAAATAAAAGAACCACACATTTTGAAGATAGGTAACTAAATAACATATCTTGTTTGTCACCAAACTGTCGCATTCTTCTGCACAACTTTGTTTAGTAAAGTAAAAGGGTATTTTTTACCGACCACAAAATAAAATGTTGATGAAAACTTGAATAATCTCACTAAACAATAAGACGATACTAGTATTATCAGCCCTTTTGTTGCATACAAAATGTCGCAAAATAATTAACGGGAGACACGCATACGTAGCAAATAAAAGAGAGCACTTCCGGAAGGCTCTGCACAGCTGATTGCCCTGACTGACAGTAAATTGACACCTCGAGCAGCCATGTCTATTCATTGTAAATAGATTAGTCTTGTGAATTTAACATTTATATCGATTCAAAGGAGGAACAGGGCATGCAGTCACGAAATCCCATTTGCGGATAAATAATTCAAATACTTTAGTTATGCTATGGCGATATGAGCCACATTGCTACCGAGGCGTTTAATCCCTTTTCTTGTGTAATTCTGTTATGTTTCGAGCAGGCTTACTTTTAACTGTGGTAATTCTCAAAGCCTTGTTGTTTATCTCACTGGCAGGTGCATTGAATAAATGGAGCTGCAAAAAGAGTCTTGGAGTCTTTTGCCTGTAGTGATGCACACACATACATGTACATTGAATCATTGCACGACAAGTAGTGCTGGTCGAGCAAGTCGCATGATTTTGGTTGGGGAAATGTTAACTTTCGGATTTTAATTTGCAACATTACGTGCAGGGACGTAACATAATATACGGTTTGTTTTTTCCCGTCGGGTTTAAAGTTGTGTAGTATTTGCACCACCGTTGTCGGAAAGTCTCTTCGCATTCTCGAGTATAGCAACCCGTGAACGGACGTCTTTTTCTCAGCTTAGCATAGTTCATTTGCGTTCATTTCGCTTGCCTATGATGGCTAATTACTATGTCGCCCGATAATAGAGTTGCGTGGCATACCGCCCTTTTATTTTCGGTGCAAACGCAGGTAAAAATAGTATTTGATGGCCAAAAGTCGGCCAGTCCGTCATTTTGCGAGTCGTGTCCAGTGACGGATATTTTCATATTGATAAAAATGCATTTTAATATGAATTTGTTGTTGGTGCGGTCTATGCACCTCATGTAGGTCAAATATCATACTAAAGATAATTTTGATGAAATTGCAGACGACTGTATTATTATAAAATTATAAAATGTAAGTACAATGTTTACTTTGTGTCTGATATGAGATTTTAATGCCAGGTCAGGTAATCTAAATGACTTTGTAACATTAGATGATTCGGTCGCTCCTGTAGTTGGATTTGAGTTAGGAAATGACAGCATATTTAGTGCCAAGGACGAATTATAATCTCTTGGTATATCAACGACTAGGTGCAACTCTGATTCTTGCCTAAATAATAACGGTTATAATCTCATCAACCTCTGCAAAAATCTTGATTTGCATATTGTTAATGTACGAACATGCAGATGGCGATTAAATCATAGGCAGGGTTACCTGCAGTAGCTCAAGCACGATTGACTATGTTATCGTTTCCACTGAGCCGTTCCCTCAAATTACAAATTATACTGTTGGTAATTTCGATGGGTTCTTGTTGGTCAAACATAACCCAATTTCAGTTACCACTCAAGTTAAATATGTGTCATCAGCAGATAGATAGACGTAATGAGCAAGTGCCAATTGTAGATACACAAACCACCACAAAAACTAATTGGGATTCGACTTTTTCTGTTTAATATAAAAATGCATTTGATGAAGACGAAATTATGAAATTGCAAGCAAAAGTGGTAAAATATTAATCTCTGCAAATGGCACATTCTGATATGGATGACATCACAAGTGACTTGTGCGCTCAATTTTTGAATTCTGCTTTTCAAACTAGAATAAGTAAACAGTGTAATATAAACCGTGGTTTAACATTGACCGCTAAAAAGCCAGATCCGAGTATTTAAAAACTAATATGAGATTAACAAAATCATTTCGCCTGAAGCTCAAGCCAAACCCAAATATGTTAGTAAAAATATAAGAAGCTCATCAATAAACTAAACATGACTTTAGTAAAAACTCAATAATAAAATGACACTTAGAGCACTAACCCAAAGGAGTATTGGACAATTATTAATGATGCCATCAATCAGGGTAAAGATAAACTGAGAAATATTGCATTAGAAGCATTATTTGAGTATTTTAAAAAACTTGAGTTAGGTCCAACCGAAAAATATCATATCCAATGGCATTGATCCCAGAAAAATCGATCGCTCGGTAAATGAGGAAACAAACAAGTGTTTCACTAGAATATGAAATTTTGGTCCAAATAAGAAAATCAGGAGATAATAAAGCTGCTGATGTTGATTTATTTATTAATAAATTTCTTAAACATTGTCCTGAGCCAATGATCACACTCACTGTATCTCTGTTTAATTTGATATTAACTACTGGTTTAATCCCAACATAATGGTGTATTGATGATGATCAAACCGCTATATAAAACAAAAAATGGTTCGCTTGGCGACACTGATAATTATAAAGGAATCACGCTGTTGAGCTGTTTGGGCAAGTTATTATCAGAGGCAGGGCCATGAAATATTGAGATTAATTTCTGTTTGCATGCCTAAAAACAGAGGCAGGGCCATGAATATTGTGATTAAAATATATGTTTGCTTGCCTGAAAACAGAGGCAGGGCCCGAAGTATTGAGTTTGTCTTGATTATTGTGATTATTGTTTTCCTGTTCGCATGCCAGAAAACAGAGGTGGGTCCTTGATTATTGAGATTAGTCTTTTACTAAAAACGAAATTGTGGTTCAAATAAGGAAACCAAAAAATAATAAAGCTGCCGATGTTGATTTAATTATTAATGAATTTCTTAAACATTGTCCTGAGCCAATGATCACACTTATTGTATCTCTGTTTAACTTGATATTACATACTGGTTTAATCCCAACAGGTTGGTGTATTGGTATGATCAGACCGATATATAAGAAAAATGATTCGCTTGGTGACGCTGATAATTATAGAGGAATCACACTGTTGAGCTGTTTGGATAAATTATTATCAGAGAGGCAGGACCATGAATATTGAGATTAAAATGTATGTTTGCTTGCCTGAAATCAGAGGCAGGGCCCGGAGTAGTGAGTTTGTTTTCCTGTTTGTTTGCCCGAAAACAGAGGTGGGGCCTTGAATATTGACATTGTATTCCTGTTCGAATTTCAGAAAACAGAGGTATACGGGCCTTGAATTTTGTGATTGTATTCCTGTTTGCTTGCTTGAAATCAGAGGTGGGCCTTGATTATTGCGATTGTATTCCTGTTTGCATATCAGATTACAGAGGCGGGCCCTCGAATATTGACTTTGTTTTCCTGTTTGTATATCCAGCAAACAGAGGTGGGGCTTTGATTATTGTGTTTATATTCCTGTTTTGCATTTCAGATAACAGAGGTGGGGCCTTGATTATTGAGATTGTATTCCTGTTTGCATATCAGAAAACAGAGGTGGGGCCTTGATTATTGAGATTGTATTCCTGTTTGCATATCAGAAATCAGAGGTGGCCCCTTGAATATTAATATTGTATCCCTGTTTGCATTTCAGAAAACAGAAGTGGGCCCTCGAATAATGAGTTTGTATTCCTGTTTGCATTTCAGAAAACAGAGGTGGGCCCTTGGATATTGAGATCGTATTCCTGTTTACATATCAGACAACAGAGCTGGGCCCTCGAATAATGAGTTTGTATTCCTGTTTGCATTTCAGAAAACAGAGGTGGGCCCTTGAATATTGAGATTGTATTCCTATTTGCATATCAGACAACAGAGGTGGGCCCTCGAATTTTGAGTTTGTATTCCTGTTTGCATATCAGACAACAGAGCTGGGCCCTCGAATATTGAGTTTGTATTCCTGTTTGCATTTCAGAAAACAGAGGTGGGCCCTCGAATATTGAGATTGTATTCCTGTTTGCATATCAGACAACAGAGGTGGGCCCTCGAATATTGAGTTTGTATTCCTGTTTGCATTTCAGAAAACAGAGGTGGGCCCTTGAATATTGAGTTTGTATTCCTGTTTGCATATCAGACAACAGAGGTTGGGCCTTGAATATTGAGATTGTATTCCTGTTTGCATTTAAGAAAACAGAGGTGGGCCCTTGGATATTGAGATCGTATTCCTGTTTGCATATCAGAAAACAGAGGTTGGGCCTTGAATATTGAGATTGTATTCCTGTTTGCATATCAGACAACAGAGGTGGGCCCTCGAATATTGAGTATGTATTCCTGTTTGCATTTCAGAAAACAGAGGTGGGCCCTTGAATATTGAGATTGTATTCCTGTTTGCATTTCAGAAAACAGAGGTGGACCCTTGAATTTTGAGATTGTATTCCTGTTTGCATGCCAGAAAACAGAGGCGGGCCCTTGAATATTGAGTTTGTATTCCTGTTTGCATGCCAGATAACAGAGGTGGGCCCTCGAATATTGAGATTGTATTCCTGTTTGCATGCCAGCACACAGAGGTTGGGCCTTGTTTATGGAGATTGTATTCCTGTTTGCATGCCAGAAAGCAGAGGTGGGGCTTTGAATATTGAGTTTGTTTTCCTGTTTGCATGCCCGTTAACAAACGTGGGGCCTCGAATATTAGTGTGTATTCCTGTTTGCATGCCTGGATATAGAGACAGGGCCATAAATATTGAGATTGTATTCCTGTTTGCATGCCTGAAAACAGAGGCAGGGCCATACATTTTGAGATTATTTTCCTGTTTGCATGCCAGTGAACAGAGGTTGGGCCATGATTATTGGGACTGGATTCCTATTTGTTTGCCTGATAACAGAGGCGAGGCCATGAATATTGAGATAAATTCCTGTTTGCATGCCTGAAACAACAGGCAGACATTGATATTGAGTTCCTGTCTGTACGCCTAAAAACAGAGGCAGGGCCATGATTATTGAGTTATTTCCTGTTTGCATGCCGCTAAACAGAGGAGGGGCCATGTAAATTGAAAATGAAGTCCTGCTCGTTTCAGTGAGAGTTTAGGCAATTTAGAATAAAGTTGTGCATATGTGGAACTGTTGAACTTTGTTAATTTAAGTGTGTCCGTGCCTTTGGGGGTTGCACCCTGAAATATTGATTTTCAAATCGAATTGATAATTTTCTAACATTGCGTTTGTTTCGAGGTCTTGAATGAGACATCGCACGAAAGAATACAGGGCAAAGGACATTAACCTTTTGATAGATTGATAATGTAATTGCTTAACATGCAGGTGCGCGCCAGTTCAGCTTATAAAACGTAGCGCCAGTTGCAAAGTTAAATTTTCGTCTGTTTAGACCGTGTAACCTATAACGGACGTGGCGTTGTCTTCCAACGCCAACGCGCGTTGAGCCTGCAGTCAAATTGATATTGAGCTTTGTGTTTATAAATGCTGGACAAAAAACCAAAATGCTGTTCTTGGTTTTTTTGACTTCCTTCAGACGAAACGGTTCAATGTATAGACGTCAGGGAATTATCTGTTTTCCGGTCTAGTTAGCTTGCACCCATTTACCAATGGCCAACCGTATTGGAATTTTATTTTTGGCGATTGCCTGCCGGAAATCGTTGGAAATTAATACAAAAAATCACTTTTCTTCAAAGCCACAACATACCAAGTGCCGTGTATATTGAGATTACATTCCTGTCTGCATGCTTGAAATCCAAGGTATAGGGTCGCGGATATTAATTAAATAGGTTGAATTTGTGTTTGCATGCCCGAAAACAGGGGCAGAGCCGTGAATATTGAGAATAATTTCCTGTTTGCTTGCCGGAAATGAAAGCAACGCCCGTGATTATTACGATTGAATTCGTTTCTGCATAGTACGCAAAAATTGATGAAGGCCACGAATATTTAGATTTATTTTCTGTTTTCACGCCTCAAGACATAAGGGTTGTAGATATTGAGATTTAATTATATTTCGCATGCCTGAAAGTGCAATGAAAGGTCATGAATTTCAGGATCAAATTCGCATTGGTGGGCCCCAAGACCGACGAAGATCCTTCATAATCGAGCCGGAAATCTTGCTTGCATCGCGCAAGCTTGGCGGCTTGTTTATGGACATGAAATTGGTTATTTTGTCAAATCCTTAGACTGAACAAAACATGAATATTGAGGTTGAATTCCAGTTTTGTGGGCGGTGGGCAGATATAAAATAAAAACAAAACAAAAAAACCCAGAAACTTTGCCTCGGCCGCATTAGGTTATTTTTGCGCCGATTCGCCCCCCCCCCCCCCCCTCCCTTTAAAGACACGTGCAAATAACCACTCAGCTTATTTTATCCCATGCAATTGCAGGTTAAATCGGCACTGGACGTCCACAAGCATAGGCGCCTGGAGCTCCTCTAGGCTTGCACTGAGACAGGCTGCGGCAGAAACGTGCTTATGTTATGTCATTGCTCAGAAAATATGTAGAGGAATTTGTTGTTTCCATGGTCGCCAATCCTGGCGAAAATTGCGTGTCAACGGGTTAGCAACTGTCCACAAATCCATTAGTTCAGCCGTGCTGCAAAACTGCTTGTTCCCAACGTATAGAGGAATCTAATCAAACAGACGATGGAGCGCGCGCGCACGCACGGACATCGTGGGGGGCCAGTAACCCTGTATTTCTATAGGATTAGCATCACATGGCCTTCCTGAGAATGAAACAACTTTTTTCTTTATATTTGTATCTGTTAGTGTGTGTGAGGATGCCTGAGTGTGGTAATAACAATAATATCAACAAAATAAATAATAACAAAGTTATTAGGGTAGGCATTGACCCACGGAGGGAAATATGAGGAAATAAGGCGCATTGTGCATGCAATCCGGCGACGAGAAAAGTCCCACACGCAGCATTTTTTTTTTGTTCTGCGCATATTTGCGGCTGTGTAAAGCTCATCTGCAAAATCAATTTATCAACTAAATAAACAGCTTTTAAGGTACGGGGAGGTCTTGTAGGTTTATTCAGAACGCATTCCCCAGTTCCACGCTATTTTGCTTCCCGTGTTCGTTTGGCGTCTGCAAGTCTATCGAGATGTTCCCGAAAGCGAGGTTGGAGTCTAAGCGAGGTGTGACGACACGAGACCCCAGTAATATGCCCGTCATCGACGCTCGTTGGCAACGTGATGCAGGGAATATGTGCTTGTAGGCCTATATTTTAGATATCTCAAAGGTCGTAATTGCGCCGGATGGTTCGAACTGTCGCTCATTAGGTAGTATCCCTCGCCCTAGTAACTACCAGCTTTTGTGACCTCGACATGTAGGTCTATTCGCCCTCTCGCCACTCGCGGTATCAAACTGCATCGTGCAACTCCCAAATATCGAATTTTTTATCCCGGGAGCTGGTCCTGCAGAATCGAAATTTGCACTCCATAGCTCCCGCTTCGGCCTATCCAGTTTGCATTCGACAGTCCGAATGGCTACCGTCGTCGAGGGGCGACATACAATAGGTTGGTTTTCTGTGCACGTTTTCCCACCGCGTCGGTCGAAACATACGTTAGTATTTACGGCAAAGCGCCATCAGATGGGCCCGGAGTTCTCCGCTTTGCTGAATGAAAGTTGACGTTCGGTACGCGTGACGTTCGGTGCGCGTGACGTTCGGTACGCGTGACGTTCGGTACGCGTGACGTTCGGTACGCGTGACTTCGGTACGTGTGACGTGCCGTGAGGTTCGGGTGAGGTTCGGGTGAGGTTCGGGTGAGGTTCGGGTGAGGTTCGGGTGAGGTATGGGTGAGGTATGGGTGATATTGGGGCGAGATATTGCGAGAATGGGAGAGGCTTCGTATAGGCTTGGTTCGTAGCGAAGAATCTATCCCATATCTAAACCTAGTATCGATTCTGGAGCCCGAACAAAGCAGCAGTGCAATTAGGTTACTATTTGCACTGCGGCGCGTGAGGGCGCAAGATAAGAGACTGTCAGTTTTAAGTCTGGTCGAGGAGTGGATGAACGACAAGGTAAAGCAGGTCGGTACAAGTTATACATTATGTGTACTTCTTTATCTGTGCCCAGGTTCTAATGGACAGCAGCTGTTACAATTTTTTTCTTTTTTTTTTTTTTTTTTTTTTTTTTTTTTTTTTTTTTTTTTTTTTTTTTCTTCTCCTTTACCATCCACCCTCCAGATGTTTGTCTGTTCGGACTCTGGTTTCTATGCTCGAATCTATCCCATATCTAAACCTAGTATCGATTCTGGAGCCCGAACAAAGCAGCAGTGCAATTAGGTTACTATTCGGCTGTGAAATCAATTGCAAGTAAAAAGCATTTACTGCTATTTCAGCCAGTAAACGCTAAACAGTAAAACTTTTTTTATTCATACGAGTCGTCCTGGGTACGAGTCGTCCTGGGTACGAGTCGTCCTGGGTACGAGTCGTCCTGGGTACGAGTCGTCCTGGATACGAGTCGTCCCGGGTACGAGTCGTCCCGGGTACGAGTCGTCCCGGGTACGAGTCGTCCCGGGTACGAGTCGTCCCGGGTACGAGTCGTCCCGGGTACGAGTCGTCCTGGGTACGAGTCGTCCTGGATACGAGTCGTCCCGGGTACGAGTCGTCCTGGGTACGAGTCGTCCCGGGTACGATTTGTCCCGGGTACAAGTCGTCTCGGGTAGGAGTTGTCCCGGGTCACAAATTTGGGGTACGAGTTGTCCCGGGTACGAGTTGTCCCGATACCCTCTATGGGTATTAGGGTATATAGGGTTAGGGTTAGGGTCAGGGTCAGTCTAATCGTCCATTCTATGTCTTAGGGTAAATAAAGTCGAGAGTTGTGAGTGTGCCCTGCATTCTATAATTGCTCCTCTTATTTAGTCAGCCTGTTTTATATTATACATGTAGTTGTTTTTATTGTATCTGTAAAGTGCCTTTACTAATTTTACCGTAACCGTAACCCTACGTACTTTTTCTATTCTTACGTGATTTAACTGGTTCCCGACACAGACAAGGGAAACTGCATACGCGCTGGGCGTATGGAGACCACCCAGGAAATTTGTTGGGCAATAATCGATGTTAAATTGTGGTACATGTATTTAGTCCAAAATGCACTTTTTTGACCATAATATGTAATTATTCAAATGATTCCATGATGGAATTTAGATTTTTGTGCAAACATAGTGAAAAATTCACATTACATTTCATTCGTATTCAAATTTTGACATTTTTCATAAAAAAATAGCTGTGACTTCGTCGTGGACAAAAAAGCGAACTAAAACTAACAACGGCAATAGCTAAGTTTGTGTTTAGTAGGTAATAATACTAGGAATAGGTTTTTATTGTACCGGTATGTATGTGTAATAAGTTAATTCTATTGTTTTTTGGTATTATTTCATTACGTAACCTTTTTTTATTAACTAAAATTATTGGTTAATAATCTCATCTAGATAGGGTCTTATAGAAAAAGGTATAAGTCGTGTATACGAAAAACTAGAGACTGTATACGAAAAACTAGGGACTGTATACAATTAACTAGGGACTGTGCATGCGCTACCGGAACTCACGTAAGAATAGAAAAAGTACGTAGGATTACGGTCACGTAAGAATAGCAACGGCCATAAGAATTGACTATTTATTATTAATATTATTATAATATAACTTCATTAAAAGTGTAAACATATACTGGGATTACTGGTGCATATCATTGGTTTTCTCTTTGAAGCTCTTTCTAGTGATACCAAGTTTGTAATATTTAAACACAACAAAAATAACAAATATTGCCGACCCTATCAATGCATGAGGAATCACACCTCGCAGGTGTCCTTGACCGGAGGCCTTACCTTATGCTCTGCTCGCAATAAGTTTTTCAAAATAGTTTCAAGTCGTTCCTTTAGTTGCTGATCCGATCTCCTCTGCAACAAAATAGCCGCCAGTACAACCAGTAAAGTCACGGTGCCAGCCTTTAGATATGCCATGATTTCGGTCTACGAAAAAATGTCAATGGTGAGAGGAGGGCAGCAGCAACAACAAATCGGGAAAATGATGAATCGGCGTTATTTTGCAATTAACCCAATACGGCGCGCTGATGTCCACGCTTCAGTGAGTCGAGTTGGTTTCGACGGTACACCTTTGTAAACATCTGCGCCACTTCACTCTGGAATAACACACTTTTACAAAACTGTTTGTCAGGTACCAGACTTCATTAAACGTCCACATTTTAATCCTAGCGCCCTCTACCGAAACAATAATCATCGGCGCGGCGCGGGCGCCGTATGGATTGGTGGGCCGGCCGCGCGCGCACAAAACCGTAACGCAACATTACGTTTTGTTGCAAGGGGGAAAGGCAATCAACGTTTCAGAGAGTATGCTCTGCTCGTCGTTTGGAGACTGAGTCTGATTCCAACGGTAAAGACAAAATAGGATCGATGGGGTGCCTCAAGCGGTGGAGCGTGAGAAGGAACTAATTAACCAAGCATGCCAAGGGTACGCGTGCCAAGGCCAGGGTTGCCGATCGAGTACTGCTTTTTTGTGTGAAGCCTTCTTATTCCTCCATGGTGTGACTAGATCTAGAATTCCACTTTCTTAGACATTAATTTCCTGCCACTATGATGTGCTAATATAGCTGCATGTTGCCCTATATATGTTTTTTCGTGTACACAGCCATTATGTCTCTGAAGAAGATCTTGTTAAGATTGAAATATTAGGCCCTCTTAACTTATTTGACATTAATTTCCTAAAATGAAATAAATTCTGAGTGATATATAAATACGACAAACTACTGAACACTTGGAAACAAAAGAAAGCCCAGCAAAATTACAATGAAGAAATAATGAGGACCATAAGAGATATTAATGAATAAATCAAACTCAAAGGCAGCCTCTTCCCATATTTAAAAACCAGTGTGACTGAGGAATTTCTCAATCATGTCAATGAGAAGAGTTTATACAAAGTTACCAATTTGCACCTCCTTGTGCAGGTCACTGATCAACGTTTTCATTGTGCTTGATCATGAAGCATGCACGGACCTTTGGTCAGGATTCTGTATGGATGAATGACGTTTGCAAGAAGGAAGAGAGTTTAGAATAATCAGCTACAAAGTAGCTTTTTTTCTAACCATCTTATTATAATTTAGGTGTCTAAGGAAGTACATGTATCGTGCATGGACCACTGATCAGTGACTGGCTATAACTACCCCACAAAATCATAGAGGAAAAAACCCACATGACTGCAATGAAATCATGACATAAATTCTATTGAATGATAAAATGTTATCACGTACCTATTATATTTGGTAATATAATGAATCTAAAGTTGTGCGTTATTTGAAAAAAAAGTAGATTTACACTGTACCGGTACATGTATAGACTATGTGCCCTCTGACGTCACGTGTTTACATCTGTATTCAAATGTGCTCGTCAATATGCGCACACATCGTGTTTTGCATAAAATTTGGTTGAGGAGTGACGCCACAGGTCAGACCACCTTTGAATTATGTGACCTCTGATGTCGCCTCTTAACCAAATTTATGTAAAACACGATGCGTGCGCATATTGAAGGAACATTTGAATATATAGATGTAAACAGAGGGCACATGGTCTATACAGGAACATAATTTTGAACAAAATCCAGTATGTGAATCCATAATATATGTGAATCCATACGTTTACACTTCATAGCCCACTAAAGCATACATCACTCATATTTCAGTTCTTTACCTATGTAGGCTGGTGAATAAATTGTAGTACAAAAACAGTCCTTGTCCCTGGTTGATTAAATGATTGGGTAGTTGGCAGCGTGCCTGCATTCCTTTTTTTGAAACTCAAGAGTCAGTCCATGACCCATTTAGTGAGCTTACTTTTGTCCTGTTTCTATAAACATGTGTAGTACACTGTGTCCTGCACCTGAGGTATTTTCAGGGGTCACACTCTGGTACATTCATTGTTGCCATTCTTTGTAGGGGACTGAGGGAGTTGGGAAAAACATAATTTAAAGTTAGAATATCTAACTTAGATACACCATTGATAATTGCTTGAATTATCATGAGTGGGTGGATTTTAAGGTAGGATGTATACACCATTGGTAATTGCTTGAATTATCATGAATAGGTGGTTTACAGGTAGGATGTAGTACACACCAATGGTAATTGCTTGAATTATCAGAAATGGGTGGATTAAGATAGGATATATACATACACCATTGGTAATTGCTTGAATTATCATGAATAGGTGGTTTAAAGGTAGGAAGTATATACACCATTGGCAATTGCTTGAATTATCAGGAGTGGGTGGGTTTAAAGGTAGGATGTATACACCAGCGATCGCGAATTTTTCTTGATAAAATTCTATTTTTGGGAATAATTGCAGGATATCTAGCGCAATCATTTTTTTTACATGTAGATGCCTAGAATCATTATTTACTTTCAAATAAGTAAGATATTTCCAAATAATTCGGTACCGGTAGTAAATATTTCCGATATCTGCAAATGGTGTATCCTACCTTTAAACGATATTTACTATAAAATACAACCCTCCAAATCCACCCATTCATGATAATTCAAGCAATTACCAATGGTGTATCCTACTTTTAAAGGTAGGAGTCTTATTTCTCCATGGATACACTGACCACTGGTATTGCTACCAATTGCTTGAATTATTAGGTAAATGCAGTATGTTTTTTGACTTGTTTTTTTTGCATTAATTATATTGGAATGTAAAGCATTATACATACTTTCAGCATAGAGCAAGGAACCTTGCTCTATGCTTTCAGCAATGTTTTTGTGTGTGATTAATTAGTGCAGTGGTTTTTCCTTATTGTTATCTATAACAAACACACTTCTATGGAATGAGAATAGCCAATACAAGTCCTATGCATATTCATTATTAGTTGTCTGTTCATTTGTCACAAGCAAGATATAGCCCCTCCCCTTTCTAATGCTACTGTTCCATTCATTGATTTGCTCACAACCCTGACCCACTATGGAATGCCACTAATGCACTCCTATCCATTGTGCTGGCACTGGCAGTTTGAATCAGTACTGCATGCCTGCTTGTTGGCAAATGTGGCTATTTAAATACGAATGAGATTAGTCCATTTCTGGAATGTGTCAGATTTTCTTCTTTTCCAGATTTTAACCCTCAATCTGCAAGCTCTAAAAACAATGTTTGCTCCACTTATTGAATTTGCTCATGCTCAGATAGTCGGGAAGTATTTGTAAAGTTTTTGAAAGGTGTGGAAATCAATGAATTAATTTTGTTTAAGTGTATTCACTGCCCTCCTTTGATAATGGTACAGCCCAGAGCCCCTGGTATGTGGCCCTGGAATATGTGTATGCTGTGTTTTCAACCCAGGAGCACTGTACTGCATTGGCAGCAACAATATTGTTGTTGATGAGAACACCTTGCACAGAATTCCTCATGTTTGATTAGTTCTATTTTTCCACAACAACACTTTTGTGTGGCAGTTTTATAACCGTTTTATTCCTGTGTCTTTTTACAGGAACCAATTGGAAGTACTGGTACATGTAAAAAGTGCACGTGCACTTTTCATCATGCCAGAGTATTGTGGCTGACCTTGGCAGTGGTGTGGATTTTGTTTTTACAACTCGGAGCATATTCCAAGGAATAATAATTCAGTCATGTTCTTCTGCTTGTGATGTTCTTTAAAGGCAACTATAAATTTATGTATGGAGATAGATGGTTTCTACTAGAACAGGATTTATATGTGATCAATCAATTAACACCTTGGGATGTACATATCTACCAAAGGCACCTGCTGATTCAAGAGAACTTTGAAACCAAGAACTAAGAAGACAAAGAATTGAATGGTTGGTCTTCATCTTCAAAATTTAGGTAAGTCAGTGTATGGTCTATAATATGATTTATACAGAACTGTATTCTAAAACTCCAAAAGTGTACGAGCTTATGAACAATTACAACGGTTTAATGTATGGCTGTGTTTAGCGCAATTTTTTAAGACGCGCAGTTTTCAAATTTGCGCAATTTTTTTAAACTGCGAGCGAGGATTTGTTTTGTTCAAGTGTGTGCGTGCAAACTTAAAATGTGCCATGCGATCAACGAATGATCAACAACCATCTCTAATGCGCAAATTTAAAATTTACGCGCTCAAACTAAGTTTGCGTGTTTAGAAATTGTGCAAGTGCGCGCCTTCAGAAAAATGCGCTAAACAGAGCAATGCTCCAATGTGTCGACGTCTGTGTGACTATGTGATTCGTCAGATTGGCCTCTTGCAACGATAGGCGTATCGTCGTAAACTTCTCCATTGTTTTTCACAAAGAGTTTCGTGCAGGCTGAATGTCCTTTACAGATTTTACTGGAAGAAATTTCCTTTTTGTTTTTGGAAAATGTGCATAAAAATTATTCTCCGTCTGAAGCAAAAACTGCACGGTCGTTTGTATAGATAACGTTACAACTTGCGGCATCATGTAGTCTTTGTACGTGTTTGGCCGGGTACGGCCTGGGTGTACAGTACATGATGTACCGGTACATGCACAAATTTCCTGTTGGAAGCGACTGATGAAGCCACTTTCTATCGATGCCTACATGTTGCACTTTTGTATGCAATGTTCTGATTGGTTAACACGATCCCGAATGCATTTGTTTACATGCATTGTACTAATCACGGATATGCCCTAGCTTACGAGATCGCAATGTCAAGCCTCGTGGCCTTTTTCGGCAAAATCGGACTACCGGTACAAGTACAGTAGTTGGCAGGTCTGCGTACTCCCGCAAACATTCATAAAATGTGACCCACTCTGCAAAAATGAGTCTGATGTATTTAAAAAAAAAAAATTCAATTTTACAGTTGGTCAGAAAAAGCAGAAGATAAGCTTTTATTTGATATATGGCACAACTCTGTAGTATAATGCATCGGTCTTTTACAATTTTGGGAAATTTGCTTTTTCTCAGTTATATTAAAAATGTCTTTGAAAAGAAATGCAGATTTACAATTGTAGTGCTTCACCAGATGCTATGGTAAGATAATGAAAAAAACGATATTAAATTTAATTTAGGGATCAAAACAATCTTTTCAATAGATCAGATCTGAAAATATAGGTGTCGGAGAAACTAAAATGCCTCAAAACAAAAATATTATTTGTTGAAAAAAAAAATCACCTCCGAGACAATAAGGCATAAAAAAAAAAAATGTTATGTTGGCGTAACGGGCCCAAAAAAATAGGGTAGGTAGGTCGGGATTTTTTTTTTTTTTTTTTCTTTTTCTTTTTCCTCCCAGCAATGAAAATGATATGTTTTCTAATTGTTTCAGCCGGTAGTGATACACGATAGCGTGTCCAGGTTCATTATATACACAATCCACACACACAACAATGAGAAACAGTCAGAAATGGTTTCAAACGTATTGATAACTAGATTTATATAGATTTTAATCATTAAATTTCGTCCCTTGAACAAAAAAATATCCAGGGTCGGCCGTATTTTTAGGGTCGGTCGGGTTACGCCAACATAACTTTTTTTTTTGTATGCCTAAACAGCCCCTTTACGTACAAAAATGTATTTTGCAACATCAGACTCACTCTTGCAGAGCGGGTCACAAATACCATTCTTTTCAGAACCCCTTGATGCCGGTATTAATTCCTCACTGCACCGGATTATACACATGACTGTGCATCGGCCTTTGTCCAGCAGCTGCACTGCACAATGGACCCGAGCAGTGTAGTACAGCTGACAACAGCAATCAGAATGGTTTAGTGGGCCGCAGCCATAGCCATCAAGGCATCAAGGGGTTAAAATGTTCATGCCCCTTTGTGTAGATGGGGACTCCTTCAGGAGCCAGACAGGTGGTCATTTGCAAATTGATCTACGGTACTGTACATATACATACAGTGTACCGGTACATGTATCGCCGTACATGTATGTGATCATTATCCAATCGTAGCATCAGGTTTGTTGAAACGCAATATTTACACAAAAGCACGTCAAATTAGGCTACTTTACAAACCTTGTTTGCAACACATTGGCCAAGCCTGTCTTTAATTAGTGTAGTTTGTTCAGTTCATTGGTTCTCCTGACAAGCAAAACTTTCTTTGTCCCAAAAGAGTGATGACCGTACAGGAAAATGCTGTATAAATTAAATTGTGAATTACATTACTACATGTAGTTACTATTTGAATTATATTCTGTTGGCGTTGGCACTGGCAATTACATTGTAGATGCCCGTACTTAACCTTAAAGACAACAATTGAACAATTATAATTATGTAAAGGAATTAGGAGTGAAAAACTACAAAACCGATAGTGTTAAGCCGTGTTCGCATTGGACTTATTTTGGGGAAGGTTTTACTGAGACGATGGTAAAATAAAAAATTGTCAAATGCAACCACTGTTCGCACTTGGACTTTCGACACGGGAAAATTTTACCGAGACCGTGGGAGAAGTAGCCGAGCTGTCATTATAATGACTCATGAGGGCGCTTTGCGTGACCTTTCTGCATTGACCCCGAATGTGATAACGATGCGATTTGCATGCATCAGCGTGCGGCGCCCGCACGTAAACAATGCAAAGAGCGCATGCGCAGTGCCTTGTATAACGTGACCTTGCATTGGAGGGCCTGTGGACGTTTTCCTGGGACGAAGTTACCGAGTCGCGCTGTTCGCACTGGACTCCCTATCGTCTAGGGAAAAGGGACCAGGGACGTTTTCCCGGGCAGCAGTTGGCCGGTAGAAGTACCCACTGGACTCGGGAGAAGTACCTGAGAGGAAAACGTCCTAGGCTGTCCGCACTGGACTTAAAATGGGAGAAGGACCCATCGTCTAGGTACGTTTTATCATTTTAAGTCCAGTGCGAACAGGGCTTTAGTGTCTTCATTGATCCTTGCTATAGTACTGGGGACAAGCAGCATTTTTGTAAGTGGCCGTTTTCCGTGACATTTTTTTGGGAAAAGTGTGGGAGGTCATGGGGGATCGATGTGCAGACATTTCGTACAACGAATCCAACCCGGTTTGCTTGGACCCTAATATCACCAGACCATGTCCAAATGTTGAAAAAGGTGATTTTTGGGTCCCAGTTACTCGGACTAAGGGAGGCCTTACCTTATGCTCTGCTTGCAATAAGTTTTTCAAAATAGTTTCAAGTCGTTCCATTAGTTGCTGATCCGATCTCCTCTGCAACAAAATAGCCGCCAGTACAACCAGTAAATTCACGGTGCCAGCCTTTAGGTATGCCATGATTTCGGTCTACGAAAAAAATGTCAATGGTGAGAGGAGGGCAGCAGCAACAACAAATCGGGAAAATGATGAATCGGCGTTATTTTGCAATTAACCCAAAACCGATGCAATGGTTCTTTTGAGCCGTGTCTTCATTTTGCTAATGAAGAAAATTCTAATTACGAAGTTGGTGATTTAGTTATAGAGCCAAAATGTATTTTCCTTTACATGTAGCCAAATGACTTTTTTTTTATATCAGCCTTGTTGTCTATTCAAGGTCAAAGAGAATCATCTTCTCCGGATAATTTATTCACTTTATATTTAGACATTTCTACTTTAAAGTTTAAATAACAGCGCATGTGGTACATGTACATTTGTATTGTAAACAAAATTATAGAAAAATTTGCAAATCCCACACTGTCAGAATTTTAGAGAATGACTTTTTTTTTTCTCGATATATTTTAGTACAATGCCCTCCTTATTGCATATACCTTACATGTAAATAGGGCTTCAGTAACCCCCAGGATGCTCGGCATTGTTAGGAATTTAATGCTATTTTTACACCCATCCGCCAAATCATTCAAATGGAAAGCTGAAGAGTGGTGGACAGGGTTCTAGCTAGGACCTTTTTAGTGCCGATATCGTTTTTGAAATCTGCGTTTTTGAAATCTGCGATTTTGTTGTGACTCGCATTTTCCTTTAACATAATCGGCGATATTTGTGTTTTAAACTTGTTACAATGTACCAAGTATAGGTCTGAAAGCAGGGAACCGGCAGTCATTGTGTCCAATGCGCCTTTGGCCTTGATGAATGATAAACCTAGCCGGCCATGCATGGTGTGGCAAGGATTTACCAACACAACATGCGCATGTTCCTGAGCTGACTGCGCGTGGCCTGATGACCCGGTTACCGGTGTGGTGTGCAATTGTACTCATTGAACAGACTTGTTTAAGCATATCGCGCATGTGTCTTAGTGTAACCAATACTCGCAGACACTATGTGCTCAGACTGAGTGCCACATCATGACAAAGAAACCGGATTTAGAAGACCAGAATTCGTACAACACCGGCCCCTGCAGTAACATGAATTTTGTCTGGATGTGGGTATTTTGCAGAACACGTTCTTACTCCCGGAACGTTATCTATTATGTGCAGCACATGGCCTAAGTGCTGAGACTGTTTGCTGAAAAAGTTTGATGACCTCGGATGGTTGCTTTATTACCGGTTCGCGCACGTAGGAAAGAACAAATGAAAAAAGACATTGTGTTTGATGGATGAAAGCTTTGGGGGTGTTCGAATGCTGTTTGAGCGTACTTTTGGCAACAATTTCTTCATGCATTAATTTTTTGCCGATTTTATCGCCATATTGGCGATATCGCGGGTGGAAAATATCGACTACGACAAAAAAATATATCGTCAGCCCTACTAAGGGGTCAGGGTTAATGGTCTCTGTTGCAGTGCGACCCAGATTGAGTCTGAGAAAGTTAATAATAGTAGTTCATGGGCCAAATGTGCGTCTTTTTCTGAGAAGTTCCTGGATGTCACATTTTGTGTATCATCATCATGTAATAACAAGAATAAGAACAATGCCAGGCTCTAGTAATGTAGCCTCGTCTGTGATGTGGCAAAAAAATTTAAAAAGCTAAAAGCTTGCTGTACTGAGAATGAGATTCGAAAAACAAAAATGAAAACATTGATCCAGATCGCTGGCATATTTCCACCGTGAGTCATCTATCCCACCTGCAGCGGATTCAGTCCAGAGAAATCCACCAATAATTCCCATAATTGATTCAATTTGTTGATATCAACCAGGAATTTGGGCTTCCTTGATACTCCGAATACAAACTGTACATGTACATTTTGTACATGTACATGTACGTGTACGTACTGTACGCACATGTAACAGGTAAATGTTGAAAATGATGTGTAGGCAGTGACAAACTTTTCCTAGGTGTTTGAGTTTAAAAATATAAAGTATCTTACGTGTATGAAAGTTGTGTACACACATGTACCCGGTAGATGAGATGGTAAAGCATACATTTACATACAATTATACATGTAGTAAATAAGAGGTTGACCCCTTTTTTACCCTGACAAAAAATGGGATCTTCCACAAAATGGTATGTTCCATGTCACCTGTGTCATACCTTCACATGAGACCAAGATTGCGGAACCTTTAATTTGATGGTTTTGAGAGTTTCATGGTGCTGGGGTTGGGGTGGGGGCTTTTGGCAGGTTTTTTCGTCCATTTGTATCACTAATATAAGGTTTTTGTCAATTTCATTTTAGTCATAGTTGGGTGCCGGAATTGAATACCGGTACACGTATCTTATTCACTCTATGGCCTACTGTACATGTACTTTCAATTTGTGATTTTTCTTCAAACACAAGTGCTTCTAAAAAAGTGAATATGGCATTGTTTTTGCTGTATTACTTCTCATTTTTGCATTTTCTGAAAATTGTTTACACACTGTACCAGTAGTCGGATTTGCAATATTGCATTTAATTGCTAGATTAGTGTCCCATTGAAAAAAAACAAAGCCAAACAAAATCAAACAATATCTGTCATGTTCGTACACTTGTTAACATATTACATGTACATTGAATTATGTACTTTGTACATGTACAAATGTACAATGTATTAAGATCACTTCACTGATTGTCGAAAATTTGGTTTGGCTGATATATACACGGTACACTAAAGTCTACATTCCAATCTTACATGACCTACGGTACATTTGTACGAACATTGTACATCAAACTGTCCAGCAATGGACCGATCCGGCCTGTCAATCACTACGCGCGCATTGACCAATAAGATTACGAGTTTTGTTCAGGCAACTTAGCAACGGTTGCTACAGGCGTGGTCCGCCATTAGCTCGGTCAAACTATCACATGTGGTTACAAACGTGTACACAAACAAATGGCTTCGGTACGAAAAAGCACCGTATTTGTCAATCAAAATACGGCTGTATGGAGTTTTAAAAATTGTCAAAAATATGCATGAAATGGTCATAAAATATGTAAATAACACGCTGGTACTCGGATTACGACATCATTTTTCCCCGTTAAATTCCAAAACAAATCTCGAAAATGAGAATTACCGTTGAACTCGATCGTGTGACGTGAACGGCGGGAATGTCAAGAAGATAAACAAGCCACAAGGTCAAGGACAGTGCAGTCTAAGGTAGGATAGGGGGCCTAAAGTATGTAGAGTTAATAGTAATGCTCTACATGTATAGCAGTCTATTAATTAGGCTATGGTTTAATCCTGTTGTGACAAAATACGCGATTTATTCCAGTACCGGTAGTGACTTACCAAGCAACACTTACATGTACACCGTCCATATAAATTGACATGCATGCATGCTTCATTTCCTCCAACTGCAACTTAACCATCCTACATGTACTGTTCATACCGTTCCTTAAAATAATGGTCATCCTTTTAGTTCGCCCGCTAGCTTACTGATAGTAATTTTGTCCCCGCCTAAAGTTTAAATCAATATTTTCGTTGTACGTGTTCTACGCCTAGCCTACACGTACATTACCACGCGTGTGCAACTTGACCGAGGTAATGGCGTCGCCATGCCGTTGCTAAGGTGGGCGGGGCTTATGGTCAAATCCGGATCGGTCCATTCATTGAATCTAGCAAAAATGCTTGTGGGCACCATCAGGTTCATATAGAAAAAACAATCGTACAGCAATAGCAGGGCCTAAACATTGTTCCCCTCTTTATGTAAATAAGTGGTTGACATTTTAATGGTTTAACTAACTTTGAAATATTTGTAAGTTAAATGCACAATGAACCAAGTTGTATTGCTAAGTGGTTTTGCTGTGGATTCTACCTGCTGAGTAGGGCCTCAGAAAACCTCCCTTCAAAGAAAAAACCCAGCATGAGCACTGGTCTCTTTCCTAAAATAACAGCATTATAAATGGCATACCGTACCTACCCCTAACCAGTAAAACCACAAGAACACAGCCATCATTGTTTGTAAATTAATTACTTTTGTATGCTTTCTGCGATCACAATTTTGGTTTAGCAACCCTCCGTGTCCATTAATCAAAATTTTATGGTTTCCTATTTTTAGTAGAATACAGAAGTACATACACAATCATGCAAGCAATTATAATAGACTTTAATAGCGAGACGTGCATGTATACGTACTGTACATTCAGGACATTTTAAAGTTTGAATCAATATTAAAGGTATATGTGTAGGATTCACAATTTGCAGATATCGAAACATTTTACTACCGAATTATTAAGAAATATTTTAATTCATTTGAAATTAAATAATGATTGTAGGTATCCAGCAAAATAATTGCGCTAAATATCCTATAATGGTTCTGAACAATAAATTTGTTATTAAAAACAAATACGATTGCCGGACAGCGATCATAAAAAAACAAAAACAAGAACATAAAATGCCCGATGCCAGTTAACCAGTTTGCGCCTGATGACGTATATAAACGCAAACATTTTCCAAAATTCAAAACGGATGACGCATAAACACGCCAAGTTCAAGTTCGGAAATGTATGTCACCAGCAAGCAAGGCCGGAAATGTGTGGGTGTGCTTCCCGGCACTATCAGCCTGAACCTGCTTCGGATCCCGCCCTTCAGCTCGGCGATGTTAAAATAATAATAATCCTGGCGCGAACTGGTTAAAAACGAACGCCGTTTTTCTTGCTTTCCTCGGCACCTACCGGTATGATAGCAAAACAGGTAAGTTAAAGGTAGGATACACCATTGGTAAATTTTGCTTGAATTATCATAAATGGGTAGATTTGGGGGGTTGTATTTTATAGTAAATACCAATTAACTGAGCTGTCCGAAGTTTTACATTCATTGATACCGAGAAAAGCACGAAAAACAGCGTTTGTTTTCAACAGGCGTCGAGCAGTTATTGTTTTTTCGCGATCGCCGTCCAGCGATCGCGAATTTTTCTTAATAAAATTCTATTTTTCAGAATAATTACAGGATATCTAGCGCAATCATTTTGCTGGATGCCTAGAATCATTATTTACTTTCAATTGAGTAATATATTTCTTTATAATTCGATAGTAAATATTTTTGATATCTGCAAATGGTGTATCCTACCTTTAAACAATATTTACTACAAAATACAACCCCCCAAATCCACCCATTCATGATAATTCTAGCAATTGCCAATGGTGTATCCTACCTTTAATCAACCAAATTTAAAGGGTCTTAATTTTTGTTAATACTGTCATTTGTTTTTGTCTTTCGCAAAAGATAGATTGTTTTCTATAGTACAAAATGTACCGGCACACCAACACTTTGCAAACATGCTTTTGCCTCTAGAGATGACTACAAATGCATTAAAACGTACCGTACGTGCACTACACGCCTGACAATACAATTTTGAATTTTTATTTTATGTCGAATAATAACGAGTAAACTTTGCCTCGTAAACCAATTTCAATTTAGAGAATAAATCAGAACTGATATTTTTTAGATAAGTAATTGTTGGAACAGTTCTGTATTGTGTCAATGTACCGGTACAGTAGGCCGACTGTAATTTGTTAAGCATAGTACAGCCGTAGCAAGTTTCTTTTGTGAGTACACATATCAAGTTTACAATTGTCGAAATTGATGGAATTCCAGAGCCATTGTTCCCGAATTTGTTGTAGAGGTCACATGCATAATGGCAATTGCTGGCAACTTTATAACAAAAGTGCACCGTGCACTCTGCAAATTGTATAGAGGTGTGTGGATACTGCATTATTTTGTAAACAGTGGCTCAAGCAAGTGGCTACAGTAAGGCTCAGTTTGGCCTTGCCTTTGCCTCAGTATACAAATGTACATTGTGTACATTCTTCTACAGTACAAGTACCGTAGCATTGTGGGTTCAGTGGGTCATTGCAACAGTTTCAATGTACACTTTTATTTTGCATATTGGTGTGCATTTACGGGTGAAGCAGAAATCGGGTACCCAATTGAAGTAAAGCATGGCAATCGTGAAAAAAATGCAACCTAAAAATTCAAATTTTGGAAGTTGTCTGAAGGGATTTATAGGCTTCCTACAATGTACATTACAGTGTAAAAGAAAGTGACCAGGGATACATGTATATACCCCCGGTATATTTTTCCATAAAAAAAGAAGAAATTAACCATAACAGTCCTCAATCCTTCGAAATCATTATGATTTTGTACACACCCTAGGAAGTTAGGGTTCCACCAGTACATACAGTACATGTACACACAGTCGTGAACCACATAACGACCGAGGATCGATATTGTGTTTTCCTTTCTTCCTTTACTTAACCCAATCCCCATTGCTTAGCGCTTGCACCGTCGATCGAGGACAGAATTCGGACAAGCAAACTGTCGATCGAGGATCCTTTGTTCCCTTTGTTCTCTTTTGTGTTTCGATCCTCGATCGTAATGCAAGACAAGAACACTGTAGTACAGTTGATAGAGCATGTTCTTCTCAACATCTTTAAAAAATGTCTTTGAAGTTGGTCCTTGCTGTCAAGAGCTGTGCTTGTTTTACTAAAAGACCACTTTTCAGTAGCTTGTCCATGGGATGCTAAACGTACGGTACTTTGCTCAGCATTCTGATTTCAAAAACAGGCTTGGTTTATTCCTGATAAAAATCACAAAATATATGACATTAAAATACTATTTCAGTCTTCACTCAAACTTGGGGCATTTTTAGGATTGACATTGATTGATTTTGTTTGCCTACCATTCAACTACTGGTGTTTGAATCTACTGGTTTAAATACACAAATCCACCAGTATAGGCCTACGGTATGCTCGGCTGAATAGCTTCAAAGCATCTCATCATTCCATGGACAGCTACAATATACGGTACGTGTATTGAAATGGGGTCTTTTGGTAAAACAGGCACAACTCTTTATAGCAAGGACCAATTTCTGGATTTAAAAAAATTCCAGATGTTTGGTAGAACGTGCAGGAATACGATACATGACACATTTCAGTATGAAAAATGACCCTCAATATTAAACTTGAAGCATTACAGACGTTAACATTGTAATGTAAATAGGTTATTGTTAAGGTTTGTAACCTAGGGAACCTACATGTATGTATGGTACTGTAGATTTAAAGTACCTCATGGGGAAGCATTATTGCAAGTATTTATTTTATAAGATTAAAGGTAGGATTCGCCATTATCATGAATGGGTGTATTTGTGGGTTGTAACCTAAGGAACCTATGTATGGTAGATGTAAAGTACTTCATGGGGAAGCTTATTGCAAGTATTTATTGTTTAAGATCAAAGGTATGATTCACCATTGGTAATTATTTGAATTATCATGAATGGGTGTACTGTATTTGGGGGTTGTATTTTATATTAAATATCGTTTAACTGATCTGTCCGAAGTTTTACAATCATAGATGCTGAGAAAAGCAAGAAAAACGGGGTTCGATTTCAACCGGCGTCAGGCAGTGGTTAGCGATCGCGAATGTTTTTTTTAAATAAAATAAAACATTTCAGAACAATTACAGGATAGATACATGTAGCGCAATCATTTCGCTGGCCTACCGGTACAATCATTATTTATTTTAAATTTACTTTCTTAAAAATATATATCTGCAAAAAAAATATAAAAAAAATAATATTTTTAAGAGCACATCTTTAACAATAAATACAGCCTCAAACTAAAAGAAACTGCAATGGTAAATTTGTAGATAACGGTATTGCTTTTTAAGGCAAATGGGTCTACGTGTTTGTAACTTAGCATATTTTGGCTGCACCTACAATTTCTATTTTTATTTTTCCCCGCAATCTCGCCCCAACATTGGTTCCTACTAAACATTGTAAATATTTGAGCTGTTAGGTACGTTTGTGGTGTATCAAAATCAATCGATTAAAAGATGCAATTGGCACTTGACCCACTTGTCCACATAGTATGATAGATATTGCTGCGTAATTGAGCTTTAATCTACTTCAAACACAATCACAGTACAAGGGCCTGGAATAATTGATGTTTAAAGGTAGGATACACCATTTGCAGATATCGACAATATTTACTACCAAATTATTAAGAAATATCTTACTCATTTCAAATGTATATTTTTTTTGCTGGATGGCTTGAAACAGGAACGGGCATTATGAGATTTTGCCTTTAAAGTGAACCCTCCAGTATCAGGATGTGATGTCAACAAAAGATTTCCAATATCATATCCAAATGCTCCAAGTTCACATCTTTTTTTCAATTCACATTCCTGGGTTAAAGGTACAACATGTATGTACCGGTAGGATACACCATTTGCAGATATCAACAAAAATACTGCTGAATTATTAAGAAATATCTTACTTATTTGAAAGTAAATAATAATTCTAGGCATCCAGCAAAATGATTGCGCTAGATATCCTGTAATTATTCCAAAAAATGAAATTGTATTTTAAACAAAAATCCGCGACCGCCGTCCGGCAAACAAACAATCAATAACATTTAGAATACAGTAACTGCCCGACGCCGGTTGAAAACAAACGCTGTTTTTCGTGCTTTTCTCTGCATCCATGATTGTAAAACCTCGGACAGGTCAGTTAAACGATAGTTACTATAAAATACAACACCCCAAATCCACCCATTCATGATAATTCAAGCAATTACCAATGGTGTATCCTACATTGTACCTTTAAAAGTGCAATGGGAAATAAAGAAATCAAACAAAAAATGGGAAGTCCTTGGAGTTTGAATATCACCAACCTTCACCCTGGGCTGGAATGTTGATTTGTTGTTGGTATGTTGATGGAGTGATTTAATCACTAGCCATTTTTTTTTCCTGTCACAAGCTTTAGTATAAATATAGTTTGTAAACAGTTGCAGAGAATCATTTCTAGTCTGAACTTCTGAAGGACACAGGATTGGTGCTGAAGTGTATTTGGTGGTAAACCACAGCGCTTCATTCTCTCATCCAAGCCACTTGAAGCAACCTCATTATTTTTGGAAGGTGTTTTCTGACCACTGGGTTTGTATTCAATCTGTGAGAACCACACCCACACTGCCACCACCACCACCATTCCACAAGTGTCATATCAGTTTGAATTTACATCTTGGCATTCTTGAAGAAAGTCTGGCATTGAACTCCCATCAGGACAATGGACAGTGGGGGGTTATTATTTGCCCTAGAGGAAGTTTTGGTCCACTTTGGGCGAGTGACATGAGGAATTTGAAGAGTCAACCGAAATGTACAGTGTACATGTACCGTACATTTCCTTAGTTGAAGATCAAAAAGAGTATACAAGCCAAATTACAAAATGTAGATATGTTAACGGTATGTGTAGGACACAACGTTTGCAGATAGCGAACATTTTTACTACTGAATTATTAAGAAATATCTTGCTTATTTGAAAACCAGAACAATAAGAACAACTGCCTGACGCCGGTTGAAAACAAATGCCCAAATCTACCCATTCCTGATAATTTAGGCAATTACCAATGGTGTATCCTACCTTTATGCAATGTGAAATCAAGTCGCTCCTGAGTCGCTCTAACAACTCCAGCAGTCGATCGTTCGCCGTCTGGCGCGCCTTGTCGCCCTTATTACTTTCAGACGTCGGACTCAATTCACTCATTTGCTTCGGCGCGACTGTGGAACGTCTGTCTGAACCCAGCGTGATTTGGCTTGTATCCCTCTTTGGTCTTCAACTGGAAACACTCATTACATGTGAGTAGCCCTTTGACATGATCGTTTCAATGGAAGAGTACGGTGCATGCGGAGACCACCGTGAGGGACATTTGAATGCATTCATTGCCGATGACGGCAGACTCTCTAGCGAAGACACTGCATGGCAAGGATAAATGATGTTGTATGGTAGGCTATACTGTACGCCCATGAAACAAACACTCGCGGTGTATCCCATCCAGTGCATGGGCTCCAAAAAGTGGTTGAAAGGTGCACAGAGTCGATACATGTTGTTCTACAAACTTGCCCTGACATGGAAAATTGGCATTCTCTTTCGCGCCGTGTACAATATGGAAACTGCCTTCACTTTTGCGTTCACTTTTGTCGTTTCAAAACATGCCCAAAATGTATTGTAATTTATTTGTAGATTTTTTTTATATTTCTTGTTGCTGTTACAGAATCTCTCAGATAAGTAGCATGAATCCCTTTCATTCATGACGGACAACCAAGAGACTGCGACCGGATGTGACGATGAAGAAAATTAAAGTGGGCTGCAGCGCTGGAGACATCAACTACGTGTAAAGTTTGGCCGCTTTTTACCAGCCCTCGTTCCTCCGTGGAAACGTGAAATTTAAAACATTCCGTGGGCATGCCCAGCAAAACGGGCAGTGGGACGACCGTATCGTCCAATCCCGGACGGAAATACGTCAACATCGTCCTCTTGAACAAGGAAGAAGTACCTTTAGTTGTTGAGGTGAGAACTTTTAATTTTTTCTGCTCTACATTGTACACGTGTACACGTGTACACGTACGTACAGTGTACATGGACGATAATATGTCTTTTAATGAGCATCTACAGTACATGTGTACATGTACATATGCCCAATCTTCATTACCTACATTTTGCTAGTCTGTACCCGTGTAAAAGAAATAATGGACTTTCTGTTTACCAATTTACAAACTTTTAAAGCCCTGTTCGCACTGGACTTTATTTTATAAAACTTACCGAGACGATGGGTACTTTTCACATTTTAAGTCCAGTGCGTACAGCCTAGGACGTTTTCCTCTCGGTTACTTTTCCCGAGTCCAGTGGTTACTTTTACCGGCCAACTGCTGCCCGGGAAAACTTCCCAGGTAACTTTTCTCTAGACGATAAGTCCAGTGCGAACAGCGCGAGTCGGTAAAAGCGTCTCAGGAAAACGTACATCCTGCCCCCTACTGCGATTTCATGCTACACAAGACACCGCGCATGTGCTCTTTGCATTGTTTATGTGTGCGCGCTGATGCATGCACATCGCATTGTGATCACATTCGCCTTCATGAGTCATTATAATGACAGCTTGGCTACTTCTCCTGCAGTCTCTGTAAAAAATTTCCCGTGTCGAAAGTCCAAGTGCAAACAGTGGTAACATTTGACCATTTTATATTTTACCATCGTCTCAGTAAAACCTTCCCCCCAAAAAAGTCCAGTGCGAACACGGCTTAAGGCTTGCCTGAATCCTCCAATTTCAATATGAATTTGCACACACCCTTGGAAGTTATAAGTTAAAAACTGATCTACGACAAGCATGAATTTGTGCCGGAGCCGCATCGATCATCGTGTATTGGTCTAGTTGAAATGCACAATAATACTGCAGAAAATTATCTGTAGCATGTTCATTTCGTATTGTTCAAAAGACACTGCTTGTTTGAAACCAAAACAACAGCGTTGCGCAGCTTTGGTTACGCGACATTGTTGTGTGGCTTTGGTTGTCATTTTGGTTTTCCTTTTTTCAGTGCTTATTGAGAAGTTCCTGGGGCCAATTTCATAGAGCTTTTAAGCACAAAAATGTGCTTAGCACACAAAAGTCTTGCTCATTAAAAACAGGTTACCAGCCGAAATTCTACAGGTTTTTCATGCTAAGCCAAAACCAGCTAATTATCCATCGAAAACAATAAAGATCACGTGAAAATTTGTTCTGTAACCTTGTTTTTGCCAAGGACAAATTTTCATGCTAAGCAAATTGTTGTGCTTAGCAGCTCTATGAAATTGGCCCCTGGATGTAGAATTTGGCACAAGAAGAATGAAGAAAAACAACTAACAACAATGGCTGAGTGCTGAGCTGCCGTCTGCGACTCGGCTAATAATTATGAATTAGTTTATGCATGACTAAAACAAAATTGTTGCCTGTGTGCTGTGTCTAAACATGAAATTTGTATTCCTCCATGGTCTAAATATTAAGGAGGATAGATCCAGGACCCTGGATAAATACACAAATGTAGATAGCCTGGTTATCAGAAGTATGTAGAGAGCCTGACATGAGTATTGGCAAATTGATACTGAGTTTAGAAATGGAGAGGGCACCAAACACTTCCCTGGTTCATCAACCGATTTCACCAGGGTAACTGGAGGGTACTTGAAAATCCCTGGTTGGGTAGACATTCCAATGTTATCAGTCTGCAAACGTGCTGGAATGCAGGAGTACCACATAATAGACTGGGTTGGAAATGAATTGTATGGCATCCAGGGTTGTGGGGGGGGGGGGGGGGAGGAGAAAAACAAACTGCAAAGTTTGTCAGCAAGCAAGGTCCATAGTACATGTTTTGATAGCGGAAATTATTGATGGAAGTTTTTTATGGTTTGTTTATTTACATTTCGATAGATAGGTGTAAGGGGATTATTTCCTGGTGTTAATAGGATTTCCCCATCTATTTGTTTACATGTTTCTTCTCCTTATAAACTCACAAAAGAGATCTGTCACACGCTGCTGCAACAAATGTGGGAATGGGGGTGGAAACCTACTCTCTGCAATTCAAAAGTGTTAAAACTCCATTTAACCTGAATCTTGCAAAATCCTCCAATATTTATTACTGGTGATAACCACTGACTGATGAATCCTGCACAATCCTGCAGTGGGTTTACCATTGAGCTCCATGTATAAAGCAACAAAACATGGAACAAACAGCTGCTAAGTGCCCTATTACAACAAGGGTCTGCACACATGACCCTTGGTATGCAAACGTTTCCCATCCTTGACACATAACTTACATGTACACCATGACTAAAGCTCTATTGAGAATGTGCATAGAGCATGAGCAGTGTGAAAAAAACAAAGTAACAAATAACCTCAATCCTGCAAAATCATCCCGCATTTAGTTTGGGCCTTGACCTGGATCCTGCATTATCTTCCAGTGGCAAAATCCCAAACACCCTCAATCCTGCAAACTCCTCAATGCATCAACTGTGAATCCTGTGAAATTCTGCACCTTGCAAGGAGTATTTAGGGATGGTTAGAGTTAAAAGTACATTACATTTGATTTAACTATTTTATGTACCAACATCCATATTTGTGTGTGAAATATTTTAGAAGGTTTTAAATCATATAATTTTTTTTTTTACCAATTATGAAAATTAAAATAAAAAGGTATTAAAGTAAAAAAAGTATTATTCGGACCATGTTTGGACGTTTATGTAACATTGACACCTTGTCAATGTTACGTCTATATTGCACAATTGTTTTTCAAATTTCACTACAATTACACAAAAAAGGAAAACCCCAACAATGGGAAAATCCCACAAATTGTAAAATAAAAAAATTAAAATGATCCAGAACAATACAACTTGATGTACATGGTTGTGTCAGTGTGAACATCATTAATTCACCCCATTTCATTATATTCTTTCATCATTCCAGGCCAAAACTAAAGTTCAGGATATCTTTGAGCAAGTTTGTCTACTTGTTGGCGTCAAGGAAACTCAGTTCTTTTGGCTGTCTGTCATCCGAGGTGAGTAGTGACTGGGACTTTGGGTCGATGGCCGGTTCACACTTCACGCAAAAGCGAATGTGTTGCGAATTTGACGTCATGAAGCATTCGCTGTTAAAATTTGACGGAGTTGAAATGTTTGTAGAGCACCGGTCCAGTATTCTGGAGGTCACAGGTTTGAGTCTCGCCTTGCCAATTTCTTTGTTCACTTTAAAGTTTGGAGTTGAAATGTGTTCAACTTTTGCAAGTTTGAAGCGCAAAAACTCCCTGTGGCGTCACAAATTTGCATTCGTGTTTGCTAGTATGTACAAGCCTCCACCTAGTTGTGGGGACAGGCTCTTTTGTTTGGAAAAAACAGACCTAGTAGTGGGGACATTTTTGAGTCCCCATAGCGCGTTGGGTCTTCAGTAAAGGGGTTTAGAGGTAAAATTGGGTTAGGGTATAATGAAAGAAAATGTACATGTACATGTAGAAGAAGACAAATTAGGGTGATGTTGAAAATTTTAGAATTTTAGACTGTTCTGAATTTGAGTCTAGAGAGATTTCCCTTTATAGCACACAAACCCTATGGATTGTATCCATTATAACGCAATGCACCAAAAGATTTGATGAACCAGCTTTTAGACTGTAGAATCACTGATCACTAAACTGTTTTTTTGGTTTTTTTGCACTGTGAAGAAGAACCACATACTGATGTTAACCCTAACAATCCTTAATCCTCCAATTTCAATATGATTTTCCACACCCTACAGGGAGTTAGGGTTCACATAATTCACCTTTTGAAATGGAACTTAGCTTTTTGGAAAAACCTGACTGTGTCTGTTCTGAAAAGAGATACGAAACTTTAGAAATGAAATAATCTCTGTAAACATTTCGGGATGTACATTGTACATCTTTTTTAGGGTAGTTTTAAAATATGTGTTAAAAATGTTGTCATTTTCAGTGGAAATTAAATGTACTACGGTACATAAACATAAATCTGTTTTACTTTTGACACATACACATGTAGTTTTGCAGATCTTTGTGTACAATTTGATTATTGTTTTGTCATTTTCAAAGTCTATTTTTTTGCCAAATATTCTCTGTACATCACTCTCAAGCTCAGACTCTCTTTTTGCAACAGATGGGGAGCACGAGTTTCTAGACCAGAAGAGCAAGATATCCAAGTACGCTCCAAAAGGATGGAAAACTGAATCGCCAAAGGTAATTATAAACATGGCTTCATATTAAATTTTGTTTGCAGTGAACAACACAAAATGCTGCCAGTTGTCCATTGACACATGGAAAACAAAGTAAATTTGTGCATTTAATTTAGTGAGGAGTATTTAGTTGCGAGTTGTTCAGTTTGTCTCTTCGACAGACGGGGGTTTGCTAAAACCGCATTAATTTGTACACATGGTACATGTACATGTATGTATGGTACATGCTTTTATGTACATACATTCAAATTTTTGTATCACTGTGGAGACATAGGCTTTGTTCTCGTGTACAAAATAGTTAGAAAGTCGAGCACGTTTTTCAAAATGCTCCCCTTTTAACCATAATTGTTTTCCTGGGTTGAAATTTCGACCCAATATACCCTATATTATACCCTAACCCAAACACTAACCCTAACCCACATCCTAATCCTAGTTTTTGAGTAATTTAAGTAAAATCCAAAAAATCTAATTCCTGAAATTCCCAGTGGAGACCTATTCATCTATAGAAATTACCCTTTGGAGACCTTTTTCACTCCCATTGTCCCCATTGTGTTCACGTCTCCAGAGGGTACCGTATTTTGCACCAGTATGTATGGTACATGTACATGTACATGTATTATGTATGGTACGTAATGTATGATGTAAGTTGATGTGGCTTGGACGGTATTTCGGTATTACCGGATAGTCACGGTTTTTTTTTATTACCGACTAGTCGGTACTAATGATCTACAAAAACCGAAATACCGGTGATCTCGGTATGGAATTGCAATACCGCGATATTGTTCAGAACCTCGCAAAAGTCTTTCAAACAGAAAGAGAAACACCCGATCCACATGTTTCATTCCATTCAGTGTCATGTCTGCATTCAATCAAGTGGAAAGATAAGACGTTATTGTCAATCTCCACTTGATAACCCGATACTTCAGCAGCAGCCGTCCTTCCAGAAAGGCCTTTGAAGTTTGCTTATTACGCCGCCGTGTTTGCGGTTTTCTTTGTGTGTAGTGTCTGGACGAAAGTTCAAACAACTTTTTAAATGCGGCCCAAAAGCTGCTCCCAGTCCCACACCCACTTCACTTTCTCGAATCAAACATGGCAGACCTCGCTTCGTGGTTAATATCACTACTAAAAATCACTTTTTATAATTGCACGTCATCTATTGCTTGTTCCCAACTTCTCAGGCGAAACGAAAACAAATAGCGTATTGGGTCACTACACGTGTTTGTACAATGTACAGTCGTACGCGTGTACATAGTATGTCGGTACAATAAGAGCGCATACTCCACACACAGCATGCACAAGGTAATACACGTGCTTTTCTCCCACGCACGACTTGCACGCCGCGAGCTAATGTCATTTTAAACAAATCTGATTGGCCGTCTAAAACAACGACCAGAACATTTTTCATTCACAAATAAGGTTTCGTCACACCGATTACTCCAGTACGGCCTCCTATTGGCGCCTGCTCTGATTGTATCGTCGTACGCCCGCCCTGCAAACAGGGCGATATTATAATACATGTACCAGTACATGTACATCGCCGCTGCATATGCTGCGAACGCACACGCAGTAGGAATCGCTGGTGGCCGGCATGAATCACTGCCATTGATGCAGGATACCAACTGATAGCTAGCATGATCGTGGGAAGCAAGTTCGCAGTGTGCCGGTGCAGTGCATGGGCATTACGACTGGGCATCGGTCGCTAACAATCGGCATTTCTTTGATAGACATATCAATGACTTTACAAACTCAAACAATGATTCCACAAAAAGTAAGCTTTTAATTTTCAATAATCCATCACAGTGATACATTTTTACAAATATAAAGACTGATAATGAATCTTAGGTGTTGAAGAATTTGCCATGAAGATGCAATTACGTGGTTTGCCGGTTCGACGTAGCATGCAGTGATCGCTGTAATTTGTTTGGGTTGATAATAATGACGTAATACCCACTTAACATAACACCTCGGTATTACCGAATACCGCGGTTTTTTTTGTCACGGTATCCCGGTATAGTAAAAGGCAATACCGTCCAAGCCTAGTACATGTACCAGTGTATGTATGGTACCAGAAACCATAACATTTAAATCTCCAAACTGTTAAAGATTAAAAGTGAGTGAAGGTCCGCACATTACATGTATACTAAACACATCGGTGCAGCAAGATGCAAGTGTGTAGGCCAACATGTAAAATAAAGTCTACAGCTTTTGCAGAGTCGGCCTAAATTGCAAACATAAATCTGTCTCAATTAAAAAAATTCCCCGCAAATAATTGGCATTCAGAACCCTTTATTTGTCATTGCCTGAAAAGTTAGGTAATGCATACCGGTACGTGTACATTTAGTTTCGGGTACTCGAACCACAATCGGTTCCTAATATTAGTAGTACGTTGGTTCCGATGCACTGCCCTACCAGGTACCACTCACTAACCTCAACTACATTTGTATTAACATGCCGTGGTGTTTATTTCTACCACTCCCCCTACACATTCACTGTTCATTCACCGGCATTCCTGTCTTTCTTTCTTCTCCCTCCTTACCACCCCCTCATGCCTGCGGACTTGTCACTGAAGAGAGTGTGGTGTGTGCCAGGGAAAAGGCCCCGAGTATATTCCCACACAAAACCTGCCTGTGACTAGCCGGTGTTTGTTTTCAGTCCTGGGAATCGGATTCCTCAAAGGAAAAGTCAGGATTTGGTGCAAATTTTGTTAGCACTGTGCCGCGCCAGTGGGCTGTAGGCACTCCTGATTTTGAAAAGAGGGGCATGGCTGAGAGGGTAGTCACTTGTTTGGTCTACTGGTACACGACACGAGGGGTGATTGATAAGTTTGTTTCCTAAGGTACCGGTAGAAGCAGTCAGTTTAAGAAAATCAAAGACATTTATTTGTTCAACATTAGTCTAGCGGTTATGGAGCATCTGGTACAGATCCCTTCTGTTTAGAAGCTGTGTAGACCCCCTGGAAGTAGTCCACAGCATCATTGACGCCTAAATCTGTGGCAAAATGATTACCAACGAGCTCTTTCTACTTAAAATAATAGTTAGTAGTTAGAGGGTGCCTATCAGGAGAATAGGGTGGATGTTCGACCATGGATGGCAGCCATGACCACTGTGGACATGTCGGCTGGAGCATTGTCTTCCGTAGCTGTTTCAGGAGAACAGCGAGAACAGCGTAGTAGGCCCTGGTGATAGTGTGACACTTTTCACACTTTCAAGTTGGACTTGTTGGACTGCATGCAAATTCACTGAAAACTGTATACAGTAGCTCATCTTCTTCAGCCACTAACTTATCAATAACTCCCCGTAAAGGGTTGTTTGGCTTAATCACTCTCCTTTAATTTATTCTTTCACATGTATTTTTTGTTTAAAAACCAAATTCATTTTGTAAGACTAGAACACTGCCATTTTGTACACTGTAGGACCTCTTCAGGATGATTTGAATACTGGGCCCAAGACAAAAACCAAAATTTTCAAATGAAATTGTGTGCATTGCCAAATATAATCAAGCCAATACCACTACACTGTAGATGACCACAGGCAATTTTCAGCACATTTGTGACCCACTGCACAAAAATGGGTACTACCGGTATGTTGCAAAAAAGTGAAATTGAGTTATACACGACTGGGAAGCCCACAATGTAATTCATTTGGTGTATATAATAGAGCTCAATATAGCCCCTTCCATTCTAGAGATATGACATGTTTGCATATTCATTACTTTCTTAAAGTTTAAATTACACCACTGAGAAAACAGGCTTTGAAATAGCTTTGAAAGTATAAATGTTTAGTTTTTTTTCTTCAATTTATTCATCAAAATCAACATTACTGTGAATGAAACCTGAAACTGTAGGTATTAAAGATGTCATTCATGAAAACAAAAATGAAAATCTCTTTTTGATGAAATGTTCACCCTCTTACGTTAAGCGAGCCATTACATGTACATGATAATGCACAGCGCGACTTAATACCCTTTTTTTGTGGAGCTGGTCACATTTAGGAGGGTTGACAAGGAGGGTTATTCTCCAGAGTTAGAACCAAGCCCACAGAATCAGGATCGTACATAAACTGCCAAGACTCTTGAGATTTTCCCAGGTGTTCTCTTATGATCCCACTGCTGACCCCAGCATTCCTGCCTCACAGGTGGCATTATTGGTGGCCTGGGTCTCCAACACTATACACACATCTAGAAATCTGTTCAGGTATTTGAATATTTCTAGGTGCACTGTGGTGATTCCGGAAATTGATTGATTGCTAGGTATGCCCAAGCAGCCCGGGTTTTTGGGGGTTGAGGATGGGGGAGGGGAATGTTAAAGGTAGGATACATCATTTGCAGATCAAAAATATTTACTACCGAATTATTAAGAAATATCTTACTCATTTGAAAGTAAATAATGATTCTCTAGGCATCCAGCAAAATTATTGCGCTAGATATCCTGTAATTATTCCAAAAAATTTAATTTTATGAAGAAAAATTTGCGATCGCTGGACGGCGATTGCAAAAAAACAAAGATAACATAAAAATAACTGCTCGACGCTGGTTGAAAAAAAACCTGCTTTTTTTCGTGCTTTTCTCGGCATCCATAATTGTAAAACTTCGGACAGGTCAGTTAAAAGATTTACTATAAAATACAACACCCAAATCTGCCCATTCATCATAATTCAAGCAATTACCAATGGTGTATCCTACTGTACCTTTAATGATTCCTCTTCCATGCCATACCCCAAACCCCTTGGTTGTTTCTGATGTTGTTCTGAATTGATTTACTTTGGGATGTACATGGATGCAACTTAACATGTAGGCCCAGCATTGAACAAAGGAGAATGGTTCATCTTGTGTTTTCATCTCAAACCTGTGAGAGTACAATCATTTGTTTTCTCTAAACTAAACTTGAGTGGAGTGCTGTGCCGTGCCGTGGGTGCCTTAAGCCCTGTTCGCACTGGACTTATTATGATAATACATACCAAGACGATGGGTACTTTTCCCAATTTAAGTCCAGTGCGGACAGCCTAGGACGTCTTCCTCTCAGTTACTTCTCCCGAGTCCAGTGGTTACTTCTACCGGCCAACTGTTGCCCGGGAAAACTTCCCTGGTCACTTTTCCCTAGACGATAAGTCCAGTGCGAACAGCGCGTGTCGGTAAAAGCGGCCCAGGAAAACGTTCATCCGGCCCCCCTAGTGCGAGGTCATGCTACACAAGACACCGCGCATGCGCTCTTTGCATTGTTTACGTGCGGGCACATTGATGCATGCAAATTGCATAGTGATCACATTTGCATGTGGTTCTGCAAAAAGATTATGTAGAGTTGGGGTTCCTTTAGTCAATATTATGGCAGATATTATTATTGATACAGTCGGAAGTTTGATTGGTGCTACCAGTGCATCATTTCCAGACGATAATAAAGAACGTCAACGTGTCTTACGACAAAAGAAAGCACGACAACGGATGCGTCGGCTAAAAACCGACGATGGCATCTATGATACGATCGGACAATGGGTACACCGGGGTCAATGCAGAAAGGTCACGCAAAGCGAGTCACGAGTCATTATAATGACAGCTCGGCTACTTCTCCAGCGGTCTCGGTAAAATTTTCCCGTGTCGAAAGTCCAAGTGCGAACAGCGGCAACATTTGTGGCTGGCTCTACAAAAAGGTGTATTATGTCACGAAAAAGTAAAATCGAGTTACATACATGGTTGAAAAGCCCACAATGTAAGCTTTTATTTGGTATATAATAGAGCTCCTTATCCCCTTCCATTCTGGAGATACATGTATAACGTGTTTACATATTGATTACTTTCTTGGAGTTCAAATTACACAACTGAGAAAACAGGCTTTGAAATACATGTAGCTGGCTCTGATGTACTACAACAGAACGATGCACACAACATGGTTGTGTTTTGCACTTTATTCATTAAAATGAACATTTCTTTAAATGAAACCTGAAACTGTTGGTATTAAATATGTCATTCATGACAAAAATAAAAATCACATTTTGATGAAATGTTTACCCTGTCAATGTTGAGCGGGCCATTACATGATAGTGCACAGCGCGACTTAATACACCTTTTTGTAGAGCCAGTCACATTTGACCATTTTTTATTTTACCATCGTCTCAGTAAAACCTTCCCCCCAAAAAGTCCAGTGCGAACACGGCTTTAGAATCATTTTTTTTACTTTCCAATAAGTAAGATATTTCTTAAGGCAACATTTTTATATATATCTGCAAATGGTGTATCCTACTTTTAACTCGTGGTCTTGGGAGGTATAATTTTGAGGGTGGTTGGTTTGAGTCTATCACATCCCCGGGTTGTTGTACATGTACCAGTATGTGTGCCTTTGGTCAAGGCACTCTGTCACTCATTGTTCTTCCCACCAATATGTGGGTATCATTTTCAACCTGTTCATGCCATTATTTTTGTTGTGAACCCAGGCGCTGAATTATATTTTACCACCTATGATCCCAGCAGGTCCAACCCAGCCGACTGTGGGCAGCACACCCACATACAGTTGTATATGCCAGCTGCGGCAGACGCGGTTCTAGAGCCTGTGTGCTGTTTGTGAAAGAACATCAATGGCCTAAAAAGCTTGACGTATGAAATGTCATCCTATTGAAAAAGATAGATGTAGCCTTGTTACATATACTGTAGGAATGTCTTATCTCATTTGACAATTGACTTTTTCAACGAGCAATTCAAGCCTGCTGCATCCGTCCTATCTCACTTGGATTGCATTTTCCTCTCTTTTCTTTACTTTCTCCTCCAGGTCACCGACAAATCCAACTGTCTCATCTTCAATGTCTACTTCAGAGTGCAATTATACGTGGAACATGTCTCCCTTATCAAGTGAGTGGATTTTTGTTAAAGGGGTACTAACCCCTGAAATCTCTAATGGTACGTGTTTTGGATTGTTTACTTATCCTGTTTCATACATCTGGTTGAAATGAAACCAACCTAATATAGTACCATTCCCGAGTAAAGACGGACAAAAAACCAGGTTGTTTACATCTGGCACGACAGAGTACGCACACGTTTTTCCTGTTGTTTTCATTCAATGTACCATGCATGTTGTGCGTGTCCATAAATTACACCTTGCACCAATGCACAAATGTGTTTTTTACAACCTAAACAGCTGGAGTTTTGGGGGCTGCAAAAGTGGAACCCGAAACTCAATCAAGACAAAAATAACCCAAAACGCCTAGTTTTTTTACCAGTTTGCGCCGGATGACGTATATAAACGCAAAATTCAAAACGGATGACGCATAAACACGCCAAGTTCAAGTTCGGAAATGTAAGTCAGCAGCGAGCAAGGCCGGAAATGCGTGGGTGTGCTTCCAGGCACTATCAGCCTGAACCCGCTTCGGATCGAGTTTCGTTAAAAATAATCCCGCCCGAACTGGTTAACAATAGTTGTGTGGATCATACTTTGAAATGCTCTTTCCGATTAACATCGTTTCATTCAAAACGTGTTTTGTAGCCCAATTGGGTGCTTCAAGTCCCTTTAATGTTGCTGACAATACATGTACACTGGCCACATCTACCTGTACAATGTATTACAATGTTCTGACTGTATGTTTTTTCCTACATATGTGTTTTGAAAACCTCACCAACCATTCTGATAAACAAAATTCCGGGCGGTACCAGTAGTTCAGCCAGACAAATATTTCAGGTTGTTTATTTAAAAGTGCATGTTACAGTTCACATAATATCCAGGCCCTTCTAATATACCGTAAGTTCGTTTGCGAAAGGTTATTGAATGAAATTGTAGAAGGTTATTTGACCCCTACATGTGTATGCGCTGTAGGCCTACATGTTTGCAGTATTTTCTGCTGGGAAAGCCTATTATTAGCTGCATTACTAATTTAATGGCTTTGCTCAGTTGCATCTTTGCCATTTTATAGTGTTTCAATTTCAAACATTTACAAACCAAATTGCAGAAAACCAACGTTAAAAGACAAAACTATGTATGTACTTTATTTGTATTAAATACCTTCCTTGTAGCTGAATACATGTACCGGTAGTCATTATAAAGCCCTTTCCACAGGACACAAAACTAATCTTAAGGTTTGAGAGATTGTCTCTGTGTTTGAGAAATGTTACAAAATGCTTCTTGTGTGAAAGGTAACCAATGCTTGAGAGTCACCGACGTTCGTTAAGAAATGTTCTCAAACATTGAGAAATTTTGTAGGAGGTTAAGACCTACGACAAAATCTCCAACTAGCGGAAGATTTCTCAAGGATGCTCGCGAAACCCCTTTGCGAAATGAATTCTTGTCAAATGACCGACGTTCCTCGATAATTCTTGTAATTATATAGCGCTTTACATCGTATCAATGATCTCAAAGCGCTTTACAATTATTACCTTGTTCATTATTACCCATACCCATTTATACTCCTGGGTGGAGAGAGGTAACTGTAGTTAAGTGTCTTGCCTAAGGGCACAAACACCATGTTCCTGGCAGGGTTCGAACCCACGCCCCAATGTGCATGCGCTGACCTTTTACTCGTGACCTTTGCCGTTGGCATGGTACAGTACATGTACTGTATTTGTGGGAGCCCAATACTCCGTTTTTGTTGAGCGTCACTGGTACCTAAATTTCCAGGTTCTTAACTCGTAGTCGTAATCCACTTTATGTTGGTAATGACTTAGTACTCACGACTCAGATGAACACTTCTTATAACTTTAACTTGGGTCCTTTAATTACTGTTCCAAAAAGTATAGTCCAATGGTAAACGTATGACAATGATTGACGACGATTGACGGTTAAAAACTTGTGAACCTTCCTAGGTGACGCTAACTTTTCCAATGTCGAAAAGCCCGACCCTAGCACCACCGAAACGAGCGAGGGCGCCATATAACTCGCACGGTAGAGAAATGGCACTTACAGTACTCATGATCCATTTCATGTCCAGTAGTGTAGTTGTAACCAGCAAAATGTTCTTGGTCGTCTCGAGGGACGTCGGACAACTCTTTTTTTTTGCTGTGTGAAACCTTGCGAATTTGTTTGCTGGTCGCCAAACATCAGCGCTCGTCTGTGTAGTCTCGAACCAAGTTAAGGGGTTTTGTTTGTGTCGTGTGAAAAAGGCTTCCTTTTTAAGTACCCTGTGAAATCCTGGCACTTACCTGTAGCCTGGTGTGCTCTCATAAGCCGTGTTCCCATTGGGATTCTTCGGTTAAAGGTAGTATACACCATTTGCAGATATCAAAAATATTTACTACCGAATTATTAAGAAATATCTTACTCATCTGAAAGTAAAAAATGATTCTAGGCACCTAGCAAAATGATTGCGCTAGATATCCTGTAATTATTCGTGAAAATATAATTTTATAAGGAAAAATTCGCGATCGGTTCCTAAATTATGCAGAATAGGTTGTTTAATTTGGGCTGTTATAACAAGTATTTCTGTTAAAAAAAAGTATTTCATGTGAAACTATCGTTTTTTTCAGAGAGGACATTACGAGGCAAAACTACTACTTGCAATTGAAGCAGAATGTGTTATCCGCACCAGTATTATGCCACGAGGATGCCACCTTTATTCTGGCGTCCTACGCCTTGCAAGCCGACCTCGGCAATTACGCAGAGGACACGCATAGAGGGCAGTATTTCGATCCCCGCAAGTACTTTCCGGAATGGGTAAGCGGATTCTTAAAACGCAAGGTTCTCTGATTCTGTTCTACAAATCGATTAGATTACACTGTTGATACTATCGTTTCAAATAAACCACAAGGGAAACTGACTACAGTACTGTATGTAGGTGCAGTTAATACTATTTTCAAAATTGAACAAATATTTGGATTAGAATGGGCTTGAACGCAGGCCCGTACGTAGGGGGGTGCGACAGGTGCTTACGCACCTCCCCCCCCCCAAAAAAAAAATAATAATAATAATAATAATAAAAATAAAAAATAAAAAAATACAAATTATCAAAAGGTCCATGTTTTCTGGGGTAAATAATGGTATTTTGATGTAGAAATCACTGTACTGGCACACACACAAATTTGGTCCCATTTTTGGTCCCATCAGTACAAATTCGCCCCCCAAATTACCAAAAGGTCCACATTTTTCGGGGTAAATAATGGTATTTTGATGTAGAAATAATGGTATTTTGATGTAGAAATAACGGTACTGGTACACAAAAAATGTGGGTTCCATTTTTGGTCCCATCAGTACAAATTCGCACCCCCCATACAAAATCCTGCGTACAGGCCTGGAACGGTACCTCATACATGTACATATTTAGTTCATAACAATTTCAGAAGATTGGGAAAATGCTGATTAATCATTTACGTCTGCTGCCATCTTTTCATGACAAGCTACACGTAGGGCGATGTTCGCGCGTGTGAACTATGTGCCCGTGTGCTAGTTACACAATGGCATTGTAAAGCGCATGTGTAGTAGACTATAGCACCCGGCAAATCGTGCACTTGCCTACTACGCATGCGTTTTTACCCTGTGCATGAATACTTGCGTGCGCAAATAGCGGCTGGCACGTGATGGTGAATTGACCAGTGAGAATTTGGCTCTCCATCATGAATATGTATGAGGTACATGTACATGTATAGTAATATAGCTTAATAGGTGTGTTAGGTATAGTTTCTTTAGTTCTCTGTGTATATTATGACCAAATTCTTGACCAGAAAGCACTTTCCTATTTTCATTTCAGGTGCTCTGATCCTTAGGATTTGAAATCACAATAGTCTTACATGTACAGTACATCTACATGTATTTTGATGCTCTTACACACGTTCATTATTATACCATAATTTTGTCATTTGTGCATTTCTGTCGGTTGAAGCTGCAGCTAAAGTTCTCAAAATCTAAAAATTCCCAAAAGGTGATTTACAACTAACCCGACAAAGTTTTAGCTCTGTGAATGCTGTACACAATGTATAACTTTCTGAGAAAATATTTTAAGATTTACATTTTTAACAAACTACAATTTAATTCTTTTTCTTCAAAATGCGTATCTAAGACCCATTTTTGGACTGTTTTCATTTTTTTCTTAAAAATGACAGCATGCCAGAAGGAATAATTTCACAGGGAGATTAGAGTCATTAATATCTTTACGTCAAGTAAGCTTTTGAACAATAATTTGGTTGGTTACTTTTGGGTTAGTTACAAAAGGTGTACTTTTCCTTTTTAAACAGGTTATCAAGAGGAGAGGGGAGGCCTACATTTTGAAGCATATTCCAGCAATGCACCGGGACCAACGGGCGACCACCCGAGTGAACGCACAGAGAGCCTACATCCGAGAAGCCTCCAACACCATTGAACAGGTCATGCACTTCTATCGCCTAAAAAAGGTGAGAACCCAGTATATGGTGGTTCTGACTGTAATGGCCCCCAGCATCTTAGGGGGACACCATGGACGTTTAGCCCAAGTTGGTGTAGTGCAACGCCGTGAGGCGAGGGGAGGGTAAACACGTAAACCAGAGAATCTTCAAGAATCCAGGACACCAGACACGTAAAACATCTCCCTTCTATTTATTATTTACTCATCAGTTATTCCTCCATGCCAGTTGTCACCGAAGACACAAAAACATTTCCTTTCCTTTAGTCTAGTTTTCGTTCAGTCTTCCCCTTCATTCTTGTCACGCGTTCTCCGTTTTTCCAAAAAGTATCCAAAATGTATCAATCTGTTTGCCCCAGTGACCCCTGCTCGACAGCCCAGATACCAGGTTTATTTATAGCGCGCTGAACTTACTGGTCGTGTTAACTAGCGCCCTCTGCTGGTTATAATTAACTTACACTATGCAATAATTACCAGTCCCTCTAAAAACAATATCACTACATTGGATTTATATGAAGGTGGACAATATGGGTGGAGTGCCGTGGCCTAATGGTCAAATTTATGTTCCGGGGTAAGAAGATGTTTTTTACTGATATACAGTACTCTGAGCAGACGTATCTTTTCTTTTATTACACAAATAAACCCCAAGGGAAACTGAGTAGATAAATTTGCATGAATTTCAAAGTGAACAAAGAAATAGGCAAGGCGGGACTTGAACCTGCGACCTCCGAAATACCGGACTGGTGCTGTACCAACTGAGCTTTCTTGCCCTACATGTATGTCCCCACAATGCCGCTTTCCGTGTTGTATCGTATCAAGTCCTGGCCACACGGCATTCTGGTGTTTGTGACTTCTGATTAGCGCCCTTGAACAAAGATACTGACAATTTGGGAGACCGCCAACAAAAGGGCAAGATAGCTCAGTTGGCAGAGCGTCGGTCTGATATTCTTCGATTTCTTTGTTGTCTCTAATTTGACAGTACAGTAAATACTGCTTCTTTCTCTTACTTGAACCCTTTTCAGATAAAAACAGAACCGACGCCCTCCATCTGGTTGGGAATTTCCACGAGAGGAATTCAGTTATATGAGGTAAGTCAATTGTACAATTGCTATGCACTTAATATGTGACCGGCTCTACAAAAAGGTGTATTATGTCGCAAAACAAAAATATTGAGTTATATTATACCATAGAGAAAGGAACAGAAGGAGTTCCAACTCTGGAACATCAAGGGGCAATACGTACATCGCCGCGGTCGTAAAACAGCGGGTTTACGAGCGCTCGCTGTGGCTAGCAAACACCATTCCAATCAATCAACGCGCACAGCTTGCGGGCCAAGGTTTGCTAAATATGGTCATTGCATTGCATTGTGGGCAATTTCTACAGGTACACGCACGCGCAGAACTATTTTACAGTCAAGATGGCGACGTTCATGAGTGGCTTTGACGACGTCGATTTGGACAATTTGAGTGATTTTTCAGACTTCGAACAGAATGATTTGGCCCACGATATGGTTTTGTCAATTGAAGAAGATATCGAAGAACACGATAGTTCCACCTTTTGCATCTGTAGGGGAATTTTAACCGAGGAAATGATAGCGTGTTGTAACGATGAATGCCCAATTCAGTGGTGGCACATCGGGTGCGTGAGCGAAACGGTTGCTTCCGCTTTGGACATGTCAGACGAATGGTATTGTTCAAGGTGCAGGACAGCAAATGAAGGTACGTTTTTACAATTATTTGCTTTGAAAATAAAATGATTTTAGTCATTGAATTATAGTTACAGTAAAACAAAGTATCAATTGTTTAGGTCCTAATTTAATTGTTGTAATGAGTATTAATTTGTTAACCAGTTCGCGCCGGATGACGTATATAGACGCAAACATTTCCCCAAATTCAAAACTGATGACGCATAAACACGCCAAGTTCAAGTTCGTAAATGTATGTCAGCAGCGAGCAAGGTCGGAAATGCGTGGGTGTGCTTCCCGGCACTATCAGCCTGAACCCGCTTCGGATCGAGTTTCGTTAAAAACAATCCCGCCCGTGGGCTCAGCGATGTTAAAATAATCCCGGCGCGAACTGGTTAAGTAGGCCAGGCAGTACTTTTTAGTGAACAACAAAAATTTGTAGGTTTGTTATTGTGACGTGCAAGCCCAGTAGTTTTAAATCAGTGAATAAAGTGTTTTTTTGTTTTGTTTTTAACAGAACCGTCTACATTGATTGCGACATCAACATCCACTAAAGTTTCGAAGAGCAAAAGCCAAGGAATGCAGAAAGGTAAATTCTGTCTAAAATATTAACTTGTACACTGTAGGTAGCAGCTTTGAAGTCATGGGGAATTTCAACAATAAAAACATCTTAATGTTTATTTGTAAAATTTAATTAAAAATTTAAAACCCATTATTAACTACATAATAACATAATTTTATTGTTTGTCTCGTATAATATTAATAATGGAATACTGTAAATTGTTCCACTCATTTTTGCTTAACCGATTATTTGATTCTATGCCATTTGGATTTTTCTCCCAACAAATAAATGTATTGAAAATAATTTAGCTCAAATGTATTTGAATTACAGGGCCATCTACATCTTCTAAGGAGCCAGTGTCCAGTGAAGCAAACAAAGCAAAACAGGCGAATGTTAAAGGCAAAAGAAAGAAGAAAGGTATTTTCAAAGTTTAAAAATAATCGAACATAATCTGAATTCACTTTAAATTCTAGAGAAGACTGAAGAACACCTGGTGAAACTATAACACCATATGAATAAAACTATACCCAAAGTCGACTCTCGTTAATACAAACTAAACCCGGACCTAGCAAAAGTAGTTGTTATTATCAGAAATTTGTATTAGTCAAAGTGGTTAAGAAGCAGTTAGTTAATTTGAATGCTCTGATTTTAAAGTGTTTAGCTGTAGGGAAACTGTGAAATAGATTTAATGAGAAAATACCATTTCATTTACAATTTAAATTCTTACAGCTACTGAAGGAACAGATGATCATGTTGACAAGGCCAAGCCGAAGGAGAGAAAAAAAGGTAAAACCGTAAGACAATGCTTTGTTCTGAGAAAAAAAAGAATGTTTCAGTCTTCCTGCTCGTGAAATGTTATACTTATCTGATGACATTAAGTGGATGTCTTTTATGACACCAGTATTTTATTTCTCCAAGGCATGTTTTTCAAATATTTGTTGTAACCATAGAGAAAGGAACTGTTCCCTTCTGTATGTTGTAACATACAGTAGATGCATGTTTATTCATGTAATGTTTTTGTTTTACCAATAGCTATCAAAAGACCTGCTTCATCATATACCGAGACGGATGCAGTGAACAGCGCAACAACCTATTTTCGGGAAGCTCTTGAAAGAATAAAAGACCACCCAGTTTTTAATTTCAACACTGCAAATTCCATCCAAGTTATTGCTCTTGTTACACAATTGCTGTTGTGTATTGAAGCACCCGCGTTTCAAGAGTTCTCTGAAACGTCTATCGCTGCACTCTGGATAGTGTTCAGCTGTGAGGATGGCGCCCAGCTCAAGCCACAACTCTACGAGTCTCTGTGGATTGGATTTCACCACGCTAAAGAGAAGCTGATTTCTAAATGGGAAGCTTTGCTTGGATGTCTTACTCTTCAGATAGGCACGGGTAGTAACATTTTATTTCAGCACATGTTTCAGTTGGTGTTTTTAGACCTAATTAAGGCAAGAAACAAACCAACCAGTGAGAACGAGAATATCGAAGAGCAACAGCAAATGACAAAAGATGAAGAGGCAGTCCTTCGGTATGTTGCAGGTTACATCCCCTTTGCTTTATTGAAGAAGTACAGCAAACACAAAAATGCAACTGCAAACCTATTTTGTAAATTTCTTCAAACATGGCAAGCCTCGACTGCAAAGAATTCTGCAGAAACTTTCCTTCAGTACACAAGACAGTGGGTTGATGTACAAAGTAGAGGAGGACTGTTTAAAGTGTCGGACAAAGTATACCTTTTTTTTCGAGCCATCGAGACCATCAGCAGAAAGTTTTTTAAAACAAACAATTTGGACAAACTTCAAGGAGTTGACATTAAAGCCCAGCTAGGAAATCAGATTTTGTCAAATTTTAGAGTTCAAGAATACTGGACTCATTTAATTAAGGACAAAATAAGTGGAGATGTATCCAAGAACTTACTGCAAATTGTAATAGACTTTTACATCAAGTCTAGGTGCAAAAACTTTGTGAAAGTCTACTTGGACATTAAAAAAGCAACTAGTAAACTAGTTTCAAAGAAAGCTGAAAAAGGTCTGCGCACTGAATTACAGTGAAAACAGTACAAGTATCCATCTTGTAAAGGAATCCGAAATGATGCATATTAACCCTAACTCCCTACACAACAAAGGAAGTTGGAGGATTTTGAAGGAATTGTATTGTTCAATAACAATGGTGAGGGAGTTAGGGTTAAACAAACAAAAAATATCAGTAAACGGTTGAAACATCTTTTGACAATGCATATTTTTGTATGTGCAGACATGAAACTTCCAACAAGCTTGGAAACTGCATACTTAATGTAGAAGTCTAAATGTATTACAAAACCAGTATTTTTTGTTTTATGCACAAATATGTCTGTTAATTTCCAGTGAATTTCTCAAGTAAACATGAAGATTACTATGAAATGAAACCAAGTAAACTTGTACGGACAAAATATATTTTCAGATGCATGTTTAAATTATTGACCATAAGTTAAATTCACACTATACATGTCGTATGCAATGAGAAATAAAAACCCTAAAACGTCTGCACTGCAGCCTTAAATTTAAGGATCAGGTATTTCATGTTCATCTCATTTGTCTTATTTTAATTTAACTCTTTTGGGAAGAGGAGTACTGTCCAAATCTGCAGACTTCGTCACACCTGTCTTGGTGTTTCCTCTCTTCGATGCCTTCAGAGAAGAGGACGCAACATGCAGTGAAAACATGTTGTGTCCGAATTGTTCTGCCGTAGGGTTATCGCTGCTTCCCCCAGTACCACGCTGTTTTGAGAAGTACTGCTCAAGCGGGTCTTGGTTAAGTTTGTCGCTGAGTAGATACTCCACACCAGACTCTCCTAGCAGTATTTGGCCCAGCTCAGTGAATGAATGCACTGGATGGGAACAAAAAACGGAAAGACAAATAAACAATGCATTTACTTGCAGCTTTAGGGAACTCAACCCTTTGGGGGGGGGGGGGGGGGGGGGGGGTGTTAACATTTAAGCAACCAACCCTCTGGGATGATCCTTTTTCTATGATCCAACACAAAAACACCATCAACTATCCTTTTTTTCTTCATCCGAGACCAATTTGCTAAAGCCTACCTGTAATGCGGAGGCCTTCAAGGGTCTCTCTGCTGAGACACATTTTTTGTCTGGCCACTTTGTCTACATCTTGGAGGCCTGCAACTTCCTTCTCCCACTCATCAAGGAAACCCAGAAAGTCTTCTTTCAGCCACTACAAAAAGAGGATAACAAAAATCTTTAAAAAATTATAATACACATGACCCTTCTTCCAGTGGATCTGCCATTTAGACGAACTTGTGCAATTCTGTATCAAGGGCAATGATGCTACAGGGAAGGTTGTGTGAATGGTTAATGATCACGGTGTTTTTTTTCATGACACATTTCCAAAACCTGAAAATTATAATAATTTACCTTGAAACGCCAGTCATCAGAGGATTTGTAGGGTTCTAGGGCCAGCTTGCGCTTCCGGTTGGACTCGTTGGGATTGGATACGTTGAGACAGTCAAAGAACTGGTCAAATTGCTGCACAAAGAACTCGGTGGATTTTGTGTCGTGCCTTCCTTGTGCTTTAAAGGTGTTGACCACAGTGCTGCTCAGGACCTGGTTTGCATATAAAGAAAAAGTTTTGGTGATACATGTGCAAAGCATTATACTCGAAAAAAAATAATCAAAACAAAACTACTTCTCTAAAATGGAAAGGAATTTCTGTATTAAATGCAAAACAATAAGGGTTAATGCGATATTAACCAAAACAATTGTTTTCCCCCATATTGGGGTACATTCACGTGTTGTTTTTTTCAATAAAAGAAAAAACAAAATAAAATGACGGTGCTCCATTGCGGCAGACAATGTTACCAATCTTCCCTTTTTTGGTCCTTTCTCTAAGGTTTAATTAATGTTATAATGATAGACGTCCAGATCTTTGCAAAAGTTAGTCTCCTAAATACAAAAAATAATGTTAAATGACAAGTACCTGGGTAGCCATGTACACACGCATTCGCAGTGATGGCGTCAGATGGAGATGCTCGTAAGATATCTTGTGCAGCCGTCGAAGACCTGGTGAAGTTCTTGTCAAACCCACGTCCCAGTTGTAGAGACTGATCAGTTGACTCCACTTGATGTCCTGTTTACAGAACTGCATAAATAAAAAAATACTAGTATTTACTTGTACTTCCTTTTTAATTCAGCCCTAGGACCAAAACTACCAATGAGATTAGGTGAAACAAAATCGATTTACAGATTTCAAAGACCTGCTAATTTGTTAGTTTATTTCCCACAAAAGTTTTGATGACAGCATTCTTTTCATTTTCTTAATTAAAAAATTCTGAGCAAAAAGCAAACCGCATTAATTCAAATTCTAACATAAGCAATTAATCATGGACAATAAATCAACTCCATACGCGAGTTGTAATGCCCATACATGTATCGATATAATTTGGTTAAAAACAAATACAAAATATGTCAAAGCACCAACTATATTGAAGTGATGGAAGCATGAACTGTTTTCATTTTGAGACCAAAAATGTCCGCTAGTTCACTTACATGTAAGTTCCTGGTCTTGTTGTTCCAGCCCGAGTTCTCAAAGTTATTGCGAGTGGTCTTGATGAGGTGTGGTACATCACAGAAGTAGTAAATCCTTCGGGATTGATCCACTGGGTTTACAGCGAAGTATTGCACCCCATCTTTTTGTGGAGCACCATACATCTTGTAGAACTTCCTGTTAGAAGATGCCCCATCGCATACAAGACCCCGAACTTTAAATCCAACATTTTCTAGCAACACAATGGCCTCATGGAGTATGGGGTACAGCTGGTGGCTGCTTGCACCACTGGTAGCATAGAAGCCGATAGGTGCATGAAGCGACGAGAAAATCCCTCGTGCCATTAACACAAGAACATGAGTGGCGAGTGGAGCTTCTACTTCACCCCGGCATTTTCTCTCGAATGTCATAATCTCATTGGAGATACTCCCTAAATCCACAAAGCCTACAAGCTGGCCGGTGCGGGTGTTGTACACCAAGCCAGACTTGATTTTCATCTCATCAAAGGCAATTGTTATGTTTTTCTGATACTCTGGCAGGTTGGCAAGATCAATGTCACATATGATTCGCTTGACTAGGTCTGGATTAAATCCAGTGGATGGGTTCCCAAAGTGGCTGTACGGGTGAAGGGTGTTTGGGTGGGGTAACCTCACAAATCCACTTTCTCGGAGAAGTCTATAAGCTGAAGAAGACTTGCTATGTAAAGCTATACACAATCGTAGTATCGCCGGATGCCAGCGCATTCCTCGACCTTTCGAAGCACTCTCTTTTTGTTGCTCCCAGAGGAGATAAGCTGGAGATCCTTGGCCCAGTATTTCCTTTAGAGCTGTATCGTTGCCTTTTATGGATTTCACCAACGACTCTTCTTCGGTGGGGGGGAGCAACACACCTTCCGCATTTATTAATTCATCTATTTTAGATGTCAAGCGATGTATTTTTCGGGACAGTTGGTGTTTTTCATTGCTTAGAGCAGAAGTCTTCCTAATTAGTTGGGCGTGACTTAGTCTGTCATTTCTTGTTGATGTGCTGATGCCTGATTTTTTTTTTGTTTGTTATCCGTTTGCTAATGGAGAACAAATCTCCTCGGTGCAGCTTGCATGGCTGGCATCTAACAGTGGTCTTTGGTACCAGAAGAGAGCAATTGTTGTGTCTGATTGTACTGGATGGGTAGCTTTCGAGCCAATCACTACCAGTTATTGTTACTGGAATTTCTCCCCTCAAGCCTCGTTTTGTGGCAACGATGTTCTCGAAATCCTTATTTCCAACACAAATATCGTTATTTGTGACTGAATGCACAAGATCAATAATGTGATTTGGCTCTCTTAAAAATGCAGGAATTTTTTCAAAAAACGTACTACTTGAAATGTCTTTTCTGCAGACAATTGTTTTCCAGGTTAAGTCATGGAAAAGTCTAAGGTTGATGCCAACTTCTCCACTTTCAGTTAATTGCATCGCCTGGGTGAAGTGTTGTCCGCGCCATATTACAAGTCCATGTGCATTGGCAATGTCATCGAAGGTAATAAATTCTTTCCGGCAAACAGCACAACCAGTTTTTACAAAATTATGGACGATGATGCTGCACGTAATACCTTTTTTTTTTCTGGTTTTGCCACCAATATTTTAGTTTTTTTATGCAGCTGTAGCAAACCAACTGGGGATGCACCTTCTCGTCATCAGTATTAACATCTATGTTCAGAGCTCGTGAAATGAGTTCAGCATTAGAATGTTTACTATGAGGATTTCTTCCAAGTTCAATTGCTCTATGTTCTCCACAAAGCCTGCAAAGACTTCGAAAATCATCTTCCATGGTATAATTTGCACATAACTGAACTCTTTGAGTGGCATACAGATGAATAATTCTGAAAAATAAAGAAACAAATTATTATCATCATATGACAACCCGTATAGAATAGCGCCAAAGGAAAAAAACAATAAAAATTGTTTTAATTATAGTTATAACTCCAACGCTAACCATATACTCCTATAGTCCTCAATCCTCCAAAATCACTTTGATTTTGCACACACCCTAGGAAGTTAGTTCGGGATTATGTTACTTAACAACATTTTGGGAAGGATCCTGCTGAGTGCTGGACGACATCTGAACGTTTCCAATTGTATTAATGTGCAATTCAAGACACCTCCCCACCATCCATGACCATGTCATGTCGGAATAAACTAGTTTATTCCTCCATGGTCATGGAACAGTGAACTGTAGTACAGAATAAAAAGACTTTGTAAAAATGCACTAAATTCTCTGCTACTACTGCTAGTTCTTTGTACACACCTAAAAGGAGGCGAAAAGATTATATTCCATATTGTGTTCTATGCCAAGCAGCTTTGAAAAACGTTTGGAAAAAAAAAAATGTTTTTTTTTTTTTTTTTTTCGAAAGCATGGTTTGCGGTTGGCTAACACTGGCGAACACATTGACAACCATCGCCAGAATGCCCAAGTCATGACGAACAAAATGCACTATTTCTTGAACCAGCAAGATCGAGCAGTCCATTAAAATATCATATTTTGTGAACAACATATTAATGATAACGATTTTCATAATAAGGTTAACAACTCACCAAGTATTAGGCCGATTTTTTCACGAAAAACATCAATGAAAAACACGTCGAAAACTCAACAACTGCACATCCACATCGGAAAAACATGGCTGAACGTAAGCAACTGCGCATGCGAAATGTTTTGCTTGACTGTGAAATTTTAACTCCAGTAATGAACTGAACTAGCAGCGACTGTGACGTCAGTATAGGCGCTATAACACAGGTCGCTCAAGGAGGATGTTGGTTACCAGTGAAATTCGGCGACGAACGCGCAGTTACAAAGGAGAGCCTTTGGGACCGAAAGTCGTAAAATTTTACGACCGCTCGGCGGGCGGTCAGTGCAGTATGGCTATGGGGCAGCTTGACCCTGCCGATAACAGCTAATTGGTCAGTTTTTATTGCGCGGGTAGTTCAATCTCCTTCTGTTCCTTTCTCTATGATTATACATGGTTAAAAAGCCCACAAATTACACAACTTAGAAAACGGGCTTTGAAATAGCCGGCTCTGTTGTACTACAACAGAACGATGCACAACAAATATTTTTTTCCACTTTATTCATCAACATTTCTTTGAATGAAACCTGAAACTGTAGGTATTAAAGATGTCATTCATGGCAATGTTGAGCGGGCCATTACATAATAGTACACAGCGCGACTTAATTGTAAAGCCGGTCACAATCTGTTTCCACCCCAACAAACTCTTTAAGAATTGTGGCACCAAAACAGTTTTTATCTTGAATGGAATTATTTCTTTTGAAAGGATTTTCTTTTATTTAAAAGAGCCCTTCTTTAAACATTAACAATGTTGTTGCTAGGATGTCATTTCAGGAAAACATTGTTCAGTTTGTTTTTCTGTTCAAATTGTGACCGAAAAGTTTGCTGAAACAAAAAAATGAATGACCAAAGAAAAGGTTATTTATAACCACAAAATATCCAAAATCCACACAACTATTCGGTGTTGAAATAGCTGTAACATGTACATGTAGCTGACCTGACCTGACATGACCTGACCTGACCTAAAAATTGCAAGTGCAAAACTGAATCTGACCTCACCGGAAGTCACTAAAAACTAAACAGTGTAGCTGTTCTTGTTTTATTTTTCAAGGTGCTTATGTACCCTACCCCTCAACCTTGTTCTATGTTTAGAAACCCATAAGAAAATTTATCGAAGAAAAAGACAAACGTTAACGATAGTCGGATTCGAACCACAGATCTATTGATTCATAGCTCTCCTCTCTACTAACTATGCTATTGGCGAGTTTGTTGAGGAAGCCGTTCTTTACACGAGTTGCCATTGCTCTTACTCATGAATATACAATAACGCAACACCCAGCTCCTGAAAAAATATATCGAGAACCGCTACACTGGTTAGTATTAAGTGTCTTCAGACCTAACCCGACTGAAAAGTCAGTTTTGAGTCCGGGTTGGTTTGGTTTGGTTTGGTTTTTGATTGCATTTGCACATCATTACTCTGAGTCTTACTGTACTAGGGTTGTCATCTCTTGTTTGATCTCATGATTAGGATTCCGGTGAGGGGAAATACCTGTTGAGTGAGTACACCTGGGGAATAATCAAGAGGCTAGTCTTACAGGTAAATATTAATACGTATGTAAACTGTAGGATAAAGGAATTAAAGTAGTGTATACATGTACCTTACCATTTGCAAACATCATCAATCAAATCTATTGAATTATGAAATACCTTACTTGACTGTAAGTAAATAGCATCCTGTGAAATCACAGCACCTGGTGTGGTGTGGTGTGATTGCTGGTTCGGAGAGGGTAGGTTCTTTGTTGAAGGTGTATAGTGTATTTGTTGAAGATATGGGACCAAGGGACTCCCTCCACAGTCCCAAATCCTTATACTATTGTGACCTAACACACCTCCCCATAAAAACCTAAAAACAATTCCTTAGAAACCACAACATTCCGCAAGCACAATGACTGTTACAAAGAAAGGGGGGGGGGGGGGGTTATATGTCCCATATCTTGCGTCATATGTGGCGGAGACAGCATGGGTCTTCTTTGTTATGCTGGAATGCATACCGTAAACCAGTTCGCGCTGGGATTATTTTAACATCGCCGAGCCGAGGGGCGGGATTATTTTTAACGAAACTCTATCCGGAGCGGGTTCAGGCCGGGTTCACCCACGCATTTCCGGTCTTGCTCGCTGCTGACATACATTTCTGAACTTAAACTTGGCATGTTTATGCATCATCCGTTTGGAATTTGGGCAAATTTGTGCGTTTATCCAGTCATCCGGCGCGAACTGGTTAATACACACACAATCTGTCAGTCCAGGCAGGGTTAGCAAGGGGAGGGTCAATTCTGTGTCTATTGTTATTGTCCAAAGATTAAAAAGGCCCACTGTGGCCTTTCTGTTGCCTCATTTTAAGAAATTATATTAGACAGAGAACCCTCCCCCCCCCCCCCCCTTTCTTTGTGGTGGTCATTGTGTTTGCAGAATGTTGTTTCTAAAGAATTCCTTCTCGGTTGTTTTATTGTAGAAAAAAAATCGGACTTTATTTCCTCCCTTAGTTTAGTCCACACTGTTTATTTTGGCTACCATTGTTTCATTCGGACTAGAAGATAAATTGAGAGGGATGGGAAAAATCATTGTGAATTAATGAAACTTTTAAAGGGAATTTTTCTATAATCCCAGATAAGGATGCTTCAAGATTGAACATTTTTATACATTTGTTTGTTTGATGTGACAGAAAAAGAAGTTTGAGCTTCATGTGGAGGGCGCAGATGGCAGAAAGATTACCTACTACACAAACAACGAAGCCAAGTAAGAAACGACACCCTGCTTCTTTTTTTTGTAAGACAGAATTGGCAAAATGAATGGATGTGTATTTATTTAAATTCATTATTTGCGAGGTGTTCTGGCAAAATGAGAACTGGGCAGCAGTCGAAATGAGGTTTTGCAGGTATTATACCCTGTTCTCCCTTGAACGATTTTCTACACGAATGCCCTGCGACTACCAAAAGGCACAGGGCGTATGGAATTCGCATGGCAGTCTGTTGATGATTCGCACAGGTTCTAGGGGTGTCGTGTGTAATTCGGTCGGGTCGCATGCCCGTGTGAGTTTTTTAATGTTTAAAATTTGAATACGGCTGTCGCATGGTTTGCATAGTTCGCACTAGTCGCATGGGGGTCGCACGGCAGGCGCTTGGCAGTCTGATAGGTCGCACGAGAGTCTGAAGAGGGTCACAAGGCTCGGCCGTGTAACTCCCAGCAGCCCCCGTGCGACTCCCGTGCGACATTTATTAGACTGCGCTTGTACTGCTGTCGCACAGCGCTCTGATTGGTTGTACGGCAGTTGTACCGCATTGTAGGCATCCAGCAGAAGGATTGCTCTAGATATCCTGTAATTGTTCCAATAAATTGAATTTTATAACAAACAAAAAACAAAAAAAACAACATAAGAACAACTGCCCAAGCTGGTTGAAAACAATCGGCGTTTTTTTGCTTTTCTCTGTATCAATAATTGTAAAACTTCGGACAACCCCCCAAATCCACCCATTCATGATAATTCAAGCAATTACCAATGGTGTATCCTACCTTTAACCTTTGTTGCCAGGTCGAAGCATCTCCTCCGACTGTGTAAACTCACACATACCTTCCAGATGCAGACCCAACCGATGGTGGACACTGCCAAAAAACGGGAAAGTGCAGCTGGTATGTACAAATGAAGTATGACGTATGCAAATTATTTCTTTTAGTGGTGGGAGAAATCAGAGATTTTAAAATCCGGTTATCCTATTTTTTTCTTCTAAAAACCGAATACCGATTATTTAAATTCACCAGAAGTTCCCATCCAGCTATTAAACAGTCACGCCAATAAAAAGTGATGAGTGAGGTGCCGCATGAAATGCCCTCTCAATGACTGGGTTGGATTGAAGGATTCAGTAACCACTGTTCTTTTTCTTTTCTTTTTTTTACAAAAACCTCTAGAGCTGTAATGTGGGGGAAAATAGATGGGAACTCTTAGATAAGTCAAATGAGCAGGCTAAAGAAACCATTATTAAAGGGAATGCAGATACAATCTGACACCATGGAGCAACTTGGAAGATCTTCCAGTTTTCTCTTTCGGCCAAGTCACAAAAATGGAATATTTCGTTTCTAAAATCAAAACTGAATAGGGGAATTTAAACCGATTACACAAATGTAATAATTTGTGTTTTATGAGATAAAAAGTTGGAATATTCTCATTGAGTGATCCCCAGAATGTCGCTTTCAAGGTTGTATCGTAAAATTTGGCGTGATCCCTGGCCACTCGGCATTCTGGTGACTTCTGACTAGCGCCCTCGAACAAAGTACAAACATTTTGGCTGACCGCAAACATAGGGCAAGATAGCTCAGTTGGTTGAGCGCCGGTTCGGAATCCTGGAGGTCGCAGGTTCGAGTCTCGCGTTGCCAACTTCTTTGTTTACTTTAAAACTTTTTGGGGGTCATTTTTTCAAAAATCGGCTTAAGCTTCGTCATGCACAGTTTCTAAAGTTTTCTAGGCTACTGACATCAGTTCCATATCGTGGCAAGTCGGCCATGTTTTTGTCGACCATAAACTTCAGAAATGGACTCCCTGTGGCAACCTCTTGGGGGTGCACTATATTGTGAATCGCCAATATTGGTATCATAATTTTTATGAAAGTGATCTTTGATTCTCGTTTTGATTGGTTCTTACGTTGTGGTTCAACAGAGAAGAGCAAATACCGCGAGTCGTACATCAGCGGGGATACTTCTTGGTCCGACCTAGACAGCTCAATGACGACGACATCGTTTGGGGAAATCTCCACGGCCAAGCTGGAAATGCAACGGCAGTCGGTCGTCAGTACAGTGAGCTCTGTCACAACTTCAGGCATTGTGTCAGACGAGAGGTCACCTCTAGAGAAGAGCCTGAGTGAAGGTGAGAATGCCCTTAACCCAGTAGTCATTGTACCGCCCCAACAACAATAAACGGGGGCCAATTTCATAGAGTTGCTTAAGCCAAATAATTGCTTAAGCACAAACTATTCTTGCTTAATAAAACCAGCTTACTAGCAACAACTCTATGTGATGTATATTATTTGTGATTGTATTTAGCTGTTGTTAGCTTAGCATAACAAACACATGGAATTTTGGCCCCTAACATGATTTACCAAGCAAGAGTTTTTGTGCTTAAGCAAATTTTTGTGCTTAAGCAGCTCTATTTAGCAGCTCTAGTTTTATCTGACGTAGCTATTCATTCTTTCTGTTTTTGTTTTTGTTATAATGTAAACCAGCCTGCCTGAGATTCTCTTTTGTGAGATTGTGTGGTTCTGAAAAGAACCGGAGGGAACTCTATGTTTTAAACAGTATGCTCTGCCTGTCGTCAGGAGACCGACGACAATATGCTCTGCCCATCGATCTCCCGAACAACGGGCAAAGCATGCTGTCCGATACGCTGAGTTCCCTCCGTTTTGTTTTTCAGAACCACACAAACTCACAAAAGATAATTACCACATGGTGCTACTGCAAACAACTTATATGATTGCCTTTCACCTTTCACTTATCCAACCTGCCTAACTTCAAGTATGAAATAATTTCTTCTGGAACTCACACACGACAGAAGATTGTTAGTATTTTTTTGAGATGCGAAACCCTTCCGTTTTATTTTGTTGCTGGTACATGTACCTATAAACAAGAGTTGTAGTTAGGTCTGCCTCGAATCAACACCGAATATTCGATCATCAACCAAATATTCTAATAGCTTTTTGCCAGTTTGAATAATCAAAGGAAAAACAATATGCAAATGCGCACACGACTGTATTGTCATTTTAACTGTAAAATTGGGTTGTTTTTTAACCAGTTCGTGCCGGAGGTCGTATATATACACGCAAAGTTTTCTCCAGATTCAAAACGGATGACACTTAAAGGGATCGTACACGTTTGGTAATTGGAACCCATTGTTTGTTTCAATCCTATATAGTTATAGATACATGTATATACCATGTAAACTAACCTGTACAAATTTCATTTCAAAAGGTGGTAGCGATTTTGAGATATTGCCGAAAATCTAGAGCGGTTATGTTCACACAGGAAGAATAATCTGCATTGGAATACACAGTCTGAGAAACGTCACTGCAGTAACGCTTCTCAGATTCAAATTTTTGGGGATAAAAAGTGATATCTTTTTCCATAACCGCAGCACTTCGAAGTGAAAAGTTTCTAAAAATGCATTATACTATCCAAAGCTGCTGTACTTCTTACCAAGTAAGTTTTTATTGCCATTAATTTTTGGAGTAATTACCAAACGTATACAATCCCTTTAAACATGTCACGAGAAAGGCCGAAATGCGTGGGTGTGCTTCCCAGTACAATCGGCCTAAACTCCCTCAGATCGAGTTTTGTTTAAAAAAAATCCGTGCCTCGGCTCGGTGATGTTAAAATAATCCCGGATGTTCGACTACTTTATTTCCGTTTGTCAACAGTGGCTTGATTACCATCGTATACATTACAAGTGTCTGTCATCAATCTTCATAACTTGTAATTATTTTCTGTGTACAATGTTTGCATGACAGTTGAGGATGACCTGTTTAATCCATCCAATCCTCACGACTCGGGGCTGGGACCGCCTGCATCACAGCTATCGGGACTGGCTGAATCCCACCACTCTAGTATGTCCTCGGGGCTTGGAGAGAAAGGCCAGGCTAACAAGCAACATGGTAAAGGTTGGGAAAAAAGCCAGTTCAGTATTCCAACTGTACATGTGCACATGAAGATTTGACAGTTTTTCCTTTGAGATAAACAATTCAGTGTATGTGTGAAAAAGCATAGCGGGTGCTAGCAAAGTTAAAGAAATTGTCGTGTTCTGAAGTATCATTTTTTAACGCGAAAAAGTTTGTAGGCGTCCAAACTTTTGTTCGAACAAATGTTTCGATTGCATGCACAAAATGTGGATTCGGTTACCACGACCCTAGTAGCCTTGTGTGCATTTATCTGTCGCGTTTATCCCGAGTGAAAAATCGTGTAGTTGAAATACCAAACTGGCTTATTGATATTATTGTATTTCATGAGATGGAATTTGCATTCGGGAGATGTAATTTCAATATCAGATTTTGGCCCTTTACCGATGTGCATTTACGCTGTATACTCAGTGCTGGCCCAAGGATTTATTTACAAAACAAATAACAGACTTGGGTGGGACTCGAACCCACGACCTCCCGCTTTCTAGTGCAGCTTTCAAGTCTTATCAATCGACCACCGAGCTAGCCCGGGTCGGCAGGCTGGTTTGAATCTGATTAGCAGCGGGTACCGCAACCTAATGTTTCATAAGATGGAATTTTTGTTGGAAGATGTAAATTCACTTTTATATTTTTTTTTGCCACAGGTGGTCGATTAAGCAATCGACATTCAGAAGCAGTGTCGGAGACGTCTAGTCATCGAAGTGGCCCTGAACCAACCCTGTCATTTGTAGGGGTCTGGCGTGACCAACAGCCGGTGGACCCACCTGGAAGCACATACTCTGCCAGTCATTCCAACAGGCAGAGCAGGAACAGTGAGCTTGGATGGCTGTCTGACGATGAAGCCTTCAAGCGAGAGGCTACTAGCAGCCAATCATCTGGCTCCCGGCCGACGTCCAGGCACCTGACTCTAATTGACCCTCAGATAATCCAGGCTGAGATTGCCAGCAAGGATGTACCCACTCCACTTCTAAGTGCCCTCTGCAACGACCGCTCCCTGCTGCTGATGCACCAGCAGCAGATGCATCAGCAGCAGATGATGCAAGGGGACGAAGATGAGGATGAAGATGACGACGATGATGATGATGATGATAAAACCACAACTCAGGATCGCAGCCGCTTTACAGATCTCGAGTCCTGCCGGACACCTAGCAGTCAGAGCTCAATGCACGAGGTCCAGGCCAGTCAGGACCTGAACATGTCTGTCACCACTCTGGTCAGTCACAGCTCTATCGATTCAGACATGCATGGGTCCAGCGTGGAGCAATACCATGCCAACTCCTCCAGCCTCGTTACATCCCCGGTCCGAGAGGACTACTCCTCGGGCCTCCTGACCAAGCACCAAACTCTTAACACACTGAATGATCTCTCGGACTCGAGACGCTATGACTCGCGGTTGCCGTTTGGCGGCGAGGGTGGTAGCGACGGGCGGATCAAGTGTCAAACGTTGCCAATTAAGATGAATGCTAACGAGCAAATGCTGGGAAAAGGGAGAGAGTCGACAGCCATCAAGGAAGAATGCGTCTCTTTCTCAGCACCAAATTTGTCACCAGGCGCCGAGCAAAACAAGATCCCCATTTTGCTGTCTTGACAGTGACATGTTGAAATTTCCCTAACATTTCGTGTCGGATTCCGTGTATACATGTACAGTTTTTCTGGAATTCAAAACGGGTGATGAATAAACCTGTCACGAGCAAGGTCAGAATTATCTGTCAACGACCGACTCGCAAGCGAGCCTGGGATATAATAGGGTGTGCTACCCACAGATGCCGGCCTGAATCCTTCTCGGATCATGTCGATGTCAAAATATTCCCGGCGCGAACTGGTTAACTGGAGATTTACAGGAAATTTGTTAAAATTTTGTTTACTGCTAATTTTATTTTGAATCTACCAATTCGTTTCAGAGCTGCTCATCTTTGAAGAAAAAGCTGCTAAAGAGAACCCAGTATTTGTAGACAGATTTTGATCTTAATATCACAATGTTTCTGGATGGAACAGTCACACCAAATTGTGGATCGATATTCAGCAGGTTTTGCTTAGCATGAAAAGCACATGGAGTTTTGGCTGGTAACCTGTTTTTACTGATGAGCAAGACGTGTTTGTGCTAAGCATTTTTTGTGTGTTTAGCAGCTCTATGAAAATGGCCCTGGGAGTAGGGTGCTTATATTCCGCCAGAATCGCCATGTTCATTCATAGTTAAGGTCAATTCATGTATCATGAAATGTATTCAGCTGAAAGGCTGGTTCATACTTCATGTGAATACGAATGCGAAGCGAATTTGACGTCATAAAGCATTTGCTGCAAAACTCGCCACTGTTCAAATGTGTTTTACTGTTGCGAATTTGCAGCACGAAAAATTGCCAGTTTCGCGTTAGTGTTCGCACCGAGTATGAACCGGCCTTTAGCCTTAAATCACTTGAGCTAACTTCAGCGGTTTCATGTTTGCACTAGTCTCGCTTTGAGAATAAAATGGCCTTTACTGTTAAAAAGATAAGTTGAAGATGGCTGCAGTGCATGAAATCATTGTTCAACTCTTCTTCATATTTAGCAAAACATACAAGCACAGTTGGGAAGTCACTATAAACTTTCTCGTGTAGGTAACCTAATGTCGTGTTCGAATTGCTGGCTTTGGTTGTGACTTTGGCTGTTGCTATGCTGTTACTAAGAGCAGACAATTACTGCCCTTAGCAACAGCATAGCAACAGCTGCAGTCACAGTCAAAACCAGCAATTTGGACACGCCTAACCCGGTTTGCCCTCAGCCTTGCTTGCTCTATGGTTATAATAATCCACAAGACCATTTGGCGAAGAAAACGATAAATGTTAACGATAGCCGGATTCGAACCACAGACCTTTTCGATCCATAGCTCGCCTCTACCAACTAAGGTATTGGCGAGTTGGTTGAGAACAACAGTTCTTTGTGTTCTTTCTCATGAATGTACATTCACGCACAACCCAGCTACTGAAAAACAAATCGAGAACCGCTAAACGGGTTCAGTATTAGGTAGACAGTATTGGTAGACTTTCCGGAGAGTTTGATGCTAGACACATTTCTTTTTAAAAAAACCTCAGAAATGATTGGTTATTACTTCTGCCCGAAACAGTAAGATAGTAAAGAGAAATCTGTATTTGTGAATGCATTAACATTCCGTCCCGATCATGCCAATTACAGTACGTGGAGTTCCGTGAAAGTGTGTTTCGTTGAAAATGTTGAAATTATTGTATTATTATCAGTAAAGGAAATTGAGGAATGCTTCTACATGTACTTGTACTTTTGCCTTGTGAGTGTACATGCTCACTGGAATATGACTGTGAAGTGATGGTTAATGTGTATTGGTGATGTACAAACAGTAACTTGGGTCATTTTTGAATATTTGAAAAGTTTTACGTTAGCGTAATTTTTTTTTTTACAGTGGTTGCCACGCTACATTTTTGTTTACATCATTACAGGATGCATTGATTTAGAATGTCATTATAAGGCCGCATCCGGATCTCTTGTCTATGGCTGATTGTTCACCCATTACAACTACCAGAGTTGTATTCGAGTCCCTGCAAGTCCTTGCACAAGTCCTTTCAAAAGTCCTTTCATAAAGCCAGTCACAAGTAACTGGTTGAACAATGACAAAGGAATGCTTTTGTCAAAGCTCATTTGAAAAGCTTGTAGTTTGAAGTGAAACCAGAGGACTTGTGATGAACTTACAGGGACTTGAGATGGACTTGACTACATCCCTGACAACTACGCATGATCAGATGATCAGGCTGACAATAGACATAGCCGTTCCAGACACAGCATTACTATCCATGTCTACTTTTTAGTCCGGTTTTAAGTTGATCTAACCCGATGAAGTTTTATCTTTACAAATGCTGTATATTCCGAGAACAAAAAAAATATTCTAAGATTTCGAAGCCGAGTCACAATTTGAATTGCCATTGTGTTTTCATTCATCCTGATGTATATCCTGATACATGATGCGCATGTGTACTTCACACACCATTTATGGATTACAAACCTTTTTTGGTATGATGGTATCAGGTTGGTGCCCTGTGGGCACCAGGTAAAAAATTTTATCATCACAAATTATCCAATCAAATCGTCTCTGAGAAGTTGGGATCATGCATTGCTTTCACCGACACAGAAATTTTACACTTGAATTTCATACAGAGCATAATGTGTGTTAAAGGTATGATACACCAATTGGTAATTGCTAGAATTATCCTGAAAGGCTGGATTTGGAGGGTTGTATTTTTTAGTAAATATCGTTTAACTGACCTGATCAAAGTTTCACAATCGTGGATGCCGAGAAAAGCAAGAAAAAAGCCGTGTGTTTTCAACTGGCGTCGGGCAGTGGGTTATGTTCTTAGTTCTTTTGCAGTCGCCTTCCGGCGATCGTGAATAATTGTTTTCGGAACAAGTATAGGATATCTAGCGCAATCATTTTGCTAGATGTCTACAATCATTTTTTATTTTCAAATAAGTAAACATTTTCTAAAAAAAGTAAACATTTCCGATATCTGCAATTGGTGTATCCTATCTTTAAGTAAAATTTGTTACTGTAATATGGATGTAATTGTCTCATAGTCACAGTCAGTATTCGTCTTGAAATGCAAAAAAACCCCAATAAAATCATGATTAAACATTATTACATTCACTTTCAACAAGTATGCAAATATTGGATCACTTTTGAACAGGGTTTGTACAAAAACTATGTATACAATTATTTTTAACAAGTTTAAAACATTTTTGTCTTAAAAGTCAGCAAAATGGGCAAATTTTATGTGCCTGGGTTTGGTTAATGAAGTGGCATATTTTATATGATATATATCCTGCAATATATACCTATATTTTTATCACCAAAATGTGGTGTAGTTTTGGTTTTTTTGAAGGGGGAGGGGAGAGAAATAACTTTGAGTATTGTAAACTCTCGTATTAATTCGCATAAGGTTTTAACAAGTTTGTAATGTATTGTAAGCTGTATTGTTCATGCAGATGTATTTTATATTCTCCTGATTATTAATTATATTCTCATGAATACAAACTGGAATAAACCAGAAACTATTGATGATTCGACTTTTATGTTGATTTTTATTTATTTAATTTGTTGTTTATGAATAGTGGGGTGAGAGGAGTTGCAATAACTGCAGTTTTCCCCTTTTTTGTCACGTCATGTTTTGCTTTAGTAGATTCAATAATGAGGGTAGTTAGTTCTCTTCTTTAAGTCCAAGGTTGGTGAAACTATATTCTCACTAAAGTTAAAGTTGGATGAACCGTCCATCCATATGCCAAAGTAAGATGAAGGGGTTTTTCGAAAAATTTGCTTCGTCTTCGCCTCCATATTTCATCACCGTGAAGCAAAACGAAGTAGAAGCAAATGAATTTATTCTAACTTTTTGGTCCATTTGAATCAATTGAATTTTTTTCTGAAGCACAACAGGCACCATGTGGCTGGATGTTCCTGCAGTTGGGAGCCAAGATTGGAGATCGACAACTTCCGGCCAGGCCCAGGGATTCAAAAAGCCCTCTTTTTTCCCCCGATGTTGATTGCGCTCTATCTGGCCGGCAAGCTAGAGAGGGCGCCAATATATTGCAAACATGTGCAAAAACGGTCTGTACTCGGTTGGTCTGCAAGTGCAACACTTTATTGTGAAAAACAGTCGGATGTAAAGTCAAGAGTACCTAACCCCGAACTAGGACTAGAGCGTGATTCTGTAAATCTAATGTTCTGTCGAAATATCTCAATAGTTCTGATCACTCGGAAACTAGAACCAGACGACCGAATTAAACAGGTAATTCCACCTTCTTATTCCTCCACGGTATTGTAAACTAAAACGAAGTAGCTAGGTCAATCATGGTAGTAGATACACCATGATTTAGTTTCCAAAAATGTTAGGCACCGTCCCGTCTGCCTTTCCACGAGACTCATCAGGACCCCGTTATAAACTCAATGGGATTTGACAATGTTTGAATTGAGGCTTTAATTTTTCGGACTATGTTCAGACTAGTTATAACTCCACTTTCTCAAACATTTACATAAAAACAGCACGTACATCATCATGATGTCATGCTGGCCAGCATGACATCATGATGATGTACGTACTGTGATGGTCTACAGCTCTAGATAGTCCGGTGGCTTAGTGAAAAAATCGTGACCCGCCGGATTAAAGCACCAAACTTGGCACACTTGTTCTATATGACCCACTGAACAATTCTAGAGGGGGGTGCCCGGCTTAGGTGACCTAGGTCAAGGTCAGCATGAGGTCAAAGGTCACGTGGCATGTAATTATGTTTGAATGCGGATATTGATGGCAAATCAAGGTTGAGAAGCAATTTTTTAGACACTAACTTGTGTAGAGTTGTTCTATAGGACCAACAGAACCGTTGTAGAAGGGATGCCCGGCTTAGGTGACCTAGCCTAGTCAGCCTGAGGTCAAAGGTCACGTGGCATATAATAATGCTGTTTAAATGCACATTATGATTGCAAATCAAGGTTGACAAGCAATATTTTAGACACTTAATTGTGTAGAGTTGCTCTATAGGGCCAATAGAACCATATAGAAGGGGTGTCCGGTTGGGATGACCTTTATCAAGGTCAGGCTGAGGTCAAAGTTCACAAGGCATATAATACTGCATAAATGCAGATCTATGATTGCAAATCAAGGTTAAATCTTATACTTGTTTTCAAGGACCTAAAGGACTATTCTTGATGGGGTCCCGGTTTGGGTGACCTAGGTCAAGGTCAGGCCGAGGTCAAAGGTCACATGGCATATAAAACTGTATAAATGCAGATATGATTGGTTAAGTGAAAAAAATCAAAGGTTCCACAAACATGGAGATTCTTACAAATTAAGCTACTTAACAATTTAAATCAAAATTTCAAATGTTTATTTGAATAAATCCAAGATGGCGGCCATATATGTTGTAGAGTTTTTTAGATTGAAATGTTCAAACAGAAAAAGTGATGTTGTTTAAGTGATGGCTTAAAGGCACTGGACAACTTTGATAATTGTCAAAGACCAGAATTCTCACGTTTTTTTAATTTTTAGAGCGATTCTCGGTCACCTGGGAAGGACATTAACGTGAAGGACGTGTAATACTGGGTTTTGTGGAATTTTCTTTCTTTTTCTGTGAGGCTATTATAATTCTAATGGAGTGCTTTTGCAAGAAGGTATAGCACAGAGAAACCGGTTTATGCAGGCATACTTCAAGGAATGATCAGTTAATTTTTTTGTCTTTTTTTTGATCAATTCTAGAGTTAGCTGCAGTGAATCAGAACTCATTCTATGTGGGAAGGGGAGGGTGTTTATGGGAGTTGTCACAAGTCAGAACTTTTTCTCATCGTTTTCGTAATTTTTTTTGGAGATGCTGAAGCAGTTCTGCTGCGTGAAGTATCATTGGATTTTAGGTGGTGGCTTGGTCTGCAGAGATAAATCTGTATAATTTATGATGTGCTGGTATGCCAGCAGTGTGGTTGCGTAACTATCCCGCCCAGAGCGTAATTCTTAATTTAAGTTTTTTTCTAGTGATATACGCTTCATGGGAGGTCAGTTCAGGCCACATTTTTTTCTGCGAGATTGCAGTCTGTAGGAATGGGGGGGAGGGGGGGGGGGGGGGGTGTTTCGTGTACAAGTTTCAAAAGAACCCCTCCGTGCTTTTCGTTATTTTTTTGAGACGCGGAAAAGGTTCTGCTGACAAGTATCATATGAATTGTATTTGTGACTGATCTGCCGAGATAAATCTGTAATTGTACGTTAACTAGTGGGTATGCTAGAAGGTGGCTGTTTGACTGGTCTCTCCAGAGCATAATTCTTAACTCTTTTTTCCTTTTTTGTGTAAGACACGCATCTGGGGGTCAGTTTTAGCCACATTATCTCTGCTAGATGACAGTCCGTGGTTGGAGTTCGTGGACGGGCAAATACATCAAACGTCTGCAGGCCAATTGGGTTAGACATTCCCTAAAAGCGGGAGTTTCAAACCCTGTCTCTGATTTTGGCGACGCAATGACTGGTTTGTGTATTGCCACAGTGGTCCCTTTGTTTTTAGTTCACACAGTGATTGATTATTACCGGTGATAATATGCCGTCCCCTCTTTTTTTTCCTTTTTTGGAAGGGGAGCAGGGCATATTTTCTGTGCTATATCATGCACTTCATCACCACCCTCTTATATAATTCATTTTGCTTTCCTTGTTTTTATTTGTGTGTCGGTTTATATGACGCATGGCAAGTACAAGGGGGGGGGGGTTTGACTTATTTATTTTGTTTTAGTCTTGAGATCCATTTCTTTGATCATTGTTTTGTTCTTTCAATAGTAAGGGGAGTCGGGTTGGTGTAGCGGCTCTTTCCTCGCCTTCCACCACTATGACCCGGGTTCGAATCCGGCCTGGGCCAATATGTGGATTGGGTTTTCAGTCCCTGCCTGACTCCGTGGGTTTTTCCCCAGGATATTCTTCTGGGGTTTTCCTCCCACCTCTAAAAACTGTAACTTCTTCACATTAATTGTTAAATGAAATAAAAAATTGTTGAATGAAATTTGTTCCCGCCGTGAATATGGCCATTGATGCTGGTACGGCGTTAAACCCTAAAACTCACTCACTCACTCTTTCAATAGTTCCAATAGAATTTGCAGATTCTCCTCATCAAGATTTTGTTCCTCTTGGTTGGATTGTGGAGATGCTTTAGTCCTAGATCGAACAAGTTCATCTTTTATGTTTTTGTGCCGTTTGTATGCCAGGATGGGTTGGGTATCAAATAGCCTATTCAGATATTCGTTTTCGCTAATCAAGGGCCAGTGTTTGAGGATAGCCCGTTTCAGGGCTGGGTGCGCGACATGTGGGTAGTATGGTAGGACGAACACCAGTGGGATATTTTTTTTTTTTTTTTTCACGCTTAGGGTCCGCGGGAGTCTTTCCCCTTTGAGAAAGGAGAGCTAGGTCTTCATTTGTGTATCCGCGCTTTTGAAGTTTGTCTTTGAAGAATTTAACCCTCTCCTCAAAGTCTTTTGAATGGGTACATATACGTTTGTATCTGGTCACTTCGCCCTTGATTAATCCGCCAAATACCGACTTAGGGTGTGCTGAATCTCGAGCTAGGTACTGAAATGTATCAGTTTTTTTGGTAGCGACTCGAGTATCCAATATCCCTTCATGTATAAATCGTTCGCCTTTGTAAGGTCGAGAAAGGTGACTTGGCGGTGCGAGATCTCAGACGTGAACTTCAGCGTAGGGTGAATTTTATTAAGTGATTGCACTAGGTCAACAGCCTGCTTTTCATTTCCGTTAAAGATTATGAGAACATCGTCTCTATATCTCATGTAGCTCACAATTGAGGGATTGTGAGGGAGGATTTTGTCTTGTTCGTATTTGAATAGAGTTATGTCACAAATCTCCGGACTGCATTCGCTGCCCATGGCCACGCCAATTTTTTGTCTGAAAAACTTGCCATTCAATTCAAACGTGTTTAGACGCATAATGAGTTCAAGGAGACGTCGCGCGTGGTCTGTTGTGGGCTTGGGTATTGCGTATAGTCTGTCATCGGCCATTGCAAGTGCGTCACAAACTGATTCAATTGCCTCATCTTGTGGGCAGTTAGTGTACATGGATACTATATCCAGTGTCATCAATAAGTTATCTTGCTCCAATGTCAGGTTTTTTAGTTTTTCAAGCACATGCCCAGAATCGCGTGTGTATGTGCTTTGCTGTTTGACAATTGGGAGCAAAAAATAGTCTATGTATTTGGATATGGATTGAGTCGGTCCTCCGCAACCACTAATGATTGGCCTCCCCACGAACCGTGTTCCTTCTGGTACTTTTTTGTGAACTTTCGGTAGGAGGTAAAGGCAAGGTGTTTTAATGTCGTGGTTGCGGGGGTTAAGAAACTCCGATATGTCTTTCGATATGAGTCCGTCCACGTAGAGTTGGCGTATGGCTTGAGAGACTAATTCCGCGGTTTCATCGGTCAAGTCCCTGTTAATTTCTTCATAGTGGGGGCCTGTTAATTGTCGTGTCCCTTCACGTATGTAGTCTTGTTTGTTAAGGACGCACACACCGCGGCCTTTATCGAATTGTTTGATGATAATATCCTGTCTTTTCTTAAGGCCAGATAGCGCAACACGTTCTGCTTTTGTTATACATGTATTTAGTTTGACATTTTGAATTTTCAGTCTGGATAGTTCCTCCAGAGTGCCTTCAATATATGACTCTAGGTTTAGATTGAAGGTAGGTTGGGGAGTCCAAGTTGAAGGTAGTTTGAACGGGTGTGATGAGCTTATAGGTCTGACTCTCCCTGCCATTCTTAACCGTAATCTCATCTTTCTGAAGAAGGATCGGGAATGGCGAAGGATGGTCGACCTTTTTGGTTTTTGGGGGGTCGGGATGAAGTTAAGGCCCCTGCCCAATGCTACAAGTTCAATGTGGGAGAGTTGAGCGTCTGATAGATTTTTCACATAGGCATACTTTTCTTGACCCTCACTTTTGGTTAGAGGTGGTATGCACAAAAACTTTGATTTGCAATCATATCTGCATTTCTACAGTAATTTCTTCAGTAATATATGTCATATGAACTTTGACCTGACCTTGACCTAGGTCACCAAAACTGTACACCCCCTCTAGGGTGATTATGTTGGTCTTATAGAACACGTGCAAACAATTTAGTGCCTTCAAATCTAGCTTGGCAGCCTTTATTTGCAATCTTATCTGAATTTATAAAATATTATTTAACATGTGACCTTTGACCTCGGCCTGACCTTGACCTAGGTCACCAAAACTGTACACCCCCTCTAGGGTGATTATGTTGGTCTTATAGAACACGTGCAAACAATTTAGTGCCTTCAAATCTAGCTTGGCAGCCTTTATTTGCAATCTTATCTGAATTTATAAAATATTATTTAACATGTGACCTTTGACCTCGGCCTGACCTTGACCTAGGTCACCTAAGCCGGGCACCCCCCTCTAGAATTGTTCAGTGGGTCCTATAGAACAAGTGTGCCAAGTTTGGTGCTTTAATCCGGCGGGTCACGATTTTGCCAAAAATTGGCGCTAAGCCACTGGACTAAGACTCACGGGGCGGATTTATATGACAATTTGTGGTGAAATCTGAATTTTTACTCGCCAACTGACTTGACGCGACACGTTAATTTATCCTGGCATCACCGGCAGGATATTGCTTAGTCTGGTCCTCTTGACTGACTATATATGCCCATGCGTCTACATGTACTAGTCAGAATGATTTTGCCTTGGAAACCAGACCGACGCATTGTTCTCATGTTTTTGTAAGGTCATGTGCTGCGGTGAGGGCTCGACCATTTTCTGGGTAGAACGTGGTCTAATGTATACGTACTCCCACTTAATACTGGTAAACAGATAGTAAAGGGGGCGAAATCGACCAGATTTATGAAAACTAGCAGTCCCAAGTTTAACCCAGAGGGATATATCTTAACTGAAATTACTGATGACATGGCCATGCACTTGCTGTGCTTATAATCAACCCTGTCGGACCTATGTTTTTTTTAGTAATAAGGAGTGGTTCAATTCTTCTCCGGGTCAAAAATATTCTTAACCTGTTTTATTTTTACTGACTGCATCAACATCCAGACCATGAGAGTATTTATAAGGTTCTTCTGTCTTTGGCAACCGTGTATAAACCATCATCAACGGACACATCTTCAAAGACTGAGAAAGCAATCTCATCAGTTGTCAAGATGGATGTTGGCGAGATGTCGGACTAGCAGCGACAAGGAAGCAGGGAGAACAAACTGGCCGGCAGCTAAGCGACAAGCTCAGGAGGTTGTCCATCATGGGCACAAAATGGTCGACTATTACTCGTGGATGCAAGCTGGACTAACACAGGTAATGTAGCTTGTTCGTAGATCATTTTTCGGATGCTGCTCCTTCCAGAACGCTAACGCTCGGTTCAGACAGGCGTTCCTCAGTCGCGCCGAACCAAATTGAAATCAAGTCGCTCCTGAGTTGCTCTAACAACTCCAGCAGTCGATTGTTCGACGTCTGGCGCGCCTTGTCGCCCTTATTCGTTTCAGACTCGGACTCGATTCACTCATTTGGTTCGGCGCGACTGTGGAACGCCTGTCTGAACCGAGCGTAAGATTTTTTACAAACCTTTCAGAGACCCCAATTGATACTGGCTGTGGCAGAATTTTGTGAAATTCGTTTGTCCAATATAACTTGCTTGGGACAACATTTTCAGGCCCAGTATTTCATATTTCTTGGTGCCGATAGGCACCTTCTGGGTCGGTTCAATTGCTTCAAATGTAAAACGAAAATGTAAGTTTGGATTGGGGTCTCTGCAAGGTTTGTAAAAACCTTAGTTTGTTTGTTTGTTTGTTTTATTTCCATCCGTACATCAAACATCAAACATAACAACAATTATAATATGTTAACAAATAATGTACAAATGGGGGTAACATCCAGAGGAGATATGACCCTCCTGTAGTGGAGTACCCAGACTGCTATTCAGGTGCGGATCCAGGGGTGGGCCAGGGGCACGTGCCCCCCGGTTAAAATGATGGGAAAAAAAGGGGAGAAAAGTGGGGAGGTGGAGAAAAGGAAGGTAGCGCGTTGGAAATAGTGTGACGTCATCAGCCGCAAACGTTTTTAAAAAAGTGGTGTCAGATTTCACGCGTTAATTATGTTCACGCGCTGTCGGCGCTAATAAGAAAATGCCCTCTTTATATTTATATTCTTGATGATTTAGAGTATAATTTGTTTTAGCCAGGAGCTTGTGTGATTTCTTACATTTTTTTTGTTTTGCGGGTGGGTGATTTTATTATAACGGGAAAGCATTGAGAATTTTTAAATTAGTGCAAATATTAAACAGTGAAAATGAAACCTTTTGCGTTACCGGGCGCGATTTGTTTTAATGTAGGCGGCAAAAGGGAAGTTTGTTTAACATATTGGCTGAATTTCATGTCAATCCGGATGTGCTCTTAGTTTTTATGGCGCCCATAAAATTAATAAAGTCGGCAGTATCCGACGCCTGTCAACTGTTTAGTCTTGATTCCAAACGCTCTAATTTAATCGACGATAGACTCGCATTAATGCGCCCTCATGCGTCCTCCGCTTTCAACTATCTAGCGCGGCAATTTATTTTGTCAGCGCCGCCGCGTCCAACCTGGACGACGGGGTTTTTGTGGTTTGGTTTTTCCTTAAGATTTTGTTTTGGTAACTCAAATATCGGACACTCAAATAATGTGACGTTGAAGAAACGTTTTGTTGGACAATGGCTTCGATTGTTCTCTGTTCTTTTATTTAGTTTTAATTAATTTAACTCTGACTAGGTGGGTTTCTGTATACATGTAGTACGACTAAATTACATATACTGATGGCAAGCCTAATAATATTAGTAATATACAAATTAAGAAATACATAAATATAAAATAGCCACCAATGACTTTGACAATCTTCTAAAATTATGATGTACAAAGAAAATGTCTTCACAAGGCTTTGTCAATTACCCAGGCCAATAATAATATGCAGTCAAAAAGTACGTAAATAACACACGCTTATTTAGGTAGCAGGCAATAAATATCATGCCAATCGACTGCGTCGCCCGTTTTAATCGCTGCCTGAAGCGTATACCAATTAAACGGGTATCATTCTTGCAGATGGCGCAATACAGATATGTACGTATATTGGAACAGCACGAAAATTAAGTGCGTCTTTACATGGTGAGTCAAAACAATATTTAAACCATATATATGTCATGTTATTTACCCAATAATAGGTAAGGTTTTTTACCTTAAAATACATTGCTTCTAACAGCATTCCAATTTGTATTCATTATCCATACCAGATTTAATAGTGTCGGACTTGTTGTGTAATACACTCACAATGTTACCATTTTAAATATATTACCTGCACGTTTGTAACTTGTCGTTTGGACATGTGTTAAATTCGAAGGTGCTGTGAATATTTCTTGTTGCGAAAGACCTCCGACTTCGCTTCCTAAAAATAAGGTTGGGAGCTGCACTACTACTGCCCCAAATCGTAATAATTATATTAGTAATATTTATAGAAAGATTATTCATTCATTAGTATAGGCCTAGGTTGGCCTCAGACTGGTCCGTATTTTTGTGGGTCACACTGTATACAATATTTTTTTCTTCAAGAGAGCAAGCCACATAGGCCTATTGATAAAGTACTTTTTATAATTTGATCCATTTCCGTTTACTCTCCCTGTAGAGACTGAATTTAACCACATCATGCTCCGTCAAGAGGCTTGTGGTGTGGAGCACTTCTAAGAAAAAAAATAATTGACCAAAATGTTTGCTCATGTTGTTGCTGGTCTTCACGATCATTCTACCATTTCCACATGACATCGTCGGAAACAGCTACAAGTGGTGAGCCGTGAGCCGGTCATATATAGGCCTAAAAGTGAAAATCCTTCTGTCTCGACTCGTTCTTAACCGGCATTAGACGGAACGGTGCCGACTGGTGGTGATAACAACCTTCGTCCATCAAACTGACGGTTGCGAACAGACTGTGATGACAAGTGTGCTCAATAACGTGCTTCTGTTGCAAAGTTAATCACAACGGTTAAAGCACTGAAAGAACTAACAAGTGAAAAAAAATAAACTCAAAACAGCGTTAAACTTGTCGACTCTCTTCGTCAGTTTCACACCGAGTTCGTAGTGCGTGCATCGCACGCGCGCCTTTCGCCCTTCGCGAATCCGCGATATATGCATGCTGCATGCTGCGCGCATTGATATTATTAAGCCTGCACGCAGCATCGCGCATACAACGCACGTCGTTATACGAACTCGAGTCGGTATGAAACTGATGAAGAGAGCGCAACGTTACTAAAACAAATTGTACATGTGTATTAATGAGCCTTGCTCTATATACCTTCACATAATTGTCTACGTACTATCACAGACATAATTAAAAACAAGGAATAAGCAATGTCCCTTCAAGATTGCTGCTATTCATAATCATCAAAGAAATACCCATATGACTATTTTAACCGTAAACTGGCTCAAGACACGTTGCGGCGGATTAGATAAGCCTAAACTGGTTAGTACTGTCTCGAACTCACAGTATTTGTTGGCAACGATTGGTGTGTACGTAATAATAACTTGAAACTACTAAAAGTAATGTATTAATATATTTTTGTTAATTATATCTTCATGTAAATTTCGTTTAAAAAAACTGTCTTTAACGACGCGATATTCGTTAAATCACCATGTGATGGGCAAGTACATAACATTGACATGGTGTGCATCGGTTTTGCTTACATACAAACACTATTTAAGCTATGTTGTGACATGATACAAACTAATATTTTGTTAATGGAGACATATAACTTCATCGCGGATGAAATGCAAGGATGAAAATAGTAAATTCTGAGCTGTAAATGAGAACGGAAAAAAGAACAAACTCCAAGAATAAATACTAAAATTATAACAAAGAAGTATGAATAAAATAATGAAGTGATTAACGATTATACGTGAATAAAAACAGTTTACAAATAAAATGAAAAGAAAATACTAGGTCTGTGATTAACAACATAAAACACATTGACCTACGTAAAGAAGAGATTTAACCAATTACACGGGGAAATGTCATTAACAATTGATGTTAAAACGGAAAGTGCAACAATAACATTTAAAAAGCAATAAACCGTACACAGAATAAAAACTACAGGGGATAATAATAATAAGTTGCGAGTCAAGCGCCAATGCGAACGTATGCTTTCTGGAGTTTGCTTTGTCACACGAGGGCGTTCTTCTGCCAAGGGCAGAGCTAGCTATCTGTACGTTCGATCATGGTTCGATCATGGTTTTCAAACGTTTGAATTCTAGACTAAACAACACAAAAGATTTATCTTGACAATAGGAAAGAGGATTTGTGCGGCAAAACCCGCACTGCGCGTAATATCACATTATTGTGTTCTTCTCTTATATTCAATTACACTATCAGCGCGGTTAGAAAACGGCCGCGTTTCCATATTTTAAACAAGCGTATCTCCCCAACCGCTTGTTAAATTTGGGAAATCGAAGTAGTTTTGGAATATGTGATTTAAAATCGATACGCTCTACTTATTTTTTTACTAGTAATACTATTCTGATTACTTTTTAAAAGTCCCTAAAGTCTGGAAGGGAGGAGGATCGGATCGGAGGATCTGCTGTGTCTAATTTTTGGCATAATATAATACTGACAAAAAAGTGTTATCAATCCATGGAACCCCAGTTTGCGACCCACACCCGTTCAAATTGTCCCTTGCACATGAAGCCCTCTCAGGGTCTCAGAGGTACAACCTCAGCAAAGTTCCCGCTATTGTCCCGGTAGGGCGGGGCAACAAATTGTACCGGTACAACCTCAGCAAAGTCCCCGCTATTGTCCCGGTAGGGCGGGGCAACAAATTGTACCGGTACAACCTCAGCAAAGTCCCCCCTATTGTCCTGGTAGGGCGGGGCAACAAATTGTACTGGTACAACCTCAGCAAAGTCCCCCCTATTGTCCTGGTAGGGCGGGGCAACAAATTGTACTGGTACAACCTCAGCAAAGTCCCCCCTATTGTCCTGGTAGGGCGGGGCAACAAATTGTACCGGTACAACCTCAGCAAAGTCCCCCCTATTGTCCTGGTAGGGCGGGGCAACAAATTGTACTGGTACAACCTCAGCAAAGTCTCCACTATCGAGAGATCTAAGCCAGAGTTTATCTAAGAAATAGTGAGTATTGGTGTCTTCAGTTTAATTCTTTCACAAAGTTTGTTGCACCTGATTTGTAGTGACCTATTTTACAAGCGTTCGGTATTTGTTTTGTTCTTTGAGATTACAAGTAATTTGCATTTGAAGTAAATGCTGGGCTCTAGATTTTGGATTAGGCCTCTTGGACTACAAAAGAGGTAAATTGTAAGTATGTAAATTTGGGGGAATTTAAACAATTGGGTGGGGCCTTTTAAATATGTGCGCCAGCGTGAGACAGTGGTATGTATGAGTGAGTGTATATAAGTGTTCCATTCACTGTACTCGTGGTCATTTTGTCTGTCCAGTTTGGCAAGCTTTCTACATTTTATATAAGAGCTTTTGGCTCTTGGGATTTGTTTTTTCCCATTGCTTGCTGCAAACTTGAGTGTACTCTTCGGAGTATTGGTACATGTAGCTCCCTGTTTGACTTTGGGACTGGTGACTTACTGCAGGCAATGATGGAGGCCATAAATCTAGAGCCCTTGTAATTGTGTTTTACTACCAGGTGACTGCATACTAAATCTCATCCAAGTAGCGTCAGGATGACAGACTTCCATGCTGACTACTGTGGGTCTGTGAGCCAACGTCTGAACAAGTGATGGTTTACTATTAAATTTGGTGGAGGGTTTCAATTAAAGTGTGTGTGCATTAATAAGGGAATAAATGTGTGTTAGAGAGGTATTAATCACTCTGTTTAATACCGCTTGGAATCTGGGTGCTGATAATTACCCGAGCCGAAAGTGTAAGGTGGGGCAACAACCAACCCCGGCCAAGTCCCCAGTATTGTCTTGGCTAGTCCAGCATGGTTTTGGGATATCCCTGGCCGGCTATGTCCCAACTACTTTTTACAATTGACAGGTTCAACCCTGCCAGACATAGCACAGTTCATTAGGTGGAAAAACCTGCTACACAAGATGATGTACATGTAGGGACAGACTCGTTCATAGGAAAGCGCATATGTGACCCACCAGGCCAAAACCAGGCGGAAGTCGGCAAATGCCATTTCGAGATACGGCATTGTACAAAAACAAAATGTGTTGCCGGTCGATTTTTTTTTTTTCATAAATCGTTAGTTAAAACTCTAATTTATAGGCTGTTCATGTTTAAACCTTTTTAAAAATCCCCGAAAGTGATAATATCGGCCTTCTCCTGATTTTTGTTGTCGTTGCTATTACTCAAATTGAGCAAACTTGTTGCCGCGAACGGCAACAAAATGTCACTTTTTGAAGCGTTGGTTACTTTTCATTCCATAGCGGTACTGGTGCATGTGATGTATCATTTTAAAGCTTGAAACGCTAGCAATCCAATGGTATAAAAATCTCTCATATGAAAAATTTTGACTTTAGCCTGGTTTTGGGGTGGTGGGTCACATATATAGCGTGATGTCATTACGTCTTAAAGGCTTATTCCCTTGAATTTTGTTGACCTGATATCTTGGTTTTTTTGGGTTTTTTCTTTTCTTTATCATTTATTATTCTTCTGTCTTGTTGGTTGCAGGATTTCAGAAACTACATTCATCAAGAGTCAAGGTATGTACATGGTTAATTTTTCTGGTCAACTTCGGAACACCATAGGTCCTGACATCTTGTTTTACCTCTTGCGTTAGTGTTGCAATATATTGTTCTTTTTGTTCATTAAGTCTGGTGTTTGGCCGTGATTCATTCATTTTGAGTACCTACATGTATTAACTAACATAGAGGCGTGGTGGTGGCGTCAAAGGACTCTGATTTCTCTAGCTCAAGGCATTTTTTTCTTCATAATGTACTTTTGGTGTAGCTATAGCGACCTGAAGTCAACACTTTTGCATGCCCTTGCCCCTTGCAAGGAAGGTATGTGCATTGATTATGGTGGTGACTAGGCCTGGACGATATCGTAATTTTTGACTGGCGATATATCGTCGGATAAATATCGCCGATATGTCGATATATCGCCGTAATTTTCAAATTTGTAATGAACCTATTTAATGGTTAAAAATAACTTAAAAGAGCTGTCGATTAACACCGTCAGACGACATGCGTGAACTGTGGCGATTCTTGGAAGTCTATAAAAGAAAACTATATAAACAGAGTGGTTGCTGAAAATAGACGCGATGGTGAGAATGCTTTGTCGCCTTCCACTAAAATCCAGCCGCCGATCAAGTCAGAGGGGGCACTTGTGGCTTCATTGCACAAAGATAGATTAATCTGATTGGCCAATTTTCATCGGGGGCAACGAACTGGGCGCTCCTTGGAAGAAATGTTGTGGCGCAACTGCCAAATCCTATTGGTCCATGACTGATCAGTTGGAGGCTTATCTGACAATAATGTAATACCTTGTTTACTTTGTGAATTCCGCCTGGTCGGCGACGGATGTCGGGCGCTCAAAGCAACATGGGCCACTTTCCGCGGCAAAGGGGGGGGGGGGGGGTCTGCAAATTGTACTGTCAATCATTCTCGGACCTTAGAAGTCGGTGATGGGATCGCGGAATGTTTATTTTTTTCTCTGGGCTGGGCTGGTGATTAGGGAAGTATAAAACATCAAGCTTGGGAGGGACAAAGTTATAAAATGATGCACTTCGAAGAAAGAATCTTTGTTAGAATGTAGCCATTGCAAGGTTTCGATATCGGTTGACAACGGAGATTTTTTTCTTTTTCTCAACTGTAATTTAAGATGGCCAGAGTTATGTTTTTATGTTTACCGGACAATGTATTTCTAACACCATTTGAACACTAACTAATTAACTTATGCCGTTAGTTTAGTAATATTAAACATGAACAGGCGGCAGTCACTAATCTCACACAGGCAACCAAATTTATCCAGCACAAAACATGTTTATTTACAAATGACAAATCGAATCAATGACAGTGTTCAACTAACAATATTAGCACATCAATATTTAGTTTGTAGAAACGTCAGCTCTCTTGCCACGCTTCGCTTGAGTTCACTAATTATTTGGAGGTCGAAATATAAGTTTAAGCCCAACTGCAAATTTACAAGTGCGTTGTTACGCTTTTATTCCGTTTTTTTAATTAAAAATTTAAACTAATAGCGTTGTTACGTTTTTGTTCCGTTTGTTTGTGAGGGCTTTTGTTTTAAGTCCCAAAATACCAAATGCCAAATTAGAGTTTTGCTATCCAAAAACATTAATTTTAAGTGTGCATAATTAAAGTCTTCGACGGCGCGCGCTTGCCGACTATCACAAATTCAGGGTTTCCCCTTAATTTTTTTTTCACTTGCCAGCCGGACCATGCAGTAATGTTGAATTTTTACTAGCCCGTCAGTATTTTCACTGGTCCGCATGTTTTTTCACATTTTAAGCTACTTTGTTTGTAAAATTACATCACGGAACCATTATAAATTAAAAAATGTAACAAGCTCTTACAATTTCCACGAAATAGATCGTTTTTGTTAAAGACAAGAAAAACGGAAAATAAATCGTATTAAATTTTGCCCTTAAATCTGTTGGAAAAATGTTTAGGAGCTCAAAATATTAGGTGTTACGGTTCCGTTTATTTGTTTGTCTCTTCCTTTTTAAAAAACAATGAAACCAGAAAAAAATGTTATTAAATAAACCTGGAATTGATTTCGCTAGCCTAAGTTGTAGTTGTCAGGTGTACCTGTATGTCGATTTTCTTAGATATCAGAAAAACCAAGAATAAATCGTATTATTATTTACCCCTGAAATCGGTTGGGAAAATTTTAGAAGTTCATTCAAATAAGTCTTTTAATGTATCCTTTCTCTTTTTTTTTCTTTAAAAACAAAGACAATAACATAATTAACCTTAGGAATATAACCTTTTTTTTGTTCATCTTAATTCACTTTGTAAATAGGTACGGCAAACTTTTGCAAAATTACTTACAGCCAACTTAATGACCATCGGTTGGGTCTAGAGATAAATAAATTCACTCCAGGAATACACCGACCAGGGCCTATTAAATAAATTCTGTATCTGCCTGACAAGGGTTGGCGTAAGTAAATACAATGTATCTTTGTTGGAGATAAGCTGGCCTGGACAACATTCTTTGAGTAGCACTTTGTGTTGAGAGAAGAAAGTCAACACCCAATGACAATGAAGATTGTGTTAACTGGACCTCGGGATTGGATAACAATCTTGTCACTGGGGAAGTGGTGAGCGGTGCTGAGGCTTTGATGTTGGTCTATCAAGAAACTCGGTTGGGTCATTGTAATCTTTTAGGAACTGGTACAGGGTTTTGACTAGACCGCCGCTGTTTTGACTAGAATTTCGCTAGCGGACCAACGTTAAGGTCGAACCCTGACAAAGGGCGTCTGTTGTATGCCGTAAATAAACCGCAGCCCGAACAGATAAGATTTTATGGCCTTGGTTGGGCTACTCTGGCGTGGTCTCGATCCATTGACAATAACTTTTGCGGCACATCTTAAGTTCTTAAGTTCATCTTGACTGAACATGTTTTTTGTTTTGTTTGCAAGCAGTTTTGATACATTTTGTTAAATATCGACTGTATCTTGAGAATATCGTCTGGGTCACGATATTTCGATATTTTTAAAACCAAAGTCGATACTGTTGATATCGTCTTCAGTATCGTATCATGACGATATTATCGTGATATCGTCCAGCGCTAGTGGTGACCATCCCACTGTGGCTATTGTCATCAGAAACTTTAGTTGAATGAGTTTTGCAATCACCATGGCCCAAGTTGCATAGGTCTGCTAAACAAAGAATTTCTCGTTTAAAATAATTATTCTCTGCATATCCTTTGATAAAAAAAATCACAAACAAAATTGTCAATGATATTTAGCAAAATCAATGGATTTGTTCAGGTTGATGGAAATCTTGACTCAAGAGACTCGGGACTTCCAGTCATGGATCATCAGGCAACTGGAAGATTTGGAGATTGAAAAGGAGACAACAGAAATGCCCACTGTAAGTTCCGTAAATAATGCTGACTGTTTCTATTGTGGAAAAGACTTTAAAGTAAACAAATAAACAAACACCCCAGCCAAAACGAACAAACACCCCAACAAGGAACAACAACAATCAAAATCAAGTAGACGCGTTCCAAACACGCGCTTAATTGTTGCTTAAAATGTCTTTGAAATATGGTGCAGCCGATGTGCATCAAGAAACTGTTAAATGTGACAATATTTTGAGTTCGTAACTCTAGTGTGCAATCTGACGAAGGGCAGACTTTGCTGAGTAACATTCTATATTTGTATGTCATGGCTAATAGAACATATAAGTTGACCTCGAATTTACAAGACTTTACAAGAAACAGAACTTCCGGGCACATAGAATAAGAGCTTCAACATGTAAAGCGAGTAGATTTCTTGGTATAGTTGGGTATACATGTAGTTGAATCTTCAACCAGGATTGGGCCGGCGTCTTTTGTCTTGACTTGGCTGGCCTTGTATCCGTTTGCTAATTGTACCGACCTAAGATTTCAAATAAATTAAGAGGGCCTGATATTTTGATCTTTAATAAGTCAAGATTACAGTGGTACATGTACTGTACAAGAAACAAACATGAAGGGGCCAGGCCACACATACTGGTATACAGAGTTGTATACAAACTAAAGTAGAAATATCAGGCCCTCTTAATTTATTTGATTTGTATATTTCAAGTCATTCTGGTCAGAAAGCAGGTTTAATCATTTTCATGACATAAGATATGTCAGAATTATTATAATCGTGTTCTTTTATTCCTTTGAGAGAAAGTTTGCTAGTATCAAAATTAGGCTGGCCCAAACCTTTCTCATGGAGAATTCAAGGTTCATGGATAGTTTTTATGGCAGGCAGTAAGTTCACACAGGCAAACGCCGTGTTCACACTTGATCCTGCTAGGAGGATCAAAGGAGGATCTGATCTCGAAAGGGCGATCAAAGGGAGAAAACTGGCTAGTGTGAACGCGATCAGGATCAGGATCAGATCCTCCTTTTTCATCTCCCTTTATTGCGAGATCAAATGGAGATCTGATCCCGCAAAGGCGATCAAAAAACAAGTGTGAACGCAGATCGAGATCAGATCCTGCAATTTAAGCTGCTCACATCCGGTGTGTCAGGTCATTAAAAAAAAACCCGCCAATCAAGAAATTGTAAACAACGCTTTGCCTACCACCTGTCAATGTCCGTGGCCGGTCAACGCTGTGTAATGTATATGGGGGATTGCAACGTACGTGTGTCGCCGTATCGTTTACACACATGTACACCAAATAAAAAAAATGGCGCGACGCAATGAACAAAACAACATGCGCGCGCACAATCAATGACCTCGCACAGTAACCTTTGCCGTCAGCTGAACTGAACTTCCGTTTAACTATGCGAGATCAATGCGAGATCACACTCAAGTGTGAACGCGGCACAAAAATGCTTGATCTCGCTTTTGGGATCTGATCCTCCTTGGATCCTTGAAGGAGGATCAAGTGTAAACGCGGTGAAAGTGAGCGGCTTGTCATTAAAATGCTTGTATAAAATATGTGAGGTGTTCTGGAAAAATTAGATGGAACTGGGCACAGGCCACACAGTGCAGGAAAAATGCAAAATAGTGAATGGAAGTTATTTTCTTTTCAATTTTCAGATTCATTGATATTTGTAATGTTTGTTGTCTACTAACCATATAGAAATAGTAAGAAAGTAGTGGCCTTATTCCTCGAAACTTTAAGGCCTTTTCCTTAACATTTACTTTGGCAAAACTAATAATGGAAGGTCCAATTGAAGCACAATAAACAGTATTGTATAAAGATAATTGTATTCCCCTTTCTAATAATTGAAAATCCTCACTTTATAAACCTCTGCCCAGTTCTGTCTCATTTTGCCAGAACCCTACATGTACATGTGTATGTTTTTTTCTGTATTGTTTATTAGGTGATGGATGGAGTTAGTTATTTTCGAAGATTTGAGAGTGGCTCGTGGCATTATTACAGGAGGTATACCACGGGTGAGTGACAGTTGGTTGCAGTTTTTGATGACATCTTTGTCACTGTGAATTGTCGCCCTAATTTAATGTCAGTGTCATATTCATTGTCAGTGTCATAAAATTGTTTCTTCTTTTTTCTCAATTATCTATATTCTCATCAATAACATAACACTTGTAACAAATTGCCCTTTAAGAATTTTTTTATTTTAATTAAGCACTGTGTGAAAGCACAAACGCAATTTTTTGTTTTGCAGTGTTGCAGGCATGTATTTTAAATGGAAATTAAAATCATTTTTTATTTATTAAAAATTTTTAAATCTTAAAAGGTCGCAAAATATTGTCACATATATTTAAACTGTTTTTTGTGTCCCAATCTGGGATCAGTTAGGGTTCCAACAAGATAAAATTAAGATAAAATAATGTACATGTACAATGTATAGTCTTAACTTTCCGTGCCTAATTTTAATGGTCAACAGATCAACTAAAAGGCACAAACAAATTTGCTAACCTTAAAGTAATAGTATACCATTTGTCAGTTGTGCATTTGTATCGTTTGAAGCAGCAAAAGTTATCAAAATCTCGATATGGTGCTTGACAACTAATCTGGCGTTTTAGGTCTGTGATCATGAATGCTGTGTATGATCTGAAAAAATAATATTCTAAGATTTTGATTTAGACTACAAATGCATATTTCCAAAAATGCATCTCTGGACTTTTATTCAAAGAATATTTTCACAGGAGTTTAGAGTCCTTCATCCTAACGTACCTGAAACCATTATACAAATATTGACTGCTTTGAGTGGTATAGTAAAACTATCCTCCCGAGGTGATCCATGGAGCATTCTATTTTCCCGAGGCGAAGCCGAGGGAAAATAGAATGCTCCATGGATCACCGAGGGAGGCTAGTTTTACTATACCGCGAAATAAAGCAGTCAATATTTGTTTTATAACACCTCACTCGCATATTCTGCACAATTTAAGCTTCCTGAAAGTATAGTAATGACAAAAAATCTCCGAATTATACGTCTCTCGATCATACGTGTACTTTGTTGCCTTGATGAACGGGTGCGAAGGTGATAGAGCAATGTTTACGCAATGCACCGAAACACACGTCTGGGTTTCAGTCACGCTTTCGTTGCTATGCGCATATTCATGTGTTGCATGCTTTGCGCATAGTCCTTTTTGCGTGGTATAGTCTTTTTGGATAGTCTTATTTCTCCATGGTACAAAATAGTAAAAATAGCAAGTGACACGTGCCGCGCTCTCGGCCAATCAAGACACAGAATCTGTGAGTGAGGTGTTATAACAACATTTATTCCATGTTTTGGAGGAGTTCGGCAGATTCAGGATACCTCCATATCGAACAAACTAGTGGAATCTAATGGATTCGGGATTTTAAGCCTAGCAGTCCTGCAGGATTGTGCAGTACATGTACTGCAAAATAGATTTTGAGGGGATGGATTTTGAAAACTCTATGGAGAAACACTGCAAATTATAATGTTTTTGTATACCAAGATCTTGTAGCGTTCTCTAAAGTGGACTTATGAACACTTCAGCAAATAAACCTGTTTGCACTGATTTTCTTGTATAGTACACTTTTGTAAATATTTAGTTATTTTTTCACTTTGTTTTCAGTTATTTTACCCATGCATTAATAACAGCCCATAATCACAATTCCAGATGTTAAACCTCTGAGATTCAGCAAACTATGCATTCATCACTTTCCTTTGCACCAAGGTCCAACCTATTACTTGAGTTGATTTAATTATACCAGACCAGCCCTTTTGTCCTTCCAATTTCAGTTAATGGTTTTTGCTCAACCTTCATGATGAGGTTACCAGGTCCAGCGGGCCTTTGCCCTTGGTGACATGTCTAGACAGTTGTTATTCTTTGTTCATATTTAAACACTGGGTTTTCAGTCCTCATGTGAGCAACATCTCACATTTACTTTCTCCAGTTATACTTAATTCTTGCCCGATACTGTGAATTCTCGGTTCTTTGCTGAATAAAAATAAAACTACTTTCAACGCATATATCCAAATCTTAGTGTGTCCAGTTTAATTGTCTATACACTAAAATCTTATTCTTAATCCTTCAGAATCCATCATACTTTTGCTGGAGGATTGTCGATAGATTCAGGATTTTCCCCCTGCAGCCCCCCCCTTCTTACCTAAAAATCAATGTTTATTTTCTTCCAAAAGGAAATAGTAAGAATGATGCTGCAGAGCATATTCTGGACACGGCTTCACTTACAGAGTTGTATGGCTATCCTGTGGTCCTGTCATCTGTGAAGATATCGCCGGATCACAACTACATGGCATTTGCAGTGGAGACAACACCCCCCGATACCTGTGACACCCACATTGTAGAGATTGGAAAGAATGGAGCTGAATTTGTCGACAGGCTGAACATTATTTTATCTGTAGGTAAAAAAATCTCATTTTTCTGCATTCATATAAACCTAAGACAGTTTACCCCTTTCCCATCAGTTAAGAGCCTGTCACATAGTGTAAATGCCCTGACAGGGATTGCCAGGAGTGGGGTCACACGTATCCTTAACAGCAAACGGAACAGATAATAACATGAAGAGAGGCTAACGCACAACGAAAAACACAAATAACATAAGAATAACTGTTTGATGCTGGTTAAAAACAAACGCTGTTTTTCATGCTTTTCTGGGCATCCATGATTGTAAAACTTCGGACAGGTCAGTTAAACGATATTTACTATATAAAATACAACCCCCCAAATCCATTCATGATAATTCGTGGATGCCGAGAAAAGCACAAAAACAGTTTGTTTTAAACCAGCGTCGAGCAGTTATTCTTATGTTTTCTTTATATTTTTCAGAATAAATACAGGATATCTAGCGCAATCATTTTGCTGGATGCCAATCATGATTTACTTTCAAATATGTCTTAATAATTTGGTAGTAAATTCTGTTGATATCTCCAAATGGTGTATCCTACCTTTAAAGGTAGGATACACCATTTGCAGATATCGAAAATATTAAGAATAACTGCTCGACGCCGGTTGAAAACAAACGCTGTTTTTCGTTGTAAAACTTCGGATAGGTCAGTTAAACGATATTTACTATAAAATACAACCTCCGCAAATCCACTGATTCATGACAATTCAAGCAATTACCAATGGTGTATCCTACCTTTAAATGGTGGTGACTGTAGAGAAGAGAATTTTTAGAATGTATTATTGGCCTTAAAGGTAGTATACATCATTGGTCATTGCTTGAATTATCATGAATGAGTAGATTTGGGGGGTTGTATTCATAGTAAATATCGTTTAACTGAGCTGTCCGAAGTTTTAGAATCATGGATGCCGAGAAAAGCACGAAAAACAGCGGGTTTTTTCAACCGGCGTCAAGCAGTTATTCTTATGTTATCTTTGAATTTTTCATTATAAAATTATATTTTTTCGGAATAATTACACTACTAGCGCAATCATTTTGCTGGATGCCCAGAATCAACATTTACTTTCAGATGAGTAGGATATTTCTTAATAATTCGGTAGTAAATATATTTTCGATATCTGCAAATGGTGTATACTACCTTTAAATTGACCTTGCATTTTTGTTTAGTTTTGTCCTCTGACACATGTCTGAGAAATGGCTTTCAACATAAGATCTCCCTCAATAAATTAAACACTGTATAAGGACCCTAGAACAATGGTCCCTTTGATTTAAGGCTGTGCGCCAAGCACCCCCATTAGACCCTCACTCAGATTGCAGGCTGGCAGCGATCAGTGCGCACCACCAGTTTTCAGGGGACTTTCTATAATTTTGTATATGCCCCTTGGAAAATTTGCCTGCATATTTCATTTGGTAAGTTTAAGTCTTTTTGTTATCCTCATTTCGCTTGCTAGATTATTGTACTGGTACTACACTCAAGGAAAAAAGAAACGCACCACTGATTTGTTTTTATTTTATAGTTTTGACCTAATTTTGTAAATTCAAATGTATAAGTTTGAATCGCTACCAGTGGTGCACAGCACACCGCCGCTGAACATTGCAGTGATGAGGCGCTTTCACACTGTCCAAAATCTCGGGGTTGGAACCGGTTCCAACCCCGAGATTTTTTTCAACCCTTTTCACTACCCGGGTAGCATGCTCTAGCCGGATCGAAATCAACCCTGGTAGGGACCAGGGTTGAAAATCTCAATCCGGATTGAAATCGCATTTTTCGGCGTGAACCGTGTCGAAAATGATAGTGTGAACCGCCCCGGGTTGAGTTTGCTTACCGCCGATCCGTGTTGAGTTGTGGCGCGAAATCCTACGGAAATCGGACACGCGGTACAAAGGTCAATAAATAATCAGTTCTGCGATCGACGTACATGGATATCATAATGTGTGCGTGTACATGTATGTACATATGTTGTGCATATGCGCTACACGTGGTTCTTCACCAAACCCAAACACAACAGCAACAACTTCCAAGCATTTCTCTTTAATTTTTTTCGAAAATGGGTCCCAAAAAGACCGACAATAAAGCTGAAAGACAAAGAAAGGACAAAGAAGAAAGGCCATGTTGACGATTTGGTCGGACGATGCGCTTTAGTCGCAACTGGACGGCACGAAAAGAAATAAGGTGTTCGCGAAAATGTCTGAGGATCTCGAAGACCAGGGAATGCACGACAAAACGCCGAGCCAGTGCCGCATAAATTAACAAATTTGAGGCGGGATTATAAACATTGTGGGATCGAAAAAATCATCACAGCGCGCCTTTTTGAATGCGATCCGTGTTGAGAAATGGGTAGTGTGAATGCACGGCGGCCCTAGCCGGATTGAACGTTACACGGTTCACTAGCGGTTGGTTCGCGGCATGAACAGTGTGAACGTTGCGTCTCCGTGATCCGTGTCGAAAACAACCCATGCTGAACCGGGTTGGTTTCAACACGGTTCGAAACTAAGATAGTGTGAAAACGCCTATGGTCGCAGGTGGTTTTCAGTGACAAGAAGAGGTTCCAGTGCTTCAGGGCCGATGGCAGGGAGCGGGTGTACAGGAGACGCCACGAGCGGTACGCCGAAGCCTGTGTCCGCACCCCTAACCCGTATAACCCTTACCGCTAGATTATACTTTTGCCCAAATTTTGTGAAATCAAATGTATGTGTTAGAATCGCAACAAATAGGGTTAGGGTTAGCGGTAGGGGTTAGGGGTGCGGACACAGGCTTCGGCGTACCGCTCGTGGCGTCTTAATAATAATAATGTGAGCATTTATATAGCGCTCAAACACAGAAGAAACTGGTATCAGAGCGCTTAACAAAATACAAGGAACAAAAACTAAACCAATTAAAATAGAAAAGTCTTAAGATCTTTCTTCTGTACACCCGCTCCCTGCCATCGGCCCTGAAGCACTGGAACCTCTTCTTGTCACTGAAAACCACCTGCGACCATCTCTGCAATGTTCAGCGGCGGTGTGCTGTGCACCACTGGACTGTCCGTCCGCCAACATAACCTTAACCCTAACCCTATTTGTAGCGATTCAAACATATACATTTGAATTTACAAAATTTGGGCAAAACTGTTGACGACAATCCTAAAGGTAGGATACACCATTTGCAGATATTGAATTTTTTTACTACCAAATTATTGAGAACTATCTTACTTATTTAAATAAAAGTAATTCTTGATTGTAGGCATCCAGCAAAATATACAGTAATTTTGTAAGAACCACTGCCCCAACACTGATTGAAAACAAACAGCGTTTTTCTTGCATTTCTCATCATCCATAATTGTAAAACCTTGAACAGGTCAGTTAATATACACCATTTGCAGATATCAAAAATATTTACTACCGAAATATCTAGAAATATCTTACTCATTTGAAAGTAAATAATGATTCTAGGCATCCAGCAAAATGATTGCGCTAGATATCCTGTAATTATTCAGAAAAATATAAATTTATAAAAAAAAAATTTTGATCGCCAGACAGCGATCGCGAAAAAACAAAGATAACATAAGAATAACTGCCCATTGTGGGTTGAAAACAAACGCTGTTTTTCGTGCTTTTTTCGGCATCCATAATTTTAAAACTTTGGACAGGTCAGTTAAATGATATTTACTATGAAATACAACCCCCAAAATCAACCCATTAATGATATTTTAAGCAATTACCAATGGTGTATCCTAGCTTTAAAAGAATATGGTACAACCCCTCAAATCCACCCATTCATGATAATTCAAGCAATTGCCAATGGTGTACCAATATCTTACCTTTAAACCCCCCTTTTGCCTTGAGTGGCTGGAAATGATTTATGTTGTTGTGAGGATGTGAAATTGGTTAAGGAATTTGTTTGGGGTTGGGGTGCCCAGAAAGATCACATTGTAGGGGCTCTTATTACTGTCAAGATTTTAGATTTGTCATATGAGTCTCTTGTTTATCACCAGATGTAGAAAACCATACTGACCTGTGATCACTCTCTCCCTTGTGGCCTGGGTGGCTATACAATGAGGCTCATTCAGTGGGATCGGGGAGGACCAGACATGTGTTTTGGCTCAACAGCCTGAACTGAGGCAGCATTGTTCTAGTGCTTATTATGTATTTACAGGAAAACTGGGGGTTTTTACCCTCTGTGTTATGCTTCTGTTTTTATAAACGGAGTGTTTTGTAGACGCCTGTTAACCTGTTAAAGGTAGAACACACCATTTGCAGATATCAACAATATTTACTACCGAATTATTAAGGAATATCTTACTCTTTTGAAAGTAAATGTTGATTTTTGTTAGGCATCCAGCAAAATGATTGCGCTAGATATCCTGTAATTATTCCGAAAAATACAATTTTATAATAAAAAAATTTGCGATCGACTGGACGAGGATCGCAAAAAACAAAGATAACATAAGAATAACTTGCTTGACTGGTCTTGCTTCTGACAAAGAAATAAGTCTGCGACCTATTAATCTGGGTTGCATGTTGAAGATTTTTTGGAGGATAAACAAGAGCAAGTACATAAAGTAGGACTATAATTTATGTCATCGCTCAATGCATTCAATTAAAATCATTTTTTTTAGAATTTGCCTACCATGGTGTCGTGTACTACACCAGGATGAAGGGTCTGAGAGCTTGTCAGGTCTGGAGGCATGAAATTGGCCAAGATGCGTCTCAAGACAAGATGATACTGGAGGAACATGACGAAAAGTGAGTAACTCTTGTGAATCTGTCGTTGCTTTGCGCATAGAGCGGATTGTGTTTGGTTTTTTAATAGAAACAGAATTAAATACTTAAGTTAACAATGTATAGGTCTGGTATGAAGCAGAATCTGTCAAAAAAATTCAGACAGATTGTTTTTATCACCTAATTACCAGTATGATCAATTGGAAATAAAAAAAAAAACAAATGTTTTAATTTTTTTTTTACAAGTTTCATGCATAATGCCCCATGCAAATTTTAAAACACTTTTGGGCTTTAAAGGTAGGATACACCATTTGCAAATATCGAAAATATTTATTACCGAATTATTCAGAATTATCTTACTCATTTGAAAGTAAATAATGATTGTAGGCATCCAGCAAAGTTATTGCGCTATTAGGCTTGGACGGTATTTCGGTATTACCGGATAGTCACGTTTTTTTTTTATTACCGACTAGTCGGTACTAATGATCTACAAAAACCGAAATACCGGTGATCTCGGTATGGAATTGCAATACCGCGATATTGTTCAGAACCTCGCAAAAGTCTTTCAAACAGAAAGAGAAACACCCGATCCACATGTTTCATTCCATTCAGTGTCATGTCTGCATTCAATCAAGTGGAAAGATAAGACGTTATTGTCAATCTCCACTTGATAACCCGATACTTCAGCAGCAGCCGTCCTTCCAGAAAGGCCTTTGAAGTTTGCTTATTACGCCGCCGTGTTTGCGGTTTTCTTTGTGTGTAGTGTCTGGACGAAAGTTCAAACAACTTTTTAAATGCGGCCCAAAAGCTGCTCCCAGTCCCACACCCACTTTACTATTGCTTGTTCCCAACTTCTCAGGCGAAACGAAAACAAATAGCGTATTGGGTCACTACACGTGTTTGTACAATGTACAGTCGTACGCGTGTACATAGTATGTCGGTACAATAAGAGCGCATACTCCACGCACAGCATGCACAAGGTAATACACGTGCTTTTCTCCCACGCACGACTTGCACGCCGCGAGCTAATGTCATTTTAAACAAATCTGATTGGCCGTCTAAAACAACGACCAGAACATTTTTCATTCACAAATAAGGTTTCGTCACACCGATTACTCCAGTACGGCCTCCTATTGGCGCCTGCTCTGATTGTATCGTCGTACGCCCGCCCTGCAAACAGGGCGATATTATAATACATGTACCAGTACATGTACATCGCCGCTGCATATGCTGCGAACGCACACGCAGTAGGAATCGCTGGTGGCCGGCATGAATCGCATGATGAGCCAATTGAATCACTGCCATTGATGCAGGATACCAACTGATAGCTAGCATGATCGTGGGAAGCAAGTTCGCAGTGTGCCGGTGCAGTGCATGGGCATTACGACTGGGCATCGGTCGCTAACAATCGGCATTTCTTTGATAGACATATCAATGACTTTACAAACTCAAACAATGATTCCACAAAAAGTAAGCTTTTAATTTTCAATAATCCATCACAGTGATACATTTTTACAAATATAAAGACTGATAATGAATCTTAGGTGTTGAAGAATTTGCCATGAAGATGCAATTACGTGGTTTGCCGGTTCGACGTAGCATGCAGTGATCGCTGTAATTTGTTTGGGTTGATAATAATGACGTAATACCCACTTAACATAACACCTCGGTATTACCGAATACCGCGGTTTTTTTTGTCACGGTATCCCGGTATAGTAAAAGGCAATACCGTCCAAGCCTATGCGCTATATCCTGTAATTATTTCGAAAAATATAATTTAATAAAGAAATATAATGAAAAATTTGTGATCGCCGGACGGCGATCGCGAAAAAAACAAAGATAACATAAGAATAACTGCTCGACGACGGTTGAAAACAAATGCTGCTTTTCGTACTTTTCTCGGCATCCATGATTGTAAAACTTTGGACAGATCAGTTAAACGATGCTGAAAAATGAAGCGAAAGCAAATGATGTATATTCCCTTTAACAAACCTCGAGCTACTGAGGTTTTTTTAGTGTTGGCTTTTGCAGAGTTGTCTAAAGTGTCCCTGTAAAAAAACAAAACTTTAGGATGGAAGTTGAAAAAATCTAAAAATTCTTGTTGCTAGCATTATTTAGCATGATTTGTTGTCAACATTCGTAATGTCAAATATGTGTTAAAGGTAGGATACACCATTGGTAATTGCTTGAATCATCATGAATGGGTAGATTTGGGGGGTTGTATTTTATAGTAAATATCGTTCAACTGAGCAATCATGGATGCTGAAAAAAGCACGAAAAACATGGTTTGTTTTTAACCGGCGTCGAGCAGTTATTCTTATGTTATCTTTGTTTTTTCGCGATCGTCGTACGGCGATCGCCAATTTGTCTATATACAATTAAATTTTTTGGAATAATTACACATATCTAGCGCAATTATTTTGCTGGATGCCTAAAAACATTGTTTACTTTCAAATGAGTAAGATGTTTCTTAATAATTCAGTAGTAAATATTTTCGATATCTGCAAATGGTGTATCCTACCTTTAAATAATATAAATGCCTAACAAGTAACAGACTTGAACCCAACTTGTTCCCCATTAGATATTTTATGGACCTGTCTCACACCAAAGACAGACGTTACATCACTGTCAATCTCAACTCTACCACCACTTCAGAGGTTCATCTGCTAGATAGCCTGGACCCAGACCCAGCTGCTAGGCTTGTATGCCCTAGGCAGGCTGGGGTGCAGTATTATGTGGATCATAGCCAGGGCCTGGTGTATGTCCTGACCAATGTTGGCAATGATGATAAAGGAGAATACAAAGTAAGTTGTTTTTTTGTTTGCATGACTTCTTCTGTTAAAGGTAGTATACACCAATGGTAATTACTTTACAAATATCAGGAATGGGTAGATTTGGGGGGTTGTATTTTACAATAATAAATACCTAGGGGAGTTGAAGACTTCTGATTGGCCTAGACTCGATCACGTGCAGGGCATTATATGTAGTAATATCATGGGTTTTCCAAGGGCCGTTTTCTAAACCCTGGCTTTTGGCTGCATTCTGGCCACATTACAGACGTTTTCCTAGTTCCGGATCGCAAAAAATATTCAGGCTGTTTTCGGCAAGTCTAATCCTCGAAATTTAAATGAAATAGGTTTAGTAGTTTACCTTGAGTGATGGAGAAACTAAAGTTTTTGTTTCGATATTTATGCTCTTCTTTATTTGAAAATACATGTACGACGTCAAATATACCGACATCCCTTTTTCTAGTTGCGGATCAGTTTAACCAATTCCGGATCGAGTAAAAAACTGCTTCGTACATGAACAATTATCACGCTAGAACCAACCCGAATCAAGCCTATATTTCTGATAAAGTATTCATTAATTTATATAAATACAGTTTAAAATAAATTTCAAATACTTTCACTTCCAATAAAGTTTAAAAAGAGGACTTGCAAGGAAATGCTTGGAAATGTTTTGTCCGTGTACGTGTGTAGCGCAGCAATGAGCCGATGAACTTTGTCCCACCATGGAGAAATGTCTCCATGGTCCAACAGAACACGTCATATGAAATCGCTTGCGCGCGTGTAGTTGATGCATGTATTTTACGGGCGATCCGGAACTAGGAAAAAATGAACGTTCAGTCTTTGGCAGATTTTTTAATACTGGGGACTTTTAGACTTATTTTTACTTATGTATCAAGAAGCTTGTATGTTTCTTTTCAAAATGCACTTCATCTAAACAAATAGTATTGGAGACCAAGCCATAACAAGGTAGGTTTTTATTTGAAGCGATTTGGAACTAGGAAAAATTAGGAGCTAGGAAAACAACTGTACCACTGCTAAACTACATGAACAAAGCCAAAATACGGAAACGAAGCTGCGTTTGTAAAACGGCCTAGAAGAAGCCGCGAAGTCGCGAAATTCAGAGTATTTTCACCATTTTTTCGTTAAGAAGGTATTTATTAAAGGTAATAACAGTGCGAGAACCCGGTTATTACTGCGTGGTAATGACCGGGTTGGGGGATGACCGCTAGTAATGGACCTCGCCTTTGGCTCGATCCATTACCAGCGGTCATTCCCCAACCTGGTCATTACCACGCAGTAATAACCGGGTTCTCGCACTGTTATTACCTAAGTAAATATCGTTGGACTGACCTACTTGAAGTTTTACCATCATGGATGCTGAGGAAAAACAGCATTTGTTTTGGGGCGTGAGGCAGTTGATCTTGTTCTTATTTTGTTCGCGATCACCGTCCGGAGATCGTGATTGTTTTTATAAAATACAAAGTTTGGAAACAATTACAGGATATTTATCACAATCAGTTTGCTGGATGCCTAGAATCGTTATTTACTTTCAAATAAGTAAGATATTTCTTAATAATTCGGTAGTAAATATTTTCGATATCTGCAAATGGTGTATCCTACCTTTGACAGTTTAACTTGGTTTCAATATATGGCATGCAATTTACTATAGCCTACAAAACACTCAGTTTTTAATAAACAGAAGCATAACACAGAGGGTAAAAACCACCAGTTTTCCTGTAAAAACATTATAAGCACTAGAACAATGCTGCCTCAGTTCAGGCAGTTGAGCCAAAACATATGTCTGGTCCTCCCTGATCCCAGGAATGAGCCTCATAGCCACCCAGGCCACAAGGGAGAGAGTGGTGATGCCTAGAATCATTATTTACTTTCAAATAAGTAAGGTATTTCTCAATAATTTAGTTGTAATTGTTTTTTGATATATCTGCAAATGGTTTACCCTACCTTTAAAGGTAGGATACACCATTTGCAGATATCGAAAATATTAACTACAGAACTATTAAAAAAATATCTTACTCATTTGAAAGTAAATAATGATTAAAGGCATTCAGCAAAATGATTGTGCTAGATATCCTGTAATTATTCAGAATAGTAGATCTTTTATAAAGAAGAATTTGTGATCGCCGGACAGCGATCGCGAAAAAACAAAGATAACATAAGAATAACTGCTCGACGCCGGTTAAAAACAAACGCTGTTTTTCGTGTTTTCCTCGGCATCCATGATTGTAAAACTTCGGACAAGTCAGTTAAACAATATTTACTATAAAATACAACCCCCAAAATCTACCTATTCATGACAATTCGAGCAATTACCAATGGTGTATCCTACCTTTAACTCCCAGAAACAGTGAAACATCGCGAACGTTAACGATAGTCAATGGAACAGATTTTAAAAAAAAATCAAACATTTTCGCATGTAAAGACAAATCAACAAGCAAATTTGCACTATAATAGGAAATAATTGGGCTAATGTCTATAAGTTAAAAACAAAACAAAAAAACTAGGAATTCTGCGGTGAAAATTTGTGCAGTATTTCTATTTTTCTGTACTCTAAAACACACAGAAAGTTGATCAAATAAAACTATGATTCTAGTTCTTATTGATTTATCAATTTTGAATGTGAATTTATTTAACAGCTAGTAGCCTTCCCAGATTCCGAGCTAGGCAACCTGAGCAGTCTGACATCGTCATACTGTAGCACCGTTTACAGGCCAGAGAAGAACTGGCACATTCAGGACATGGACGTGTCCACAGATCACTGCGTGCTATGTGCAATGGAAGGCACTTTGTCAAGGATCGTTGTAATACCAGCAGACACCAGTAAACGACCAGAAATTGTTGAGGTTTGTAAATCACTTCCTCGCCACTCCTAAACATTGGCATATTTGAAAACCGATACTTAACTTGAAAATAAGATAAGTAATTTGTGTTAACACCAGTGAGATGTGTGGTTCTGAAAAGAACTGGAGGGAACTCGACATTTTTTATTATGCTCTGCTCTACAGGAGAATGAATCATGACCTTTAACTTGAAAAGGCAGTTTTGACACAAACAATAGGAATGGGTGAACTGTATAAATTATAAATTCAGGATTATACCTTTGCTAAAACTTTAGCAGTTCTTATATAATGCAGTTTTTAATATACCTCCAAATAGGCACTTGGGGAGACAATCCCATAGAGATGTACACAAACTTAAAACAGTCCTAACTTGTTTACCCTAACCTTTTTCTCTAAGATCTTCGAGATTTATGCTATTTAGACCAAAATCTGTTGTTCTAGAGCAAAAATAACTCCCAAATATCGTTTTTTAGGGTAGCTAGACATTTAGGGAGATGTCTCCCTAAGTGCCACTGTCTCCTTATTACCTAAAAACTTACGCTTATTTGCAGTTTTTATATAATGCAGTTTTTATAATGCAGTTTTTATATAATGCAGTTTTTATATAATGCAGTTTTTATATAATGCAGTTCTTATAATGCAGTTCTTATATAATGCACTTATTTACCAGGACTGGTACTTAAGACGCTGTGTTATGCCTGCTCGAGCTCGCCCACGAAACATTCCAAATACCATCCCAGCTCCCTGTCAATCAATGCTGCCATTTCGGGGCAAAGCAGCTAATAATGACCATCTCCGCCCTCACAGGTACCCATTTAATCCTGGGTGGAGAGAAGCAATGAATGACAAAATGCTTGCCTAAAGGCACATGCACTATAGTCCCAGGCTGGGCTCAAACTCACAACCTGCAGCTTTACCCACCACAGATGTCGAATTCAATGCTTCAGACCACGAGGCCACGGCATTCCAAGTGTCATATTTCCATTCACGTTTGCATGGGTATGAAGCGGCCCTTATAAATGCAAACACTATTTTTTGACTTGGGTTGAATGTTTAAATGAAAGCTACAAATTTACCATAAGTCATGAATAAGTCCTTACACTCTTGTAGTTTTTCCCAGCCTGTTTGAAATCTATTATTTTGTATTGAAAACAGATTGACTTTTCTCTCAGATTCCAAGCGATTTCTGCCAGATAACCCCAGGACCCAATGCAACTTGTTCCGCCCATGACTTTCAGTTTGCCCTCGCATCTCCCGCCCGTCCAACCACCAATTATTGTCTTGAAATCAAGAACACAAGTCGTCCAAAGGTAGTGCTCAATGATGGAGAGGAGGATGTAGTGAGGTCTGGGGGCAATGTCAGAAGCAGTCTCAGAAAGACAGTCTGTACAAGACTGGAGGCATTAAGTAGGGTAAGTGCAATAAAAACGATACTGATCTGTGCTCTATACAGGTATGTGACCTGTCACCACAATATGAGAGTAAAGTCGCACAATGTGATTCGGAGATATGGCCATCCAAAGTCAAAATATGAATGGGTAGTCAATTTTGAGATTTTGCATTATTTGGAAAGCCCAAGTCCTCCGCTACATGTTCCCATTTTTTGGGTGCGATCAGATGAAAGAAAACCTCTTAAATTACGCAATTTTGCGTTGTGTTTAAGTAGTTACAGGTAGTGTTATACACCATTAGACGGCTCTCTTTCTCCAGAATTTGAAAAGGCCAATATCTCAATTTTCATTTTTCCCGACTTTACTCTCATATTGTGGTGAAACGTCACATATGGCCTTACAGTTTAGCAGGGCTGCAGACACTGTGAGCGCGGAGTGCGAAACCTTCACGGCGTGGCCCGGGTCCATTAGGAAATTTTGGATTCTAGATGCTCTGTGGTGCAATCTGAGGCATTTCCTGGCCACTTTCCCCTTACTTTTTGAGCTGAAAACACGTGAAAACGTTTCTGACGCTGCTACCATGGTTAATGGGTACTCAAGATAAATGAATTACGGCCACACACGAACGAGAGGAATAACTTGAATGCAGCAAATAACGCACAAGGTAAAACAAGATGTCAGAGCGCCTGCCCTGCTAAAACCCCTCGTGGAGAACACGGCTGATTTTGTTACTCTTTGATGTTAACCAGTTTGCGCCGGATGACGCATATAAACGCAATTTGTTTTTCCCAAATTCAAACGGATGACGCATAAACACGCCAAGTTCAAGTTCGGAAATGTCTGTCAGCAGCGAGCAAGGCCAGAAATGCGTGGGTGTGCTTCCCGGCACTATCGGCCGGAACCCGCTTTGGATCGAGTTTCGTGAAAAATAATCCCGCCCCTCGGCTCGGTGATGTTAAAATAATCCCGGCGCGAACTGGTTAAAACTAACCCTAGTAAACTTGGTGGTTCGGTGGTTAAGATATAAGACAGTCTTTAAAGTATTTCTACTTTTCTACCATTTCTCTGAAATTCTCATTATTTCCTACTTTTCTGTCCCACAACTCAAAAAATGAAGTCTTATCTACTATTTTCCCTCAGTGTTACACACTGTCGTATGTAAATAGCGCAATGAAGGGCTTTGGGCATACTACAACTGTAAGTTTCCAAGAGCTTAGTTGCAGATGGAGCACAAGTGTCACTTGTACAGTGTAGTACAAAACGTGCCAAAGTCTTACGTTTATCCTACTTTTAGTAGGACTAAAATGACAAGAAATACTTTTTTAAAACATAATATAAGCAATTTTGAATTGCCACCGGTACAATATACAAATTAGCCGTTATTAAATGGCCCCTTCAGACCAAAATTCCAAATGGGAACATGAACATTTGTTTACTAGACACCTTGATAACCAGTTGGCCCCGGGATTATTTTAACATCGCCGAGCCGACGGGCAGGATTATTTTGAACGAAACTTGATCCGAGGCGGGTTCAGGCCGATAGTACCGGGAAGCACACCCACGCATTTCCAGCCTTGCTCGCTGCTGACAGACATTTCCGGCCTTTCTCATGGCAGGTTTATGCGTCATCTGTTTTGAATCTGGGGAAAACTTTGCGTTTATATACGTCATCCGGCGCAAAGTGGAAAAGGATTACCAAAAAGCAAGATAGAAAAAATATCAAAACGGTGCAAACTCAACTATTTAGTTTTGCTTTTTGAAAATGTTGATTCTACCTTTCTTCATTTTCACCTTGATTTGCTTGATATATTGGTATCGGCCCTAGCAGCTGGAGGATGTCAGTTCAAGTAATAGCTGAGAAAGCTTGTTGATTTTTTTGACAATTTTTGGGGCCAACCTTATGTTTAATTTACATCTCTTGCAATGAAATTCTGTCTTACAAGATACAAGTTCAAATTAAGGGGGGGGGGGGGGGGGTGTTACATATGTAAATGATACATCATTTTAAAGCTGCGAACCTAAAGAATTTGAAAAAAGCTAAATCTAAAAAACAAAAATTGTCAACTTTGTCTGGGTTTCGTTGGAGCAGGTCACATTTAAAGTAACTGAGCCACAAGATTTTGTTCTCTGTTCTTCTTGTAGGATGGTACACCGGTCCCAATCACGGTATTTCACAGTGACAACGTCAAGTCTACAGTCAGTAACCCTATGTTGGTGTGTAGCTACGGTGCTTATGGTGTGAGGCTAGATATGAGCTACAGTCCCCAGACTGCGTTACTAGTGCAGCTTGGTTGGGTAGTAGCCTACTGCCATGTCAGGTAATGAGATGTCTTGAGGTGGAACTCACGAAAATGTGCTAGTTTTTATTATTGAGACTAGATACTACACGTAGGCAATAAAGTTCATGCAAATGACGTCACATGCATGTCGCACTTTACGACAGCACCCCCAATGAGGTCTTTGCATAATTACAGTACCGTTTGCACTTTGTTTGACCTCAATAATGGCCGCTCTGCCCGGTTGCTAGTGCGATTAGCGCGTACGCATAGCGCACGTAACGTCAATGCAACCCCTTTATAAGCCAATTCGGTTTTCCAACTGTTTCATCCGAACCTGCACCCGATTTCACTAAACTCTTCTTAACTTACGACGCATCGCAGCCCTGCGACGCGTCGTATCTCTACGACGCGTCGCAGCTGCGACGCGTCTTGAAATCGATTTCACGAAACACATCGTACGTGCGACGCGTCGTAGGTGTATTTATAGCACAAAACAACGACTGTTGTATGTACCTATTCAACTCACAGTAAATAGCCGTCTGGTATTCAGCAAAGAGTCGTCGAATTTCTTCTCGCAAAGCTTCAAAAATGTAAATCAAAATGGCTGACGTACGATGCAATTTTAACGAAAAACAAGCTTGCTGTGGACCTCTAGCTAATTTTAAATTTCAAGTGCACTATTCAAGGTTTATTCACATGACTACGATGAATGTTTTATTTACAACTTCCAACACATTCTCTGAGTATTCTAGTCTCGTTTGTTTTATTTCTGTGGCCTAAAACTGGCTATGAAAAGACGCATCTTATTTTACGACGACCCAAATACACTTCGTAACTTACGACGTGTTACTTGCCGTTGTCAAGGTATTTGCGACGCGTTGAACGCATCGTAACTTTAGTGAAATGGATCGTACGACGCGTCGCGAGATGCGACGCGTTACTCTTTGTAACTCGAGTTGCGACGCGTCGCAAAGTTTAGTGAAATCGGGTGCTGGAGGAACAGTTTCAGCACTGGAACATTCCATCTGTTGCCGAATGAAAAATGCTTTGAACAAAACTTTCTACCGTCTTTCCGATTGCACAAATTGCACAGAATGTAGATTCGGTTACCACGTCCCCCATAGCCTTGTGTGCATTAATCTGCTGCATTTATCCCGTTTATTTATTTATTCAAGATTGCGATAAACGGTATAAATGGGATAAACGCGGCAGATTAATGCACACAAGGCTATGGGGGGCGTGGTATTACCGAATCTCCATTCTGTGCAATTTTTTGTGCAATCGGAAAGACGGTGGAAAATTTAGTTCAAAGCATTTTGTAGCTGTACTATCCATACTGTATCAGCACAATTATAGCCCTCTGATATTTTCAATATACATTGTATATGTACTTTCGATATTCGATACAAAAATGCTCAAGCCCGAACCGAACAGAACAGAAACAGGAGGATCAGTTTCAGCACTAGAATATTCCATCTGTCACCGAATGAAATTATTATTTCCATTGCATGAATGTGAAATATTACAGTTTTTTGTTTTATACAACTTCTGAATAAATTCTTGTTATCTGATTGTTCAAAACTGTGACCGTGGAATAAAACTTCTATTTACCATGGAATAGAACTTCTATTTTAACTGTGCAACCGCGCCGTATGTTGGGACAAACAATTAACCAATTTGTGTCAAGATTATTTCGACATTGACAGGGCCCAAGCGTGGGATTTTTTTTAATAAACCCCAATCCGAGACGGGTTGAGACCGGCATCTGTGGGTAGAACACCCTGATATTTCTGACCACGCTAGCTGTGAACCGGTTGCTAACAGATCTTTACGACCTTGCTTGTAACGTGTTTATACGTAATCCGTTTTTTATTCTTGAAAAAGGTTGCGTGTATACATGTCATTCGACACGAACTAATAATAACTCATGACCAACAAGACACCAATCAGATGACTAGGATTTTTTTCAGGCATTGTTTTTTTATGTACATGTAGTATACTTTTGTATTTCGTCCTTTCTGTTTACCAAATAAATAAAAAATAAACTACTTCTGCAGTGTTTATATTCCTCACCATCCATTTATTTTTCTTCAAAGAGGTGGTGGTGATTTAGGCATACAGTGGCATCACACTGGAAGAGAACTCAACAAAATCAAGAGTTTTGAGGTAATCTCAACTGAAATTACATGTAGTACATTTGCAGGGCAATTGAAACTGTCTGGTTAATTTGGTGTGTACGTATTGCAGCTGATTTCACGAAACCTTGTGCAATGGCGCAAGTCCCCTTGCGCCACAATTTATTGCGCCTTTGTTTTTTACTGCGCAACATTTCGCTTACGACATCAAAGTTTCACGAAAGTTTGATAGTGTGTGATTCCGAGGCTTACGCAACAAATTATGGTGTAGCTAGCACAGTCAATTTAGGTGGCGTAAGTTGAAATGACCTATTTTACCAGCAAATCATGATTGTCATGGAGCTTGCTCAACTTATCAAGCTTGATAAATGACACTACAGCCTTGTTTCAAGTAAACAAATTGATTTTTTAAACAATTTTGTTTAGAGTGGCCGAACGATTCTGCGGAAAGTCTGACAAAACTATTTTCAAAATGGCGGGTGGAAGTGGTTCAACAAGGAATTTGTGAAAGAACATGAACAGTTGTCGTTAGCGCTTTTTAAAATGCTTCGCAAGGAAATGGCGCAGCTACGCTATTTTTGTTGTTGCGTAAGTGTTGCGTAAGCCTTGCGCCACTTTTGAAAATGCCGCAAGCTAAGCACGTGAAATTGGTTGCCTGTACACAAAGAATTATAAACCTAAATGCCAACATTTCAAAATGGTCAAAATGTCTAAACATTTAACTAGTTCGCTCCGGGATTATTTTAACATCACCGAGCCGAGGCGCGGGATTATTTATAACAAAACTTGATCCGAGGCGGGTTCAGGCTGCTGGTACCGGGAAGCACACCCACGCATTTCCGGCCCTGCTCGCTGCTGACAGACATTTTCGGCCTTGCTCTTGTCGAGTTTATGCGTCAACCATTTTGAATCTGGAGAAAACTTTGCGTGTATATACGTCCTTTAGCGAGAACTGGTTAATATGTAAAGAGAGGAAATGAAAAACAAAGTTCAAAACAAAGCCTTCTCTGCCATCTTGTATCACCATATGTGTTTGTGCAGGATTTGGAGGCGTGTGTATCTACCCTCCATCAAGCTGGTTACTCCCAGCCTACCCTGACTGCACTCCATGGTATCAGTGCTGGGGGTCTCCTAGTAGCTGCTGTCTGCAACCGAGCACCTCAACTGATCAAAGCTGCCGTACTAGAGGTACATGTATGTTTATCCAATGCAAGCAGTTAACTAATTAGTCGGGGTCCAAGAGTAGACTTGGATTTAGTTTCCGTAATGCTTCCATTCCCTGACAAACAAGTTACTGCATAGGTTAAAAGAATCAAAATGAAATCTTTGGAACTTTGGCGCACCGACCTGAGAAATTCTGAGCATACCTCATGCATGCTGTTTTTCAGCTGATATGATGCACAGGTGTGAGATATTCACACTTTTAGTAATTCACACTATTAGAGGAGTCAAGTTGCCGTAGAGGTTCTTTCCTCGTCTTCCACCACTGAGACCCGGGTTCAAATCCAGCCTGGGCCAACTGTAGTTTCTTGTCATTGTCTTTTGTCGGTGCATGGGCCCCATGGAAGAACAGTGGATTCCACTGAATAGGCTTAACCAGTTAACATTAAAAAAAAATATTTAAAAAATCCAGTCCAAAGTTAATTGGCACTATTCTAACAAACCGAGACAAAGGCTTTCCTATATAGGTCTCTCTCAAGTGACATAATTTCCTACAGATCAGCCACGTGCATCGATATTTTGAGTGTCAACTTGCATAACGGGCATCGGCTGAGCCCTATTTCAAACACATTTTGCGCATGTTTTTTTAACATCTTTCCACACTGTGCAACGCGTGCTTGATTGTGTACAATACGCAGTTGCAGTTTTCCTACGAAGATGGCCATCGGTGAGAGAGATCTATTGTTGTTAAGCCCCTGGTACTTGTGACTGCACTTGTGAATTGACTGGTGAAGAAAGTGTTCAAAAGTCTGCGAGAACAATGAAAGGTGATGTACCCATATAACACCAGTCCATCTGGTCTTGTCACAACCCGACACCGGGATATAACAATCACAATTTGTGAATTTGACACACACAGGTTCCGTACGTGGACATTCTCTCTACCATGCTGGATCCCAGTCTTCCCCTGACTCGACAAGAGACCGAGGAGTGGGGTGACCCGCTCAACGACCCAGAAGCCTTTGATTACATCAAGTCTTACTGTCCCTACCAGAACATTACATGTCAGGTGAGGAATGTGTATCAAGGTGATTATCCTTGATGGGCTCTGGGAGACTAGGGAGTGGGGTGACCCGCTCAAGTACCCAGAAGCCTTTGATTACATGAAGTCTTAGGCCGTGTCCGAAACGGGTGTCTAGAGCTACAGCTACGGCTATTGTCTGCGTCGGCCATTTTGTAGCGCTGTCCGAAATGCCGTCTAGAGCTACAGCTACGGCTACAACGTCACAAAAATCTAGCCGTAAAAGAATTTGTCCAGCTCAGGCAAAACAAAATGGCGGCAGCACTAACGTTAATTTTGGAGCAAATGTTTGTTTATTTTTCAATGATAGTGCTTTGAATTGAAACTAACAGATCGACAAATACGTCAATATCATCAGGTATTTGGACTAGCTGTAAACAAACATTGCGTAACATCTAGCAGACGATAATTGTTGTAAATTCTTACATCGTAATTTTGCAAACACTGATTCAAGCATCGCTTGGAGGCGCAATAACTAGCCGTAGGCACTACCGTAGCCACGTCCGAATTTTATTTGCCTTAGCGCCTACGTAGACGTAGCTGTAGCTGTAGCTGTAGACGTAGACCGTAGCTCTAGACACCCGTTTCGGACACGGCCTTACTGTCCCTACCAGAACATTACATGTCAGGTAAGGAATGTGTATCAAGGTGGTTATCCCTGATGGGCTCTGGGAGACTGGGAAGTGGGGCGACCTGCTCAAGGACCCAGAAGCCTTCGATTGCATCAAGTCTTACTGTCCCTACCAGAACATTACATGCCAGGTGAAAAAGGTGTATCAAGGTGATTATCCTTGATGGGCTCCGTGCACAAGTATCCCCCTCGATGTTTACAAAGGTAGAGTTTAGGGACACCACTGGGAGGGACTAATGAATGCATTTTATCAACAGCCAAATGTTTGTGCACATTCTGTAGTTGTGTTTACTTCATGCTATGAGCACACAAAAAAACAGTACGTGCAACCCAGACTTACCTAGTACCGTGGCCTTGTGGTCTAAAGCATTGAACTCGTGGTATGTGGGTAATTCTGTAGGTTCTAATTTAAACTGACCATTTGTATTTGTTTCCAGGACTATCCATCAATGTTGGTCACCACCTCCCTGGTTGATACCAGGGTTCCTCTCTGGATACCTCTGAAGTATGTAGCCAAGCTGCGTCACGCTATGTCGTCGTCATCGAGTCCTTCCCATAATTCTCTGTACTTGTGGGTGCAGCGAGAGAGCAACCACTTCGGGCAGTTTGGGGAGACAGATTCTTCTCAACAGGTGAGTATCATCTGAGGAATATTGGTTTCAATAGGAGCAGGTGGTGAAGAGAGTCGTGCGCCAAGCACCTATTAAAAGTGCACATAAACAAAGCGTAATGTCATGTTTCAGGTCAGTTGACAGAAGTGAAAACCTTGTTCTGTGAAGTTTAACCCTAACCCTCTAGGCTCTCGCACTAGGAAGCCTACCAAACCTAGCAAACTTCAACAACTGCACACAGGTTCAGTAATTATTGGTACTGAACCCAACGGTACTAAACCTGCCAAACTCCAACTTGATTAAGTTTGATTGAGTTGGTACAGATGGGTCTATATGTGACCTGTCATCACAAAATGAGCGTAAAGTCGGCAAAATCAAAAATTGAGATATGGGTATTTCTAAATTCTGTGGAAACGGAGCTTTCCAATGTTATATAACACTTGGAGATTTGATACTCAATATTGTTTTTGTTTTTATTTTTTAGTCTGCTGTCTTAATACAGAGATTATGAGAAAACAGGCATTTCTTGCGAGAAATTGTGTGAACGCGCAAAGAAAGGCATAGTCAAAATTGTCTCAAAAACTAATTTTTGTTTATCTGATCGTCCTGAAAAATTGGGAATTGATTGTTGGGGATTTAGTCTTTAAAAAAAACCATATAATCTCAAAATCGACCACCCCTTCAAATTTTGACTTTGACTGGCCGTACTGGGAAATCACTCCGTGCGACTTTACGCTCATTTTGTGATGACAGGTCACACAGGCATTGTTCAGTTTTTAGCATCAGGGCTGTGATGACTTGCCATTAGTTGTATGTGTTGGAGTATGTTTCAGTGAGTACACAAAGGGTGTACTTCTCGTACTTTTCTTTTCGTACATTGCGTTATGGGGACAATCCATAGGGTTTGTGTGCTAAGGGAAATCTCTCTAAACTCAAACTCAAAACATTCTAAAATTCTAAATGTTTAGAACATCACTCTAATTTGTCGTCTTCTATACCCTAACCCAATTCTACCTCTAAACCCTTTTACTGGACACCCAATGCGCTATGGGGACACAAATGTCCCCACTACTCGATCTGGGTTTTTTCCAAACAAAAGAACCTGTCTCCACAACTAGGTGGAGGCTAGAACACATATACACTTACAGTTGTAACTGTGACCATGTGAGCACACACACACGAATAAATGCCTGTGCATTCCCCCAAGCTCCAACATGTCTCGTACCTTTCTGTCTTGAACCTCACATAATTCAACAGGGTCTCCCTGGGCCTTTTGTACTGAGTCAACAACAAGTTGCTAATGTTTGGTACCAAACCTGGCAAAACCAGCAGTTGGAGTTTTTTGGGCTAGTTAAGGTTAATAAGGTAAACTTTTGACACGTCAACTCGCGTTTATTCTGTTTAAATTTTCAGATTGATTGCTTAATTACTGTGTTTAGAACATATTTAAACAGTTGAATAAGTTTTTATTTGAGTGGCATGCGTTTTGCTATTAATCTGATCACCTCGTTGCATTAACCAGTTCGCGTCGGATGAGGTGTATACACACAAAGTTTTTCCAGGATTTAAAACGGATTTAAAATACGTCACGAACAGGGCCGGAAATATCTGTCAAGGCCAAAAATATAAAGGGTGTGCTTCCCAGAGATGCCGGCCTGAACACTCCTTGGATCGAGTTTCGTCAAAAAGATTCTGCCCCTGATTAATGTACAATTAATGGTGCCAACTGGCTTACGCCATTTCCAGAGTTGTAGCAGGCTTTAGAGTTTTCAGATTTTTTCCTGAATTCAGACTTATTGAATCTGAGAGAAAGACAGTATAGTACAGACAGATATGCATCTTTCAGACATTTTATCAATCAACAATCTCATCCCTGAACTTTAAGTCAGTCACTTGCCAATAAATAAGTTAAGTCAAAAGTAACAGGAGATAATTTGACGTCAAATTGTATGTTTTGTTTTTTCAGGCTGCAGTCCTGCTAGCATTCTTGTACAGATCCTTGGGACTCTGCATGAAGTGAAACTGTTGCCAGCAGTAATGGAGCAGGCCTGTACTCCAGTCATCAGAAGTCACCCAAGGCAGTTATTGTGATGAACTCGATCAAGATACCAGGGACAAGATCGTGAGAAAGTAAAAAAAGGTCAAAAGTTTGAGTTGTGGATGCAAGTGCACAATGCAAAGCCTATACAGTTTGGCATCGAAGAGCATTTCAAAAATTCAGGATTTTTATTTTTTTTGGGATAATTTGCAGAGCAGTATGGTGCATTTGGGAATAGTTTCTGTTTCTGAAACAAAACAAGAGTAAACACTTACAAAAAGGGTGATGTGAGGAGAGAACATAAAATGAACACAGAAGTAAATCAACAAAAGGCAATTTACCAGTCAGCCACAACCACTGCTGTCCTTTGTTTGATCTGCCTATAGTATGAGCTTACCTATCATGATCATCTGCATATAACTTTCTAGTTGCTATTATTATTTTATTATTAATTCTTTCTAAAACCTGCAAACTAGACAGTATAAAGACAATAAGAAGTTACACTTTTGAAGGTGGGAAAACCAATGGAATCGGGCAGGGAATGAAAACCCAAACCACAAAATTGGCCCAGGCAGATTCAAACCCGGGACACAACGGTGGAAGACAAGGAAAGAACCTAACTCCTATTCTCTCTGCATTAATTTCTAGTTGCTGCTTAAGTTCTTTTTTGTGCTTATTTTCCCGATGCCGGGGATGAAGAATCAGGGGTTATGCATGCTCTGGTACAAGATTTAGTTGTCTTTAAAAGTTCTTCTAGCAATCACAGCTTTTTGGCGATACCTTCCTCGAATGTTTTAATTTTTCTCAGGCAGCCCCTACAAATTTTATGATAGTTTGGTGTGATGGTCACTATGTCCGTTTTGAGAACTGCATTGAGTTTGGCGATTAATTGCAGCAAAGAACTTGTATGACACTTTCAAAATATAGTCAAGATGGCAGATCATGCACCATGAGAGAGTAGACCTACTGCCGCCTGATCGTTTTATTGGTGTTCTTTATAGGCCTTCATCATGGCAGAATTATTTTTACATGTACAGAGACCACAAATAATATTATTATCCATATTTTTTAATTGAAGCACCATCAGACATCTAGTACATGTGACACAACCTACTAACCCACATTGGACAGCTTACTACACACGTACAATAGATGCACGTGCACAAAGTTATTTTGAATGCATTATGCAGTAGTAATACAAATTTATTTGTAGTCGGTTATTATCCAATGAGAGAAGACAGTTTACCACAAATATCTATTACATTTGAAACATGAATCTCTCAACAACATTACTGCAAACTAAGATATATACAACTAACTGAATCAAATGTTACAATGAAACTGGCCTAATGCCACGAGGAGGCTTGGCTGCGATCCAGCGATCTTGCTTGCTTGCTTGCTTGCTTAGATCAGCACGATCAATCACGATGATTAATCAGCACGATGAGCCGTGTCTTGGCAAAGGTCTCCTTTCTGCTGGCAGGGTGAATGAAACTCTGTACTGTCGTGGGGTGGGGTGTGGTGGGGTGTTTTGGCGTCTGTCTAGACTGTTCAGTTCAAGTGCTGCTATCCCACTTCTGACACCATTTTTGTCTTATAATCCCTTGAATCAGGGATTTGTTTTAGTGTTGTTATATACACTTGGATTTGGAGGATGACCAATTATTAGACGACACAGTTGTCAGTCTCTCTTGCTAGGTTTATAATCACTATGGTGTCAACGATGATGGACACAAGATGATTTAGGCCCTCGACGATCTTGACTTGTGGCCCATGATGGGCCCCTGGATATTCTTGGCAGATAACTAACACATCTAACACTTCAGCATACTCTGGCTGACTATAAAGCCCAATCTGGCTACTATATGAAGTGCATCAGACATCTGCTTGGATGGTGGGTGCAGAGTTTGTCGGGTTTTGTATATGCCTAATTTTCCATCAGATGAGGTTACAAAATTTAATTTTCTTCTGTGCTAAGAAACAAACTTGTAAAGAAGTTGGGTTTTTAGCCCAAACCTGAGGGTGAATTCTGAATTTAACTGACACCCATGGAGCAAGTTGTTAGTTGGCTTGTCCATACACGGCACGTTGCATGTCAAGGTACTGCAATTTAACAATGTCATGTATAAAATGGTCAATCAAATCTGGTAATTGTGAAGGTTTCAAGTTTGTGTTCAGTTTCATTACATGGTTCATAGCCTCACAGGTATCGTTTTATCCAGTTCATGGGTATAGCATTCTTTATACTCAAATAGGGGCACCAACCTACTTCTAAAATAAGAAGCAAATAATAGTAATTCTACTTCATAAGTTTCACCCTGGTGTACTACTTCTGATTCAAAATCTACAATGCCATCAATGTTGAGTGGGTCATTGGATCCAAAGATGTTGTTAGGTGTCTTTCATTTATGTTTATCATCTACACCAACCTTGTTAACCAAATACCTTCCACAATTGTCCTGTAATGTACATTGTACACTGGTTTTTTGGCAGTTTGTGTATTTTTTGTGTATGCTTAGTTTCCCATCAGATGAGGTTACAAACTTTGAGTTTCTTCTGTGCCAAGAAACAAACTTGTGAAGAAGTTGGGTTTTTTCCAGATCAGTTTTTTTGCCCAAAACCTGAGGGTGAATTCTGAATTTTCTTGACACCCATGGAGCAAGCTGGTAGTTGCCTTGTCCATACATGGCACATTGCATGTCAAGGTACTGCAATTTAACAATGTCATGTAAATGGTGAATCAAATCTGGTAATTGTGAAGGTTTCCAGTTTGTGTTCAGTTTCATTACATGGTTCATAGCCTCACAGGCATTGTTTTATCCAGCTCATGGGGATAGCATTCTTACTCAAATAGGGCAACAACCTACTTCTCACATAAGAAGCAAATAATAGTAATTCTACTTCATAAGTTTCACCCTGGTGTACTACTGATTCAAAATCTACAATGCCATCAATGTTGAGTGGGTCATTGGATCCAAAGATGTTGTTAGGTATCTTTCATTTACGTTTATCATCTACACCAACCTTTTTAACCAAATACCTTCCTCAATTTTCCTGTAATGTACGCTGGTTTTTTAGCAGTTTGTGGTTTTTTGGTGTATGCTTAATTTCCCATCAGATGAGGTTACAAACTTTGAGTTTCTTCTGTGCCAAGAAACAAACTTGTGAAGAAGTTGGGTTTTTTTCCAGATCAGTTTTTTTGCCCAAAACCTGAGGGTGAATTCTGAATTTTCTTGACACCTATGGAGTAAGTTGGTAGTTGGCTTGTCCATACACGGCACGTTGCATGTCAAGGTACTGCAAATTTACAATGTCTTGTAAATGGTGAATCAAATCTGGTAATTGTGAAGGTTTCCAGTTTGTGTTCAGTTTCATTACATGGTTCATAGCCTCACAGGCATTGTTTTTCTAGCTCATGGGGATAGCATTCTTACTCAAATAGGGCAACAACATAGTGACTTAACAGTGGCAACAACGTGCTTCTAAAATAGGAAGCAAATAATAGTAATTCTACTTCATAAGTTTTACCGTGGTGTACTACTTCAAAATCGACAATGCCATTAACGTTGAGTGGGCCATTGGATCCAAAAATGTCATTTAGTATCTTTGATTTACATTTATGATCTACATTAACCTTTTTAACCAAATACCTTCCACAATTTTCCTGTAATTGTCTGGTGCACAATACATGCACAAAGATAGAATCTGGAAAACATTGATTTGCTGCTCTAGTGAATGCCTTTTCTTCATCTAAACCCAGAATTAATTACTAAATCCTAAATGAGTTTCACTTATTCTGATTATTTTTTACATTATTTATATATAACCTGCATATGCATAAGGCTTTTTCCTGTCAAAATTATCTTCAACAATTCATAACCTCAAAAGTGTTCATATAGGCCAATGACAACACAACAAAATATCATTTTAATTTAAGGATAAGGTCTAAAAGCGTGTTGAATCGACACGGAATGACCAAAATAACAAGACTGCGCGTTCGCAAATCTTCAGCCAACACGGTCCAACCATGGGGCTGTGTGGAGACACCGGTGTTTGCAACAAAGGACTGTTTACAGTGCCATCGCTAACAATAGGCGCGTGCGCGGCGAAGTTCACGTATTTTGTACGTGAAAGATCAACCCTAGCAACGAGGCTAGCTCGACAAATACTTGATACTTTGACATACGTTAAAAGTGAACTTATCACGTTTTTTTAATAAGTCTATACGGTGGTTTTTTTCAACAAAAGGTTCACGTACTCAGGCTTTTGAAGTTTGAAGAGCTCCTCATCAATCTTTGCATCGAAAGTTTAGGGATTAACTCAAGTGACCAACTGCATCTCATACAAACATAGTCAACCGTCACATCACCCAAAGATGTTAACTCCTCTAATGTAAGGTGCTCATAACGACGATGGATTGAAACAGCAGCCATACCATACCATGGAGATAGAGGTGAACAATTGAAAATGAATGGAGTTTCAAAACATGTAACTTTAAAGATTCTCAGTCAATTAGCATAATTTTACTTTTAAAGTTCTGTTTCTAGGTAAGATAAAACCACAACATATATTACGACGCTCAACGACCTTCTGGTGTACATGTACATGTATTTAGAAAATTGCTCTGGTTTCTAAACACAGCGGTTTATCGCCCGACTGCCTGGTATTCCGTTACTGCGCGTGTGTAAATGGGCCTTTAGTCGGGGTCGGCTGGCTAGATCAAATCTGACTGCAGCAGGTAAACCGAACGTTTCATAAGATAGAATTTTGCATCGGAAGATGTCAATTCAATTTGAGATTTTGGCTTTTCACTGACGTGTATTTACTAAACTGCTTTAAAACTATGATTGTCCTGGGGCATTCTTACGAACAAACTAAAAATTACTTGGGGATTAATTGGGGAATTAATTATATACATGATGACCCCATTGAAAAATGTTGAAACTCTCTGTATACATGTGTACATGTACTAAGATTCATTAAAAAGTACTTTAATAAAAACTAAAAACATTAGCTTAAAAGTTAACAATACATTTGTACTTGCACAATAACCAATTAATAAAACCAATTTTACCAGTTTATTAACATAACTCAATTAAATAGCAGACATTCATTAAATAAATTGTAATCCACACACTTGGCACAACAATAAATAAAGCAGTTTTTATAATCATCCTTGTTTGGACATTTTCTCGGTATAAAACAAAAAATTGAACTTGGAACATGTTTTTGATTTGTGAAATTGACAATTTGACCCTGTGTTAATTAGTATTAAATTTGTAGCATCACAGCTTTGGATCTTGTAAAGGTTACATGTACATTTAGATTAACTGAAAATTAACTGTTGTCAAAGTCTGTCGTCACTTTCTTCAAACACCGCCGTTTCCCCGGCCGCAGTCTTCTCCCGTGCATCTATGGGAACGTACTTCCATTCCTCTTGCGCACCTCTTGTGGTGAGGGGGGTGGGTGAAGGGGAGGCCCGTGGTAGTGACAGGGAGGCCTGCGGTGGTGATGGGTAGATCCTGTGCATTTATTTGAACGTACACCCAACCACTTCCATTCCTCTTGTGGTGAGGGGGGTGGGTGAAGGGGAGGCCCGTGGCAGTGACAGGTAGTTCCTGTGCATCTATGGGAACATACACCCAACCACTTCCATTCCTGTTGCACACCTCTTGTGGTGAGGGGGGGTGAAGAGGAGGCCTGCGGCGGTGACGGGTAGATCCTGTGCATCTATGGGAACGTACACCCAACCACTTCCATTCCTCTTGTGGTGAGGGGGGTTGGTGAAGGGGAGGCCCGTGGCAGTGACAGGGAGGCCTGCGGCGGTGACAGGTAGTTCCTGTGCATCTATTTGAACGTACACCCAACCACTTCCATTCCTCTTGTGGTGAGGGGGGTTGGTGAAGGGGAGGCCCGTGGCAGTGACAGGTAGTTCCTGTGCATCTATGGGAACGTACACCCAACCACTTCCATTCCTCTTGTGGTGAGGGGGGTGGGTAAAGGGGAGGCCCGTGGCAGTGACAGGGAGGCCTGCGGCGGTGACAGGTAGTTCCTGTGCATATCTATGGGAACGTACACCCAACCACTTCCATTCCTCTTGTCCATTCTTCTTGTGGTGAGGGGGGGGGGGTGAAGGGGTGGCAGTGACAGGGAGGCCTGCGGCGGTGACGGGTAGATCCTGTGCATCTATGGGAACATACACCCAACCACTTCCATTCCTCTTGTGGTGAGGGGGGTGGGTGAAGGGGAGGCCCGTGGCAGTGACAGGGAGGCCTGCGGCGGTGACAGGTAGTTCCTGTGCATCTATTTGAACGTACACCCAACCACTTCCATTCCTCTTGTGGTAAGGGGGGTTTGTTAAGGTGAGGCCCGTGGCAGTGACAGGTAGTTCCTGTGCATCTATGGGAACGTACACCCAACCACTTCCATTCCTCTTGTGCACCTCTTGTGGTGGGGGGTGGGTGAAGGGGAGGTCCGTGGCAGTGACAGGGAGGCCTGCGGCGATGATGGGTAGTTCCTGTGCATCTATGGGAACATTCACTCAACCACTTCCATTCCTCTTGTGCACCTCGTGGTGGGGGGTGGGTGAAGGGGAGGTCCGTGGCAGTGACAGGGAGGCCTGCGGTGGTGATGGGTAGTTCCTGTGCATCTATGGGAACATACACCCAACCACTTTCATTCCTCTTGCGCACCTCTTGTGGTGAGGGGGGTGGGTGAAGGGGAGGTCCGTGGCAGTGACAGGGAGGCCTGCGGCGGTGACGGGTAGTTCCTGTGCATCTATGGGAACATACACCCAACCACTTTCATTTCTCTTGCGCACCTCTTGTGGTGAGGGGGGTGGGTAAAGGGGAGGCCCGTGGCAGTGACAGGGAGGCCTGCGGCGGTGACGGGTAGTTCCTGTGCATCTATGGGAACATACACCCAACCACTTTCATTCCTCTTGTGCACCTCTTGTGGTGGGGGGTGGGTGAAGGGGAGGCCTGCGGCGGTGACGGGTAGTTCCTGTGCATCTATGGGAACATACACCCAACCACTTCCATTCCTCTTGTGCACCTCTTGTGGTGGGGGGTGGGTGAAGGGGAGGCCTGCGGCGGTGACGGGTAGTTCCTGTGCATCTATGGGAACATACACCCAACCACTTCCATTCCTTTTGCGCACCTCTTGTGGTGGGGGGTGGGTGAAGGGGAGGTTCGTGGCAGTGACAGGGAGACCTGCGCATCTATGGGAACATACACCCAACCACTTCCATTCCTCTTGTGCACCTCTTGTGGTGGGGGGTGGGTGAAGGGGAGGTCCGTGGCAGTGACATGGAGGCCTGCGGTGGTGATGGGTAGTTCCTGTGCATCTATGGGAACATACACCCAACCACTTCCATTCCTCCTGCGCACCTCTTGTGGTGAGAAGGGTGGGTGAAGGGGAGAGGCCCGTGGCAGTGACAGGGAGGCCTGCGGCGGTAACGGGTAGGCTCACATTTATTTTTTACCAAGTCTTGTCCATCAACCATGGCATATTACATCCCCGCGTTTCTTCCTACTCATCAATCAACACCCGGCCACACAAACATTTTTATCAATTTGTACTACAAATTGGTATTTTTTCTTTAAATTTTCACAACAAAACTAATTACGTATCAATATAAATTGAGAAAAAGAACAGAAATTGATTAATATTACCTTAAAACACAATGAAAAGAAAGAAAATCCAACAGCGCGATCCAGGCAACAACGTGTGTATATTCCGCAAGCATATTCCGCAAGAAAAACCCCCAAAACGTCGCGAGACTGGCACCCGCTCCGTTGGTTGTGCGCATTTAGAGGCCGATCACAGACTAGCTGAACACTCGTTAATCTCTTTCCCAGAACAATGTATTTAAACTCTCGCAAGAGACCTCGATCTCAAGGTACGACCCATACACGAACTTTTGTATGATTATCATGACTAAACTGAACCTGTTTGTGTCCAGTTCGTCAAAATCTGAAAAAAAAATTAAAAACATAACAAAAAATAAGGCAGGATAAATTTATAAATAGAATTTTGTTAACAGTACCATGCTTCATGACTCGGTGTCCATTGTTCTCTCACTTCTTCGGAATATTTGTACCTGTAACATGTTGGTTAATTCAGGAGATTGATGTGTCAATTAAAATGTCAGTGTAGTTTTTAATAACAGGTTCGTTGATTAAAGAATAACTCACTCTCATTGACTGCAAGTGCCATGATGACAACCACCTCGGCTACCATCTCATCACTTAGGATGTCCATGGCATCGACTTGGTCTCTGTAAAAAGTTAATGTGAGATTGGGGATTGAAACTGCAGACCATTGGTGGTTACAGGACACCATGTATTGGTGTAAACATTGAAGTAAATTGATACATCCAGTTGAAAAATTGCCAGCCACATACACCCCTTGAAAAATGACATCATATGGGGAACCTGATTTGTTATGACTGCACGTTGGGCATTCTAATTAAATTGGCAACTTGAAACATCGTAACCTCTTCGAAAGTCACAGGTACAACCAAGTTTGTCCTGGCCCTGTATTCTCCCAAGGTTGCGTTTTCCACAACTCCTGCCCTTGGAGCTTGGGTCAACACAATTTCCATAATAAGGAGGTTTCTCATTCTGGCAGATGTATCTGCAGTCAGTGTTGTTCTTCCGTTCACCAAGGCCGTCCTATGCCTGGCAACTTGAAACATCGTAACCTCTTCGAAAGTCCCAGGTACAACCAAGTTTGTCCTGGCCCTGTATTCTCCCAAGGTTGCGTTTTCCACAACTCCTGCTCTTGGAGCTTGCGTCAACACAATTTCCATAATAAGGAGGTTTCTCATTCTGGCAGATGTATCTGCAGTCAGTGTTGTTCTTCCGTTCACCAAACACATGGCCCAAAGGCACTCCATCAGTTTCCTCTCTTGTTTCCGGATGCTGGCCGACCAAACCTGACATAATGTTCCAGAAACATTTTCAGATCATCGTTCAAGAAGACCGTGGCTGGACCTTGCCGGGCCTTCTTATGCCTGGCAACTTGAAACATCGTAACCTCTTCGAAAGTCCTAGGTACAACCAAGTTTGTCCTGGCCCTGTATTCTCCCAAGGTTGCGTTTTCCACAACTCCTGCCCTTGGAGCTTGCGTCAACACAATTTCCATAATAAGGAGGTTTCTCATTCTGGCAGATGTATCTGCAGTCAGTGTTGTTCTTCCGTTCACCAAGGCCGTCTTATGCCTGGCAACTTGAAACATCGTAACCTCTTCGAAAGTCCTAGGTACAACCAAGTTTGTCCTGGCCCTGTATTCTCCCAATGTTACGTTTTCCACAACTCCTGCCCTTGGAGCTTGGGTCAACACAATTTCCATAATAAGGAGGTTTCTCATTCTGGCAGATGTATCTGCAGTCAGTGTTGTTCTTCCGTTCACCAAGGCCGTCTTATGCCTGGCAACTTGAAACATCGTAACCTCTTCGAAAGTCCTAGGTACAACCAAGTTTGTCCTGGCCCTGTATTCTCCCAATGTTGCGTTTTCCACAACTCCTGCCCTTGGAGCTTGGGTCAACACAATTTCCATAATAAGGAGGTTTCTCATTCTGGCAGATGTATCTGCAGTCAGTGTTGTTCTTCCGTTCACCAAGGCCGTCTTATGCCTGGCAACTTGAAACATCGTAACCTCTTCAAAAGTCCCAGGTACAACCAAGTTTGTCCTGGCCCTGTATTCTCCCAATGTTGCGTTTTCCACAACTCCTGCCCTTGGAGCTTGGGTCAACACAATTTCCATAATAAGGAGGTTTCTCATTCTGACAGATGTATCTGCAGTCAGTGTTGTTCTTCCGTTCACCAAACACATGGCCCAAAGGCACTCCATCAGTTTCCTCTCGGTTGCATTCTCCCGCATCCCAGTGCTTCCCTTGACTGCTTGGCCTCGGAAAGACTTCCATCACTGCAACCATGGAGAAATAAGACACAGGGAGTTACAACGACCTTTGGATCAGACGTTTAGTCTCTGGTACCGCGGTCGTTAAACAACAATGGACTGTAAATACCCAGCGGGCAATCTCGCGACCACAGCCACACAAATTCGGGAAGCTGTGCGCCTGCGCACAGGCGCACAGGCGCACTCGTGCGTACTTACGCTAGTGCGCAGGCGCATATCAAAATAGTACGTAAGTTTCTAAAAAAAGTTAGATTTTCTTATGCAAAAAAAAGAGACAAAAGCCTCAAGGAGCAAACCCTTCCATTTCTGGCCGGTCAAACTCTGCCTTAAGTCGTCAAAATCATAAAAATATGCTACCATATTTCCATGATTGTACCGTTCATATTTTAAAAGGATAACAAACGTAACTTGCCATCAGAATGTTGGATTTCGACAAAAAATATCGGCAGATTCAGTTTTTCAAGGCCCCACGATTTTCCACAATGGCTCACGTGTTTCGACCGACAGAGAGCTACTGCGCATGCAAAAACTGGTTCGTTTGCTTGCTAGTGAACTATTGAACGCACAAACAATTCGTTTCTCCAGTAAGTGGTGGCGAGCGGTACCAAACCCTGAGATGTGAGAGATCTTATTGTGGGCGCACAGCGGGAGGCCTACATGCCTTTACCACTGGTCAGCCAGGGTCGCTAATTGGTCAGTAAATACCCTGTGGGGGATTATCGGGCCGTTCAAACTCCCTGTGTCTTATTTCTCCATGCTGCAACTGAGACACTCTACTCTAGTACAGTCTACAAAATGTTTGGTTCTTGCCATCCTAGTTAGGCATCACTCTATCATATATCTTCAGGGCCTTTCTCTGCTACACCTCTATGCAACACAACACTATCTGTTTCCGATCAGTCAGCTCAATGTTGCTGTTGTGAGACCAGACTAGAGCTGTTGCCCTGTAGCCTCTTGTTGTCTTTCCACTCGCTGGGGTTCATCCCTGCTGCTAGTTACATGTAATCCTTCATCAGATCTACTGGATCAAACAGAACAAATAAACAGCCTCAGACTCGAACAAATAAAGTCATTCTTTAAATTATGGGTCCATTTTTTGTGTCCCTGTAACAAAATTTTGCAATTCACTTTTGCCTGCTTTCTTAATGTCGCACCGACAAATATATTATTAAATATATTATGCCTTTCAATGAAAGCTAGTTTAGACCCACAGCCAATACCACCCCCATAAGCTTTATCGAGTTAGAGCTAATAAGATCGATAATTGCTGCAAGACACCTGTCCTTTACTTGTTCTCCAGGGCAAAGTTGAGTTATCATGGAATAGAAAAACTGCTTTTTCCTTCCACTCGGGCACGTTACTACTATTTGCCTGGGTCGCAATATGCTATTGGGAAAATCCTAAACGGTCAGGGGGTTTAATATGCCTATGAGGCCTCAAGGGACGTTCGGTGCAAGAGCCATCAGTGGAAGGGGTATTGTAATTAATCTACAGTATTCTCCAATGCTGCCTCTGAACTAACCGTGGCACGTTTAGGTTCTAGGGTACCCACATTCGTCGGGACACCACTCGTACTAGGACTCTGTCCCCTGGATGGAGAGTGGCAGCCCTGACGTTTATATCGTGATGAGCCTTGTTCTGATCATTTGTCTTGTTGGCATGGGCAGAAGCCAACTTGTATGCGGTGGCAAGACGCTGCCTAATTTGTCCTGCATATTCATGTTCGGTCCTTGTAGATGATTCACTGGGCTCCATCCAGTCCAAGAAAGATATCAAAGATTGATGATTCAATTGATGATTCAAAGGTATCATCCAGGTAGACAAGGCACGTATTTAGGTTGAGATCACCAACAAATCGTTCCATAAGCCTCTGGAACGTGGCAAAGGCATGGCAGCTAAAACAGCACATAGTTGGCCTCATAAAACCCAAGTGGGGTTTTAAAGGCTGTTTTTTTCTTGTCTTCTTCTCGAACTTCAACCTGCCAGTAAATAAATCTGACTTCAAGTCCAGGGATGAAAACTATATATGTAGCACCATGCAATCCTTGGCAGTGCTTGGGCATCCCGTATCATTCTTGCATTCATCTTGCGATAGTCTACGCCAAGGAGAATTAGACTCTCCGATAGCTCCAGCATCAAGCATATCCTTCAAAAAGTGTCGCACTTCATCGTACTGGGCAGATGTCGCTTTTTAAAGGGGATGTCATCCGTGAGCTTGATCTTGTGCTTTACAGTGGTGGTGTGGCCGAGGTCAGTGTCGCCGGTAAAGAATGCATCCTTCCATTGAGCAAGGAAGTTCTTCAACCGGGCTATCTCTATTCCTATTGGGATTCTAAAAAGTCGAACTGGTCTAGAAAGGCTGTGGTCTGGGATGTGGTCTGGAAGATGTTCCCCTACTTCATCTTTTCCTAATTAACATCCATTTCTCCACATACCCAAGTAATTGATTCATGACATATGCCTATGTCATGTATCGTAATGTCCTCCTTTCAAGTAATCTTGATAATGTGGCTTTCTTGTCTTTGGCAAAAGATAGACCACTTCGTAAGATATGAAATATCCTGTTCTTTTCTGAGATCTGTAGTCTCATGCTGGGGTGGCAGTGCTGCTGAAAATGCTGCGACATGCTGTAAAATCACCGGAGGAGCAGACACCTCGACGATCTTGTCGGCTAAATCAGCCAGCACTACAATGCCTACTATGTCAGCTGTAGATGCGAGGATGGACTGGACAGCGGTTGGGAGGCGTTGCAAAAACAGCTGTTTCAAAATCTTCTCTTCCAGTGTGTTTTCCCCAAGCAACTGACGCATTCGCCGTAGAAGCTGTGATGGCTTGCGATCCCCCAGCTCCTCGGCAATTAGCAGCTGATGGAGGCGCTTCTGTTCTGAGGTCGAAGTCCGACGAATGAGTTCCGCCTTCAGTTTGTCATAACGAGCAGTGGCTGGTGGCGCGATCAAAATATCCCTTATTTCTTGGGCAATCTCTGGCTGGAGCGAGCCCACTCCACGACGTACGCAAAATGTGTTTCCTGTGTGGTAATTTTGAGAATGGTGAACTGGGCCTCCACCTGAGCGAACCACAAGGTGGGATCATTTGGCCCAAATGGCGGTAGCTTAAGGCTTACTGCTGCTTGTACATGTTGTACAGGCGGTAGGAGTGAAACAGCGGGAGGTGATGTCTTCGCTGCAGCATCAGGTTTCGCTGGTTGTGATACCGACATTGTGATGTTGCTCTATACAATTATGCTCAAAAAAGTTTGTAGATGTTCAAATCACGTCTGGGTCACCAATGTAGTAGTTGGTTGTACTACTTAGAAAATGCCTACTGACTTAAGTGTTAACTCACCACTGATGTCAGATGCAAATAATTACAACGACGAAAGCACCCCGGAGCACTGCACTGGCCGTGGTACAGCTCCGGTGGCGTAGAGCATACCGTAATGTCAGTAGCGGTGAGAATGAATGTCAAACGTTGATTCTCACTGCACAGAATATACGGTGAATAGTCTCGTGTAGAAGGTGTTTACAAACGTTCACAAAGGACAAACAGTTCGAAGGTAGAACGAAGATATACGAGTAAAACTGATTAATAAAAACTGATGTAATAAAGCTGTCAAAACGCTGAGTCGATCCAATGATTAAAACAACGCAAAAAGCAAGACTCAAAAGTGCGTGTAGAAAAACATGGTGTGCATGTGGTACATGTCGCTACTCGCTCAGTACTGTGGCGGAACCGGCGGAGGACCTAGATGGGGACTGGTCTTATTATCCCAGGACTCCAACCAACTCTTATTAGCCTAGCGCAAGAATGAGCGGCTATCCAGACGCAAGAGGGGACAATTAACGAACGGCGGACTTAACCTAGGGGCAGCTCGTTTGGTGGAAATATACCACCGTTTTATGACTGAGTGATTAACTGTATGTAATAGCAGAACACTAAATAATTAGTCCTAATAAACCTCACAATGACAAGTATTCCAAAGACGATCAATAATTGGTCTTATTCTCTTCCTGATTCAAGAGTAATGAACTTTACATACAAATAAATATACACAATAATCCTCACTGGTATATGATAAACCTCACTTAGATATAAAAGTGTCAACTGCACCCTTAAATGGATTGGTATAAGCTAATAATGATCCTCGCTGAAACAAGGTGGTCTACTGCACCACCGGATAATCCTCACGAGGCCCAATAAACCTTACGTGGTCAACTGCACCACAATACAATTATAATCCTTACAAGTAAACACAAAATATGGCAGGGTGATGAAATACTTAAGAATGAGGGGTAATTACATATGCACAAATTAATCCTCACTACGAGTTTAGTATACCTCACAATAACCCTCACTTGTTGCTGCAAGTAGCCCGGGGTAATTAACACGTTACAGGTCAAACTACCAGAGAATTACAGTTAACCTCAGGGCACTAAAATGCCTCGCCTGGTAAACCTCAATAGGGACAGTAAGCTCTCCGATTAACGTTGGGCTGCACTCAACCGTCACCGCACCGTAAAAGACAGACAATCCCCCCCAACAAATCTAGCTTCACTGACTCCCCAACCAAAGGTTACCTAGCCCAGCCCACTCGCCCAGGTCCCACTATAACCTAGACCCAATGTCAAATAACCTGCTAGCTACTAAACTCACCGGTCGTTCGTCGATCGGCCGCACTAGTTCACGTCGGACACGCAATTCACGAATTTATGCGCTCAACGACTTATCACTGCTACCACGTCAGCATCCAGACCGCAACTGAAGGCCCCAGGTCGGCCGCGCACAAGTAGCGAAATGCGCTACGGTGAATGGTCACTGGGCACTGCTGATTATTCATGCACCGGATGTATGCATTAAACATCAGCTTATATTATTTATAGATCAACTAGACTCGAACACGAGTCGGTGTATACGAATACACATACCCTGTTTCGTCACAGTACGTTCAAAGGTCACCAACAATAACAACAGTTTTGGCATGTATGCACTATTGTGTGCCAAATGCAACAAAATACATAACATTATTTATGTACAAAACGATTTAGATCGCTACAACATTAAACTCCTGATTTGTTTAAATGGCAAAGCAGTGATGACGTTAACCTAATTTGTTTCCATATCATTACACATACTTGTATGTATCGGCGTTAACATTAAATGAATACAAATTGTCTTGTTTGTCAACTGAATTGAAATAAGTCTCAATACACATTGCATTGGCCCTGTTCTATGCCCCCTGTACACTGTGTACATATAGGTCAATGTGGGTAATACATTTTATAGGTCAATGTTGGACGTGCCTTTACAGTTTTATTATTTTACACAAAATGTTGGTAGAACATCAACCTAAAAAGTTGGAGTACAGGCATGTATGTTTCTGGAATGGAATACCCGTTATAAAGAAGAAATAATTAAATAAATAAATAAATTACTTGCAGTGGTTACATTGGAGGTGTCGCCTGAAATCGGTTTCTGTGTTATGTACCTATATAAGGAAATGAACATGCCGATTCCTAAATTTTACCTTTCATCCTGTAAGTTGTAACAGACCAAATGGACACATCCTCGTCTTCAGCTGAGATGATAAATTCTGTAATGCCTGCTTCTTCTTGCCATGTCCTCTCTTCTTTTCTACGCGCTCCACCAAAAGTGAGGCTGCAATCAGAATTTTATTTTGCAAGACAAAGTTATTACAGAGCACTGACCCTCCAGTGGGTAATTTTCTCCAAGATTCATTTCCTTGTGCTTGATGTTAACCAGTTCGCGCCGGATGACGTATATAAACACAAAGTTTTCCCCAAATTCAAAATGGATGACGCATAAACACGCCAAGTTCAAGTTCGGAAATGTCTGACAGCAGTCTGACATGTCTGACAGGCCGGAAATGCGTGGGTGTGCTTCCCGGCACTATCGGCCTCACCCAGTGGGCACAAGACGTCGTTATGACGTTGAATTGACGTAAATTATTGACGTCTTATTAACATCTTTATGGGGTCGTATATGCAAAGCCAAAAGACGTCTGATATTTGTTTAGAAAAAGACGTCTCTTTTTGACGAGTAAAAGACGTCTCTTTGTGACGTCGAATTGACGTAAATTATCGAAGTCATAATAACGTCTTTGTGGGGTCGTATATGCAAAGCCAAAAGACGTCTGATATTTGATTAGAAAAAGACGTCAGCTTTTTGACAAGTAAAAGACGTCTTTTTTTGACGTTGAATTGACGTAAATTATTAATGTCTTTGTTGGGTCGCATTTGCAAAGCCAAAAAGACGTCTGATTTTGGTATAGAAAAAGACGTCTTGTTTTTGACGGCGAATTGACGTGTCTTATTAACGTCTTTGTGGGGTCGTATATGCAAAGCCAAAAGACGTCTGAGATTTGATTAGAAAAAGACGTCTCCTTTTTAACGAGTAAAAGACGTCTCTTTGTGACGTCGAATTGACGTAAATTATTGACGTCTAATTGACGTAAATTATTAACGTCTTTGTGGGGTCGCAATATGCAAATACAAAAGACGTCTGTTTTTCAACGTCTAATTTACGTAAATTATTGACGTCTTATTAACGTCTTTGTGGGGTCGTATATGCAAATTCGAAAGACGTCGGCTTTAAGACGTCTGTTTTTTTACTGGTAAAAGACGTCTGCTTTTTTACGTCTTTTACTCGTCGAAATGAAGACGAGGAAAATACTTCCTTCGACGTCTTTTCACGCGCAAAAAAGACGTCATTTATCTGCTAAAAAAGAAGTGCTTAATCCAAAATTTGTTTGGTTAATAGTCAAAATTGTATATCAACTTGTGTTTTTAGCAAGAATAACAGTCAATTGCAATACACGTCACATAAGATTTTGCTAAAAACCCATTTTTATAAAGCAAACAAATTTTGGATTACGCACTTTTTGTTTGCTAAACAGCTTTATGAAATTGACCCCTGGTCGTAAGAACCAATTTATACTCAAGAGACTGCACTGATTTGCACAACTATTTATTCACCCAAATTATCATTTACATTGTTATAATTATTGGCATTTCCAATGGCTGCTGGTCGACTATACTTGTACAAAAATGTACGTGTGTGTGTATACATTTCCGGGACAAAAACAGAACATTTGTACTACAAATTGAGTTGTACTACATGAACAAATATAAGGCAATATTGCAGAAAATTTATACCGTGAACATACCAAACACATTATGTGGGTTTAGGATTTTAAAACAGACGGGGAATGAACTTGTTTCACGTTTTTGCGGAAGTTAGTCTGTCTCAGCTGGGACAGACTTTTCGGCAGAACAAGTTCCATCCCTGAAAAGAATGCACTAACTGTTGAAATTATCACAAAGGCTACAAACTAAAAGTAAACAAACACATAACTGAATTAGGCTCACACACACAGAAAAACACCCTTGGTACAGTCGGCAGGATCCTGGAGATTTAGTGAAACACTCATCAATTTTCCCATTGTTTCCTGAAATTCAAGGACGAAACTTTATCCGCATTTCCGCAGAAATTCCGTGTCGTGGTTTCTAAACAATTTTGACTTTTCCACGGAAACGCAGAACAACTTCCATATCCCCGGAGAATTCACTATCTCGAAGATTCTGCCAACTTGCGGGTGAGGTTTTTCTTTGTTTAAGTTCCAACTTCACATCAAAATATATGGGAAATTGAACTGTAAAGCACACCGTTACACACAATGGATTAATTATTGAAATGAAGCAATACGAATACTAGTATAATAACTTAACAAGTTAGAACATTCCACTTTAACCAAGATTTTTTTCATTCCTGATATACCAATTCCCAAGAACATATAAAACTCAAGTTTGACGAGTTCTCTCTTTGATAATCTTTGCTGTTTTTTGTGGTTAATTCGATTACCTCTTTTGCGAGTTCCAACAATACAGATTACAACAGGAATGTATGTCATACAATTTGGCTTTGCTAAAATTTGCTGGAGAAACCATAATACCCAGGTTGAACATGTGCAAGTGATTTAACCACAAAAAAATGAAAAGATTCTCATAGTGTCTCTTGTTGCAAAATCTTTTTCCTTGAATTTGGTATCATTGGAAAGCCTCGTTATTCTTATTACCCAAGAACTTCCCAAAGTAAAGCCACTTTCTCCAATGCGTCGCACTATAGGCGCTGACATATGCTCGAAACCGGGACGGACACTTGTGTTACATATTAGGTCATCCCAGTTACGAGCGTATATTGGAAATTTGTACACAATGTTTCTGGAAAGGCATGTTGTCACACTATTTGTAACCCTTTTGGGGCCTATGTTATCTCTTCAGAATAACAAACTTATTTCTTTATTTTTGAGACAAAAGGTATTTCTGGAAAATATGATCTGTATTGTCAAAATGCCCCCTTTACCGTGAACAGACTTGCATACAAAACTGGCGTGCAACTGGGTCAATACAACAACAAGGATAATGCAAAAAAGAAATTCCAACTTTGTAGTGTTTTTTTCTTTCTTCAATAGGACTAGAGGAAATCAGCCGATCAGCTGAAAAGTTGCATGACTGACAAAACCTTCCTACTAAATTACTCGAGATTCTTGTTCTGTCTTTGATAAGAGTATTTTAAGTAACTTGCAATCCTGTATCTCACTGCCGAAATTGTCGTCTGATGTGATGCAACCACACTTTCTGCAAATGTACACAATAAAAATAATGACTGAAAACTTATAATTTTTTCCTCAGGATATGTAATGACTGCTCATAAAGTAAACCTTGCATAAGTCAGATTTTAGTCGGATTGACGAAAGTTGACATGTTGGTATCTTAATTTCACTTCAGTTTATCGCGGGGAGTTCAGGAATTTCCCAGTTTTACGGCTGCCCCATGCGGCTTCCCGAAATATCGCCTGTATGAACTTGATTGTACACTGTAGGCCCATGTACACATGTCATGTGCATTATAGGCAGCAGTTTCTGTGTGCGCACGTGATCACGGGCTGCATTTTTCTTTTTTTCATGTATAAAGGGAATATACTCTCGTATATCTTGCTGATCTGTAAGGTAGTGTACATATTTTGATAAAAATACCTTGTAGAAATTTCTACAAATAAGGGGTCCAATCTTGTTGTCCCCCGTTACATTTGACATCTTGTTTTTGTAAATTCAGGACACATTCGTTACATACTTTCCATCGGCGTAGCTGCTATAATGCACGTGGTGCAACGGGAAGAGGACTCTAAATGTCACTTTTGGACCCCTAATTTATAGAAAGACCCAAAAATGACTTGGCAATTTCTCCCACCACACAAGGAAAAAATAAATAAATAAAACCTCTTACGTACCCTCAATAACTGCACATAAGGCAGTTCGGCCGAATGCAATTTTTTTCTTGTTCAATCCTTTCATATTGAATTCGATTTGGAGGGGAGGGGTCATCATCCTGTAAATATGACAGTAAAATAATTGTTCATGAAGGAGACGTGTACATATGCAGCTAATAAGTTACGAAAGACATCCAAGTATCTGTCAAAGTTAAAGGAGTGTGTTCAGATTTTCCCCTAAAAATATTAAATTACCTCCCCAAAATACCCATCAGAAGAAAACAATTGGGATTGAGATGTGGAAACAAAAAGAAGTTACTGTAAATTACTACTGTTGTAAAAAGTTTACAAAACATTATGAGAACGAACATTTTCAGAATGGTAATTGAGAACAATTATAAATGAATAATATCAATTTGGTGGGTCAAACAATTACAATAAGTTGCGCATGCTGGGTGGAGTTTTTAAAAAACAAAAGAAATCTGTGGCAGATCCATGCTCATTAACCAGTTCGCGCCGGATGACGTATATGAACGCAAAAATTTCCCAAAATTCAAAACGGATGACGCATAAACACGCCAAGTTCAAGTTTGGAAATGTATGTCAGCAGCGCGCAAGGCCAGAAATGCGTGGGTGTGCTCCCCGGCACTATCAGCCTGAACACGCTTCGGATCGAGTTTCGTTAAAAATAATCCCGCCCGTCGGCTCGGCGTTGTTAAAATAATCCCGGCGCGAACTGGTTAACCCTAACACCCTAGGCCTTTTTGCTAGAAACCATCCTCAATCCTCCAAAATCCTCATTTTTTTAAAAACCTCATTTTTTTAATACCCCATCTAGCCTCAATCCTCAAAAATCCTCCACACTTGATACAACATCATGTGCCTCAATTCTCCAAAATCCTCATTTTTTTTAATCCTCCAAAACTGCAATGAAGAATCTGGGGATTGAAAAAAGTCAATCCTCCAAAATCCTCATTATGATTTTTGGAAAACCCCACAGCCTCATTCCTCCAAAATCCTCATTTTTTGAAAACCCCATTGTGCCTCAATCCTCAAAAATCCTCCACACTTGAAACATTGTGAAACAACATTGTGCCTCAATCCTCAAAAATCCTCATTTTTTTAAAACCCCATACAGCCTCAATCCTCAAAAATCCTCCAAAACTGCAATGAGGATTTTTGAGGATTGAGGAGCGTTAGGGTTAAAAAACAAAAACACACAGGAAATTCCCGATGGTATATGGGCACCGCCAGGAATGTCCACTTTTGTGTAGTTTAATGAGCTGATTTCTTCTTGTGGTCGCAAAAAACTGATTTATTCTACCAGAGCAGATAATTAGTAATTACATTGTACATGTAATCAGTAATAACATGCATTAAAAAAGGCGTACAAACCTGCTCAGCACATTTCGGACCATGTCCTTCATGTCAATTCCTCCGACTCGTTTACAGTAAGCAACCTTAAAAACCAAGAAAGAAAGTTTAAACTACCAACCTTGTATGTCTAATGACATTGATGAAAAAGATTGACAATTGTGCACATATGTATGTTTATTGGGAACAGGTCCTTGATGTCAAGTTTGTTACGATAGGAGCCCGATTGAGAAAAGTATTCCAAAGAGTGCGAGAGGAATACTACATAATGTAGTGCATCTGCGTCCCATAATAACCACAGGACCTAAAGGCATGGGATGTAGATGCACAACATCATGCCGTATTGCACTCGTGCTTGTGTAATAATGAATTTATGTTCAAATTATGTTCAGTCTGCTATACAGCTCTAATCGTGGCTCCAATCTTTCTGCGTCGAGACAGTCATCTTGGAATACCATGGCGCATAATACAGAGTTCAATGAGAATACAGGACATTATCACACTATATTGCCATGGATCCACCAATCATAATCACAGATAAAAGTGTGTCTAAAGATAAGACATTGAAATAGGCATTTTGCATCCAGGAAACATGTGCGCCGCTGTCGGTGGAAATGTGTGCATCTGTTTGCAGCAATGGCATCATGCAACAGTGGGGAAACTATATAAAGTGTATTACAATTAGGAACATTGTTTTATGCTCAATGTAGTCTAGAAAAGTGATACAAATTCATACCAAAGCAGAGCGCTGATTAACATCCAACAGTTTTTCCTCCAACTCTATGAATTCGTCTTTTGTCTTCAGTGGCTCCTTCACGCATGTACTATCTTGGGTTCCGCCTTGGTTAAGTAGTTTAGTGAGCATCTCTTTGACCTCTACCAGTTGGTGTAAAACTCTCTTCTGAAATCCTTTGAACAAACAAGTGTCATCAGTAGCTGGTGTAAATACATCTCACAACTTGAGGTACTTTACAAAACCAAAGGTAACAATGCTTTCAACTTCAGTTTCCCAAGTGTGATATGGTACTTGGTAGTCATGTCGTGGCGATTGGACGTCCAATCTTCATTGTACTGTACGCAACGGAGGAGTCCACGGGGTACTGCATGTTGCATAAAAACTTTCATTTTCGCAATCAATTTTTCCCTTTTCGAGCGCGGTGGACTTGCATGTGAGGTATTTTTGGGGGATAACCTTTGCACCCATAGACAGCTAAATGTCCAATTTATAATTTTTTTAAACTCTACATCAAAATTGTTGTTCTTTTCAATGAAAAAAAAATTTTTTTTCAGAACGTCTCTAACCTCCCAATGCCTTTTACGTTACGGATTTCCAGTCTGGATCGCGCTGCCCCCTGGAGACATTGCGCAATCACAATTCAGGCAAGATGGGGCTATCCGTGAAACGGCTTAAGGACAATAAAACGCTATCAGCTACCGTAAAAGTGATTAATCACGTCCCAATGTAAGCTGCTTTATTTTTATCACACGGAGAGCCAACATTTTGGCTCACGATTTAGCGAAACTAGACATCAGATCGATGCGACTTTGCTGACTTTTGCCGCGGTGTTTGCTAGAACTTTTGCTGGGTCTTTTGGGGACGTTTCGCAGGGCATAAAAAGTTGGTTTTTTTAAAGAAAAAGGGGGGCATGAGTCACAGTACCAGTTGTCCAGCATTCTCAATTCTTTCCGCGCTGTGTATACTATAATAAAGAGAATGTTGGACAACTTGCACCCGATACAACTCGCACCCTTTTTCTTGTTATTATTTAGTTCTAACAACACTACAGTGTTTTTTTGTATACATTGAACAAAGATTTGAAGGATCATCCAACAGATCATCCAATTATAAGATGTACTTCCCACTAGCCTGTAAAAAGAGTGAAATGTGGCATTACCTGCTAAGTTTTTGCATAGACCGCCATGTGGCCTTGTATACGGAGTGAGTCCAGTATACGGCCACAGAATGGGGCTACCCAAATGTTTGCCCAAAGAAACATCAGATTTCACCCTCAAAACGGCCACAAAATTACTCGATAAGCCATCTGAGATACAAGTACACATCGACGATTAAGATTGTGGTACTATAAGGTTTACTTACGATTCGGATGAAAAGTGAAATTCCGAGAGCTCCCCGACTAGTGACAGTCGACACTGTCGTTCAACTGTCGCTAGCAGTGTGACCACTCGTTATTTGTATTTCTTTCAAGATCAGCATCCCAGATCTTTCAAGCCTTTGTAAATCAGTACACAACATAGTGTAAACTTAATAAAATATATACATTCACATTGTACAGTAAACTGGCGCCATTATATGTACGGACTTGCACATGTTGTACGGCAATTAAAGCTGATAAGTTAGGTACTATATACACATAGCCTAGCGACCACTAGGCACATGGCTGCATGCAGTGCTAGCCGATAAGCTTGCACACGTACGTACATTGTACACAGGGACGACCGTAAGTATGGCGCCCCATCGCTAAATTAAAATAATAAATATAAAATAAAAATCACACAATCGTAAACAAAACCAACTTATTGGAAAATGTTGAAGAATTCTCCATGAAATTAAGTATGTTTGCACTTTTGGGAAATCTTTCAAGATTTGTGGCTTTTTCAGATCTTTTTTTCAAGTTTTCAAGGTGGGTCTCAATCTTTCAAGATCTTTCAAGATCTTTCAAGGAATGGCAACACTGGTCGCTAGTTCAAAATGGCGCGCGTGTTTTAAAAACCTCAGCTCCATCTCCGTTTTGGCTTCGTTCATGCAGTTTGACAATGGTGATGGAGCCGCAACGGAGATGAAGCTGGGGTTTGGAAAACACGCCCGCCATTTTGAACTAGCGACAGTTGAACGACAGTGTCAGGGAGCTCTCGGAATTGAACTGAAAAATTGGGGCCGTTTTGAGGGTGAAATCTGATGTTTCTTTGGGCAAACATTTGGGCAAAGTTGCCAAAACTGGCATTTTGATTTAAATGTAAAAAATCCAATGGAACTCCCTAGGCTAGGACCCTATCGCAGATCATTTCCAAATGTTAAAAATGCGATAAGTACTCGGACCATGCTCGATGTCCTAAACATAAAACGCAGAGGTACAAAATCAAAAGCATACCTGTCTCAGTAGGAAATTCGTCTTAATACGTGAAATGACGTACTGCTCAGTCCTTTCAGTTTCACGATAAAACAAAATCGTACAAAAATTCACGTCGCAATTTCAAAAATCACCGCTCTTCACGCATGCAGTCGCAAGAAGAAAGTGACCCGCGGCCGGCTACTATACTACACGTACGCACCCGCGGCCGCATGCGCCCGCCTAGCCTCCGGCCAGCCACGCTCGATGGATTTGGCGCCAGGTTCTTCGACCAATAATATTACGCGGCGTGCATGCTCACTCTGTTCTTCAACCAATTAGCATTCGACGGTAAAACAACATCGTAATGACGTCGTGTTTTTGTTATTTTTAGCGAGTTTCAGATATAGAAATAAATACGTCTCTAAGACATCGTTTTTGTTCTCCCTGCTGTACGTAGCACACACGATTTGATAACGACGGCAAAACCACGTCGTAAAGACGTCGTGTTTTTGTTGTTTTTAGCGAGTGGAGATGATGTTTCAGATAGAGAAAAAACACGTCTTTAAGACGTCGTTTTTGTTCTCCCTGCTGTATGTAGCACACACAATTTTATAATGACGGTAAAACGACGTCGTAAAGACATCGTGTTTTTGTTGTTTTTAGCGAGTGGAGATGATGTTTCAGATAGAGAAAAAAATGACGTCTTTAAGACGTCGTTTTTGTTCTCCCTGCTGTACGTAGCACACACGATTTTATAAGGACGGTAAAAAGACGTCGTGTTTTTGTTGTTTTTAGTGAGTGGAGATGATGTTTCAGATAGAGAAAAAAAGACGTCTTCAAGACGTCGTTTTTGTTCTCCCTGCTGTATGTAGCACACACTATTTTATAATGACGGTAAAACGATGTCGTAAAGACATCATGTTTTTGTTGTTTTTAGCGAGTGGAGATGATGTTTCAGATAGAGAAAAAAAGACATCTTTAAGACGTCGTTTTTGTTCTCCCTGCCGTACGTAGCACACACGATTTTATAATGACGGTAAAACGACGTCGTAAAGACGTCGTGTTTTTGTTGTTTTTATCGAGTGGAGATGTTTCAGATATAGAAAAAAAGACATCTTTAAGACATCTTTAAGACGTCTTTAAGACGTCTTTAAGACGTCTTTAAGACGTCTTTAAGACGTCTTTAGGTCGTTTGTTGGTCACGACCACTATACGACACACGACCACAAAACAACCGCAAAAAGACGTCTTTAACACGTCGTGTGCCCACTGGGCACTCCCGGCGTGAACTGGTTAATAGGTCTCAACAGCAACTGTGATGGGAAATGCCTATACTGTGCCTCAGAACCTGACTTTCAGTGTGTTTGTAGAAACCCTTTGACTAGAACTTAGTTTAACCCGTACTCATTTTGTGAGTTAACTCATAATCATCGGCTACCACTGCAGTATTCTTGAAGGCAAATCTGGTGTTCTTCCAAATAGGTTTTGATGCTGATGAGTGGGACACTGTTTTTGAAATCCTGTTTTTGACAACTTGTTTTAATTCTTTGCCCATATTCCTTCTGAATTTTAGGTGATTGATACCATCGATCAAAGACAATTTATGTTTGTCTAGCGTATTCGACAAAGGTCTGGCCATTTGATGTAGTCAACTTTCAGAATTTCTGCCTATAGGCCTCATAAACCATGCAGTTCATAAGCTGTCAAAATAGTTGCTTTAACGTAGCCCTGGACGATATCGTAATTTTTGACTGGCGATATATCGTCGGGTAAATATCGCCGATATGTCGATATATCGCCGTAATTTTCAAATTTGAAATAACCTATTTAATGGTTAAAAATAACTTAAAAGAGCTGTCGATTAACGCCGTCAGACGACATGCGTGAACTGTGGCGATTCTTGGAAGTCTATAAAAGAAAACTATATAAACAGAGTGGTTGCTGAAAATAGACGCGATGGTGAGAATGCTTTGTCGCCTTCCACTAAAATCCAGCCGCCGATCAAGTCAGAGGGGGCACTTGTGACTTTATTGCACAAAGATAGATTAATCTGATTGACCAATTTTCATCGGGGGCAACGAACTGGGCGCTCCTTGGAAGAAATGTTGTGGCGCTGGTTGAACAAAACCTAACTGCAAAATCCTATTGGTCTATGACTGATCAGTTGGAGGCTTATCTGACAATAATGTAATACCTTGTTTACTTTGTGAATTCCGCCTGGTCGGCGATGTCGGGCTCTCAAAGCAACATGGGCCACTTTCCGCGGCAGGGGGGGGGGGGGGGGGGGGGGGGGGGGGGGGTTGGTGGGGTCTGCAAATTGTACTGTCAATCATTCTCGGACCTTAGAAGTCGGTGATGGGATCGCGGAATGTTTATTTTTTTCTCTGGGCTGGGCTGGTGATTAGGGAAGTATAAAACATCAAGCTAGGGAGGGACAAAGTTATAAAATGATGCACTTCGACGAAAGAATCTCTGTTAGAATGTAGCCATTGCAAGGTTTCGATATCGGTTGACAACGGAGATTTTTTTCTTCTTCTCAACTGTAATTTAAGATGGTCAGAGTTAGCTTTTTATGTTTACCGGACAATGTATTTCTAACACCATTTGAACACTAACTAATTAACTTATGCCGTTAGTTTAGTAATATTAAACATGAACAGGCGGCAGTCACTAATCTCACACAGGCAACCAAATTTATCCAGAACAAAACAAATTTACAAATGTTTATTTACAAATGACAAATCGAATCAATGACAGTGTTCAACTAACAATATTAGCACATCAATATTTAGTTTGTAGAAACGTCAGCTCTCTTGCTGCGTTCGGGAACCATTGCGCGTCGCACCTCTAAGTTGAGTGAGATCAGATAAGAAAGTCTTTGATGGCGCGCGCTTGCCGACTATCACAAATATCAGGGTTTCCCCCTTAACTTTTGTTTTCACTAGCCGGCCGGACCAGTAATGTAGCCCGTCAGTATTTTCACTGATCCGCATGTTTTTTTCACATTTTAAGCTACTTTGTTTGTAAAATTACATCACGGAACCATTATAAATTAAAAAATGTAACGAGCTCCTACAATTTCCACGAAATAGATCGTTTTTGTTAAAGACAAGAAAAACGGAAAATAAATCGTATTAAATTTTGCCCTTAAATTTGTTGGAAAAATGTTTAGGAGCTCAAAATATAAGGTGTTAAGGTTCCGTTTATTTATTTTTCTCTTCCTTTTAAAAAAACAATGAAACCAGAAATAAATGTTATTAAATAAACCTGGAATTGATTTCGCTAGCCTTGTAGTTGTCAGGTGTACCTGTATGTCGATTTTCTTAGATATCAGAAAAACCAAGAATAAATCATATTATTATTTACCCCTGAAATCGGTTTGGAAAATTTTAGAAGTTCATTCAAATAAGTCTTTAAGTATCCTTTCTCTTTTTTTTCTTTAAAAACAAAGACAATCACTTAATTAACCTTAGGAATATAACCTTTTTTTTTGTTCATCTTAATACACTTTGTAAATAGGTACGGCAAACTTTTGCAAAATTACTTACAGCCAACTTAATGACCATCGGTTGGGTCTAGAGATAAATACATTCACTCCAGGAATACACCGACCAGGGCCTATTAAATAAATTCTGTATCTGCCTGGCAAGGGTTGGTGTAAGTAAATACAATGTATCTTTGTTGGAGATAAGCCGGCCTTGACAACATTCTTTGAGTAGCACTTTGTGTAGAGAAAACGACGTCTGTGCTGAAAGAAGAAAGTCAACACCCAATGACAATGAAGATTTTTTTAACTGGACCTCGAGATTGGATAACAATCTTGTCACTGGGAAAGTGGTGAGCGGTGCTGAGGCTTTGATGTTGGTCTTTTCAAGAAACTCGGTCGGGTCATTGTAATCTTTTAGGAACTGGTATAGGGTTTTCACTAGACCGTCGCTGTTTTGACTAGAATTTCGCTAGCGGACAGGGCGTCTGTTGTATGCCGTAAATAAACCGCAGCCCGAACAGATAAGATTTTATGGCCTTGGTTGGGCTACTCTGGAGTGGTCTCGATCCATTGACAATAACTTTTGCGGCACATCTTAAGTTCTTAAGTTCATCTTGACTGAACAAGGTTTTGTTTTGTTTGCAAGCAGTTTTGATACATTTTGTTAAATATCTACTGTATCTTGAGAATATCGTCTGGGTCACGATATTTCGATATTTTTGAAACCAAAGTCGATACTGTCGATATCGTCTTCAGTATCGTATCGTGACGATATTATCGTGATATCGTCCAGCGCTAGATACACACACAGTCAGGATTTGTACACGCCTCAGCCAAACGATTTTTGCTACTGTTTCACGAGGGGCCACTGGGAATTGTGTAGCGCCTTATTATGAACCAAATTTATATAGAAGTTAGTGTTCTGATCATCGAGTGACCTGGTCTGTTGACCCCGTCAGGAGACCAGGTCAACATACCAATTGCACAATGATGGATAACATCTGCAAGCCATTAAATTACACGTATATACAATCCTTTGACAGCTATGCATACAGCTTCCCCCATAAAAAAAAATTTTTTTGCAGTGAATTTAGCACTAGCAGTGAATTCTCAATAATTGTACATTTTGCTTTTTATGTTTCTTTCATAGTGAAAGTCGGTCATTCTCATTTGAAACTGCCACATCAGAAATTCCTGCACCCCTGTTACAGGTATGTGTCATGTTTAGGAATTTGACAGTCAACTTTGCATTTTTACCTATAAGAGGATTTTTCAACATTCTCCACGCATTCACCAAAACCCCATCTTTTTCAGCTTTCCCTCTTGCACCTATTTTGTTTCCAATCACAAGTCCACTTTTTTTCAGTGCATCTCAACCTACCTATACCGTTTCCCTATAGAATCTTTACCTACCTATCCGTATTTTTCTTGACTCTTTGGACAGCACTACCAGACGCCACTTTTACCGAGGAAGACAACAAGCCAACAACCCCCCCCCCCCCCCCCCCCCCCACTACCAAACCTGAGGATGACATCTCTGCTGCTTCACAACTAGCCATCATCGAGGAATTTCCCAACCTTACACTTACCAGCCTTTTACATTCTCTTTCTGATTTGATTCAGCCTTTCAAATCAAATCTACACACAGTACATTACCGTTCTCCAGTATTAACCACACATACCACAAGGTTTTATTTTAAGTACATGTACTCTTAATTTCACTATTTTATTTGTATCTATACTATTAATTTTGGTTCTCTTTATTACCTTTTTAGTACTCCAATTTTAATGCAGTGCGTTTATCATTAATTTGATATCACTGCATACAAATAATCATTTGTTAGCAAGACCCAGTTGACTTCTGCACGATGCAGCCGTCACGAATATTTTGGCAGTCACGCCATACCAGTAAGGTACATACTACAGGAATAAACATCATTCATAGACAGCATAAATGCATCCTCTCATGGGATTTCACTGATTTGTATTAAGGTACTGTGTGTATAAACTAATCATTTTTAATAGCTATCATGTAACACAGAGCCGTATTGTATAAATTTACTATTTATTTGGGGTTTATTTGCAATTTGTTTGTGTTAATGGGGTTCCAGTAAATTTTAAACAAAATTAAAAATGTTTGGGTCAGGAGCCCCAAAATAGGGTCAGTCGGGAATGAGAACCACATAAAAAGGGCCGTCCTAATAAACCCACCCTGCGAGAGCTAACTAATTTTCCAAAGGCCTATTCGATTTTATATCTAAATGATTTACCAACAAAGGACATAATGATCCTATACAATTCCTATAAAATTCCTATAAAATTCCTATAAAATTGTCAATACCTTTCTAACCTAATTTGGTATTACAATTTAATTACTAAAATCTGGAAAGTCATGCATGGTCATGGTTAGTCATAACATTTATGCAACTCTTTATTTCCCATTTTGTAATAAAGATACGTTTCACAACATTTAATGTTTTAAATTGTCCCAGTTGTATCCTTTCTTCAGCTGTTATGAATACTGGTATTATTTTTTACCCGATAGCAGGCTATTCAATTTCAGATCCCATTTACAACTGCGTCGTCGGGGAACTACATATTTTCGCCATTTTCCAACTATTGATTTTATAATAGGCCTAATGCCGCGGCATTTGCGAGTGGTAACATTTTTTTTCACTAAACGGTTCTTTTCTGCATCTATTAAAATATTATTGGTGTACATCCCGGAGGCTGCCTGTCGACATGGCTGCCTGTCCGGTCGGCATGACTTTGCACTGTATGCAGTGGCCCATGGTCTATTTAAGAAAAATAGCAAGGTTTTTTATTTGAGCAAGTAATACTTTTAATTGCAAACTTTCTGATTGAATGATGTACAACTGAACTATTTGAAACATGAAACAAACCTTTACGACACATTTGCAAAGCATCATGGAATGACAAACAAGCAAGTTTATACACACACACCTAGCTGTTACTCTACTTTTAAAGTTTTGCGGTTTGTTTGTCATACAATCCATGTTTTTAGGACGTCAACAAGGTGTATCTATATCTATAAGTTACAATTCCACCCAGCTAGCGGGTGCCGCGCGAAGCGCGGCAACCCGCTAGTGTAAACAAAGCCTGATGTCATTACATCTTAAAGCCATCTTAAAGGCTTCCCTTGAGATTTGTTGACCTGATATCTTGCTGTACAGGTCTACATAGGCAGCATAGTCTTTAACAATTGGTGCATGTTGCTGCCTCTGGCAGGCTTTACCCTGATGGATTAATATATGTACTACACTGTAGGAAGTTTGTCCTGTTCACAGACAAAAGTTGGTATGGTGTGCTTATTTTTGTTCATTACGCAGAGCTGTGGCATATTCGGGAGATCAAGTACAGTATACTGTGAATATTGCAAGAAATAAAATGGAAATAAAATAAGCCGATTGATTAATTTTTTTAAATTCTTTTTTAATTTTCTTCTAATCTTTTATTCTTCTGTCTTGTTGATTGTAGGATGTCAGAAACTACATTCATCAAGAATCAAGGTATGTACTTTTGATGTACATGTACATGGTTCATTTTTCTGGTCAACTTTGGAACACCATGGGCCCTGACATCTTGTTTTACCTCTTGCGTTTAGTGTTGCAATATATTGTTCTTTTCGTTTATTAAGTCTGCCGTTTGGCAGTGATTCATTAAATCTTGAGTACCCATTAACTACCATAGTGGCATGGTGGTGGCGTCAAAGGACTCTGATTTTTCTAGCTCAAGGCATTTTTGGTTATGTACTTTTGGTGTAGCTAGTGACCAGGGGCCAATTTCATAGAGCTGCTAAGCAAAAAAATTTGCTTAGCACCAAAAATCTTGCTCATTAAAAACAGGTTACCAGCCAACAGGTTACGTGTTTTTCATGCTAAGCAAAAAAACAGATGATTATCAATCCAGAACAATAAAGATCAGGTGAAAATTTGGTCTGTAACCTTGTTTTTGCCAAAGACAAAATGTCATGCTAAGCAAATTTTTGTGCTTAGCAGCTCTATGAAATTGGGCCCTGAAGTCAACACTTTTGCATGCCCTTGCCCCTTGCAAATGGAAGGTACATTGTACATGTACATGTATGTGCATTGATTATGGTGGTGACCAACCCACTGTGGCTATTGTCATCAGAAACTTTAGTTGAATGAGTTTTGCAATCACCAGGGCCCAAGTTTCATGGATCTGCTAAACAAAGAATTTCTCGTTTAAAATAATTATTCTCTGTACATGTATATCCTTTGATAAAAAAAAAATCATAAAAAAATTGTCAATATTCAGCAAAATCAATTGATTTTTTTCAGGTTGATGGAAATCTTGACTCAAGAGACTCGGGACTTCCAGTCATGGATCATCAGGCAACTGGAAGATTTTGAGATTGAAAAGGAGACAACAGAAATGCCCACTGTAAGTTCTGTAAATGATGCTGACTTTTCCCATTGTGGAACGGAATTTAAAGTAAAAACAAACAAACATCCCAACAAGCAAAAACAAGTGGACGTGTTTCAAACACACGCCTAATTGTTGCTTGAAAAGGCTTTGAAATATGGTGCAGCCAATGTGCATCAAGAAACTGTTAAATGTGACAATATTTGGAGTTTATACATTGTAACTCCAATGTGCAATCTGATGAAGGGCAGACATTGCTGAGTTACATTCTATATTTGTATGTCATGGCTAATGGAACATATAAGTTGACCTCGAATGTACAAGATTTTACAATAAACCGAACTTCCGGGCACATCGAATAGGAGCTTCAACGTGTAAAAGCGAGTAGTTTTCTTGAAATACTTTGTTTTGACACTGTTCTTTTTATTGAAAGGTAAAAAAAATCATTTAAATATATATTATTGTTCATTTAAATTTAATGCAGTCATAGCATATAATTATGTACATTTTGACATTCGTACACATCAGCGCACCAATATGCAGTTCAAGTTTTTTTGGGGCCGGGCTTTCTCTTCCCGGACTGAGCCAATCACGTTGCAACTTGTACGCTCAGGTCAAATGTTTTTTCTACTTTTCTTCAATAATTTGGACAGTCGTCGAGGAGGCATCGGTAATTTTGTTTCTTGATATGGGGTGGGGTGAGGTGGTATAACAGGCCTCTCGGCAGACTTTTCTGATGTTAGAAAATTTTGTTTAAAGGGGTGGGTCTAACTAGGTGTTGCAATAAAAATCTTTTTATAGGCAAGGGTTGTGTTCAGGACAGGAGTGGTCAAACTCATCTCTAGGATTCTCTCATGTGTAACCATTAGCATAAAATGCACAAACACAGTTTTGGAACTCGCCCAAATCACTCAGTCGTAACGAGATAAATAAAGATCGACGTTTATCTCTAAATTGCTCAAAATCTAGAACATGTACCATTTTTACAATGCCGGTCCTATTTCCTTAATTTTTTTTAAAAATGTTACGTGTTGCGTTTCTTTTTTCTTTGAGTGTACAATGTGTGTATGTTTTGTTCTGTATTGTTTATTAGGTGATGAATGGAGTTAGTTATTTCCAAAGATTTGAGAGTGACTCGTGGCATTATTACAGGAGGCATACCACAGGTGAATGAGTTGGTTGCAGTTTTTTGATGTCATTTGTGTCACTGTGATTTGTCGCCCTCGTTTGTTGTCAGTGTCATAGTCAGTGTCATAAAAATGTTCCCTTCCTTTTTCTTAATTATCTATATTCTCATCAATAACATAACACTTGTAACAAATTGCCCTTCAAGAATTTGTATATTTTAATTAAGTGTAAAAGCACAAACGCAATTTTTTTCATTAAAATTAAAATCATTTTTTATTTATTTAATTTTGTAAATCTTAAAAGGTCGCAAAATATTGTCACATAAATTTAAACTGTTAATTGTGTCCCAATCTGGGATCAGTTAGGGTTCCAACAAGATAAAATTAAGATAAAATAATGTACATACAATGTATAGTCTTGACTTTCTGTGCCTAATTTTAATGGTCAACAGATCAACTAAAAGGCGCAAACAAATTTGCTAACCTTAAAGTAATAGTAGACCATTTGTCAGTTGTGCATTTTTATCATTTGAAGCAGCAAAAGTTTTCAAAATCTCGAGAATGGTGCTTGACAACTGTACTGCAAAATAGATTTTGAGGGGATGGATTTTGAACTCTATGGAGAAACACTGCAAATTATAATGTTTTTGTATACCAAGATCTTGTAGCGTTCTCTAAAGTGGACTTATGAACACTTCAGCAAATAAACCTGTTTGCACTGATTTTCTTGTATAGTACACTTTTGTAAATATTTAGTTATTTTTCACTTTGTTTTTAGTTATTTTACCCATGCATTAATAACAGTCCATAATCACAATTCCAGATGTTAAACCTCTGAGATTCAGCAAACTATGCATTCATCACTTTCCTTTGCACCAAGGTCCAACCTATTACTTGAGTTGATTTAATTATACCAGACCAGCCCTTTTGTCCTTCCAATTTCAGTTAATGGTTTTTGCTCAACCTTCATGATGAGGTTACCAGGTCCAGCGGGCCTTTGCCCTTGGTGACATATCTAGACAGTTGTTATTCTTTGTTCATATTTAACCACTGGGTTTTCAGTCCTCATGTGAGCAACATCTCACATTTACTTTCTCCAGTTATACTTAATTCTTGCCCGATACTGTTAATTCTCGGTTCTTTGCTGAATAAAAATAAAACTACTTTCAACGCATATATCCAAATCTTAGTGTGTCCAGTTTAATTGTCTATACACTAAAATCTTATTCTTAATCCTTCAGAATCCATCATACTTTTGCTGGAGGATTGTCGATAGATTCAGGATTTTCCCCCTGCAGCCCCCCCCCCCCCCCCTAAAAATCAATGTTTATTTTCTTCCAAAAGGAAATAGTAAGAATGATGCTGCAGAGCATATTCTGGACACGGCTTCACTTACAGAGTTGTATGGCTATCCTGTGGTCCTGTCATCCGTGAAGATATCGCCGGATCACAACTACATGGCATTTGTAGTGGAGACAACAGCCTCTGATACCTGCGACACCCACATTGTTGAGATTGTAAAGAATGGAGCTGAATTTGTCGACAGGCTGAACAATATTTTATCTGTAGGTAAGAAAATCTAATTGTATGTCTTTTTCTGCATTCATATATACCTAAGACAGTTTACCCATTCCCATCAGTTAAGAGCCTGTCACATAATGCAGATGCCCCGACAGGGATTGCCAGGAGTGGCGTCACACGTATCCTTAACACAAACGGAACAGATAATAACATGAAGCGAGGCTAATGCACAACGAAAAACACAAATAACATAAAAATAACTGCTTGACGCTGGTTGAAAACAAACGCTGTTTTTCGTGCTTTTCTCGGCATCCACGATTGTAAAACTTAGGCCAGGTCAGTTAAACGATATTTACTATAAAATACAACCCCCCCAAATCTACCCATTCATGATAATTCAAGCAATTACCAATGGTGTATCCTACCATTAAAGGTAGGATACACCATTGGTAATTGCTTAAATTATCATGGATGCCGAGAAAAGCACGAAAACAGCGTTTGTTTTAAACCAGCGTTCAGCAGTTATTCTTATGTATTCTTTATATTTTTCAGAATAAATACAGGATATCTAGCGCAATCATTTTGCTGGATGCCAATCATTATTTATTTTCAAATGAGTAAGATATGTCTTAATAATTTGGTAGTAAATTCTTTTGATATCTGCAAATGGTGTATCCTACCTTTAAAGGTAGGATACACCATTCGCAGATATCGAAAATATTAAGAATAACTGCTCGACACCGGTTGAAAACAAACGCTGTTTTTCGTTGTAAAACTTTGGATAGGTCAGTTAAACCATGGAGGTAGTAAACGATATTTACTATAAAATACAACCCCCCAAATCCACCCATTCATGATTAATTTAAGCAATTACCAATGGTGTATCCTACCTTTAAAGGTAGTATACACCATTTGCAGATATATTTACTACCGAATTATTAAGAAATATCCTACTCATCTGAAAGTAAATGTTGATTCTGGGCATCCAGCAAAATGATTGCGCTAGATATCCTGTAATTATTCCGAAAAATAGAATTTTATAATGAAAAATTCGCGATCGCCGCACGGCGATCGCGAAAGAACAAAGATAACATAAGAATAACTGCTCGACGCCGGTTGAAAAAACTCGCTGTTTTTCGTGCTTTTCTCGGCATCCATGATTCTAAAACTTCGGACAGCTCAGTTAAACGATATTTACTATAAATACAACCCCCCAAATCTACTCATTCATGATAATTCAAGCAATGACCAATGGTGTATACTACCTTTAAATGGTGGTGAGTGTAGAGGAGAGAATTTTTAGAATGTATTATTGGCATATTGACCTAGCATTTTTGTTTAGCTTTGCCCTCTGACACAAGTCTGAGAAATGGCTTTCAACATAAGATCTCCCCCAATAAAGTACACTGTATAAGGACCCTAGAACAATGGGCCCTTTGATTTTAGGCCATGTGCCAAGCACCCCCATTAGACCCTCACTCAGATTGCAGGCTGGCAGCGATCAGTGCACACCACCAGTTTTCAGCGCACTTTTTTATAATTGTTTATATGCCCCTGGGAAAATTTGCCTGCTACCATATTTCATTTGGTAAGTTTGATTATTTTTGTTGTCCTCATTTCACTTGCTAGATTAGTGTACTACATGTAAATGTCTAAATTTGTATTCGTTTCCAAATGGATTTTTTTACTGTTTAACTTACATACATATCTGAGTATTATTAAGAATGGATCGGTCAGTTAAAAGTTAATTCTAGATGTACCTACTTTTTAATCTGCCGACGACAATCTTAAAGGTAGGATACACCATTTGCAGATATTTTTTTTTTTATTTACTACCGAATTATTGAGAATTATCTTACTTATTTGAAAGTAAATCTTGATTGTAGGCATCCAGCAAAATAATTGGGCTAGATATCCTGTAATTGTTCTGAAAATTGAATTTATTACAAAAAAAATCACGGATCGCAAGACGGCGATCGCGAAAAAAACAAGAACAACATACATGTACAGTAACTTTGTAAGAACCACTGCCCCGAAGCTAATTGAAAACGAACAGATTATTTTTTGCTTTTCACCCCATCATCCATGATTGTAAAACCTTGAACAGGTCAGTTAAACGATATTTACTATAAAATATAGTACAATTAACCCCCCCAAATCCACTCATTCATGATAATTTAAAGGTAGGGTACACCATTGCTTGAATTATCATTAATATTATAACACCTCACTCACATATTCTGTGTCTTGATTGGCCGAGAGCGCGGCACGTGTCACTTGCTATTTTTACTATTTTTTACTTGCGCTATCCAAAAAGACTATACCACGCAAAAAGGACTATGCGCATAGCAACACACGAACTATGCGGCATAGCAACGAAAGCGTGACTGAAACCCAGACGTGTGTTTCGGTGCATTGCGTAAACATTGCTCTATCGCCTTCGCACCCGTTCATCAAGGCAACAAAGTACACATATGATCGAGAGACGTATAATTCGGAGATTGTTTGTCATTACTATACTTTCAGGACACTTAAATTGTGCAGAATCTGTGAGTGAGGTGTTATAAAACAAATATTGACTGCTTTATTTCGCAGTATAGTAAAACTAGCCTCGGGAGGCTAGTTTTACTATACCACTCAAAGCAGTCAATATTTGTATACTATACTATAGGTAGATTTAGGGGGTTGTATTTGATAGTAAATATCGTTTAACCGACCTGTCCGAAGTTCAGTCATTGATGCTGAGAAAAGCACGAAAAAACAGGGTTTCTTTTCAACCGGCGTCAAGCAGTTATTCTTATGTTATCTTAGTTTTTTTGCGATCGCCGTCTGGCGATCGCGAATATTTCTTTATAAAATTATATTTTTCGGAATAATTACAGGATATCTAGTGCAATCATTTTGCTGGATGCCTAGAAGAATCATTATTTACTTTTAAATCAGTACGATATTTCTTAATATTTCGGTAGTAAATATTTTTGATATCTGCAAATGGTGTATCCTACCTTCAAGCAATTGCCAATGGTGTACCAATATCTTACCTTTAAAACCCCCTTTTGCCTTGAGCTGCTGGAAATGATTTATGTTGTTGTAAGGATGTGAAATTGGTTAAGGAATTTGTTTGGGGTTGCCGTGCCCAGAAAGATCACAATGCAGGGGCTCTTATTACTGTCAAGATTTTAGATTTGCCATACGAGTTTCTTGTTTATCACCAGATGTAGAAAACCATACTGACCTATGATCACTTGTGGCCTGGGTGGCTATACAATGAGGCTCATTCAGTGGGATCAGGGAGGACCAGACATGTGTTTTGGCTCAACTGCCTGAACTGAGGCAGCATTGTTCTAGTGCTTATAATGTATTTAAAGGAAAACTGGTGGTTTTTACCCTCTGTGTTATGCTTCTGTTTATTAAAAACTGAGTGTTTTGTAGACTCCTGTTAACCTGTAAAAAAAATAGGATACACCATTTGCAGATATCAACAATATTTACTACCGAATTATTAAGGAATATCTAACACATTTGAAAGTAAATGTTGATTTTTAGGCATCCAGCAAAATGATTGCGCTAGATATCCTGTAATTATTCCGAAAAATAAAATTTTATAACAAAAAATTTGCTATAGCCGGACGGCGATCGCGAAAAAAACAAAGATAACATAAGAATAACTACTCGACGCTGGTTGAAAACAATCGCTCAGTTAAAGGTAGTATACGTCATTGGTCATTGCTTGAATTATCATGAATGAGTAGATTTGGGGGGTTGTATTTTATAGTAAATATCGTTTAACTGAGCTGTCCGAAGTTTTAGAATCATGGATGCCGAGAAAAGCAGGAAAAACAGCAATTTATTTTCAACCGGCGTCGAGCAGTTAATTTTTATGTTATCTTTGTTTTGTTCGCGATCATTATAAAATTTTATTTTTCGTAATAATTACAGGATATCTAGCGCAATCATTTTGCTGGATGTCCAGAAATAATCAACATTTACTTTCAAATGAGTAGGATATTTCCTTATAATTTGGTAGTAAATATTTTTCGATATCTGCAAATGGTGTATACTACCTTTAAACGATATTAACCCCCCAAATCTACTCATTCATGATAATTCAAGCAATTGCCAATGGTGTATCCTACTTAAACTGTTAATTGTGTATTGGTTTTTGTTCCTCCATTTGATAATTTACAGGATTTTATCTGTACCTTGGTAGTAGATCACGTTTAGTGCTGTGTTGTTTTCTTGTTCTAATTTTTTTTTTTTTTTTAATATTTGACTTTGTATTTTGTAACCTTTCTTTCGGAAGTTTCTGGATTGCAATTTGACACTTGATTATTATTTCTTGTGGCAGCAAATAAATTAGATAGAACTGAAAATGCTTCTTCAGGGTTTTTTCCTGTGTCCTGTGGTATTGCTCCTGCCAAAAAAATAAGTCTGCGACCTATTAATCTGGATTGCATGTTGAAGATTTTTTGGAGGATAAACAAGAGCAAGCACATAAAGTAGGTTTATAATTTGTCATTGCTCAATGCATTGCATTACAATCATTTTTGTAATAGAATTTGCCTACCACGGTGTCGTGTACTACACCAGGATGAAGGGTCTGAGAGCTTGTCAGGTCTGGAGGCATGAAATTGGCCAAGATGCGTCCCAAGACAAGATAATACTGGGGGAGCCTGACGAAAAGTGAGTAACTCTTTGAATCTGTCGTTTCTTTGCGCATAGAGCGGATTGTGTTTGGTTTTTTAATAGAAACAGAATTAAATACTTAAGTTAACAATGTATAGGTCTGGTATGAAGCAGAATCTGTCAAAAAAAATTCAGACAGATTGTTTTTATCACCTAATTACCAGTATGATCAATTGGAAATAAAAAAACACCAAATGTTTTAAACAAATTTTTTTACAAGTTTCATGCATAATGCCCCATGTACTTTTGGGCTTTAAAGGTAGGATACACCATTTGCAAATATCGAAAATATTTATTACCGAATTATTCAGAATTATCTTACTCATTTGAAAGTAAATAATGATTGTAGGCATCCAGCAAAGTTATTGCGCTATATCCTGTAATTATTTCGAAAAATATAATTTAATAAAGAAATATAATGAAAAATTCGTGATCGCCGGACGGCGATCGCGAAAAAAACAAAGATAACATAAGAATAACTGCTCGACGACGGTTGAAAACAAATGCTGCTTTTCGTACTTTTCTCGGCATCCATGATTGTAAAACTTTGGACAGATCAGTTAAACGATGCTTACTATAAAATACAACCCCCCAAATCTACCCATTCATGATAATTCAAGCAATTACCAATGGTGTATCCTACCTCTAAAACTTCACAGAATTTAAATTGAATGTTTTAAATAAACGAAAATCATATTTTCAACATTGTACATCCATTTTTGACCTATTTTTGTTGATATCTCGAGATAACACAATGCGGGTTTACGGCCCCTTAGCAATCGATATGAATTGGTACAAGCTAGCTAGACTGGTTACCCGTCCATGGTACAATTCTCCGACCTTTATAAATTGCTCCGTTTTATCTTAAGTGGGGTCAGGGAACAGACTTTTTTCTTTTTCTTTCTCAGCATCTACGAACACAACTTCAAACAAGTCTGTGTACAAATGTAATAAAATTTGCTTTACAATACTAACCCCTAAACCCATGCATTTCTGAAAAATGAAGCGAAAGCAAATGATGTATATTCCCTTTAACAAACCTCGAGCTACTGAGGTTTTTTTAGTGTTGGCTTTTGCAGAGTTTTCTAAAGTGTCCCTGTAAAAAAAAAAACCTTTAGGATGGAAGTTGAAAAAATCTAAAAATTCTTGTTGCTAGCATTATTTAGCATGATTTGTTGTCAACATTCGTAATGTCAAATATGTGTTAAAGGTAGGATACACCATTGGTAATTGCTTGAATCATCATGAATGGGTAGATTTGGGGGGTTGTATTTTATAGTAAATATCGTTCAACTGAGCAATCATGGATGCTGAAAAAAGCACGAAAAACATGGTTTGTTTTTAACCGGCGTCGAGCAGTTATTCTTATGTTATCTTTGTTTTTTCGCGATCGTCGTACGGCGATCGCCAATTTGTCTATATACAATTAAATTTTTTGGAATAATTACACATATCTAGCGCAATTATTTTGCTGGATGCCTAAAAACATTGTTTACTTTCAAATGAGTAAGATGTTTCTTAATAATTCAGTAGTAAATATTTTCGATATCTGCAAATGGTGTATCCTACCTTTAAATAATATAAATGCCTAACAAGTAACAGACTTGAACCCAACTTGTTCCCCATTAGATATTTTATGGACCTGTCTCACACCAAAGACAGACGTTACATCACTGTCAATCTCAACTCTACCACCACTTCAGAGGTTCATCTGCTAGATAGCCTGGACCCAGACCCAGCTGCTAGGCTTGTATGCCCTAGGCAGGCTGGGGTGCAGTATTATGTGGATCATAGCCAGGGCCTGGTGTATGTCCTGACCAATGTTGGCAATGATGATAAAGGAGAATACAAAGTAAGTTGTTTTTTTGTTTGCATGACTTCTTCTGTTAAAGGTAGTATACACCAATGGTAATTACTTTACAAATATCAGGAATGGGTAGATTTGGGGGGTTGTATTTTACAATAATAAATACCTAGGGGAGTTGAAGACTTCTGATTGGCCGAGACTCGATCACGTGCAGGGCATTATATGTAGTAATATCATGGGTTTTCCAAGGGCCGTTTTCTAAACCCTGGCTTTGGGCTGCATTCTGGCCACATTACAGACGTTTTCCTAGTTCCGGATCGCAAAAAATATTCAGGCTGTTTTCGGCAAGTCTAATCTTCGAAATTTAAATGAAATAGGTTTAGTAGTTTACCTTGAGTGATGGAGAAACTAAAGTTTTTGTTTCGATATTTATGCTCTTCTTTATTTGAAAATACATGTACGACGTCAAATATACCGACATCCCTTTTTCTAGTTGCGGATCAGTTTAACCAATTCCGGATCGAGTAAAAAACTGCTTCGTACATGAACAATTATCACGCTAGAACCAACCCGAATCAAGCCTATATTTCTGATAAAGTATTCATTAATTTATATAAATACAGTTTAAAATAAATTTCAAATACTTTCACTTCCAATAAAGTTTAAAAAGAGGACTTGCAAGGAAATGCTTGGAAATGTTTTGTCCGTGTACGTGTGTAGCGCAGCAATGAGCCGATGAACTTTGTCCCACCATGGAGAAATGTCTCCATGGTCCAACAGAACACGTCATATGAAATCGCTTGCGCGCGTGTAGTTGATGCATGTATTTTACGGGCGATCCGGAACTAGGAAAAAATGAACGTTCAGTCTTTGGCAGATTTTTTAATACTGGGGACTTTTAGACTTATTTTTACTTATGTATCAAGAAGCTTGTATGTTTCTTTTCAAAATGCACTTCATCTAAACAAATAGTATTGGAGACCAAGCCATAACAAGGTAGGTTTTTATTTGAAGCGATTTGGAACTAGGAAAAATTAGGAGCTAGGAAAACAACTGTACCACTGCTAAACTACATGAACAAAGCCAAAATACGGAAACGAAGCTGCGTTTGTAAAACGGCCTAGAAGAAGCCGCGAAGTCGCGAAATTCAGAGTATTTTCACCATTTTTTCGTTAAGAAGGTATTTATTAAAGGTAATAACAGTGCGAGAACCCGGTTATTACTGCGTGGTAATGACCGGGTTGGGGGATGACCGCTAGTAATGGACCTCGCCTTTGGCTCGATCCATTACCAGCGGTCATTCCCCAACCTGGTCATTACCACGCAGTAATAACCGGGTTCTCGCACTGTTATTACCTAAGTAAATATCGTTGGACTGACCTACTTGAAGTTTTACCATCATGGATGCTGAGGAAAAACAGCATTTGTTTTGGGGCGTGAGGCAGTTGATCTTGTTCTTATTTTGTTCGCGATCACCGTCCGGAGATCGTGATTGTTTTTATAAAATACAAAGTTTGGAAACAATTACAGGATATTTATCACAATCAGTTTGCTGGATGCCTAGAATCGTTATTTACTTTCAAATAAGTAAGATATTTCTTAATAATTCGGTAGTAAATATTTTCGATATCTGCAAATGGTGTATCCTACCTTTGACAGTTTAACTTGGTTTCAATATATGGCATGCAATTTACTATAGCCTACAAAACACTCAGTTTTTAATAAACAGAAGCATAACACAGAGGGTAAAAACCACCAGTTTTCCTGTAAAAACATTATAAGCACTAGAACAATGCTGCCTCAGTTCAGGCAGTTGAGCCAAAACACATGTCTGGTCCTCCCTGATCCCAGGAATGAGCCTCATAGCCACCCAGGCCACAACAGAGAGAGTGATGATGCCTAGAATCATTATTTACTTTTAAATAAGTAAGGTATTTCTCAATAATTTAGTTGTAATTGTTTTTTGATATATCTGCAAATGGTTTACCCTACCTTTAAAGGTAGGATACACCATTTGCAGATATCGAAAATATTAACTACAGAACTATTAAAAAAATATCTTACTCATTTGAAAGTAAATAATGATTAAAGGCATTCAGCAAAATGATTGTGCTAGATATCCTGTAATTATTCAGAATAGTAGATCTTTTATAAAGAAGAATTTGTGATCGCCGGACAGCGATCGCGAAAAAACAAAGATAACATAAGAATAACTGCTCGACGCCGGTTAAAAACAAACGCTGTTTTTCGTGTTTTCCTCGGCATCCATGATTGTAAAACTTCGGACAAGTCAGTTAAACGATATTTACTATAAAATACAACCCCCAAAATCTACCTATTCATGACAATTCGAGCAATTACCAATGGTGTATCCTACCTTTAACTCCCAGAAACAGTGAAACATCGCGAACGTTAACGATAGTCAATGGAACAGATTTTTAAAAAAATTCAAACATTTTCGCATGTAAAGACAAATCAACAAGCAAATTTGCACTATAATAGGAAATAATTGGGCTAATGTCTATAAGTTAAAAACAAAACAAAAAAACTAGGAATTCTGCGGTGAAAATTTGTGCAGTATTTCTATTTTTCTGTACTCTAAAACACACAGAAAGTTGATCAAATAAAACTATGATTCTAGTTCTTATTGATTTATCAATTTTGAATGTGAATTTATTTAACAGCTAGTAGCCTTCTCAGATTCCGAGCTAGGCAACCTGAGCAGTCTGACATCGTCATACTGTAGCACCGTTTACAGGCCAGGGAAGAACTGGCACATTCAGGACATGGACGTGTCCACAGATCACTGCGTGCTATGTGCAATGGAAGGCACTTTGTCAAGGATCGTTGTAATACCAGCAGACACCAGTAAACGACCAGAAATTGTTGAGGTTTGTAAATCACTTCCTCGCCACTCCTAAACATTGGCATATTTGAAAACCGATACTTAACTTGAAAATAAGATAAGTAATTTGTGTTAACACCAGTGAGATGTGTGGTTCTGAAAAGAACTGGAGGGAACTCGACATTTTTTATTATGCTCTGCTCTACAGGAGAATGAATCATGACCTTTAACTTGAAAAGGCAGTTTTGACACAAACAATAGGAATGGGTGAACTGTATAAATTATAAATTCAGGATTATACCTTTGCTAAAACTTTAGCAGTTCTTATATTTAATGCAGTTTTTAATATACCTCCAAATAGGCACTTGGGGAGACAATCCCATAGAGATGTACACAAACTTAAAACAGTCCTAACTTGTTTACCCTAACCTTTTTCTCTAAGATCTTCGAGATTTATGCTATTTAGACCAAAATCTGTTGTTCTAGAGCAAAAATAACTCCCAAATATCGTTTTTTAGGGTAGCTAGACATTTAGGGAGACACTGAAATGTCTCCCTAAGTGCCACTGTCTCCTTATTACCTAAAAACTTACGCTAATTTGCAGTTTTTATATAATGCAGTTTTTATAATGCAGTTTTTATATAATGCAGTTTTTATATAATGCAGTTTTTATATAATGCAGTTCTTATAATGCAGTTCTTATATAATGCACTTATTTACCAGGACTGGTACTTAAGACGCTGTGTTATGCCTGCTGGAGCTCGCCCACGAAACATTCCAAATACCATCCCAGCTCCCTGTCAATCAATGCTGCCATTTCGGGGCAAAGCAGCTAATAATGACCATCTCCGCCCTCACAGGTACCCATTTAATCCTGGGTGGAGAGAAGCAATGAATGACAAAATGCTTGCCTAAAGGCACACGCACTATAGTCCCAGGCTGGGCTCAAACCCACAACCTGCAGCTTTACCCACCACAGATGTCCAATTCAATGCTTCAGACCACGAGGCCACGGCATTCCAAGTGTCATATTTCCATTCACGTTTGCATGGGTATGAAGCGGCCCTTATAAATGCAAACACTATTTTTTGACTTGGGTTGAATGTTTAAATGAAAGCTACAAATTTACCATAAGTCATGAATAAGTCCTTACACTCTTGTAGTTTTTCCCAGCCTGTTTGAAATCTATTATTTTGTATTGAAAACAGATTGACTTTTCTCTCAGATTCCAAGCGATTTCTGCCAGATAACCCCAGGACCCAATGCAACTTGTTCCGCCCATGACTTTCAGTTTGCCCTCGCATCTCCCGCCCGTCCAACCACCAATTATTGTCTTGAAATCAAGAACACAAGTCGTCCAAAGGTAGTGCTCAATGGTGAAGAAGATGGAGAGGAGGATGTAGTGAGGTCTGGGGGCAATGTCAGAAGCAGTCTCAGAAAGACAGTCTGTACAAGACTGGAGGCATTAAGTAGGGTAAGTGCAATAAAAACGATACTGATCTGTGCTCTATACAGGTATGTGACCTGTCACCACAATATGAGAGTAAAGTCGCACAATGTGATTCGGAGATATGGCCATCCAAAGTCAAAATATGAATGGGTAGTCAATTTTGAGATTTTGCATTATTTGGAAAGCCCAAGTCCTCCGCTACATGTTCCCATTTTTTGGGTGCGATCAGATGAAAGAAAACCTCTTAAATTACGCGATTTTGCGTTGTGTTTAAGTAGTTACAGGTAGTGTTATACACCATTAGACGGCTCTCTTTCTCCAGAATTTGAAAAGGCCAATATCTCAATTTTCATTTTTCCCGACTTTACTCTCATATTGTGGTGTAACGTCGCATATGGCCTTAACGTTTAGCAGGGCTGCAGACACTGCGAGCGCGGAGTGCGAAACCTTCACGGCATGGCCCGGGTCCATTAGGAAATTTTGGATTCTAGATGCTCTGTGGTGCAATCTGAGGCATTTCCTGGCCACTTTCCCCTTACTTTTTGAGCTGAAAACACGTGAAAACGTTTCTGACGCTGCTACCATGGTTAATGGGTACTCAAGATAAATGAATTACGGCCACACACGAACGAGAGGAATAACTTGAATGCAGCAAATAACGCACAAGGTAAAACAAGATGTCAGAGCGCCTGCCCTGCTAAAACCCCTTGTGGAGAACACTGCTGATTTTGTTACTCTTTGATGTTAACCAGTTCGCGCCGGATGACGTATATAAACGCAATTTTTTTTTCCCAAATTCAAACGGATGACGCATAAACACGCCAAGTTCAAGTTCGAAAATGTCTGTCGGCAGCGAGGAAGGCCGGAAATGCGTGGGTGTGCTTCCCGGCACTATCGGCCGGAATCCGCTTTGGATCGAGTTTCGTTAAAAATAATCCCGCCCCTCGGCTCGGTGATGTTAAAATAATCCCGGCGCGAACTGGTTAAAACTAACCCTAGTAAGCTTGGTGGTTCGGTGGTTAAGATATCAGACAGTCTTTAAAGTATTTCTACTTTTCTACCATTGAAATTCTACCTGAAATGATCATTATTTCCTACTTTTCTGTCCCACAACTCTGAAATATGAAATCTTATTGATTTTTTTCCCCCAGTGTTACACACTGTCATATGTAAATATCGCAATGAAGGGCTTTGGGCATACTACAACTGTAAGTTCCCAAGAGCTTATTTGCGGATTGAGCACAAGTGTCACTTGTTAGTACAAAACATGCCAAAGTCTTACGTTTATCCTACATGTACTTTTAGTACGACTAAAATGAGGAGAAAAACTTTTTTTAAAACATAATATGAGCAATTTCGAATTTTGACACCGGTACAATATACAAATTAGCCGTTATTAAATGGCCCCTTCAGACCAAAATTCCAAATGGGAACATGAACATTTGTTTACTAGAGATCTTGATAACCCAGTTTGCTCGGGATTATTTCAACATCGCCGAGCCGACGGGCAGGATTATTTTGAACGAAACTTGATCCGAGGCGGGTTCAGGCCGATAGTACCGGGAAGCACACCCACGCATTTCCAGCCTTGCTCGCTGCTGACAGACATTTCCGGCCTTTCTCATGGCAGGTTTATGCGTCATCTGTTTTGAATCTGGGGAAAACTTTGCGTTTATATACGTCATCCGGCGCAAAGTGGAAAAGGATTACCAAAAAGCAAGATAGAAAAAATATCAAAACGGTGCAAACTCAACTATTTAGTTTTGCTTTTTGAAAATGTTGATTCTACCTTTCTTCATTTTCACCTTGATTTGCTTGATATATTGGTATCGGCCCTAGCAGCTGGAGGATGTAAGTTCAAGTAATAGCTGAGAAAGCTTGTTGATTTTTTTGACAATTTTTGGGGCCAACCTTATGTTTAATTTACATCTCTTGCAATGAAATTCTGTCTTACAAGATACAAGTTCAAATTAAGGGGGGGGGGGGGGGGGGGGTGTTACATATGTAAATGATACGAACCTAAAGAATTTGAAAAAAGCTAAATCTAAAAAACAAAAATTGTCAACTTTGTCTGGGTTTCGTTGGAGCAGGTCACATTTAAAGTAACTGAGCCACAAGATTTTGTTCTCTGTTCTTCTTGTAGGATGGTACACCGGTCCCAATCACGGTATTTCACAGTGATGACAACGTCAAGTCTACAGGCAGTAACCCTATGTTTGTGTGTAGCTACGGTGCTTATGGCGTGAGGCTAGATATGAGCTACAGTCCCCAGACTGCGTTACTAGTGCAGCGTGGTTGGGTAGTAGCCTACTGCCATGTCAGGTAATGAGATGGAACTCACGAAAATGTGCTAGTTTTTATTATTGAGACTAGATACTACACGTAGGCAATAAAGTTCATGCAAATGACGTCACATGCATGTCGCACTTTACGACAGCACCCCCAATGAGGTCTTTGCATAATTACAGTACCGTTTGCACTTTGTTTGACCTCAATAATGGCCGCTCTGCCCGGTTGCTAGTGCGATTAGCGCGTACGCATAGCGCACGTAACGTCAATGCAACCCCTTTATAAGCCAATTCGGTTTTCCAACTGTTTCATCCGAACCTGCACCCGATTTCACTAAACTCTTCTTAACTTACGACGCATCGCAGCCCTGCGACGCGCCTTATTTCTACGACGCGTCGCAGCTGCGACGCGTCTTGAAATCGATTTCACGAAACACATCGTACGTGCGACGCGTCGTAGGTGTATTTATAGCACAAAACAACGACTGTTGTATGTACCTATTCAACTCACAGTAAATAGCCGTCTGGTATTCAGCAAAGAGTCGTCGAATTTCTTCTCGCAAAGCTTCAAAAATGTAAATCAAAATAGCTGACGTACGATGCAATTTTAACGAAAAACAAGCTTGCTGTGGACCTCTAGCTAATTTTAAATTTCAAGTGCACTATTCAAGGTTTATTCACATGACTACGATGAATGTTTTATTTACAACTTCCAACACATTCTCTGAGTATTCTAGTCTCGTTTGTTTTATTTCTGTGGCCTAAAACTGGCTATGAAAAGACGCATCTTATTTTACGACGACCCAAATACACTTCGTAACTTACGACGTGTTACTTGCCGTTGTCAAGGTATTTGCGACGCGTTGAACGCATCGTAACTTTAGTGAAATGGATCGTACGACGCGTCGCGAGATGCGACGCGTTACTCTTTGTAACTCGAGTTGCGACGCGTCGCAAAGTTTAGTGAAATCGGGTGCTGGAGGAACAGTTTCAGCACTGGAACATTCCATCTGTTGCCGAATGAAAAATGCTTTGAACAAAACTTTCCACCATCTTTCCGATTGCACAAATTGCACAGAATGGAGATTCGGTTACCACGTCCCCCATAGCCTTGTGTGCATTAATCTGCTGCATTTATCCCGTTTATTTATTTATTCAAGATTGCGATAAACGGTATAAATGGGATAAACGCGGCAGATTAATGCACACAAGGCTATGGGGGGCGTGGTATTACCGAATCTCCATTCTGTGCAATTTTTTGTGCAATCGGAAAGACGGTGGAAAATTTAGTTCAAAGCATTTTGTAGCTGTACTATCCATACTGTATCAGCACAATTATAGCCCTCTGATATTTTCAATATACATTGTATATGTACTTTCGATATTCGATACAAAAATGCTCAAGCCCGAACCGAACAGAAACAGGAGGATCAGTTTCAGCACTAGAATATTCCATCTGTCACCGAATGAAATTATTATTTCCATTGCATGAATGTGAAATATTACAGTTTTTTGTTTTATACAACTTCTGAATAAATTCTTGTTATCTGATTGTTCAAAACTGTGACCGTGGAATAAAACTTCTATTTACCATGGAATAGAACTTCTATTTTAACTGTGCAACCGCGCCGTATGTTGGGACAAACAATTAACCAATTTGTGTCAAGATTATTTCGACATTGACAGGGCCCAAGCGTGGGATTTTTTTTAATAAACCCCAATCCGAGACGGGTTGAGACCGGCATCTGTGGGTAGAACACCCTGATATTTCTGACCACGCTAGCTGTGAACCGGTTGCTAACAGATCTTTACGACCTTGCTTGTAACGTGTTTATACGTAATCCGTTTTTTATTCTTGAAAAAGGTTGCGTGTATACATGTCATTCGACACGAACTAATAATAACTCATGACCAACAAGACACCAATCAGATGACTAGGATTTTTTTCAGGCATTGTTTTTTTATGTACATGTAGTATACTTTTGTATTTCGTCCTTTCTGTTTACCAAATAAATAAAAAATAAACTACTTCTGCAGTGTTTATATTCCTCACCATCCATTTATTTTTCTTCAAAGAGGTGGTGGTGATTTAGGCATACAGTGGCATCACACTGGAAGAGAACTCAACAAAATCAAGAGTTTTGAGGTAATCTCAACTGAAATTACATGTAGTACATTTGCAGGGCAATTGAAACTGTCTGGTTAATTTGGTGTGTACGTATTGCAGCTGATTTCACGAAACCTTGTGCAATGGCGCAAGTCCCCTTGCGCCACAATTTATTGCGCCTTTGTTTTTTACTGCGCAACATTTCGCTTACGACATCAAAGTTTCACGAAAGTTTGATAGTGTGTGATTCCGAGGCTTACGCAACAAATTATGGTGTAGCTAGCACAGTCAATTTAGGTGGCGTAAGTTGAAATGACCTATTTTACCAGCAAATCATGATTGTCATGGAGCTTGCTCAACTTATCAAGCTTGATAAATGACACTACAGCCTTGTTTCAAGTAAACAAATTGATTTTTTAAACAATTTTGTTTAGAGTGGCCGAACGATTCTGCGGAAAGTCTGACAAAACTATTTTCAAAATGGCGGGTGGAAGTGGTTCAACAACGAATTTGTGAAAGAACATGAACAGTTGTCGTTAGCGCTTTTTAAAATGCTACGCAAGGAAATGGCGCAGCTACGCTATTTTTGTTGTTGCGTAAGTGTTGCGTAAGCCTTGCGCCACTTTTGAAAATGCCGCAAGCTAAGCACGTGAAATTGGTTGCCTGTACACAAAGAATTATAAACCTAAATGCCAACATTGTCAAAATGGTCAAAATGTCTAAACATTTAACCAGTTCGCGCCGGATGACGTATATAAACGCAAAGTTTTCCCAAAATTCAAAACGGATGACGCATAAACACGCCAAGTTCAAGTTCGGACATGTATGTCAGCAGCGAGCGAGGCCGGAAATGCGTGGGTGTGCTTCCCGGCAACTATCAGCCTGAACACGCTTCGGATCAAGTTTCGTTAAAAATAATCCCGCCCCTGGGCTCGTTGATGTTAAAATAATCCCGGCGCGAACTGGTTAACTAGTTCGCTTCGGGATTATTTTAACATCACCGAGCCGAGGCGCGGGATTATTTATAACAAAACTTGATCCGAGGCAGGTTCAGGCCGCTGGTACCGGGAAGCACACCCACGCATTTCCGGCCCTGCTCGCTGCTGACAGACATTTTCGGCCTTGCTCTTGTCGAGTTTATGCGTCAACCATTTTGAATCTGGAGAAAACTTTGCGTGTATATACGTCCTCTAGCGCGAACTGGTTAATATGTAAAGAGAGGAAAAAAAACCAAAAAGTTCAAAACAAAGCCTTCTCTGCCATCTTGTATCACCATATGTCTTTGTGCAGGATTTAGAAGCATGTGTATCTACCCTACATCAAGCTGGTTACTCCCAGCCTACCTTGACAGCCCTCCTTGGTATCAGTGCTGGGGGTCTCCTAGTAGCTGCTGTCTGCAACCGAGCACCTGAACTCATCAAAGCTGCCGTACTAGAGGTATGTGTATCCAATGCAATATACCCAGCACGATATATGGCAGAGGGGTACCCCCCTCTTATCCATATACCTTATACACACTCAACACTATTGTTACCTAACCCATCCCCCCTTGAAACCTAAAAAGAATTCCTGAGATTCCGGGAACACAATGGTCAACACAAAAGAGGGGGGGGAGGGGGGGGGGGGGGTTTCTCTGCCACATATCGTGCTTCATATGCAATGCAAGCAGTTAACTTAATTAGTCGGGGTCCAAGAGTAGACTTGGACTTGATTTCCGTAATGCTTCCATTCCCTGACAAACAAGTTACTGCATTGGGTAAATGAATCCAAATGAAATCTTTGGAACTTTGGCGCTTTGGCGCACCGACCTGAGAAATTCTGAGCATACCTCATGCATGCTGTTTTACAGCTGATACACAGGTATAGATATTCACACTTTTAGTCATTCACACTTTTAGTCATTCACACTTTTAGTCATTCACACTTTTAAAGAAGTCAGGTTGCTGTAGACGTTCTTTCCTCATCTTCCACCACTGTGACCCAGGTTCAAATCCCGCCTTGGCCAATGTGGATTAGGTTTTCAGTACCTGCTTTACTTAGTGGATTTTTTTCTTTAGAATGTTCTTCTGTGATTTACCTTCTACCTTTAAAACTGTAGTTTCTTGTCATTGTCTGCTGTCAGTGCATGGGCCCTATGGAAGAACAGTGGATTCCACTGAATGGGCTTAACCAGTTAACATAACAAATAAATAATAAAAAAATCCAGTCCAAAGTTAATTGACACTATTCTAACAAACCGAGTCAAAGGCTTTCCTATATAGGTCTCTCTCAAGTGACATAATTTCTTACAGATCAGCCACGTATACGTGCATCGATATTTTGAGTGTCAACTTGCATAACGGGCATCGACTGTGCCGTAATTCAAACTAAGGCCGTGCCGGGTATCCGGGTACCCGTAACCCGACCACTGATTGCGGGTACCCGGCTCCAATTGTAGGCGTGCATTTATGGGGAGCAGCAAGTCAATTCATTTCCTGTCAATTCATTTACAAACATTTATTACAAGCTGAGAGTAAACTCCACGCAATCCGGGATCGCTGTTGACAATCTGGCTCTGAAAACCGCGCACTTAACTTATCTTGTCATTTTTTTCACTAGACCGCCGGACTGCTGAGAAAAGGGTTTTGACTAGACCGCCGCTGTTTTGACTAGAGTTGCAAAGTAGGCCCGAATGCAGGGGAAGTAAACACGCCATGCCAGCGTGGCAGTCGCGCTGCAGCTTGCTAGTGGAGTGCGCGGGGACATACATGCACGTGCCAACGCGGTGTATACTTCCGGGTTTTTGTTACGATCCTCTTAATAGTCACGGGTACCCGGGTACCCGACCGTGACGGGAATAGGGTACCCGGGGTCCGTACTACCCCTAAACGCACACAATTCAAACACATTTTGCGGGTGTTTTGCGGGAACTTTTCCACACTTTGCAACGCTTGCTTGATTGTGTACAATACGCAGTTGCAGTTTTCCTACGAAGATGGCCGCGTGTGAGAGAGATCTATTGTTGTTAAGCCCCTGTTACTTGTGACTGCACTTGTGAATTGACTGGTGAAGACAGTGTTCTAAAGTCCGTGAGAACAATGAAAGGTGATGTACCCTTATAACACGTGGTGTACTCTGCAGAATCCATCTAACCCGACACCATGATATAACAATCACAATTTGTCAATTGGACACACACAGGTTCCGTACGTAGACATTCTCTCTACCATGCTGGATCCCAGTCTTCCCCTGACTCAACAAGAGACCGAGGAGTGGGGCGACCCGCTCAACGACCCAGAAGCCTTTGATTACATCAAGTCTTACTGTCCCTACCAGAACATTACATGTCAGGTAAGGAATGTGTATCAAGGTGATTATCCTTGATTGGCTCTGGGAGACTGAGGAGTGGGGCGACCCGCTCAAGAACTCGGAAACCTTTGATTACATCAAGTCTTACTGTCCCTACTAGAACATTACATGTCAGGTGAGGAATGTTTGTCAAGATGATTATCCTTGATGGGCTTTTGGGGACTGAGGAGTGGGGTGACCTGCTCAACGACCCAGAAGCCTTTGATTACATCAAGTCTTACTGTCCCTACCAGAACATTACAGGCTGTAACTACGAAAGCTGTTTATCTTTATATAGACATGGATAAATCCAAGTTACACGCGTCTTCCTAAACACCTGAATTAAACAACTCTTACTAAATATCTTAAATTGTTGTTTAGTTATCCTCGTGTAACTTGGACAGTCTAAACTTATTGACCGTGGTAATACATTGTAATATAGAGGATTGCGCAACAGTATGAACATACGCTATGCCTCAGTAGATAAATCTTCAGCAGGTCTTTACTTAGATACTCTACAGCCTGAGCCATATGGCTGATACCAAAAGGCAACGCAGTGACAATTTCACTGCCGACGAAAGGATGGCTCTCGTTGAGACCATGTGGAACTTTAATTCCATTATTGGTGACAAACGATGTAACACTAAAGCCAACCAGAAAAAAGCTGATGCCTGGAAAGCTATCACTTCAGAAATGTCCATCCCGTTTCCTGACCGTAAAAGCCGATCTGCTATAAGGACAACAAAGAATTGGGTGTTCTAAATACTATCCGAGAAGTCCAAGTAAATCGTTCAACGTGTCTTTGCTAACTCTGAAACGTCTAAAATGTTCCTCGTCATACTCTTCTAAGGGATTGACCTTGTTCCTAAAAACTCTTGGTGCACGTTGGTGTTGGCGACCATGACGATTTTCTTGTTAGATGACCTCTTGTGCAATTAAGAAGATTTGAAGCGCATCCATCCTGTCCACCTTTCTACCTTTCTGTGTACATATCTGGCTTCTACATGGCTCAGAATACTCACTAAACAACCCCCGTACCATGTTTAAGAATTGTTATTGTTTGTTATAAACACATGTTTAACTCCAATGGTCATTTAAACATGGCTAACCTAAAACAAGCTTTGTAGTACTTGTTTAAAGTTAGACACCAGGGCCCAATTCCATAAAAGCATTCTAAGCCTAGTTGGTTGCTAACTTCCTTTCTATCTCTAGTTCCTTGCTAAATCTATTCCATAAAACCATTATATGCTTAGCAAGGTTCCTAGTTGCTTGCTAAAATTAGAATAGGTTTGGGGTATGTCTAAATCCTTAGCACCATTCTAAGTCACTTTCAATCTTTTATCTTTTTGGGAATTTGTATTGACATTCTTATGCGCAGAGTCAAGGATAACCTTATTTCTGAAACATGTGCTTAGGCCGATACAAATGTGCATACCCTAAATAGGGTACAGAGGAATGCATTGACAATACAACCCACAGCATGACCTGATTTGAACTCTTTCCCTTTTGTTAACTCAAACTGACCATGTACTTTGGCGATTTTGCAAACCCCACATCATTCTAGCAAGCTGCAAGCAAGCAACTAGTAAGAATGTTTCATAGAATGGCATTATGGAATGCGATTTAGATGATTGCTAGCAAGCAACCAACTAGGCATTTGGAATCTTGCTAAAACCTAGTAATATACTAAGTTAGAATGCTTTTATGGAATTGGGCCCAGGTTTAAACAGTGACTACTAATTTATACACATATAATGGCTTAAACAGCTTTTGTAGTTACAGCCCTACATGTCAGGTGAGGAATGTGTGTCAAGGTGATTATCCTTGATGGTCTATGGGAGACTGGGAAGTGGGGTGACCCGCTCAAAGACCCAGAAGCCTTTGATTACATCAAGTCTTACTGTCCCTACCAGAACATTACATGTCAGGTGAATGATGTATGTCAAGGTGATTATTCCTGATGGGCTCTGTGCCAAGTAGCCCCCTCAATGTTTATAAAGGTAGAGTTTGGGAACACCACTGGGAGGGACTAATGAATGCATTTTACCTAAGGCTGCAAGTTTGCGATTATTAAATTAACCGTGTAACCGTTGTTTTGCGATTACGGTTAACCGTAACGGTTAACCGTAACCAACATTTTTTTTAAATGAAAAAAAAAAAAATGAGAAAAAAGAAAAACAAAGAAAAAAGAAAGAATGCATGGGCCTGCATTGCATATCTAATTAGCGCTGCTTCATCAAGGAATTTAGTTCTGCGATTGCTAAATGTCTGCATCAAATTGTATAGGCCGATTGTCTATATGTTAGATAAGCTTTTAGAAATGTCCATACAAAATGTATTAAATTGTACTATTTGTGACCTACTCCAACGAAACCCACGCAAAGTTGACAATTGGTGGGGTTTCTTTTTATTTAAAAAATAAAATTAAAAAAAAAAAAAAAAAAAAAGGTTAACCGAACAACCATTGCAGGCTTAATTTTACCAACAGCCAAATGTTTGTGCACATTCTGTAGTTTTGTGTACAAAAAAGCACACAAAAAAGTACATGCAACCCAGACTTACCAAGTACCGTGGCTAGGTCGTCTAAAGCATTGACCTCATAGTATGTGGGTAATTCTGTAGGTTCTAATTCCAAGTGACCATTTGTATTCGTTCCCAGGACTATCCATCAATGTTGGTCACCACCTCCCTGGTTGATACCAGGGTTCCTCTCTGGATACCTCTGAAGTATGTAGCCAAGCTGCGTCACGCTATGTCGTCGTCATCGAGTCCTTCCCATAATTCTCTGTACTTGTGGGTGCAGCGAGAGAGCGACCACTTCGGGCAGTTTGGGGAGACGGATTCTTCTCAACAGGTGAGTATCATCTGAAAAATATTGGTTTCTATAGGAGCAGGTGGTGAAGAGAGAGCCGCGCGCCAAGCACCCATACAAAAGTGCACATAAACAAAGCGTAATGTCATGTTTCAGGTCAGTTGACAGAAGTGAAAACCTTGTTCTGTGAAGTTTAACCCTAACCCCCTAGGCTCTCGCACTAGGAAGCCTACCAAACCTAGCAAACTTCAACAACTGCTCACAGGTTCAGTAATTATTGGTACTGAACCCAACAGTACTAAACCTGCCAAACTCCAACTGTTGAAGTTTGATTGAGTTGGTACAGATGGGTCTATGTATTGTTCAGTGTTCAGCATCATGGCTGTGATGACTGGCCAATGGTGATGACACGGCCTTGCTCGTGGCGTGTTTATGCGTCATCCGTTTTAAATCCGGGGAAAACTTTGCATTTATATACGTCATCCGGCGCGAACTGGTTAACCAGTTCTCGTCGGATGATGTGCATACACGCAAACTTTTTCCAGGCTTTAAAACGGATGACAGATAAACACGTCACGAACAGGGCCGGAATTATCTGTCAATGACTGGCTCGCAGCAAGCGAGGCCAGAAATAAAGAGTGTGTTTCCCACGGATGCCGGCCTGAACACTCCTTGATCGAGTTTCGTCAAAAAGATTCTGCACCTGATTAATGTACAATTAATGGTGCCAACTGGCTTACGCCATTTCCGAGGTTGTAGCAGGCTTTAGAGTTTTCAGATTTTTTCCTGAATTCAGACTTATTGAATCTGAGAGAAAGACAGTATTAGTACAGACAGATATGCATCTTTCAGACAAAGTAACAGGAGATAATTTGCCGTCCATTTTTATGTTTTGTTTTTTCAGGCTGCAGTCCTGCTAGCGTTCTTGTACAGATCCTTGGGACTCTGCATGAAGTGAAAATGTTGCCAGCAGTAATGGAGCAGGCCTGTACTTCAGTCATCAGAAGTCACCCAAGGCGGTTATTGCGATGAACTCGATCAAGATACCAGGGACGAGGACGTGAGAAAGTATGTAGCCAAGCTGCGACATGCTATATCGTCGTCATCAAGTCCTTCCCATAATTCTCTGTACTTGTGGGTGCAGCGAGAGAGCGGCCACTTTGGGCAGTTTGGGGAGACGGATTCTTCTCAACAGGTGAGTATCATCTGAAGAATATTGGTTTCTATAGGAGCAGGTGGTGAAGAGGGTCGCGCACCAAGCACCCATAAGAAGGTGCACATAAACAAAGCGTGATATCATGTTTCAGGTCAGTTGACAGAAGTGAAAACCTTGTTCTGTGAATTAATAAGTTAAGTCAAAAGTAACAGGAGATAATTTGCCGTCCATTTTTATGTTTTGTTTTTTCAGGCTGCAGTCCTGCTAGCGTTCTTGTACAGATCCTTGGGACTCTGCATGAAGTGAAAATGTTGCCAGCAGTAATGGAGCAGGCCTGTACTTCAGTCATCAGAAGTCACCGAAGGCGATATTGTGATGAACTCTATCAAGATACCAGGGACGAGGACGTGAGAAAGTAAAACAGTCAAAAATTTGAGTTGTTGATGCGAGTGCACAATGCAAAGCCTATACAGTTTAGCATCAAAGAGCATTTCAAAAGTTCAGGATTGTTTTTTCCGGATAATTTGCAGTGCCAGGCCTCGAATTACACGGCGGCCACGACGGCCAGTGCCGTCGATGCCCTTGCAACTGGCCGTGGTGCCCCTCGAAAAAATACCCTTTTCACGGCCATAATGTCGTGCCCTTTTCCCCTGTTGGCCGTCGTGCCCTTTTTTTGAAAGTTAAATATTTACTTGTGTTAGTTTTCAGCCTACAAAGTACGATCATCTTGTGCTTGTGAAGTGTTTTAATGTATATCCAGCGCAATCCGCTCGAACGAGTCAAAGGAAGTTGCAGTTAGCGTAAATTGTTTACGTTCAATGCATTTGCGACTCTCTCGGCACCCGTTGTACATGAACACCCGACGTCTTTAAACAAGGGACCAGTCTAAAATAAAAAACATTGACCAACAGAGGGCGCTCTCTGTTGTTTGAACGCCGTCTTCTGGTGGAATTGTTGCACCGCATGACTAGAAAAACGTTTTTAGTGAATGAATCCCGTCACCGTCCAAAACTTTTCGGATTAAACTACAAGAATTTAATAGAGTAACAATGCCGCGAAAAGAGTGTTTGAAGCGGACTGTTAAAGGTGAACTAGAACACTCTGCTGCCAAATGCAAGAAATTGGACTTCTTTTTTATTTTCAAATTTTGGCCTTGGTGCCCTTTCTACTGGCCTTGGTGCCCTCCCAAATTTTGAATACTCCAAGGCCAAAGTGGCCTTGCCCTAAAAAAATTGTAATTCCAGGCCTGCAGTGCAGTATGGTGCCATTTCAGAATAGTTTCTAAATGTATTTCTGAAACAAAACAAGAATATACACTGACAAAAAAGGGTAATGCAGACATGTGAGTAGAGAACATAAAATAAATGGCCTCAATGATGGCAGAAAAAAATATTAACATACTATGTACAAAGACAACGAATAACGTATGATCATGATATCTCTCAACAACAGTACTGTAAACTAAGATGTATACAACTAACTGAATCAAATGCTATGATGAAACTGGCCTACTGCCACAATGCTTGTTTTTAGTGTTGCCTTTCTGTTCCCACGAGGAGGCTTGGCTGCGATCCAGCGATCTGGCTTGCTTGCTTGGATCGAGCACGATCAATCACGATGATTAATCAGCACGATGAGCCGTGTCTTGGCAAAGATGTTCTTTCTGCTGGCAGAGTGGATGAAACTTTGCACTGTCCGGGGGGGGGGGGGGGGGGGGGGGGGGGGGGGGGTGGTGTTTTGGTGTCTGTTGAGACTGTTAAGTTCAAGTGCTGCTATCCCACTTCTGACACCATTTTTGTCTTGTAATCCCTTGCAGCAGGGATTTGTTTTAGTGTGATTATATACACTAGGATTTGGAGGATGACCAATTATTGGACAACACAGTTCTGCAATGGTCTAGTCTCTCTTGCTAGGTTTATAATCACTACGGTGTCAACGATAATGGACACAAATGTGATTCACTGCCCAATTCAGATGATTTAGGCCCTCGACTTGTGGCCCATGACGGGCCCCCTGAATATTCTTGGCAGATAACTAACGCATCTAACACTTGGCATACTCTGGCTGACTATAAAGCCCAATCTGGCTACTATATGTAGTGCATCAGACATCTGCTTGGATGGTGGGTGCAGAGTTTGTGGGGTTTTGTGTATGCCTAATTTTCCATCAGATGAGGTTACAAAATTTAAGTTTCTTCTGTGCTAAGAAACAAACTTGTAAAGAAGTTGGCCCAAACCCGAAGGTTAATTCTGAATTTTCTTGACACCCATGGAGTACGTTGGTAGTTGCCTTGTCCATACACGGCACGTTGCCTGTCAAGGTACTGCAATTTAACAATGTCATGTAAATGGTGAATCAAATCTGGTAATTGTGAAGGTGTTCAGTTTCATTACATGGTTCATAGCCTCACAGGCATTGTTTTTCCATCTCATGGGGATAGCATTCTTACTCAAATAGGGGCAACAATATAGTGGCGTAACAGCGGCACCAACATGTTTCTAAAAGAGGAAGCAAATAATAGTAATTCTACTTCATATGTTTCACCGTGGTGTACCACTTCTGATTCAAAATCTACAATGTCATTAACGTTGAGTGGGCCATTGGATCCAAAGATGTTGTTAGATATCTTTTAGTTATATTTATCATCTACACCAACATTGTTAACCAAATACCTTCCACAATTTTTCTGTAATGTACGCTGGTTTTTTGGTGTATGCTTAGTTTCCCATCAGATGAGGTTACAAACTTTGAGTTTCTTCTGTGCCAAGAAACAAACTTGTGAAGAAGTTGGGTTTTTTCCAGATCAGTTTTTTTGCCCAAAACCTGAGGGTGAATTCTGAATTTTCTTGACACCCATGGAGCAAGTTGGTAGTTGCCTTGTCGATGCATGGCACATTGCATGTCAAGGTACTGCATGCAATTTAACAATGTCATGTAAATGGTCAATCAAATCTGGTAATTGTGAAGGTTTCCAGTTTGTGTTCAGTTTCATTAAATGGTTCATAGCCTCACAGGCATTTTTTTTCCAGCTCGTGAGGATAGCATTCTTACTCAAATAGGGGCCACACATAGTGACTTAACAGTGGCACCAACTTGCTTCTAAAATAGGAAGCAAATAATAGTAATTCTACTTCATAAGTTTTACCGTGGTGTACTACTTCAAAATCGACAATGCCATTAACGTTGAGTGTGCCATTGGATCCAAAAATGTCATTTAGTATCTTTGATTTACATTTATGATCTACATTAACCTTTTTAACCAAATACCTTCCACAATTTTCCTGTAATTGTCTGGTGCACAATACATGCACAAAGATAGAATCTGGAAAACATTGATTTGCTGCTCTAGTGAATGCCTTTTCTTCATCTAAACCCTACTCATCTCAGGGTTTGCTCACCCTGGTGAGACAAGATTTTGCTCTGCCCTTGAGATGAGTCTCACAAAATAAATCCAGACATTATTCATACACTTCCTATAAATTTTATCGACACAATTAATATATTATAATTAACTGGACAGTTAAACAGGAGGCCCTACTAGTCCTGGGGGACTGGTCATGGGGGGTTGACCAGACGCTCGGAGCCATTGTCCCCTCATCACCCGGAGGTATGTGGACCTGTGAAAATACCGGCGGGGCCCGGGCCCTTAAACTGCAAGGGAAACGGCCGGCCTTGCGGGACAAATTTAGACAGGGTGCCGTGTGTCTGGGGAATCCTCTGTGGCCCGCCTTCCACGGGATTCTCCTGGAAAACTGCCTAGAATCAGTCTATCGTTATTCTTCTATACAATGGTTTTTCATTCTTTTGATAATTGTTCCTTCTGACTCCGAGTTCTTATATTCTCCACAGTTCACTTGATTGTTTTTTTGTTACTAACTATTGTCTTATATTTGTACACATTCCCGCCGTGAATATGGCCACTGATGCCGGTACGGCGTTAAACCCAAAACTCACTCACTCACTCATCTAAACCCAGAATTAATTACTAAATCCTAAATGAGTTTCACTTATTCTGATTATTTTTTACATTATTTATATATAACCTGCATATGCATAAGGCTTTTTCCTGTCAAAACTATCTTCAACAATTCATAACCTCAAAAGTGTTCATATAGGCCAATGACAACACAACAAAATATCATTTCAATCTAAGGATAAGGTCTAAAAGCGTGTTGAATTGATACGGAATGACCCAAATAACAAGACTGCGCGTTCGCAAATCTTCAGCCAACACGGTCCAACCATGGGGCTGTGTGGAGACACCGGTGATTGCAACAAAGGACTGTTTACAGTGCCATCGCTAACAATGGGCGCGTGCGCGGCGAAGTTCACGTATTTTGTACGTGAAAGATCAACCCTAGCAATGAGGCTAGCTCGACAAATACGTGATACTTTGACATACGTTAAAAGTGAACTTATCACGTTTTTTTTAATACGTGAAAGATTTGTCTAAGTCTATAAGTTTTTTGTTCCAACAAAAGGGTTCACGTACTCAGGTATTTGAAGTTTGAAGAGCTCCTCATCAATCTTTGCATCGAAAGTTCAGGGATTAACACAAGTGACCAACTGCATTTCATACAAACATAGTCAACCGTCACATCACCCAAAGATGTTAACTCCTCTAATGTAAGGTGCTCACAACGACGATGGATTGAAACAGCAGCCATACCATACCATGGAGATAGAAGTGAACAATTGAAAATGAATGGAGTTTCAAAACATGTAACTTTAAAGATTCTTAGTCAATTAGCCTAATTTCACTTTTAATAAAGTTCTGTTTCTAGGTAAGATAAAACCACAACATATATTACGACGCTCAACGATCTTTTGTGTACATGTACATGTATTTAGAAAATTGCCCTGGTTTATCGCCCGACTGCCTGGTATTCCGTTACTGCGCATGTGTAAATGGGCCTTTAGTCGGGGTCGGCTGGCTAGATCAAATCCGACTGCAGCAGGTACACCGAACGTTTCATAAGATAGAATTTTGCGTCGGGAGATGTCAATTCAATTTGAGATTTTGGCTTTTCACTGACGTGTATTTACTAAACTGTTTTAAAACTATGATTGTCCTGGGGCATATTTATGAACAAACTAAAAATTACTTGGGGATTAATTATATACATGATGACCCCATTGAAAAATGTTGAAACTCTCTGTATACATGTGTACATGTACTAAGATTTATTAAAAAGTACTTTAATAAAAACTAAAAACATTAGCTTAAAAGTTAACAATACATTTGTACTTGCACAATAACCGATTAATAAAACCAATTTTACCAGTTTATTTTTGTCGTATAATCCCCTCGCAGCAGGGATTGGGTTTTAGTGCAGTTATACACTAGGGTTCAGAGAACGACCAATTACGGGACGACGAACGACACAGTTCTGCGACTTCTCTCTATCTAAGTTTATTGCTGATACTCTAACACAATCCGGACACAACGAGTGGTCCCGACGGACACAACGATGGTCCTTGACAGACACAACAATGGTCCTTGACGGACGGACCCCTGTACATTAGAAAACAATGTAAGAACACGAGTTTAAAATACTATACTTGTTATACATATTACATCACAACACCTAATTCAGTTTAAATGTGATAGACAGTTTCTGGTTCGTGTAACTCTCAGTGGTGAACACTAAACAGTATATTAGCTAGTGAATGGAATTTGATGGTTACAATTTACACAAATGTCCTTGACCTTACTCGGTAACTCCAGACATTTAAAGTTTAAGAAGCAAAACATTGATTGTATCATCAGATCAATATAAGTAACACAATGCTAAAATTCTATCTTGTGCTCGCCATTTGCAATTTAGTGAACATTGTTTCCAAAATACAGTATTCAGAGTCAACTCTTATATTTACAATTTATGGAACTTAATTGTGAATCAAGAACACAATAAGTCAAGAGCTAACCTGGATATTCTTGGCAGTTAAACTAACCGACTAACACTTCAGCATACTTCGGCTGACTATGGAGCTATAAAAGAGGAAAAGGATTATACTTAAGCAACTTTCAATCTTATTATGATAATATAGAAATTTGTTTCACCATGATTGGATTCCAAATCAAGATAATCTTCAATTCAGTAATTGTAAATGTATCAATCGAGATCCTTTAGGAATACAACTGCCAGCAAGAAGTTCCAAAAAGTCAAACTTCTTAATTCAAGTACATGCATACAATTTATCAATAAACCTTCAGACCTAAATAAAGTATAAGCTTGAATTGACATTAAAACTAAAAGTAAAACACAACAGTAACATTTGCGACAAAGTTTCAAAGTTACAAGTCAGAATTCCAAAATATCACAACTCACCCCAATCTGGCTACCATAGAAGTGCATCATGACATCTGCTTGGATGGCGGGAGCAGAGTGCTCTCTAAGACCCAGTGCAGCGGATTAAATACACCCCAAAAGTGGGTGATCGACCAATTTCGACCATTTACCGATTGGCCAAATTCAAATATTAACCCCTCCTTTCTAATTATGAAATTAGAGTAAGTCTTCTGATTGGTTGGGCTGTTACTAAAATCTCCTGAGATCACTTATTTTCTGCTGACCACCAAAATCTCTTCCAGGTCTCAACCAACTTCCAAAACTAGGTTGATTTGTGTTCCCAATAACAAAACCAAACATACAAGTTACTAAAAATAACTGGACAAGAGCATGGGAAAGTATTTCTAAAACAAAGAGTTTAGTTAAGTAGGGACTAAAACTGTGGTCTGGCAAAGGTCACAATAGTTCACTATATTGTGTATAGCAAAATGACCCAGAGGAGCAGTCCCTGGAATTTGGTTTGTCAGCACTACAACCAGATGGTTGGTTCTCCTTGGCATAAACAATTTTATAAGATTAAAATAAGGAAGACAAATTTCTATTATCCGACAATCTTCCCAGCTTGATGTCATGCGCCCTCGAATGACGAGTTCAAATTTACAAACCAAAACGATAATCTTAAACTTGCGCATACCTTTAACCATAATGTAGCCATATTGTGATGATTAAAATACATACATTTCATTAATTAACACATCTTATTTATTTTCTATCATCTAAACTTGTGGTTAAATGAAACAAACTAAACTATACGTTCATACATGCAGCTTTACAGTCCACACTATCTTATAACTACAACATATGATGGCAGACACAGTGATACAAGAATACCTTATATGTTTACTCCAGTACATTAGGCTGAAAATGAATAATAATCATGCCTATACCGTAAAAACAAAACTACTGTACTGATGTTGGCCAATGGACCGGACTTCTGTGCTTTCCTCTTGTCACTCTTTGCGACTTATTGGAAAGGGGCTTCCCAGCTTTGGTCGGTGTCTTAACCGCCAAAGCGTTCAGGGGTGCTGCAATCTTTAAAAAACTGAGGAACCTTTCGCCTGTAATACGATGCTAATCCTTAGAATGAACAAAGTTGTTCACTAGTCTCCGGGATCGGCCAGGTCTAAATATACGCTCAACCTTACCAGAGTCAACTGCTACACCAGCAGAGCTATATATCTACCTGCCCTAAATGAGCCACCTGTTCCTCAAACAATTGACGCCTAGCACATACTCATCTGGTTGACCAACTTTCCTCTCCTCTAAATTACATTCCCTAATCCTACCCTGAGAATGACGATGAATCTCTGTTTCATCCTGGAAGAGTTTCAGTGCCTCCTCCCGCATCTCGTGGAATGATTGGTCTACATTTTCCATATCAATCCTTCGAAGTTCCCGTTTAATTAAGGGATCCCTAATTCCCCTAATTAATTGCCCCTTGAGGGCCTTTTCTCGAAGGAGAGCAAAAGCCTCTCCCTCTTGACCTGTCCCTGCGACTGACTCTAAACGCGAGTACAGTCGCATCAACGTGCGGCTATACTCTGCAAACATCTCGTCCTCCAGCTGGAGTCTGGAATGAAATGCATTGTTTAAAGATTGCACCGATTCCTGCGGTGCAAACCTAGCCCTAAGTAATTTGGCAATCCTATCTATTCTCTGCCTTACTTCTGCTGGAGCACACATAACCTCTTCCCTAGCTGCACCTCCTAGGTGGTCAATAACAGTCTGAACTTGGTCATCCGGGCCAAGTCCCATCTGCCTACAATACACATTTACTTCTTCTAACCATTCACTAATGGTCAAATCACCGGATTTCCGAGGGGGCCCATAAAATTTGGTCAAACGGTTAGTTGGGCCAGGTTGAATTTTGATGTTTTGGAATGCTGCGGTTAGTGCCTGTGCCATTGCCTCAGCCATTACCCCAGCCCCGTCCATAATGCAATTAAATAATAACCACACAAGGGTACTTTAACAACTAAATGTCTACCACCAAATCTAGCCAAGATGGGCTGTCAATTGACAGTAATTAATTTGTTAATTAACTAACAAAAAGGAACAATCTCAAAACATTGCAACATAAATTCAGTGTAAAATGATTTCCAAATCTAGATACAACACTTGGCATTCAGGGAACCTTATCAATCTGCACCAGCAAATATTTCCATGAAATTCTTAGACTTTCCAAAATAAATGAGGAAACGTAGCCACAAGTGAATAACAATTAATTCACTTAACTAGAACCAACCGTGTTAGGGAAGGTTCTAAAAATTGGTTACCCAGACACTGATCATAAAGTAGCATTAAAATACTGCTTCACACCAGCAGAATGGAATTTTGATGGAACTGACAAACTGGTTGATTACATAACAGCAACCAACAAAACTAGTTCCTACTACAAATTTCCCTACCCCCCTAATGGAGGGCAAAATTGTAACCACACAAGCGTGATGGGAAAGTATTTCTAAAACAAAGAGTTTAGTTAAGTAGGGACTAAAACTGTGGTCTGGCAAAGGTCACAATAGTTCACTATATTGTGTATAGCAAAATGACCCAGAGGAGCAGTCCCTGGAATTTGGTTTGTCAGCACTACAACCAGATGGTTGGTTCTCCTTGGCATAAACAATTTTATAAGATTAAAATAAGGAAGACAAATTTCTATTATCCGACATTAACATAACTCAATTAAATAGCCGACATTTATTAAATTGTAATGCACACACTTGGCATAACAATAAATTAAGCAGTTTATGTAATCATCATTGTTTGGACATTTTCTCGGTAAACAAAAAATAGAACATGTTTTCGCTTTGTGAAATTGAAAATTTGACCCTGTGTTAATTAGTATTACATTCTTAAATTTGTAGCATCACAGCTTTGGATCTTGTAAAGGTTTCATGTACATGTAGATTAAGTCTGTCATCACTTTCTTCAAACACCGCCAATTCCCCCGGCCACAGTTTTCCTTTACAGCAGTCTTCTCCTGTGCATCTATGGGAACATGCACCCAACCACTTCCATTCCTCTTGCGCACCTCTTGTGGTGAGGGGGGTGGGTGAAGGGGAGGCCCGTGGCAGTGACAGGGAGGCCTGCGGCGGTGACGGGTAGTTCCTCTGCATCTATGGGAACGTACACCCAACCACTTCCATTCCTCTTGCGCACCTCTTGTGGTGAGGGGGGTGGGTGAAGGGGAGGCCCGTGGCAGTGACAGGGAGGCCTGCGGCGGTGACGGGTAGTTCCTGTGCATCTATGGGAACGTACACCCAACCACTTCTATTCCTCTTGCGCACCTCTTGTGGTGAGGGGGGTGGGTGAAGGGGAGGCCCGTGGCAGTGACAGGGAGGCCTGCGGCGGTGACGGGTAGTTCCTCTGCATCTATGGGAACGTACACCCAACCACTTCCATTCCTCTTGCGCACCTCTTGTGGTGAGGGGGGTGGGTGAAGGGGAGGCCCGTGGCAGTGACAGGGAGGCCTGCGGCGGTGACGGGTAGTTCCTGTGCATCTATGGGAACATACACCCAACCACTTCTATTCCTCTTGCGCACCTCTTGTGGTGAGGGGGGGTGGGTGAAGGGGAGGCCCGTGGCAGTGACAGGGAGGCCTGCGGCGGTGACGGGTAGTTCCTCTGCATCTATGGGAACATACACCCAACCACTTCTATTCCTCTTGCGCACCTCTTGTGGTGAGGGGGGTGGGTGAAGGGGAGGCCCGTGGCAGTGACAGGGAGGCCTGCGGCGGTGACGGGTAGTTCCTCTGCATCTATGGGAACGTACACCCAACCACTTCCATTCCTCTTGTGCACCTCTTGTGGTGAGGGGGGTGGGTAAAGGGGAGGCCCGTGGCAGTGACAGGGAGGCCTGCGGCGGTGACGGGTAGTTCCTGTGCATCTATGGGAACATACACCCAACCACTTCCATTCCTCTTGCGCACCTCTTGTGGTGAGGGGGGTGGGTGAAGGGGAGGCCCGTGGCAGTGACAGGGAGGCCTGCGGCGGTGACGGGTAGTTCCTGTGCATCTATGGGAACATACACCCAACCACTTCCATTCCTCTTGCGTACCTCTTGTGGTGAGGGGGGTAGGTGAAGGGGAGGCCCGTGGCAGTGACAGGGAGGCCTGCGGCGGTGACGGGTAGTTCCTCTGCATCTATGGGAACGTACACCCAACCACTTCCATTCCTCTTGCGCACCTCTTGTGGTGAGGGGGCTGGGTGAAGGGGAGGCCCGTGGCAGTGACAGGGAGGCCTGCGGCGGTGACGGGTAGTTCCTCTGCATCTATGGGAACGTACACCCAACCACTTCCATTCCTCTTGCGCACCTCTTGTGGTGGGGAGGCCCGTGGCAGTGACAGGGAGGCCTGCGGCGGTGACGGGTAGGCTTACATTTATTTCTTCCCAAGTCTTGTCATTCAACCATGGCATTATTACATCCCCGCGTTTCTTCTTACTCATCAATCAACACCCGGCCACACAAACATATACAAAACCATCACGTTTTGTTTTTATCAATTTGTACTACAAATTGGTATTTCTTCTTTAAATTTTCACTAAACTAATTACGTATCAATATAAATTGAGAAAAAGAACAGAAATTTAGTAATATTACCTTAAAACACAATGAAAAGAAAGAAAATCCAACAGCGCGATCCAGGCAACAATGTGTGTATATTCCGCAGGCACAATGCAAATTGCAATGGCGCCCGCGGCGTGGTGCGTGGGCACGCGCAGTAAAAAATGCAAAATGTCGCGAGACTGGCACCCGCTCGGTTGGGTGTGCGCATTTTAATAGAGGCTGAACACTCGTTAATCTCTTTCCCAGAACAATGTATTTAAACTCTCTATATCTCAGAGGGACCTCGATCTCAAGGTACGACCTATACACAATCGGATAGAGCATGACATGGACTTTTGTATGATTATCGTGACTAAACTGAACCTGTTTGTGTCCAGTTCGTCAAAATCTGAAACAAAAATATTAAAAACATTTTAAAAAATAAGGCAGGATAAATTTATAGATAGAATTTTGTTAACAGTACCATGCTTCATGACTCGGTGTCCATTGTTCTCTCACTTCTTCGGAATATTTTTACCTGTAACATGTTGGTTAATTCAGGAGATTAATGTGTCAATTAAATTGTCAGTGTAGTTTTTAATAACAGGTTCGTTGATTAAAGAATAACTCACTCTCATTGACTGCAAGTGCCATGATGACAACCACCTCGGCTACCACCTCATAACTTAGGATGTCCATGGCATCGACTTGGTCTCTGTAAAAAGTTAATGTGAGATTGGGGATTGAAACTGCAGACCATTGGTGGTTACAGGACACCATGTATTGGTGTAAACATTGAAGTAAATTGATACATCAATGAAAAATGACGTCATATCGGGAACCTGATTTTTCATGACTGCACGTTGGGCATTCTAATTAAGTATGTTTTTACACAAGGATTGTGATACAAAGTCGCCTGTTTTGTTTTTGTATTAGTCATTTCTTTTGAAATGTTTGGTTTGGTGTTTGGTGTAGTAAAGGTCACAAAGGATGTGGTCTTCTGGCCGAAAAAATGTCTGGTCCAAAGAAGCCTGGTCCTGAGACATTGGCACTGATTGATTGGTAAGACCAAGGAGTTCCAGATTCCCATTCCGGTGTAGAAGATTCCCATTTCGGTGTAGAAGATGTAGGTTTGGAATCTGGTATAGGAGATCCAGGTGTAGGAAATGCAGCTGGTTCCGAGTCTGGTGTCATGTAGGAGATGTTTGAAGTTTGAACTTCTTTGGCTCAGGTAGTAAGACTGAACAGAAATATAAATAACATTGCGACACAATCATTAAAGTATATTACCTCTAGTGCATTTACACAACCTTATAAAATTAGTGTACCACTGCAAGACACATTGATAACAATCCATATTATTATTGTGCTCACAAATCCCACCTTGGATCCAGTCGTCTTTTTGGATTTTATTGACCTCGTGGATCTTATTGACCTTATCTGGGTGGCAGTCTTGGTAATGTTCAAGGTGGTAACTGTGGGAGTTTTAGCGCGAACATCTTTCACAATTTTCCTGTAATGTAAGCTGGTTTAAGCAAATTTAAGCAGAACTCGCCCTTGTTTCCGGATGCTGGCCGACCAAACCTGACATAATGTTCCAGAAACATTTTCAGATCATCGTTCAAGAAGACCGTGGCTGGACCTTGCCGGGCCTTCTTATGCCTGGCAACTTGAAACATCGTAACCTCTTCGAAAGTCCTAGGTACAACCAAGTTTATCCTGGCCCTGTATTCTCCCAATGTTGCGTTTTCCACAACTCCTGCCCTTGGAGCTTGGGTCAACACAATTTCCATAATAAGGAGGTTTCTCATTCTGGCAGATGTATCTGCAGTCAGTGTTGTTCTTCCGTTCACCAAGGCTGTCTTATGCCTGGCAACGTGAAACATCATAACCTCTTTGAAAGTCCCAGGTACAACCAAGTTTGTCCTGGCCCTGTATTCTCCCAAGGTTGCGTTTTCCACAACTCCTGCCCTTGGAGCTTGGGTCAACACAATTTCCATAATAAGGAGGTTTCTCATTCTGGCAGATGTATCTGCAGTCAGTGTTGTTCTTCCGTTCACCAAACACATGGCCCAAAGGCACTCCATCAGTTTCCTCTCTTGTTTCCGGATGCTGGCCGACCAAACCTGACATAATGTTCCAGAAACATTTTCAGATCATCGTTCAAGAAGACCGTGGCTGGACCTTGCCGGGCCTTCTTATGCCTGGCAACTTGAAACATCGTAACCTCTTCGAAAGTCCTAGGTACAACCAAGTTTGTCCTGGCCCTGTATTCTCCCAAGGTTGCGTTTTCCACAACTCCTGCCCTTGGAGCTTGCGTCAACACAATTTCCATAATAAGGAGGTTTCTCATTCTGGCAGATGTATCTGCAGTCAGTGTTGTTCTTCCGTTCACCAAGGCCGTCTTATGCCTGGCAACTTGAAACATCGTAACCTCTTCGAAAGTCCTAGGTACAACCAAGTTTGTCCTGGCCCTGTATTCTCCCAATGTTGCGTTTTCCACAACTCCTGCCCTTGGAGCTTGGGTCAACACAATTTCCATAATAAGGAGATTACTCATTCTGGCAGATGTATCTGCAGTCAGTGTTGTTCTTCCGTTCACCAAGGCCGTCTTATGCCTGGCAACTTGAAACATCGTAACCTCTTCGAAAGTCCCAGGTACAACCAAGTTTGTCCTGGTCCTGTATTCTCCCAATGTTGCGTTTTCCACAACTCCTGCCCTTGGAGCTTGCGTCAACACAATTTCCATAATAAGGAGGTTTCTCATTCTGGCAGATGTATCTGCAGTCAGTGTTGTTCTTCCGTTCACCAAGGCCGTCTTATGCCTGGCAACTTGAAACATCGTAACCTCTTCGAAAGTCCCAGGTACAACCAAGTTTGTCCTGGCCCTGTATTCTCCCAAGGTTGCGTTTTCCACAACTCCTGCCCTTGGAGCTTGGGTCAACACAATTTCCATAATAAGGAGGTTTCTCATTCTGACAGATGTATCTGCAGTCAGTGTTGTTCTTCCGTTCACCAAACACATGGCCCAAAGGCACTCCATCAGTTTCCTCTCGGTTGCATTCTCCCGCATCCCAGTGCTTCCCTTGACTGCTTGGCCTCGGAAAGACTTCCATCACTGCAACCATGGAGAAATAAGACACAGGGAGTTACAACGACCTTTGGATCAGACGTTTAGTCTCTGGTACCGCGGTCGTTAAACAACAGGCGCACGCGCATATCAAAATAGTACGTAAGTTTCTAAATAAAGTTAGATTTTCTTATGCAAAAAAAAGAGACAAAAGCCTCAAGGAGCAAACCCTTCCATTTCTGGCCGGCCAAACTCGGCCTTAAGTCGTCAAAATCATAAAAATATGCTACCATATTTCCATGATTGTACCGTTCATATTTTAAAAGGATAACAAACGTAACTTGCCATCAGAATGTTGGATTTCGACAAAAAATATCGACAGATTCAGTTTTTCAAGGCCCCACGATTTTCCACAATGGCTCGCGTGTTTCGACCGACAGAGAGCTACTGCGCATGCGAAAACTGGTTCGTTTGCTTGCTAGTGAACTATTAACTATTGAACGCACAAACAATTCGTTTCTCCAGTAAGTGGTGGCGAGCGGTACCAAACCCTGAGATGTGAGAGGTCTTATTGCGGTCGTAAGTGGGCGCACAGCGGGAGGCCTACATGCCTTTACCACTGGTCGGCCAGGGTCGCTAATTGGTCAGTAAATACCCTGTGGGGGATTATCTGGCCGTTCAAACTCCCTGTGTCTTATTTCTCCATGCTGCAACTGAGACACTCTACTCTAGTACAGTCTACAAAATGTTTGGTTCTTGCCATCCTAGTTGGGCATCACTCTATCATATATCTACAAGGCCTTTGTCTGCTACACCTCTATGCAATACAACACTATCTGTTTCCGATTATTCGGCTCAATGTTGTCAGTCAGTTACATGTAATCCTGTAATCAGATCTAATGGATCAAACAAAAAAAGAAACTGACTTGGACTCGAAAAAATGAGTCATTCTTTAAATTATGGGTCTAGTTTTTATGTCCCTGTAACAAGATTTTGCAATTCACTCTTGCCTGCTTTCTTAATGTCGTCCCTACAAATATATTATTAAATATATTATGCCTTTCAATGAAAGCTAGTTTGGACCCACAGCCAATACCACAACCCCATAAGCTTTATCAAGTTAGAGCTAATAAGATCGATAATTGCTGCAAAACACCTGTCCTTTACTTGTTCTCCAGGGCGAAGTTGAGTTAAAATGGATTAGAGAAACTGCTTTTCCTTCCACTCGGGCACGTTACTACTATTTGCCTGGGTCGCAATATGCAATTGGGAAAATCCTAAACGGTCAGGGAGTTTAATATGCCTATGAGGCCTCAAGGGACGTCCAGCGCAAGAACCATCAGTGGAAGGGGTAGTGTAATCTACAGTATCCTCCAATGCTGCCTCTGAACTAACCGTGGCACGTTTAGGTTCTAGGGTACCCACATTCGTCAGGGCACCACTCGTACAAGGACTCTATCCCCTGGATGGTGAGTGGCAGCCCTGACGTTTATATCGTGATGAGCCTTGTTCCGATCATTTGTCTTGTTGGCATGGGCAGAAGCCAACTTGTATGCGGTGGCAAGACGCTGCCTAAGTTGTTCTGCATATTCATATTGGGTCCTTGTAGACGATTCACTGGGCTCTAGTTCAAGAAAGATATCAAAGGTTGATGATTCAATTGATGATTCAAAGGTGCTCGCGAAGATGATGATATCGTCCAGGTAGACAAGGCACGTATTTAGGTTGAGGTCACCAACAAATCGTTCCATAAGCCTCTGGAACGTGGCAAGGGCACGATAGCTAAAACAGCACATAGTTGGCCTCATAAAACCCAAGTAGGGTTGTAAAGGCTGTTTTTTCCTTGTCTTCTTCTCGAACTTCGACCTGCCAGTAATCTGACTTCAAGTCCAGGGATGAAAACTATGTAGCACCATGCAATCCTTGGCAGTGCTTAGGCATCCAGTATCATTCTTGCATTCATCCTACATGTACGATAGTCTACGCCAAGAAGAATTAGACTCTCCGATAGCTCCGGCATCAAGTACGATGAGTGTTGCACCTCATCGTACTGACACAATCGCAGTAGAAGCTGTGATGGCTTACGATCCCCCAGCTCCTCGGCAATTAGCAGCTGATGGAGGCGCTTCTGTTCTGAGGTCGAAGTCTGACGAATGAGTTCCGCCTTCAGTTTGTCATAACGAGCAGTGGCTGGTGGCGCGATCAAAATATCCCTTATTTCTTGGGCAATCTCTGGCTGGAGCGAGCCCACTCCACGACGTACGCAAAGCGTGTTTCCTGTGTGGTAATTTTGCGAATGGTGAACTGGGCATCCACCTGAGCGAACCATTTGGCCCAAATGGCGGTAGCTTAAGGCTTACTGCTGCTTGTACATGTTGTACAGGCGGTAGGAGTGAAACAGAGGGAGGTGATGTGTTCTCTGCAGCATCAGGTTTCGCTGGTTGTGATACCGACATTGTGATGTTGCTCTATACAATTATGCTCAAAAAAAGTCTGTAGATGTTCAAATCACGTCTGGGTCACCAAAGTGTTAACTCACCACTGATATCAGTTGCAAATAATTACAACGACGAAAGCACCAAGGAGCACTGCACTGGCCGTGTACAGCTCTGGTGGCGTAGAGCAGACCGTAATGTCAGTAGCAGTGAGAATGAATGTCAAAAGTTGATTCTCACTCCACAGAATATACGGTGAATAGTCTCGTGTAGAGGGTGTTCACAAACGTTCACAAAGGAAAAACAGTTCGACTGTAGAACGATGACAACAAGTAAAACTGATGAATAAAAACTGATGTAATAAAGCTGTCAAAACGCTGAGTCGATGGACTAGCCCAGTGAATCGTCTACAAGGACCCAATATGAATATGCAGAACAACTCGGCATCCATGATTGTAAAACTTCGGAAAAGTCAGTTAAACGATATTTACTATGAAATACAACCCCCAAATCTACCCATTCATGATAATTCAAGCAATTACCAATGGTGTATACTACCTTTAAATCCCGAGTTTTGCACACCTCACTATAACAGCATTGTTTCCTCTCTGAATCACGTAATTTACACCGATTATTCACCTCATTGACCCGTTCGTTTGTCACGTTTTCCGCACCTAATTATGACGTTCTCGGTTCGTTTCCCTGATGGCAGGCGCACGTGATAATCACGTCATTCTAACGTGATTAATCCGTTCTTCCAACGTGTTGCAGAGGACATTGGCAAGATAAAAATAAAAAAGATGAAAAAAGATATACTGTTTTAACACTCTAATTATGTACATACAAATTGCGTAATGAAATTATAATACCCATGGAACTAACTTATCACACATTGAAATTAACTTATTATACATACATACAATATTACCTACTGAATACGTACTACACATTAGCCATTGCCGTTAGTTAGTTTTATACTACGCTTTTTTTGTCCATGACGAAGTCACAGCAAGTTTTTATGAATATTGTCAAAATTTGAAAACGAATGAAATGTAATGCGAATTTTTAACTATGTTGCAAACAGTTAAAAATTCGGTAAAAGGTAAAAGAGTGGAACAAAACGTCCTGACGGACGAGAGAGCCGCAGCACTCCGAGGACAAAGAGGACAGCAATCCAATCACATCAGTCCGGTCACAACCAGATCAAAGAGGGAAGCAGCACTGCTCCCTCTGGAAGCATCTCAAATATTTCACAGTTTTAGGGCGCAAACCAACGATCGAGGTCATGGAGGGCAGAAATTAGCTCTGTAAGTCAAAAGTTCTTTGAGTACAGATTTCCAGGGAATACCACGGGGAGGTTTTCTGCCATTTTCCCCAAAAATCAAAATTCAATCATGGAATTGTTTAAATAATTACATATTATGGTAACAAAAGTGATTTTTTTGACTAAATACCACAATTTAACATCCAATATTGTGAACACAAATTTCCTCACTTCTGATCGGTCAGTTGCTAGAATCGGTGACAATCACGTGATTTTCACCAGTGACTTGATGGTAACTTTAGAACCAAAATATTTGGTGTTTTAAAAACCAAATAATAACATGCTCTATACATCAAAACATAACATTATGCGGAGCCGTAAGATGACTAGCTGAATAACCAGTGACAATCACGTGATTTTCACGTGTGAATTAATGGTAACTCCAAAGCCAAAATATTGTATGTTTTAAAAACCAAATAAGAACGTGCTGTATACACCAACAAATAACCTTATAAGACTAGCTAAATAACCAGTGACAATCACGTGATTTTCACCAGTGATTTGATGGTAACTTCAAAACCAAAATATTTGGTGTTTTAAAAACCAAATAAGAACGTGCTATATACACCAACAAATAACGTTATGCGGAGCCGTAAGATGACTAGCTAAATAACCAGTGACAATCACGTGACTTTCACCAGTGATTTGATAGTAACTTAATAACCAAAATATTTGGTGTTTTAAAAACCACATAAGAATGTGCTAAATACTCCAAAAATAACGTTATGCAGAGTCGTAAGATGACAAGGTAAGTTACCAGTGACAATCACGTGATTTTCACCAGTGATTTGATGGTAACTTAAGAACCGAATCTATCGACGTTTTAAAAACGAGATAATCACGTATTTTAGCACGCCAAATATAAGGGTTACAAACCCGTTATTTGATCAAGTGCATGAGTAGTCATATTTTAACGCGATTAACACGTGTTACGGTAACGTTGACGAATCTCGTTACTTTATTTACGTGACTATTTCGTGATTTTCGAGTATGATTAGAACGTGAAAACAAAGCTTCTAATAAACCAATAATAATCACGTGAAAAAAAACGTGAAAATTTGGTTTGAAAACCACCAAACCTAAAAATCACTAAATATTCACCGACAAAACTGGTTCTTTTGGGGTTCTTTGTTTACTGGGACCAAATGGACACATCCTCATCTTCAGCTGAGATGATAAATTCTGTAATGGCTGCTTCTTCTTGCCATGTTCTCTCTTCTTTTCTACGCGCTCCACCAAAAGTGAGGCTGCAATCAGAATTTTCTTTTGAAGACCAAGTTATTACAGAGCACTGACCCTCCAGTGGGTAATTTTCTCCAAGATTCATTTCCTTGTGCTTGATGGTTAACAGGTCTCAACAGCAACTGTGATGGGAGATGCCTATACTGTGCCTCAGAACCTGACGTTCTCCCTATCAGTGTGTTTGTTGAAACCTTTTCACTGGAACTTAGTTTAACACGTACTCATTTTGTGAGTTAACTCATAATCATAGTGGGACACTGTTTTTGAAATCCTGTTTTTGACAACTTGTTTTAATTCTTTGCCCATATTCCTTCTGAATTTTAGGTGATTGATACCATCGATCAAAGACATTTATGTTTGTCTAGCGTATTCGACAAAGGTCTGGCCATTTGATTAAGTCAATTTCTGCCTATAGGCCTCAGAAACCATGCAGTTCATAAGCTGTCAAAATAGTTGCTTTAACGGTAGCATATTGTGGTGGATGACATCGACAGAGAAACCTACTGGAACTGATCTTATTAATCCCAGGACTCCAACCAACACTGGTTTTCCTACAAAATATTTATTAGACTTACATGTATAAGTCAGATATCCAGATGCAAGGGCACAATATTGCTCTCTCCATAGCTTGTTTGATGGTGGTGGTTTCATGTTCCATGAAGGGATCAACATTGTTCAAGTCATACAGAAGTCTTCTGCAAACCTGCACATGGTCTTGAAGAGAAAGTTGGTGCTAATGTTGTGAAGGGATGCTATTCTTAAGGCCTTCATCCTGATAAGACCTTTGTAGACTCTTACCTTGACCTCCTGCAGAGCTGCAAATGCTTCATCATCAGTGAAGGTCTCTCACGGCAGCTGTTAAGTGATTTCCCCCAGTGTGTAGTACTGGGAGGTCTTTGGATCATCAAAGTCCTTGCCAACGAGAAGTACTGCATCATTAGAGAGTGAGACACACTCTCGTAAAAAGTGCACCCTATTACATTCTTAACTTATTCCTTTTAACTTTGTGGTTGATCATAAACTAATGGTTATGCCATACTTCGACTGTACGAAACGGCACCTAAAGGCTGCAAACATCAACACTGACAACTGGGAGATACTCGCAAGAGATCGCAGCAAATGGCGGAACGCAGTGACCAATGGCACAAAGACTGCAGAGAAGACGCGCCGTGATGACACCTTTTTTGACCCGCCGAGTTGTGCCTGCATCAGTTGTTGTTTTATCTTGTTTGCTCTACATAGTCGTTATCGCTTAGCGATATAGACAGCCTATTATTATTAGGCCTATGCGGTCAGGTTGATTTACTCACAGCGCTACCTTGCCACACATCAGCACAATCCCTAAGGCCTTGTCAGCAGCAGAACAGTGACTTTCAGTGAACTGTCAATCAGCAACGCTTTACTGTACAGCATGTCCAGCTCGCCTGCAGTATGTGTGGCGCCGTCCATTGTAAAGAAATAGGGAGGGATTTTTTTTGGCTCATAGAAACAAACATACACCACGCACAAATTCTACACGTGCACAAATATATTGACGTCGAATGGCTCCCCTGAAAAGGGCTAAAATAATCGACTAATATTTTCGGGGGGGGGGGAGGGGATCCAGTCGATCCCTCATTTTGTTCTCCACAAATATGTTCATAAAGGATGTAGCATTGACATACTGTTTTTACAAGTCTATTGTTGACCCTTTGCATTTAACCACGTAATTTTGGAACGTGACTTCAGTTTAGGTTGAAACAATAATATAATTGGCGGCGGGACGAGTTGAACTATTTTCAGTATAATGGTTGGTCGACGGTTATATTTTAACAAATATTTTGAACTAGTGTTAAAAGAATACACTATAAACCGGCCTTAATCGTGGTTTTGCACTCTTAAAAATTTCAGTGAGCTGGAATTAGGGAAATATAGACAAAGTAGGGAAAATTGTATGATGTGGGAATGGAAGTGAAAGCATCGAACTGTTTCTTTATTGTTTTTGGGGAGGGGTCGCTGAACAAGAACACCACTACTGGTCGAACTATCACGCTTCCAAAACTTACCGGACATAATTCAAACTTGCACGCTTTCCTGGTTCGTCCAAGTAAGTAAGAGCCTGTGCATTCTTAAGAGTTATATGTGGCGTTTCTTCCTGATGCAGTAGAGAACATATCCCAATGAGTACACATCTGTGCATGGTGATGGTTCGTCACTGTTTGCAAGAAGCTCAGGCGCTATCCATGGATATCCTCTCCTCCACTGGAGTTGCTGCTTGATGCTCAGGCGGTAGGGTGTCATTCCATTGGTAGTGGACGAACATTTCCCAAAATCAATGATGAGAGGGCTGTGTCCAAGTTCCTCTCGAAGCACTATGTTGTCATCTGGTTTCAAAAATTTAATAATAGAAAACATATAATGTTGTCCAAAGAATGCCGACATTACAGTGAAACAAATGTGAATCTTCACATAGCAATCTCTATTTGCTTATCACCGGCATATCATAATCCAAAGTCTTGCTTTTGTTTTTGACATTTTGCGGTTATTAGTTTACGGATAAGAAATTCTATGTACTTTCTTTTAAAATCTTTTGTAGCAAGAACATGATTGATGCTTGTACTGGCAGCGTTCCAAAACAAGGACACCGATAATTATTTACATGTGTTGTAAAAACAGCCGATTCATTCCTTTTAAGGCAGATTTTCGGGAGGGGTATACATACAAAAAAGTGGTATGTTTAATATTTTAAAGCTCGAACATAAACTTACCTTTCAAATCATTGTGAACTACTCCACTACAATGAATGGTTTGCATACCATTGATTACCTGAAGATTCACCCTCACCCATGGAACGCAGCCGAGCAGACGTTTATTTCTAATGGCTGACCGGATGGTGGTACTTCCCCAGTACTGCGTTACCAAGCAAAATGGTACATGTAGCTTGGCAACACAAACACCGATCAAGATTTTGTGATGACTTTAAGTTCAGTATGAAGCTGGCTTCTTTCAACACACTCTCCCGTAGACGCCCTGGAGGTAGCTGTTCTGGGTTTCTTGATTCTTTGACGACAACCGGCATCGCCTTATAAGTTGACAAAGAACAAGAACCGTAGGTTCCGTTACCTATGTTATCCCCGGGTGGCAGTTCTTTCCGCTTGAGAAACATAGATACTGGGAGAGCTGTATCTCTTTGGGGCCCCTTCCTCCTTTCTGGAACTCCCGGACATTTTTTAGCTATGCCGAGGTCTCTTTTTTGTGCATTTTTTAGCTCCTCCAATTCTGCCTTTAGGGCTGCATTTTCTTCACGGAGAGCCTTGATCTCTGCCGGTGTGCTCAAATCATGGATGAGGCGGTCGATTCCAGGCAGCATACGGGAAGAATCGTTTGCGTCGTGCCAACTTTCTGCAATCAACACACTCGCATCCAAATTGGCTGCTAGTTGGATGCCATAATACATCCAAGTAGGTTTCGGATTTTTTTTCGTCTTACCCGGCCGCAATCTTCGCACGGAATCTCCGAAGCACTTCCGTATGAGCTTCCCCTTTTTCTTGCTGCTCAACAAAGGGAAATGGTGATGAACTTTTTCCAATGCAATTTGCACGGAAACCTTGCCATTTTTGTCAAATGTTTCGAATTACTTCTTCTTGACGATCCATTGTATCTCGAATTGAGGATGTCTGCAGCATTCACTGGTAGTTATTTATTTTGGACACGGAGAGCTACATTGTACTTTTTATAACACGCTGGTTTTAACCAATGAATTCCTGCGTGACCACAGTGACTGCACTTCCTTTACCAACGTAAATCATGGAACAAGGACCAGATTGTCTTGTTTATTGGGGAGGGGGCGTAATCATACATGCGGCTTAGGTTTTTTTAATTATTAGAACGATTCTCGGTCACATGGGAAGGACATTAAATTGAAGGACGTGTACCGCTGGGTTATGTGGATTTTTATTCTTTTTTTCTGTGAGACTATAGGTTTTTTTTAAATGGAGTGCTTTTGCAAAAAAACTTATTTTGAATTGCCGCATACAGATCGAGGAAAAAATACTAGTAACTACAAGAAAAAACAAACATTTTGACAAGTTGTGAACAGTTTGGAATGGTGGATTGGTTATATTTTATTACCGGTACTATTTCTACGAACAATATGCAAATCTATTGTCTTAATATTTACTAAACGTGTAAATTGTGAATGCGTAAACGTTTATATCATTTACTTCACCTCATCCTACGATTACATAATCAATTTCACAACAGTAACTTTATCCAACATTGCTCTAAATGTACGAAACATCGTCTCTGACCAGGCCTTCCATAAAGGACCGTCGGCCGTTCTTCCCTTTTTTTTAACCTCCTGGTTTGTTTTGATTAAAAATGAAAAGAAAAGACCCCCAACATTAAAATGTGTGATTTGTTTTTAACAAACATAATAATAATAATAATAATAAAATATACAAGCATTTGTAAAGCGCCATCTATCTATGTAGACATATTTCGAGGCGCTTTAAGAAAAGTTACTGTACAATAATAATTAATTTCCAAGTCACTTGAAACAAAACAAGCATTCTAATTATAAGTTGAGTTAAACATGAATGTTTTAAGAAGGCATTTGAAGGTTTGTAAAGATTGACAGCTACGAATTTCCTGAGGCAAAGAGTTCCATAGAGTGGGGGCCGAGACTGAGAAGGCTTGGTCACCATACAATGTTCTAGTTCTTGGTATCACAAGAAGATGTTTGCCAGATGACCTTAGGTGTTGATGAGGGGAATACTGGGTGAGGAGATCCTGCAGATATGTTGGTGCACTGTCATTGAGGGCTTTCCATGTAATTAGCATTAATTTGAAGGCAACCCTCTGTTTGACTGGAAGCCAGTGAAGATTTCTCAGGACTGGAGTAATGTGTTCAAATTTCCGTGTTCGGGATAAGACACGAGCCGCAGTGTTTTGTACACGTTGAAGTTTGCGCATGAGAGTGTTGGTGATTCCAAACAAAAGTGAGTTACCATTATCCAACCTAGATGTCACGAGAGCATGGAAAAGGATGGCAGCTGACTCATCAGTCAGGATTCGGCGGATGTTGTTGATGTTTCTAATGTGGTAATATGACGTTTGACAAACTTTCTTGACATGTGATTCCATTGACATCGTTCTGTCAAACATGATGCCAAGATTACGTGCAATCGTAGAAGGTTCAACATATCGGATAAAAATATACTGGTTTTCCATCAGTACAAGAGATCAACACAGGTCCATAAATGCATAATGCCAAAGAAAGACTCACTTTCCATTACCCTGTTGATTAATAGGACAGCTATAAGTTTGATGTTCTGTTCATTACATGAAGTTAAGTACATGTACTCATTTCTTCGACACGCATTTTATCAGTAAGGAGATGCGCTTTGTCATTGTCGTTATCAATACTATTATTATTGGATGTTACATATGAACAATGTTGTAACAAGTGGAAGGCAATCGAGCATATAAGGAAACAATAGACCACAACAATCAAACTGTTGCAGACAGGAAAACCTGTACATTCTATGATGAGCTAGATACACTGTATGGAACCCGGGCTGGTACGTCACCAGCATTTACTCTAGGTACAATGAGACCTTACTCTGATGCAGGTGTTCAGGGTACAAGTACATGTAGTAGATCAGAATCAAGTGATGTTTCAGTCAGTGACCCAGATTCGCCGGACAATGACTGCAATGCAGGAAAAACTCCTGCGAGAAAACGCAGAAAAAAGAGCAAACCTGCAACCGTTCAATGGCTAGAACAACATGCAGCTAAGCAAGCAGAAATTCAGAAAAGCCGAGATGAACAATTGCTAAAAATGCATGATGATAAAATGAGAAGAATTGACAGGCTACGTGTTGGAGAAAAATGGTCGCAAGTAAATGTAACCCGGAAAAATGGCACAGTTGAATAAATGAATACAAAATAAGAAAACCGCTTAGAGTTGGGGAACTCGCTTGTTAAAAATGAGAGAAAACCAGGATCGATAGGAAAAGGTCGCAAACTATTCTTAAACAAATTGGGACAAAAAATGAAAATTGGTTTACCTTCAAAGACAAAATGACTTATTTAATTTCTCAAACAAACCTGATGAGATCCAGATAAAAAAATAACAAACTTTAAAAAAAGAACTTTCGCCTAACGAAAACCAACACAGCACTAAAGTGAATATAATCTACAGACAATCAAACATCTACCAGAACGATTGAGCGGTATGGGAAAGGGAGAAAGCAGCTGTCCAGTATAGGTGTGTATTGTTCGCTGCTCATCTGCTCACTGACTAGCCAAGCACATGGTTATTGCCAGGACAACTAAAACGGTCTGGTGCTTTTAAACAATCAACTAAAATATGCACAGTGAACTTTGGGTACTAGAGAGAAGTCTGGTGCTCTTATACAATTAACTAACATATGTACAGTGGACTTTGGGTACTAGACAGGGGTGCCACTCCTAGGACTATTTTGCAAAGAAATAAAAACACATCAATTCTCTAAAGGGGGAACTCGCACTATAATAAGACAGCGGAATTTCACTCCCTTACACAAGCTTTCCTGGTTCGTCCAAGTAAGTAAGAGCCTGTGCATTCTTAAGAGTTACTATGTGGCGTTTCTTGCTGATGCAGTAGAGAACATATCCCAATGAGTACACATCTGTGCATGGTGATGGGTCGTCACTGTTTGCAACAAGCTCAGGCGCTATCCATGGATATCTCCTTCTCCACTGGAGTTGCTGCTTGATGCTCGGGCGGTAGGGTGTCATTCCATTGGTAGTGGACGAACATTTCCCAAAATCAATGATGAGAGGGCTGTGTCCAAGTTCCTCTCGAAGCACTATGTTGTCATCTGGTTTCAAAAATTTAATAATAGAAAACATATAATAGTTTACGGATAAGAAATTCTATGTACTTTCTTTTAAAATCTTTCGTAGCAAGAACAAGATTGATGCTTGTACTGGCAGCGTTCCAAAACAAGGACACCGATAATTATTTACATACTGTGTTGTAAAAACAGCCGATTCATTCCTTTTAAGGCAGATTTTCGGGAGGGGTATACATACAAAAAACTGGTATGTTTAATGTTTTAAAGCTCGAACATAAACTTACCTTTCAAATCATTGTGAACTACGATGAATGGTTTGCATACCATCGATTACCTGAAGAATCACCCTCACCCATGGAACGCAGCCGAGCAGACGTTTATTTCTAATGGCTGACCGGATGGTGGTACTTCCCCAGTACTGCGTTACCAAGCAAAATGGTAGCTTGGCAACACAAACACCGATCAAGTGGGGAAGATTTTGTGATGACTTTAAGTTCAGTATGAAGCTGGCTTCTTTCAGCACACTCTCCCGTAGACGCCCTGGAGGTAGCTGTTCTGGGTTTCTTGATTCTTTGACGACAACCGGCATCCCCTTATAAGTTGACAAAGAACAAGAACTGTAGGTTCCGTTACCTATGTTATCCCCGGGTGGCAGTTCTTTCCGCTTGAGAAACATAGATACTGGGAGAGCTGTATCTCTTTGGGGCCCCTTCCTCCTTTCTGGAACTCCCGGACATTTTTTAGCTATGCCGAGGTCTCTTTTTTGTGTGCATTTTTTAGCTCCTCCAATTCTGCCTTTAGGGCTGCATTTTCTTCACGGAGAGCCTTGATCTCTGCCGGTGTGCTCAAATCCTGGATGAGGCGGTCGATTCCAGGCAGCATACGGGAAGATTCGTTTGCGTCTTGCCAACTTTCTGCAATCAACACACTCGCATCCAAATTGGCTGCCAGCTGGATGCCATAATACATCCAAGTAGGTTTTGGATTTTTTTTCGTCTTACCCGGCCGCAATCTTCGCACGGAATCTCCGAAGCACTTCCGTATGAGCTTCCCCTTTTTCTTGCTGCTCAACAAAGGGAAATGGTGATGAACTTTTTCCAATGCAATTTGCACGGAAACCTTGCCATTTTTGTTCGCTTCAAAAATGTTTCGAATTACTTCTTGACGATCCATTGTATCTCGAATTGAGGATGTCTGCAGCATTCACTGGTAGTTATTTATTTTGGACACGGAGAGCTACATTGTACTTTTTATAACACGCTGGTTTTAACCAACGAATTCCTGCGTGACCACAGCGACTGCACTTCCTTTACCAACGTAAACCATGGAACAAGGACCAGATTGTCTTGTTTATTGGGGAGGGGGCGTAATCATACATGCGGCTTAGGTTTTGTTAATTATTAGAACGATTCTCGGTCACATGGGAAGGACATTAAATTGAAGGACGTGTACCGCTGGGTTATGTGGATTTTTATTCTTTTTTTCTGTGAGACTATAGGTTTTTTTTAAAATGGAGTGCTTTTGCAAAAAAACTTATTTTGAATTGCCGCATACAGATCGAGGAAAAAATACTAGTAACTACAGGAAAAAACAAACATTTTGACAAGTTGTGAACAGTTTGGAATGGTGGATTGGTTATATTTTATTACCGGTACTATTTCTACGAACAATATGCAAATCTATTGTCTTAATATTTACTAAACGTGTAAATTGTGAATGCGTAAACGTTTATATCATTTACTTCACCTCATCCTACGATTACATAATCAATTTCACAACAGTAACTTTATCCAACATTGCTCTAAATGTACGAAACATCGTCTCTGACCAGGCCTTCCATAAAGGACCGTCGGCCGTTCTTCCCTTTTTTTTAACCTCCTGGTTTGTTTTGATTAAAAATGAAAAGAAAAGACCCCCAACATTAAAATGTGTGATTTGTTTTCAACAAACATAACACCATATCGGATAAAAATATACTGGTTTTCCATCAGTACAAGAGATCAACACAGGTCCATAAATGCATAATGCCAAAGAAAGACTCACTTTCCACTACCCTGTTGATTAATAGGACAGCTATAAGTTTGATGTTCTGTTCATTTCATGAAGTTAAGTACATGTACTCATTTCTTCGACACGCATTTTATCATTAAGGAGATGCGCTTTATTTGTCATTGTCGTTATCAATACTATTATTATTGGATGTTACATATGAACAATGTTGTAACAAGTGGAAGGCAATCGAGCATATAAGGAAACAATAGACCACAACAATCAAACTGTTGCAGACAGGAAAACCTGTACATTCTATGATGAGCTAGATACACTGTATGGAACCCGGGCTGGTACGTCACCAGCTTTTACTCTAGGTACAATGAGACCTTACGTCGATACAGGTGTTCAGGGTACAAGTACATGTAGTAGATCAGAATCGAGTGATGTTTCAGTCAGTCACCCAGATTCGGACAATGACTGCAATGCAGGAAAAACTCAGGTTTGCTCGTCATCTGGCGACTGGATGGGTTTGTAAATGAGCGTGTCATCAGCGAAGAGTAGGAATTACTTTGTTGATAGGTTGTGGGAGATGTCACTGATGAACAGGTTAAACAGCAAAGGTCCAAGGACGCTTCCTTGTGGAACACCAGATGTGACAGGAGCCCAGTCTGAAAAACATCCATGATGCACAACACGTTGTTTTCGGCCAATTAAAAAGGATTTAAGCCATGCCCAGGTTTGTCCACGGATGTTGTAATTGCTAGCCAGCTTGTTGAGTAGGAGGTCGTGTAGCATGACATCAAAGGCTTTGCTGAAATCAAGGAAAATGATGTCTATGCGAGGAGGATGCGGTCTATCGAGTATGGTCGCCCAGTCATGAATGGCGTTGGTAAGTTGAGTGACACATGATCGTTGTGAAGCCATGCTGCATGGAGTTGCCACGGCAGAGTGAGGAAATGTGATTATTGATGTTATCAGCTACCGCTTTTTCCATGACTTTGCAAATGACCGAGGTTAATGCGACTGGACGATAGTTCTTTACATCGGTGCGTTTTCCAGACTTGAACACTGGTGAAATTTGAGAAAGTTTCCAGTCAACAGGGAGAGTTCCAGTTAAAAGCGAAGAATTCATGACACGCAACAGTGGAGGGGCAAGTGCAGAGGCTGTAGCTCGGAGTAAATTAGGAGAAATGCCATCGTATCCGGGAGCTTTGTGTGGCGTGAGATTGAGCAGAGTTTTATGTAGCCATCCGAGGCTTATCTTAAATGGGGGCAGTTCAGGTATATGAAGAGAACAAGGGGGCGGAGTCGACGAAGGTGGTATGGGTACTGAGTGGACTGAGGTGAAGAATTGATTGAATGCTTGGCAGATGTCAACAGGATTGTTGATGAGTTTGTCATCTTTCTGAAAGGCAGGGGGGCATTGGGATTTTTTCTGATCTCTAATGAAGCACCAAAAGCTGCGTTTGTTGTCAGCTATCATAAACAGATTATTGACATGTTTCTAGTATGCAGTCTTGGACATATTCTTAACCCTGTTGCGAATTTGTTTATAGTTTTCCCATAAAGTACTTGAACCAGATTATTATTATTATTATTATTATTATTATTATTTTATTATTATTAATTTCTGGTAATGAAACCAAGGATCCTTCAAAAGCGCTCAAGGCACTGTAGCTCGTAAGCCTGAAGAAACCCGTAGACAGAGGCTGTGTCAGCCAGGAACACCGGGGCAAACCCCTTCTCTTAGCGATAAGTGTTCTGGGTTCTTTTACGTGCATTATACAATTTTATAATGTTATAATGGGAAAGATATATACACACATTATAAATTATTATACAACACACGGGACCTACAACTTTACGTCCCATCCGAAGGACGAAGCAATAGTGGTTTAATTGCCTTGCTTAAGGACACACGTGTCCACACCGAGACTCGAACTCACGCTCTGCGGAACAGAAAACCAAGCTCTTAACCGCTCGGCCACGACACTCCACCATGTCTGTACATGTCTGCCAATTCCCCATCCGAATACTCGTCGTCTGTAGCACCCAAGTGTGGCAGTTGTTCTTGCTTTACGCCAAACAGTTTGTTACAGAAGTTGTTTTCGCATGTGTGCACGTCGTGTGTTTCGCTGTCTTGCAGATGATTGTATATGTATCTCATTTCGTCGCCGTTTATCTCTGTCTATCTCTCGCGCTATATGTCTGAATGCAGACGTCACTGCTTTTTCTGTAAACATCTCGAGGTAATCTGGGTCTAGGTTGATGTTCAAAACTTCCCCTATGTTGTTCAGCAGTGCTTTTGCTTTTGTCTGGATGCTCGCTATTTGCGTTGTCATGTTGACCCCGCCACTAACAATGCTTAGCGCACCCGGATGTAGGTCTGCGCTTTTATCTTGCCACGGTGCACCTTCCCAGTTAAATTCTCCCCATTTCATCAAGAACGATCTGTTTTTGAGTGCTTGTCTGTCTAGCGAGTTTGCTAAATGATTCCACGGGTGCTGATTGGTTGTCACAAAGCACGGGGTTTTTGCCATCTTTACTGGCGCTCCAAATTTAACGGGTATTTCCGTTGTATCCCCCCCTAGCAGTTCTTTGAACTTTTCTTGTGTTTTCTCCGTGATTGTCATTTCGTTGAACAAGACCCATCGTCGACCGGGGCTACTCATCCATTTAAAAATGGATTCCTCCGACGATTGGCCACCGATAACAGCGTGATTTTGCACTGCTCTTTGTAGTGGCTTTAAAGCCCACGTCTTACCAGCGTTGGATGCTCCGTATATGATTACGGAGTTCACCTTTTTGTTTGTGTTGTCTTTGTTGAAAGTTTTGTGGATCATCTGTCGCCACTGGTCTAGTGTGATTCCCTTCTGTTCTAAAAAGAACGTCAGCGCTTTGATACTGTCAACAACACTCATTATCATTTTGTTATTGTCCAGGTCATAAGCACTATCACTTCCGTTGAGAGTCAGGTATCGATCAAGGAACTTTTGCAGTGTTGACCCATGTTCTGTCATTCTGTAATGCTGCACAGCATTGCTCCAAATCGGTCTTATCAGTGACGGATTAACGGTGGCCGTATGTAAACGGCGCGCTAACTCTTCATCTCCGTGCATCTTCATTTGTTCTTTGAGTTTGGGCAATTCGCTCAGGTCGGTAACGGCATATTTTTCCATTACTTCCGTAAACAGGTCGAAGTTTTTTTCGCTCTGTTTAGGTTTGTTGTTCGTTTTTGACGACTCTACCTGTCTCTCGACGCGTTTTCGGATAGACATTTCCATATAGCTAACAATGTCAATATTAGAAAACACATCCTTCAAAAAGTGATGATAAACAATCAGTGGATCGTTGATCATCACGTTGCAGTTGTTCTTACTTGACTGATATTCGTTTGGCATGTAGCTTTCCATGCAAACAACCGGTATCCTCGGTGGTGTGCATGCATACACTACTGCCTGGCCAACGGCTTTTAACGATTGACCTGTCACGTACACTGTGTCATCCCCTTTTAGTGCCCGCCATGGGCTGCTTTGCATAAAATTGGATATTCCCTTCTTGTACCACAGTACTATGTGTACATGTACGCTTTGCGCTACTTCCATTGGAATTCCCTTTGCACAGTTCAAGGGTTCGTGGTCTACGTGAACACAATTTGTACTCTCTTTTGGAGGAAATGTGTGATTTTGTTCAGCGCATTTGGCTCCTACGTGAACCCACATAAACCCTTCACTCTCAGCCTCTCCTGTTTCTACAATTTCGCAGGTAGCTGATAGTTCTGGATCGTGTAAGCTCATAATAAAGCCGTATTTGGAACAATCTAGACCGCATACAAATCTTCGCGCTCGTTTGATCAATGTCCCTGTTCCCATTGTCTCTGACAATTTGCCTATCACAATCCCTACACCGTCAACGTATCCCGACGCCATTTTTCTAGCCGAATACTGTGATGCAAATGCATGTCCAGTTGTAACGGCTTCTAATGGAATCGGCATCGTTTCTTTGTACTCTTTCATGTAATTCTCCATGCAAGGAGACATACTGACTAACGGTGTCTCTACTAGTTCTACATTACGCTGATAGCGAACATGTAAACAGTCTCCCTTAGCTAACTTATACAGTACCAAATCATTTGGCTTACAGTTAATGGGAGCTACACTATTTACAAATGCACTTGGCGCTAAATCAGTGCCTTTATAATTGTAAATCTTCATCCTCTTTGTTGCGTTGGCTAGCGCCCCATAGTATCTCAAGGTGGTTTGTTCTTCCATCCTTACTTGAGTTGTCTTGTCTTGAGCTTGTTTCTTGATCTTCCAACGTGACACGGTTTCTTCCGTCTATTTCAGCTGTTGATTAAACAAAACTCTATTTATTTTCTATTCTCTTATGTTTGTTTGTTTTTACCATCATCAACTAAATTATTGTAATACTCTAAGTACTTACTCAGTCTTTCGTCTTGGCTTCGCAGATAGTTGTTCAATCTCTTGACACACACTGCGAGTCCTGCCGAAACTACTGCCAAATAAGTCAAAGTCAATCCGCTTGTTATTTCACTCACATTGCTCAATTCTGATACGACTGTTGTGTTCATCGTTTCCTTTCCAACTGATTTTGAATTTGATTTTCACTCTTTTATAGCGTCCTACCCCACGCTAAACCCACCTCTCTGATTGGTTCCCATGGGCTGCCTCTAATCTGAAGCCCTCTGCAGACCCGCCGCTAACCCCTAACCACAGACCCCCTCGTGTGTCTGGCGCGCTGGTGAAACTGCGCGATATAAAACCCGGGCCGCGGTCATCAATGTATATTCTTATTAATAAGTTGCGTATTTTGTAATTATAGTGATTCGCATCTTATTAATAAGAATATACATTGATGATGGTCTGATTCATATGAAACTTAAGCTCGTGACGTATTTTAAAGATTGTTTAGCTTTAACAAATATAAGCAATCGACACAAAATTTGGACTGAGTGAGCAGATTGTAGATTCATGTCAGTATTTTACAACAACTTTCAGACAAAAGGGATTATGTTTACCCAAATTAATTGAGGAATTACACCTTATTTTCAGTGTATTTATCATTTTTTTGACTAAAAACATGGTAAAATACCCATAAAATCTGTTACAACGGGCCAATTGTTACAAAAGTTGGTGTGTGATATCGCACGATGAATATTTTCGTGCTCTGGAAATTTCGGAAAATTCCGTCCATTTTTACACAATCAAATTCCCAAATTTGTTAAGAATTGCCAGTGTGCCGGTTCGGAGAAACTTTTTGCATGAAAGTTGTCAAAATCCGCCCTAATATCAGTTGTGAATGAGCAATCGACACAAAATTTGGACTGAGTGAGCAGATTGTAGATTCATGTCAGTACAACAACTTTCAGACAAAAGGGATTATGTTTACCCAAATTAATTGAGGAATTACACCTTATTTTCAGTGTATTTTATCCCCCAGCTTAAATTAGTGGTTTTCTGCCTCAAAACCTGCACCGGTGGCGCAAATTCCACAAAACTGGACACTTGATGTCGGAACAAGCCCTCAAATCAAATATGTAAAGGAAGAGAAGTGTGCATTAGAAATTTCTAGTTTTAAACTTTACCCTCAAATCCTCCAATATTAATCATTGCTATTTTTGAAGGATTTAGGAGGATATAGACGTGCAACCCAAATGGACACCTGATGTCGGAACAAGCCTTCAAGTCAAATATGCAAAGGAAAAGAAGTGTGCATTAGAAATTTCCAATCTTAAGGTTAAAATTCAGGTAAAACGGCTAAATTCAGTGCAGTTGAGAAAACAGTGTAATTTTCAACTTGTCATTGTCAACATATTTTTTTTACAAAAAAAATCCCCGAAAATCAAAATGTTTAATACCACAGGAATCCAAAATAAATAAACAAAAATTCGATTTTTGAATCAGCTTTTTATCGATTATTACAAAACCGTTACGATTTTTTGGACCATCACTCGATGTCCGGGCGCCGTCAGGCCGCGCCGCGCAGCGCGGGCCGGGCCCTCATCACGAACTGCAGCGGCATGCCGTCCTGCTCACCGTGACACAGGCAAAAAAAAACACTTCGCTTCGCAGAATGCAGCAACACTTGCCAGTCAATGGAGAACTGAAAGGGCTTTGTTATAATAATTGCTGATTAGTTTTATCCTGAGAACAAAATCTTTGAGATTTCCATTTTCAGCTGTCAAAATTTTTTTTTTTGGATTGAACATGTAATTCTTCCCTCCATAAATTCAGCTAAATGTTAAAGTACCGTAAACTTTCATGTTGCCATGGCCGACATTTTCATCAACAGATTCATTTTATGCTCGAGGGTGCTTCCATTTTTGGAAGGGTTTTACATCGTTTCTCTAATAAATAATTTACGAAAATTATATACAAATATTGAAGAACTCATTTGCAAACAAGACAGTGTATTTGACTCTCGACAAGTAGTATTTGTCATTATAAAGCGGTGGGAATGCAGGCAAATTGTTCTCACGGAAGTACCCCCATTGGCCGCAAATGGTGTGGTCTAAAGCGCAATAATGTAGATTATGTACACTGTGGGCCGGCGGTGGGCTTCCAGGCCTGAAACTGCACGTGTTATTCGTAAAGGCATGCGGCCCAGACCAGGGTCGTTTTTTAAACTCCTGGCTTTGGATTCATATGTGGCTCCAGCCCATTGCTGAACTACATGTATATGAAGCCACAATGAAAACGAAGTTGAGGTTTTTGATAATGGCCTAGGTACACTGTACATGCATACATGTGTACCTGGTTTTCGTAGCGCGGGTTCTTGCTAGCGCCCAACGCGACATGTCGTACTCGTAGCCAACGATAAAAAAAAAACGAACAAAACGAAGCGTGCACGACGGGCCGACGTACAGTACATGTACATGTACACGTGGCGGCGCGGCCGGGTACGGGTAGGGAGTATTGGGACGGGTTAAAGTAAACATTTTAATAAATTCAGATGTTAGTTTTAATATCTAGTGGGCTAGTTACAATTCCTGCAGGCTAGTAACAACTTATTTGGTAGGCTGGTAACAAAAAAAACTTAAAGTCGAGGCCAACGGCAACGTAGACAATGTAATGTATTTCTAAAAAGACAGGCGTCATCGCAAGAAACTATAACACACAAATTAAAGCTGTGTACACCTTACTTTTTGTCGGTCAATCTTTTGAGGAATATAACCATAAATATACCTTCACTCGTGATATTCACTTGTTTTGAACTACCAACGTCAATAATTATCTCCCATTCATATTCCCCCCTTGCGTATGATTAGGCAAAGATTCACCAAACTATCACAGATTGGCCTCTTGTCGGTACATGTACGTACATGTGTACATACATGTACATGACGTACTATGATACACCCGTGTACGTAGCTGACGGGATTTAGCGATCATCACGCTGCGCGCCACACTGAGACAAAAATTCCCCAAAAACATTTTTGGGCAAGTCCTCTTTTTAAACCTTTTCGGAAGTATTTAAAATGTATCAAACTGTATTTATATAAATTAAATAATACTTTATCGAAAAATATGCTTGATTCGGGTTGGCTCTAGCTAAATTGATTTCTTTGCGCGATTTTGTTTTAACTGTACAAAGCAGTTTTTACCCGATCCGGACCAAAGTTATGGTTAATAATCCGGAACAAGGGAAAAAATGTCAGCGTATTTTTTTTGACGTCGTATTTTCATAACCAGAAGAGCATCAATACGAAGGAACATGTGGTAGTATCACCACCACTCAAGGTAAACTGCTAAACCAATTTCACTTGAATATTTAAGAAGTTTTGTAACCCGGAACTAAGGTAACGACTGTGCTTTTTACATACATTAAATGTACATGTACGTGTACGTGTGCCGATGCACCGGCTACGCTTGCAAACCTAAGTCGGGTCACCGTTAGGTCTAAAATCGTTTGTAAATGAAAGAACGAGCTTAACATTTCACGTATTTTGTACGTTAAAAGAAATTAATTGGTATGCTTATAACTATGCCTTTCTAAGCTCTTAGGGGTTTTCTAATGGTCGCAAATCTTTAGCCAACACAGTCCAACCATGGGGGTGTGTGGAGACACCGGCGTTTGCAACAAAAGACTGTTTACAGCGCTACCGCTAATCTGCTAACAATGGGCGCGTGCGCGGCGAAGTTTTCACGTATTTTGTACGTGAAAGATCCACCCTAGCAACGAGGCTAGCTCGACAAATACGTGATACTTTGACATACGTGAAAAGTGAACTTATCACGTTTTTTAATACGTGAAAGATAAGCCTATTGTTAACTTTTCACGTTTTTTGTTCCAACAAAAGGTTTTCACGTACTCCGGCTTCATAGTGTGGGGCATGGCAGAACTTACTCCTCTTCAGACTCCTGTAGTTCAGCCATGTTGGAGAGGGTACAATGTAACACAGTACAAATTGAGGACAAAGGCTGAACCACCCAACACAATGGGTGACATCATGAAGTGAATGGGGTCGGTCATGCGTGCTATGACTCACACAGGCAACATGGCGTGGTTCTAACGTTAGAGCATCAGTTGATGAGAATTTGTGATTGAAGACGTACACAGTTCTCGTCAACAGGGGCACATCATGAACAGAAAATGATCCTGGATGATCAGCAGACAACTTTCCACCCCTACTACAACATTTATAGAGGGATTAACACTAGAAGCAGCAGAAATGGAGCAAAATGTCAGAGCCAAACACAAGGTGTGCAGCGCAGACGCCATCTTGAGTTCATTGACCCATGTCTTGGGCATTTTTGGTCTCAAGATCATCAAGAGAGATGGGCAGGTGCATTTGTTGACTGTAGTCATGAGCGGCTATCAGGGTGGAGTGCTTCACGCGCTGCGCTGTGCCATAGTTGGGTCTTCGAGTCTTCGGCTTGGATGTGCTCTGTGATACATGTACCTTTGAAAAATGCTGCCAGGGAGTGGGGTTTCTATAACTGCTTGGTCTTTTTGACTGCTTCCTGTTCAAACAATGACTGCTTCCTGTTCAAACAGAATCTGTTAATATGTTGACCAAAGCCGAAAGTTGAGTCCTTGCATTTGTGTATGGCCGGTGTTCCACCCCGAGCTGAAGCAGAAGCAGATTCTGGGTTTTTTCGAGACAGACTCGTGTGCAATAGATTTAAAGCACTTCCTTTGGCTCTTCAATCTTTTAGCGATTACTTTGGATCGCGCGGCTGACATCTGGCGTCAGGGTTTTCTCTTCGCTTGTCAACAATTTTCTGATAGTGTTCTTGTGTTTTTTGTATTGGGGCCGCACGTCGGTCGCTCTACAACAACCTCTCCGCAATGGAAATAAGTTTTTTAAAACTTTTTTGCGTTATCCCTGCTCTTTCCATTTTATGTATTTGTTTTTCTTTTTCTTTTTTTTCTGTAGTAAAATCTGTATCATTATTGTGGAAATTGCGAATAAATCAAATCAAATCAAAAATGATCATCTTGGATTTCTTCGACAGGTCTTTCAATTAGATGAGGTGCCTAGATTTCTTCGACAGGTCTTTCAATTAGAAGAGGTGCCTCATAATTCTCCACGGGGCCATTCGGAAGTGAAATAGCTTGTATTAATAACCTAGCCTTTAAAGCTTCTGTTCGTCTTGTGACGGCCTGTCATTCTGCATCAGAAAGCTTTGAATCTACAAGGGATCCACCACCAAATAATAATGTCGCAAATGCACCAATTGATATGGCGCGCCTTTTGTATGCTTCCCTGGGCAATACATTATCTTCTATAATGAGCCCCTGTTGCACAAGGAGGGTGTCAAATGGTTTCCAACCTCTTTTTAATCTTCTTCCTTCTTGACCGAGAAAGGTGAGTGCAGTCGATACTGGAATAAATATTTCCCCATTCACAAGTTCACCACCAAAATCGTTCTGCCAATAATCATTCATAGTTCAAGTTCATATTGGTGGCTGTGTAGACATTTTCATGCATATCATAAATAAGTTGAAGGGCTAAATGTAAAAGGAATTACCCCCACACAACTCCTAAAGGAAAACAATGCAAAGTAAATTTACTATTTCCAGCAGAAAATCTCTGAGGCATTTAATAATATTACTGCTGTTTGGTCCGATCGGAGATTGTGTATGTGTTCACTTACTGAATGCAAAAGTGAGATTGGATTGGCCTATTGCATCGAGAGTTAATATATAACTCCATCTACTGTATACGTACAGCGTGTGACTTCAAGTTTCCGTGAGCATGCGCGAGTACATGTACAGCCATACAATCACGTGCTTCCCACCGTCCCACCACGTATACGTACGTACCGTCATACCATTCCACATAAGCACACACACCACCATCAATCACACTTTATTACCAACACCACCGCGACATCCCGCTGTGTGCGAGAAGGCCGCACGTGGGAGATTCAGACAGATTAACCGCAGAGGGTGTAGAGTGATATAGGCCTACGTACATTTCTTAACTTTTTCTCATGTAAACCCCAAGCGCCTGGGGTTTACCATGGACTGTAATAGGATGCACTTTTTACGAGAGTGTGTCTCTAATGCATCACAGTGCTGCTTGACACTGTCTCCTTAAATCCTTCTTAGATGTTATCCTTGTGCTTAATGTTAATAGGTCTCAACAGCAACTGTGATGGGGGATGCTGCAGGTAGCCAAGGGACACATATTCCCCTAAAAAGGGAAGGTCAAATGTTTGATGAAAGTGGTATTTGTAGAAAATAACATGAACACTGTTCAAAACAAAACCCGCACCTCCACTTTATCCCCTGGGCCAAGGTGCTGGCCTTCCTTTAGGTAGTCCCTCCTCATGTTACTCTTGTGGATCAGCCCGCTGCGTCCGACGCCGATGTCCACAAAGGCGCCGAAGTGGGTCACGTTGGTTACAAAAATAACAGAAATGAAAGTCGAAATTCACAAATACAGTGCAACTGTTGGAAATGTACCTGTGATAGTATAAGAAAAATATAGTGTCAATCAATGTGGGGAGTTGGGTAAATTGACAAAGTATGTAGAAAGGATCACAATTTTTTTCTTTTTTAGGTTTTTGTAAACATGAATCATTAAGTGTGATTTTTATTAGTTAAGAAATTGAAGTTATTGAAATGCTTGGTTGGGAAATTGAGGTACGTGGTACGTTGTACGTGGTACGTTGCAGGTACGTCTCGGATGTGATTGTTGAACGGCTTGGTTGGGAAATATGCAATACCAACAGTTGTAAAACATTGCTTACCACCAGTTATCAGGGAGGCGGATCTGTTTGTGTTGATGCGTAGTATAACGGACTAACAAAATCAAGGTCTTTGGTTGTTTTTTGTTTACATTTTGCAAAAGTCTGGTCACTACAAAACCTTCACTAGGGAAAAAAAATACATTATGTTCTATAAAACTCCCAAAGGGCACAGACAATATTTTCTCTGTAGAATCACAGTATGATAAAAAACAAGAACATATAGTACAAATGATTTTAGGTCGATGTGTTCGTGTGTTCGTATGTACACAGGGTCGTTCTACTGGTCAAGACGGAACTCCTCCGCGTTTACCGGCTTGCGGAGCTTCTTCTCCATGACTTCCTTCTTGACAAGGGTTCCATCTATGAAGGTGGTACGGAATACCTTCTCCTGTACTATTCGCCATCTTTATTATTTTGGGTCCTGATGCTGGGCTTAGAGAAGGCATCTTTGGGGCTTCGTCTGTTTCTCCTGCCATGAGTCGGATGAATGACGGGGGCTTTCCCCCCAGACATCCTGGGGATCGAGGCCAAGTTGCTCGCAATGGTGACATCGGCGTAGGAGACGGGGAGATCACGGCCTCCCTGGTCGGACTCTCGTGAGCTCTGCTCATCGTCGCCGGATCCTTAGCCTTAAGTCGTAACTCCACTTGCCGGATAGCAAACATTGGAGTGCAAGGATGGTTCTTCCGAGTTCGAGGGTCGTTTTTTTTTAGCACGAGGGCATCTTCACCACTAGCTCGTACATATATTGAACTTTTCGACACTGAAAATGTTCTTTCTCTGAATCAGGATCAGTTTAATTTTTTTATCTTTGTAGGCTGTTATATTACCAAACCTTTCTCCTAAATCATCGTCGTTGTTGATGCCGGGAATGTTATGGTTGCCATGTGGCCGGTTCCTCTGAGCAGGAGGGTGGTTCCTCTGAGCATGACGGTGGTTTCTCTCGAAAGAGAAAACAAACCATTTACAAATATACAAATATACATTTCTGCACTTTTCCAACCTGTTTACATAGGTTTTACTTCTCCATCCTCAAACTGTGCATAAAAAATCACGTCATAAAAATACGTACGAGTCACTCTTTCCTCATGGGTCCCAGCCCCATCGCTGTAAGAAAAACTTATATCTTCTCCTCTTCGTCCCCATGCCAATGAGAGCTCGATCAATAGACCAGAGTCCTATTGCTTCATTGTCCACAGTGGGTGATGTCTGTTCCGAGGTTTCTGCCTGCTCCTTGAAAACATTCTCCACTGGAATGTCGCTATTGCCCTAGATGCTCAGTGAATCTGGGTCCTTCTCTTGGTCTGGCATGCCTCTGTGGGTGCCATTCGCCTGCTGGTGATTCCACCCCTTCAGGTAAGATGGTTTTCCTCCCCGCCATACTAGGTAATCACTGATGGGAGGCTGATGGGAGTCTCTGGGAGGGCCGAGGACCTTTTCTCCCTTCTCAATACCTGCAGCTCCAGCAATGACCTCCTGGTTGCCGCATTCTTGGTCGCCGCCTGCAGGTACCGATGGTGTCTTTTCCTGAATTTCCTTTGTCACTAGTAAGAATGCCCTTTGGGCCCTTTGTTGCTCTCCAGGGTCTCGAGGTTCCATCATTATGAAATGAAGGTCAGCCTTCCACTCGAAGTGCTCAGTTCGGTAGTGCCTGATGCCCTGGTCCGAACCTACGACTCAACAAACCCAACAACTTCTTATAATTCTGGTGTGGTTCACCATTGCAACTGCCAAGGAACTTAAGTGCATTGTCTTGTAAACTTGTCTTAAGGTAGTGGAGGGTTTGTTTATCCGTCCACTTGTTTATCTCACAGCATGCCTCAAAGTGTTGCTGTTACTCAATATCTCACGCTTTCCAATCGTGCCAATCCGGTTCGATGTTTGGCCGGCGTGAGGAGCCCCTAAACGAGGTTTTAGGTTTCTGCCTGCTCCTTGAAAACATTCTCCTCCAGAATGCTGGTTATTTTTAACTGACTGAAAACAAGACACACGAGGAAATTTTACTGGCATACACAAAGACAAGGACTGACAATCAAAATACAAAACATCAGATTGAGTGAGTTAAATGAGCACTGGTAATCAAATTATCTCTTTTTAAAAGGTGTCGGTGTCGGTATCCAACATGATATTTGTACTAGGCCCAGAACAAGTATATACACCCTCTGCAACACATTTTTGATGAAAGTACTTCAAGCATTCCTCGCAAAGAAGAGATCTCTGGTTGCATTTAACTGGCCGGCTGCAGTTGCCACAAGGATCCCTTACTGGGCCAGGGTTACTCTCAATGTCCCCGCATACAATCAGTGGAATGTTAAAAGTTGCAAAACAGTTTGCATAGTAGCTAACTGGGGCATGGCAGAACTTACTCCTCTTCAGACTCCTGTAGTTCAGCCATGTTGGAGAGGGTACAATGTAAGAATGTCGGTCACTTCGGCACCTGGTCAAGTCGGCACCCACCAACTCGGCACCTTGCCAAGTCGGCACCCACCAACTCGGCACCTTGCCAACTCGGCACCTGCACAAAAACCAACTCGGCACCTGACCGACTCGGCACCTGACCTACTCGGCACCTCCGATATTACTTCTCAAGGAATTTCTAATGAAATGGGGAAAAAAGGCAGTTGTGAGGAAATCCCCAAAATCTAAAGATTTGTAATGAAATTATTAAATTATGAGTAAATTCTACAATTAAAAAACAAATTGAGGGGTTCATATATTATGTTCAATATTCAGCAAAGTTGCCATAAAAAAGGTTTCCGATGTCTAGTAGTTGGGCTAGCGGGATTCTTGTGGGAAAAAATTCTATACACAGCCGCCACTCATTCATTCCTTTAAATGACTTAAAAAGTACCACAAGTTGTAAATCTGATAAAGAAACACTAATTTCGGAGTAAACAAAATTCAAGCTACTCTTTGAAAATAGTTTTCTCTCAGGGCCCATAGACTTTGTGCAGGAGGTATGAGGGGCTGTATGGAATTCATGCCCTACCCTCACATTCTTGCAATTATTAAATTTAATAATATAAATTATGAATTATCATAAAAAGGGGGGAAAGGTGGAAAAAATAACAAAGGAAAAATAAAGGAAAAAATACATAAACCAACTTACAACTGAATCGGACCTTTAGTTCTTTACATAATAATAGGCCTACGTCATTATAGCACAAAATACCGATGTGGACGGTAGGGGTCTACACCATACGAAACAAAAAGATATAGATAAAATTATGTAGGCCTAAAGTATCAAACAAATGGTCCTGGCGGGTTCGCGCTGTTACCAGTGCAGTGCATTGCCCGCATACGCGGTACACCTTCGCCATGAACTTCAGACTGCTATTAAAATCGGACTCTATTACCTAGTTTATTAACCCTGTCTCGGCTCCTAATGGTAATAATATCTCCACTTAAGAATATACAATGCTCTCACAATATAATGAGTCCGTTTTTGTCATAATAGGCCTACACCACGTACCGGCCCCAAATGCTGGATGGGTAACTCAGCGGATGTACCGCTGCCGCGCGTCTGTCGCGCGGGCCGGCTAGCTGAGCTGTAAATGTTCGTTTTATATTTTTTTGGTAATATATTTTTTCTTGAAATGTATACAACTGATGTAGATGGTAGTTCGGGCACGGCCCATAGTAGTTGAGGCATGGTGCCGAGGTCAGGTGCCGAGTCGGCCAGGTGCCGAGTTGGAAGTCGTGAGCAGGAGGTAACATTCCGGGTGCCGAGTTGGCTAGGTGCCGAGTTGCTGGGTGCCGACTAGGTGCCGGGTTGGTCAGGTGCCGAGTTGACAAGGTGCCGAGTTGGTGGGTGCCGACTTGGCTAGGTGCCGAAGTGACCGGATACCCAATGTAACACAGTACAAATTGAGGACAAAGGCTGAACCACCCAACACAATGGGTGACATCATGAAGTGAATGGGGTCGGTCATGTGTGCTATGACTCACACAGGCAACATGGCGTGGTTCTAACATTAGAGCATCAGTTGAGAATTTGTGATTGAAGACGTACACAGTTCTCGTCAACAGGGGCACATCATGAACAGAAAATGATCCTGGATGATCAGCAGACAACTTTCCACCCGTACTACAACATTTATAGAGGGATTAACACTAGAAGCAGCAGAAATGGAGCAAAATGTCAGAGCCAAACACAAGGTGTGCAGCGCAGACGCCATCTTGAGTTCATTGACCCATGTCTTGGGCATTTTTGGTCTCAAGATCATCAAGAGAGATGGGCAGGTGCATTTGTTGACTGTACTTGGTCATCAGCGCCTATCAGGGTGGAGCGCTTCACGCGCTGCGCCATAGTTGGGTCTTCGAGTCTTCGGCTTGGATGTGCTCTGTGATACCTTTGAAAAATGCTGCCAGGGAGTGGGGTTTCTATATCTGCTTGGTCTTCTTGACTGCTTCCTGTTCAAACAGAATCTGTTAATATGTTGACCAAAGCCGAAAGTTGAGTCCTTGCATTTGTGTATGGCCGGTGTTCCACCCCGAGCTGAAGCAGAAGCAGATTCTGGTTTTTTTTTAGACAGACTCGTGTGCAATAGATTTAAAGCACTTCCTTTGGCTCTTCAATATTTTAGCGATTACTTTGGATCGCGCGGCTGACATCTGGCGTCAGGGTTTTCTCTTCGCTTGTCAACAATTTACGGTCACCGCACATCGGTCGCTCTACAACAACCTCTCCACGATCATCTTGGATTTCTTCGACAGGTCTTTCAATTAGAAGAGGTGCCTCATAATTCTCCATGGGGCCATTGGGAAGTGAAATAGCTTGTATTAACCTAGCCTTTAAAGCTTCTGTTCGTCTAGTGACGGCCTGTCGTTCTGCATCAGAAAGCTTTGAATCTACATGTACAAGGGATCCACCACCAAATAATAATGTCGCAAATGCACCAATTGATATGGCGCGCCTTTTGTATGCTTCCCTGGGCAAGAAATTATCTTCTATAATGAGCCCCTGCTGCACAAGGAGGGTGTCAAATGGTTTCCAACCTCTTTTTAATCTTCTTCCTTCTTGACCGAGAAAGGTGAGTGCAGTCGATACTGGAATAAATATTTCCCCATTCACAAGTTCACCACCAAAATCGTTCTGCCAATAATCATTCATAGTTCAAGTTCATATTGGTGGCTGTGTAGACATTTTCATGCATATCATAAATAAGTTGAAGGGCTAAATGTAAAAGGAATTACCCCCACACAACTCCTAAAGGAAAACAATGCGAAGTAAATTTACTATTTCCAGCAGAAAATCTCTGAGGCATTTAATAATATTACTGCTGTTTGGTCCGATCGGAGATTGTGTATGTGTTCACTTACTGAATGCAAAAGTGAGATTGGATTGGCCTATTGCATCGAGAGTTAATATATAACTCCATCTACTGTACACGTACAGCGTGTGACTTCAAGTTTCCGTGAGCATGCGCGAGTACATGTACAGCCATACAATCACGTGCTTCCCACCGTCCCACCACGTATACGTACGTACCGTCATATACCATTCCACATAAGCACACACACCACCATCAATCACACTTTATTACCAACACCACCGCGACATCCCGCTGTGTGCGAGAAGGCCGCACGTGGGAGATTCAGACAGATTAACCGCAGAGGGTGTGGAGTGATATAGGCCTACGTACATTTCTTAACTGTTTCTCATGTAAACCCCAAGCGCCTGGGGTTTACCATGGACTGTAATAGGACGCACTTTTTACGAGAGTGTGTCTCTAATGCATCACAGTGCTGCTTGACACTGTCTCCTTATCCTTCTTAGATGTTATCCTTGTGCTTAATGTTAATAGGTCTCAACAGCAACTGTGATGGGGGATGCTGCAGGTAGCCAAGGGACACATATTCCCCTAAAAAGGGAAGGTCAAATGTTTGATGAAAGTGGTATTTGTAGAAAATAACATGAACACTGTTCAAAACAAAACCCGCACCTTCACTTTATCCCCTGGGCCAAGGTGCTAAACTTTCTTTAGGTAGTCCCTCCTCATGTTACTCTTGTGGATCAGCCCGCTGCATCCGACGCCGATGTCCACAAAGACGCCAAAGTGGGTCACGTTGGTTACAAAATAACAGAAATGGAAGTCGAAATTCACAAATACAGTGCAACTGTTGGAAATGTACCTGTGATAGTATAAGAAAAATATAGTGTCAATCAATGTGGGGAGTTGGGTAAATTGACAAAGTATGTAGAAAGGATCACAATTTTTTTCTTTTTTAGGTTTTTGTAAACATGAATCATTAAGTGTGATTTTTATTAGTTAAGAAATTGAAGTTATTGAAATGCTTGGTTGGGAAATTGAGGTACGTGGTACGTTGTACGTGGTACGTTGCAGGTGCGTCTCGGATGTGATCGTTGAACGGCTTGGTTGGGAAATATGCAATACCAACAGTTGTAAAACATTGCTTACCACCAGTTATCAGGGAGGCGGATCTGTTTGTGTTGATGCGTAGTATAACGGACTAACAAAATCAAGGTCTTTGGTTGTTTTTTGTTTACATTTTGCAAAAGTCTGGTCACTACAAAACCTTCACTAGGGAAAAAAAATACATTATGTTCTATAAAACTCCCAAAGGGCACAGACAATATTTTCTCTGTAGAATCACAGTATGATAAAAAACAAGAACATATAGTACAAATGATTTTAGGTCGATATGTTCGTGTGTTCGTATGTACACAGGGTCGTTCTACTGGTCAAGACAGAACTCTTCCGCGTTTACCGGCTTGCGGAACTTCTTCTCCATGACTTCCTTCTTGACAAGGGTTCCATCTATGAAGGTGGTACGGAATACCTTCTCCTGTACTATTCGCCATCTTTATTATTTTGGGTCCTGATGCTGGGCTTAAAGAAGGCATCTTTGGGGCTTCGTCTGTTCCTCCTGCCATGAGTCGGATGAATGACGGGGGCTTTCCCCCCAGACATCCTGGGGATCGAGGCCAAGTTGCTCGCAATGGTGACATCGGCGTAGGAGACGGGAAGATCACGGCCTCCCTGGTCGGACTCTCGTGAGCTCTGCTCATCGTCGCCGGATCCTTAGCCTTAAGTCGTAACTCCACTTGCCGGATAGCAAACATTGGAGTGCAAGGGTGGTTCTTCAGAGTTCGAGGGTCGTTTTTTTTTAGCACGAGGGCATCTTCACCACTAGCTCGTACATATATTGAACTTTTCGACACTGAAAATGTTCTTTCTCTGAATCAGGATCAGTTTAATTTTTTTATCTTTGTAGGCTGTTATATTACCAAACCTTTCTCCTAAATCATCATCGTCGTTGTTGATGCCGGGAATGTTATGGTTGCCATGTGGCCGGTTCCTCTGAGCAGGAGGGTGGTTCCTCTGAGCATGACGGTGGTTTCTCTCGAAAGAGAAAACAAACCATTTACAAATATACAAATACACATTTCTGCACTTTTCCAACCTGTTTACATAGGTTTTACTTCTCCATCCTCAAACTGTGCATAAAAAATCACGTCATAAAAATACGTACGAGTCACTCTTTCCTCATGGGTCCCAGCCCCATCGCTGTAAGAAAAACTTATATCTTCTCCTCTTCGTCCCCATGCCAATGAGAGCTCGATCAATAGACCATAGTCCTATTGCTTCATTGTCCACAGTGGTCTCGAGGTTTCTGCCTGCTCCTTGAAAACATTCTCCACTGGAATGTCGCTATTGCCCTAGATGCTCAGTGAATCTGGGTCCTTCTCTTGGTCTGGCATGCCTCTGTGGGTGCCATTCGCCTGCTGGTGATTCCACCCCTTCAGGTAAGATGGTTTTCCTCCCCGCCATACTAGGTAATCACTGATGGGAGGCTGATGGGAGTCTCTGGGAGGGCCGAGGACCTTTTCTCCCTTCTCAATACCTGCAGCTCCAGCAATGACCTCCTGGTTGCCGCATTCTTGGTCGTCGCCTGCGGGTACCGATGGTGTCTTTTCCTGCAGTTCCTTTGTCACTAGGAAGAATGCCCTTTGGGCCTTTTGTTGCTCTCCGGGGTCTTGAGGTTTCTTCATTATGAAATGAAGGTCAGCCTCCCACTCAGAGTGCTCAGTTCGGTAGTGTCGTTGGAAATTGTCTCTGCGGGTCGTCTTATAGACACATCGCCGGCAGTGCTAAATAAGTGTTGCCTTCTAAGACGTGCACACACTTTAACTTTCTGTGGTCTGCCACGCCGCGCCTCAATCTTATCAAAATTATCTTTTTCCAGAACATGCCCTCTCGAATGTTTTGAATGTCAATCGCATCTGCGAAATGGTTCTTTGCTAGCCGATCTCGGTATATCTGGGTTTGTCTTGTATGCCAAGTCCCTGATTGTCTGCCCCAACTCTTGCTGTGTTTCTTTTGGTTTCTGTTGGCAGACCTTAAGCTCCATCAGGTATTTTTTTGCCCGATGCCCCGGTCCAAACCTACGACTCAACAAACCCAACAACTCCTTATAATTCTGGCGTGGTTCACCATTGCAACTGCCAAGGAACTTAAGTGCATTGTCTTGTAAACCTCTGTGGTCTGCCACGCCGCGCCTCAATCTTATCAAACTTATCTTTTTCCAGAACATGCCCTCTCGAATGTTTTGAATGTCAATCGCATCTGCGAAATGGTTCTTTGCTAGCCGATCTCGGTATATCTGGGTTTGTCTTGTACGCCAAGTCCCTGATTGTCTGCCCCAACTCTTGCTGTGTTTCTTTTGGTTTCTGTTGGCAGACCTTAAGCTCCATCAGGTATTTTTTTGCCCGATGCCCCGGTCCAAACCTACGACTCAACAAACCCAACAACTCCTTATAATTCTGGCGTGGTTCACCATTGCAACTGCCAAGGAACTTAAGTGCATTGTCTTGTAAACCTTTCTGCATACTCCTCATCCCCATGGAACTGTTAGTCCCTAACGAGGGGCCATGGTCCCACAGCAACCAGCCTCGGTCGTGGTTTGGTAGTGGTTTGGTCACAAACAAATTAACAACAATCAGGAAACAGAAGGGGTGGTCTTAACAAGCGTGCAGCGCTCTCGCAGTATGTTCAGTTTATTGGGAGTTTCAGTAGACTGTACACAGATTTTCAAAAAAACGACAGTCGAGGATGTCTGTAGTAAGCAAAAGAGAACATTACTACAAATTTATATAGTTTGAACAATTAGCTGTAGAAACAAACTATTAAACTTCCACAAGTATTTATTGGAATTGATAAATACTTGTGTTCGTATTATTAATATAAAGTATGTTAAGGTCAGTTTTCACTATCCAACTATAAACCACAATTTTACCAAAATACAGTGGACAATACATTGATAGTAAATATTATTTTACTTACCGGGTGACGTCTCCCACTTTGTGCCAGTCGATACAGTAATACAGCAAGTTATATCAATACGTGTCTAGGCAAACTGGCTATAAATGTATAGTGAGAGAACATATGATGTTCGCTCGAGGGAGCTCGCTGACGGAATGACTAAAAACATTCATCCAGCCAACACCACCTAAACCTTGTATCTAATCCGAAGAGTATAATTCAGCACACTGCATATATGTAACAAGAAAAAAGAAAAGCAAAGGCATGCACAAAGTACTATACAGGTTGCATAACAACTAAGATGGCACTGCATCTCCAATACTGCTATAACAATACAAAAGTATGTTTGGTATGCACACAGGTATAATAGAAGATAACAATACAAAAAGTATGTTTGGTATGTACACAGGTATATAGAAGTAACTACCACTAAACATCCAACAAAAGAAACACAGTGCACTAACGATGGAAATTGTATGTTACTGTTCACAGTGCACTAGTACGAGAAGAAAGTTTATGGAGGGGCCACATAACTAAAATTCACTAGCCGCGCTCCAGAATTGTATAGAGTGGAGGACCAGGTCAACTGGTCACACCTTGGTCATCATCGACATACTGCTTATTAACATGCATGCTGTCTATAACAAGAGCAGCAACTTGTAAATACAACAAAAGACAATAAATACAATAAAGTCATTGTTCCAATGAATTATGTGAATTATTTATGACCTAAGCTTATTGGACCATCTTGCTCAAGATTTGAAAAAGAATTCTCGATTTAATTATTTTCATTATTGACATTTCATTATGTCCAGTAAATTGTCCATTGCTGATATACTTTCATGCCACTAGTAAACTACTTTCATTGAAAAGACCTGGGCATGGCACTGGTCTAGAAATAATGGGTCATTATAGTGGATAGAAGGCTATAGTGGGTCATCTTTGACCTATGTGACCCGTTCTGCAAAAATGAGTCCGATGTTGTAAAATACATTTTTACGTAAAGGGCTGTTTATTGTCTCGGAGGTGATTTTTTTTATTTAACAAATAAAAATTTTCTTTTAAGACATTTCGGTTTCTCCGACACCTATATTTTCAGATCTGATCAATTGAAAAGATTTTGATCCCTAAATTAAATTGAATACAGGTTTTGTCATTCTCTTACCACAGCATCTGATGAAGCACTATAATTGTAAATCTTCATTTCTTTTCAAAGACATTTTAAATATAACTGAGAAAAAGCAAATTTCCCAAATTTGTAAAAGACCAATGCATTACACTACAGAGTTGTGCCATATATCAAATGAAAGCTTATTTCCTGCTTTCTTTGGCCAACTATAAAATTGAATTTATTTTTTTTTTAACTCAGACTTATTTTTGCAGAGTGGGTCACATATGTGACACGATCAAGCCGAATCAGTCGGATGTCGGGGAATCCCAAAAATGCACTGTATTCTTCGTTGGTATTTAAACAAATTTACATAACTAGACAACATGGGGTTTTCAGTTTTTTAAACGTACAGATGCCCTCTTTGAAACTACATGAACACTCATTTTTTGACCGACATCCGACTGATTTCGCTTGATCGTGTCGCATATGCTTCGACCTGGATTACTTCATTGTAAAACCAAAAAATTAGACGTGTACAAATGTATCCAATTTTATTGATGCAAGTTTAATTGTTACTATTCAATTTTTGGCAATCTTTCAATGGAAGTACTTGTAATGAACGAGATTTGTAGTCATTATGACCTATTGGTGTAGTACTCATTGGTTTCAACATGGGTGTGTGAGGCATTCTAGCAAAATGAGACAGAACTGGACACAATGTAATGAATGGGTGTTATTTTTTATGTTTAGATTTATTGATATTTGTGTTTTTCATATCGCAATTCCAAGACCTTTTTCTCAATACTTTGCGACATGTTGATAAATTTGAACTTTAAAAAGCCATAACTTGTTAATAGAATATCTGATTGAAGCCAATACATGAGAATCCTCATTTCAACATCTGCCCCGTTCCTTCTCATTTTGCCAAAACCCCTCGGATTAGCTTGGTCAACATAAAAATGTTAGGCCAGCTTAATTTTGTTGATTTGTGCATTTCAGTGAATTACTACACACTTTTCTGCACTCAACTGTGTTTTATATGTACAATAAAGCACAGGTACACAAATTAGTGTTTTTCAATTTGTTTTATTTTCTTTACTGGTTGTTTTATTAAAAATATATTTACATGGGATAGTTTAAAATAGTGCATCAAGAAATAGTAAACACTAAAACAAATGATTCTACAATTACAAAGCTCATTTGGATACCTTATGAGTAGGGACTGGACTCGGCTACATCTCTGGGGACCCGCAAATTAAAGGTACGGCTTGAATTATCAAGAATGGGTGGATTTTATAGTAAATATCATGAATGCCAAAAAAAAACGATCGTGTTTATATCTAGTGCAATCATTTTGCTGGATGCCTAGAATAATTTTTACTTTCAAAAAAGTAAGATATTTCTTAATAATTTGCTAAACTATACATTTTTGGAAACGTTATACTTAACATGAAAAGCAATGTTTACATGTTCTTTATGGTGGCCATCTTGGATTTTTTTAATGGCATCACAAGTTTTTCACAAATGTATATAAACATATTACAACAAAAAATTAAATTTATTATGTTCTGTTGATCAGATATGGCTTAAAGGTTAAAAAAATGAAACAATCATAAAAAATCAAACGATGACGTCATCATGATGTCACTTCAATGTATATCTATAACACATACCAAGTTTGAACCCAATCGGACTTATACTTCCAGAGATATAGGGCATTGAAAAAAATTGGACCTTTAATGTGACACCCAATGACTGTTCATGTGTCGCCTCACATTAAAGGTCCATTATTTTTTAAAGAACCTGAAAACAAATGTAAACATTGGTTTTCATGTTGAGTATATCCTAACCTTTCCAAAAATGTATAGTTTAGCAAATCTACAAAAAAAGTGAATGAACCTGACTATATCTGCAAATGGAGTATCTTACATTTAAAGCCTTTAACAGCTTTTCAAAAAATACTGTTAAAAAGATCATATGTACTTGCAAAGATATTGATTCTAAACTCCCTGTGAAATCTTTCCTTCTGGCAAGCTATAATCTTGAAGAGAATAATACAAATCAGTTTTTGTTTTGTTATCCATGAATGCTGATTACGGTCACAATTCAAATTGTAAATCAAAATCTTTTGAGTTATTTTTTTGGAACATACAACATTTACAGAGCACAACTTACAAATGGTATACGATCTTTTCAAACCGACACAATCTGTTAGTGTAAGTTTCGACTAGAACAAGTTTGAGCAAGATGTATGCCTATTGTACCTGCATTATTAAAAGCACATAATAACAGTAGGACATAACATGTAGTACATGTATGTGGGTCCAAGTCGGGCGCAGTTCTACTTTTGTCTTGCCACGTGGGCCAAATATCAACCAGTTCACGCCGGGATTATTTTTAACGAAACTCGATCCAAAGCAGGTTCAGGCCGATAGTGCCGGGAAGCACACCCACGCATTTCCGGCCTTGCTCGTGAAGTGTTTATGCATCATTCGTTTTTAATCTTGGGAAAGTTTGCGTTTATATACGTCATCCGGCGCAAACTGGTTAAAAGAAACATTGGCATCTGAATCCTGGCTTGTCTGCAGCTCATATCCCCAAACACTTGGATGATGAGTGGCCTAGCATACTAGCTGACAAGGCCTAGTGAAAAGAAAAGTTCAATTACTCAAAATTATACACTTTGGAAGGCTTTCAAGTTTCAAACAGACCCACGTGAATAATAGGATCAACATTTTCCCCCATTTGTTTTTTACAAAAGTAGGACAAATGCATATTTTGCTGGCTTTCAGGAGTAGTTTTGGTTGATCCTCACCCAAGTCTACTCCACAGCATCATAAGCCTCATTAACTCGCAACACTTGTGCCCCATCCTCAACTAAGCTCTTGGAAGTACTGTTGCAGTACTCCTATGCACAAGCCCTACATTGTGACAGTGCTTATTCAATATTCGTTGAAATTTTAGATTTGAAGCGAAAAGTAGGAAATACTAACTTCAAATATTAGCAACACTGGCCCCAAGAGGCCCTAAGACATAAAAACCTTTTATTGGAACGAAAAACATGAAAACTACAATAGGTCCTCTTTTCATGTATTACAACAAGTGATAATGGGGCCTATAAAATAAATGAGTTAAGTTACAGAAACATGATCAAGGTCATTGATAAGTGAATAGACTTTTATAGCTTAAAAACATGGAAACTCTACTTCACAAAAGAAAAATCTCAGCTTCTGAAGCAATAGAAAAAAATTAAAAACTGTGATACATGTATATGTACATATCCCATATTGTTTGATGACTGTATTTAAAGGTAGGATACACCATTTGCAGATATCAAAAATATTTACTACCGAATTATTAAAAAATATCTTACTCATTTAAAGTAAATGTTGATTCTAGGCATCCAGCAAAAGGATTGCATTAGATATCCTGTGATTATTCCGAAAAATATAATTTTATAATGAAAAATTAGCGATCGGTGATCGCAAAAAAACAAAGATAACTGATAAGATAAGATTAACTGCTCGACGCCGGTTTTTCGTGCTTTTCTCGACATCCATGATTGTAAAACTTCGGACAGCTCAGTTAAACGATATTTACTATAAAATACGACCCCCCAAATCTACTCATTCATGATAATTCAAGCAATGACCACTGGTGTATACTACCTTTAATATATTGACGCTAACAATGTACTTACCAAGATAATCATCCATGAGTGTTCCAATTGCAAACTGAAATAAAAAAAATATAATTGTTTTTTTTGTATTACTGCAGTGCCAAAAACCTTATGTAGATTTATAGTCAAGTGGTCCAGTGAAAACATATTCCAGGAATCGTAGAACAAAATGTTTTTCCCCACGATTTGACACGGTTTAATCGGGTTATTAATTGGTATACTCATAGAAGGGATGTGTTGCAGACAAATTTTGATTTGACGTTACGGTTATGAGGACATCATCACGTGTCATGTTATACGTAATATTAACCCTAACTCCCTCACCATTGTTATTGAACAATACAATTCCTTCAAAATCCTCCAACTTCCTTTGTTGTGTAGGGAGTTAGGGTTAAAGGGGAACATTTTGAAGCCCTATATCTATACAACTATTAGTATTGGTATGCACATAGATGGTAATCTGTTACTTACGGGCAAAATTTGATATCATGTTATGATGACCAGGGTTCTAGCTAGGACCTTTTTAGTGCCGGGTAAATTATCAGATTGCGAAGCGTTGCGAGTGCAGCGAGCAGAGCTCTCGTGCCTCACGGCCGGGGGTCCAGTTCATTTTTGCATGTTTTTTGTGAAAGTCTAGCTAAGTTAATAAAATAAATCACTACATGAACGTAAATTAACGTGACTTTGTATCTCCTCTCTTTCGTTTGTGCCCATAATTTGATTTAAAAAAAATAAAAATAAAATTGTGCCGGGCGGCACAGCCAATTTAAACCCAAGTGCCGGACGAAAATTTGCAGTGCCGGGCAGTGCCGGGCAGTACCGCCCGGCGCCGCCCACCGTGGCTAGAACCCTGATATTGATGACGTCTCCAGGGCCCAATTTCTTGGCTCTGCTAACCACAAAATTCTGCGCTTAAAGTCACCATTTTCCGCTAACAGAAAAATTATTTGCTTACCCTGTAATTTTTCGCTAACGGTAAGGAGAGCCAGAATTTGGGCCCTGGTGTCAAGTTACATGAAACGGCTTGTGTTTGTCCACAAACACATTTCTAGTTGATACGTTTGGGGCCTGACTCCTTAGGCCACAAACGTATCAATTCCCCCATGTATTTTGAATTAACAACACCTAACATATTGATGTTGCTGGTTTATTGGCCGTTTTAAAGGTAGTATACACCATTTGCAGATTTTGCAGATATCAAAAATATTTACTACCGAATTATTAAGAAATATCTTACTCATTTGAAAGTAAATAATGATTCTAGGCATCCAGCAAAACTATTGCGCTAGAAATCTTGTAATTATTCCGAAAAATTTAATTTTATAAAGAAAAATTCGCAATCGCCGTACGGCGATCGCGAAAAAACTAAGATAACATAAGAATAACTGCCTGGCGCCGGTTGAAAACGAACGCCGTTTTTAGTGCTTTTCTCGGCATATATGATTGTAAAACTTCGAAGAGGTCAGTTGAACGATATTTACTATAAAATACAACCCCCCAAATCTACCCATTCATAATAATTCAAGCAATTACCAATGGTGTATACTACCTTTACACATGACACTTACTATATCTGATGCATCTACTCTCGTTCCAACAATCTTCAGTCTGATCTCATCGTCCTGCTGTATTACAATATCCTGTAGTGTCAAAAATAAACAAAAACGGGCAAATATAATATTGAATTAGTGTAAAACAAAAACCCTCTCAGGCCATCTATCACATTAGGGGTATAGTATATTCTTAAATTCATGCACACTTTGTTGTGGAATTTGTGCAGCAAGGCCAAAAAAAAAAATTCTGCTTCTGATTTACCCTACCTACCCTAATTTTAGTCCCTAACCCTAACTTTTATCAGCAAATAATCACACACACACACACACAAAAAACGTGTTTTTCTGTCTTCTAAACAACCTATTTAGGTCAAAAACGCTTGTAATCTGTTTGACTTTCTTTTTTTTTCTAGAAGAAACTGTATTTTTAAGTTCCCTTTGTGATTAACGTTACAATAAATTTACGATCACAGTGATGAAAACATGTGCGTATAAAATGCTCAATGCAGCAATGCTGTACTGGTTCTCGCCGTACGCCGACTAGAAGTGATACAGTGTATTTGCATGCACATGGCCATGCAACACAGCCGCTGTGTAAAATCACTGCAGAGTGCACTACAGTAAACTACTAGTAAACATTGATGGAGTAAGAAGATTTCTGCTAGTTAAAGGTAGGATACACCATTGGTTAATTGTTTGAATTTTCATGAATGGGTGGCTTTCGGGGGTTGTATTTTATAGTAAATATCGTTTAACTGACCTGTCCGAAGTTTTACAGTCATTAATGCCGAGAAAAGCACGAAAAACAGCGTTTGTTTTCATCCGGCGTCAAGCAGTTATTCTTATGTTATCTTTGTTTTTTTCTATGAAGTTTTTTATCTTTGAATTGTTTGTTATAAAATTATATTTTTCGGAATAATTACAGGATATCTAGCGCAATCATTTTGCTGGATGCCTAAAATCATTATTTACTTTCAAATGAGTAACATATTTCTTAATATTTTGGTAATAAATATTTTTGATATCTGCAAATGGTGTATACTACCTTTAAGTTTTATAATCATGGATGTAGAGAAAAGAGCAAGAAAAGCAGCACACTCCATGAATTTGTCTTGAATCGTGTTCGGTCTAATACACCATTTAATCAGCACCAAAAAATTGGCAAAACAAAAATTTTCGACCTACATGTACTGACCCTATTTTTGAAAGGCATGTAATCAGAAACAGAACTTTTTTTTTTTTAGAGTTTTTCAATTTTTCTCATTAGTTCGCGCGGGGATTATTTTGACATTGATAGGGCCTAAGGGCGGGATACTTTTTCACGGACCTCGGGCTCAGGCCGGCATCTGTGGGTAGCACACCTGGCCTCGCTTGCTGTGAGCTGGTCGCTGACAGATATTTCATACGTGTTAATCAATCATCTGTTTTGAATCCCTGAAAAACTTTGCCTGTATACACGGCACCCGACACAAACCGGTTAAAAACCATCTCAATATTAAACAAATGGTTTGTAGTAAATTCCTTTCCAGTGTACTCTGTATTTACCTCATCTTTGGTCTTGTAGCATGGTGGGATGGAGTTAGGGTCAAACTCCATGTCAGCTGGAATGGACTGGAGAAAAAGAAAAGAGACGATAAAAGACTGTCAGATAAAACCAAATAGGTCAGGGGAATTGTTAACTTTTTAATCCAGAGGATGAAATTTGCAATGATGGACAATTCTTGATTTTTTCCCCAAAAAATTCAAGGGTTTGGTTGAATTATCGCGACTTCACAGGACAAAAAATGTCAGTTATGCTTCAAGAAGGAAGGGAGAAAAAAAAATCATTATTAGAAGTTGCTTTTACAATATGAATACCTAATTGACATAATACAAATACTCACATGTTTTGAGATAAAACAGGACAGAGGACCAATCTCCGTAAAAAGCCCAACCTGTAAATTGAAATACAGAAATGGTTACAATATGTTACTGGAAATCACACTGGAGGTGCATTAACCAGTTCGCGCCGGGATTATTTTAACATCATCGAGCCGAGGGGCTGGATTATTTTTAACGAAACTCGATCCAAGGTGGGTTCAGGCCGATGGTACCTAGGAAGCACACCCACGCATTTTCGGCATTGCTCCCTGCTGACAGACATTTCCAACCTTGCTCGTGACGTGTTTATGCGTCAGCCGTTTTGAATCTGGGGAAAACTTTGCGTTTATATACATCATCCGGCGTGAACTGGTTAACAAAAAAAACAAGGCACAATTTTATTTAAATGATTTACATTGGCTATGTACTGAAAGTGCATCTGGTATACATTTACCCTTGTGGGATAAATAAAGGTTGACTTGACTTGACTTTGGAAAATTAGGAGTAAGGCCGAGTATTATTAGTTGTGCTTATGCATCATAAAAATAAATTGAGCTTGAATTTTCTTATTTGACACGGCACAAGCACGACGTTTAAAACCAATTTGGCTCAGCAAATTGATTTCGGCTTGGCAGAAGAATTAAGTTCTACAGGGTCTATCATGCCTATGCAATTTAGTATGGTTTTTAGTAGCAATTTAGCAGTTTCAAACGTCGTGCTACTGCTGTGGCGAATATAATATATTTAGAAATGCGCATACTCACAGCATGTGCACAAGTAAATAAAAAATAAATTTTAAAAAAAAGTTTTCTTTGTGCAGCTTCCAATTTTGTTAAAGAGCACAAAATCACGCTTTCTGTTGTGTTGGTCCACCATGTTAAATTTACAAGTGACAGTTGCTAAGTCAGATAAAATGAGGACTATGAACTGGCTAGCTAAGACAAATCGTAATTTTGTTTTCCCCCAAGGGAAGATTGTCTGACCTTGTTGACCTGCGTAACTACTGCATCCACCACTTCTCCCTTGAAAGGTCTGAAGACAATGGCCTTATACTTGATGGGATATCGCACAAAACCACGACCAGCGAGTATCAACCCTGCTCCTATGTTGTCAATCGTAGTCACTGCTATCACAAAACCATACCTGGAGGAACAAGAAATCAAAGAAATTCGTGTCACAAAGACAAAGTCTTCTGGCCCACAAACACTTGTAAGTTTCCCCAACTCAAGCAGTGTTCGGATTGGACTCAAAGGGGTAATAAATCTTTCACCAACCAAAACCTACTTGCTCACCCATACTTGTAAGTTTGCCCAACTCCAGCTATGTTTGGATTGGACCTAAAGGGGTAATATACCTTTCACAGCTATCAACAAAATAACTAACCAAAATACTGTTGTAAAGCCTACTTGTTGTGAAAGATAATAATCCTAACCCCCTAGGCTCTCGCACTAGAAAGCATACCAAACCTAACAAACTTCAACAACTGCACACATGTTTAGTAATTATTGGTACTGAACCTAACGGTATTATACCTGCCAAACTCCAACTTGTTGAAGTTTGATTCAATTGGTACAGACTACAGATGGGTCTAGGCATTGTTGTGTGTTGTTGTGTGTTGGAGTGTTGGACACACGGGATGTACACATGTACACTTTCAGTTGACCAGGAACTGTGCCGTGACCATGGGTGAGCTCACCCACGAATAAATGTCTGTGCATTCCCCCAAGCTCCAACATTTTTACAAGTCTCATATATGCCTTTCTGCCCTGAACCTCACAGAATTTAACAGGGTCTCACTGGGCCTTTTGTACCGAGTCAAACAAAGTCTGACAACAAGTTGCTAATGTTTGGAACCAAACTTGCCAAAACCTAGAAAAACCTGCAGTTGGAGTTTAATGAACTTGGGGTAGTTAGGATTAATGATTCTAACTCCCTGTGAAATTGTTCTTTCTGGAATGCTGCAAATTTGAAAAAAATAACAAAAGAATGTCATTTCCAAAGATGCGTCTCAGAATCGCACTTTTGGAATTGTCCACAAATAGTGCACGCGAGCGTTGGATGCACGGCGCAAGCGTGTGCACTATTACCTGTATTGGTCTGTATAGTACATGTACGTGGCACACAAGTAGCTGCAATAGACTGCATGAGAACACACCCTGATGAATGCAGATTGTAATCGCAATTTGAATTGTGACTCAGCATTCAGGTTGTTTGTCAACAACTTTCTATATTTGGAGCACTTTCCATGCTTTTGCTGCTTCAAACGATAAAAATGCACAACTGACAAATGGTATATTGTCCCTTTAAATATTTTTTGAAACAAAAGTTACTGGGAGGATCTGGTCCTGCAGGGAAATACAAGCAGTGTTGTATTCGAGTCTCTGCAAGTCCAGTCACAAGTCCTTTCACAAGTCCTTTCATAAGTCCTTTCATAAGTCCTTTCATAAGTCCTTTCATAAGTCCTTTCATAAGTCCTTTCATAAGTCCTTTCATAAGTCCTTTCATAAGTCCTTTCATAAAGCCAGTCCCAAGTAACTGGTTGAACAATGACAAAGGAACGCTTTTGTTAACAGTTCATCTGAATAGCTAGTGACTTGACTTGAGACTGATGGACTTGTGATGGACTTGTGATGGACTTGTGATGGACTTGTGATGGACTTGTGATGGACTTGTGATGGACTTGTGATGGACTTGTGATGGACTTGTGATGGACTTGTGATGGACTTGTGATGGACTTGTGATGGACTTGTGATGGACTTGTGATGGACTTGTGATGGACTTGTGATGGACTTGTGATGGACTTGTGATGGACTTGTGATGGACTTGTGATGGACTTGTGATGGACTTGTGATGGACTTGTGATGGACTTGTGATGGACTTGTGATGGACTTGTGATGGACTTGTGATGGACTTGTGATGGACTTGTGATGGACTTGTGATGGACTTGTGATGGACTTGTGATGGACTTGTGATGGACTTGTGATGGACTTGTGATGGACTTGTGATGGACTTGTGATGGACTTGTGATGGACTTGTGATGGACTTGTGATGGACTTGTGATGGACTTGTGATGGACTTGTGATGGACTTGTGATGGACTTGTGATGGACTTGTGATGGACTTGTGATGGACTTGTGATGGACTTGTGATGGACTTGTGATGGACTTGTGATGGACTTGTGATGGACTTGTGATGGACTTGTGATGGACTTGTGATGGACTTGTGATGGACTTGTGATGGACTTGTGATGGACTTGTGATGGACTTGTGATGGACTTGTGATGGACTTGTGATGGACTTGTGATGGACTTGTGATGGACTTGCAGGGACTCGCAGGGACTCGCAGGGACTCGCAGGGACTCGAATACAACTCTGAATACAAGTAGCAGTTGCTATATATTGGACACCACCCCATGTTTGGCTTACTTTCCAGTGCACGTTCCTTCCACCTCTGTGAAGAGCTTCTGTTTGACTGTATTCAAGAGGTTGGGGCCGAAGTACCTCGGATGGAGAAGAATCTCATGCTCTAGAGATATCTGTAGAAGAAAGTCAAGCAAAACAGTGAACTACATGCAATTCCACCTTGGATTTTTAAATAATTTTTTTGAACATTTGGCATGTTTGTTGAAACTTGAAAGCAAAATTTATTAACCAGTTCGCCTTATCGCAAAATGTATAAACACGTCACGAGCAAGGCCCAAAAAGAATCGTTTACTATCCACGGATGACCCGTTAACCCTAACCACCCTGAGTCCATCAAAATCCATTTCCTGTTTTGGAGGATTTTAGCGGATTCAGGATACCTCCATATTGAACCAACTGGAGGAGTGTGGTGGATTGAGGATTTTAAGCCTAGCGTTACTGCAGGAGTGTAATGGATTCAGGATACAGACATTCAGGTGATGGACTGTGATGGACTCTATGGAGAAACGCACTGCAATTTGTTGTATGCCACCTAGGTATCCTGAATCCGTCACAGTCCATCAAACTTTTGCTGGTGGAGAATGATAGACTCAGGATCTCTCCAGAATGTATACTGGTGGAGTCTGATGGACTCAGGACACCAGCAGTTTTTGCAAACCAAAATTGGTGGACTGTGGCGGATTTAGGATACTTTCTAGTAAAAGGGGTGAGGGAGTTAGGGTTAATCCGTCAGGCACAGCAGTTTAATTCTAAAATTAATCCCGTGCCTTGGCTAGGTGAATGTTACAATAATCCTGGCGCAAACTGGTTAAGAGGATCAACTGTAAATCTACATGTGTATGCATACATGTACGGTATATGTATGTGCGTTGATGTCGTTCTGGTGGTTTCACTATTATCCTAACTCAGTTACAGAAACTGTGATACAATTTTATTTATTTTATTAACCCTTGCTCTTGTTTACACTCCAAAGCACTTCAAAGCCCCCCCCCCCCCCCCCCCCCCCCTCAAAAAAAGACAAATTTGTGTACATTGCACTCCTAATCACTCCAAGGAATGCCATAGAAAACCGAAGGTCAATGCTGAGTCCACTGTGAATATTACACTGACAAGCAAAGCCACATGCCCATTTACCAACCAACAACAGCTTTTTAACGTGACATCTGACGTTTTAAACCGAGTTTATCGGTCAATTTCAGCGAAAATACGTAATGTTTATGACGCTTTTAACCTCATGGCCGCCCTGCTTCGAAGTCACTAAAAACTAACCAGTGTAGCAGTTCTAGTTGTATTTTTCCAGGCACTTACGCATACAACCTAACCCGGTTTTTCCTTTAGCCTTGTTCTATAGTTAAAACCCATAGAGAGGGTTTTTAAAGGTTAACCGCTGTTAGAAACAATAGAAATCATGGACAAACTACAGGCAATTACTCCCAAACGGCTGCACGGTCTACCTCCAAACAAATGTTTTTTTTAGTATTCTCGCGGCCAGCATGACCTCACCGGGCCTTGTTTCTTGTCTCTGATTGGTCAGTGGTGGCTGTTACTGTTAGTTATCGCACCCTCTGGACTCAAAGGGGAATGAGTAGCAATGAATAGTGTTGTGGTCTATGTGAAAAAATCTAAATAATTAATAATTGTCTAACACTACATCAAAATATTTCCAAATTTTATTGTTTTATAAAGTAACAAAATCTCCCACGTTACACCGAAGAAAAAAAAGTATTCATTTTTTATTGCTGCAAAAAAATATAGAAAACACGTAATTCCCTGTACAATAGGCGTGTGCATAAACAATAGGTGGAACAGCCTCCGACCATGAGAATTTTATCATCAACTCACCCAGGCGCTGCGCCAATAAAAAAACGATCGAATCTCGCCCAATTTCTGTAAAAAAGGTAAAAACTATCCTTGTTCCGCAAACGCGACTGTTACAAGATGATGGATAACCACTGGCGTACCGTAACTCCTGCCGCTAGCCGGGGTCAGTGCGGACCAATCACATGACCGGGCTGTTTTCCAAACCCTGGCTTTGGTTATCACCATCTTGTAACCGTCGCGTTTGTAGAACGGGGATAGTTTTCACTTTTTTACAGAAATTTTGCAGTTTTCGACCGGTTTTTTAGGGCCCAGCGGCTGGGCGAGTTGATAAAATACTCAAAAAACATTATTTTGGAGGTAGACCGTGCAGCAGTTTGGGAGTAATTGCCAATCAATTGCCCGTACCGTAGTTGTCCATAGTTTCTATTGTTTTACGGCGGTTAACCTGTAAAAAAACCTCTATCAGTCCCAACTGCCCATAGTTCTAGGGCAGTGTATGGAGATGGAGATGGTTTGCGAGCTTCGACAGTCACTGCGTACATTTTCATTCATGTCTGAAATACACGACTTTGGCAGCCCATCAACGTATTTACGGCTTGTCTCCGTAACTTAAGTTGTCTCTTTGTGGAACAGTAACACTGCCACATCGAATTTATAATTACAACAAATTGTATGAGTGTTATACTTACATGATAAAACATCTTTATGCAGGAAACGATGGTTGGAAATTAATTTAAGCGGCTAAACATTCCGGTCGTTAGTTTAGTTCGTGGAAGTAAAATGAAAACTGAAGCAGCTCGGTTTTAGTCGGGTCCTCGCGCATTAAACTGCTCGTTCTCATACGACTCTAAGACTTAATTCTAAAAAGACGTCAGGGAAGCACGCGGTTTTGTAAGTCAAAAATCATCGCTAAAAATAAAAATGATGACATTACGCGATGGATATGGACGGCTTTGACAGCGGGGAAAAAGCAGAAAACTTTCAAAACGAATTCCCAACAATTGCTCCTCCCTTTGGTGGTCTGATTATCGCTGTAGAGCGCTGTCCACTTTGTGAACGAACTAAGAAGCCCTTTACGTGTCAGAAGTGCGTGGATAAAGGGGATTTCGCCCACTCTAACAACTGTGGGAACGGCAAGAATTCAGAAAGGTGGGCCTAGTGTGTTGTGCATTATTAATTATGGTACGAGTTGACGAAGGAACCCTACGAGTTGACCTGCTTCCCTGTGTACAACATACAGGGCCCAATTTCTTGGCTCTGCTAACCACACAATTCTTCGCTTACGGTCACCATTTTCCGCTAACCGCGCTAGCAGAAAAAAATTGCGCTAACCCTGTAAGCACAGAATCCTTAGACTTAGTTACGGGATGTACGCATCAGAGACCGAAATTCCTCGCTAACGCATGAAACACGTTTACCGTAAGCACCGAATGTTCTGCTATAGTAAGCAGGAATTCTTCGCTAACGGTAAGCAGAGCCAAGAAATTGGGCCCTGGTCAACTCGGACCATGCCAACTCGGACCCACTACCAACTCGGACCCACTACCAACTCGGACCCACTACCAACTCGGACCCACTACCAACTCGGACCCACTACCAACTCGGACCCAAAACCAACTCGGACCCACTACCAACTCGGACCCACTACCAACTCGGACCCAACCACTACCAACTCGGACCCAACAATGCCCCCCCCCCCAAAAAAAATAAAAAATTGGTGCACAAAATGAAGCTCGGTACATAAATAATTTGCCAAACATTGGCAATTGGAATGATGGGTCCGAGTTGGTAGTGGGTCCGAGTTGGTTTTGGGTCCAAGTTGGTAGTGGGTCCGAGTCGGCATGGGTCCGAGTTGGTAGTGGGTCCGAGTTGGCATGGGTCCGAGTTGGTATGGGTCGAAGTTGGTAGTGGGTCCGAGTTGGTAGTGGGTCCGAGTTGGCATGGGTCCGAGTTGGTTTAAGTCCGTGTTGGATCGACTGGTACAGTAATGAAAGTAATGAAATAAAGTTAAATGCAAATGAATAATTAAAGGTAGGATACACCATTGGTGATTGCTTGAATTATCATGAATGGGTAGATTTGGGGGTTTGTATTTTAAAGTAAATATCGTTTAACTGACCTGTCCGAAGTTTTACAATAATGGATTCCGAGAAAAGCACGAAAAACAGCGTTTGTTTTCAACCGACGTCGAGCAGTTATTCTTATGTTATCTTTGGTTTTTTTCTTTATAAAATTCTATTTTTTTGAATAATTACAGGATATCCAGTGCAATCATTTTGCTGGATGCCTAGAATCATTATCTACTTTTAGATAAGTAAGATATTATTTCATAATAATTCGGTAGTAAATTTTTTCGATATTTGCAAATGGTGTATCCTACCTTTAATACCAGTCTTCTCTGATGAACAATTCGGGCGATTCACAATGCAGTGCGCCACCAAGCGTTTGACTCAAAAGAGCCACTTTTAAACTTTACGGTCGACTACTTCCGTACATCATACTGTAGTGAAATATCTATTCTTCATTGTTCACGCGAGGTACAACACAAACATAAATGTATCCGGAAGCGTCGTTGATTAAAACATTGTTATTTGCAGAAAAAAAATTTGGAACTTTAATCGTGCGCGTCCAAAAAGACGTAAAAACTGATGAGGTCATGCAAAATGAATACCGTTTTTCAAACTGATGCCGACTTTTTCACATGATGCACTGCGGGTATAGCAGGATTTGCGCCTCCAACGGCAGCTTCTATGTATTGTGAATCGCTCGAATTGCGAATAATGATACGCTATTAAATGTTTTAAGCTAGATTTTTAAAAATGAAAGCGAGGCTTGAAATCCAAATATAAAATAGTCAGGCACTATACAATTAAAAGGTTTACAAGGCCTATTAATTTTATCGCAACGACTATGTCGTGCGTGGCAATGTCGGTCATACGCGCAGCAGTGTCAATTATGCGCGCGCGCACGTTTAAACGAATAAAATAGTACGCAACGGTTGCGCGACTTTTTTAATTGTTAGCGCGAAAAGGCGCACGACTTAGTCGCGTAATTAAAAAATCATCCAGCCTTAGTTTAGGTCTTATGACCTGGGTCTCACATTATCCTTCAGTGGCAAACTGCACATTCCTCCGATGTATCAACTTCCAAGTGCCCTCAATCCTGCAAAATTCTGCAATTTGCAAAAAAAGATTTTGGAGGATTTGGGATGGTTAGGGTTAATATTTTGACAGATTATTCTGACAATTGAAGATAAGAATTATTGTGATGGTGATAATTGGCCAATATTGTTTTGCAGGTTCTCTGACAAGTTACACCGACTGCACCAGTTCAGGAAAGAGAGATTAGACATCTTTGAAAAGTGAGTTGTCAGAAATTGGAATAAGTACATTTGTAGTCGCGTTTAACTCTCTTTGCGTGTTTTCTTAATTTGTGAAATGTTGATCAATAGGGCACTTTCACAGTAATTGAGGTTACGTACCTGTTGCCTGTCAACGCATTCTGGAGTCCAAAGCAGTGTTCTAGAGGTTAGCTGGTGGGTACTGAATGTATACTAGTTTGTATCACTGCTTGCGCATAGAGCAAAACTCCACCAGCTCCTGGTTTTAATAAGAGAATAAATAAATGAGCACTCAGACTCCAAGCAGTAATAAACAGAGTGATTAATACCGACCGAACACACATTTATTCCATGTTCATAAATACCTTTTTTGTAAAATTCAGCCCAAAAAGCCCCGAAAATCCCGAAAAATTGTCGAAAGTAAATTTCGGTGTTTCGCCATTCTGTTTGCTATGAACTATTTACTATGAACCAGACTATTACTTCCATTGGCAACCTCGTTCCCAGGGTGTCGAGCTGTACGCGCCCAACACTACCCGCTCTTACTATAAGCCACTTTGGAGTTCCGACTGCGCATGTGCACAACAAGTTTCAACAATTTTTCTCAAGGAGGTCAAGTGATACAAACACGGCAGACAAATGCACACAAGGCTATGGGGGACGTGGTAACCAAATCCGCATTTTTTACATTTTCTTGTGAAATCGAAAAAAATAAATAATATTTGTTCGAACAAAAGTTTGGCCACACAAAGCGGCTGAAAACACCAAAACGTAAACAAAAATATGTTACTTAGTAACTTTAAAACACGACGATCTCTTGAAATTTGCTGGTACCCCGCTATGCTTTTGCACGCAATCGATGAAATGTTTATATCTAAAGAAATATCGTCAAGGGAAAATGTGCGCATGTGCAGTTGGAATACCAAATTGGCTTATTGGAGACGAGGTACGGTTGGAAATAAAGTGAGCCCTGGGGACGGGTATAATGCGACAGGGTTTTGTTGCCAGCTGGTTTTAAACACTTCCAGCCATGTCTTTATCATCCGTTTAATACCGGCCACGTGACGGGCTCTCGACCAAAAGTAATGCCTCAACTGTCCCAGGTATTTATGAATGTTAAATTATCAACGTAAAAGTACACTAACAATTTGTTACCTGAAGTAAGTGCCCGTTTTATTAGAAAAAGTCTATGGGATTGGCACAGACTCGTACTATTTACTTGGTACTTTTGTAGCTGAAGGTGATCACTCACGTGAAATTGACAGTCTTTCTGGCATGAATTCAATGGACATACAAGTAATTAATGTCATACTATGTAATGATGTATGACTGAGCCACGCTGACAACAGGACTGGGGCAAATTTATTTTTAAGACTGAGGCCTGTATTCACTGGAAACAGAAGAAGGAAGGTTTTAAAGAAGAACAAAAACTACTTTTCACCTGGAAAGATATGGTGGACCAAAACCTGAACCAAGTACCGTACATGTACCTGTCCATATTTATTTGTAGGTTTTCACTCTGTATAAACACAGATTTTTACCCTGATTAAGTTTTCATTTAATGCATACCTGAAATTTGTTTTTAGCCTAAAACATTAATCACTAGTCAGGTTGCCAGTACTCGAACAGGTGAATTTTTCAAGTAAAACAAGAAAGGAGCATTTTCTAAGTAAAACAAGAAAGGAGAAGTTTACTAAAACATGTTACAACTCTAATTTTAAGATGATTTGTTTTATATAATTCATACAAGTTTGTATTTGAGTCCCGAGACCTTGAATAGTCCCACGTGATATTAGTCTGAGTCCTGAGTCGTGTGGGTTATTAGGTCTGTGTTACTGTTAGTCGCAAAGGTTTTAGTCTGAGTTGTGAAACTCTAGATGATAAACATGTGTATACATGTATATTATTTAGAAACTATACTGTTACGAACCCGTTTAATCCTCTAATCCGTTAGAGTATGTCCTCCCCCCACTAAACCTTTAGAATGTTTGAATGTTGAGATTAGTGGCTATGCGCGAGTACACGCTACCCTATAAAAGGACTAACAACCTTTTATTCGCCCTCAGTCAGTGTCCGTGTACATGGACTCGTTATGTGCGACTTAGTTTTAGTAGCGCAGCGTTGGGCCAGCATCTCGTCAGGCAACCGCCTTCGTCATCGCTGGATCGTGGCCGAGGTTGATGGTGCTAGCTGGGCGGACTACCGGACTGTCGTGGCCCTATTGGCTGAAGTCTCCGGGGTTCAACGCTGACCTACCTGACTTGGCTGATCCGGTGCAGCGTGCAGAGATGCTTGGCCCGACTGCTGCGCTATACCATTACGAGCACTGGCTGGGCGGGGCCTGTCCTGTGGGTTCCTAATATTAAGGTATTCGGCCGAATATAATTTGCTGTATACTTTTGCTTAATAACCAATTTGCCGGCTTCTTAATTACTGTATTATTGTCTCTTTGTGTATTTTGTGCTTAATTGATAATTCATTTGCTTTGCATGTATACAATGCCCTAATGCTTTGTTTATTTCTGCTTGAGGTTTAAGTTGCAAACTAACTGGAACGCTGTATGCTATAATGTTGATTAATTTGGTGAATTAATTAAATTTGTTAACTATATTTGATTGGCGTGATATTTGCCCCTTTTTAAAAAGTCATGATTCCCGTTTTCTTCTGCCGTGCGCTTGCCGTACGTAACAATACTCTTGCCTTAAAGGTCTGCCGAAGCCAAGCTGTAATCCAACAAATGGGAAAGGAACCAAACAATTATAATATATTGCACTTCAACTACTGCAACTATTGCAAATTGGGGATCCTAGGCTATGACATTAAAAACAAACTCAGGGAACATAACCACAATGATCTTCAAATTCTCTATGATTTTTATGAATTAAAATAAAATAAAAAATACAGTATGGGATTTTATAGATTCCTTAGTAGTAATGTATTGGTACATAAGTTGAAGAAACACTTTAGTAAGTACATCAGTTTCATAACAGAAGACGATCTGTTGATGTATTCGATAGTGTGGCTGTATGTGGTTCGTTGATACATCCATTCAAGCAAATACTAAACACAGACTCTTGTAATAGATAACCTACCTGTACATGTAGGTGGTCACATTAACCCTAACTCCCTCACCATTGTTATTGAACAATACAATTCCTTCAAAATCCTCCAACTTCCTTTGTTGTGTAGGGAGTTAGGGTTAACTAATGACTCGAGACTGTAAAATAATGGCAGGACTGGGTATACTGTTGACTCTGGATATAGGCCTATTCTAATATAAATGAATATAAATAAATAATCAATGGAACTGCTGTACATGTAAATCATGTCCGGCGCTCAAAGTTTATAAAACACTTCTAGTCTAACAGAAACAATATTAGAATTTCATTAGGCCACCACTTTAACTCCCTCACGGCTTTTACTAGAAAGTATCCTGAATCCACCACAGTCCACCAATTTTGGTTTGCAAAAACTGCTGGTGTCCTGAGTCCATCAGACTCCACCAGTATGCATTCTGGAGAGATCATGAGTCCATCATAATTCACCAGCAAAAGTTTGATGGACTGTGACGGATTCAGGATACCTACATGTAGGTGGCATACAAAAAATTGCAGTGCGTTTCTCCATAGAGTCCATCACAGTCCATCACCTAAATTTCTGTATCCTGAATCCATCAAACTCCTGCAGTAACGCTAGGCTTAAAATCCTCAATCCATCACACTCCTCCAGTTGTTCAATATGGAGGTATCCTGAATCCGCTAAAATCCTCCAAAACAGGAAATGTATTTTGATGGACTCAGGGTGGTTAGGGTTGAACAGTTCTTAAACTCATATGGCCCTAATCTAATAGAAAAATATGAGAAATTCATGTGGCCTTTACTCTAATAAACAATACTTAAAACTTATATGGCCCTCACTCCTGTTCCCATGGTAACAAACCATGGACTTCAACTCCAAGAGCGAGATAATGTATTGGCCACCTGCCGTCGGAATGCCTAATACAACATTGGGAAAGGAAAAGTACCTCAAAGATCTAGCCTTGACTCTGTTCTTCTCAACAGGAGAAACAAGATGATTTGTGGCTTGCTTGCCAAGCAGCATCAATGCAGACAGAGACATTTCAGACGTCAAAAGCCCCAATCGACAGTTCGACACTGCCACCCCCTCCAAAAACTGTATAGTTAACCTTTCCTTCTCATTCATATCAGATGCTGCACACAAACTTCTCTTCAAGAGTCTCAACTTTTATCCCACTCCCTTACTGTGAACCAGGTTCAGCTCAGCCCAAGATCTCACGGATTACGATAGCAAGATCTGTCTCTGAGCTTTTCCTTGATTCCAGCTGTCACCCTGGGCATTTTAAGACTGGTATAGCATTCAGTCAGGTCATCAGACTCAAAAGGATTTGTTCTAACGACTCTGATTCCTCCCGCCATTCGTGTACTGAAGAATAACTTGGTTGCCAGGGGTCACAGCCCCTGCCAAGTTCAACCTGCCATTGCCAGAGCCAAAGCCCTCCCCTTCGCAAAATCACTAACGACAGCCATCACAATCTCCACACTTCAGATCGCCTTGTCCGTGCCATCCCTGACAGTCCTGTATTGGCTTATAGACGCCCTCACAATCTACGAGACTTCATTGTTCGAGCCAAAGTTCCAACCAAAGTTCCAACCAAAGTTCCAACCTTTCAAGTGCAGTATCAGATGTGTGGTTTGTCAGATCCAAATCCAGGAGTCTGACTTCTTTTCTGGCCACTGTTATCTGTGAGTGGTACTGGTACCACTCACAGAATTATTGGCAACTGTGAACATCACTTGCAGTGCCTCTAATGTCATCTCTTGCAGGTTTTGTGGAGTGCAGTATGCCGGGGAGACCAAAAATGCCCTAAAGAAGTGTTTAAATACACTCATCGATCGCCTGTCAACACTAAGAAACTGGACACCCCAGTCGGTCACCACTTCAACTAGCCTAACTATTCCATTTCTTTACATTACATTAATATTTATAATGCGCTTTTCCCAAAAGGCTCAAAGCGCGTACAATTATAAAATGTTACTTAGATATACTTACAATAAAATAGTTACATTAAAACTAACAATTGAAACAATGATTGCAGAATAATACAAAGGTAGGAAAATTATACAAAAAGATGCGTTTTCAAAGATTTTTTGAAGTTATTTACAGAGGTAGAAGATCTAACTGAGATCGGGAGATTGTTCCATGCACGGGAGGCACATACAGTGAAAGTTCTATCACCGGCCTGTACTCTTGTTCTAGGATATTCAAGTCGTAGGATATCATCTCCAGATCTCAGGTTATTTCTTCTTGGAACATATTTTAACAAGCAGTCTGATAAATAGACTGGAGCAAGGTTATGAAAGGATTTGTAGACAAATAATAAATGCTTGAACATTATTCTTTGTTGTATTGGTAACCAGTGTAGCGAATGCATCAAGGGTATTTCTTATGACTCTACAGGGCATAGAATCACTTGGCCATCGGAAAACGTTTGGATTTGTGTTCAGACTATTCAACCACATGGGCTCAACATTAGACTAGAAAATGATTAACTTATTTTTTCTTCTCCTATTGTCATCTGTTTCAGATTAATCCCTTGCCAGGATTATTATTATACATATTTGTTTCTCACTCCTCTGGTTTCTCCCTTCCAATTTCCTTTTACACCCCTTTCTTGTAATACTGTTGCCCACTCCTTTTCCTAGCAACACATTTTAGGTTTTAGACTATAGTGAGGTAATGACAATAATCACTTTTTATGGATTAACATTATTTTTGATTCATTTTGTGTCAAATGACAATGAAGTCGCAATGAAACAATCAGTGCTAGACATTTATGTGAAATTGAACCCCAAATAATCTTGAATTTCGTATTTTTTATTGAATTTTTTTTTATAATCATTTCAAATGTTTGTGTTTCAGAGTTTCCAAGAAGTTAGACAGAGAAGTCTCCATTGCAACAAAGGTGAAAATAGTTGCATTTAACAGTACTGGCTCATATGTAGTGTAACAAACATCTTGGTATAGGGATGCCTGCATTTGGGTCATTCTATAGTTTGGGGGTCTACTTTTTCCTGTCCCCAATAGACCTGGCACATACTAAATATTGTAAATTCTGGATGAACTTCATCTATAGATTTGCCCAAGGGTTAATTGTGCAATAAAAACTACATACAATTACAATGTATGTTGAAATTGATGAGTTCGGGGTTTGTTAAATTTAGGGTTATGTCAAAGGTTAATTCTAACTTCCTACCCTATTTTTCTTACACATAACCTGAATCCTGCAAAATCATTCTAAAGTGTTTACACTCTATGCAACCTGAATCCTGCAAAATCCTTCAATATTTGTTACTGGTGACCACTGCCTGATTATTCCTGCAAAATCCCACAGTGGTTTTAATGCCGAATCTTGGAAATTAAAAAATGGCTAAGTTTCACCTTCTAAAAAAGAATATTGCTGAAAGCAAACAAAGTGTGTACCCTAACACTGTTATGAGGAGTGTTCTGAAACCAGGCACTCCTAAAGCAGGCATTGTAGGGGTATCCACACTGAATAACTGGCCTTGACAAAGGCTGTCAAGTTCGAGTTCCTGATGAAGTGACTTGCTGATCCTAGCTGCTCAGTATTGGGCAGGTCTCCATCAATCCTAGTACATGAGAACAGTACTCTGTACCAGTTATGAAACAAACTGAATCCTCCAAAATCTTCTTTTAGCCTAAGTCCCCAGTAACCTCAATCTTCCAAAATCTTTGTGTGTTAAATTGAGCCTTATAAACTGGATCCTGCAAATTTTGGCAGGGGCAAAAAACCTAGTATCCTCAACCCTGCAAAATCCTTTGATGCTTCAACTTCCAAATAGCCTCAATTCTCTAAATTCCTGTATTTTGCAAAAAGGAATTTGGAGGATTTGGCATGGTTTGCGTTAAGGCCAGTTTATACTTCACGCGAAAGCAAATACGCTGCAAATTTGACGTCACAAAGCATTCGCTGCGAAAATTCGCTGGAGTTGAAAATGTGTTAAACTTTTGTGAATTTGTAAACAAAAAATTGCTGTGACTTCACAAAATTGCATTCACTTTCGCTTTCGTGCCGAGTATGAACTGGGCTTAAAGCTTCAAATAAAAATTAAACCGACGACAGGGACATGATATGGGACAATAAATGTGGCAGACTTCGGACCCAACATTTTGTAAATGTCTCTTTTACAAAATTGCTTGAAATGGGTTAATGTCATTTTTCAAAAAGATGCCCTTTAATTTCCAAAATTAATTTCTTCACTTCGGGAATTCTGCTCGGTCCTGTCTGCCCAAAAAGTTGTTTTTATTTCTTAAAGTTTCAAAACCATGAATTTCTTTTCTTTTTTAGATGGATATATCGCATTTTGGAAATAAAATATTCAATTGTATTATTTAGTGTTGGTAATGAGAATATTTTGTTGATATGGTTTATATGCTCAGAAATGGGAGATCTCAATGTTGAAGAACAGATTAGAGTTAATGCAGAAAGCTTTGGAAGAAAGCAAAGAAAAATGCTCAGCTGGTAAGTTAGTATCAGTTATTAACCCTAACCCTCCAGGGTATTTTGGCTGGAAACCCTGCTACAGATGCAGCAAAGTGCATCATTTGTCAAAGTGACAACCCTGCTAAGTGCAGCATGACCCATCAGGTCAGAAATCTCAAGGTCAAATTGCCTCAGCTATAGCATTGTTCAATGGGGATTAGGTCTCGTAGTCTTAGATCGTCTTGGTGGAAGACCTTCTCGTGTTGATTTGTCACAATTTTTCCCACGAGAGGGCGCTATCCTGTATACATGAATCGCTCCCACGACACAAACTGCTCCACGAGAAGGTGGAAGACCTTCTCGTGTTGATTTGTCACAGTTTTCCCCACGAGCTGTTCGTGTATGATAGCGCCCTCTCGTGGGGAAAATTGTGACAAATCAAAACGAGTTCACCAAGACTAAGGCCGTGTCCGAAACGGGTGTCTAGAGCTACGGCTAGGTCTATTGTCTACGGCGGCCATTTTGTAGCGCTGTCCGAAATGCCGTCTAGTGCTACAGCTACGGCTACAACGTCACAAAAATCTAGCCATAAAAGAAGTTGTCTAGCTCAGGCAAAACAAAATTGCGGCAGCACTAACGTTAATTTTGGAGCAAATTTTTGTTTATTTTGCAATGATAGTGCATTGAATTGAAACTAACAGATCGACAAATACGCCAATATCATCAGGTATTTCGACTGGCTGTAAACAAACATTGCGCAACATCTAGCAGACAATGACGGTTGTAAATTCTGACATCGTAATTTGCAAACACTAATTCAAGCATCGCTTGGGGGCGCAATAACTAGCCGTAGGCTCTACCGTAGCCACGTCCGAATTACATTTGCCTTAGCGCCTACGTAGACGTAGCTGTAGCTGTAGACGTAGACCTTAGCTCTAGACACTCGTTTCGGACACGGCCTAAGTCTTAGACTGTGGTCGTTTATGCACTGATGTTGACAACTAAATCCATCAAGTGCACCTGACTTTTTTACCTGATGCACTGCGCTACGTCTGGCAGGGTTAGTGATAATAATTTGACTTAGAACACGTGTTCTCAGATTTTGGGGGCTAGATTCCTTAGCGGATTATTGTGGTCAGTGATGACATTCCATTTTCAATATTAGATTTTGGCCCTTCACAAATTCTTCAGAAAATAAATCACTGGCTCGGGTAAGACTTGAACCCATGACCTCTTGCTTTCTAATCCATATGTCTTACATGTACCACTCAACCACCGAGCTAGCCGAGCTAGCCGGGGTCGGCTGGCTGGTTTAAATCTGATTAGCAGCGGGTCCCGTAAGCAAATGTTTCATCAAGATGTTCCATTTTAGTAATCATGGCAAAAGACAGTAGGAAAATAGGGTTGACTCATGTTTTGCTATACATTTCCGAAACACTTTTTGCAAGTTGTTTTTGTATGGGAGTGATTAGTCCAAAATCACAGAAATGTGTTCCGCAGACTAATTGTTCATTTTATTGGGATCAAACCCAATGTAAGGCTAGTGGTTGTGAAGTACAGGGTAGTGACTTTGCTTGACATTCCACACGGGAATGGTTTTCAAACAAGTTATTTGAATATTATCAAACATTTCAAGTTGAATAGAGTGATTAGATGCTGTAGTACAGTTGTGTAGACCAGGTATTGAATGTACTTCAGAGGAGAAATTTATAAAGGTTCTACGGCTTAACCTTCTTTTTTTTTTTCAGATAAAGCTTACCAGACATTGCAAAGTGCAAAGGTCAGGGACAAGGTGACCACAGCAAGAAACCATGCAGCCAAGCTAGAACGCATCACAAAGTGCATCGGTAGGACAACATTTGTCAATATTTTTGTGAGGTTTTGAAGTTGATTGATATTTGTCATTATCGTTAATGTTTTTTTGGTTAGGAAACCAAGGATCTCTCAAAAGTTCCCCAGGCACTGTAGTTCGTAAGCCTGACCAATGTGAAGAGAGAAGACAAAAAAAAAATTACAGTTTTAAGAGGTGGGTGGAAAACCCCAGGCAAATATTCTAGGGAAAACCAACGGAATCGAGTAGGGACTGAAAACACCTATCTAGCAAGACTGGTAGTAGGCTCTGTGTCATTATTATCCTTGCTCATTGGGCCCAGCATTCCAAATACCATTTCAGCTCCCTGGGGAGTATACAGCTCAATGCTACCATTTCGGCGCCGAGCAGCTAATAACAGCCATCTCTGCCCTCACAGGTCCTAGGTAGAAAGAAGCAATGAGTGACAAAGTGCCTTGCCCAAGGGCACGCGCACCATAGTCCCAGGCTGGACTCAAACCCACAACCTGCAGCTTAATTTACCCACCACAGACGACGAATTCAATGCTTAAGACTATGAGGCCATGACATAACACTCCACTCACTTTATGTGATAACTTTTTTTTAATAGTAGAATTACATGTACATGTAAGAGCAACTTGCTTAAAGGGATCGTATACGTTTGGTTATTGGAACCCATTGTTTGTTTTAATCTCATATAGTTATAGATATATACCATAAAACTAACCTGTAAAAATTTCATTTCAAAAGGTGGTAGCGATTTTGAGATATTGCCGAAAATCTGGAGCGGTTATGTCCACGCAGGAAAAATAATCTGCATTGGAATACACAGTCTGAGAAACGTCACTGCAGTAACGCTTCTCAGATTCAATTTTTTTGGGATAAAATGTGATATCTTTTTCCATAACCGCAGTACTTCGAAGTGAAAAGTTTCTAAAAATGCATTATACTATCTAAAGCTGCTGTACTTCTTACCAAGTAAGTTTGTATTGCCATTAACTTTTTAGAGTAATTACCAAACGTATACGATCCCTTTAAGACGGCCATATTGATTTTGATTGCCTTTGCAGATCACGGCCAAGCCGCAATAGGCAGTCGGCAGGTTGAGCTAGTTGGTTGTGAAAAGAGGTTATCTGAATTGAGGAGAGACAACGTGAATCAACTGACCACCTTCATCTTTACAATCAGTGAGATCCATATCGGGTGAGGCTCAGATTCAGGTTGCAAAATGCTGAAATCCAGATTTGGGTTTTGTTTTTAGTTTGTGACTTTGGAGTGTTGAGTGTAGTGGTTGGACACGGTCTGTACCCAGTCATTTCGAGGGTCATTCATGCGGCATCTCACTCATAACTTTTTGTTGGCATGATTGTGGACTGGATGAGATTTTGAAATCTCTGTTTTCTCTCACCACTTCCAAATACATTTAGTATTGATTACAAATTTGAGTTTGGGACCCAAGTTCTGAGACCTAGGGGGTGTTTCATAAAGAATAAGGATAAGATTATTTTTATGAAACACCCCTTCTGTACGTATCCACATCAAGTTCGGAGTGATGTGCCGTACTAATTTGTGACCTTCTGGCACCAAACCAATCACTTTGACCAATTTTTGAAAACTGGGATTTTTGGTTCATTGGAAAGGATATTCGTCGTTGGAGTTTAGAGATATATTTCTTCTCAGTTCCCAATTTTCTTCCAAGTTCTATTAGCCCTGCTTCCGACTGCTTTTGTGCTTATTTTCGGGTTTGGTTTGGTCTTATTGTCATGTGTCACATTTTTAAATTGTCGATGCCAAATATGTTTTGAGTAAAGAAAAATCAAGACCCCCTTTTGAAAGTAGAATATTTGGAAAGGGAATTCGTTCAAACTGATTTTTGGCTACAAAGATTTGCTCTTAAAAAAAACTAAAAAAATAGCAAACATACTCAGGGCATATATTTCCTTGTTTCTTTTGGAATCAAAAATTGATTTTTAACACTGAAATAGTGTTTGCAGTAGTTGCATTGGAGACCGCCAACATAGGGCAAGATACCGTAGCTCAGTTGGTAGAGTGCCGGTCCGGTATTACAGAGGTCGCAAATCCAAATCCCGCCTTGCCAATTTCTTTGTTCACTTTGAAATTTATGCAAATTTACCTACTCAGTTTCCCTTGTGGTTTATTTGTGTATTATAAGATACAAAGTCGTATCCTCATTGAGTGATCCCCACAATGTCACCTTCCAGGTTGTATCACAACATTGGGCATGATCCCTGCAATCCCAGTAAATAAATACGCCATTGGTTGCGGTTCCTTCCATGCTCAAGTAGTCTTCGTCAATTGAAATGTCTAGGTGCATTGGTACTGCGACACCCCAACCCTGTTGCTTGGAAATACTGTTGCTAAGTAGCGAGGCTCCCCTGCCCGTGGTGCATGGCGTGTAGCCAGAAGTCTAATGGGGAAACGTTATGAATGATTGGGTTTTTGTTCTCATGGCCTGGCTGTAGGAAATTACCGCTATACTGGTAGTACTCGCTGGAATGCTGCAGCTATCGCGAAATTTGTGAGGGTAACTTTTTTTTTAATTTGAAGGCAGTTTATATTTTTGTAAAATCGTAGCTGAAAAATAAATAAATAAACGATCTTCCTAAGGCTAGTCTGGACATTCCTTGAAGTGACACTTGATTTGACAGCACTTGCAGGTGATGCTTCTTGAAATGTTTAGCCTTCAAAGAACGTAGAAAAGAATGGTGGGTAAGTGTACATAATGTATACAAACAAACGCGACCGCAGTTACGCAAATAGACCGCAAATAGACCTGGACAGGCGGCAGCCTTTTTTAAAGTTTTCAATAAACGTTTAAACGTTTAAACGTTACGGGAAAAGTTTGCTAAACGTTTACAAAATTAAACGTAGATTCACATCCTTAATCCCTGGTCACACGACATTCTGGTGTTTATGACTTCTGACTAGCGCCCTCGAACTAAGATACTGACAATTTGGGAGACCGCCAACATAGGGCAAGATAGCTCAGGTGGTAGAACGCCGGTCCGGTATTCCGGCGGTCACAGGTTCAAATCCCGCCTTGCCGATTTCTTTGTTTACTTTGAAATAAATGTATTTATGTTTGTTTAGATGTATATTACTTTCCTGGATATTATTTTGATTAATGGAACAATTATTTAATGGATTTTTTTTAAAATAAATTCGATTTCTTTTTTCTTTTTAAGGGACAGTAGACCGGCAGACCCAGAGGAAGAGAGTGATACGTTGGTGGCAGATTTGGCCGAGGCCAGACGAACGTCCTACGTACAGGGACGCTGGATTGAGACCGAGAACAGCCACGAGGTGCAATACAGCCTGGTACACCCTAGTGCCGTCTGCGTACCTGCTAACGGGGATTACACAGCATATAGTGCTTGGGGTGAGACCAGGGACCAAATTTTATGAAGCTGCTTAGCACAACAATTTACCTAGCACAAAAAAATCAGTAAAGTCGGTAAAAACAGTAAAAATGACTAACAGCCCAAACTCCTTGTGCTAAGCAAAAGCCAGCTTAATACTGTCACAAATTACAATCACCTGAACATTTGGTTTCTAATCCTTCCCAAGAAATATTTTTCACCTAATTGGTTTTTTTGGGTGCTTAGCAACTCCATAAAATTTACTCCTGAAATTTTTTTCATGGCTCTGTTAACCACAGAATACTGCAGTAACGCTCGCCATACTGTTCTAGCCTCCACCTAGTTGTGGGGGCAGGTTATTTTGTTTGGAAAACAACAGACCGAGTAGTGGGGACATTTTCGAGTCCCCATAGCGCGTCTTCAGTAAAGGTAGAACAAGGTAAAATTGAGTTAGGGTATAATATAAGAAAATGTAGAAAAAGGCAAATTAGGGTGATGTTAAACATTTTTTAATTTTATAGTGTTTTGAGTTTGGGATTAGAGAGATTTCACTTAGCACACAAACCCTATGGATTGTCCCCATAACGCAATGTACCAAAAGAATTGATGCACTAACGGCGCTAGCAAAAATAATAGTGCACTGAAGTGTGTAAAGGATGTATACATTGCTAAAGTAATTCACTTGTGAAATATGCTTAGCAGAGATTTTACCTTTAAAGTTGGCTCCGTGCTCAGAACCATTCACAAGAATCTTGCATGGCATTTGGCCACAAACCTTTTTGGTTTTAAAGTTTTGTCTAGTCTGAACAAAGTTCAGGAAGAGACTTTGCAATCACTATATACATGTACGTAGGACAGTGTACATGTACATGTAGCGTGCCGTCCGGCCGTATCAGTATGTACCGTAATTTCCTGCGGACAAGGCGCTCGGCGGTTAAGGCGCAGGTCCCTAAAATCACCCCCAAAAAATTCAAACGTAAACAGATAAAGCGCACCGCCGAAAAAGGCGCATGCTTGAACGCACCCAGAAGAACACCAGGCGCCACCCGGTGTAGGTACATCGCCACAAAGGGGTCATTTTTTTGCCTTAGAACGATCCCACTATTCCAAGCAAGAATTTGCTGAGTACTTGAGTTTATCTGGCACGCAAACAATGTATGAAAACTTCAAACCAGTAGTCACAATATCGCACGAGGTTTACTTTGCCGATACATATCATGTATCACTGCAGTATAAACTGCATGCATGTACATGCACATACACATGTTCATCACATGCAGCGATCGCGTGCGGGGTATCCCTAATTGCGACAGCCCCTAGTCTTTTTTCCAGTCGTTGTGAATGCTCCGCGCTGTGTAGTTCAGATGGTGAATTGCATGAAGCCGGAACGTAGACGAAAAAAACGTTTAGAAAAAGGCCACATAGTACAGGCCAGCTTTTTATCGCTGTTGTACGCGTCATGCAGCGCACGCTGTAGTCTTGTTTGCAAGACGATCTTAATCGCGGTATATGCAGCGCGCGTAGGCCGCCGATGCGGGCGTCCTCTAACGTACGCCGTACCATACACGCAATGACCTTTCGGTCTTAGCGAAGGTAATTCGCGCGTAGTCTACGGCGTACGTTAGAGGGCGCCCCGTATTGCGAAGATCGTCTTGCAAACAAGACTACGCACAGTGCCGAGTGCTAAATCACATGTATACATAAAAATAATATGTACATGTACACACGTACATGTACGGTCGTAGGGGGATCAACACATCGCGGCATTGTTAATGGAAACACGGTCACAATGTCCGGAGAGTTGAGCTAATTGGTTGACCGCATTATTGAGTAAGATTGCGGCGTTCAAAGAATTCTTCACACAAAGACCATCACTTTGAACTCAAGCGACATCATATACGGCGCACCGAAAGATAAGGCGCGGCGATGTTTTTGTGGTCTAGAAAGTCAGATAAGCCCCGTCTTTACCGCAGGAAATTACGGTATATGTATCTATGTGCTATTTTGGTTAAAGTTTTAAAAAATTGGTCTAGACTTATGTGCAAACTTGAAGTCTAATTCCAATCAAACTTGGGTCATGGATGCAATAGTGTCACCTTCATATCTAAAATAGATTTGAATTGTAAAACGTGTCTTATTCGAAAACTTGAAGTCCAATTGCAATCATACTTGAGTCATACATGCAATACTGTAACCTTTATATGTTGGTCGTGTCAAAGGTCAAGTACTGAAGTAAAAGGTCATTTGAGGTCACATTGTGAAACATTCTGGAATTTAAACATTTGTGGTTTTTTTTACTTCAAACTTGGTTCACGCAAACATGCTAAAGTGTAATCTTTATATGATGGTCGTATCAAAGGTTAGGTACTTAGGTCAAAGGTAATTTGAGGTCAAGTTGTAAAATAGGATAATTGCGAAAGCTGTCGAGACACGTGGTTCGGGAACCATCCTTGTATGACACCTACATGTTATTTTACATTTATGGTAACGTCCGTCGATATATCGATATTACTCAAATACTTGATACTATTTTGACATCGATATCGCCGATGTCACTTTTTTAATCATATCGAAATATCAACATTTCGATATATCGACAATTTTGATGTACATGTATCTAAATTTTGATGTTCCTAAATGATATCGAAAACACCGAAAGATTGTCAGATTATCCAGAAAATCTCAGGGCTTTAGTATATTAGAGAAGCTGCCATCTTTATTTTTAGCTTAAAACATTTGAGTAGGCCTATTAAATAAAATACATTCGACAACCAACTGCGGTTGTGAAGTTGTTCTTTGTGTTTCACCCGCGGCCCGCCGCTATAGTTCACAACCGCTTGCACAGTAAAATCTCGAAAAAAAACGGCCATGCCGCCCCAGCCTAGCCTATCGGTTGTTCGGGACGTATAACCCTCCCTTGATCTGATAACATTTTGGGGTGGCCAATCACGAGTCGGGAATTGTGGGGAGCGTTCTCTGCACCCTGCTATTGGCCTAGCAAGCCAGTCTGGATTCCAAGACCGAGCTGTTCATTTGGGGCGCGCCGTCCGTTATCTGGGCTTATTGAGGGCGCCCTTATAATAATAGGGCGCCCTCAATAAGCCCAGATAACAGAAGGCGCGCCCCGCGGAACAATAGCAAGCGGAAGCGGCAACCGTAATAATTTCTTATATTTGTTGTATAAACACGCGGGCTGGCGCAATTTGATATTGTTTGGACCGACAACATGCGCGCAGGATCAAGCCTAAAACTGGTATATGCAACGTACCTATTACACTGTCGGTCTTCAGTATATTGAGCGCTGTTTTAGGCTTCATCTTGCACACGGGAAATAATCGATATATCGAATATACTCGATATTGAATTTCCGATTAATCGATTATTATAAAAAACTGACATCGACGGACGTTAATTTATGGGTCCCATTGATTCATTGACTGAGTTAATACAGTCAAACCTTGATATAGCGGCCAGCGACGGTGCCGGTTTTCGTGGCCACTATACGCAAGTGGCCACTATAGCAAGACGTACTCATGTACACACACCCATACATGTACAGTATGTATGAAGTCCAGGAACCAAACAACAGGGGAGATTTCAAAGTCAACAGAGGGCGCACTTCATTTCTGCGGCCGGAGTACACAGGTTTCACGGCAATGTAATTGTACACATTTTATTTGCTGTGGGCTATTATGGGCTGGCCACTGGCCGCGTTACGCAGTGGCCGCATTAGCAGAAATGGTTATGGTAGGTTTATGCAAGAATCAAACTGGGACCAAGCAAAGGTGGCCAGTTAAGCCAGGTGGCCGCTGTATCAAGGTGGCCGCAATGGCAGGTTTGACTGTATACAACACTCCATCGGCACATTATATCCACCTATGCATGTGAATTGTATCACTGGCATGCTTTGTATGCAACTTTTGACCAATAAGGAAGGCAGCTACAGCTGCCGTGTGTGTTAGCGAGTTTGAAATATTCGGTTAAGTGCATTTTCTAGTATTAAACAATGAAATAATAAATTATGTGACACCAAAACGGACGTAAGGTTTTTGCTCGTTCATTTATTGCTAAATTCTTGTGAATACGTACGTGTACACAATCTACATGTAATACAATTGTTTTACGTAATATGTATGCATTTAGGTACATGTATCTAGCTTTTTACATCACAGTCAAAACAATTGAAGCATTCTCATGGTTACCAAAAATGCATTATAAATGGTCTGCGTATGGTAACAGCGTGACAGTAACAATGTGACAGCAACATTGTGACCTCTTGGTATAAACACATACAATCCAATTAAACATTAACCTAACGATTAATTGTCTTCAAAGTTTACACCTTATTTCATTAAACATGAATTTTCTCTCTACCTTAAGACAAAAACTCACAATAACACATGAATCTTTCTTCTGAAAACAGGATGCCAAAACAACTACCTTAAGACCTATAATTAATTACACCCTTAATTTTTTTTTTACATTTTTAAAATTGCCAAAGTTGAGCTAGTATCGTCCAGTTAAGTTTGTCAACTATTTTAACCAGTTCGCGCCGGATGACGTATATAAACACACAGTTTTCCCAAGATTCAATACGGATGACGCATAAACATGTCACGAGCAAGGCCGGAAATGTCTGTAAGCAGCGAGCGAGGTTGGAAATGCATGGGTGTGCTTCCCAGGACCATCGGCCTGAACCCACCTCAGATCAGGTTTCGTTAAAAATAATCCCGCGCCTCGGCTCGGTGATGTTAAAATAAACCCGGCGCGAACTGGTTAAAAGAGCTTGCTCATGTACATTGTACATTCTCATAATAAAAAAAAAAGTTCTAAAACATCAACAGAAATTTTGACAACTATGGTCCCACATCTTATGTACAGATTAACTAAAACTACAAACAGTTTTTTTTTTTTTTTTAATACAAGCAATTTACAGGCCAGTTTTTAATATAACTAAACCAGTTGCTGTGACTACACAGCTAGACTCCTATCGGATCTACATGTACATGTATAGGCGTGCATTGAATATGTGCAAATAGTGCTTCTTCAATATGGGAAATCAGCAACTTCTACATTTGGTCTTGTATCATTACACATTTTATAAATCTACTGAAATGTTGAGACTTCAAATATTACTCAACCATCAATTAGCTACACATACCGTACCACAATTACTACATTTGTACACATTTGTACAATTACTCCACAGTCCAAAAGGTTCAGCATGCAACTTTCTGCAGGCAACCATATTTTCTAAAATCTACAATTTCTCGCTGAAGCAAAAGCTAGTTTATGCACATTCCCTAAAACCAAAAGTAACTAGTTGTAGCATAGCAACAGTTTGAAATGTTGACAACCTGGGTTTTATATCATGTGTGTATGTATTAACCCTCTTATGGTTTGACAGTACTATGCACAATATCAACAGTCCAATCTTTTGCATGCATTCTCTATATGGAACACAATTCTGCACAGCTTCAGTGTACATACACACATATGTACAGTTGTTAGAGAGTACAAAATGACTCACGGATTGTGCTATTTTGGGTTGTATATGCACTATATCCTATGGACTACTCTGGACAGTAGATTTTGTCCAGTGTTATACTGTAAACACTATGCACAAAACAGCACATCCTCATCACTACAGTCGGTTTACTGCACAATTATTCCCATTGAACAGTGAAGCACAGTTGTTAGACAGCACAAACTGTAATCTGATTATCCCTCTGATGAGGAGTACTTAGTGCAATGTCTTGCTTGGGCAAATATCTTATATTTCACGAACATGTCCGTCTTTGTGCTAGAAATTACCCACATCAGGTCGTGTTATTGAAAACAGTTACATGTATCTGTCAATAAAAAGCTAAACCGTATAATGATCACGAACACTCGATAACGTGACCTGCTGTTCCTAAAAGACTGCACATATTATTTCGTGTTTTTCGCAAGATGGCTAAACTGACCCGACCCAACAATGACAAGCCCAAAACCGACCCGACTAAAATTACTAAAACCGACTTTTGGTTTGGTCAGTTTCGGTTTCAGGTATATAATAATAATAATACATTATCATTGTGCATATCTATAATACATTAAAAGTTTTTGATTATGGATGAACTTGTCATGAGCCACAGCGAGCGAGACTAGAACAAATGGGATGCTCTACCCTCAGCCGGACTGCACCCATCTCGGATCGGGAATCGTGAAAAAAATTCCATGCCTGGGTGCGGTCGATGTTGAAGTAATCCCTTTCACAAACTGGTTAAATTTACTGAAAGGTTGCGATTTCAAATATCACATTAGTTGCACACCACAATTACTAAATTTGTCAAAGCCACCACAGTCCACAATCTAAATATCCAAATCTCAAATATCTCACTAAAAGTTGAAAAGTCAAGTAAAGAAAAGTACAAGTTTGAAAATGAGAATCCACTCAATAAAAAAGGAATGCATTGAAGATGTTGATGGCGACAGCAAGATGTGTGGCACTGAGTGAGGTTCATGTACATAAAAACAGTTCTAATTTCAAGCTCAAAGTCAAAATGTAAGATTACCGTTCACATTCGTTGACCTCAGGTGAAGGTTTGGTTGGCATTTAGAGTTGAAGGCGGCCATCAGGACCCAGAGTGTAGCAGGACATGGCAGGGACACTGCTGCTTGTCTCGCATATGAAGGGCCTGCTTGTCGAGCATCTTTTGGCACCCCACTTGGCAGCTTTTATTCTTGCACAATGCTGCTTGCCAGTATTGTTATTTGTTTGTCCGTTTTCCCAGTTCTCATACTGCATTCGCTTGACACCTCCAGGATAACACACCCATGTGTTTTCCATGATCATATAATTACAGCCAAGCCAGGCTATGCCTCTATTTAATTTACCCATTTCTTCAGCAATGAATTCATTCTCTTCCTCTGACTCAATGACCAACATCATGCTGCCAAGTCTCTGGCAGTATTTGTTTGCATTCTGCCATGTCCTACGATTATCTGGGAATTTGTAGCAAGATGACCCGTGTTCTACCCAACCTGGTTTGCAAACGGCCGTGACACCAAGACGACCGATGATGACCATTAAGATGGCTAGTTTGATGTTCTTTGGATCATTTAAGGCCACCATAGTCGGACTATTCATCATGAGTACAGTTCCTGAGGGCTCTGATGTGTGGAACTGAGTGAGGTTCATATACATGGAAACAGTTCTATTTTCAAGCTCAAAGTCAAAATGTAAGATTACCGTTCACATTCGTTGACCTAATTAGGTGAAGGTTTGGTCGGCATTTAGAGTTGAAGGCGGCCATCAGGACCCAGAGTGTAGCAGGACATGGCAGGGACACTGCTGTTTGTCTCGCATATGATGGGCCTGTTTTTCCAGCATCTGACGGCACTCCACTTGGCAGCTTTTATTCTTGCACATCGCAGGTTCTTGCCATCATATTGGTCGTTTTCCCAGTTCTCATACTGCATTCGCTTGAAACCTCCAGGATAACACACCCATGTTTTTTCCATGATCATATACCGGTAATTGCAGCCAAGCCAGGCTCTGTCTATGCCTGATTTCCCCATTTTTTCAGCAATGAAGTCATTCTCTTCCTCTGACTCAATGACCAACATCATGCTTCCAAGTCTCTGGCAGTATTTGTTTGCATTCTGCCATGTCATACGATTATCTGGGAATTTGTAGCAAGATGACCCGTGTTCTACCCAGCCTTGTTTGCAAGCGGCCTTGACACCAAGACAACCGATGATGACCATTAAGATGGCTAGTTTGATGTTCTTTCGATCCTTTAAGGCCACCATAGTCGGGCTATTCATCATTAGTACAGTTCCTGAGGGCTCTTTCGCTGGTAGTACGCACTACGTTCCTCATTCATTTGATATGCGTTCACCAGTGGGGTTGCTTTGTCTGTTCGCTGATTCCTCTATTGCCTTTTTATCAAGAATATTAAAGCCGGAACCAGACACGTCAGTTAAGATGGTGTTGATATTACTCCCCGAGTCTCCTTTTCTTTCCGCTGAGGGGGATACTTGTGCACGGAGCCCATACAAGTTTGTCACTCAACTCCAACTCAGATAGTTGAATAGGAAAAAAGTCCACAGTGTCACTCAAACAAGTACTATGTACATACACTTGTGTAGAAGTTTTCTTCATCAAACCTCTACATAACATTCATTTGATGATAACCAACGCTAAGATGAGTATCCAGGAGCAATGATGCAGATAGATGCGGCAACTATTCACCTTGTCTAAAGATAGATCACACTTCTAAGGGATCTGAACAACAGTTCTTGATGACAACAGCTTCAGAAGAAGAAAGCCTGTGATGCGATCAAATGATTATGACAGTTTTAACTACCAAGTCCGTTAAGAAACCCACCCACCAAGCAAGCAAGCATGCTACAGTTGTACGTAGTGCTGAAGACAGCCTCCGATACGACTCAACTCTGATCAATTAAAAAATTAAATGAGCCACTACCAGTTTTATAGTCATCTGTACATGTACATGTGTGGGTAGGCATGCACCAAGCAAAGGGGCTTCAGTGAATAAACAATCATCTCCAATATACATGTACGCTGATATTGACTTGACTGTTTACATTGTAAATCTTACAGGAAAATTTAATATCCTGTCCGCAACAGTAGGGGACCAATTAACGATATCAAGAGACTGAGATGACAAACTGCCTCTGTGTTTGTGACAAACGTTGAATAATAGTGAAAACGCTGCCTCGTTGTCATGTAACAATATTGTGGAAATAAATAGGCAGCAATGTTCATCAATAAATATCGGCAGTTCGGGCAATTTTCCTCACTAGACTATTTTTGCCTCGTGATCAAAACAAACCTTGCTGCCGATTCTTGTAACAATGTTCAAAAGAAATCTAGGCCACTGGCAAGCATTCAACATGTTGATGAAAGGAAGCCCTTTTTTGTCTCCCGTCCTTAAAGGTAGATTGTAAAAAAATGAGAAATCTTACTGAAAATATTTAATATCCTGTCTGTGACAATAGAGGGGCGGGCCATAAACAATTTTAGAAGACTTTCAGGGCGAGTGAATAAATATTTAAAAAAAACAAAAAAATTGCCTTGGTGTATTGTTACAATAACTGGATAGTTGTGATAACTTTGCCTCGCTCTCTTGTAACAACATCGTTGATAGATGAAAAAGTGCCCCATTACTCTAATTGCCATGAGAATAATACAGAACATCGCTACAGAAAAATAGAACAATATTAATAAAAACAACCTGTCAGCGGATACAGAATTTCTAAAGAAGGCCTTTTTGTATCGCTTGAACGAAGTTCAGAAAGAGAATATGCAATAACTCTTCTTGAAGTTCAATTCTAATAAAACTTGGATCAGGGATGCAATATTATAACTTTTATATGATGGTTGTGTCAAAGGTCAAATTATGAGGTCTAAGTCGTTCGAGGTCAAAGTTGTAAAAAAGACTGGAATTACACAATTTGTCTCATTTGAAAACTTGAAGTCCAATTTCAATCAAACTTGGGTCATGGATTCAATATGGAAACTTAAGAGGTTCCATATGATGGCGATTTTAAAAGTCACATACTGAGGTCAAAGGTCATTTGAGGTCAAGTTGTAAAATGAGGTAATCGCGAAAGTAGATGAGACACGAGGTTTGAGAACTATCCTTGTTTTTTGGGCTAAACAAATTTCTGTGCTAAGCTAATTCTCAACATTATTTTTACTGAAATTTCGTTCTGGATCATTTGCAAAACTTTACAGAACCACACAACTCGCAAAGAGAATTTACAACATGGTTCTACTGCAAAAAACACAACTTATCTTAAAACTTGGATACATTTCATTCAGTTGGTTTTGATTATGTAGATTTGGTCACTTACACTTTTTTTATTTCAATATTTGTTGTGGTACCTTGTTTGATAAACAAAAGGGCCAATTACATTGTATAGTGTAATGTTAACTTGTTATAAAGCAAATGCGCGTGCTGTTATATTTTGTGGAATTTTTTTTCAGTTTTTAACAGGTACATTGTATATCTTTTGGGACAAACTTGAAGTCTAATTCCAATCAAACTTGGGTCATGGATGCAATAGTGTCACCTTCATATCTAAAATAGACTTAATTGTAAAACGTGTCTTATTCGAAAACTTGAAGTCCAATTGCAATCAAACTTGAGTCATACATGCAATACTGTAACCTTTATATGGTGGTCATGTCAAAAGGTCATTTAAGGTCACATTGTACAACATTCTGGAATTAAAAAATTTGTTGTATTTTCAAACTTCAAACTTGGTTCATGCATGCATACCAAAGTCTAATCTTTATATGATGGTCATGTCAAAGGTTATGTACTGAGGTCAAAGGTAATTTGAGGTCAAGTTGTAAAATAGGATAATTACGAAAGCTGCCGAGACACGTGGTTCGAGAACCATCCTTTTATTGAAACCTACATGTTATTATGAGTCCTATTCATTGACTGAGTAATACAACACTCCAGCGGCCCATTACCGGTATATCCACCATTGCATGTGAATTGGATTACTGGCATGCTTTGTATGCAACGTTTGGACAATAAGGAAGGCAGCTACAGCTGGCGCGTGTAAAACTTGGTTAGCGAGTTTGGAATATTCGGTTAAGTTAATTTTCAAGCATCAAACAATGAAATACTAAATTATGTGACACCAAAACAGACATAAGGTTTTTGCTCATTCATTTATTGCTAAATTCTTGTGAATACGTGTACACAACCTACATGTAATACAATTGTTTTACGTAATATGTATGCATTTAGGTATCTAGCTTTTTACATCACAGTGAAAACAATTGAAGCATTCTCATGGTTACCAAAAATGCATTTTAAATGTTCTGCGTACGGTAACAACATGACAGTAACAATGTGACAGCAACAGCGTGACATCTTGGTATAAGCACATACAATCCATTAAACATTAGCCTAACGATTAATTATCTTCAAAGTTTACACCTTATTTTATTAAACATGAATTTTCTCTCTACCTTAAGACAAAAACTCACAATAACACATGAATCTTTCTTCTGAAAACCAGATGCCAAAACAACTACCTAAGACCTATAATTACACCCTTCATTTTTCACATTTTAAGCATTGCCAAAGTTGAGCTAGCATCGTCAAGTTAAGTTTGTCAACTATTTTAACCAGTTCGCGCCGGATGACGTATATAAACGCACAGTTTTCCCAAGATTCAATACGGATGACGCATAAACATGTCACAAGCAAGGCCGGAAATGTCTGTCAGCAGCGAGCAAGGCTGGAAATGCATGGGTGTGCTTCCCAGGACCATACACCTGAAGTCCTGAACCCACCTCGGATCGAGTTTCGTTAAAAATAATCCCGCGCCTCGGCTCGGTGATGTTAAAATAAACCCGGCCGAACTGGTTAAAAGAGCTTGCTCATGTACATTGTACATTCTCATAATAAAAAAAACAAGTTCTAAAACATCAACAGAAATTTTGACAACTTGTTCTCACATCTTATGTACAGATGTACTAAACTACAAACAGTCTTATTTCTTTTTTTAAATACAAGCAATTTACAGGCCAGTTTTAAATATTAAAAAAACAGTTGCTGTGACTACACAGACTCCTATCGGAGCTATAGGCCTGCATTGAGTATGTGCAAATAGTGCTTCTTCAATATGGGAAATCAGCAACTTCTACATTTGGTCTTGTATCATTACCATTTAAATCCACTGAAATGTTGAGACTTCAAATATTACTCAACCATCAATTAGCTACACATACCGTACCACAATTACTACATTTGTCAGAAGCAACCACCATTTGCAATCCACTCCACAGTCCAAAAGTTTCAGCATGCAACTTTCTGCATGTCCATATTTTCTAAAATCTACAATTTCTTGCTGAAGCCAAAGCTAGTTCATGCACATTCCTTAAAACCAAAAGTAACAAGTTGTAGCATACCGGTAGCAACAGTTTGAAATATTGACAACCTGGGTTTTATCATGTGTGCATCATAACCCTCCTATTTGACAGCAATATGCACAAACAGTCCCGGCTTTTGCATGCGTTTTCTATATGGAACACAGCTTCTAGGGTACATGTACACGAACATGTACACGTACGATTGTTAGATAGTACAAAATGACTCACGGATTTTACTGTTTTGGGTTGTCTATGCACTATATCCTAAGGACTACACTGGACAGTAGATTTTTCCAGGGTTATACTGTAAACACTATACACAAAACAGCACATCCTCATCACTACAGTCGGTTTACTGCACAATTATTCCCATTGAACTGTGAAGCACAGTTGTTAAACAGCACAAACTGTAATCTGATTATCCCTCTGAGGAGTACTTAGTGCAATATCTTGCTTGGGAAAATATCTTATAGTTCACGAACATGTCAGCCTTTGTGCTAGAAATCATCCACATCGGGTCGTGTTATTGAAAACAATTATTTGTCAATAAAAAACTGAACCGTATAATGATCACGAACACTCGATAACGTGACCTGCAGTTCCTAAAAGACTACACATTTTATTTCGGGTTTTTCGCAAGATGGCTAAACTGACCCGACCCGACAATGACAAGCGCAAAACCAAAATCGACCCGACCCGACCCGACCCGACCCAACCCGATTAAAACCGACTTTTGGTTGGGTCAGTTTTGGTTTCAGGTATATAATAATAATAATACATTATCATTATGCATATCTATAATACATTAAAAGTTTTTGATTATGGATGAAAACGTCATGAGCCACAGCGAGCGAGACTAGAAAAATTGGGGTGCTCTACCCACATCCGGACTGCACCCATTGGGAATCAGGAAAAAATATTCTATGCCTGGGTGCGGTCAATGTTGAAGTAATTCCTTTCACAAACTGTTTAAATTTACTGAAATGTTGCGATTTCAAATATCACATTAGTTGCACACCACAATTACTAAATTTGTCAAAGCCACCACAGTACACAATCTAAAATATCAAAATCTCAAATATCTCACTGAAAGTTGAAAAGTCAAGTAAAGAAAAGTACCGAGTTTGAAAATGAGAATCCACTCAATAAAAAAGAATTGCATTGAAGATGTTGATGGCGACAGCAAGATGTGTGGCACTGAGTGAGGTTCATGTACATGAAAACAGTTCTATTTTCAAGCTCAAAGTCAAAATGTAAGATTACCGTTCACATTCGTTGACCTCAGGTGAAGGTTTGGTCGGCATTTAGAGTTGAAGGCGGCCATCAGGACCCAGAGTGTAGCAGGACATGGCAGGGACACCGCTGCTTGTCTCGCATATGATGGGCCTTTTTGCCGAGCATCTTCTGGCACTCCACTTGGCATCTTTTATTCTTGCACAATGTTGCTCGACAGTATTGTTATTTGTTTGTCTGTTTTTCCAGTTCTCATACTGCATTCGCTTGACACCTCCAGGATAACACACCCATGTGCCTTCTGTGATCATATATTTGCAGCCAAGCCAGGCTGTGTCTCTATTTAATTTACCCATTTCTTCAGCAATGAATCCATTCTCTTCCTCTGACTCAATGACCAACATCATGCCGCCAAGTCTCTGGCAGTATTCATTTGCATTCTCCCATTCCTTACGATTATCTGTGAATTTGTAGCAAGATGACCCGTGTTCTACCCAACCTAGTTTGCAAACGGCCTTGACACCAAGACAACCGATGATGACCATTAAGATGGCTAGTTTGATGTTCTTTGGATCATTTAAGGCCACCATAGTCGGGCTATTCATCATGAGTACAGTTCCTGAGGGCTCTGTGCGCAGTTGTATGAGGGTGCTTTTCACCTAGCAACCTGTAGTCTAAATACAATTTCGCTGGTAGTACGCACTACGTTTCTCATTCATTTGCTATGCGTACACCAGTGGGGTTTCTTTGTCTGTTCGCTGATTCTCCTTATTGCCTTTTTATCAAGAATATTAAAGCCGGAACCAGACACGTCAGTTATGATGGCGTTGATATTACTCCCCAAGTCCCCTTTTCTTTCCGCTGAAGAGGGTACTTGTGCACTCATACAAGTTTGTCATTCAACTCCAACTCAGATAGTTGAATAGGAAAAAAGTCCACAGTGTCACTCAAACAAGTACTATGTACATACACTTGTGTAGAAGTTTTCTTCATCAAACCTCTACATAACATTCATTTGATGATAACCAACGCTAAGATGAGTATCCAGGAGCAATGATGCAGATAGATGCGGCAACTATTCACCTTGTCTAAAGATAGATCACACTTCTAAGGGATCTGAACAACAGTTCTTGATGACAACAGCTTCAGAAGAAGAAAGCCTGTGATGCGATCAAATGATTATGACAGTTTTAACTACCAAGTCCGTTAAGAAACCCACCCACCAAGCAAGCATGCTACAGTTGTACGTAGTGCTGAAGACAGCCTCCGATACGACTCAACTCTGATCAATTAAAAAATGAGAAGAGGCACTACCAGTTTTATATTCATCTGTACATGTACATGTGTGGGTAGGCATGCACCAAGCAAAGGGGCTTCAGTGAATAAACAATCATCTCCAATATACATGTACGCTGATATTGACTTGACTGTTTACATTGTAAATCTCACAGGAAAATTTCATATCCTGTCTGCAACAGTAGGGGGAACCAATTATTGATACCAAGAGACTGAGATGACAAACTGCCTCGGTGTTTGTGACAAACTGAATAATAGTGAAAACACTGCCTCGTTGTCTTGTAACAATATTGTGGAAATAAATAGGCAGCATTGTTCATCAATAAATATCGGCAGTTTGGGCAATTTTCCTCACTAGACTCTTTTGCCTCGTGATCAAAACAAACCTTGCTGCCGATTCTTGTAACAGTGTTCAAAAGAAATCTAGGGCACTGGCAAGCATTCAACATGTGGTTGAAAGGAAGCCTTTTTTCTCCCGTCCTTAAAGGTAGATTGTAAAAAAATGAGAAATCTCACTGAAAATATTTAATATCCTGTCTGTGACAATAGAGGGGCGGGCCATAAACAATTTTAGAAGACTTTCAGGGCGAGTGAATAAATATTTAAAAAAACAAAAAAATTGCCTTGGTGTATTGTTACAATAACTGGATAGTTGTGATAACTTTGCCTCGCTCTCTTGTAACAACATCGTTGATAGATGAAAAAGTGCCCCATTACTCTAATTGCCATGAGAATAATACAGAACATCGCTACAGAAAAATAGAACAATATTAATAAAAACAACCTGTCAGCGGATACCGAATTTCTAAAGAAGGCCTTTTTGTATCGCTTGAACGAAGTTCAGAAAGAGAATATGCAATAACTCTTCTTGAAGTTTAATTCTAATAAAACTTGGATCAGGGATGCAATATTATAACTTTTATATGATGGTTGTGTCAAAGGTCAAATTATGAGGTCCAAGTCGTTCGAGGTCAAAGTTGTAAAAAAGACTGGAATTACACAATTTGTCTCATTTGAAAACTTGAAGTCCAATTTCAATCAAACTTGGGTCATGGATTCAATATGGAAACTTAAGAGGTTCCATATGATGGCGATTTTAAAAGTCACATACTGAGGTCAAAGGTCATTTGAGGTCAAAGGTCATTTGAGGTCAAGTTGTAAAATGAGGTAATCGCGAAAGTAGATGAGACACGAGGTTTGAGAACTATCCTTGTTTTTTGGGCTAAACAAATTTCTGTGCTAAGCTAATTCTCAACATTATTTTTACTGAAATTTCGTTCTGGATCATTTGCAAAACTTTTCAGAACCACACAACTCGCAAAGAGAATTTTCAACATGGTTCTACTGCAAAAAACACAACTTATCTTAAAACTTGGATACATTTCATTCAGTTGGTTTTGATTATGTAGATTTGGTCACTTACACTTTTTTTATTTCAATATTTGTTGTGGTACCTTGTTTGATAAACAAAAGGGCCAATTACATTGTATAGTGTAATGTTAACTTGTTATAAAGCCTCCGATACGACTCAACTCTGATCAATTAAAAAATTAAATGAGCCACTACCAGTTTTATAGTCATCTGTACATGTACATGTGTGGGTAGGCATGCACCAAGCAAAGGGGCTTCAGTGAATAAACAATCATCTCCAATATACATGTACGCTGATATTGACTTGACTGTTTACATTGTAAATCTCACAGGAAAATTTAATATCCTGTCCGCAACAGTAGAGGACCAATTAACGATACCAAAAGACTGAGATGACAAACTGCCTCTGTGTTTGTCACAAACGTTGAATAATAGTGAAAACGCTGCCTCCTTGTCATGTAACAATATTGTGAAAATAAATAGGCAGCATTGTTTATCAATAAATATCGGCAGTTTTGGCAATTTTCCTCACTAGACTATTTTTGCCTCGTGATCAAAACAAACCTTGCTGCCGACTCTTGTAAAAGTGTTCAAAAGAAATCTAGGCCACTGGCAAGCATTCGACATGTTGATAAAAGGAAGCCCTTTTTTGTCTCCCGTCCTTAAAGGTAGATTAAAAAAAATTGAGAAATCTCACTGAAAATATTTAATATCCTGTCTGTGACAATAGAGAACTTTTAGAAGACTTACAGGGCGAGTGAATAAATATTAAAAAAACAAAATAATTGCCTTGGTTTATTGTTACAATAACTGGATATTGGTGATAACTTTGCCTCGCTCTCTTGTAACAACATCGTTGATAGATGAAAAAATGCCCCATTACTCTAATTGCCATGAGAATAATACAGAACATCGCTACAGAATATTGTAACAATATTAATAAAAACAACCTGTCAGCGGATACAGAATTTCTAAAGAAGGCCTTTTTGTATCGCTTGAACGAAGTTCAGAAAGAGAATATGCAATAACTCTTTTTGTACATACGTAGTACGAACATGTACATGTACGGTACTTTTTTTACATGTACAAGTGTCATTTTGGTTTGTTTCGAAAAAATGGTGTTGTATGCAAAATTGAAGTTCAATTCTAATCAAACTAATATTATAACTTTTATATGATGGTTGTGTTAAAAGTCAATTACTGAGGTCCGAGTCGTTTGAGGTCAAAGTTGTAAAAAAGACTGGAATTACAAAATTTGTCTCATTTGAAAACTTGAAGTCCAATTTCAATCAAACTTGGGTCATAGATTTCAATCAAACTTGGGTCATAGATGCAATATGGAAACTTAAGAGGTTCCATATGATGGCGATTTTAAAAGTCACATACTAGGTCAAAGGTTATTTGAGGTCAAGTTGTAAAATGAGGTAATCGCGAAAGTAGATGAGACACGAGGTTTAAGAACTATCCTTGTGTTTTTTTGGCTAAACAAATTTCTGTGCTAAGCTAATTCTCAACATTATTTTTACTGAAATTCCATTCTGATTCATTTGCAAAACTGTTCAGAACCACACAACTCGCAAAGAGAATTTACAACATGGTTCTACTGCAAAAAAAACACAACTTATCTTAAAACTTTGATCAATTTTATTCAGTTGGTTTTGATTATGTAGATTTGGTCACTTACACTTTTGTTATTTCAATATTTGTTGTGGTTCTTTCAATACCTTGTTTGATAAACAGAAGCGGCAATTACATTGTGTAGTGTAATGTTAAATTGTTATAAAGCAAATGCGCGTGCTGTTATATTTTGTGGATTTTTTTTCAGTTTTTAACAGGTACATTGTATATCTTTTGGGACAGAAAATTGTATGACTCGCAGTCAAGTCCGAGTTATAATGGTCGAGTCAAAGTCTGGCGGTCCGAGTGTTGCCAATGTGACTCTAGTCTTGGTTGCAAGATTTCCTAATCGCGGTAAACAGCGCGCGTAGGCCGCCGATGCGGGCGCCCTTTAACGCACGTCATAGACCACGCCGTACAACACCACGCCATGACCTTTGAATAGATCGTCTTGGCTAACTCACATAATCGTTCAACAAATTCTGAGCAGAATTGTGCACTGTCTAAAATAGGCTTGAATTGTAAAACATGTCTCATTCGAAAACTGGAACTCCAATTCAAACTTGGCTCACACAGGTTGGTAAACACCGCCAATTGTGGACGTGGCATTGTCCGACTGTCTTCCCTTCTTTTGTTTATACTCTAACGTTTTCGGATGACCTCCATAGGATTTGTACACGATTTGAAATCGTCGACGTTTTGTCAATCGTGGACGTACCCAATTCTACCGCGATTGGCGGTGAATACATACGCACGCATGCATGCATGCCAAAGTGTAATTTTATATGATGGTCGTGTCAAAGGTTAAGTACTGAGGTCAAAGGTCATTTGTAAAAGATGATGATGATGATGCATTCTATAAAGCGCCATCTATCTAGTTGCCTATTCCGAGGCGCTGCCAGGAACACCGGGGCAAACCCCTTCTCTTAGCGAGTGTTAGTGGGTTCTTTTACGTGCATTACACAACGCACGGGACCTACAGCTTTACGTCCCATCCGAAGGACGAAGCAATAGTGGTTTAATTGCCTTGCTTAAGGACACACGCAAAAGCTGTCGAGACACGTGGTTCGAGAATCATCCTTGTATTGACACTACATGTATTTATGGGTCCCATTGATTCATTGACTGTGAGTTATACAACACTCCAGCGGCACATTATATCCACCATTGCATGTGAATTGTATCACTGGCATGCTTTGTATGCAACTTTTGACCAATGAGAAAGACAGCTGGCGTGTGTAAAACTTGGTTAGCGAGTTTTGAATATTCGGTTAAGTGCATTTTCAAGCATTAAACAATGAAATACAAAATTATGTGACACCAAAACGGACGTAAGGTTTTTGCTCATTCATATATTGCTAAATTCTTGTGAATACGTACGTGTACACAACCTACATGTAATACAATTGTTTTACGTAATATGTATGCATTTAGGTACATGTATCTAGCTTTTTACATCACAGTTAAAACAATTGAAGCATTCTCACGGTTACCAAAAATGCATTATAAATGGTCTGCGTATGGTAACAGCTTGACAGTAACAATGTGACAGCAACATCTTGACCTCTTGGTATAAACACATACAATCCAATTAAACATTAGCCTAACGATTAATTATTTTTAAAGTTTACACTTTATTTTATTAAACATGAATTTTCTCTCTACCTTAAGACAAAAACTCACATTAACACATGAATCTTTCTTCTGAAAACAAGATGCCAAAACAACTACGGTACCTTAAGACCTATAATTACACCCTGCTATTTTTCACATTTTAAGCATCGCCAAAGTTGAGCTAGTATCGTCAAGTTAAGTTTGTCAACTATTTTAACCAGTTCGCACCGGATGACGTATATAAACGCACAGTTTTCCAAAGATTCAAAACGGATGACGCATAAACATGTCACGAGCAAGGCCGGAAATGTCTGTCAGCAGCGAGCAAGGCTGGAAATGCATGGGTGTGCTTCCCAGGACCATCGGCCTGAACCCACCTCGGATCGAGTTTCGTTAAAAATAATCCCGCGCCTCTGCTCGGTGATGTTAAAATAAACCCGGCGCGAACTGGTTAAAAGAGCTTGCTCATGTACATTGTACATTCTCATAATAAAAAAAAAAGTTCTAAAACATCAACAGAAATTTTGACAACTATGGTCCCACATCTTATGTACAGATTAACTAAAACTACAAACAGTTTTTTTTTTTTTTTTAATACAAGCAATTTACAGGCCAGTTTTTAATATAACTAAACCAGTTGCTGTGACTACACAGCTAGACTCCTATCGGATCTACATGTACATGTATAGGCGTGCATTGAATATGTGCAAATAGTGCTTCTTCAATATGGGAAATCAGCAACTTCTACATTTGGTCTTGTATCATTACACATTTTATAAATCTACTGAAATGTTGAGACTTCAAATATTACTCAACCATCAATTAGCTACACATACCGTACCACAATTACTACATTTGTACACATTTGTACAATTACTCCACAGTCCAAAAGGTTCAGCATGCAACTTTCTGCAGGCAACCATATTTTCTAAAATCTACAATTTCTCGCTGAAGCAAAAGCTAGTTTATGCACATTCCCTAAAACCAAAAGTAACTAGTTGTAGCATAGCAACAGTTTGAAATGTTGACAACCTGGGTTTTATATCATGTGTGTATGTATTAACCCTCTTATGGTTTGACAGTACTATGCACAATATCAACAGTCCAATCTTTTGCATGCATTCTCTATATGGAACACAATTCTGCACAGCTTCAGTGTACATACACACATATGTACAGTTGTTAGAGAGTACAAAATGACTCACGGATTGTGCTATTTTGGGTTGTATATGCACTATATCCTATGGACTACTCTGGACAGTAGATTTTTTCCAGTGTTATACTGTAAACACTATGCACAAAACAGCACATCCTCATCACTACAGTCGGTTTACTGCACAATTATTCCCATTGAACAGTGAAGCACAGTTGTTAGACAGCACAAACTGTAATCTGATTATCCCTCTGATGAGGAGTACTTAGTGCAATGTCTTGCTTGGGCAAATATCTTATATTTCACGAACATGTCCGTCTTTGTGCTAGAAATTACCCACATCGGGTCGTGTTATTGAAAACAGTTACATGTATCTGTCAATAAAAAGCTAAACCGTATAATGATCACGAACACTCGATAACGTGACCTGCTGTTCCTAAAAGACTGCACATATTATTTCGTGTTTTTCGCAAGATGGCTAAACTGACCCGACCCAACAATGACAAGCCCAAAACCAAAACCGACCCGACTAAAATTACTAAAACCGACTTTTGGTTTGGTCAGTTTCGGTTTCAGGTATATAATAATAATAATACATTATCATTGTGCATATCTATAATACATTAAAAGTTTTTGATTATGGATGAACTTGTCATGAGCCACAGCGAGCGAGACTAGAACAAATGGGATGCTCTACCCTCAGCCGGACTGCACCCATCTCGGATCGGGAATCGTGAAAAAAATTCCATGCCTGGGTGCGGTCGATGTTGAAGTAATCCCTTTCACAAACTGGTTAAATTTACTGAAAGGTTGCGATTTCAAATATCACATTAGTTGCACACCACAATTACTAAATTTGTCAAAGCCACCACAGTACACAATCTAAATATCCAAATCTCAAATATCTCACTGAAAGTTGAAAAGTCAAGTAAAGAAAAGTACCTAGTTTGAAAATGAGAATCCACTCAATAAAAAAGGAATGCATTGAAGATGTTGATGGCGACAGCAAGATGTGTGGCACTGAGTTAGGTTCATGTACATAAAAACAGTTCTATTTTCAAGCTCAAAGTCAAAATGTAAGATTACCGTTCACATTCGTTGACCTAATTAGGTGAAGGTTTGGTCGGCATTTAGAGTTGAATGCGGCCATCAGGACCCAGAGTGTAGCAGGACATGGCAGGGACACCGCTGTTTGTCTCGCATATGAAGCGCCTGTTTCTTGAGCATTTGACGGCAGACCACTTGGCATCTTTTATTCTTGCACAATGCTGCTTGCCAGTATTGTTATTTGGTTGTCCGTTTTCCCAGTTCTCATACTGCATTTGCTTGACACCTCCAGGATAACACACCCATGTGTTTTCCATGATCATATATTTGCAGCCAAGCCAGACTGTGCCTCTATTAAATTTACCCATTTCTTCAACAATGAATTCATTCTCTTCCTCTGACTCAATGACCAACATCATGCTGCCAAGTCCTCGGCAGTATTTGTTTGCATTATTCCAATTCTTACTATTATCTTGGAATTTGTAGCAAGATGACCCGTGTTCTACCCAGCCTGGTTTGCAAACGGCCTTGACACCAAGACAACCGATAATGACCATTAAGATGGCGAGTTTGAAGTTCTTTGGATCGTTTAAGGCCACCATAGTCGGGCTACTCATCATGAGTACAGTTCCTGAGGGCTCTTTGCGCGGTTGTAAGAGTCGTATGAGGATGCTTTTCACCTAGCAACCTGTAGTCTAAATACAATCTCGCTGGTAGTACGCACTACGTTCCTCATTCATTTGATATGCGTACACCAGTGGGGTTGCTTTGTCTGTTCGCTGATTCTCTTTATTGCCTTTTTATCAAGAATATTAAAGCCGGAACCAGACACGTCAGTTAAGATGGCGTTGATAGTACTCCCCAAGTCGCCTTTTCTTTCCGCTGAGGGGGGTACTTGTGCACGGAGCCCATACAAGTTTGTCATTCAACTCCAACTCAGATAGTTGAATAGGAAAAAAGTCCACAGTGTCACTCAAACAAGTACTATGTATACATACACTTGTGTAGCAGTTTTCTTTATGAAACCAATGCTAAGATGAGTATCCGGGAGCAATGATGCGGATAGATGTGGCAACTATTCACCTTGTCTCAAGATAGATCACACTTCTAAAGGATCTGAACAACAGTCCTTGACAACAGCTTCAGGAGAAGAAAGCATGTGATGCGATCAAATGATTATGGCAGTTTTAACTGCCAAGTACGTTAAGAAACCCAACAACCAAGCAAGCATGCTACAGTTGTACGTAGTGCTGAAGACAGCCTCCGATACGACTCAACTCTGATCAATTAAAAAATGAAATGAGCCACTACCAGTTTTATAGTCATCTGTACATGTACATGTGTGGGTAGGCATGCACCAAGCAAAGGGGCTTCAGTGAATAAACAATCATCTCCAATATACATGTACGCTGATATTGACTTGACTGTTTACATTGTAAATCTCACAGGAAAATGTAATATCCTGTCCGCAACAGTAGTGGACCAATTAACGATATCAAGAGACTGAGATGACAAACAGCCTCTGTGTTTGTGACAAACGTTGAATAATAGTGAAAACGCTGCCTCGTTGTCATGTAACAATATTGTGAAAATAAATAGGCAGCATTGTTTATCAATAAATATCGGCAGTTCGGGCAATTTTCCTCACTAGACTATTTTTGCCTCGTGATCAAAACAAACCTTGCTGCCGATTCTTGTAACAATGTTCAAAAGAAATCTAGGCCACTGGCAAGCATTCAACATGTTGATGAAAGGAAGCCCCTTTTTCTCCCGTCCTTAAAGGTAGATTTAAAAAAATTGAGAAATCTCACTGAAAATATTTAATATCCTGTCTGTGACAATAGAGAACTTTTAGAAGACTTACAGGGCGAGTGAATAAATATTAAAAAAACAAAAAAATTGCCTTGGTGTATTGTTACAATAACTGGATAGTAGTGATAACTTTGCCTCGCTCTCTTGTAACAACATCGTTGATAGATGAAAAAGTAACCAATTACTCTAATTGCCATGAGAATAATACAGAACATCGCTACAGAATATTGTAACAATATTAATAAAAACAACCTGTCAGCGGATACAGAATTTCTAAAGAAGGCCTTTTTGTATCGCTTGAACGAAGTTTAAAAAGAGAATATGCAATAACTCTTCTTGAAGTTTAATTATAATAAAACTTGGATCAGGGATGCAATATTATAACTTTTATATGATGGTTGTGTCAAAGGTCAAGTACTGAGGTCCAAGTCGTTTGAGGTCAAAGTTGTAAAAAAGACTGGAATTACAAAATTTGTCTCATTTGAAAACTTGAAGTCCAATTTCATTTTCAATCAAACTTGGGTCATAGATGCAATATGGAAACTTAAGAGGTTCCATATGAGGACGATTTTAAAAGTCACATACTGAGGTCAAAGGTCATTTGAGGTCAAGTTGTAAAATGAGGTAATCGCGAAAGTACATGAGGTTTGAGAACTATCCTTGTGTTTTTGGGGCTAAACAAATTTCTGTGCTAAGCTACCGGTAATTCTCAACATTATTTTTACTGAAATTCCGTTCTGGATCATTTGCAAAACTTTTCAGAACCACACAACTCACAAAGAGAATTTACAACATGGTTCTACTGCAAAAAAACACAATTTATTTTAAAACTTTGATACATTTCATTCAGTTGGTTTTGATTATGTAGATTTGGTCACTTACACTTTTGTTATTTCAATATTTGTTGTGGTACCTTGTTTGATAAACAAAAGTGGCAATTACATTGAGTAGTGTAATGTTAACTTGTTATAAAGCAAATGCGTGTGCTGTTATATTTTGTGGGAAAAAAACCAGAGTTTTTAACAGGTACATTGTATATCTTTTGGGACAGAAAATTGTATGACTCGCAGTCAAGTCCGAGTTATAATGGTCGAGTCAAAGTCTGTCGGTCCGAGTGTTGCCAATGTGACTCTAGTCTTGGTTGCAAGATGTCCTAATCGCGGTAAACAGCGCGCGTAGGCCGCCGATGCGGGCGTCCTTTAACGCACGTCGTAGACCACGCCATCGACCACGCCATCGACCACGCCTTGACCTTTGAATAAGCCAGTTCGATATTCCCGCTGCGCGTGTGCACATGGAGATTTGACGATTTTTTCTTTGAGATAAACATTTCAGCGATTGCGTGCAAAAGCATAGCGGGGTACCAGCGAATTTAAAGAGATCGTCGTGTTCTAAAGTTACTAAGTAACATATTTTTTTTTACGTTTTGGTGTTTTCAGGTGTTTTGTGTGGCCAAACTTTTGTTCAAACAAATTTTTTTTCTTTTTCGATTTCACAAGAAAATGTAAAAAATTCGGATTCGGTTACCACGTCCCCTAAAGCCTTGTGTGCATTTGTCTGCCGTGTTTATCCCAAGAGAACAATTGTTGAATCTTGTTGTGCACATGCGCAGTTGGAATGTCGAAGTGGCTTATAGGTCGTTTTGGTTAAACTCACATAATCGCTCACAAAAATTTGAGCAAAATTGTGCACATTCGCTTGCGCGTGTGACGTTGCGTGAATAATCGCATGACATAATATGCATATTCGCTGACTCATTGGTCAAGTTTATATTATGTCGCGTAATTAAACGTCACACGTGCAAGCAAATGTGACACAATTCTGCTCGGAATTTTTCAATGTGAGTTAGCCAAGACGACCTATTGGAAAGTCATTGCGTGGTCTATACAGCGTACGCTGGCGGCCTACACACGCTGCATACCGTGATAAGGACGTCTTGCAACCAAGACTAATGTGACTCAAGTTGAGTGGGAGTCAGACTTGAGTCCAAGTCAGACTAGAGTCATTCCACACTGGCACACTCCTTAATTATTTCTTGTCTCCTGTGAGTAGGCCATCCATCCAGCGCTGATTCCACCCCCTGATTTCTTCTCTTTCCGTCTGCAGTTGCGTCCAAGGAGAACGCTAACCAGGGTACCGACACCCAGCTGGACCTGAGCAATCCCGGTAAAGTCCTGAGTGGTGCCTTATGCCACACGGCCCAGCTAGTCGCACTCCTAACATACTACCTCGGCATCGTGCTTCCCAAAAAGTGTCCCTTCAGGTCAGCTGTGCTTTCTTTACATTTGAAATATAAAACAAACAAGCTACCGGTACTTAAAGGGATCGTATACGTTTGGTAATTACTCCAAAAATTAATGGCAATAAAAACTTACTTGGTAAGAAGTACAGCAGCTCTGGATAGTATAATGCATTTTTATAAACTTTTCACTTCGAAGTACTGCGGTTATGGAAAAAGGTATCACTTTTTGTCCCCAAAAATTTGAATCTGAGAAGCGTTACTGCAGTGACGTTTCTCAGAGTGTGTGATCCAATGCAGATTATTCTTCCTGCGTGGACAAAACCGCTCCAGAATTTCGGCAATATCTCAAAAATCGCTACCACCTTTTGAAATGAAATTTTTACAGGTTAGTTTTATGGTATATATCTATAACTATATGAGATTAAAACAAACAATGGGTTCCAATAACCAAACGTATACGATTCCTTTAACCAGTTCGAGTCGGTTGCCATGTATACACGCAAAGTTTCTGTCAGGATTCAAAATGGATGACAATAAACATGTCATGAGCAAGGCCGAAAATATCTGTCGGCGATCGGCTTGCAGTGAGCGAGGCTGAAAATACCAGGGTGTACTACCCACAGATGAAAAACCAATGTGAAAAACAATCCTGCGCCTGGGTCTGGTCAATGTCAAAATAATCCTGGCGCTAACTGGTTAAGATAAAAGGCTTATTATGGATTCATAAAAACCTGAGACAGTCTAGCCATTCCATTCCTATTGGTCAAGAACACGACACCTGGGGTTTGTTTAAACGGCTAATAAAACATGGCCTAACCGGTTTTAAACGCTTTTTCGGTGTCCCATTAAATTCGGACTCATATGAAATCTGGTCCATAACCCTTTTATTGGTTGAAACCAACAGCATGCACAATACAACCAATGATGTGACCTGTCACCACAAAATGAGAGTAAAGTCAGAAATATTGAAAATTGTGATATTGGTATTTTAACATTCTTGAGGAAGTAAGCTTTCTAATGGTACATAACACTTGGGGTTTTGTTATAAATAGCTTTTTACAGCGCTCTAGAAAGTCATGGGTTTCACAAAACGTGTTTGTGAGAAAACTTACTTTAAACATCTTAAACAAAACACGCAAAAGATTACAAAACAGGACAAGTAAGGTTCGGTTGAGCAGGCTATGTTCTAATCATTGTTTCTTCTTGAAATATTCCACACATACAAACTATTGTATAAACAACAAAATATCAAAATTTTGAAAGCGTGGGATACTTACGAGGACCTGATTTGCATATTTAATTACCGTGTTAATTAGGCCACTAATGAACTTTATTCCAAACACTAACTACGCAAACAATACGCAGAATCACGTAATTTAAGAGGTTTTCAATTATCTGATCTCACCCCAAAAATGGGAACATGTAGAGGAGGACTTGCGCTTTCCAAATTACGCAAAATCTCAAAATTGACCACCCCTTCATATTTTGACTTGGGATGGCTATATCTCTGAATCACATCGTGCGACTTTACTCTCATTTTGTGGTGACAGGTCACATATATACATTAATAGTCCTAATGCCATATAATCCTCATCACACCATATCATCCACATCACACCATATTGAACAGCAGGTGGAACGTCTATCTTCATATAAGATCACGTGCGTAAGGCCCATAACATTAAAAATAGCGTGAGGGGTGTTCCTCAAAACACAAGGTAAAATTATACACTTTTAAATTGAATTTTAAAATTCAAGTTTTATTTCCACACAAAATGAAAACTAAGAAATATACACTCGCTAGCAATGATATTATGCTTCATTTCACGTCACTGTGATACGGTTGGACATGCAGCTCAAAAAAAGACTATTTTATTGCTCAGCCTAAGGCCGCGTCCGAATCTTTTGTCTATGGCTAATGTTTAGGTGTTCGCCCATTACAACTACGCATGAGCAGGCTGACAATAGACGTAGCTGTAGCTCTGGAAGCCCGTTTCGGACACAGCCTATCTCTGCCCCCATCCGTCTTCTACATGTACATTGTATGTATCGCGATACACAATTTTGTATCACGATGTCATATCATGACATTTTAGTATTGCGATTCTCAATGCATCGGTAAATCATTACACCCCTAGACATAATATGTGACCTGTTCCAACGAAACCCGGACAAAGTCGACTTTTTAGTTTTTCAGATTTTGCTTTTTTCAAATTCTCTAGGTTCTCGGCTTTAAAATGATGTATCATTTACATATGTACCCCCACCCTATCTTCCCTGTGGTCTGGATTTAGTGATAAAACCCTGACAACCTAATTATGATATAAACAGCTTTGAAGTTCAGAAAAGCGTATTATTTCTATACACAAATGTTTCACAAAATTGACAAAAAAACACACTTGTGGTAGACGGATTTTGTTCAAATTTGAGGAGATTGTAGATTAATAGTGAGTGACTTAGGAAAACCTAAAATCTATCCCGAAATGACTTTAGGAGTACATTGTGACAAAACACATTGTGCCACTTTGTCCGGGTTTCGTTGGAACAGGTCATTATATCATGCTCAATGCAGCTATCCAAAAAGTAACCAAGCAAATTGTTTTTGAAAAGCTTACCGGTACTTATTGTAAAGATATTAATGACTCTAAACTCCCTGTGGAATTATTTATTATGTCACATGTATGCTGTTCTTTTTAAGGAAATTGGTAATTTTCTAATTTTCTCGAAAGCCTGTGAGGTGTTTTAGCAAAAAGAGACAGAACTTGGCACAGGCCACAGTTGAGAAAAATAATAATTGGGGACTTTTTTTTTTTTTTTTTTTTTTAAAGATTTAATGATATTGTAAAGAAATAGTAAGAAAGTACTAAAATAAAAGTGTTTTCAAGGAAAAACAATTAGCAAAACTCGAAACTTGAATGCTTTTTTCTTTAAATTTTACTTTGCAGATTTTAAACAGGCATAAAATAAATCCTATTGAAGCTTTACAAACAGTATTATAAGGATAATGTTATTCTCCTTTTTTTAAATCCTCATTTCAACCTCTGCCTATTTGTCTCATTTTGCCAGAACCCCTCGCATTTCTTTTAGAAAGGTGTGCTTAAAGTAAAAATTTCACTTATTTGGCACATTCTCAAGATGTCTGTTTCCTCTTTGCAGTGTGTTTTGTGGTGAACAGCTCAGTTCTCATGATTTCTTTAAAGCTGTTGATAAACTCAACACAAATGTCCTCTATCTCTGCTTCAGTCAGGTGAGTCACACACCTTTGATATAGTAACTGTACTGCCCCAAACTGCCCTGATTATATACGTCACACACTGCCCCAACTGCCCTGATTATATACGTCACACACTGCCCCAAACTTTTCCTGTACTGTCCCAACTTTTCCTGTACTGTGTGTTTAACCTTATAAACTTCCAAGTGTAATTGACTAGGAGCCGTACCCCTCTGGTATATTCAAACACAATTTCGGCAAGAATATTTTAAAGATATATGCTGGGAAAATACTGGTACTAGGGAAAGTTAGGTGTGGTCACATGCAAGCGGTTTAAAGCCTACCCAACAATATTGGCTCTAGAACCACCACGCACCTGGTAAATTGTTTGTATAATTACAAGATTGACCCACTTCAAATGGTGCCTTCCTGTTGTGCCCATTGTACATATACTTCAGAAAGGCTACATGTACATATAGTAAAATTGTGTGTATAATTCTGTTCAAATTGTTGTATTTCCACATGTTACAGAATGTAGACACGGAGTGCCTGCATCCTCATTATACCGTACGCAATCTGCTGGCTTTACTGAGTCCAAGCAGCATTCAGCTTGGCAGGTTGGTTTACAATTATATAAATATACTACATTTACCAACAATGTTTAATTCACCCTAGTTTTAAAAGACTTCTGTGATAAGCAGATCTGGGAATGGAAGTGGGGAAGGGGCTTAATTATATACCAACAGCAGACCTCCATGATTGACAAAATCAATCGGAATCCCTACGGTAGCAGTGCTTCAGGCCTCCTGACCGCGGTGTTTTTATTTGCAGCACACATCATCAATGGTTATTCAGTTAGTTTGATGTTTTTTTATGAACAAATTAGCATTTGTTAAACTGCCATAGTGGCTAATAGTTAGTTGGATGGACTATAGATCACAAGATCTCTGGTTCAAATTCCACCTAAGCTATGTGCGGTATTTTGCAGGTCCAAGTCCCGCCTTGCCGATTGCTTTGTTCAATTTAACATTTTGATAAATATTCATGTTACGGTGCGTTGGGATAGGGTTAATTAATGGAAGGGAAAACATTTTGAGTGTTGATCTTCCATCCACATTGCGTGATCAATATTCATACACAAATAAACCACAAGGTCCGGTATTTCGCAGGTCCAAGTCCCGCCTTGCCGATTGCTTTGTTCAATTTAACATTTTGATAAATATTCATGTTAGGGTGCGAGATGTGATTGGTTAAAATATGATGTAGGCCAATGCTGCAAAAAAAATGCCTCCTATCCCAATCCATCATACACCATCAAAATTTATTTACTGGCTCGAATTCCCATCTCAAATTAGGAACGGTCCCATTGACGTACATGCCGACTTGCTGCTGTCCGTGCCTAGGACCTCCCACACCAGTCTCACCAGCGAGTCGGAGAGCGCCAGCGAATCGCTGTCCCATCTCATGGACAATGACAGCGACACTTCAGGTGACCTGGAGTGGGAAAATGTCCTGGATTCACAGGTCCCCGTCCTCACCGGTAACCCAAGCACAGCAACCAGTCCGCTGCCCGAGTCCGTGGCCTCGTTTCAACAGGACGGGTCGGACGATGACGGGGGTCAGTCGGTGGAAACCGTTACGGAGAGTTCTTCCCCTGCTTCGGCAGCAGCAGGTGGACTGATGTCCTCTGCCGCGGCCTCTGTGGTTTCACTATGGAGGGCGGCAACAAGTCATAGGTGACACGGTGAGAGTTGTTGATTGCTCCCACTGCCGGCCCTGGCCGGGCAACGTCTTTGATAGCCTTGAAAGGCTATCAATTGGTTGTTCCCTGAACGAGCGAGCGGCTGCTTCCGTACAGCTGATTTGTCCGATCTGACTCTGTATGGCACACAGCACCCAACAGCCTCACGTACGCCCCACACGTACATTCGTAAACAGTAACATACGGCACGTAGTCGAAGCGAATGATAGCCTTGACCGAACCACAACAAATTGATTGTGTTTCTTTACATTTTCGGCCGAATAAGGCCGAGCCAATCAAAACCAGGTAAACTTTTACCCGATATTATGCAGTCATTCTCATGAATAATGTATACCGTCAATGGCCAATTATAACGTCGGGTAATACAATGCCCACGTGCGCAATGAGGTCCATGTTGTGTTTTTGAACAGCGTGGCGTTGTTCCCATGACTCGAGTGCCAATCAGATAATAGCCATCGAAAACAACTCATCGCTAACATGTTTGTGTTGAAAGAGTTACCATACACGAATGCCACCTTTTTTTCAATTCTCAATACTGTAAAAGATCTTGTCTAATTCACTTCTTTTAATCTCATTTTCCTCATCATTTCTTGTTCTCTTTCTATCTTTCACCTATCTATCTATCTTTGGCTCAGATAGATCCAATAGTGACTGCTGGGGATAATTTCTAGGACTACCATCATAATGTAGGTCTGAACTTGTGTGTTTTAGATCGTATGTACGTGTGTACATTGAATAGCTAAATGGAGGATGTGAATTAAAGGAAATGTACAACATTTGCAAACATAAAAAACCCAAAATGACCACATTATCACGAAAACTTTAACTGGACTGTTTGGGAATTACAGTCTGAAGCATCCTGTAAAATAATGGCTCCTGGTGTGCTGACGTGGTCAAGTAAAGTGGTAAAGCATTGGAGGAAAAAAACTTGATTATTTTCTTCAAATACTGCCCCTAATTTTTCATACTTTAATTCCGCATTTTTTTTGCAATTGATTACACACCTGTGAAGGAGTACAAGCCAGCTAGACTGATTCTCTGACCTTACAATTTCCAACGTCTATAAATTGCTCTGTTTTATCTTAACCGGTGCACGCCGGAGGACGTATATACCGGTACACGCAAAGTTTTAATCGAGATTTACAACGGATGACGCATAATGGCCGGAAATGTCTGTCAGCAGCGAGCAAGGCCGGAAATGTAATGGGTGTGCTTCCCGATACCATCGGCCTGAACCTGCCTCGGTTCAAGTTTCATTACAAATAATCCTGTGCCTCGGTTCGGTGAATGTTACAATAATCCCGGCGCGAACTGGTTATAAGTGGGGTCAGGGAACCAGACTACAAGAACAGGATTGTTTTCAAGATATTTCCAGCATTCTACGAACTCAAAACGTAAAACAAGTTGGGGTATTCAATACATTGTATTTGCTATAACATACTAACCCCCAAATCCATTCATTTCATAAAATCACAGCAAAAGCAAATGTACATTCCCTTTAACGCCCAAGCAACTGTAACATACTAGTGCAGAGAATTTGAGAGTTCCTCATCCCATGAAATAGTCGTAAGTTACTGGAAAGAAGAAAAAACAGGAATAGAACAAATTTAGGTTTGCAATGATTCTGTTGGTAGCTTCGTAACGTTTGCATTATGATGTGAAGAATTTGTTTTTATGTGTATAAATTGCAAATGTATTTGTAAGATGTAATAATACGATGTGCAATAAAATTTAAAAAATCATCAGAAAAAAACCACATTTAGGTTTGTATTTGTTAGCAGATACCAATGTGGACAAATTATGCTAAAGGGAACAATGATTCTGTTTTAAAGCGACTTTAATACTTTAAGTTGTCCGAATTGTTTTGGGCATGGAGACTGCTTGTATAGAATAAAGTTAATTTGCAGTTTAAAGGTGTCAAATTTGGGGAGTATTATGTTCCTTGATTTTGTCATTTATATTTGGTTTATTGTGATAAACAGTGTCGTGTTTTCATAAATAAATGCAGTACCTTGCTTTGATTTTCTAAAGAGTCAATTGTCGATCTCAACAGATGGATGTTAAACGTGCTCTATATGGGTCAAGACTCTTGAATAATGTCTATAAAAAAGCATTGTTTGTTGTTTAAAGCACATAATTACACGTAAAAAAACCCATACAGTTGAAGTTTGTAAGTTGTGCGTTTTTACTATCATTAACCAGTTCGCGCCGGGATTATTTTAACATCACCGAGCCGAAGGGGGGGATTATTTTTAACGACTCGACCCGTTGCGGGTTCAGGCCGATAGTACCGGAAAGCACACCCACCCATTTCCGGCCTTGCTCGCTGCTGACAAACATTTCCGGCCTTGCTCGTAGCGTTTGTATGCGTCATCTTCCATTTTGAATCTGGGTAAAACTTTGCATTTATATACGTCATCCGGCGCGAACTGGTTTAACCCTAACTACCCCAAACCCATCAAACTCCAACTGCAGCTTTTGCTAGGTTTTGGCAGGTTTGGTACCAAACCGTAACAACTTGTTGTTGGACTTTGTTTGACTCAGTACCAAAGGTCCAGGGAGACCGAGGTTCAGGGCAGAAAGGCATGAGACTTGTTAAAATGTTAGAGTTTTGGAGAATGCACAGGCATTTATACGTGAGTGACCCACATGGTCGCGGCACAGTTCCTGGTCAACTGTAAGTGTATGTACACGTAAACCTTGTATTATGTGTGTCCCCCACTAAAACACATAATACCACTGGCCAGTTATCACTGCATCAAGTCAATCAAACTTCAACTGTTGGAGTTTGGCAGGTTTAGTACTGTTAGATTCAGTACAGTGTACCAATAATTACTGAACCTGTGTGAGCTGTTGAACTTTGTTAGGTTTGGTATGCTTCCTATAGTCTAGTGAGATTTCTGAAAAATGTGAATGCTAGGGGCATTTTTGGGTAAAAGTTGGGAACCAGACTTTTTAGCATAATTCAGGTATGCTGAATAGAATCCGATAAACCCGGTTCCCAAGCGAAATTTTGAGTTTTTGACCGTCTAATTTGCATAATCAAAATGGCCGCCAATTTGCCAGTATCTGACATTTTTGTTACTATTTGCTAGACTAACTTTGTAACCAGGCAGGTAAAAATGGCAAATAAAGTGTCTATACCTATGTTGTAAGGGTCAGGGAATGTGATAAATGCATTTTTTAAGTAAATAGTGATAACAATACTCTTAAATATGCAAATTAGCCGCCGCCATTACATAAATGTAATATTTCTCAAATATCTCTCCAACTAGACGAGTAAACACGTCAAATTTAGTGTCTACACCTATGTTTTGAGGGTAAGAGAATGTGATAAATGCATTTTAAATGTATTCAGTGGTAACCCTACTCTTAAATATGCAAATTAGGTTGACCTGACGTTAGCTCAACGTTAGACCACTAACGTTGAACCAACATTGCGCCATCGAAGTTTAATGTGTTCATTAGCCAGCACAAACATAATGGGCCAAACGTGGCAATAATAGGCTAATCTTGAAAGCCAATCTTGACCAACATTGGTACAACGTATGTTTTGATCATTGGCACAACACTGGTGCTATATTGGAAACAATGGCAATATCGGCAAAACATTGGTTACATATTGACAAGTGGCCCGTACTATACAGGGTTGTCCCCCCCAAAAAAACCGGAGTGCCCTATTGTTAATACATTCCGACTAAAAAAATCTTTCTACATAAAAAATGATACCAAGATCACCTGATTCGGTCCAGTAGTTTTCATTCTAGCTATTGCAAAAAGGGCTAATTCTCGAAATAAACAACAGATTATGAAGGGATTAAAGTTACGTAACAGCAAAAGCATAACATAAGTATAATGGTTGTGGTAGTTATTACCATCACCACAAGTCACCACAAATCACAGAGAAGATGCATAGACAACAGTCTCCGATTAAAATACTTAAACATGAATGATCTTCCTGCTCAGATTGTTTTAAAAAAAAAAAATTCCCAGATGCAAGGCAAGAAAAGGTACGGTGCTGAAAACCATGCAAAGTACAGGTATCGTGGAATTAGTTTAAACAGGAATATCAGGAACCCCGGGAGCTAGACCTCGCACAGTTCGTTCACAGGAATATATTGCTTAACTTCGACCAACAATGTTGGTGTGAGTTCTACATCTTTTACTCGTTTGTCTCGTTAGCTCCACTTCCATCCTTACAAAATGCAGCTCAAACATGGCATCATTTCGACAGATCAGGGCAGACTCGATTATTGTAATGTAGTTTTTTCAGGACAACAAGAAGTCCATTCTTGTAGGAGATGAAAGCAAGTTCCCTCTGAATGGGAAGGTCAACACCAAGAACATCCAAGACTACACCCAGAGAGAACAACCGCCACTTGACTTCAATGCAGATTCACCTATAGATGTCAGAGATGCCTTGCACATTTGGCGTGGTCTCACCATGGAAGGTGGCCTTCTTGGACCAAGATTTCTCCAGGATTTCTCCAGCAATACCAGAACGTATTAATGAATTCGTAATTACAACATGTGAGCGATTAGGAGTAGATATAGCCACCCTCTTGTGGTTTCAGGATGATATCCAGCTAACTGTACAAGGCTGGTCAGCGATTGTCTTCAGTATGTTTTCTAAGGTAGAGTGGTTGGCATAGGACACCCTACTGAATCCTCACCAAGGTCACCAGACCAGACACCAATTGACTATTTCTTCTGGGGTTACTTCAAATCCATCGTTTATGTTATACTGTTTGCAAGAGATCTTAACACCCTCCAACAACGAGTAGAGAAGGCCCTTAGGAATATTCCTAGAGGACTGATTGTTCGAGCAATGATGAACACGTACCAGAGAGCAGAAGTTTGTATTCACGAAGGAGAAGATCATGTCGAGCGACGCATTGGGAGACAGTAGATTGAAAACTTGGCCATAAAATATGATGAAACCTGAAAAATGTTGATACAGTTGCGATTATTTAGCCAAGATGTATTTATTTATTTAGTTATTAACCCCTTCTAACAGCGTAGGAACTGCCAATTACAGGAATGGGTGTGCCAATTAATGTTAATCTTAAAAATAAAATTCAATTTCATTGTTTATTTTAAAATTGTATGTTCGATTGATTTAGGCACGGTAAATAAGCCGTTGCGCGTCAATAAGCCTATTCATTGTCATGGCGCTTCCGTTGACGCCATATCCAAAAAAAAAATTATCACCAACGTGGTTCCAAATGACCACAATAAATTTAAACACATTTTAAAACAGAATAGTTGTGATTATTTAGCCACTTGATATGATGTGCCATTTGATGTTAATTTAGAAAATAACATTGTATTGTTATTAAATTAAACATTCGATTGATTTTTACGCAGCATTAATCCCTCCCAATAAATAAGCAACAGTCGATCCTATATTCATCGCCATGGCGCTTCCGTTGACAGCATATCCAAAAAGGTCCCTAGAATGAAAACTATACTGGACTGAACCGGGTGATCTTGGTATTATTTTTCATCTAGAAAGATTTACCATCTATTCAAACTATAATTTTTCTAGTCGAAAGGTACTAAAAATAGGTCGTTCCGGTTTTTTGGATCTATCTGTATAGTAACATTGGGCAATGACCAGTACTATATAGTATAGATAAAAGTCAATATGTACAGAAATAAACAAAGTGGGAACCAAACTAAATGGAAGTAACTGGGTAAGAACTACTCTGTACTATGGTGTTTGATGTCCTATGCAGCTAATTTAGGTCAGTCACGTCTAAGATGAAGCCATTTTCTCTGTACTTGGTAAATCTTCGGATCAAAACTGACCGTATTTTAAGGCTTTTCGGTAAAAACATTTTGGCATTGAAAGTACAGGGATTCTTTTGTTAGTATTTGTTGATTGGACAGATAAATATATAACAAATCTACACAAATATTTCAAATTAACTTTCAAAATGTATGTGAAAATTAACTTATTCATGTGTGTAGGTGTGGTTCATAATACTCTATATAAAACCTGCTGTGATTGGCTGATTCTCTGACACAGTTTCTGGATTTGTCCCCTACCTATTTAAAATATCTGTAGCTATATGCATAAAGTCGTTGCTGGAAAAAACTGTTGGTGGGAAATGTGGTAATTAGTACAAATTAATTGATATTTAGTTACTTGTTAGGGTTATATATACCGCAAAATGGGCATATTTTAGATTCCTTAGCGTTTGAAATATAATAATTGGGAACAAGAAATTGAATGTTCTAAGGAATTTCACCTTTGAAAAGGTGATGTGTATACCTTAACTCAACCATACTTCGATCCTATCACAAGAGTTGACCTCATCACCCACTCTTAAAACATATAGTTACACCTCATTTGTCGTATTTACTTGTCTAGTTGCAGAGATATTGGACACACATATTTGTTCTGTAATGGCGGCGGCTAATTTGCATATTTAGGAGTAGGGTTATACCACTGATTACTTTTAAAATGCATTTATCACATTCTCTGACCCTCAAAACATAGGTATAGACACTTCATTTGTCGTGTTTACTTGTCCAGTTACAGAGATATTTGAGAAAAACGATTTGTCTGTAATGGCGGCGGCTAGTTTGCATATTTAGCAGTAGGGTTACCACTGATTACTTTAAAAATGCATTTATCACAATCCCCGACCTTCAAAACATAGGTATAAACACTTTATTTGCTATTTTTACCTGCCTGGATACAGAGTTGTTGCAGAAAATGGTTCAAAAAGTGTCCAAAATTGTCAATTTGGCGGTTATGCAAATTATGCAAATTAGACGGTTAAAAACTCAAAATTTCGCTTGGGAACCGGGTTTATCGGATTCAGCATACCTAAATTATTCTAAAAAGTCTGGTTCCCAACTTTTACCCCAAAATGCCCCTTGATCCTTATACAAGGCCTTTTTTCAGAAATCCCACTAGACTACTATAGTGCGAGAGCCTAGGGGGTTAGGGTTAAGCAGCAAAAGTTCTGACAATCTAAAGAACCATGTGTTTGACAACTAACCTGACAACATTTTAGATATCTGTGAGTGCACTGTGTATTCCGGGAAAACAAATATATTCTAACATTTTAATATTAATTCAAAATATGCCAAGTCATTTGAATTGCGACGAATCAGCATTCGGGGGAGATCTCATTCAGCCGAATTGGGCCGACCATTGATCTCCATAATGGAGATGATGGATGGGGCCGAATTTTGCCTTATTCGACCATGAAAACGGCCCATAACCAACAGATCGTAACAAGTTACTGATTTAATAATGTTACTCGAGACGACTTCACTACTATGTTCAGTCATATTAGGTGAAGAACTTGGGTCGAGTCAAGATAAGCTTGAGTCAATTCGAGGCACAGATATTTAAACACGACATAACAAATAACTCACAAGCTAGAAAGGCATTTTAAATAAGAAATTCCCCGACGCGAATGACAAAACCACGAATTGAAAAATACCGGTTTCAAATCCAGTTCCAGGATGGTGTTCCCTATTTACCTAAACGTAGCGCACTTTCCCCGACTCGCCTCATGCAGTGTTGCCAAACTTCAAAATTCATTTAGTAAAATACTAGGGTACTTTTACCTTAATAATGCTTGCTATTACGTCTAATTTTTTAACCTAACTTTGGTGTGGTGAAATTTAGTTCGAAAGTTGATAAATTCTGTTAAACCATTATTATCTCTACTTGTATAGAATATCTATAGAAATTTGTCAGAAAATGATTTTCTTATCTTTGGGGGCATTTTCAAAGGGTTCACTTGGTGCACTTCGAACTTGAGCGGAAAATCGCGCTGAAATAAATGTTTCTTCTGTTTTTGTAACTGGTAGATAAACTCACGATTTATGAACGGGCAAAAAATCAAAGTGCGGCACGAATATGGGGCACGCCAGGGTACATCTACGACCACCTGTAATTAGCGCGACCGCCCCTATATCGTGTTGTATTGGTGAAGTGGCGGCGAGCATAAACTTAATTGGCACCGTAAAAATCATTACGAATGTATTCGGCAAGGTTTTGCTTTTATTTCTAAGATGGAGACGGGTGCTTACTTCACACGATTCCAGTCGAGTCTCCCGACGATTCAGAGAGTGAAGTCGAGTCATTTGCCTCTCACTCGACTCGAGCTGTGATTCGACTCGAGTCGATTCTAGTCATTTTTTGCTGTCTGGACTCAAAAATGTGACTCGAGTCGGACTCGATCGAGTCGTTACAATTTTGATCCTCACCATATTCAATATATTGAAGACAGTTAATTAACCCTAACCAAGATTGAGGGAGTTTGGGGTTTTGGTTTTGCCACTGGAGGATAATGCAGAATCCATGGCCGATATTCATAAAAGCCTGCTAACTTAGCAGCCAACTAGGCCTCGGCAGCCTGCTATCAACCCTCAGTTTTCTGTTCCGTGGTTACCAACTAATTGTGTTTACATAAAACCTTGATGCTTGGAAAGTTATCCTCACCCAGCATAGGGCTAGATTTCCCACAACCAATATGAGAGACCTAAAATTAGGCTCTACAAAACTCAAATCTGAATCTAAGAACCATGTTATCCAACTCTAACGTTAGCAGGCAACTTAGCAACCAACTAAGTTTAGCAAAGTTTTATGAATATCACTTGGCTTCACACCACTTACAGTTATTCGCGAAACAAGGCAATCAACCCACACGGCACTGAAAAAAGTTCCTTTCGCCAAAAAACAATTGGGCCACTATTGGGCCAATATTGAGCCAAATGTGGCAATGATAGGCCAATATTGAAAGGCAATCTTAACCAACATTGGTACAACGTAGGTTTCGCTCATTGTCACAACACTGGTTATATAGTAGAAACAATGGCAATATCGGCAAAACATTGGTTAAATATTGGCAAATGGTCCGTACTACATACAGGGTTGTCCCCAAAGAACACCGGGATGCCCTATTGTTATTACTTTCCGACTAAACATTTTTTTCATTCTATAGTTTTCATTCCAGATTGTTTAAAAACACACTTCTCAGATGCAAGGCAGCAAAGCTAAGGTACGGTGCTTGAAAAAAACACATGCAAAGTACAGGCATCATTGAACTAGTTAAAACAGGAATAAAGGAATCTATTGCTGAATTTCGACAGCATTGTTAAACATTCGCACTGTACTAGAGCAAGATACGGAACAATGTGGGTGTGACTTCTGCATCTTTCACTCGTTTGTTTAGTTAGCTCCACTTCCATTCTCATAAAATGCAGCTCAGACATGGCCTCATTTCGACAGATCTACAACACAGAATCGATTATTGTCATGTAGTTTCTTTAGGACAACAGAAGGTACATTCGTGTAGGTGATGAAAGCAAGTTCCCTCTGAATTGGAAGGTCAACACCCAGAACATCCGAAAATACGTCCAGGTATGGTAGGACAACCGCCACTTGACTTCAATGCAGATGTACCTATAATGTCAGAGATGCCCTGCACGTTCCTTCGGATGGGACGTAAAGCTGTAGGTCCCCTGCGTTGTGTAATGCACGTAAAATAACACAGTAACACTCTTCGCTAAGAGAAGGGGTTTGCCCCGGTGTTCCTGGCAGCGCCTCGGAATAGGCAACTAGATAGATGGCGCTTTACAAATGCATGATCATCATCATCATCATCACGTTTGGTGTGGTCGCACCACGGAAGCCAAGTTGACCTTCTTTGACCAAGATTTCTCCAGGGAAACTTACGCTCGGTTCAGACAGGCGTTCCACAGTCGCGCCGAACCAAATTGAAATCAAGTCGCTCCTGAGTCGCTCTAACAACTCCAGCAGTCGATTGTTCGCCGTCTGGCGCGCATTGTCGTTTCAGACATCGGACTCAATTCGCTCATTTGGTTCGGCGCGACTGTGGAACGCCTCTGAACCGAGCGTAATGGGGTTATGCCAATTGCGCTGATCTACGGAGTCATAACTTGGTTGCCACTATAATGTGGAGCCGGATGGGAATTTCCCCTTCTATTTTTTTTGACGGGTTTTCGCCCATCCCGTAAATCATAATTAGTATCAATGTTTGGTATTCCTGTAAATATTCTGTTTTGATTTTTTTGTAAATGCTGTTGTATTCACATGTACTGTTATTTTATTTAATGATGTATGCAGGGCCCCAATGGAAACCAGTTTTTAAACTGTTTGGGCACACTGGGTAATGTAATAAATAAATAAACTAGACTTAGCTTTCAACTATTGGGCCATTTTAGCAGCCAATTAAGGCTTAGCAGGCTTGGATTTCGGCCCAGGTTGAATAAAAACCACGACGGTTGCAAACAATGAACCACGCCTTTTTTTAAATTAAACCAGAATGTTTGAAGGAAAAAAATCCCAAAAATCATTTTGAACCCCCCCCAAAAAAAAAAAAAAAAAAAAAAAAAAAAAAAACACCACAATGCATTTCGATTATTGTACTGCTCACCTTGTGAGCCAGAACCTATAAGGCGAGGTCAATTATTTTGTAAACAAATTTAAGGCCAAATAAAAAAAATAACTAGTTTCTGGTCTTCTCGCGTAACATTTTCTTGTTGCATTTATAAAACAAATCTTTTTAATTAAAAACAAAAAAGTCCGAGTAATGTTTCTATTTTGCAGTATACGGTTAAACCACAAAACGTGTCTTAATTCTCTCCTTTTGTTTAAAGTTTGGACGAGAAACATTTTTTCTTCGAATTTTGAATAATGGATATGGTTTCGCATCAAAGATTTGTTTACTGTTTTGGCCTGAGATATCCTGATGCGCACCATTTATTTATTTATTCCATTTCTTTACCCAGGGTGTGCCCAAACAGTTTAAAACTGGTTTTCATTGGGGCCCTGCATACATCATCAAATAAAATAACAGTACATATTACAAATACAAGGATATTACAGGAATTCTAAACATTAATACTAATTCTGATTTACGAGATAGGCGAAAACCCGCCAAATAAAAAAACCTTTTAGGTGAAAAATAAGAAGGGGAAATTTCTATCCGGCTCCACATTATAGTGGCAACCAAGTTCTAACTCCGTAGATCAGCGCAATTGGCATAATATCTAACACTCAGATGGCATGTCGGAGCTCTGATTTAAATGTGCTTAATGAGTCCAATGTTCGCAATTGTTCGGGCAGATTATTCCAAATATTTGCACCACTCACAGCGAAACTTGTGGCGTAGCATTCTTTTTTGGCGAAAGGAACTTTCAGTGCCGTGTGGGTTGATTGCCTTGTTTCGGGAATTACTGTAAGTGGTTTGAAAATATTTGTCATGTACAAAGGAGTCATTTTGTTGATACTTTTGAAGACAAGAATAGCCTTTTTTGACTTGACTCTTTTTGAAAAAGGGGCCCAATTAAGACGAGCAAACATATCCTCTGAAGGGGTGAGGAAGGTACATTTAAGGATTATCCGCGCGGCTCTTTTGAGACATTTGTTTAACATATTATCGTGAGATATGTACCTTCCTCCCCACACAGTACAACAATACTCTAATGTTGGCATAACTAGACTTACAAATAGTGTGTGCAAGCTGTGCTGAGGAATACAATCACGGATTCTTCTTAGTATACCTAATTTAGACACCACATTTTTTCTTACGTATTCGACATGTGGGCCCCAACTTAATGCTTCATCAATAATTACACCCAAACATTTATAAGACTTCACATTTTCAATACGACTACCAGTAATGCATACATTTAAATTAACATTAGATATTTTCTGCCTAGTACCAATAAGCATGCATTTGGTTTTGGTGGCATTTAAAGCTAGCTTGTTTCTTCCGCACCAGTTGTGAAAACTAGTAAGAGCTGTATTTAAGCTACTTTCTATTATATTAATGTTGGAGGAGCTACACGTTAATGTGGAGTCATCTGCATACATAAATAAGTTGCAGTTTGGGGCAATACAAAATGGAAGGTCACTAGTATAAACAATGAATAAAAGTGGACCTAGTATCGACCCCTGTGGAACACCAGTGTTTACGGACAGGACCTTTGATATGGTGCCGCCAATATTCACAGACTGACTACGTTCACTTAGGTACGACTTAAACCAATTTATTACAGAAGATGACATGTTCATCCTTTCTAGTTTCTTTAGTAAGATTTCATGATCAACACAATCAAATGCTTTACTGAGGTCTATAAACACACTGCCTGTAACTTGTCCATTCCCCATGGCCGCAAAACACTTGTTTGTTAAGTCATGTAGGGTGCTTTCAGTTGAGTGCAGGGGTCTAAATCCCGACTGGCAACTAGGAATCAGATTGTTTTCATCAAGATATCTATATATACCGATGAGTGCACCCATCTTTCTAAAATCTTAGAGATAATTGGCAGTATAGAAATTGGACGATAGTTACCTGTACTACATTTATCTCCTCCCTTGTGAATTGGTGTTACTAAAGCATGTTTCCAATCTTTAGGGTATCGCTCACATCTTATAGACAGGTTAACAATATGAGTTAAAGATTTAATGATATAAGGTGAAGCAATTTTAATCATTTTAACACTAATTCCATCCGGACCTGTTGCTTTCCCAACCGACATGAATGATATTTGCTTTCGAACAAACTCTTCTGTAATGTTAGGTACTACGCAATCTTCATCAACAGAATCAAATATAGAGGCGTCAGTATTGTCATATATTTCAAGTTCACGCAAAGGGTAATTTCCAGCAGTACGCTTGCCGATTGTTGAAAAGTGTTCATTTAATGTATCAGCAATGTCGGCGATATTGTCAATATTTTCCCCATTTGGGGAAGTAATCGAATTTGGTACAGTTTTTTGTTTCTTAGGGAGTACCTCCTTCAGAGTTTTCCACAGCATAGAAGAGTTGCTTTTATTTTCTTCTATGGCGGATGTGTAGTAATTACTCTTTTTACTGCGGATTTTATTAGTAACATTGTTCCGCAGGTTTTTGTATGAATCCCAATGAATTTGTAAGCCTGTGTGCTTTGCAATTTTGTGTACACGATCGCGCTGCCGCATAAGTTTAAGAATTTCGCTATCGAGCCACGGTACTGAGGCACCCCGAATGCGTTTGGTTTTGACTGGCGCATGGAGGTTAATAATACTCATAAATATGGAGTACCATATAGACCATGCATTATCCACATCATAACAACCAAAAACATCTTGCCATGGTGCATTACGGAGATCGTCCGTAAATGCATCACTGTCTATATTTTTTAGACATCGAACATTTATTGAACGACCTTTCATTTTTGGTGTTTTCCAACTGTGTAGCCCATAAACAAGATAATGATCACTGATTAGGACTGGTAAAACACCACAGTCCTTTATGAGCTCTGGGTGGGAACTAAAAATGAGATCGATAGTAGTTTTAGTAGATTCAGTGACACGTGTTGGGTCATGTATGAGTTGCGCCATTTGGAACAAACTAAAGCAAGAAATAATTGGATTTGATTGCATACTATCGTATTCCTCTGAAACATCACAATTAAAGTCCCCAGTTGTAATAATTTCTTTACATTCACACGAGGCCTTATTAAGGATATCACTCAGTTTTCCCATAAATTCGACAGAGCTTGAAGGAGGCCTATAAATAGAACTGATAAGCACAGGCTGTCTTTGTTTGCACTTAATTTCAACCCATATACACTCGACATCATATATTTCGAGATCTTCACGACGAGAGAACATTAGGGTATCTCGAATGTAAATTGCAACACCGCCACCATGTCGGTTCCTGTCTTTTCTGACAATAGAATAATTTGGTAGAGTTATTTCGTCATCAGAGATTGAGGCGTCGCAAAAAGTTTCGTTTAGACAGATGATGTCGAATGGATTTTTAGACATTACAATCTTAAAATGGTCAAATTTGTTTATGAGGCTTCTTACATTAAGATGGGCGAATGAGAAACCCTCGGAACTTTGATTGCAGATAATACCATCTGTTATGTCTATTTTAGAACCTTGCCTTGTGGGTTGAGCAGCTCCCTGACCATTTTCAGATGTTGGTTCCACTCCTGGCCTCGATAATGTGTCGGGGGTGCTCTGGTCTGGGATACTGGCTGCCGTCGTTGATTGAGGTTGATTTGGTGCCGTTTCTGATGGGGATGCGGGTAATACTGGTTGGCCATTAGAAAACCCGTCGGAACATCACGGGTCGCTGTAGTCCGCTTCGTCAGGACATCAGAGTACAAACTCTGACCGAAAGGGGTTTTCTGATGTGGAATGCGACTATCAAAGGGTTTTGGTGGTCCTTTGATGTGTTGGATAATGTTCGTGGCAAGTAGGCGCACTCCTGCTGAGTCGAGGTGCACACCGTCCGACACAAGGTGGTTTGAGTTTATGTTACCGTTGTCAATGAAGCCCCAGTTATTTCGCTTTGCTATGGACTTGAGCAAATTATTAGAATCATCTACTCTCTTGCACTGTGGCACCGTTTGGTTTTTACGGTGTATGATCGAAGATATTGTCACTAATCTTGGTTGTAGTGACTCGCCGAGGGAGGTGATTTGAGCGGCAATAGTCTCCGGGTTGTCGGATGTGTTGTTGGTCCCAACATGGAGAATTACCCGAGATACGTCGTGCTTGGTCGACAGCTGTATGGCGTGGGGAGCAAGATCTTGGATTTTTGCTCCACGCATGGTGTGGCACATCACTTTCTTTTGCCTGCTCAATCTCCTGGGCTGAAGCCGTTTTATCATCGAGTCACCGATTAGAAGCACATCTGCACAGTGGTGTTCCGTTGGTGTGGATGCTGATTGTTTTACTTTAGGTGCCGGTTTGTCCTTTGCAGTGGTCAGCTTCTTGTGCTTTTTCCGGTATTGATTCAGCTGCTCGTCAAATTCTAAGGACATTTTAGTTTTTGAGGGATGGGGCAAATGGTTTGGGGTTGGGGAGGATCCCTGCTCCTCGGTGTCAGGCTGGCCGTTTAGCTGCAAGACTTCGAAGTACGTGTCGATCACCAACTCGGCCTCGGTCCGGGAATCACCGGTGCTGGAGTCGGTGATGACGGGATCCTCTGTCGCCAATGCAGCGAAGCGGTTGCTTGTCGGTACCAGAACCGCTGGGCCGCGCCGACATCCAATGTACAGTGGCTCGCTGGACTGAGATCCGCTGTACGGTGGCTCGCTGGACTGGCTAGACTTGTGGGCGTCCATGGGTGGTTCCGGCTCAGAGCACTCGGCGGGCGTTCTGAATCATCATGGGCTTCACGAGAAGAAGGACTCATCAGCATATCAATGGTAGAATGGAGAGCGTCACATTCCTTCTTCATTGCATTTCATTGCATTTCATTGGAACGCGAATCCCAGGCATGCGTTGTGCATTGGGCTAGAACTATTTCTTCGTGACGAGTGTCTGAATACAGAGCTGCTGAAAGGTACGTTGTCGCCATGTTTGTTATTTTTATATTTATTTTCTGGTAACTGTGAGTATTTTGTGGAAATCGCAGAACTCTGCAGAACCCGAAGTTATTGGGTATCGCTCAATAGAAACATACTATTTGTTAGTCGGGTTTCAAGATTAAAAGGCCAAGTATTGTACGTATTATGTCAGGCTGGGTATTAAAGGTAGTATACACCATTGGTAATTGCTTGAATTATCATGAATGAGTGGATTTGGGGGGTTGTATTTTATAGTAAATATCGTTTAACTCACCTTACCGAAGTTTTACAATCATGGATGCCGAGGAAACCACGAAAAACAGCATTTGTTTTCACCCGGAGTCGAGCAGTTATTCTAATGTTATTTGTGTTTTTTCGAGATCGCCGGACGGCGATCGCGAATTTTTGTGTATACAATTATATTTTTCAGAATAATTAAAGGATATCTAGTGCAATCATTTTGCTGGATGCCTGGAATCATTATTTACTTTCAGCTGAGTAACATATTTCTTAATAATTCGGTAGTAAATTTGTTCGATATCTGCAAATGGTGTATCCTACATGATCCTACCTTTAAGTCGGGAACTGATCGTCAAATGCCGTAACAAGCATCAAACTCAATTATAAATTTTTTCGTAGACGTTGAATGCTTGGTGTATGTTACATCATGTGTACTTAATTACGGTGTACTAGAAACAAGGTAATTAGGTAGATGATCATCAGGTGACGAATTTTAATGAACTAACGACACTAAATGGATACATCCTAAAAGTGGTTGACCATTCATCACTTAATTAGAATGACCAATAACTAAATTGATTGTAGCATTTGCGCAGCGACGAAATTGAAGTTCACTAATTATTGTTATGAACTTGATTGCAAACAGTTTTAAAATGTGCGCGGAAACCCATAGTAACTTACGGTGCTAAATCACATAAATAATAAACCCTATAGCTAAGGATAGTCTATGCTTAGATAAAAAAAAACCTGACGTGGACCTAATGAGTAATACTAATAGAGTGAATATTTAATTAGCACGGTCCGAAATAAGCGTACACTCAACTCTGTTGTCGTTTGTGGAAACAAAACATTAGCTAGCGGGCGTGGCTGACTTGGATCGGCGTGGTGCGAAATACGGTACCCTCTGGAGACGTGAACACAATGGGGACAATGAGAGTGAAAAGGTCTCCAAAGGGTAATTTCTATAAATGAATAGGTCTCCACTGGGAATTTCACGAATACATTTTTTAGATTGTACTTAAAACTACTCAAAAACTAGTGTTAGGATGTGGGTTAGGGTTAGTGTTTGGGTTAGGGTATAATATAGGGTATAATGGGTCGAAATTTCAACCCAGGAACATAATGTGGTAACAATAATGGAAGCATTTTGAAAAACGTGCTCGGCTTTCTAACCATTTTGTACACGAGAACAAAGCCATGTCTCCACAGTGATACAAAAATGCGAATCTGTGGCTGTTGTGTAAGCCATATGGTACATGTTTACCGTTCCGAATCAATAAAAACTAATTGTGCTTATCTAAATTATGCATGCAGCTAATTATCTATGCAGTTGATTTGCAGTATGCATCGTATAACTTTCCGTGTATGCATAATTAAGGCGAGTTTGCACTTTATGCGAAAGCAAAGTGAATGACATCGCAAAACATTCCCTGCATAAGTCACAAATTCGCGTTCGCGCCGAGTATGAACCGGCCTTTATAGGGCGTTATAACTTTGAAATAACCCGAGAGAAAGAAAAAAAGACGTGACATATTTTACTTTCGCCGGTACAGTTAGAAGTCTTCTGATAAAAAATGAATGCAGTGGTGAAGACCAAGCTTGCGTTCGTTGTTTCGCTGCACGTGAAGCATTCAACGGAAGGGGTGAGGTCTCTAACGCACAGGATGGCCATGGAACACTTCGACAAATTAGATTGTTCTCCAGATGACAGTGTTCTGTACGTCGGCTATGGAGACGAGGCGGTGATTTTAGCCCCCAATGTCAAATCAGTTGTCGGTAAGTTTAGATAACACAGTTTATTATGTTAATTATACAGCGAGTTCGAGCGAGGACCATTTTAAAGTTATTCACATGTAAGGGCGTCCCTTTTATTTATGTGGAACTCATTTCCGACCGACCTTATTTTGGGCTCCCGACCCAAGAAAAAAAACACCACTTTTATTTTCGCCGACCATATCTAAAACCCAAGTCAAACAAAAAATTGCAAATAAAAATAATTGCATAGCAAATCCATTGTCAATTAATTACTATACGTACTCAGCCGGCTCTCATGCGCGCGGGGCGCGCGGGGCGTGGGCGCGCACAACAGTGTACGCGTGTATGGCGAGTACGTATTGCGTATGGTGTTCTATATAGGACACTTATCTGTTATCGTCGTAGCAAATCCATTGTCAATTAATTATTATACGTACTCTGCTAGGGCCAATTTCACGGAGCTGCTAAGCACAAAAATGTGCTTAGCATGACAATTTGTCCTTGGTAAAAACAAGGTTACAGACCAAATTTTCACGTGATCTTTATTGTTTTTGATTGATAATCAGCTGTTTTTTGGCTTACATGAAAAACACGTATAATTTTGGCTGATAACTTGTTTTTAATGAGCAAGACTTTTTTGTGCTAAGCAAAATTGTGTGCTTAGCAACTCCGTGAAATTGGCTCTTATGCGCGCGCGGCGCGTGTGCGTGGGCGCGCACAACGGTGTACCCGTGTATAGCGAGTACGTATAATATGCATTGCGGGCTATGTGTACACGACGTACATGTGTGATGTGTGATACTTTAGTCTTGGTTGCAAGATGCGGGGCGCCTTCTAACGTACGCCGTAGACCCACCACGCCATCCTTTAAATAGGTCGTCTTGGCTAACTCACCTAATCGCTCGAAAAATTTAGAGCAGAATTGTTTCGCATTTGCATGCGCGTACGTGACGTTGCGTGAATAATCGCATGACGTAACATGCATAATCGCTGACTCATGCATGTAATTATTACGTCACATGCGCATGCAAATGCAACAATTCTGCTCGGAATTTTCCAAATGTTAGCCAAGACGACTTGTTCGAAGGTCATGTTGTGGTCTACGTATGTCTACGGCGTACGATAGAGGGCGCCCGTATCGGCGGCCTGCGAATATTTTTTTCCAAACGTAACTGGCAGATTACATGAATTATTCAGTAGTTTGGATGAGAAGTTATGTTTATTCATCGGAATAAATCTTGACGTCACAGCATTGTTGTTATTTAGTGAACTAGTTACATTAAATCACTTTAAAGAACAGCTATTGTCGAGCTGTGGGATGGGCTATGGATCGAAGATCCCTGGCTCGAATCCTGTTGTATGTCACCGCGTTTTTCCTAGTCAAATTGATATATTTGGAGTAAAAAAGAGACCTAGAACCCAAGTGTTGTACAGTGATCAATGCAACTACTGAATAATTCATGAAATCTGCCAGTTATGTTTGGGAAGTAAAATATTCGCTGGCGGCCAACGCGCACTACATACCGCGATTACAGTCAATAAGCCTATTCATTGCCGTGATGCCGTCGCGCTTATGTTGATGGCCTGTCCACTTGACCACCGACTTGCAAGGTTCCAGAAAAAAGGTCTCTGGAATAAAAACGACCGAATCGGGCGATCTTAGCGTAAATGTTCATCTAGAAAGATCCTTCGTCTATCCAAACTATAGGGGTTTTTTTATGTCGGGGGCACTGAAAATATGCTGTTTTTTTTTTTTTTTATTAAAAAAAAAAAATTTGATTACCCTTTTATAGACTATTGATAAGTTGGGATCGTTCAAACTAAACTGGGGCTAACTTGTCAAGTTAAGGCGTTTCCAAAGTTAAATCTACATTAAGTAAATTATCTAGTTAAACACATCTAAAGAGAAATTATTCCGTAGGAACGAAGACACATAATGAAAACTTTAACCTGATTTCGAGCAAAAGCTCCGACTGGTTTGTGTGTGTGCAGCAGCAGGGAGAGTTGACCTTCCTAATTATAATAACACCCACAGCGCGCACAGACCATGGAAATCTCCCCACGTGGGTTATTCCATTACGATTGATAGGGGAGTTTAAACGACAAGTAGTACATCATGTACATTGTACAGAGTCGAACAATTACTCTTGGACTTCTTGTTAGGCATTAGGCTATAACATGTTTAATTCACTGCAGTAAACAGAAAGAAATACATGCTAATTTGTAATGTAAAACCAACAAGCGATAGAAATGAACATTGACATACACGATCGTAAAATCAACAGCACGTGTGCACGTGTACGTGTGTATGTTTTCATAAACCTATGGGGAGAATGCAGTAGTCCTAGCGTGATTCAAAAGGTCACCAAGCAGCCGGGTACCAAAGTAGAAAATGCGTGATTGGACACTATTTTTTATTATGAATGGGCGGCCGAACTAAACAACCAATCAATTTATGTCTTATATCACTGGAAAGCTATTGAAATCGGCTACACAAATCCGTTCACCAGAAGTCTGTACGACAAGCGGTTATTGATATACGACCTGCTGAACGTAAAAAAGTGTACCCAAAAGGGCGAAATGTCATCGCGTCCCATTGAAAACGTGGCTTGAAACACACACTTCCCTAACATTTGGCGGGACCCCTGAAGGTAGCATGATATCGAGAGTTAGATTTTAAAAAAGCTTGATGTGTCTATTTTTAGAAACCGTTCACCAGAAATTTACAGCTCGTTTAGTATTAAAGATACGTTCGGTTTTGTAAAAAAAAAGCTGATTTTGTTGGTCATTTCCCGTGTTGAAGCGTGCGTGCATTGTTTTGGTTGAGCAGATGACCGTAAGTTTTCATTATGCCGACAAATGACTTATAGTTATTTTTACTTGCGGGTTATTTGACGAATTTGTTATTGTCTTTTGATTTTGTCCAAAGTTATTGACTTGGATCCGGCTCTTCTGGAGATTGGCAGAAAAGACCGTCCTGCCGACAACGTGGAATACCTACAGGATGACCTCGGGGAAGGGAGCCCCCACTTGTCTCAATGGGGAGAGTCTTTCAGCCAAGTTGTCACAATCATCCGCGGGATGTTCTTTCCCAATGTCCCCCTCGTCCTGAGAAACATGGTGGGATGTTTAAAATCCGGCGGGCAGTTTCTATGCGTGATTCCCAACAACGACTTCAATTTCTTTGACGGGGCCGCAAAAGTTATCGAGGATCACCCGGAATGGGGACAGCGGGTTAAGGTATAGGCTACCCTACAAATCGACGACATTATAACACACCTCATGTTGGTTCTTTATCCTGGTTGGCTGAAACACGGTCACGTCACGAATATGTTATTAGAGTGTATACATGAAATGAGCCATTTGCGCGTAACCCCGAGTTAAATTTGAATAACATCTGGTACACTGACTTACTCACACAGCTTGGCACCGTTGGACTTTGAATTCTCCAGACCAAAGAGACTGTTACTATATCACGTGATTCGGGGGCAAGTCTTACGCTAGCAACCCCAGCTCCGGAATGGTCTGGTGTCTTTGTGCCATTCTCACCCATTGTGAACAATGTATTGGTGCTGAACGTCCGCTACGTATATGCAAGAGCTTGCCCCGAATCAAGTGATATGGCAACAGTGTCCTTGGTCTGGAGAATCCCAAGTTCAACGGTGCCAAGCAGTGTCAGCAAGTCAGTGTACCAGATATGTTATTCAAATTTAACTCGGGGTCACGCGCGAATGGCTTATTGAGTAAAGTGCCCAACCGAGTATAGTGCCGACCGGGCAGCGTATTTTTTTCCCAGGACGAATGAGGCCACTTAGCATAAATATGCGTAATTACACCACACTGAGTGGAAGACACTTAGGTTCTCAGATCCTTACTTTCTCTTAAATTAAACACACTCCAACAATAAACTTGGAGACCAAAAATAGTCAAGGAAAAATGAGCAGAGACCGAATTTGAACCCCATTCGAACGATCTATAACCTAACCCATATCCACTAAGCTACTGTACTGTGAGAAGCTGTCTTTCAAAATGCTCATATGAATGAGCAATAACAATTAGCGTCATTGTTAAAACTACTAAATAATCATGACGCGAGGGGTCTAGAGCCGCCCATAATTACCCCTAACCATCCTAGGAAAATAATATTCGCGACCGGGCACTATACTTAACATTTGTTACTTTATACAGCTCCCTCTGCAGGTTGAAATAGCTTGTTTATAGTACTCCTTGATACAATCTTAATCTTAATAGTGTGTGCGTCAATTTGTTTTGTTATACCTCTGTCTTGGATACTGTATTTGAATTGGTCTAGAACGATCACGTGTCCGGTGTATATCTCCACATCCCACTCAAGTTTGATATAACATTAATGTGCTACCAGTGTCTGTGTCTGAACTTTTTGAGTGGACGCATATCACCCGAGGCAAATTAAGTATGTTTTTGTGTATATCATTAGAAGAGGAATCTAACGTTGTGGAACCACACAGAAGAACAAACGGAGAAGTTCTTCCAAGACATCTGTGAATGGTCTCAACTTTCCTGCAAAACGCAGGTGTATTCTTTGGGCCTGGCTAAGAAAAAGGTCAAACGTAAGTGTATAATTATTTGCGTCACGTTAATTAATCACGTTCTGAAAAATAACAAGCTCACGAGTAATGGCCCTGTCACACCAGAACGTTTTAGGCCAACGCGTGAGTAGCGCGTTAAAAATAGTTGATACGCTGGCAAACGCTGAACTTCCACAGAAAAAGTCAAGTGGAACCGTGATTTCAGCGTGTCCATAACGCGTTGTTAACGGGTTCATAGCGTTCGCCAGCGCGTGAGTAACGCGTTAGTAACGCGCTCGACGACTGATGAACAACTGCCCAGCGCGTGAGTAGCGCGTTCCAACGCGCGCCAGCGTACTGCAACGACCACATGATTAGTTGTATAAAAAGCCGACGCGCTACTACACTAATGGCCCTGTCACACCAGAACGTTTTAGGCCAACGTGTTGGAATTTCGGTAACACGCGGGTAAACGTTGACCAACGCTAGGCCAGCGTTCGCAACACGCTAAGCGCGTTACCCACACGCTGGAACACGCTGTCACACGCTGAGGCAAAAATACATTTTTCAACATACCTACAATTTTCAGCGTTTGCCAGCGTGTGACTGCACACGCTGGCGGCGCGCAGGATGGTCGTTACTCACGCGTCAAACGCGCTAGACGATCGTTACCAACCCACTACTCACACGCTGGCGACCCGCTGTCGTATTTTTACTATAAATCAGTGATACGTTCCTCACACGCTGAGCGCGTTCCTCACACGATACTCACGCGCTGACATACGCTATGAACCCGTTATCAACCTGTATGGACACGCTGAAATCACGGTTCCACTTGACTTTTTCTGTGAATGTTCAGCGATTGCCAGCGTATCAACTATTTTTAACGCGCTACTCATGCATTGGCCTAAAACGTTCTGGGGTGACAGGGCCATAACAAGCGTGTCGCCAGAGTACGCCAGCGTGCGCCAGCGTGTGAGTAGCGGGTTGATAACGATCGTCTAGCGTGTTCGACGCGTGAGTAACAAACCTCCAACGCTCCGCCAGCGTGTGCAGTCACACGCTGGCAAACGCTGGAAATTGTATGTATGTTGAAAAAAAATATGTTTTCCTCAGCGTGTGACAGCATGTCCCAGCGCGTGAGTAACGCGCTCAGCGTGTTGCTAACGCTGGCCTAGCGTTGGTCAGTGTTTGCCAGCGTTTGCCAAAATTACAACACGTTACTCACGCGTTGGCCTAAAATGTTCTGGTGTGACAGGGCCATAAGGACATACGTAGGTTTGGGTATTTTACTAAGACAAAAAGCAAGCGTCTGTGATATGCGTTCAGACTCCGTGATTAATTATGCAAAACAAGCTGAGACTGCTTCTTGGCCTCCAAATTCTGCTCATTGCGACGTACTGTTCTACAGGATCGTATTTGTTGCCATAAATTGCAAAAAATGTTGTGAGAAATGAATTTGCGATTTCAGGACCACGGTCCACTTACACCTAAGGCCAAATAAAAAAAACATGTTTAGCGTCACCGCCCGCTTCCTTTTGGGGGGCCGCCTCATTTTTTATTATTATTATTTTTTAAAAAAAAAATGATAAATTCAGACTTTAGCATCACTGTGTACATGCTCTGGAAATATATCTTTTCTAATATGAAGGCTAGGGTGTGACGTGTAGTCGTGTACGGTGCATACTTGATCGGCCCACATGAATTTTAATGTTTAACCGTGGGTGAACCATGTTTTAATTTTAAATTGGAAGATAGGGTGTTACATGTTTACTGCATGACTTGAGTTAAGATATGTAGGGCGGCCATTTTGAAAAGAAAAAGAAAAAAGAAAAAGGGCCTCCTCCTTCCTTAAAAAAAAAAGCATGACGCTAAACATGTTTTTTTTTATTTGGCCTAACTCCGGTAAAGCTCTAACCTAATCGATTTTTCGAGGGGACTACAGGCTCGCCACATGGTCGCTGAAGAGTCGCCTGTATGGCCGGGAGTATAGTCTCCTCGGTCGCCAAAAGAGTCGTAGCTTCTTTCTGGTCGCAACGGTATTTTCAAAATGTTCTAAAAAAAATTGGCGACACTGGGTTTGACGCAAGTAAGGGTATAGCTTGACGTAGTATGACTTGATGTATTAGGTGCTGTCGTAGGTTGTCGCCAGATGACGTAGGTTGTCGCCATTGCTGACCTTGATGAATTCAATTGGCGACTACCTACGTCAATCTATCTCAACTTGCGACAGGTACTGGCATCAAGAGGAATCTAGTTGTAGCCCACAGAGTCGTAGGTTGTCGCGGGTTGACTTCAGTTGCCATAGGCTGTCGTAGGTGTGGTCGTAACAGGTCGTCTTTAGTCGCAACGATTAGGTCGCCGGTTGTCGGTAGCTTGTCACCGGTTGTCGGTAGCTTGCCGTAGCTTGGCGTCAACTAGGTGGTAGGTTGTTGTATTAGTCGCAGTTTTTCGGCGACCTGCTATACGATTACGACGGTTTTTTGGCAGTCGCCTAAAAAACAAGTGGGACAGGCCCTTTACGCCATATCCATAAAACACAAGCCATCTTTGTTGTGGCCGCTCCTCGCCTGTGGAATAAGCTTCCTATTTGTCTGAGAAAGGCGGTCTCGCTGTCTGTATTCAAACGTCTCCTTATTAAGACATTCTTGTTGCAAGTCCAATTGTAATCGTATTGTGTCTGTTTCTCTTTTTGTTAATTTGTGTGGTTGTGTGTTAAGCGCTTTGTTCTTTGTAAGGCGCTTTATAAATTCTTTGTATTATTGTATTATTATTTTGTATCTCTTCATTCTGCAGAGGTCGGGCGTTCAACAACAACAAAGACGCATTGTACAGGTTTATTAATCGGAATATTTTGTTTCATGTCTTCTAGTGATATGGCTCGATTCCCTTGATCACATGAACCACGTTGGTTCTTCTCATCAGAATGAGTGCTTGGAGACAATGTGGCAGTGGGCTGTCAACAAGTACGGGTGTACCGAGGATGGCTGCCTCAAAAAGCCATCCGAGTTTATGGTGATCTATGGGGTCAAGAAAAACTGAGATTGAATCGGTTTGACCTGGTCACGAAGACACAAGTTTACTTTGTATTAAGCTGTGTTCATATTAATCTTTTTTTAGTTAACGTACCGCGAATTGTTTGTAGAACGACCAAATTAAATCCAATAGAAACACGCTGTAGGCTAACGGCGTACCGCGGAGGTGATGTAAAACTACCAGGCCGAAAGTAGTCGCGGACAATTTCCGCTTAGCCGCGGTAAGTTATCAGGGATGCTGAAAAGTCCAATGGGAACAGCCTCGCCCTGTAGAAGTATAGGAAGGCACTTAAAGGGATCGTATACGTTTGGTAATTACTCAAAAAATGAATGGCAATAAAAACTTACTTGGTAAGAAGTACAGCAGCTTTGGATAGTATAATGCATTTTAAGTAACTTTTCAATTCGAAGTACTGCGGTTATGGAAAAAGATATCACTTTTTATCCCCATAAATTTGAATCTGAGAAGCGTTACTGCAGTGACGTTTCTCAGACTGTGTATTTCAATGTAGTCATAACCGCTCCAGATTTTCGGCAATATTTCAAAATCGCTACCACCTTTTGAAATGAAATTTTTACAGGTTAGTTTTATGGTATATATCTATAACTATATAGGATTGAAACAAACAATGGGTTCCAATTACCAAACGTATACGACCCCTTTAAAGGTATATTCTTAGAACACCACACTACCGTTTACAACTTTGGGAGGGCTTACCAACTGAACAGGTGTACAACTCATTTATTTTATTTATCTTAATTCACACATTTTGGGGTAGTTTACCCTTATTTAAAAGTTTAACAGCACTTGATCGATCTCAACCATATAATTCCGACCTTTCTAAATCTATTATATACATAGCCGAGTAATTTTGCTGGATGTTTGGAATCATTATCTACTTTCAAATAAGTAAGATATTTCTTAATAATTCGTTACTATTTTTGTGTATATATAGGCCTATATGCAAATGGTGTATCCTACTTTTAATACTTACCAGTGTAGCAGTTCGCGATTGTTAACTTTCATATTTTGCTTCGCAAATTTACCTGGTGGATTATTTTAACCATAGAGCAAGGCTGAAACTAAAACCGGGTTAGGCAACCTGTACCTAAGTGCTTCGAAAAATACAAGAACCACTACACTAGATACAATCTTGTAGTTTATAGTGACTTTTTCATTTGTTCCGGGGCGCGCCCTCTGTCTATGCAGTTCAGTTAATTTAGGAATTTCAAGGGTCTTTTCGAGCGTTGCGCGCGTCGTGACTGAGTTTGAAACAAATCGCGTGACAATCGAGGGCGCCCTCAATAAGCCTGTTTTCCGTATTGATGAACTGCATAGACGGACGGCGCTCGCCGGAAGCGATAATTTTTTCTGCAGGTAGGTTGGTACATTAACCAATCAGAACACAGATGGTGTTGACGTCATCGATGATGTTAGAGTTGTCTGGGACAACCCTAACCCCTAACCCCTAAACCCTAACCCTAACCCTAACTCTAACTCTAACCCTAACCCTAACCCTAGTCAGATCTCAGACAACTCTAACATCATCGATGACGTCAACACCATCTGTGTTCTGATTGGCTAATAAATGTACACTATGTACCAACCTACCTGCAGAAAAAATTATCGCGCCCCGGAACAAATGAAAAAACCAGTCTTGATGCAAGACTATGGGAATACGGCTTTAGTCACAAGATTGTTCTTTCCAATTCTCCTCCCGTGGGTTTTATTTAAGGCTAGATTTTCTAAAAGCGTAGACCACATGCAGTATGGGGTTGTTATCGCCATAATAATTTATGTAAATGACTGTGTACGTACTTCGACGTCCGCACACGTCAGCGCACATACATACAGTACAGGGATTTTGGGGGCCGGCTCCTATAGCCATTCAGACAACGAGTCAATCACGTTGCAACTTGTACACTCAGATCAAACGGTTTCCCCCCTACTTTTCATCGATAATTTAGACAATCGTGGATGTTTTCATATTATTGTAAAATTAATTATGAATGTATTATCCATATTAATGGCCGTTTCATGATTTTGATCTTCGTAAAAACAAAGTATTATATGAAAAATCAACCACACGTAAAAGTCTTACAGCCAGCGACTCGATGGTGTTCGGAAGTTCAATCGTGACCTTTGTGCGCGAGGGCTATTGTCAACCAATACGCTCCTATAGTTATACAATAAAAATTCATCATTCAGGTTGTATTATCCTTGGTATAAACTGTTCATATTTTCTCTTTATTGTTTCGGCCCCCTTTGGTTTTATTGTTATGTGATTACATATCACGTTGTCATCAGTACTGTCTGTACATATTTTCTGTGATGTTCATTTGGTTTTAGGAAATGTTTAGTTGTTATATTACTTTACCACTATAGCAATGACCAGTTCAGCACGCGCACTGTCTAGGGCCGTTTTCCAAACCCCTTGCTTTGGCTCCCTTCCGGCTCCAGCCTGCACAAAATAAAGCCTAAACGAAGACGAAGCAGGGGTTTGAAAAACTGCACGAGTGTCGAAGCACTCGCTTCGTCGTCGCCACGAAGGCCTTGGCAAAAGACTATCGGGAGCGATATTGTTTACATACCATATAAAATATTGAATATTCATGTGTAGAGATAACAGTAGAGGACGTTATATAGTTATGATAACTTACAATATCAGAGTTAGAAACGAATAAAACACCACTTTCCTGAAAACTCGTTAGTGCGTTGGGCTCATTATGCGTTTGTCGTTAATTTGGAGCCTACTGGGAGCCCTGTACTATAACTGGAATGATAATTTCTACGCAAGCTCATTAGTCCAGGGAAAATACTTAATTTTGTTTTGTTGACCTAACACAAATTGCAATATAATATTTTTCACCACAGTGCACTTCTATAAGTCCCTAGAATCATAATGACATACTAAAAATCTAGTATAAATCGTTAATCCCTGCCGCGTAATATATTTATTCCTATATTTGGGTATATTATTATAATTTGTTTTTTGAAAAAATAATTTTGGTGATTCTATACTTACACATCCTTACTTCAATAACATTTTCTAAAGCTTGTAAGTGACTGAATAATTATGAAAATATAGTAATGGTCCAAAATTACTACACCCTGTAATTTGCATGCATTTACCTTGTCTTCAGATATCACCAAGTAGTCAGTATTGACGAGCTTCAAATCCACGAAGTTGCTTACTGGCACAGTAATCCTATTAAAACCTTATTGAAAATCATATGAACAATGATAACATTGTGATATTTAGCCCAGCAAACAAAAACTGGGGGAAATGGCGTGTCCATAAATTGGGCTAAAAGATAGGTGAAGGGTTTCCTAAGGTGAGAGACTTGAACAAGTTCAAGGAAACCCCCTAAATTTAAGATTTTTGTTGTTTACAATAATCACATCTACGTTAAAATATATTTTGGGGATTTTCTTGAACTTGTTCAAGTCTCCCATGTTAGGCAACCCTTTAACTACTTTTTCGCCAAATTTATGGACACACCGTTTTTCCCAGTTTTTGTTTGCTGGGCTAAATATCAAAATGTTATCATTGTTTATATGATTTTCAAAAAGGTTTTAATATGATAACTGTGCCAGTAAGCAACTTGGTGAATTTGAAGCTCACCAATACTGACTCCTTGATGATATCTAAAGACAAGGTAAATGCGTGCAAATTATAGGGTAGTCATTTTGGACCATTTCTATATTTTGATAATTATTCAGTCACTTACAAGTTTTGAAAAATGTTATTGAAGTAAGGATGTGTAAGTAGAATCACCAAAATAAACTTTTCGAAAAAAAATATTATAATAATATACCCAAATATAGGAATAAATATATTACGCGGCAGGGATTAAAGATTTATGCAAATTAGTCATATTTCCACCACTTGGATTTTTGAGATTTTTAGTATGTCATTCTAGGGACTTTATAGAAGTGCACTGTGGTGAAAAATATTCTATTGCAATTTGTGTGAGGTCAAAACTTAGTTTCCCTGGACTACATTAGCATAAAAATTGCACCCACAATTTTGTTTGAAAAAGAAGACCGTTTGGCTTTAAATGGAAATGTAGCCGAGAAATAACTCCCTGGTTTGGGGGCTTTCATCTAAACACAAACTTGATAAAACTACGCTTGAAAAATGGGTCCTATTTTGGGGAGAAAGTGGAGGGATGCCATTAAAATGTTGTAAAATGGCTGCAAACAGGTTTTGGAAGTATTACTTTTCGGGATGTGAGTTTGTTTTGGTGTGAATATAAAGAAATGTAATTAGCTATCCAACCTAAAATTGAAAAGACATAAAACTAATTATTGTCTGACCCTTCATCTTTTTTTGATGTTGGCTTGCATGTTATTTGGCCCTCAACGTTGTTGATTTTACACTGTTTTCAATGGGGTTTAAATTAGTGTAGTGCAACCTACTATTTAGGTTTTTTTAAACGGAAGTCCAACTAGTCAACAGGGGGCGCTATTTCGATTACTATTACAGATTCCTAAAACTATTGTCGTGCATCGTCATCAGAGGAATTTGTGAAAATAATACCTTCAAGTTTAATCATGAATTGAAAAGAGAATAGGATAAGCTTTTTAATACCTGTAGGTATATTCCATTTATCATTTTCTGTTATACATTAGGAAGAGGTATTTTAGACACCAGACGTATAGTACGTTTGGTAATTGGAACCCATTGTTTGTTTCAATCCTATATATTTATAGATGTATACCATAAAACTAACCTGTAACAATTTCATTTTAAAAGGTGGTAGCGATTTTGAGATATTGCCGAAAATCTGGAGCGGTTATGTCCACGCAAGAATAATAATCTGCATTGGAATACACAATCTGAGAAACGTCACTGCGGTAACGCTTCTCAGATTCAAATTTGTGGGAATAAAAAGTGATATATTTTTCCATAACCGCAGTACTTCGAAGTGAAAAGTTTCTAAAAATGCATTTTATACTATTCAAAGCGGCTGTACTTCTATACGGCTGTACAAGTAAGTTTTTATTGCCATTAAATTTTGGAGTAATTATACGTATACTTTAATCAAAAGAAGGTATAATACATAATACATGTATAATGGTTTAATACAAACCCTTTATACGTGTAATAAATTGATCGGATAACAAAATGAAATTCAACTTCACCCTTTTCTTTAATGGAATAGGAGAGAATGCATTTTTTAAAAGGTGTTTTAAAAATGATGGTATAATACAAACCCTTTATACGTGTAATAAATGGAACGGATAACACAATGAATTTCAACTTCACCCTTTTCTTTAATGGAATAGGAGAGAATGCATTTTTTAAAAGGTGTTTTAAAAATGATGGTATAATACAAACCCTTTATACGTGTAATAAATGGAACGGATAACACAATGAATTTCAACTTCACCCTTTTCTTTAATGGAATAGAAGAGAATGCATTTTTTTAAAGTTTTTTTTTTTTAAATGACACAAATAATTAGGCGATACATCAGTAAAGTTCAATTCGATAGCGCACAGGTCATTCAACCTGCATGCTTTTAACGTTTGGTATACAAAGCTTGCCTTGCATTGCCTTGACCAATAAGGCCATCAGGCTGAAGGGGACACTTTGATTCATACGTCAAATTCCATTCGCTCGGTCCCACCGTCAATACAAACTTAACTGGGAGCTGGCCAGGGGCCAATTTCACGGAGCTGCTAAGCACAAAAATTTGCTTAGCATGACAATTTGTCTTTGGTAAAAACAAGGTTACAGACCAAATTTTCACGTGATCTTTATTGTTTTTGATTGATAATCAGCTGGTTTTTTGCTTCGCATGAAAAACACGTAGAATTTTGGCTGATAACTTGGTTTTAATGAGCAAGACTTTTTGGTGCTAAGCAAACTTTTGTGCTTAGGAGCTCCGTTAAATTGGCCCCTGTTGGAAACGCTGATGAGCTTTGAGCTCTGATTGGATAGATTTTGTGTCACCTGTGAACTGGAGGTCACCAGTTCCGCGGCAAGGTTGCGCTGCGTGAAAAAGTTCGAAAGGTCATGGTACGCTACCCAGAATGCCGTGTGTTTCCTTCACTGTAATATATGAAGCTGCATCAGCGCTAATTCCCAGCGCCCAGTATGGACGGTAGGACTTAGCGAACAAATTCCAGAGATATAAGAGAAGGGACCTGGTCTATTTCCTGTCAGTCTCCTGGGGGCAGCAAACATGGCTAATGATGGCTGACAGTTTGCCGCTATTCATTCCACTTCGCACAATGTTTAACGAGTTTGAACTTTCATCTTTTCACCAAGACATGGCTTTGACAGCGATGCAATAAAGGCCGGAGCCATTGCATACGATAACTTATACATGTACATGTATATCGTTGACATTTTACGCCGCGACCGCCTTGGGTAGCACCGCGCGCAGCGGACAGAGCAAGCACACGGCGGTGAATATCTCACATTGCAACGTAGAAGCCACACTCAATTATTAAATGTGCGCGTTTATCAGTGTTTCGTATACGTGATTGGTTTAGACTATGCACCCCTGGGATACCATACCGCCCAATTAGTGTCAGGCAAAAGATAGCAAAAGCAATTTGCGCGATAAATATCAATCTATAGAGTACAATATCACTCTGAAACAATATTTAAGTGACTCATTGTTTAAACAGCATATTTAATTCGCATGTATAGTCAAAGTTCAATATATATATAGGAGAGTAATAACAGAAGATAGGGCCTAGATTGTATTGAATGTGCGTAGATGTTCTTGATTCCTTAAATTCGGTAGTTTTTATAACAAGTTGCTGCGTCGGACGATGCCAACCAGCATTGCATGTAGGGATTTTGGGGCTTGGGCTTTTTTTCCTACAATAAGCAAAGATTGTATGCTCAGGTCAAACTTTTTTCTTTCTATTTTTCTTACTAATTTAGACAGTCGTGCTTGTTTTCATATAATTTATTGTAAAATTTTGTTTGAATTTATGGCCGTTTCATGGTTCAGATCTTCGTAAAAACAAAGTATTATTGAAAACAAAATCAACCTCACGTAAAAGTCCTATACTAGCAGCCGGTGGCTCGGTTGTGCCCGGAAGTTCAATCGTGACCTTTGTGCGCGAGACGTACAAGGTCAATTAAAAAAATTACTGTCCAATAATGAATTTGAATGACCAAATACATGCCGCGAAAACTATTGCGAATTTGAATGCTGTCAGTCGAAAAGATTGTTAAACTTTTGTATCTCGTGACGCAATTATACAATGCGTACTTATGAGATGAAATCGAATGAGGATTTGGAGCAGACGCGGTATATTTTTTGCCGCCTTATTTGCCAAAACTTACCGAGAAAACCTGTATTTAAAAGATAAGTAGATATGCGAGTTGAGAAGTACATGTATATTCTGTATCGTTCAGCCTGTGAGAGCTACAATTTATAGCATTTCTCGTTTAAGTACCTTTTTCAAAATGTCGATGTTCTTTTCTGAACGAATTTTAAAGGAATATAATATAATCTAACGAATAAATGTGCTTGTTTGCATTGACAGGCCTTTCTACAGTTATACAAAAGTGTTTTTTATCATTTTCTAATTGCGCGTTCCAGTTCAGAAAGTTTTGAGCGAAAGGTCATAAATATTCATATATGCTAATTTAGGTCATTGACGTGTACGGAATGCAGGTCGATCCGCGCTGCAAGCATTACACAGGTTGGGTGTTCAGTAAAGGTAGAACAAGGTAAAATCGGGTTAGGGTATAATGAAAGAAAATGTAGAAGAGGACAAATTAGGGTGATGCTGAACATTTTAGAATTGTTGAGTGTTCTGAGTTTGAGATTAGAGAGATTTCAGTTTACACACAAACCCTATGGGTTGTCCCCATAACGCTATGTACCAAAAGAAACACTGTACCATTCCATATGCACACGTACACATCCAATTGTCTATAGACCTTTATCAGGGTACGTCATCTTGAAAATTAAATGATACAAACACACATAGCAGACCCTTATTGGCCTGTGCAGTGAACGAGTGGCTCTTGAAAAGTTACAGCAGATTAACCAATAACCATCTTAATTAATAAATCGATGGATGGCTTAAATTCCCCTGAAAAGTCAATCGGTTGTCATGTCTCATTGCATTTTGAAGAAAGATGGTACAAAATAAAGCCTAAAACCAGTGGCCGAAATGAAGTTTCAGTGACGGTACGGGGGAAGTGTTAGAAAATAGTCAGGTTTTACATTTACAACGATTGACGTCCGGCAATCGTTAAAAAATTGATTCAACATTCCACTTTTCTTGAAAACCACGCCACACCAGGTGCCATGATTTCACAGGATGCTTGAGACTGTTATTCACTCACAGTCAAGTACGGTATTTCATAATAATTAAGTAGTTTTGTTTTTTGATGTTTGCAAATGGTGTATACTACCTTTGAAAAAGTATGCATCTTTTTCATCAACTTCAATAATAGGCGTTGAATTGAAGCTGGTTTGGGCAATGAAAATGCACTTGAGACACAACCATTTTTCTTAAAGGCAACACCATAAAGTGGGATGGATTTCAATTTACAGGTCAGTTAATAATTTATGTTAGCAACAAATTCAGTGCACGCAGTGGGTGCATATCAACGCACGCCATGCATACAAAAATTGTCCCAGAGTGAAAACAATCGCAAAAGGTTGGCCGATCTTGGCTAAGCTTCTCTTTACATAGTGTGGCCCCCCAAACTGGAAAAGAATATCTCAACGAACAGGCATACTTCCACTATATACCCGGAGGCAAAAACCAGGGTTGTAGTCGAGTCCCTGCAAGTCCATTCACAAGTCCCTTCATGAAGCCAGTCACAAGTCCTTTCATAAAGGCAGTCACAAGTAACTGGATGAACAATGACAAAGGAATGCTTTTGTCAAAGCTGATTTGAATAGCTTGTTATTTGAATTGGAACTGAGGGACTTGTGATGGACTTGCAGGGACTTACAGGGACTTGCAGGGACTTGTGATGGACTCGACTACATCCCTGGAAAAAACTACCTATACCAATGGATGGAGATTCTTTCTAGAAGCAAAATGATACCAAGATATCTCAATTTAAGCCAGTAGTTTTTAGCTCCAGACCCTATTGTGTGAAGCAAACACAGAGGTCCTTTCGCACCGAGAAATAACGCAACCATGTCGTGTTAAATTAGCGGGCGTGGTTATTTCTCAGTGATAAAGAACTTCTGACTTTACTTTACAAAATAGTATAGCCTATCTTCAAGAGTTTGCAACTGAAGAGATTTCAGCATTGCTCCAACACTTAAAGTGTGATGGTGACGATTCAGAACAAATCTTGCTGCTCGCCTTTGCACCATTTCCAGTTGAATACTATGTTTTTTGTGTGTATGGATCCCAGACTACTGAACTATATTCCTTGAGAGGCCTAACAAGAGATTTATAACCTAAGACTAAGGACTAGTATAGCCCAAATCGAGATATCTTGGTAGCATTTTTCTTCTAGAAAGATTTTCCATTCATCAGTATAGGTAGTTTTGGCCTAGGGGTAGTGCAAGTAGGCTTGTTCGTTGTATGTGGACCACCCTGATGTACATGTATATATCATGACTTGTGTCGTCTGCGGATACTGTAAATCACCGCGGCAGAGCGCAGACTTGGAACGGCGTTGGCGCTAGGGTTATACCAAGGGAACCCTTGAGACTGAGAGGTGGTGAGCCTTCGGGCTTCTCGAAGGTAAACTGGTGAAGGAGGTAGGTGAAGAAGATGAAGAGCTCCATCTTGGCTAGCTGCTCTCCCAAGCAGATGCGACGACCTAAAAACAATGCGCACAGAATACAAAAACCCAAAACATTTTCAGTCTGAAATTGTCTTTTAGACAATTGAAATTTTATATAATTTTTGTGTAAAAGTTTGGACTATAGTGTTTTAGCTTTCAAAAACCAAAAGAGGCTCTTTATTTTTCAACTTAAGGTTCTGATGAATACTAAAGTTCTAAGTGTCATTAATGTTTCCTAAAGTACGACACAAAGTAATAGCTTCACTGTAAAAACAAATTTACGGTCGAAAGTCGTACAGCAAAGTGTCACCCTTCTACCGTATTTTTTACGGTCTGACCGTAGTTGTATTGACTGATATACACTTCGTTTTGTTTACGCTAAAGTGGCAGAATGTTTAGACATTTCACCGTAAAAAATACCGTTTATCAGTATATACAGTTCTACCGTACAAAATATACGGTAGCACAACTTTAAATCGGAAGTTTTCCCTGTTTTTTTTTACAGTGTTTGGAGAGTCTCTTGGAACAAAATGATGAAGTCATCTTCATTTTTGGCAGTCATACATTTTTGGCAGTTAGTATTTTGTGCTACACACCGAGACTCAATAAAATGTGGTGAAGAGAAGCGATACAAAAACTGCGGCCTGTAGACTCGAGTCATCTCGCTTCCGGTTTGCTGATCATTTTTATGTCAGGTTTCTATTTCAGTTTCTGCAACAGGGAAAACTGTCACCGACGCTGGAATGACCAGTTATTAAGCTCTACGAGATTCCCCGTAATATGGGAAATTAACTTTGTCCTGTAAGCTTGGCACTTCTTGCATAAACTTACCCGTACTGAAGGGGATCAACTCTTCGGGTTTTGTAACCTCTCCGTCGTCGTTAAGAAATCTCTCGGGTTTGAAAGTCCATGGATCTGGAAACACCTCAGAGTCGACGTTAAGGGCCCAGTGATTAGCCACTACAAGGCTTCCTTTTGGCACCGTATACCCTGCCAGGGTCGTGTCCTCGGCAGCCTTGTGTGGCAGGCCGAGAGGGACCACGTTACCCCTCCTCTCCAGTTCCAGAATGACGGCCTCCGTATACGGCAGACTGCGTCGATCGGCCAGTTGCGGAAGCCGGTCTCTTCCGACCACGGTGTCGAGCTCTTGCTGGACTCTGCTCTGGATCTCCGGGTGCATCATCATGAACAGTAAGCCCCACCGGAGAGAGTTGGCCGTGGTCTCGGTGCCGGCCACGAATAGATCCGAGACGACAAGGACGAGGTTCATGACGCTGAGATGAGTCGGTACGTTCCGCTCTTGTTTGCTCTTCATCTCCTGGAGGTAGACGTCCATCAGATCCCGGGGCTCATCCGAGTAGCACTCGCTCTGGTGTTTCTTCACGATGTCCATCACAAAGTCCATGACGAACTTCATCGTGGCGGTCATCTCCTTGATGCTGGGGAGGAAGCCCAGCCTGTTGACGAAGGGAAGGAGCTGCATAGCTGCTCCGGCTCCTATCAGCTCCATGCTGCGGTCCATCGAAGCTAACACACGCTGGAACTCGGGGTCGTTGTATTCATATCGCTGGCCAAGAACAACGGATGATATCACATTGGACACGGCGTTACCAAAGAGATGAACGGGGTTGAAGGCATGTCCCTGCAGACCATTAATCTCGGACACAAGATGACCGGCCTCTGTGGCTATCTGATCCTCAAAGCGTGCTTGTCCAACACCAAAGTTCCTGAAGACATTCAAGATAAGTTTGCGTTGTTCCCTCCACGTATCCCCCGATGCTGTGGCTACGCCTGTGTGCGAAAAAAACCCGGACAGGGTAATCAACGTATCTGACAAGCAATACAATTTATCGCCAAATAATAAGAGTATATTATTGCATCTATACGATACAAACACTCGCATACCAAATCAATAAATAGGAATTATGTGAACCTATTTTCTATCCATAATTCGGAAATAGAGTCCTTAATTAAATAGCCATTATGTCTTTGTGGTAAATTATCTTTGTTCATTGTGTGTTGTTTTGTGTGTGTTCTTTTCTGTTGTTGTTGCATTACAGCAAATAACGCCTACATAGTTGAAATTAGTTATTTTGCAAAACAAGTTCTTAAAACCAGTTTGCGCCGAATTATTATTTATTTGTTTTACATTGACCGGGCTTACAGACGAGGGGTTGTTTTTTACGAACCTCGATCTGAGACTGGTTCAGGCCGGCATCTGTGGGTAGCACACCCTAATATTTCTGGCCTCGCTCGCTGTGAGTCGGTCGCTGACAGATATTACCGGCCTTGCTCGTAACGTGTTTATCCGTCCTCCGTTTTGAATTAAGGAAATGTGTAAATTGTGAGAAAGCACTGTACTTTTAACAAAGTAACTTAAAAAGACAAAAGTCATAGATATTTGCGCCAAACACTTGACTTAGATTTATTATTTCATATCGCAAATGTGTGGTCAATTAAGCCCCCTCCCCAAAGATCACCAATCAGCACACAACGGTCCTCTACATAATATCACATATAACTAGAAATGTGTTTGTGGACAAACACAAGCTGTTTCGGCTGTTTGAAATTACTTCTGATATGCGATGACGCCATTACAACATTCCTTCAAGTGTCACTGATAGCGCATATGACGTCAATGACAAACTAGATATACAACTTTAAAAACTGCACCTTTAATGTGACGTCACATGACCCACGATGAATTCATCTTGATGTTTGTTTTCATTGGACCATCTGTGGGTACATGGTCTAGGTGTGTACCAAGTCTTAAGTCAATCGGGTTAACGAAAGGGTATGAACAATGAATTCAAAAATTCCTAATAGGAACTGACACTAACTAAAAATAGACGTGACATCAAAACATCTGTTTTCAACATACGATTCTCTGACGTGGAACGAAGGTTTTCATCTTTGTAATACGGTTTCGGCGAGATTAACACAGCTATTATATCTTAAAATATTATGTACATTTTTTCAGCCGCTAATCGTAATACAAAAATGTACCGGTCGAGTGTCCCAGCCACCGGCTAGGGTCTCAAGGGGGGAGGACTTCTCTGGTTTATTCCCCTATGCACTTCGGCGATCTGAAGATATTTGGAGCATAAAGCATTTCATGGGCACCGCAGAGGCTCAGACCTAATTAGCTATATCAAGAGGCATTACGTCCTGCAGAAATTGAACAAAACTATAGTCATGTAGAGCTACGTACGATGACGTCACATTGAATCGTCTACACGGCTGGAATGTGAATGCAACAAAATGAACGCCCCGTCAGACGTAAACAACGTGTGTTTTTTTGTTGTTTCGTCTTTACTTTGGAATAGTAAGACATTGCATATGTTGATTTTCTTTCAACGAGACGTTTAAAATAGGATAAGTAAACAATCCAAAACATGCAATTTTCGGGGATTTCCCCGAAAATTACAGCCATGGACACAACTAAACGCGCTATCAGGGGCCAATTTCATAGAGCTGCTAAGCACACAAATTTGCTTAACATGACAATTTGTCTTTGGCAAAAACAAGGTTACAGACCAAATTTTCACGTGATCTTTATTGTTTGGGATTAATAATCAGCTGTTTTTTGCTTAGCATGAAAAACACGTAGAATTTTGGCTGGACCTGTTTTTAATGAGCAAGACTTGTTTGTGCTAAGCAAATTTATGTGCTTAGCAGCTCTATGAAATTGGCCCCTGGCAATAAGGGACACCTTTGGCGCCGTATCCTAGCGGTGCATTGTTGACTGCTGTGATGTTGGATATGGTGTTTTGAACACCCGAGGGACGAATAGCACTCTAGGCGAAGCCGATGGTGCTATGCGTCGCCGAGGGTATTCAAAATGTCATATCCCACATCACAACAGTCAACAATTGTTTTGTTATACCTCTGTCTTGAAGCTCAGCAGACATTATGAAGACTGAAGATACGAAACGTTCAAGTAAACATTTATTTTACAATGCAAACGAAATAACTTCACGCACGCTCAAAACACTGATCATTTTGCTCGTTCGCTGCTCCACTACAGTTTACTATCGTCAATAGTGTGTATAGTGAACATTGCGCGGTTGCATGAATTTGAATTGATTAGGAAACTAGTCTATACGATTCGCGCTAGCCTTTTGAAACTATGGTCGTTTACCAAATGGGGCTTGGGGCTTAGGACTAAGGGCTAGGCTCGGGTTTGGCTTGGCTAGGCTCGGGCTCCGTCACAAAGCAAAATGGCGGCCAAAACGATAGGTACGATTAGGCTTCAGGAGACTTCGGTACTGGTGACCACCAGTTCACAGGTCACATAAAATGCATTCAATCAGAGCTCCAGCGCTTCCCATTCCCAGTTTGGGCGGTGGGCACGAGCGAAGATCTACGTCAGTATCAACCCCGTGCCTTATTATTAGTACGGTCACTTACAACATCGCGGTAAACAGTGCATTCATGGGAAAGAGGATGCTACAGCGACGACGATCGAGAGGCGGGCGACCTCTACAGGGTTATATACACAAAATGCAACAAAAATCTTGGAATATCACACGTAGAATTTATAACTAACATCGATAAAATAGATATGGTTTCAAAGAGACTTTAAAATGAGACATCAAACGTCCCAATCTGACAATGTTTGACAGAGTTATAAATATTTTTCCAAGAGGGGTCAAATTGACCATGGGACCAAGTTTTTGCAAATATTGTGCAAATGTAGACTTGAAATCGAGTCGCCACCGAAATGAACCAGTTTGCCCGCTGCCGTCAGCTCTGATTCATTTCAGTGGCGCCTGCACGGACAAAGACAAAAGTGTCTTAACGACTTGATCTCAAGTCTACACTTGCACAGTATCTAAACAAACTCGAAAAACTTGGTCCCATCATGGAGGTAGGAAACATGGTCCCATGGTCAATCTGACACCTCTTAATTATTCTTAACTTTGTCAGACATTATCAGATTTGGATGTTTGGTGTCTCATTTAAAAGTGGAAACCAGTATCTTTGAAACCATATCTATATTATTGATGTTAATTATGCATTCTACGTGTGGTATTCCCTTATATTTTTGTGGCTTTTTTGTTCATACACCCTGTATAATGCCCTTCAAAACAAGATTTGTACAACTACAAGATCAGTGTTAATTGTTAAGACAGTGGAGGCATCGTGGGGTGCCACTCTGTTACGAAAACCACAATGGTTTTCGCATTCAAGAAAGATGGTAAATTAAATTGATTATGTTTGTGTCTTAATTATTTTGAATAATGATCGGGACACACTCATGATCGGTTTGAATGAATTTTAATGAAAAACATGCCATCAAATGAGGTTAAAATATGTCACTTTGCTTTCAATTCAAGTGGTCAAAACTGCTTAGAATGCAATACAGAGCATCTAGAATTCAGTTTTTTCCCGGGCCGTAAGGGCTTCGCGCTACGCACTCGTCAGCGCCGTGGCGTGCAGTACAGGGAGATTGGGGGCCGTGCTTTTTCTTCCCTACAATGAGCAAATCACGTTGCAACTTGTACGCTCATGTCAAACATTTTGTTCTACTTTTCTTCAATAATTTAGACAGTCGTGCATGCTTTCATATTATTGTAAAATTAGGTTTGAATTTATCATCCATATTTTATGGCCGTTTCATGGTCCAGATCTTCGTAAAAACAAAGTATTATAGAAAACAAAATCGACCGCGCGTAAGAGTCCTATCCGGCGGGTCGGTTGTGCCCGGAAGTTCAATCGTGACCTTTGTGCACAAGATTTACACGGTCGATTGACTTTGAGCCGATTTCCCCCCCATCCAGGTTTGGAGCCGAGTGGACATTAATGCCTACTTTTTCTTCGCTGTTTTATGGGAACTGACTCAGCTGCAACTCTGCTTGTGATGCTAATCCTTATGAATCTTAAGTGAAACTGCCGTAGGGAGCACGTGACTTCCTTCGGCTCTCATTAAGAACAATTGCAACCATCGGCCAAGAAACTCTGAATGACCATCACGTTCTGGTATTATAACTGCGCCTGCAGCAATCATTTGCATTTCTAGATCTATTCGCATCATCATTTCATGTCGGCTAGCTCCGCTATGGAAACCGAGGCCCTTAAGACACAAAGAGGTTATTTCTATACTCACGCTGATGAATAATTCTTGGGAGGTGAAGAAAACAGTGACAACGACCTCTGTGTATTTTGCAGGGGTGAAGCAAAATGCAGTGCACACGAAGTTTCTATATTCTGATTCCTTTATACATGTACAACCTGCAGTATTTTATGCATATCACGAAGCATAATTCGACAATAAAGAAATGGACGTCGTTGTATTTGCTATAGCTTCCGCTTCGATGCCTTGCGTGTATGCCATCTTAGAAGCAGTAGTTTTGTACCAATTGAATGTAGGTATTCAGAAGTTTTTACCCAATGACCGCCCCAAAATTATTTCATACTGATTTTTATCTTTGTACGAGTGCTTCGATTCCACGAGTGCAGTGTCATGTATTTTAGATTTTCGAAAGTGAGAGCTCAAGTTTTGGCACGATATCTCTCTTTCACGTCATGCAATTTATTGTTCAGTTTTCATTAATTACGGTGCTAGCAACAATATTACAAAGGCCTTTTCTGGGGGTAAATTTCTCAAGAAATCAATGTTCCAAAAATTATTTTTTTAAGTCAGACTTTTTCCTATTCGAGGAGCCCGGAAGCGCGCCCCCAGGGGTCAACATGGGCTCTAAGGGCTTCATTTTTGGAACTTGAGGATAGAAATAAAAACGATGACCTAAAGTTAATTAAAAATTAATACCACTCTTCTCTGATGAATAATTTAACATTATTTTGTGATTATACATATACCTTAACGTTTTAAGAAACATTTTATATTAAAAGTGAGGCTAAAAAAACAAAAAACAATCGTCTGGCACCATCCTATTTAACAGTGAACAATAATGAAATACATTCAGGGAACACGACCAAAATGGCTTCCTCATGAATAAGGCCTCATTCCACGGTAACTTCATACACCCGGTTTCTCTGTCAATTTTGTGTAACGTCCTCGGTGACCCTAATTAATGAAGACAAAGATGTGTACCCAGGCGGAAAGCATATAATTACAAGGGCGACCGATTCGTTTATTAGAAAAATAGAACCTGAACGCTTTTCCAGACGTCATTATACAGGCACTGGTGATGACGCTCATAGCTCATGGTCACTTGCTTTCAGTACATGTACTGCGCGTTGATTGAAGGCTACCAGTAATATTGATCAGCTGCAGTATTATTATACCGTTCGATCAAAATGTTTCAGCAGTAGCGATGCAATGTAGCGTTATAAAACACCCCATACTGCACAACGTGAACTAGTCGAACATAATTATAAAAAACCTAGCAATTTCTTATAAGCAGAAGCACCGAACAAAAGCAAAAGCTCATCAAGCAAAAGCAAAGGCAATTGCTTAATTAATACAACTTTTTGCTTTGACTAACGTCTTTTTCTTATGCCTGCCTAGTATAAGTCTAGGCCATTATTGAAGAAAAAAAGGCTAGTTTTAAGGCAAGAAGAAGTATTTTTGAGTAGAAGTTGGTATCCTATAGCTATTTATTTTTGGGGGGCGCTGAATCCGAAAATAGTGAGTTTAAGGGGGTATTTCGGCAAAATTATTCGGCACATTCTTTTTTTAGTTAGTGCCTAAATTTACATAATTTACGATTGCTGCATCCAACAAAGACAAATTACCGAGCTGAATTTTTTAATTAAAGGGATCGTATACGTTTGGTAATTGGAACCCACTGTTTGTTTAAATCCTATATAGTTATAGATATATACCATAAAACTAACCTGTACAATTTTCATTTCAAAAGGTGCTAGCGATTTTGAGATATTGCCGAAAATCTGGAGCGGTTATGTCCACGCAGGAAGAATAATCTGCATTGAAATACACAATCTGAGAAACGTCACTGCAGTAACGCTTCTCATATTCAAATTTTTGGGGATAAAAAAGTGATATTCTTTTCCATAACCGCAGTACTTCGAAGTGATTAGTTTTTAAAAATGCATTATACTATCCAAAGCTGCTGTACTTCTTACCAAGTAAGTTTTTATTGCCATACATTTTTGGAGTAATACCAAACGTATACGATCCCTTTAACTAGTGATAATCGTAAAAAAATAAATCAATAAATGCATCATTTATACACGGTCATTATCATTATTTGTTTTAAAAACATTTCACAGTGCTGAAAACTATAGAGTTTATCAATCTAACCTGTTGATGTGTTAATGTTGTACTATATTTTTACGGTACTACACATATATCTGTACATTATATGAAAAGGTACTCTTTAAACAGTTTTGTTTTCATAATGATTTAGTGTTAAAATTGAAATTTCAAATCATTCTTGTTCATCTGCCCTAAATGTTAGTATTGATTTGTTGCTACTATTATTTAATAAAAAAACACCATCTGTCCATTCATATATAATAATTACAAGGGAAACTCTGACGATGCACTAACAGATGGAGCATTACTTCAATAGAAACATACATGCAGTACAGCATTGTAAATCTGATTTTGGGGGTTAAATTGATATGTTTAGTTGTTTTTAGCACTTTCATATTCATATGTTAATAAAAGATTATAGAAATATATCACTAACACGTTTATTTAATCTTTTATTTTGCAATATTTCCCCTTTAATCTCGTAATTCGGCTCTGTTATCCGTCCTTTCTAAATGCATGACACCTAAATAAAGTAATAATAATAATAATAATAATGAGATTTGTAAAGCGCACATATCCACCCTGCAGGGTGCTCAAGGCGCTGTAAACAACAACAAGTAATTAATTCTTGAAAATTTGCCACATCAAGTAAGTCTTAAGAAGCGATTTGAACCTAGTTGTACAATGGCATGATCTGAGTTCAAGTGGCAATGAATTCCAAAGTCGAGGAGCTGCAACAGAAAAAGATATGGCGCCCCATGTTCGTTTAGCAATTGGTTCCTTGAGAAGTTGCTGGCTACTTGATCTAAGAGTTCTTGCTGGAGAATATTCATGTAATAGTTCCTTAATGTAATAGGGAGCCTTGTTGTTGAGAGCTTTGTGGACCAGAAGCATGAGTTTGAAAACAATCCTTTGGGAGACAGGAAGCCAGTGTAGTTCCTTCAAAATGGGGGTTATGTGACAGTTCCTCCTAGATAAGGTGATGATGCGGGCAGCGGTATTCTGAAGAAGAATGGATCTGTCACTGACTTCCATTCAAAACAAAATGAATATTTCTTCCCCTAAAAGCAGACTGTTTTAGAAAATTGTGTTTTTTTGTAAGGACTGCCCCTTTAAGTATAAAAACAACACAGCTTGTCTATCATTATTTTCTTACTCAATTGACCCCGAAGTCGTTAAGATTTAAATTCACATCCCTCACATCCACTTAACCCAGGATGTGAATTTAGAGCATTTGGATGTGAATTTGGAAATCTTTTGTTAAAATCACGTTTTGCTATAATATGCTGTGTCCGCTTTTAATGCAAAATCACACCATGTTCTTACCTAGTGTTATCTGCACCCCTTAAACAAATGGCTGCAAAAAGTTGTTTAAAATGCTGTCAAATTTGACCAAGTGGTTATCATCGACAAAAAACACCCCCGTATATTGTAGAGAAGTGGCACCCCCATGCAACTACCAAGCAGCAAGGAAAGGAAAGCGAGGGCACATTGTGCGGTAACGGTCGATCTTGTCTGATAAGCAAAATATCTAACTACCAAATGGACAACTTGAAACTGTACACGCAAATCAATTGCATATAACGACGAAAGCAAAAGTCTGTTCTAAAATATAGACATTTTAAAGCAACTTCTAATCTAGGAATCTTTTCCTTCCAAGAAACAAGCATTTGCTTTTTCTTAAAAGTAGATTTGTTTGCTTGTTAGCAATATTTTTGTATGTATAAAAATGTAATCAAAAGTCTAGAAAAAGCTATTGGTTTTTGTTATGTATTCGGTCCATTGTTAGATATGCCACGAACTTCGCATCATAGTACAGTCACCGAACCTTCACGGTTCACGTTCGATTTTCAAAGCAATACATTCCACATGAATACCACTCTATGCATCATTACAATGACAATACAACTCCAATTTGGTCAATCGATTACTTAAACTGCAATATAAACAAACATAATATTCCAAAAAAGAGACCTTTATTTTTGTTTCATACCGTTGATGAGCCGTATATGACTTGTGAAGCACGATGGAAGTTGCGTCATATATGACCGTAGGTTTAAAAACAATAGAATCGGGCAGCAGAATGCACAGGTTGTCAAAGGTATATTGACAGGTTTAGATTGGGGAGGGGGGGGGGGATTAAAACCACAAATATGCCATGCAAAATGCGGGATAACCTTGGATTCAGAGGCTACTGTGCACGATGAAAAATAGAGGTGACAACTTCAAAAGTACCCATCGCAATAAAAACATCAAAAGGAGTGAACATCAAGTACAACATATATAGCGGTTATTGTTTTCACTTGTTTATGATGGTAAATATAATATTTCTGCGAGACTCGTCTACAGTATTACACGGTACGAAGCCTCCTGGCAATCCCCTGTGTAACGGTCTTAGATCACCCCGAACTTCTTCGCTTCTCAAACACGTGTGCACCATTAACCTTGTAAATAGTACGCAGTAGTTTGTTTCATCTAACCTTTGGGGTCACCCAGTGAACTTTTTACTTCTTTGTATACAATGTATCGCATAATGGGGAAAATAAATCATTTGGGATATATATCCCATTCCCAGTCGGTTTACAATAACTCGGCATGCCGCCTGTTCACGGCACACAATCGCTGGCTGCCTTTTTGTAGCGAGTCTAGTACAAAGCGCATAAAGGACGGCCAAACAATGGCGCATTTTCCCCCCGGCTGTTTCTTTTTTTTTGAAACACAAGGCACGCTCCGACAGGACAGCCACAGTGCCACCTGTTTTACACACACCACCTGTCCCTTTGCGCAGTTCTAATCGGTTAAAGTCCCTTTTCAGGGTAGAATTATTGCACAATAAAATCATTTTCAAAAACCCACACACCGGTTAGCTGTTCTCGCACCTACTGTAGAAATAGGTCCAGTGTTCGCCTAGGGTTGTTTTGTTGTGGTTTTCTTTGTACACGTACAAAGCTTTTCAGGGAGTGTAACAAAAATTGAGGGGAATAATTGCGCATTGTGTACACTCCATTTACCCCTTTCAGTTTCAATCTGTCCAATGGGAACAAGCTAGTGTGCTATATATTCTTAAAATATTCTTTAAAAAAAACGATTTTTGTTTGTTGGTTGAAATTCAAATCTTAATTGTTGTTACATAGTGGATGACAAGATAATGTGACAATGATATTATTATTTTATTATTTCTACCAACCTTCTGCACCATTGAACAGGTTTCGTAGTATGTGCAGTTCTGGTCGATCACTCAAGATAGGGTTGTTAAAGGCCTCTCGTATCGTCTTATAGCCGTGCACCACCACCATCTTCTGGCCTAAGACATTCAGAATGAAGACCGGGCCGTACTGCTTGGACATCCGCATGAAGACTTCATACGGCTCTTCCGCGTTGGACGCAAACACCAGAGACGGGAGGTTTCCGATCAGAGGCCAACCCCGGGGCCCTGGCGGGAGGGTGCCGCTAACGACGGTGGAATGTCGACGGCGTAGGATCCACGATAGCAAGAGGAAGACTACTAAACCGATGAGGACAGTCCGTGAATCCAGGATATCTAGAAGATTTGCTGCCATCTCTGTACGCATCACGTCACGGTTTAGGCACCGTGCAAACTCAGTAACACTCGACAGCAGTCATGCATAGCGTGCAGATACTCGTTAGCTCATTAGCTCATCTACTGTCCAGCTTTTCGTTCTCGTGCTGTCTCGATCTCGGGCGCCGGACCCTTTCGATAATACTTGACGGAGTCGAGTGTGCGTGGATCTGCGTTATATGCTATCGCTGTGTCGGGCCTGTGCGCTTGAACAACTTGTACAGAAACAGCTCACGTACCATAACAGCTAAATTGTGTTTTCTCCCCGTTTTTTTTTTTTATCAGGAGTTAAATTTGCATGATCTGTAGCGTCGCCGACTCAATTTGGGTAAATAAATATACTGTTTTGACAATTCCCAGCCTGCGGGACACCGGAGCGGGGCCGGTTCCGGAGATGAATAGCGGGGATCATCATTATCATCCGATCACGTGTTGTCCAAATTATTTACGGGCGTTTTCAATCTCATTCAGGTCCACATGCTCCTCGTGTTTGCTTAATTTTTCCCCATCAAAGGAAAGAGAAAAAAACACAAAACAAACATTATTGCCCGGTAGATCTCTTTTATGCTGCACCGTGTAAATTTGAGCTATACGCTGTTGTAAAGGGACAATAGGCATACTACTGAATTGAATGACGATTATTGACATGGAAACCGCCGAGCAAAGTTTGGCGGGTACGTCAGCATTTTGCATGTTGTTCGAGCGCAAACGCCCGGTAAATTCTCCTTTACAATATCACGGCATGGGACAAATTTTGTTTGCGTGTCACAATAAAATAGGACAAGAAAGAAAGAAAAAAAACCGCCGTGGTGCATTATTGACAATAGTCGGACTATGAGTGTACTCCCATCACACGAAAACACACAAACAGTCAATTTTGATGCAGATGCACAATTAAGGAACCTTATCGCATAATATTCTGTTTTATTCATTCGATATTTCCCTGCTTGAACGAGATGTGCCTACCTTTCTTCATTGTTGTTAAGTTACAAATAAGTCTTCTTTCTTCAAGTTTGTGAATAAATGCTAAGTCGTTTTAGTACATGTAATAGCACAAATCTAGCTCCGTCTCCAAGTCCAACCTTTCTGGTGATTTCCAACAAACTCATTTTTCGAAAAACGAAAAACGAAAAACTGTTGGTGCGGAGACGTACTTTTTACCCCCCCAAAAATGTAGAATACCGAGTATTTCACCATAGAATAGCTTTTAGTGACCTGATTTTATTTACTTTTCTATTGAAGTAGACGCTGCACTCATCTTGGGGGGGGGGGGGGGGGGGGGGGGTGTTAAAAACACGGGCATGGCTTTTCTCTGTCTTGACAACTCTGCTCACCACATAGGCAAGGTTACCGTGCGTTGTGTATTTGTGTAAATCAGACCATGGAGGAATTCCTCCATGATCAGATGTGCATTCCTGTTGACAAATGATAGTAGACCAATGCATGGAGGAATAAGTGGCCAATGCGAGGCCATTTGGTCCTTTGGGTATTTGCCATCATTTTGCAGTCCGAGTTTTATTTATTTATCAAATGGTAACGCCTTGTGTTAGCCTTTCGTCGTACCAATCAGTACCCATCAGCCATCAGCAGCCTGCACACTGCAGCGACGGCCAGTTCCTTTGAGCTCACATTGGGTTCCAAAGATTTGCCCGCTCACACAGACGCGGTATTTGATACGCGTACGGGGTATTATGCGACTCGAAAATATCGCTTATTAAATCACCATTTTACATTGTTGTTTCATCTGTGACACTATAAACCATTTACTTCTCAAATCAAAATGTTGAAATGTATTATTCTACGATTGATGAAATCGTAACGCGAAATAGTTGTTTAAAAGCTGACTTTTCCCGAGCCGCATACAAATCTAAGGGCCTTTTCGAATCCCTGGCTTCGTCTTCGTCTTTGGCTTAAGGTGATTTTTGACTCCCAACTGCAAGATCTCCAGCCACATTCTGACGCCTGTTGTACTTCAGAAACATTCACTCGATTGATGTGAACCCAAAAGTTAGACTATTTCAATTTTCTTCCATTTCTATTTGCTTCTCAGTATTTCGGAAATCGGAGGCGAAGCCAAAGCCAAAGACGAAGCAACGGTTTCCGTCGAAAAGGCCCTAATGGTCCCTAGTAATATGCTAGTCTTGGTCTAAGACTGAGTTTTTTATTTGTTCCGGGCGCGCCGTCCGTCTCAGTCAGGTCGCAGCGCAGCGTACTCGATAATGAGGCGAACAGCGAAGTTTTATTTGCAGCGAATTGACGGTCTCGCAGCAACGAGATTTTACGAGGTTTTGTTAGCATGGAGGAATGCCCCGCAAATATGGATCATAAGTCCGTTTTCGCAGCAGTGTTGGGCCAAAATAAGGTGTTAGGTGAAAATTAATTATTTTCTGTGTCGAATAATTTTCATTTGTTATTTCCTTTTGAAGGCTATTTACGAGGGTTGTGAAATGAGATATGAAAATACAATGTACTGTTTATTTAGAATACCTTCACTTTTTTGGTGACCCTGACTGTTTCGGGATGTTTTGAGACAAAATTTCTCTTTCGAGGCTGTGATTGCGAAACGCTGTGGTACCGTCCATCCTCAAAATAGGGGGGAACAATTTTTCACGCGAAAAATATAGAGTTTTTGGCATCCAATGTTAACATCTTGTCTTTTGTAGTTATAAAAGGTTGTTATTTAGCTTAATTTGTATCATCCAATGACAAAAATTGTATTGAAAATGAAAAAAGCAGTCGAAAAAATTAAGCGTTGACGTACCGTTGATGCGCGTGGAGATTGTGCACAAATACTCAAACGACGTTAACAAATACCTCCCCTAAAAAGGGCAATAATAATCGATAAATTGTGAAAAATCGTGCTTCGAACCCACTCATTTTTTTCCATGGATACGTTAAAAAAGGATGTAGCAGTAATATACTCATGAATTTAAAATAAAATCTGCCTGTGAACCCCTTGCGTTTTATCGTGTTGTTTTCGAACGAAAATGGCAGAAAATGACATCTCCCCCAAAAAATCCGTGTAGATCGTGCCTGTGTACGTGGCTTTGCGGACGTTGTATAAATCACTAAATTCGGGGAGCGATGCACGTGTTTCGATGGTGCGCTTCGAGGTAGCGATCTATACGTATTTACTGTGTGAGATGTGCGACTCATGAGCGTGGAAGAATGAATGAGATACATTTCAACGTTGGTGGCGCACTTTGTTGGACCCCCCCCCCTCCGCCCCCCCCCCCCCCCCCCCTCCGCCCCCCCCCCCCTGGTAGTGCCTATTCGAATGGTCGAATTTGCATGAAAAGATCACGCCCCCTTTAAGCAATTTACAAAGACCACTAAGTGATCGAGGGAGCTGATGATAATATAAATCGTGTCGTTAGTTAGCGGGCGCACTGTTTAATGCAGTGGTCTTTGGCATAGACTAATGAAAGCCATGCAACAAGAATACCACGCAACGAATAAAAGTACCACGAAGTATAGACGATGTGCCTCTGTTTACATCTGTATTCAAATGTGCCCGTCAATATGCGCACGCATCACGTTTTACATAAATTTGGTTAAGAGATGACATCAGAGGTCACATAATTCAAAGGCGATCTGACCTGCGACGTCACTCTTTAAGCAAATTTTATGTAAAACACGATGTGTGCGCATCACTGCCGGGCATATTTGAATACAGATGTAAACACGTGACGTCAGATGGCACATCGTCTGCTTAAAGTCCCGCGCGACAAATGCAAACCCCCAAATGACTAAAAATAGGGTACCAGTCAGCACGGACTGGTACCCTACGCCTTCCACTCTAGGGCCCGCGTTTTACAAACCTTAGCTTCGTCTCCGTTTAGGGTTTGTTCTTGTAGTTGGCAAGGTAATGGAGCCAAAAATGAACTCTGCGCACCTGCACCTGCTTAGCCTAATGATGCAGCGCGCATTACGTAATTTGCTTAACATGCATATGCATAGTCTAACACCCTGACTACTTCGCGTTGCGTCTGGTTTCGATGTACTGTACGTTATAATTTACACATTATGAAGCACGAATGTGGCAGAGAACCCCCCCCCCCCCTCTTTTGTGTTCACCATTGTGTTCCCGGAATCTCAGGAATTCCTTTTAGATTTCAAGGGGGGATGGGTTAGGTTACAATAGTGTTGAGTGCGTTTAAAGTATAGGGATAATAGGGGGTACCCCTCTGCCACATATCGTGCTGGGTAGAAAGTACAGTGTAGTACAATTTGTATCATTCGCTGGAATAAAAGTTGGGTATTTCAAAGTTAAAAAAACTACAAAATGTCAACTCTTCGTCAGATCGATCGTTGCTCCAACTATCTTGGTCAAAATGTCGCAAAGTTGGGACTACCGTTTCACTTTTGGGCTGGACAGTTTTGACAGTTATTTTTGCAGGTATACGAGTAATTTCCCGCAGATTAAACACCATCGCCCAAGTTGCCTGCGCGGTCCCTCTGCCACCTCGGAGCACACACGGGAAAAACCGTGCCAACGATTCTTTTCGACTCCTCGACTCCGCGATCGCGAACTCTCAAAACTTTCCGCACTTTTTAAAGATTGTTTTCATCTTTTCATTTACATACATAAATAGCGCATGCGCACTAGTTTCCCCCGTTTTCGGGAGTAATTTTACCAAGTTCCAAAGACGTTCTGGGTGCACCACCCTAATTGAAAGTATCACTTTTCGGGAGGTGAGTTTCTTTTGGTGTGAATATTAAAAAAATGTAATTGGCTAACCCACTAAAAAATGAAAAGAAATGAAAAGATAAAGACCAAGACAATAATCTGATTGTTGTTTGAGAAACCCCAGTGATGTCGGTGTGCATGAAACTTGGTCCTGAACATTGTTGATTTTACACTGTTTTCAATGGGACTTGAATTAGGCTGGTGCACACTTCTGATTCGTTATACCCAGCACGATATGTGGCAGAGGGGTACCCCCCTCTTATCCCTATACTTTATACGCACTCAACACTATTGTAACCTAACCCATCCCCCCTTGAAACCTAAAAGGAATTCCTGAGATTCCGGGAATACAATGGTCAACACAAAAGAAGGGGGGTTTTCTCTGCCACATATCGTGCTTCATAATGATTCGTGGGTGGATGGTTTGTCGCGATAGCGCCCTCTCGCGGTGGGTTACCGAGGTGTCGGCTCATCGCGTATCTAACACAGCAACGTCCTGTTCAAAGACTAGTCGTATGTCGGATGGAGTTTGGTCATATTTTTCAAGCCCGGGCCGCGAATAACTTATTCCCAAACGATATGCGCATGGTGGAGCGGAGTTTAATTGGATAATTTTACCTCAACACTCCAGTCGGAATCACGTGAAACTTCAAAGTCAGCCAGTGTAATTTTCACAAGAAAAGAACCACAGACAAATACATTTCAGAATGAACATCCATTCTTACAGTATTAATTAATGGAAATCTGTTCCTAAAACTATAACCGGGCATGCTTTGCTTTCTCTCCCTTACAAATTCATTTACCTTTCGTCATGATGCAATACATAGAAACGATATTCAACACTGTTGGTCATATTATACAACCAAAATTATTCAATGTTGCTTAAAACACATGTTGGCAAATATCTTTTCGCCTGGTTGACATGTACTCTTCTTGTAGAACCTGGCAAAAGTCGACGCGTTGGTCCAACCATGGAGGAATAAGGTCCAACAGACTGTTGTCAGAATTGTGTCAATTGGCACTCCTTTATTTGCCGCTGCCGACGTTGATGCAGCCCGTAAACTATGTGCTTTGAACACAGAGGTATCGACTCCTGCCTTTTTAAGCGATTGTTTCAATCATCTGGATGTGGTTTCTGTATCTCCTCAATGGAGGGACATAGCTTAGAAAAAACTTTGTCTTCTTGTAACGCCAAACTTTGGTGCGTTTTATGTTAATTGCAAGGGTTAATTCTTACGACACACAAAGTTCTATCTTCGGAATATGGTGATGAGGTAATGATACCGGGTTGAGAGGTTTTAATGGGTTCTGTAATTAATACCTTAATGGAACCATTGCTTAAAATCATTATTGTCAGTTCGGAATAATGGCAGTGTTTGAGCCGGCGCTGTTATGATTGCACACAAACATGTAAGATATGTTAGACTAATTGCTTCGATAGGTTCTAATCTACTTATGATACCCCAGGTGTGGGAATATCGAGGTAACGAGGTTCTAATGTTAAACATTCCTCGCATAAATCTAGTAACTAATGGTCATTACCAAATTTTAATGTAGTGTCAACAGTGTCTCCGTGAAATGACAGAAAGGGCACTACGAGCTGTGTTTATGGTGCTATACCCAGCACCGTTCTGAAACAAAACAGTCAACAATTCTAAGACTTGTGCTACAGATGCACAGATTAATTTTCACAGACCGTTCAAGGCAGAATTGTATCCATTTCGTAATTGCCGAGAAGTACTGCTTCCTATAGTGCTCGGTTTGTATGCTTCGATGATGATGATGTCGATAGTTTTGTGCGAAAGTCCTCTTCAGCTGAGGGATTTCCGGACAGTAGTCCAGCACACAGCGCTAGACGATCTTGAAGAGGATGTCGGCGTTCCGGTACCTGAGTAAGGTGCAGCAGATTGCTGGTCACGGCTGGTATCCTGATGAGAGCACGCAGAAGTCTCGGAAACCAAGTCTGTGTTGGCCAATATGGAAACATCAAAATATTCGTGGCCTGGTCTCTCTCTACTTTTTGTAGAACCCTGTCAATAAGAGCAAACGGAGAAAAGCAATAAGCAATTTCATTCGTCCATAAAACAAAAAATGCATCGCAGAATGATGTTTCGGGCTCAGGGTGCCACGATACAAACTGTTTGAATTGATAATTAATTCGAAAGGCAAACATAATCAACAGTTAGTCGTATTTTCAAACTTAATACCACCCGTTGAAAAATATGTGCGTTTAATACTATAGCCAAGCATGGCTATTGCATGCATCCGTACCAACATTCGGATGAGCTCAGCCATGTTGGGAGTAGATTGGTCACTATTTGAATTTCGAGCCGTCAGCAGCTTATCTGCAGCCATTGCGATGGGGGTTAATGCATGCATAATATAGCATTGTACTTTTTGCCCGGGTCGCGAGTTTCAAAAATGCCCAAATTTCTGGATTTATTACTAAACTCAGATTAGGGCAGTTATTTGGCTTATTATATTGTTTGAGTTTCTCATCCAACTTTTCAGGTGAGATTTTGCCTCTAAGCCAGTGCATTAATGGTTTCAGCAAGCTTTTCATTAATGCTGGCCCAATATTATCATCGCCCTCGACGAGGGTCGTCATATCAGAAAGCAACTCGTTATTTTGCTCTTCTTTAACATTCAAAAGGCTATGTCGCCATCACAAAGACTGTCGCCCCTTTCGGGTACGATATTGTCGATCAAAATTATTTCGCCCTTTTCGGGTACGAATACGCCTCTGGAGGTCTCGTCGGACATGTCTCCGAAAGGTGCGTTAATTATATAGCGCGGAGTGGGTGCCGGTTCACGCATTAGCATCAGTTAGTGAAGCAACAGTTTCGCGCAAGTCAGATTTGTCCGCTGTTGTGAATTGCTAGCACTGGGGTTTGGTACGCCTTGCGTTGCAGAGGAATCGACGTTTTTGCGCTTGGTTTTTCTTCTAGTTGGAGTAGGTGCAACGCTTGATGAGGTTTGTTGCATAAGACCACATTATGTCTCGATCTAGCTGCGTGAATAAGCACTCGCTTTCCGACGGATCTACATAAATTTCTACTTCATTTGCCATGTTTGCGATCGAACCGTGGTCCGGAGGCAATGTGTGGTAACAATACTCCAAATAAATATCCGCACTACCGGCGATACTGAACACCAAAAATGCACTGATGAGCGACAGCGCGAAAGGGCCTGTTCTTAATATGTGGCACACCTCAGTATAACCAGACAATACAACCTCATTTGATTACGAATGGAGGTAATGGTGAGGTAGAATTCTTTATATCGTACTTTAATATCAAGTTGCCCGGTATATGTTCTGCACATAAGCTTTTTATTGAAATTGGAAGATATGTATATAGGTATAGAATCCATGATCAGCGACTTTGCCCTTACTGTAATTTGGAGGTTGAATCTGAGATTCATTTTTTACTTATTGTCCATTATATAGTGCTTTAATATAGGAAACGAATGTTTAACTTTGTGAGTAAAAAAAGATGCACATTTTCAGTTGCTTACAAAATGTATATTCTTACGAGTTCAACAGATGAATCTATTATTAAATTGTGTTGCCTAATTTTTTGTTATGAACTTAAAAGAAAATCATGTCTAATAGCTTTGTTGACTTGTACTCTCCTGCCTATGTACATTACTATCTAGGGTAAAAATGTTAATGTAACCCTCCCTGGGATTAAGGGGCGTGTTCCAAGTTGGAATAAAAACAAAACATAACACAACATAACATAAAAAACAACAACGGTATGTCTCAAAAGACATTTTCGTCATATTGGCCGCCTCATGAATTTTAGATTTTCGGAAGTGAGAGGTAAATGTTTTTGGACGATATTTCTCATTTACGTCATGCAATTTTTCAGTTTCCACAAAATAATTGAGATGCTAGTAACAATAAATTTACAACGGATTGTTCAATGGGTGATTTTCTTAAGAAATCAATGTACCAAAAATCATGAATTAAAAAAACTCCGACTTCTAGTTTACAAGCGCGCCACCAGCTGCAGGAGTCAACTTTCAGTGTTTTTTTCTGGACATCGACAGTCTGTCCGCTTGGGCTCCAGGTCAACTCGGCCCCAAAGTACTCGTCCCCAGTCAACTCGGCACCAATTCAGAACAACTCGACCGTCGAGACATTTAACTTTACCTTAACATTTAGATTATTCTTTTTCTACACTTTGCAGGTGCAAATGTGCAACGCGGCACACCATGCACGTCAAAGTGGAATTCTCTTGACTGTCGAGTTGTCTTGACTTGGGGGCCGATTTGACTTTAAGTCAAGTTGACATGGGGCCGAGTTGACTGTGATCGAATTGGTTTGGAGCCAAGTTGACTCGAAACCTCCGCTTGTTGACGACGGGTCAGGCTCGCCGCATGGATGTGTGTGCGTTTCTTCACTAACCCCTGACAGTGAAGAATACGTAATTAAACGACGCTGAATGGTTATTCAGTGCGTACAGCGCGCGCGTATTTCGCAAACTGCAAGCGTGAATGTAGTGCGCTCACGCGTTCCTCAACGTCACGTCACGTCACGTCACGTACGAACTTTTTTCTCAAGACTGTTCAATAGGTAAATTTCTTTATAAAGAAATTGACAAGGCGGACTTGAACCTGCGACCTCCGGATACCACACTGGCGCTCTGACAATTTAGGATACCGCCAACGCGCCAGGGGCAAGCAAGATAGCTCAGTTGGTAGAGCGCCGGTATAATCCGGAGGTTCAAGTCCTGCCTTGCAGATTAACTTTGAAATTTATGCAAATTTACCCAGTCAGTTTTCCTTGTTGATTATTTGTGTATTAGTCAGATAAAAAGTCGTATCCTCATTGAGTGATCCCCACAATGTCGCTTCACTGGAGTATCGTAAAATCCGGCGTGATTCCTAGCCACACCGCTGGTGTTTATGACTTCAGACTTAGCGCCCTCGAATAAAGATACTGACAATTTGGGAGACCGCTAACAAAGGGAAAGATAGCTCAGTTGGTAGAGCGCCGGTCGGATATTCTGGAGGTCGCAGGTTCAAGTCCCGCCTTGCCGATTTGAACATTATACAAATTTACCTAGTCAGTTTCCCTTGTGCTTAAGTTGTGTAAATAACAATTACAAATAATGGTTAAACATGGCGTCGCGCGGGACGCATCGTCTGCAGTCCTAATTTAAATGTGCCAATATGTGCCATCGCGCAAGGCATGATGAGAAAACATGGCGAAGCAAAATCGTAGCTCTAGTAACGTGGTTGACGACGGGCCAATTACATCACTGGTACCCGGCGAGTGCAGTGCAAACGTGCGTACGTACATGTACGTACGTACGTACATACATGTACGTACGCGCACACGTTTGCACTGCACTCGCCGGATGTACACACGTACACGTACGTACACGTACGTCCGTACATGTACTATATACACATACGTACGTGGCCGGCCGTACGTACATGTACATACGTGTGTACGGTACGCACGCGGGGATTGTCACGTGACGTCACTCGAGGTCTTGATCGTCAACAACAAGGAAGCACCAAGTGGAGATTTTTGCGATCATTTCGGTAGTATTCGTAGTCCTCAGATACAAGAATTCACGTGAAAATTGTAACAGAGTTTCTGAGTGACCTGGTGGTAAAGGTAACCTCATATATTAGGAGGCGGTGCAGGTTCGGGCTGTTTTATCTTGTAAATTATCTGTTTGTTTGTAAGGTGTAAAGCCCAGCCTCAGTCACATTCATTGCCGAACTAAAAACGAAAAAGTCCGTGTGGTCTGTTCTCTTCCGGGCCGCAACGCCAGCGTTAATCGGTTGCGTTGAAAGTCACCGTGACTGTGACTCGACTGTGGGGTCTCCGATCGGCAGAGCGCCCGCAACTAACTGTGCGGACACCAGAAAAAGACGTGGGCTAGTGAGAATTGGGTAAGATTTGGCAATTTTGATAAGCTTGGCCTAATTAATATTATTAAAATAATTTCATTTTCAACTTGGTTTAGAATTCCAAAATACCCCGCAGAAAGATTGTTGAAGCCCCCTGTATCGTATTCTCGCAGTCAGGGGTCCGAGAACCTAGTCCCCACTAGTGTGCCCTCCGGGATGCTGCGCTAATGGTCACACATCGGGACACGCTAAAATTAATTGAAAACTTTGCTTTCCCGTGTCCGAGGAATTGTGGCTGTTTCGTGTGCAATGGATTTGCCCTGTATATTCACTCGTATTTTATGGGCTTGTAACGCAATCGTGGGGATGATTTTAAATCACAGTGTCTGAATGAGGAATTGTCAAAGCAACCCTGTTCATGATAACAAATATACCGGTACCTTGTTTAGAGGTTAAATGCAACACGAAACAGCTGTCGCGTCTCAACTCGTGAAGCGCCCTCTAGGCACGTTTTGTACACTCAAATGACTTTATGGCTTTAGTGTAATTGGATTATAATGGGCGCGTGGAAGTTCGACTGAAAAAAAATACCAAAATTTTCTCAAAATTTCGGAGGTAAGATCAAGCATTAATCCAGATAGTAAGGCCAAATAAACCAAAATAGTTGGTGATCATCCCTTCCCGACTGTCCGAACAGGCCCTGACCCGAATATTTTTTAATTTTTTATTTTTCTAAAAACCGTTGTAAAAAACGAAGAAAATGCCATAAAACATGAAACCCATTCAAATTTCGTGGGCTAGGTTTGACCCACGCCACCAACTTGCTTCTAGCGAGTACGCGCATGCGCTTTAGCCACACTTGCTGATCGCCAGGTATTGTTATTATTATTATTATTATTATTATTAATTTCTGGTAATGAAACCAAGGATCCTTCAAAAGTGCTCAAGGCACTGTAGCTCGTAAGCCTGAAGAAACCCGTAGACAGAGGCTGTGTCAGCCAGGAACACCGGGGCAAACCCCTTCTCTTAGCGATAAGTGTTCTGGGTTCTTTTACGTGCATTATACAATTTTATAATGTTATAATGGGAAAGATATATACACACATTATAAATTTTACAACACACGGGACCTACAACTTTACGTCCCATCCGAAGGACGAAGCAATAGTGGTTTAATTGCCTTGCTTAAGGACACACGTGTCCACACCGAGACTCGAACTCACGCTCTGCGGAACAGAAAACCAAGCTCTTAACCGCTTTTGTTCATTTTGAGGTCGTGCAGTGATTTATCATGTCGTTGATCGTGGTGACAATACTACTAAATAATACATTGTGCGTACAACATATTTTTGTTTTTTTAGTTCATTCATTTTGTTGAAGAAAAAACAAAAACCTCCGTCCTCACTTTTTCACGACGATAAAAAAAAAAAAAAAAAAAAAAAAAAAAAAAGAAACGCCCGCCCGCTTCACTTAAAAAATATAAAAAAAGGATGATCACCAACTATTTTTTTTTATTCGGTATAATTGCGACTCCACAATTTCTCGAACAGAATGCGCACGGCAAAGCAAAGCTAATTTTATCGTGTCACGATTTGTGCACACTAGTGGGACTACCGAGAACCTTGTTTTTCTTCCCATTGTTATGTAGTTTAGCGCAAAGGGAAAAATTGTTCTGTTGATGGAATTTGACAAGTCAGAGTGTTTACACGAATGTAATCTGACTGTGTTTTACTAGTCTGTATACAAAATGCATGTCAGGCAGTGGCATTAAGTTATATGTGACCGGCTCTACAAAAAGGTGTATTATGTCGCAAAATAAGAAATTGAGTTGTATTGATCACCGCGGACATACGTCACAGGTCAGCGCGCCGATGAAAACAATACGCGCTGACACTGCACAGTAGCATACAAGACTGCGCGCGCGATCATCGTTTTTACCGGCGCGGTGTACGTATTATGACGCGTTTTTATGACAGTTCCCGGATGTCCGCCCCGATCTATACATGGTTAAATCGCCCACAACATAAGCTTTCATTTGGTATAAAATATAGCTCCATAGCCCCTTTCGTTTTGGAGATATGATGTGTTTACATACATGTATTAGATTAGTTCCTTGGAGTTCAAATTATACAATTGAGAAAACAGGCTTTGAAATAGCCGGCTCTGTTGTACTACAACAGAACGATGCACACAAAATGGTTTTTTTCCCCACTTTATTCAGCAAAATCAACATTTCTTTGAATGAAACCTGTAACTATAGGTATTAAAGATGTCATTCATGACAACAAATGAAAATCACCTTTTGATGAAATGTTTACCCTCTCAATGATAGTGCACAGCGCGACTTACCTTTTTGTAGAGCCGGTCACATATAGGGGGTCCGTGCCCCCCATCATGCCCATGGGAATTAACATTCCTCCCGTCAAAGGTCTGTCCCCCCAGTTGCCACAATTTAAAATTTGGAATTGCACACAAACAATACGTCAGTTCTCATTTATTGCCCCCCCTTGAAACAACAGCGGTATCGCTGATGGCAGGGGACTTGAAGAAGATTTTGACTGTCGGTGACTGATCAAACAATAGGAGAATCTCTTATTACTTTCTTGTACAGGACAGTGAGCCAGGATGCTTGCCTCCAATCGCCCACATTTTGGAGATGCTGAGGACTCGACTTGCACAGTGGTCAAAGAAGGATGGGTCAGTAAGAGAGGTGAGAACACGAGGCCAAATAAAAAAAGAGATGCGGGTAGTGCTGGGCGAGTAGTTGATTTTGCTACTTGAGTGGCATCCTGAACCACACAGCATTTACCAGGCTCTTGAATTGTCGCCCTCAAACCCTGCGGACATTTGTAGCAATCATTAAACAAGTTGGCCAATACATGATATGAACGTCCACCCCTGGTAAAATGACAATTTCTACCACTATACTTGATTTTATTGGCGTTTACGTAGCTTTTCAGTCTTTTATGTTTCTTATTCTGTATAAAATATAATAGCAAAGCTTTATTTCACGTTCTGTACGTTAATTTCTACAATTTTTCCAATTAATTTAAATTTTTACGTGGGAGGATGAACATTTGTGAGAATACCTCAGATGTCCAAGCGAATGGACCAATAGAAATGCGCGTTGGGGTCGAAGTTGGTTCGCATGCCTTGGGCTGTTTTCCGAACCCCCGCTTTGTCTTCGCTCGGGCTTCATTCATACAGTTTAGCAATATGTAAACGGAGACGGAGCCAAAGCCAGGGGTTTGGAAAACGGCCTCGGTCTGTTTGTAACCGAGGCTCTGATTGGGCGCATGAATCTTTGTGCTCATAACCACGGATCTTGCCTAATGTCCGCAGGGGTTTGAGCGCTATTAGTAGAAAGCTCGTAAAAGCGCTGCGTGGCTCAGGATGCTTGAGTGGTCGCAACCAACATTTTGGGTCATATGTAATATCTGAAATTCACTTGTTGGGAGTGAAATCCTGGGGAGCAGTTACCCTGCCAAATTCTGTTGCATCGCCTTGGCACTATTACTAGCAGTTACCCTGCCAAATGCAACAAGTTGCAGCAACTTGCAGAAACTTTTTACCTTTTAGCAGGGTTAGGGATATTGTATAGTATTAAAATAGTAAACCATTTACGTCTCTTATTGTAGTGGACAAGTTTCTGTGATTGCCTGTCTTTTGGTCTCTGGCTTGCTTTCAGGGGAGTACATCAAAAACTGGAGGCCTCGGTACTTTCGGCTCATGTCCAACGGCAACTTTCTAGGGTACAAAGATAAACCCGCAACTCGTGCTGACTTGGAGCAGAAAGTCTTAAACAACTTCTCAGTGGCAGGTGAGTTGTGCCTTTGTTTCTAGAAAGAAAGGCTGGCCCACGGTTGAACAGACTTGTTCCCAAAATTTCTGACCAGAGGTGATTTTTTTTTGCTCTTAATTTTTCCGCCGGAAATGTTTAACCAGTTCGCGCCGGGATTATTTTAACATCACCGAGCCGACGCGCGGGATTATTTTTAACGAAACTCGATCCGAAGCAGGTTCAGGCTGCCAGTACCGGCTGCCAGTACCGGGAAGCACACACACCCATTTCCGGCCTGACAGACATTTCCGTCCTTGCTCGTGGCGTGTTTAATGCGTCATCCGTTTTGAACCTGGGGAAAACTTTGCGTTTATATTCGTCATCCGGCGCGAACTGGTTAAGCCACAACTACCCAAGGACCATGTATTAAAAATACACAAAAAATGAATTTTGATTTGCCAAATTTATTGATACAGCTACACATGTAATGCTATAGACATGTACAAAGTAATACATAAAACAGTCTTGTGTCATTTGTTGGTACCCGTACTTTATTTGTGCATAACAAAATAAAAAAATTGTCTTGACTACTACAGATTGTCAAATAAAAACAGCCGGATTTTTGGTGTGATGTGTGAAACTTGTCAGCTAAATGTACCAGTAGATGTTATTGATCAAATACAAAATAATATTTGACAAATTGGCACTAACGTGACACAGATCTAAAGGAGCTATGTGTTAAGTTAGTGCCAATTTGTCAAATATTATTTTGTATTTGATCAATAACATCTACTGGTACATGTAACTGACAAGTTTCACTGGGTATGAGAAAAATGATGACAGATTGTGTGTAACCATAACCCCCAAGGAAATGTACCCGTAATCCTGTATGCAGAATATGAAACCTGTACAGTCAGAACAGTCATATGAAATTTAGGATGTCTCGAAACTGCTTTACATAATTTATTTCTTCGGACATGTCAAAGTAAGTTTCCCAAGAACAGTACCAAATGTGAATTCTGGACTTACACAGTTATTAATGAAGTTTCTGTACTGTTAATAACTGCCAAACTATTGCCCAGTTTCCGGACACAGTTTCGGGGATTGTGGAGTTTAGGCATGTTAGGACACTTAAATGTAAGTCATTTGAGTTCTGAGATAGATTTTTGCTGCTTCAAAATAACACCTAATAAGACCTTTAAAAATGTTTACTTATCCAATCTTTAAATTTTTGATCAGAATTTTAAAATAAAACGAAACATAAACCAAATTAAAAACGTAACAAATGTATCAAAACCCTGTCAATTGAAAGTACCTAAAGGATGCTAAAATATAGTTAGCCAGCTTTAATGTAATGCTAAAAATGGCCCAATGGCTGCTATTCACTGATGCAATTAGGCCAACAAAATAGGGTCGGTTATCAGTAGTTCAGAAAGTAGTTTTTTTGGCAATTTTGTTGTTGTTGATTGAATGAGGGTGTATTATACCCAACACGATTCAATTCATGAAAAATGTATGGCGTGTGCGAGCAGTACCACACTATACACCGGTAAACGCAATGCGGCTTTATTTAAATACATGTGCAATTAAAGGTTAGCAGTTTGTAGAAAGAAAAGGAGCCTCGCGGTGTGAGTCGCCGCCACATGTCGCATGTATCGTGCTCCAAATCTTTTATTTTCGCGACGAAAGCCATAAAAAAATTGCCACAAAAAGTGATAAAAACTTGCCCTAATTGATGTCAAAAAAATGATAGCAACGACGAAAAACTGCGAACACTGTATGTTTATCGCGCGGTAAGCGTGCGTGATGTACAGTACTATCTGTGGCGGGCTATGAACCTTGTGTTGCGGCAGGAAATGTCAGGGAAATATGCTGCATTATCACTTTAACCAGTTCGCGCCGGATGACGAATATAAACGCAAAAATTTCCCCAAATTCAAAACGGATGACGAATATATACGCCAAGTTCAAGTTCGGAAATGTATGTCAGCAGCGCGCAAGGCCGGAAATGCGTGGGTGTGCTACCCAGCACTATAGGCCTGAACACGCTTCGGATCGAGTTTCGTTAAAAATAATCCCGCCCGTCGGCTCGGCGATGTTAAAATAATCCCGGCGCGAACTGGTTAAGTACAAGCGGTACAATGAATACAGGAAATACATGTAGACAAGACAGATCAAGTTCTGCAAATTAACTTGCAGAAATTTCTTTCTCCATCAATGTTTAGGCCTACTGGCATTTTTACGATGTCAGTTCGGACCTCAGTAGAACTGCTGGCAATCTGTGTTGGTCGGCCATGTGCGCGTGCATAGACTGGTTGCTGCATAAAGTTTACATCATGGATGTTCTTTGGCACTTTTAGTTGGTGTGCGGCGGAAACCAGTACAGCATTGCTGCATTGAGCATTCCGCATGTGTTTTCCGAATGTTTATCGAGAAGAAAACTTAAAAAAACAAGGGTTTCTTCTGAAAAAAATAATTAATGTAGGCAAATAAATTACAAGAGTTTTTGACATAAATAGGTTGTTGAGAAGCGTTTTGTGAAGACAGAAAAGATAGTATTATTGTATACCGGTATATATATATTTTGTTTTTCAAAAAAAGAAAAGGGTCAGTCGAGGGTCAGTCGAGGGTCAGGGCCTAAAATTAGGGTTGGTTGGGTAATCGGAAGCAGAACTATTTGTTTGATTAGCCTCAGTGCCCTCTAGCATAAAAAAATACCCCGTCCCTGCTCCTGCTCCTGCCCCTACCTCGGCCCCATTCCCTCCTCCGTTGGAGAACCGACCTTTAAGTTTCAAAGTTGAAGAACACTGCAAGCATGAAATGAGACTTGAGCCAAGTCTACATTCGTACTTGATGGCTTCAGCGTCTTGTCTCGTCAATGCTCCACAAATTTTGCCTTAAGTTGTTATTTCCATAAACAGTCAACTGGGCACTATTTTATAAACATGTTTTTGAGTACTTACTAAATTAATTTATAATTTAAAAGTCTAAGTACCCTATTCTGTGTAAATGGTGAGAATTAAAGCGCACGTCTAAAAAGTGGTGACAATTCTAATTTATTGCTTAGTTGATTTCTCACAAACCATAACTACATGTATTTAAATTAACTAGGTCACAAGAAATTCCTGTTTGTTTACATCACATGTTGACAATGTACATGTACATGTACTTGGAAAAAAAAATCATCAAATCAAAAATTACAGTGTTACTGGTACATTTACCAGTACATATGGTACATCAACATCATACATGTGTATGGTAGTATCTAGTGCAGTACTAGTGTACATGTACATGTACAATACACTGTAAACATAATGGTGCGAAATACGGTACCCTCTGGAGACATGAACACAATGTGTACAATGGAGACAAAACGTCTCCGGAGGGTAAATTTCTATAGATGAATAGGTCTCCATTGGGAATTTCACGAATTAGATTTTTGGATTTTACTTAAATTACTCAAAAACTAGAATTAGGATGTGGGTTAGGATTAGTGTTTGGGTTAGGGTATAATATAGGGTATATTGGGTCGAAATTTCAACCCAGGAACAAAATTATGGTTAAAATGGGAGCATTTTGAAAAACGTGCTCGACTTTCTAACAATTTTGTACACGAGAACAAAGCCATGTCTCCACAGTGATACAAAAATGCGAATTTGTGTACCAGTATGTGTAATGCATACAAACCTGTTGGATAAATGCATACTGTACACTGTACATGTACTGGTACATGTATACATGTACTTGAAGTAAAAATTTCTCACATGTACTGAGTGTAAACAAAGTATAAGGATTTCCAATATTTTCTCTGTAAATGTACATAGTCCTTTAAATGTGTGACTTACCCAGTACAATGTACCCGGTAGGCTTGGACGGTATTGCCTTTTACTATACCGGGATACCGTGACAAAAAAAACCGCGGTATTCGGTAATACCGAGGTGTTATGTTAAGTGGGTATTACGTCATTATTATCAACCCAAACAAATTACAGCGATCACTGCATGCTACGTCGAACCGGCAAACCACGTAATTGCATCTTCATGGCAAATTCTTCAACACCTAAGATTCATTATCAGTCTTTATATTTGTAAAAATGTATCACTGTGATGGATTATTGAAAATTAAAAGCTTACTTTTTGTGGAATCATTGTTTGAATTTGTAAAGTCATTGATATGTCTATCAAAGAAATGCCGATTGTTAGCGACCGATGCCCAGTCGTAATGCCCATGCACTGCACCGGCACACTGCGAACTTGCTTCCCACGATCATGCTAGCTATCAGTTGGTATCCTGCATCAATGGCAGTGATTCAATTGGCTCATCATGCGATTCATGCCGGCCACCAGCGATTCCTACTGCGTGTGCGTTCGCAGCATATGCAGCGGCGATGTACATGTACTGGTACATGTATTATAATATCGCCCTGTTTGCAGGGCGGGCGTACGACGATACAATCAGAGCAGGCGCCAATAGGAGGCCGTACTGGAGTAATCGGTGTGACGAAACCTTATTTGTGAATGAAAAATGTTCTGGTCGTTGTTTTAGACGGCCAATCAGATTTGTTTAAAATGACATTAGCTCGCGGCGTGCAAGTCGTGCGTGGGAGAAAAGCACGTGTATTACCTTGTGCATGCTGTGCGTGGAGTATGCGCTCTTATTGTACCGACATACTATGTACACGCGTACGACTGTACATTGTACAAACACGTGTAGTGGCCCAATACGCTATTTGTTTTCGTTTCGCCTGAGAAGTTGGGAACAAGCAATAGATGACGTGCAATTATAAAAAGTGATTTTTAGTAGTGATATTAACCACGAAGCAGTTCCATATATTAACTCAATAGCCTAAAACTCGGTTGAACATACAGATGTCACTTCCCAAATCTTTATTTCGAGTAAATATGAAATAAAATAAATGATCATGAAACATGTTTACTGTTTAAATAATGTTCGAAAAACGAAAATCACAAGTTTCTGGTTAACCTCTCTGTCTCCGCAGTCAACAACAGAAACAGTGCTTTTAATAACAAGTTGGTTGTCTGCGAAAGAATAATGTGCTACCAGTTAAGAGTAAAATGTATTCTTTTCAATCTCTGGATGCTAGGAGTGCCATGTTTGATTCGAGAAAGTAAAGTGGGTGTGGGACTGGGAGCAGCTTTTGGGCCGCATTTAAAAAGTTGTTTGAACTTTCGTCCAGACACTACACACAAAGAAAACCGCAAACACGGCGGCGTAATAAGCAAACTTCAAAGGCCTTTCTGGAAGGACGGCTGCTGCTGAAGTATCGGGTTATCAAGTGGAGATTGACAATAACGTCTTATCTTTCCACTTGATTGAATGCAGACATGACACTGAATGGAATGAAACATGTGGATCGGGTGTTTCTCTTTCTGTTTGAAAGACTTTTGCGAGGTTCTGAACAATATCGCGGTATTGCAATTCCATACCGAGATCACCGGTATTTCGGTTTTTGTAGATCATTAGTACCGACTAGTCGGTAATAAAAAAAAACCGTGACTATCCGGTAATACCGAAATACCGTCCAAGCCTAGTACCCGGTACACGGTACCCGGTACAATGTACCCGGTACAATGTACCCGGTACAATGTACCCGGTACAATGTACCCGGTACAATGTACCCGGTACAATGTACCCGGTACAATGTACCCGGTACAATGTACCCGGTACAATGTACCCGGTACAATGTACCGGGTACAATGTACCCGGTACAATGTACCCGGTACACGGTACAATGTACCCGGTACAATGTACAATGTACCCGGTACAATGTACCCGGTACACGGTACAATGTACCCGGTACAATGTACCCGGTACACGGTACAATGTACCCGGTACAATGTACACGGTACAATGTACCCGGTACAATGTACCCGGTACAATGTACACTGTACCTGGTACACGGTACAATGTACACTGTACCTGGTACACGGTACAATGTACCCGGACATGTTTTGTACACATGCATATGTCCAGTACATGTACATGTACATCCATAAGCATACACGTACGTGTACACGCATACATGAAGCACTTTATTTTCCAATCTGTGGATAAAAGTTACCTTTAATGCTGATCAAATTGCCCCAACAAATATTTATCTGTGTACATACATACTGTACATGTACCTGTAGTGTACAACATTATGTAAGTTTTACTTTGCTTTGTGCTCATTTGCTTTATTGCTTATGGAAACATTTGCTTCACGCACACGCTGTACGCGTTCTAAGACAAAGTGGGCGCGTGCCTCGATCATTTTGTGTGCCGCTGGTTCTTGTATAATGATCCACATTCCCATGTCCAGTAGTGTAGTTGTAACCAGCAAAATTTGATTGGTCGTATCAGGGACGTCGGACAACTTTTGTGTTTTTTTTGCCGTGTGAAAGCTTGCAAATTTGTTACAAGTAGCTGGTTGCCAAACATTGTTTTCTGCAAAATTGACCCAGTCCCCCAGCCATGTTGACTGTGTTTGATGTTGACCCCTTGATATTTGCCAGCACTGGGAATAATGCCTTCATGTTTGGATGGTACAAATGGTATTTCTCTCGTCCTCCCCCCCCCCAACCCCCCCCCCCCCCCCCCCCCCCCCCCCCCCCCCAACCCCCCCCCCCCCCCCCCCCCCCACTGTACATGAAGTCAGAGAGTGTTTGGGGGCAACAGAATCTGTGCTATGGGTACATTTGCTCAAATTGGGTTAATGTCTACTTCTATCACCACTGTTATCTGAGTTTGAAAAAAGTATGGGAAAAAGAAGTTGCGTTTGCGAAAGTCTAGACCCGTGTTTTGAGGGTCAAAGATCATAATAAATCCACAAAACCCCTCTGACAACTTATCTACACTATTGGCTAAGATAGAGGAAAAAAACAGTATTGCTGGCACTTCATGTATGGTCTTCTAATGATGATCATTGACCCTCAAAACATGGATATAGACACATTACTTGTGCAGTTACCCTATGTCAATATTGGCCAGGATACCTGTACATTATGTACAGTACATACTGTATGTTACAAAAATGATTAGGGTAATGGTTGCCCTAATTTGCATACTCCTATACACATAGATGCCACTGACACATGTGTCTAGACACCTTATTTCTAAAGTTAACTGTAATATTCTTTTGCCGCACTAATTCGCATACAAATAATACGTGAGATATTAAATGTTTTTTTAACATGGCAAATCGTTTTCTACTCATTTTTTTCAGATCTAACGGGTAGGAACAACGATAACAAAATTGATTTCCGAGGCTGCACGATAACCCCCTTCTTCCTACTAAATACTTATACTGGTATAACCCTAACCCTACATGTATATTCCCTCTCAAGCTCTGTTTTAGTGAGGGCAAAACAGACTGTGGACGTGTGCAAGTACACAATCTGTAACCTCTTGCATCCTGTGGACATCGTTTGTTCACAGGCCTACAATGAGTACTGAAGGTTTGTACACAAGAATGGAGACTCATTGTACAATGTACATGGAAGCATTGCATTGATTTTATTTCAGAAAAAAATCAATAAATTGAAATACATGTATCTTGGGGGCTTGATGATCCTGACCTTTAGCCTAAATCACCGCAGGAAACTCTGAACTATAGTCTTCAGTAGACAGAATCAGCGTAGTAAACATGTTAAAGGTACGGTAGGATACACCATTTGCAGACTATATCAACAAAAATTCTACCGAATTATTAGGAAATATCTTACTTATTTAATAGTAAATAATGATTGTAGGCATCCAGCCAAAGGATTGCGCTAGATATCCTGTAATTATTCTGAAAAAATTGAATTTTATAAAAAAAAAAATTTGATCGCCGGACGGTGATCGTACATTTGTAAAAGAACAAAAATAACATAAGAATAACTGCTCAACGCCGGTTAAAAAACAAACGCTGTTTTTCGTGCTTTCCTCGGCATCCATGATGTAAAAGTTCGGACAGGTCAGTTGAACGACATTTACTATAAAATACAACCCCCCAAATCTACCCATTCATGATAATTCAAAACAAAGTTCACCATTCACCCTGGGTGTGTGTACATGCAAATTACAGGACTTGCCTGTGGAGTCGGGAGCCTGGGTACAGGAATATTATACACAAATTGAATGCTTCGAGTGGTGTAGTGAAACTAGCCTTCAGAGGTGATCCATGGAGCATTTCGTCGAGAGAAAATGGAATGCTCCATGGATCACCAAGGGAGGCTCGTTTGAGACAAAGCATGAGACAAAATTTGCTTTCACCTCTCTCACAGATTCTGCTTGGTTTTAATATTTTAAAATTATCTAAATCTAAATAATGTTAAAATGATCTTTGATTTCAATACAAAATTGGTGGAAAATGTCTCTAAATCCAGCTCTATAGCACTGGCTTTTTGGAACAATACGCGCTATGCTCAACGCACACATCAGCATACATGCTCATGTACATTTGCACACGTCGTGGGTATACATGTAGTACCGGTACTTTGGTTGCTAAAGCCTAGGTCACACCAGAGACCTGGCAGAACCCGGTAGCCCCGGTAGGACCTGGTAGAGCCCGGTCGCCTTGCCGGGTTCTACCGTGGTCTACCGGGATGAAATCGCGTCGACGGTCGCCTCGACGGTTGACAGACCCTGTCACCCCGGTAGTAATACGGGAAACCCCTGGCACCAAAATGGCAGAGGTACGGTAAGACACGGTAGCAATACGGCAGCATTACGGTAGAGCCTGGCAGCACTGCGGTAGACCCCGGCAGTGTCATGGTAGAGCCCTGTAGCACCACGGTAGACCTCGACAGCGTTACGGTAGACCCCGGCAGATGCCGGCAGCAACACGGTAGCAACTGTGTTGCTGCCGGAATGTACAGTGTTGTTGCCGGGGTGTACCATGTCGCTACCGTGCTTGCTAATACTAGGGGTGTCATACACACCGTGCAGACCCACTAGACAACGAGTAACAACATGAGAATTTGCAGATCTCATGAAATGTATCATCTGAAAAAGAAAGACTTATATGAAAAATATGAGCAACATACATACTAGAAAAGATGATTTGAAATGCTTGAAAGATGTAAATAGAATAAATGAGATGGTTCAAAAAACACTTTTTAATTACTGTTGCTTAATATGTTTGTTGTCTAGGAAAAAGCGCAATCTGAAAAGTTTATCGGACCATAACTTGGCAACGCTTTGACCGATTTTGAAAGTTGAAAGAGATTTGCAATCTACTCACCAAGCCCTTCAAGAAATAGTCCCAAATAACTTCCTAAAAGCAATATTAAAATTTGTATTGTCCCCCCTACTAATACATGTACCTCCCTGGCAGACTCCGGCGTCAACACGGCAGCCCAGGCAGCGTGTTTAAAGGTAGGATACACCATTTGCAGAAATCGAACAATTTTGCTACCGAATTATTAAGAAATATCTTACTTATTTGAAAGTAAATAATAATTGTAGGCATCTAGCAAAATGATTGCTCTAGATATTGTGTTAAAAAATGTAATTGTATAAAAAACTTATGATTGTGAATGTCAATCGCGAAAAAAACAAAAACAACATAAGAACCAGTGCTCGGCACTGGTTAGAAACGAACGTCGTTTTTCTTGCTTTCCTCGGCATCCATGATTGTAAAACTTTGAACAGGTCAGTTAAAACGATATTTACTATAAAATACAACCCCCCCAAATCCACCCATTCATGACAATTCTTGTACCAATGTTGTACCGTACCTTTAAAAGAAATGTACATATCTACCATAAAACTCTGCCTAAATTTTCACATTCCTTTTTCATGTAGGTGAACATTTTGTTTTCAAGCTTTAAAAAGAAAACCAAAACAGTCATTTTTACAGACTGGGGAATTCAGTAACATAAACTATACTTTGCTTGTTTATTTCTCCTAGTGTGGCTGCACCCATGTGATTGGGTGATGTCATACAACACACCCCCTCCCTTGCTTTTAGTTTGTTTTTCTCAGCATAGCTGCCATGATTCAGGAAGATTTAAGAGGGCACTGGTGGCTATATTTATGGTGCTGTTGGTTTTATGCCTGGACCATGGAAAATTGATGAGGGCTCTCGCACCATGAGGCACTGAATATGAAAGTGATAGTCCAAGCTTGTTCTTGTCAACAACCCCGAGTCTGTGTACAGTGAGCATGTTTGCGTACCAAGGAATTGAATTTACTTTCTGTATAATATGCCATACTTAGCACAGTGTTTTACGTAAAAACCTTGAAATCATAATGCCTAGAGACAAGACTGTTCACAGATACAGTAGGTGTTTTTTTTGGTTTATGAACCTCAAAATACGTGTACATGTATGTTCTTAAAAAAATCATTCACCATTTACAAAAAAGGAAATGTGTGCATATTTGTCCATTTTAACATGTGCTTATATAGCAACTCAAGAAGAATATTTAAAATAACCTTGCAACATTTTTGTTGAAAGGTAGAATACGCCATTAGTAATTGCTTGAATTATCATGAATGGGTGAATTTGGGAGGTTGTATTTTCTAGTACATGTAAATATCGTTTAACTGACTTGTCTGAAGTTTTACAATCATGGATGCTAAGAAAATAGTTCATTTTCAACCAGCGTCGGGCAGTTGTGCTTATGTTTTTTAGGGTAGTACAAATATTTTCAATATCTGCAAATGGTGTATCTCCCATTTAACGTTAGCTCAGCGTTGAGCCATGATTGGACAAACCGTACGACGTATCGCACTGGTAAAATCAACGTCGAAATATCGAGGCACGTGTATCAACTATCATACACTAACTTAAAAACATCCATCCATTTCTGAAAATTATAGTACAAGTAAATGTTGTTCATTGTTTATTCCCTTTAATTTTGTGTGCAGTCTGATGATCACGATTCTCAGTTCTGTTTTCACCGTAAACAACTGCCCTCCCCGTTGGCCAACGTTTCATAAAAACAATTTTTTTGGGAAACAATGTATCGGCTATTTGTTTCAAAACCCAGGGGCATGAAATGACGGCTGGGCCTATAATGCTCAGCATTTTGCAGTAGCAATAACACCAAGATCCATGGTCTAGTTACCCATGGATTCATGTCAAGCCTCGAGACAAAAAAAAAAAGTGAAAATGATATGCAATCAATGGAAACAATATCAGTGGCAGCAGTCAACACATTGATAAGGGACAGTATCTTGTAGGCCTGTGTGTACCAGTACATAGTCTTGGGCCAAGACGACAGTATTCGATTTTTGATTGTGCACATCGCATACAATTATTTTCACACAGTACGCTCGCTAACGACACAATTGGACCAGCTCTTCCACTCATACTGCCGACTTTGCAAACCTGCGCCAGCCGTTTAACTTTTTCTTAATTTTTCTGCAGGCTTTCCTTGGGAGCCAATCAGTGATCGCCACGCATCGGCAGGCAGATGCGAAGCACAAAGCTTTTTTGGCAGTTTGTAGTATCATCGCATAAACATGTACACGTACATGTACATGTACCACGCGCTCATCACACACACACTACGCGCATCATACGCAATACGCGCAGTACACGCACTACGCACTACATATGTGACCTGTTCCAACGAAACCCGGACAAAGTTGACTTTTAAGTTTTTCAGATTTTGCTTTTTTCAAATTCTCTAGGTTCTCAGCTTTAAAATGATGTATCATTTACATATACCGGTATGTACCCCCACCCTATCTTCCCTGGGGTCTGGATTTAGTGATAAAACCCGGACAACCTAATTATGAGATAAACAGCTTTGAAGTTCAGAAAAACGTATTATTTCTATACACAAATGTTTCACAAAATTGACAAAAAAAACACCTTTCTGGTAGACGGATTTTGTTCAAATTTGAGGAGATTGTAGATTAATAGTGAGTGACTTAGGAAAACCTAAAACCTCAAAATGGTAAAATCCATCCCGAAATGACTTCAGGAGTACATTGTGACAAAACACATTGTGCGACTTTGTCCGGGTTTCGTTGGAACAGGTCACATATGTACGCCCCCGCAACTGCTGAATGGGTATAGTTGACTGCGTGAAGTACCGTACATACAGTACATTTGGTCGAATTTGCATGAAAAGGTCACACCACATTCTCACAAGTTTTCCAAGAGTGCGGGAAAAGTATACTGTCAAAAACAGTTGTGTGATGGCGTCACGGCGCACTACACTATCGTTGCTGCACAACGATCACTGTCGATCGCCGACGTCTTGGGCCAAGACTAGTGTGTACATTAACACCAATTTATCAAAATCATGGGTTGATGAGAAAGCTTGGTCATGTGCCAATATCTGTGGTCATAATATCTGACACGATATGTATGTTCCTGAAAATATTGTCAACAACAGCTGAAAATGAGGAACTAGAGCCTTGGGCATTTTTAGAAATTGCTTGGGAATGCATGGGTGATGAGGCTGGTTCGCGATGACTCTTTGTTTCTTTATGATTTCTTGTTTGATGGTTTCAATTTGTTCACCAACATAAAGTTCAAACAATTAAATGGCCCAATTTTGATCCTACAATCTTTGTTCTGTTAAAAAACCGTGTACAGAATGAACTTGCAACTTTGAACAAACATCAACCCTGATCCTAAGTCATTTACAGTGTACATGTATGTAAGGTGTGCATCATATTGTAAAATTGTTGTGTTGTCGTCAGGTACTAAATTACAAGCAATATTGGCGTAAAGAGTGACCATACTCTACAAAAGTATGTACCTGTAGTACATGTAAAATCAACCATTGAACTCGTAAACAGAATGAACAGTCATGCTCATACTGTAATCTCATAGATTACAGGTACATTGTATCTCAATCATGCCTATGATCTTGACATACATTTGTACCTAGTACATACAGTACATGTATTTGTTGTGTACGTGAAGTTGCTTGGTTTTAACTTTTGAGGTTACCTGTATATTGTACCAGTACCACTGGTCAAAATAAGGCAATTGCATAATGTAAATAAAAGAATAAAAAAGACAAAAACTAGAGTTATGTATGTTTGTTGAACAGAACATTATGGCTTGTACCGGTACCTTTAGTACATGTACAAGTCTAGCCTTGTGAGTGTAGTTGGTCTCCGCTTTCTTTTCCAAGCACAGTCGGGAAAACGCCAGTTACCAACAAAGTTTTTTTCTGATTGAAGACGACTCGAAGTGGGTAATAATCATGCAACATTGACACTTTGACAGCCAGGACTAAGTTTCTTTAGATGAACCATCAATGTTTGCTGGATTTGTGTCCTTAAAAATGGGATTTCTGGACGTTGAAAAGCTCTTCCAAGTTTACGAATCTGCACTATACATGTAAATTTGTCTTGTTGTACTTTTGCAGACTGTGAATGCCAAGTGCTGGCCTCAGAAAAGAAAGACAAGAATATATTCTATGTACGATGTCTGCAATGGACTACCATCGTAGATCGGACGTTTCAAGTCGACAGTGCAACAGACAGGTTAGTGATTAACGTACGAATATGGGGATAACATTTGTGACCCGCTCCATCGTAATCAGGAATAAGTCGCTGAGGCCGTTTTACGCAATTGGCCGTTGAAGTGAACGCATGGGTGAAAATCGTGTACAAGTCGATTTTCTGAACATTGTATTTTTAGGAAGTATAGTTATCACAGATTATTGTCATTAATGTAGTAAAAACGATCAATAAAGATGCAAATGAAGAGGATTTGTGTGCGCTGTCCGTATGATTTTGGTCAATTTTGTTTATTTCAAAGCTGTTTTTCTTGGAATGTGGATTCGGCAAATAAATATACAACTGTCATCTTCATCAGACCATAACTCGTTAACCTAAACAGATACATACAGCTTTACCTTACAAATGTACATACGTACTGTGGACATTCCTTTGTCTTCATGTAGTTAAAAAACTTTGACTAAATACTCATTTTTCTCGCTTCCCCAAAACAAATTTACCCTCAAATTTGGATTATGGGCCTCTCAGCTGTCCCTTCTATCTTTTCTATATAACCCTAACCCGTTTTTCCTCTAGCGCTCTTTTTCAGAAACTGAAAAACGGATTGTGGACCTGGGCAAGTCCACAAACCGTAACCTCTTCCCGCATCGTGTGGACCTATATTGTTCGGAGGTCCACAGTGCGTATGCAAGACTAACTCACACTTGTGATGGGTATCATTAGAAAACTTATGAAATTACCTTTCTCACCATGTGCATATATCTCAAAAAGTCTTTTTGCGACCTATTCCTGATTTCAATGGAGCGGGTCACATCTAAAGGTTCTATGCAGACCTTTCTGGAAGAATTGCTGTTTAATAATTTAAAATGTGCCTTGTTTTTTTTTTTGGTTTTTTGTTCGCGTCGATCATGAATTTCTTTTGATTAAAGTCAATTTTTTTTAGAAACAATTACAGGATATTTAGCGCAATCATTTTGCTGGATGCATAGAATCATTAATTGCTTTCAAATAAGTTAGATATTCTTAATAATTTGGTAGTAAAATTGTTTAATATCACCAAATGGTGAACCTTTTTTTTCAACGAAAGCAACAAACTGCTGTTCTGAATTAACAGAGTTGTAACGAGTCACTGATTTGTGTGGCTCAAGTCAAGTAATTTTAAAGTGTCAAGTCGAGTGGTCATTGAGTCAAGTTGAGTCTCAAATATTTGAACACTATATGCTTCTAAATAAATAAACACAGTATGCTTCTGAAACACAAGGTGCAAGTCTATGACAGGTGTACATAAGTATGTTTGATAAATTATGGAGGAATGAAAATAGATGGCTGCTGTATGCATACCATGCACCTGTGCGTACATAGCAGTACATAATTATTCATGAACATAGTCAAAAACATGACGTGAACATTAACCTGCATTGGCATTTAGCCATTGCAAATATTTTCCGCAAAAGTTTTGCTCTTATTGTTGGTACTCTAATCTTACAGTGTATTAGCCTTAACTCGAGTCGAGTCATTCTGATGAGGGACTTGAGTTGATTTGAGTCATTTGCCTGCAGTGACTCGACTCAAATTTATTTATTTACCCATTGGGACTCGAGTCGAGTCGTCAAAAATTGTGACTCGAGTCACTCGAGTCGAGTCATTGACTCGAGCCATTACAACTCTGCTGTATACATGTATTGTATCTTTGAGGTATATGATTTGTTATGTTAAATTTATTAACAATGATTGCACAAGTGGTTGACTGATAAGTGCTGATAAATGCAAATGATGGTGAATGCATAGTATTCAGCAGAACAAAAGAAGCATACAAAAGCATACTTGTACCTCAAGTATGGCTGGTGTGCAAACAGTCTATGTAGAAATGCAATGCAAGGCACTGTGACAAACAAACACATTGCATTACACTAATTACCATATCTTGGATGCATACATTCGCATTTTTGTATCACTGTGGAGACATGGCTTTGTTCTCGTGTACAAAATGGTTAGAAAGTCGAGCACGTTTTTTCAAAATGCTCCCATTTTAACCATAATTTTTTTCCTGGGTTGAAATTTCGACCCAATATACCCTATATTATACCCTAACCCAAACACTAACCCTAACCCACATCCTAATCCTAGTTTTTGAGTAATTTAAGTAAAATCCAAAAATCTAATTCGTGAAATTCCCAATGGAGACCTATTCATCTATAGAAATTTACCCTCCGGAGACGTTTTGTCTCCATTGTACACATTGTGTTCATGTCTCCAGAGGGTACGGTATTTCGCACCACATGTATGTAAGTGTGTGATACTGTACATGTAATCCTCAAATTTGTATCCTTGTGGAGACATCTCTTTGTTCTCGTGTACAAAATGGTTAGAAAGTCAAGCACTTTTTACTGGGTTGAAATTTCGACTCAATATACCCCATAATACACATGTACCCTAACCCAAACACTAACTCTAACCCACATCCTAACCCTAGTTTTTGAGTAATTTGAGTAAAATCTAAAAATCTATTTTGTGAAATTTCTTGTGGAGACCTATTCATCTATAGAAATTACCCTGTGGAGACCTTTTGACTTCCATTGTCCACATTGTGTTCAGGTCTCCACAGGGTACCGAATTAAAAAAACACATGCACATGTAATGTACACTGGACCATCATTATCAGTGTGCACCACTTGTTGCCTGGCTGTGCTGGCAATGCAATCAACAAACACACTTATACATGCACATACTTGTACAGTGTACACAAAAACAAAAAATGTATGGTACTTAGCAACCTGATTATTTTGCAATCTGTGAACAACTGATTAACACGTACACAAATAAATTGAATTGAAAAACATCAACTGTACTGTACTGTACATGTACATGTAGCATTAAATCATTATTAGCAGCTCAATCATTTTTGTTAACTGCAAAAATAAAAGAATTGTATAATACCGCAATTCAGTTTTGCGATTTTGATCCTGCACATTTACTGATTAAACATATATTGTGTACATGTACGTGTCAACATACTCATGTGAAAAAATTACTTTCTGCAATTGAATGTTAAAATGTACACTTTCCGGGCACATCCCCTTTTCTGTGAAAAAAGGCTGCCGTTATGTAAATTATACACACACACATTTTTTGCTTGTTCATTGCATTGCCGGTAAACAGAATGAGATACTGGTAGATGCAAAATTATTATACCAAAGCCATGTTTCCCTAAAGATCAAAACACCGTTAGAAAAAATGTATAAATCAATATTTTTATTTTTTGTTTTTAACGCGGCGTGATTATAATAATTGCAGCCAGTTTTGTGACAAACAAGAGCCCATGCAGCTACGGTACCAGTCAGTCAGTGACTCATAATATGATGTTGAGCCACTTCACTGTGCATCATACACATGAATGTACGGTACACCCAGAGGATGGTACAGTCACTCGCTCCCCCCCCCCCCCCCCCCCCCCCCCCCTTCTCCTGTCCAATCCCTCCCTGCTAGAAGTAGTAAACAACATGGCCAGACGAAAATATAATATTGTTTCTACAATCAGGTGGTGATATTCTTATGCTGGGTGTTTAGTGTTTACCTTATTGCATCCTACGGTATAGTGCATTGGGCGTTGTTGATCAGCATTGCATGGTGTTGTAAATGAAGACTGTACAGGGGCCAATTTCACGGAGCTGCTAAGCACAAATATTTGCTTAGCACAAAAAAGTCTTGCTCATTAAAAACAGGTTACCAGAAAAAATTATACGTGTTTTCATGCTAAGCACAAAAACAGTTGATTATCAATCAAAAACAGTAAAGATCACATGAACATTTGGTCTGTAACCTTGTTTTTGCCAAGGACACATTTTCATGCTATGCAAATTTTTGTGCTTAGCAGTGCCGTGAAATTGGCCCCAGTTGTTTCAACAAGGCAGTGCAGTGGTTTTTTTTGCAATAATGTTGCTGTTGGGATTTCCAATATAAATTGGGTTTCAGGTGGATGTTTCAGGGAAATTTTTTTTTATAATAGAAAAACATAGTACTATCCCGCATTTTTATAGCTCATGATTTATGAAACCATGGTATTTTTTGTATTCATTTTTTTAAAATAATGAACTACATTTTAAGTGCTCTTTGAAAGATTATAAAGATTATAAAAGAGATACGTGTCCTGAAAAGCACTCATATGGGTTACAAAACTGCATTTTAATGAAGTAATATTAATTGGAAAAAACATACAATAAATATACCGGTTAAATAACATGTCCACACAGCAACTAGTAGCCTTTAAAGTTAGGATACACCATTGGTAATTGCTTGAATTTTCAGGAATGGGTGGATTTAAAGGTAGGATACACCATTGGTAATTGCTTGAATTATCAGGAATGGGTGGATTTAAAGGTAGGATACACCATTGGTAATTGCTTGAATTATCAGGAATGGGTGGATATAAAGGTAGGATGCACCATTGGTAATTGCTTGAATTATCCGAAATGGGTGGATTTAAAGGTAGGATACACCATTGGTAATTGCTTGAATTATCAGGAATGGGTGGATTTAAAGGATACACCATTGGTAATTGCTTGAATTATCAGGAATGGGTGGATTTGGGGGTTGCATTTTATAGTAAATATCGTTTAACTGACCTGTCTGAACTTTTAAAATCATGGATGCCGAGAAAAGCAAGAAAACGGCATTCGTTTTCAACCTTTTGTTTTTTACGATCGCCGTGGGAAAAATTACAGGATATCCAGGGTTGTAGTCGAGTCCCTGCAAGTCCGTTCACAAGTCCTTTCGTTAAGCCAGTCACAAGCCCCGTCATAAAGGCAGTCACAAGTAACTGGTTGAACAATAACAAAGGAATGCTTTTGTCAAAGCTGATTTGAATAGCTTGTGATTTTAATTGGAACTGAAGGACTTGTGATGGACTTGCAGGGACTTGCAGGGACTTGCAGGGACTTGCAGGGACTTGCAGGGACTTGCAGGGACTTGCAGGGACTTGCAGGGACTTGCAGGGACTTGCAGGGACTTGCAGGGACTTGCAGGGACTTGCAGGGACTTGCAGGGACTTGCAGGGACTTGCAGGGACTTGCAGGGACTTGCAGGGACTTGCAGGGACTTGCAGAGACTTGCAGGGACTTGCAGGGACTTGTGATGGGCTTGCAGGGACTTGTGATGGACTTGCAGGGACTTGTGATGGACTTGCAGGGACTTGTGATGGACTTGCAGGGACTTGTGATGGACTTGCAGGGACTTGCAGGGACTTGCAGGGACTTGCAGGGACTTGCAGGGACTTGCAGGGACTTGCAGGGACTTGCAGGGACTTGCAGGGACTTGTGATGGACTCGACTACATCCCTGAGGATATCTAGCGCATTAATTCAGCTAAATGCCTAGAATTATTATTTACTTTCAGATTTAAGTAAGATATTTCTTAATAATTCGGTAGTAAATATTTTCGATATCTGCAAATGGTGTATCCTACCTTTAAAAATGTCCCATTTTTCATTGGATGAAAGAGGAAGTACCAGTAGTACCATAGTGCCTCTTTGTGATTGTATACAGGTAGATTAAAAACTACAACAAATAATATAACACTTAAAGCTAGGATACACCAATTGCAGATATCAAAAAAATATTACTACCGAATTATTAAAAAAATACCAGTATCTTACTTTTTTGAAAGTAAATAATGATTGCAGGCATCCAGCAAAATGATTGCGCTAGAAATTATATAATTGTCCTGAAAAATTAAATTGTCTTACAAAAAATCACGATTGCCAGACGGCGAGCGCGAAAAAAACAAGAACAACATACCCGGTACGGTACGAACCACTGCCCAACACTGGTTGAAAACGTATGCCGTTTTTTTCTTGCTTTCCTCGGCATCCATGATTGTAAAACTTCGAACAGGTCAGTTAAACGATATTTACTATAAAATACAACCCCCCAAATCAACCCATTCATGATAATTCAAGCAATTACCAATGGTGTATCCTACCTTGATAAGAGCAAACCTTTACATGTATAGATGTATCATACATACATACTTGTACCGTATAATTATGTAGTGTATGTATGGTAGTGAGTAAACACTGGCAATTGTGGACTAGGGAAAATTGGGTTAGGGCATAAATAAAAGGGTCTGTCCGATCGTCCACCATTGAAAAATTGTGTACAAAACATATGGAAGTACATGTAACGGTATTTCAAGTGTTCACTATATTACAAAGATGTACCGGTACCACAGTATACATGTACATGTATAGGCCTATAGTAACAGTCCTCAATCCTCCAAGATCAATATGATTTTGCACTCACCCTAGGGAGTTAGGGTTAAGGTCATGTATGTTTTCATGGGTAATATCAGCACAGGGCAAGAATGATTCCAGATTCATGGATTTTGTCTGGCCCATCTCTACGGGGTCGGTACAATAACATTAAATGGCTGTTTTATATATTTCTTGTTACCCTAACCCCTAGGCTCTTGCACTAGGAAACATACCAAACCTACCGGTAACAAACTTCAACAACTGCACACTGGTTCAGTAATTTTTTGGTCCTGAACATAACGGTACTAAATCTGCCAATCTTGGCTTGGTACAGATGGGTCGAGGCATTGTTAAGTGTTCAGGATCAGGGCTGTGATGACTGGCCATTGGTTCTGTGAGTTAGTATTTCATACGCACTGTGGACCTCCGAACAATTTAATTGACGTCCACAGGATGCAGGAAAAGGTTAATACGGTTTGTGGACTTGGACAAGTCCACAGTCCGTTTTGCCCTCTCTGAAAAAAAGCGCTAGAGGAAAAACGGGTTAGGATTATATAGAAAATGTAAGAGAAACAGCCGAGAGGCTCAAAAACAAAATTTGAGGTTGCATATTATTTTTTTTTTGGGGGGGGGGGAAGCTAGAAAAATGAGCCGTTTTCTTAATGTACACGAAGACAAAGAAATGTCTACAGATGTACTTACATGTTGTAAGTATGGAAGGTAATGCTGTGTGTGTTGTTCTGTGTTTGGGTGAGTTAGTCTTGCATACGCACTGTGGACCTCCGAACAATATATGTCCACACGATGCGGGAAAAGGTTACGGTTTACGGACTTGGCCAGGTCCACAGTCCATTTTGTCGCCTAGAGCGCTAGAGGAAAAACGGGTTAGGGTTATACAAGTATAGAAAAGGTAAGAGGAACAGCTGAGAGGCCTAGAATCAACATTTAAGGTTACATTTGTTTTGTGGAAGCGAGAAAAATGAGTATTTAGTCAACGTTTTTTAACTACACGAAGACAAAGGAATGTCCACAGTACGTGTGTGAGGTAAACCTAATTGTACGAGCCTCCACCTACATGTACAGTAGTTGTGGGGACAGGCTCTTTTGTTTGGAAAAACAGACCGAGTAGTGGGGACATTTTTGAGTCCCCATAGCGCGTTGGGTCTTCAGTAAAGGTAGAACAAGGGAAAATTGGGTTAGGGTATAATAAAAGAAAATGTAGAAGACAAATTGGGGTGATTTTGAAAATTTTTGAATTTTAGAGTGTTCTGAGTTTGAGTTTAGAGAGATTTCCCTTAGCACACAAACCCTATGGATTGTCCCCATAACGCAATGTACCAAAAGAAGTATAGGGGACACACAGGGTGTACACATCACACTTATAGTTGACCAGCAACTGAGCTACCGTACATGTAGCTGTGACCAGCCTGAGCTCACCCAAACTCCAACATTTTTACAAGTCTCATGGCTTTCCGCCCTGAACCTCACAGAACTTAACAGGGTCTCCCTGGGCCTTTTGCACTGAGTCAAACAAAGTCCAACAACAAGTTTCTAATGTTTGGTACCAATCCTGCCAAAACCTAGCAAAACCTGCAGTTGGAGTTTGATGGGCTTGAGGTACCGTACATGTACGGTAGTTAGGGTTAATGAAGTCCATTAAAATGCACCAATGTCCCCCATTTATCACCAATCTTTATTTCCAAGGGTGTTTTTGTGCCTTTTGTATTATAAAAAAGTATGCTACATGTACATATATGTAATAATTAGATGCAAATTTGTATGATTATGAGCAAAACTCTGTTTTCAACCAATGAAACAATCAAGGAATAGACTTTATAGAAGTCCAAATTTAATGTGACACCGGAAACACATTTGAAACTGGCTGGGTCATGTCTACATGTACCACCGTGTCAGGCTCTCAACAACGAGAATGGCTAAACTGGCTTACTGTAGGTATTTATGAATAGCTGTTTAACCAGTTAGCGCGGAGATTATTTAGACATTGACCGTGTCCAGGTGCGGGATTCTTTTTAAGGATGCCAAATGGGTTTAGGTTGGCATCTGTGGGTAGCACACCCTGATATTTCCGCCCTCGCTTGCTGAGAACCGTTAGCTGATAGATATTTCCGGCCTTGCTCGTGACGTGTTTATCTGTCATTCATTTTGAATCCCGGAAAAACTTTGCATACACATGTATACACTGCATCTGACGCGAACTGGGGAATTCATGTGCAGCATTGATTGGACAAGGGCGACTCTAGATCTGCGCAATAGGTTGGCCATCATAACATTAAAGGGATCGTATATGTTTGGTAATAGGAACCCACTGTTTGTTTCAATCCTATATGGGTCACTCCATGAAGTTCGGGCAATTGAAGAGTACTGCTGATCAGACATTTCTAATCAATTTTTTTGTATTAAATGTTCTGTTCGTATGAATAATTTTTGTCTCAAAATGAACAATAACTGAAGCTAAATTCGGTTTAAAAAGTTATAACTTCTAAACTTTTTCACACAAAAAATAATTGACAAAAAATCAGTAGTGTCCATGACCACTTCTCACTCGAAAATGTGACATCCATTAAGTACATTTTATAAGCCATTATTTTTTCACGGGGAAAAAAGACTGAACACTATTTCACCCACACTAATTTATACCAGACACGTAGTCATTGTCAGCACATCCAAAAAGTTTGTTACGATTGAACTTATTGTTCTATAGCACCGCAAAAAATACCCAACTCGACGCTACGGCGGTATCCATAAATTTGTCGGTTATAGCATCGGGAATGCTGTTGAATGGATGGACCAGGGTGAATTGTACATCTACTAATTATATTCAGAATTTGCCGGAGTAAAACACTTAAAATGTATGATAAAGTGACAATAAAATTCCTTCACCAAAACTGTGTGTTTTTGTCTGATGAATGAGAAGCTTACGTGATGGTGTCCAATGTTTAAAATGTGGCGTCGAGGTACAAATCCGTGTCCCCCAGTCGAATCTACCCCCTACAGAAATGGTACATGCCTGGATATTGTTTCTAGGGTCAAGGGTCATTCTGTAAACGCGTGCTTATTCAGCAAACAAAAAGTAATGTGTCAAGTTCTTTCGGCGCGAACAATGGCGTCCGTAAGTAACATCGATGCTCGATGTGTAGCATCGAACGGGAATTTCCGGGAATTAGGGGACCCTGCTTCAAGTCATGGCTTTTACCGTCGAACGTGAGTATTTATTTCGTGTGTGTTTATGTTTGAGTATTAAAATTATGCCACGTTTTGTAGAGAAAGACTCGAATACAATGTTTTGGGCCTTCTTTTATCGGGGACGCTGGCCGTCCATCGTACATGTCGTAGCATCGGACCTGTCGGAGGCACTGAACGATACTGTAGTCGATTAGGACTTCGATAGACGCTCAGAAATGTCAATTGTTTTATGCGCGTCTTACTGTAGATACATTTAAAATGTGTTATGCTATAAGAAAAAGAGTTTTGGGTTGATTTCGGCTTTCGGGGAACATGTCTGACATCAAATGTCGCCTTTGGACAACTCGACTCTTCGACGTGTACATGTACATACAGCGCGCGCGTAGTGCTAGTGAGGCGGTGCGCCCGCACGTGGTCACAGAGAACAGGCGACGTACATGGCGCGGCGCACCGTGCACGGTCGTGTTGTTTAACCGGTCGAGTTGTCCCGTTTCGAGTCGGGACCACCGAGTTGTCCCCCATAGGCCTACATGTATTTATTTTATTTTATTTTTTTTTTATATTTTTTTTTAAATAGGGGCCTAGGCCAGGCCCCTATTATTATAATTTTTAATATTTGCGTGTGAATGCTTTTTCGTTATGCAATATAAGGGGGGGGGGGGGGAGGGGGGGGGGGGGGGGGGGGGGTTGGCAAGAAAATAATTAGTATCGTTTTGAATTTCAACTTTTAAGGTTTTTAAGATACATTTATTATTAAAAGTAAAACAATTGCTGTGGTCCTTTCACAAACTTGGGTGGGGATGCTAAACAATTTTTTCTTTACTCTAAATTCAGAATTCTAAAACAAATTGATATTTTGGTATTAATGCCTTAATGGTAAATGTTCGCCGTCACATTTGTATAAAAACAAAACCCTTTCTGAACACCATTGGTACGCGCTTTGTACCACCAATAGTAGTATAAATGTACCTTGTAATTATTACTGAGCGGTGATTTATAGAAAGCCAAATTTTGGTTAAAGAAAAATCTGATGGTGTACCGTTCTTACCAACATTTCCATAAAGGTATTGGCCTATCATTGGAAAAGTGTTCAGTCTGTCAACATTTTACTTAATAATCAATCAAATTATATTTGTTTCTTTTCACAGAATTGACACCCGACAACAGTGGCAACCCCCCACCAAAAACTTCAAGCTACCGGTACAACTGCGAGGATTTACTTGCTGCACTGAAGCTGAAGATGCCACAACTAAGGGAGAGACAAAGCAAAATACTCAATATTAATATTCTTAGCTTTAACAACATTCTGTCTCATGAACTTGATAACTAGACAGTGCATTGTACATTTCAAAAACGATAAATATGAGATCGCCGCAAGTTTAGGATACGGTATCCCTGTAGCATCTGCAGGCACAATTGGGATAAATTAAATTAACAGTGGTGTAAAACCAAGTGTAAATCATTGCACTATCTTTAGTGTTGGTATCATTGATAAACTGGACATGGTATTTCATACTTATCTAAATGGATAGGTCTTATAGTCCCGATGCTACGGGACACGGTGTCCATGTAGCATCTGCAGCACAGTTGGGGTAAAGTGTAATAACAGTGGTGTAAAACCAAGTGTAAATCATTGCACTATCTTTACTTTTTATAACATTGATAAACTGGACAGTGTATTTCATACTTATCAGAATGCATAGGTCTTATACATGTTGCAGTGCCGATGCTACAGGACACGGTGTCCATGTAGCATCATCAACCACTTTTATTATACAAAGCATGTATCAATGTGTTCCTCATACATAGTTAATGGTTAAACAATGTTGATGTTTGTAGTTTCTTTAATACTGTGCAACACTTGACAGTTGATGTCTGTTCATATTAACTTTTTAATTAAAACTTTAAAATCCTTTGTCAATTTCTGATGAGTCAGAGCATCAAATAGTCAAGAAGTGATGTCTCATTATTGTAATTTATGTCAAGACATGATATAATAATTTACTTTCATGCGTTTATGGTCCCAGGTAGTTCATCAGTCAACAAAAACATTTCCAACAAAAAATACTTTTTAATAAGCAAATGATAAGTAAATATGAAATGGTGTCCATGTAGCATCAGTATTTCTAGAAATAACGTGCATTTTTGTATTAACTATGGTCAACTATTAACTGAGGGCGCTGTTCTGTAGCTGCCACTGTCTATTTTTCTCTGCCAGTGCTTGCTTATTTTATCCGTTTTATCTTTGCTGAGTTTTTGGCATCGTCTTTTTATTTATTGTTGACGTGTTTGGTAAGGTTTATGTGCTTCTTTGTGATATATTTTGGTGTTTTATCCGATACGAATTGCTTGTTATTTTGATGTTTTTTTAATGTGTTTTTTATCTCTGGTCGAGTTTACTATTGTGTAACGTGTGTTCACCATGGCTGGTGCCATTAGTGCCCGTGTTCGTCTGTTGGTGTTTTTACATCTGGTTGTTATCATACATAACTCGCAACGGGTTCAATTCTTTGCTGATGCTGAGACTGTCAGAAATGAGTATTTTGTGTCTTCAGATCAGTACATGTGTCTGACTAATTTTGTTGTGCCAATCACGCCCTGTCATGGGGTAACATTACAGCTGTGCCGTACTGGATTTAATTTCTCAAAAGTTCCATTAGTCAAATGGTCCAAACATGGCCAAACTACTCTAGTTATTCCTGGTCACGACCCTCCACATGATATAACAATATTTATGGATATTTCTGTTAACCCAGGCCCTCGTATTGGATGCACTAGCAATGACGAGTTGCATTTTATGCATACAGAAAATTCGCCTTCCATGTCTAATACAACTAGAATGTATTCCCGTAGTCATCTTTTTAACATCCGTAAGACTTGTTATCACTCCATTCAGCCTGAATTGTTTTCGATTCTGAAAGCGAATGGAATTTTTCGGTTCAGGGGTAGTAGAGCGGGTCATTGTAACTATAAGTGTAGAATTCCTGTTCACATTGGTCACCGGCTTGATTATGTTCATAATAGGTTAGCTTTGGGAAACCGTACTCCTGTCCTTAAACACATTGTTGTAAATCCTGCCGATTCCTCTGATGATCTATTTAAACTTTGTTGCTTAAATACCAGATCTCTTAAAAATAAAACAGCCGATTTTGTGTCTTATGCTATTAATAGTAAGGCTGATTTGTTTGCCCTTACAGAGACTTGGTTTACAGATATAGATGTTGCTCACAAGGTTGAAGCAACTCCACCTGGTTTTAGATTACTGGATCATCCCCGGAAAAACCGTGTGGGGGGAGGCACTGCTTTGTTGTTTCGTGATAATTTTCATGTCAAGAAAATTGCTGGAGATGAATTAGATTCATTTGAGTTTTCAGAATGGTCTGTAGGAATTAATTCGTTTAAATTACGACTTGTAATCATTTACAGGCCACCATACTCAGTTAGCCACCCTTGTACTGTTAATCGGTTTATCACTGAATTTGCCGATTATTTAGAATCCATTATTTTATCTTCTGAACCAATTTTAATAACTGGAGATTTTAACATTCATGTTGACATATCTGACGATCCAAACACTAAACGTTTTTTAACACTTCTTGAATCCATGGGTCTCCGGCAACATGTTAACAAACCTACGCATGAAATGGGTCACATACTAGATCTTGTTATTACCCGGAAATCGGACATAGTTCTTAACAGTACCCCGACACCTCACCACCTTTTCTCTGATCATTTCTCTGTTATTTGCAACTTGCAACAAAACAAGTCTTCTTTTCCTGCTAAACAGATTGTTTATAGGGATATTAAATCCATTGACATTAATTGCTTGAAAAGTGACTTAGTCTCTTCTAGGCTGTGCAGGGACACTCCTCAAGGTCTTGAGGAGCTTACGAATTGTTACAACACTACACTAGCTGGTACCTTCAACACACATGCCCCATTAAAGTCCAAGATGGTCACCACTAGGCCCCGTCTACCTTGGTTTAATCAAGAAATCAACTCTGCCTTGAGGATGAGGAGACGTGCAGAAAAGAAATGGCGACGAACTAACATGGCCGCTGATCTTTCAGAATATAAGCTAATAAGAAATAAGGTAACCTTTCTTCTTAACAAAGCTCGCTGCAATTTCTACAAAGACTTTATCGAAAGTAATAGTTCCGACCAGAGGAAATTATTTAGAGCATCTAAAAAGCTGCTTGGGCATAGTAATGACGTCCTCTTTCCACCTTTTAAAGATAAAATGACCCTTGCTAATGATATGGGTAGCTTTTTTGTAAAGAAAATATCTAATATTCATGCTAAACTTGATGACTTAGAAGTTTCAACCTCTGTTGGCAGAACGTTCTCTTTTACATCTGAAACATTGTCCAGTGGTATCTTGTTTGATAGTTTCATACCATTAACAGAGTCACAGGTAAAACAGCTTGTTGTCAATTCTTCTAAGGGATCATGCGCTCTGGATCCTATGCCTACTAACCTTGTGGGTGAGTGCCTTGATGTTTTGCTTCCAGTACTTACCAAAATTATAAACTCATCTTTAGTATCTGGCACATTTCCTACTGACTGGAAAGAAGCTTTAATTTGCCCTTTATTAAAAAAAACCAATCTCGATATGAAATTAGAAAACTACCGGCCAATCAGTAATTTACAATTTATTTCTAAATTAACTGAGAGGGCCGCTTGTGACCAACTTTATTGTCACATGTCAAAACATTCCATGTTTCCGGTTTTCCAATCATCTTACCGGAAGCATCACAGTACAGAGACGGCGCTTATAAAGGTTAAAAATGATTTACTGATGAGGATGAATTCCCAACATGTTATTCTGCTTATTCTTTTAGACCTGAGTGCAGCATTCGATACTGTTGATCACGTCATTTTATTGAAACGTCTGCAGTCTAAATTTGGAGTCACTGGCAAGGCCCTCGATTGGTTTTCGTCTTATTTGTCAGATAGAAGCCAACGCGTATCCATTCAAGGTACCTTATCAGACAAGTTTAATATCAACTGTGGTGTTCCTCAGGGATCCTGCTTAGGACCATTTTTATTCATTGTCTACGCCTCTAAATTGTTTGACATCATTGAGCATCATCTGCCTGATGTTCATTGTTATGCCGATGACACTCAGCTGTATCTATCTTTTAGACCTGACGATATATCTTGTCAACAAGGTACATATATTCATGTACTGGTACATTGTATCATTGTTTCTGTACCTGCAGGAAACTAACTGCCAGTGTCAATTTTCAGCTGTGGAGGCAGTTTTCCTGACATTTTTAAACACTTGAGTCAATGAAATTGTGAAAAGTTGGCATTAAATCATTACATATGGTACATGTACATGTACACTGATTCGCAATTTTGTATCACTGTGGAGACATGGCTTTGTTCTCGTGTATAAAACGCTTGGAAAGTCGAGCACGTTTTTCAAAATGCTCCCATTTTAACCACAATTATTTTCCTGTGTTGAAATTTCGACCCAATACCTACCCTATATTATACCCAAACACTAACCCTAACCCACATCCTTACCCTAGTTTTCGAGTAATTTAAGTAAAATCCAAAAATCTAATTCGTGAAATTCCTAGTGGAGACCTATTCATCTATAGAAATTTCCCTTTGGAGACCTTTTCACCCCATTGTCCCCATTGTGTTCACGTCTCCAGAGGGTACCGTATTACGCACCATGTGTACACGTACCGGTACATGTACCGGTAGTACCGGTACCTGTAGAAGTACCGTAGGTTTTATGTTAACCCTAACCTACATGTACCTGAATCCATCAAAATCCATTCCCTGAGTAACACACTACAAAATATTTTTATATATCGATATGGTATTCTGAATCCGTCAGAATTCATGCGTACTTTTGGTGGTGGATTGTTGATGGATTCAGGATTTCTCAAGATTTTATGGGACACCAGCAGTTTTTGCACGACAAACTTTGTGGATTTTGGTGGATTCAGGTACTGGATTAAATACTCAAAGTACCCAAATAGTCAACATAGAAAAAAAATATATGCCATTAACGGGTGAGGATTTAGGATCGAATTTAAATCCTAATATCAGCCATATTGTCATCTTTTCAGATTGTTTTTCTGGGGTCTTAGTGTCCCTGAGTCCGAGTGTGAGCCCGTGAATGTGTAATGCACTGTTTTAATCTTTGCGCGCGGGGACAAAGTATCAGGCAAAATTGATTAGCCAGGCGTGCGACAGCAAGAGGAAATCCCAGCATCCTGTGGGCTTGAAAAAAACAAGTCTCAGTCCAAGGGATGTAAACAAGTGGTGCCTGGGAATATGGAAAGGTTCATGGGTCAACCGCGGGTGAATATTGTGTTGTTGTCATGGGAGGGTTTGTACATGTATGCATTGAATCATCCCCCTTTGATGTACAATGTACATTGTACACATACAGCACTATTATAGAGCACCTGGCTGTATAATAATGGATGTTATTACTTGAAAAGAGATGCGTGTTAAATACATGTACTGTATGTATTGGTTTCAGTTCATCAGTTCTGATCTGTAGTGCGTATGTATCTAAAGTTACATGTAATTGTTTTGAAAGAAGATTTGTACAGTGCTGTATGTAGTGGGTTTTTAAAGAAATATATTAAATGATGAAAATGTGCTTATTTGTTATTCTTTTTTTTAAATAAAAATAATTGCACGTGCATGTATGACTGTGATACCATCTTAATACAATATTAGATTTTGGCCCTTCACCAACGTGTTTGTATAATCAGTGTTGTCCTGAGGGATTCTTAAAAATACATGTACATGTAGGATACACCATTGGTACCGGTAATTGCTTTAGTTATCATGAATGGGAGGATTTTGGGGTTGTATTCGGTATATCATTTAACTGACGTGTCAGAAGCTTTACACTCGTACATACATGTAGATCCCGAGAAAAGCAAAAAAAAAGGCATTCGTTTTGTTTTTTCGCGATCGCCGTACGGCGATCGAGAATTGTTTGGTAAAAAAAATTAATTTTTTGTAACAATTAGATAATATCTAGTGCAATCATTTTGCTGGATGCCTACAATCATTATTTACTTTCAAATAAGTAAGATATTTTTTTGATAATTTAGTACAGGTGTAGCAAAGATTTTCAATATCTGCAAATGGTGTATCCTACATGTACAGCAAAACACAATAAAACCAACACAATCACATCTCTCCTAATGTAATGTTTTCTTGCGGTACCCGCTGCTAATCAGATTCGAACCATTCAGCTGACCCCAGTTTACATACAGCTCAGTGGTGTAGTGGTCAATGTAATTGCACTAGAAAGCAAGATACAGTGGGTTCGAGTTCAACCCGAGTCAGTAATTTTCTTTTTTTTCTTCGAAAGAACCCCCCGGGACAAGGTTGGCCACCTCGCGTTTGAATGGGCAGTGAAAACACTGTTGTATGCATTGCCTCGGGCAAATTTTAACCGGCTTGCTTTGTATGCAACTTTTGATTAGTGCTTCTAGACCATTTGAATATTCATTCAAGTGCTAAGTAATTTTAGAATACTAAATATTTAAAATAAAACTTGAAATAGAATTTAAATCTTTATTTATCTTCAAGGAAAATGTTGCACATAACAGGCCTCAAACTTCGCAATTTTTAGGGCAAGGCCACTTTGGCCTTGAATTGGTCAAATTTTTAAAGGGCACCGAGGCCATGAGGTAGGGCACCAAGGCCAACTTGCAAGTTAACGAAAGGGCACCAAGGCCATAAAGAATAAACATCATGAAACAATTTCTGTTCAGGTACTGGCGGTTGTTTTAATGAAGCAGGACAGCAGAAGGTGGTCTCACAATACTTTTGCTTTCCTTTTTATCAATAAAATTATTTAACCCCTACTCTTATTGGGATCCTTCCTCACCTTTAGCAAAATCAAACATCATTATTATGGTAACTCAACTCGTCAAGTGTATTGGGGTATCCCATGTAAAGCCTAATCAGTTTACAGTGGAGTCGTCCTCAATCCATTCCGTAAATAACACACTGGTACTTTGCATCGGAGATGTATTCAGCGTATATGTACATGTACATGTACATGTCATGTGCAAATATACATGTGTACATGATGCGTGATTTACGTGCACAAACATCTACGAACACCAGTGAACAAGCACAGTCCCAGTACAGTGCAATTTAGCCGGGCGCCAACCTCGACAACCATGCGTAGATACGCGTGTTGCAAGATGAGTACCAGTGCAATTGTTCTCAAACGGTCGTTGGGGACCAAGCAAGTACTTCCGGCCCGTGTACAAATTTGGAATAAACAATGTGCGTCTCTCTAGCTTACGCAAGGCTGTCGTTCTGCATCGTTCACATCGTTCGCTGTAGTCTTGGTGCAAGACGTTGTTGTTCATTATCGCGCAACTATCGCGATTTAGCGCCCCTGCGCCTAACGACTATCAAACAATAGAGGGCGCTGTTGGGAAACTTCCAGATAACCACCACACATCGGCTCAGAACAGATTCGCGGCTTCCAGAATACGCCCTCTATCGGTGGAATAGTCGCGACGCGTATAGTGTTGAGTGCATAGGCCATATGGTTTTATGGTTTTACTAACTCAACAAGAACGTCTTGCACCAAGACTAATGCTGCTGCTGCTGGCGGCGTGGCTGTGGCTTTCCCCCCCGGCCCTAGTACAGTGTGTACGTCGTGTGTCCCGGCCGTCTTCCCCGCCCGTCCGTCCGTGAGTTTTTAAATAGCTATGAAGCAGCAACCGACGCTCTGTGTGTGCGTGTGTGATACAGAGCATACATGTACATGTACATGTGTGGGTGTACAAAGTACGTGTTCGGTTTTAAATAATCCAGTTATTTTTTGCGGGGAATTTTATTTGCACACAAAATACTCCGCCGTGTGCCATTTATCGCCGACATAAAAACATTAATTTTGATCTCGAAAAGGGCACGGCGGCCATCGGAGAAAAAGGGCAAGGCATTTTTGGCCGTAAAAATGTCAGATTTTCTCGAGGCACCACGGCCAGTATGAAGGGCACCGGCGGCCATGGCCGTCGTGGCCGCCGGGAACTTTGAGGCCTGACATAAAAATACAAATATGTTTGTATTATTATTATTATTATTATATATTTTTTTTTTTTTGGGGGTGGTTGTTGTTCAGTAACTAATTAGGTTGTTTAATTTGTTTTATTAGAGATGAGTGGATGGCAGCAATAAGAGACGTTGTGGAGAGGGTGAGCAAAACAAACGAGGAGAAGACAGCTGAACAGAATGCACGCATCACAGACTCCAAGTCTATGCCCAAAAGGCATACAAAGGTTGGTACTCAAAACAGGCTTCTTGTTTTCGTGTGGCATGACCACTACATCTACATGTACAGTAGCAAGTCCAGGGGCAGGTTCCTCTTCAAATAATAAACAACGCTAACGTTTGTGAATTTTGATGTTTGCGCAAGTGGCATCGATGGTTCATAAACAGACATCGGCAAACCTGAGCAACAAGGCAAACAGTCTTCTGGAGTCATTAGCTGCATGCCAAAATGGCTGACGCATACATGTACATGTACACTATGAACTCCCTTGACCTCTTCACACCAGTATGAATTTATCATTTACCGGATTGTACGCATGACCGCACCGCAGCCTTTGTCCAACGGCTGCACTGCACAATGGACACGGGCGTAACGGTACACCCCTCATCACAGGGTATCACAGCTGACAACAGAATTCTGAACGGGTTAGTGTGCCACGGCCATGCGTGTACCGGTAGCTGCTCCCCAGCATCTAGGGTTAAAAAAAAACCTACCCATCTCCTCTCCTAAACCGGTAGTTAAAGACCAACATACATGTAACCATCTATCGATGGGGTTTGATATACAGGGTGTTTTAAAAAAAAGTATACCCATTTTCAAATTCATATTATTGCAAAACTACTGAATATTTCAGAAAAAGACAAAGGTCTGTGGAAAGGGTAGAATGGCCGAGCTGTCCACTGGTATACGGTTCATTATGTCCTTGTCATGGATGACTGAACAAACAAGACAGTTATGAAAGATACATAAATTAGCACTGTGACAGGTTGGGATGATAAGTCAGGCAGTATGACATGAGACCAAGATGCCAGCTATGCATTAACAGGAATAGTGGCCATCACCTTGCATTTGTCATGGAAGGCCCCCTGTCATAATTTTCCCAATGTGTTCAAACAGCAAAAGAATTTGTCGTTAAAAACACCTGTCGAAGCTTTGTCGCACAAGTAAAAACAACTTGTCACAGTGCTGATTTCAGTTTGTTCAGTCAGCCATGGCATTGACATTATGAGCCTTATACATACCATTGGACAAGGAACATTCTACCCTTTCCACAGACATTTGTCTTTTTCTGAAATACTCAGTAGTTTTGCAATAATACAAATTTAAAAAAGGGGTATACTTTGTTTAGAGACACCCTGTATAGGTTGACCATGCATTCAACTTGCTACAACTTGCACAGCAGCCATCTTGGGAAATAATACCTTTGTTTTGCTGATACAATGTACATGGATGAGTGAACATTTTGTGCATTCACTGTTCACTGAACTGAATCCACCATTGCCAGGCACTGCCAGTACTGACCCACTTTATCTACCCGTTATCAGCGTCGGTCAATGCACTGTTCCTTTCTCTATGGTACAATGTACCTTCAGTTAAAGGTATAGGATACACCATTTGCAGATATCGAGAACAAAATTACTACCGAATTATTAGGAAATATCTTACTTATTTGAAAGTAAATAATGATTGTAGGCATCAAGCGAAAGGATTGCGCTAGATATCCTGTAAATGTTTTGAAAAATTGAATTTTATAAAAACAATTTACGATCGCCAAACGGCCTGATGCCAGTTGAAAACTAACGCTGTTTTTCTTGCTTTTCTCAGCATCCATGATTGTAAAACATCGGACATGCCGGTTAAACGATATTTACACTGTACTATAAAAAAACAAACCCCCAAATCCATCCAACCACCCACCAACCCATTCCATTGCCAATGATGTATCCTACCTTTAATATCAACTGTACTAAACTCGAGCCCAGTTAACACCTATCACTTGATAGGTTTGGATAGATACGGTAGGGTATCTGGTTCCGTTTTGGTACTGAGGTACATGTAGGGAGGGTTAATACATGTAATAACCAGCTATCATGACAGTGGCTTCACCAGGCATGAAGCTCTCGCATGAAATGGGTGCTCTTTCCACACTAAAATTAAAACACTTACCGTAGTAAACGTCAAGCATTTGTCAATACTTTGCAATGATGTTTGACATGTTTATCACATGGACTTTACCCTGCCCGTAACCGCGTGCTGCGCACATGTTATTCGCCCGCTACACAAGTGCTCACTTGGATATGGGAAAATATTTTCTACTTTCTAATTTGTTCCGAATTTCATCCCTGTCTGCTTAAATATGGATTTGTTTTAGTTAAAAAAATAAATGTTTTTGTTGAACAAAGACATTTACTAGAGTGGGGTTTGAACCTGCCTCCTTGATATTCCAGTTCTGGTGCTCTACCAATAGAGTTTGATCTACCAGTAGCTCTGTGTTGGCTATTTTCCATTACTCCAGTATCTTTTTTCAAGGGACACTAGTCAAATACAAAAACCCATGTAGCCAGGGATCACGCCTAAAGTCACAATGCTATAGCAAACTTAACAATGCTGAAAACCCGGGAAATAGCAAACACGAATCGCTCAGAGAGACGACAGCTTGTTGAATGTTTCCATTTTGATTTGCAGACACTTCAAGATTTTGAGTTCCTGAAGATGTTGGGAAAAGGCACATTTGGAAAGGTCCTACTCGTCAGAGAGAAGACTGGAGGCGAACTCTACGCCATCAAGATCTTAAAAAAGGCTGTGATCGTTGCAAAGGTGGGAATCTTTTATAAGTTGTGAATAGTAGTTATATTATGTGTCTCATTGAATATCATATCAGTACATTGCAACTAAACCCTAACCCAGGGTTGTAGTCGAGTCCCTGCAAGTCCGTTCACAAGTCCTTTCGTGAAGCCAGTCACAAGTCCCTTCATAAAGGCAGCCACAAGTAACTGGATGATCAATGACAAAGGAATGCTTTTGTCAAAGCTGATTTGAATAGCTTGTGATTTAAATTGGAACTGAAGGACTTGTGATGTACCGTACTTGCAGGGACTTGCAGGGACTTGCAGGGACTTGTGATAGACTCGACAACATCCCTGCCCTAACCTCCTTAGGGAGACCCGGGAACTTGGCGTTGTTATGTTATGGGAACCAGTTAATGGCTGACATAGTGGGTGTGTTTGTTTAGCTCCCCCGAGTCGGCACGGGTAAAGACAGTCGGATTAGCCACGAGGGTGGCCGTGCCAAAGGAACGTCTAAACCTTGGCCATCACGATTCTTGCGTCAGGTGTCCGATGTCTCGGGGCTAACCCGTTGTGACTCGGGTGAGCTCAACGAACGCACCCAGCGTGATACTTATACAGCGATGTGTGTGATTTAGCATTGTGTGCACGTGTTTCGTTTCCCGCGGCGCGGTACACACAGCTAGCTGTGGACTGCATGCATGCAGCCAATGCATGCTGCGTATAACGGCTGGATTTCGCCATAGCAGCCAGTGTAAATAAAGTTGAAAATGTTAGTGTGCTCGACTGAAATTGTCCATTATTCTTAAGAACCACCAACATGAAATATATTTCTACATTAATTAAGCTAATGTGTGTGTGTGTCAGTGGCAATAGTCTTCGAAGACAAATAAAATAAGTCAAGTATTTCTGCATGATGCTGCTCTCGACATACCAAGCAGGAGCATTTGGCGATTTACGTGTGCCTTTTAGCCACCTGCTCCCGTTAATTTTGTGCCTTGATGCAAGTATAAACAGTTTTTCTTAGGACATTATTTGTATATTAACCAAAAACCACCATACAGTGCAAATTACATGTATGGCAAAGACTGGCATTGACACGCAGGTACTGGCACATACAATAATTTGTTGGTCCAATAACACTCGCATTGTGCATACATGTTATTAAAAACAAGTTGGAAAAATCACTACCAAAAATCCATGATTTTGGCCCACAAAAAGTAATTTTGTAAAAAGTAATCACGTATACATTTACCTACATTGTACATAAGTACCGGTACATTCCATCTCATTGGCACACCACCCAAATGATAAATCTCTCTGTTCCCTATTTGACACCATATTTGTTGTTGGGATCCTTGAAGTTTAGAAGATTTTGTACATCTTCCACTTTTCAACCATATCTAGTTTTGCCTGAAATTGCCCAGTAATGGCAATTTCTAATTTTGAAAGGGGAGGAATACGTGTACCGGTAGGACCCTGCAAAACTGTGAAGATTTAGATTTCTAAATCTTAGTTTTGTGTATTGATCACTTTCAATTCATCACATGTGAATCAATTTGAATTGTAAAAAAAGATGTCTCAAAAGATAGTATACATATTGGCAGGGGTCTCTCTGCAACCTGCAATACTATTCCCAACCACATGGCGCTTCGTTTTGACCTTCATGGGTACACAGATGCCTCAATAACAGCCGGGGCACCACAGGTCTATGAACGGTATGTCGATGACTCATAATGAAGTGGAAAGGTGGGTAGCATCCCCTTCCCTCAGAGTCACAGCGACGACGAGACCCCTCCCCCCCCCCCTTCCTTTCCAATTAACTCATATGTCAGTTATTCTTTCCTGTTCTCCTTCTATCCTTGCTTCTTTCCTCCAATGCACCCTTTCAGGATGAAGTTGCCCACACACTGACGGAGAGCCACGTCCTACAGAGGACCTGTCATCCATTCCTGACGGTAAGCACTCTGGAGGATTCCTTGTGGGTGCCTGGGTAAATCGGGCGTGGCCTTGAACTTGAATGCTACAGGTCAGTCACTGCGCAAGTGACATTGAGGCTTTTACTCGCTGCATTAAGCTTCTAGCGTATCCTCCCAGATTAAATTAATCATGCGAATTATTTGTTAAGGAAACGATTTAGCTTGCAGATTTTTTTTCTTTTTCACTCCTGTTTTTCTGAATCTGTGGCTCAGGAGATTTAGAACCTCCTGGGAGGGTTTGCCAAATCTCCAATAGTTGAATTTTTTAATTGAAATCGAAATCGAAATCTTGGAACGTTGTTTCCCAGAAGATACATAAACAGCATCCACAGAATAACAACCTAATCAGATTAGTTGTCAAGGACCCGTCTATTTTTTTAAAGCACTTTTCCTGCTTTAATCGATACAAATGCACGAATGACAAAATGTGATCCAACCCTGCAAAATGAGTAGCAAGTCACGAGATCTACTTTTGAATAACGCACCTTTTAAAGGTAGTATACACCATTGGTAATTTGTTGAATTATCAGGAATGGGTGGATTTGGGGGGTTGTATTTTATAGTAAATATCGTTTAACTGACCTGTCCGAATGTTTACATTCATGGATGCCGAGAAAAGCATGAAAAACAGCGTTTGTTTTCCACCGGCGTCGAGCAGTTTATTCTTATGTTATCTTTGTTTTTTCGCGCACGCCGGACGGCGAGAATGAATTTTGGTTTATACAATTCAATTTTTTGGAACAATTACAGGATATCTAGGGCCCTTATTTTGCTGGATGCCTACAATCATTATTTACTTTTAAATAAGTAAGATATTTCTTAATAATTCGGTAGTAAATTGTTTCGATATCTGCAAATGGTGTATACTACATGTACCTTTAACAGTGTCCTACAGAACAGAAATTAATGGAAGCAGTCAACCCTTTTACCCAGATAACAACTGCACATTATAAGGTGTCAACCTGAGTGATACACCAAAATGAAGAGCAAATGATGTGCTTTAAAATACATGTGAAAAACTTAAAACTTGTTCTTAAGACTCATTTCACAGGGTTGGGTCACAAATGGTCTAGATACTAAACCTTTAAATTTACAATACAAATGTCTTCTACATAATTTAATTTGGTTCACCTCCAGAAAGTTTAGGTTTATTTTTGTGGCATTTAGTTAGAATTACATGCTTTGAGAAAAAGGAAAAAAAAGCAAAAGAAAGATTTGCCAAGATATAATAATTACAGCAAGAGAATGAGAATCATCACAAAAACTATTGGAGGTTGGTTAAAGGTAGAATACACCATTTGCAGATATCGAAAATATTTACTACCGAATTATTGAGAAATATCTTACTGGTTTGAAAGTAAATAACGATTCTAGACATCCAGCAAAATGATTGCGCTAGATTTCCTGTAACTATTCTGAAAAATATAATTTTATAAAGGAAAATTTGTGACGCCGGTTGAAAACAAACGCTGTTTTTCGTGCTTTTCTCCGCATCCATGATTGTAAAACTTCGGACAGCTCAGTAAAACGGTATTTACTATAAAATACAACCCCCAAATCTACCCATTCATGATAATTCAAGCAATTACCAATTGATGGTGTATCCTACCTTTAATAGAATGATGAAAAAATCAGACAACACTGCAAAATGTTGTTCTTTTCAGAACCACACAACTCTCAAAAGAAAGAGAATTACCACATACATGTAGTGCTGCCGCAAATAATTTATCTTATTGCCTTTTCACCCTGCAAACCTTGAAATCTTAAATGAGAAACATGATTGTGATAGAAACTCTTTTTCTTAGTTTACCCTAAAAGTTTTCACACCACACTGACAAGTCTAAGTCCTTATGTCTCATCCAGTAAGGGCCTCTTAGGGTAACGCTTCCTGATCTCAATCAGCCTTAAACAGCAGATAGGAAGTCTGATTCATGGGTCATTGTCAAAAATAGCTTTCCGTCTCTCGAGTGCTTCCCTAGGAGAGTCCGATCTGCCGCTGATCCTTGCCGAAATGACCCAAGAAACGACCTACATTTTGTAGAAACTGAAAAACAAAATTGCTTCTGGACGAAAGACATTTAGGAAAGGGAAGCAATCTTGCCCTTGAATGCTTTAATGGTGTAGGTCAAGTCTGGGGGAAAAGGTCACTTCAGTGAAAATGCATGTACACATCTTTTACTTTTTAATTAAAAAAAAAAAAACCCGATAGTTGTGAAATATTGTCACAGAAATATAAAAATTTCAAAAAACAATTCAGAGTCTCTCAAATCATTCACACACATTTACAATACAATTGTTTTTTTATAAATACACATTTTTTTGCAAATGAGAATTGGAAAAGTACTTTAGAGAAAAGAAGTCATGCGAATATTCTATTATGAAATACTGGTATACTTTGTATCACACTGGGCCATCTACATATCACAGGAAGCATTGTGTAAACATGCATGGTAAACATTCAAATAAATGCTGAAGATAAACCCACACTGTACTCATGACAAACGGTATGCTGACAGCAGACAGCGTAATGAAATCCCAAGAGGTGACTGATCAGACAACACCTACTAAGCCGGGATGACATTCAAGGCAGCCAAAATGTTGACATGGTGAACAACTAATGTATCATTGAAATGTAATGAAATGTAATGTGGAAATACAAAAAGACTGGTTTGATTTTCTTTAATAATTGTGTATTATGTCCCCCAACCCTGTCCTTGGGGGGCTTGGTCCCCCAACCCGTAAATCGGGTCCTCACACTGTTATTCCCTAACTAACACCTTGAATACCTTGCTCGTTCCATTGCAGTCACTGAAGTATTCATTCCAAACGATTGACAGGCTGTGTTTTGTCATGGAGTATGTTAACGGTGGGGAGCTTTTCTTCCATCTGTCTCGAGAGCGAGTCTTCTCAGAGGATCGGACGCGCTTCTACGGTGCGGAGATCATCTCGGCGTTAACCTATCTACACGAATGTAATGTAATTTACCGCGACCTCAAGGTGAATATTTCAGATCAGGTGTTTTAATCGTAACATTTTGGATTCACTAACTTTTGAATATAAAACTCCCTTTACTTATAAACCAAATTTAACATTCAGATATTATCTGAAAGTAACTGAAACAGTTAAATTTGGTTAATTCTATAGAAATTGGGATGCACGTTTTCCAGTGTTGTAGGTTTCGAGACCACTTGGTCTCAGTACCCTGTGGTCTTGGTCTTGGTTTTGGTACCCTGTGGTCTTGGTACCCTGTGGTCTGGGCACCCTGTGGTCTGGGCACCCTGTGGTCTGGGCACCCTGTGGTCTGGGCACCCTTTGGTCTCGGCACCCTGTGGTCTGGGCACCCTGTGGTCTGGGCACCCTGTGGTCTGGGCACCCTGTGGTCTGGGCACCCTTTGGTCTGGGCACCCTTTGGTCTCGGCACCCTGTGGTCTGGGCACCCTGTGGTCTGGGCACCCTGTGGTCTGGGCACCCTGTGGTCTGGGCACCCTTTGGTCTGGGCACCCTTTGGTCTCGGCACCCTGTGGTCTGGGCACCCTGTGGTCTGGGCACCCTGTGGTCTGGGCACCCTGTGGTCTGGGCACCCTGTGGTCTGGGCACCCTGTGGTCTGGGCACCCTGTGGTCTGGGCACCCTGTGGTCTGGGCACCCTGTGGTCTGGGCACCCTGTGGTCTGGGCACCCTGTGGTCTGGGCACCCTGTGGTCTGGGCACCCTGTGGTCTGGGCACCCTGTGGTCTGGGCACCCTGTGGTCTGGGCACCCTGTGGTCTGGGCACCCTGTGGTCTGGGCACCCTGTGGTCTGGGCACCCTGTGGTCTGGGCACCCTGTGGTCTGGGCACCCTGTGGTCTGGGCACCCTGTGGTCTGGGCACCCTGTGGTCTGGGCACCCTGTGGTCTGGGCACCCTGTGGTCTGGGCACCCTGTGGTCTGGGCACCCTGTGGTCTGGGCACCCTGTGGTCTGGGCACCCTGTGGTCTGGGCACCCTGTGGTCTGGGCACCCTGTGGTCTGGGTACCCTGTGGTCTGGGTACCCTGTGGTCTGGGTACCCTGTGGCATATTTATTCCCATTCATAAATACTTTTCTGTCAAATACCGGTACGTCAAAACAAAGTTGAATTACTAACCGGTCTCTTAGCAAAAGACCCGATTTTGTTGAACAATTATACTTCATACATTGTTATATGTTTTGTGAAACACCCCTCTATATATATTATGGTATGTTCCTCGCTCGCGTGATCGGGCCGAGAGGTAAACTAACTTGCGTCCCACGTACTGTGCGATGTTACGCGGAAAGCAAGCTGTCGGTACAGCGTGAATTAAGGACTCTAAAATACGAACTCGTTTGCGCATGCCTTGTGAGGTTTCAACCAACAAAAATGTAAAGCAAGAGTTCAATTTTTAGATTTAGCATGAATTTTAGACTTAAGTGATGATCATGATAATTAGGTTTAACCGAGAGGGTTTAACCAATAATAGACCATGTGCCCTCTGTTTACATCTATATTCAAATGTGCCCGGCAATATGCACACGCATCGTGTTTTACATAAATTTGGTTAAGAGGTGACATCAGAGGTCACATAATTCAAAGGTGGTCTGACCTGTGGCGTCACTTCTTAACCAAACTTTATGCAAAACACGACGTGTGCGCATATTCACGGACACATTTGAATACAGATGTAAACATGTGACATCAGAGGGCACATCGTCTATAAGGAAAAGAGTCTGATTTTTATATCACACCGGCCCCAGTGTTTAATCATTCGTTTAATACCGACCACGTGACAGGTATTTATGAATGTAGGTTTCAAACCAGCCAACCACATGACTATTCCCTTATTTATATTCAGCACAACTTAGCACAAGCATTTGATGTCAGTACATTTTTCTTTTCATTTTCCTAAACCTGTGACTCTTTTGAATGATTGCAGTTGGAGAATCTTTTGCTTGATCAGTATGGCCACATTAAGATCACAGACTTCGGGTTGTGCAAGGAGGACCTTTCATACGGGAACACCACCAGTACATTTTGTGGAACGCCGGAATATTTAGCTCCAGAGGTAATTATCCTGAGAGTGAAATAAATACAGAATTATTAAAGGGATCTTATCCGTTTGGTAATTACTCCAAATATTAATGGCAGCTTTGGATATTATAATGCATTTTTATAAACTTTTCACTTCGAAGTACTGCCGTTATGGAAAAAGATATCACTTTTTATCCTAAAAAATTTGAATCGGAGAAGCGTTACTGCAGTGACGTTTCTCAGAGTGTGTATTCCAATGCAGATTATTCTTCCTGCGTGGACATAACCGCTCCAGATTTTCGGCAATATCTCAAAATCGCTAGCACCTTTTGAAATGAATTTTTTTTACAGGTTAGTTTTATGGTGTATATCTATAACTATATAGGATTGAAACAAACAGTGGGTTCCAAATTTAGCAAACGTATGCGATCCCTTTAACCCAAAAAGTTGTTTTGGAGGATTTCAGAGGTTTGGGGATGAATGCAGGAGCGGTTCTAGAGCCAATATTTTCGAGGGGCTACACCCTTCGCACGTGACGTCAAATTCTAACTTTCGCAGATCCAGTAGACATATTTTCCAGAATGTACCTTTTATTGCATTTTTTTGGAGGGGCTAGACAAAAGTTTGGGGGGAGGCTAAAGCCTCCCGTAGAACTGCGCCTGGATGAATGGCAAAAAGGGTCAACTGATTTTGGAGGATCTTGGTATATGGGACACAGACACACTACATTTTACGTGTTCCACTCGCGCTCGTGGGATAACGAATATATATTCAAGCAAACTTGAAGCGCAGTAAAAATGGAACACGGACGATGATGTGTGCGAAACTAGAATGTGTTACCACTCGCGCATCAATAACAGTTCGCAGAATCCACATGGGACGCAAACGCGTAGCTTTTAAATTTCCAATGGTTTGTGCAGCACTGTGTTCTGCATATTGCGCAATACGTGAAGTTGGATACATGGAGTTTGGATACGTGCAATATGGTTTCATATCACACTGGTTGTTGCCATGGATCGACCAATAAGGATCGAGAATTCAAGTTTGCTTAAAGATAATGTTTAATAAATGTGCAGTATTTGTTCATTTACCAACTACAGAACAAAATGTGACATTGGCAAACAGCATAAATTCTCTGAAAATTTTTTCAATGAAATGAGCCTCAATTGGTGACTGAAATTGTTCCATTGTTGCTCTTCTTTTTGCTCAAAGGTTTTAGAAGACAGTGACTATGGCCGTGCGGTGGACTGGTGGGGCACCGGTGTGGTCATGTACGAGATGATGTGTGGCCGGTTACCATTCTACAGTCGGGACCACGAGGTTCTATTTGAGTTGATTCTGGTTGAAGAAGTCAAGTTCCCAGCCAGGTTATCAGAAAGTGCCAGGTCATTACTAACCGGTCTCTTGGCGAAAGATCCGACAAAGCGGTATGTAAACTGTGGGGGATGTTTAAAACCTTGGAAGCAAATAAAAATATTCAAAGTTTGGGGTTCATATCACACGGGGTTATATAGGAGGAAATCTAAATTAGCGCCCTCGCTCGGTCATACTTTTCCAACGACACCGAAGCGTGTTCAAAGCGCATGCGTGGTACTAGGGACACGCTGCACTAACATGGCGGCAGCGTGGTGCGTCGTTTGCACTCGACCTGCGTACGATTAGCTATGAAAACTACATAGCAACCGACTTCTTATGGCATTCAGACCAATCTATTATTGTAAAAGGGGTGTTTGAAATTATTGTACCGGTAAGTTGACATGGTTTCCAAAATAAAGCGACAATTATACAACAATTGATTACACAAAGCCAATATGACCTTCGATTGGACAGCGCCCTCTTTTGTTTTTTAGTAGACAATAGATTTCCGGTTTTGAGCAATCTGAACAGCTGTGATCAACCGATTAGAAATTTCTGAAGCACAACAGGTACAAGAATGTGACTGGAGTTCCCACGGTTGAGAGCCGAAAATTGCCTTAAAGGAAACATGTAATACGTTTTTTTGTTGCTTAAATCAATAAAGTTTAATGTTGACAACAACATTAGGCTACATAAAAAATATTAATTGTTTCTCATCCGAACCCTTTTGGAAAAATGGTCCGTCAGGGTATTTTATATTTTATATTTTATAGAATAAAAATGTCCATACACCCAAACAAATATGTACGTCAGAACCTTTTGTAATTTGTTCACAGCATGAAGTATGGTATAGAAATATGTACCTCCATGGTCTCAGTATACTAGTAGGCATATTACACAACAGCTTGAACACACAAATTGTACCTTTTTTTCAAGAAACTGAGTTTATTTAATAAAAGGATTACAGCTAACCGCAGGCGCGCATGTGCGCAAACCCAATGTACTATTACCATAGACATGGAGGAAAAAAACCACCTCCATGTCTGTGCTATTACAAATGCAACGCTATCCGTCATCCCGTTATAGCTACGGTAATGTGCGCTATAGCTACGGTACCATGCTTTGGGTACAAGCTGTGTGTAACAGATTTTGTACACAAGATTGTACCGTCGCTATAGCTGGTCACCGTAGCTATAAAACGATAAAGTGATGTATATTGTTCTGACTGGTATTCAGCTAGTTTTCGCTTAGCATGAAAAACACATGAAGTTTTGACTAGCAATCTAATTTTACCGAGCAAGACTTTTTGGGTGCTAAACAAATTTGTGTGCTTACCTGTTTTATGAAATTGGGTCCAGTTCTCAACTGTCAAATACCACTGTCCATGTGTAATAATGTCAAATGAGTCTCTGTTTTGATGCATTTGTTTACTTGTTTGTTGGTTTGCAGGCTGGGAGGAGGGCAGGAAGACGCCAAAGAGATCATGGAGCACGCATTCTTTGCTTGTATAAACTGGGATGATCTTTTTAACAAGAAGGTACATCTGGAGATAGCCAATCAATTTGCATGCAAAGTTAACAATGCGTTAATGCAGAGATATACCAGTACATAAGAGACTTTGGTAACTGTATGGTGAATTCAGAATCTTCAGTTCCTCTTTTATTAAAGAATTGACTTATTAATGTTTCAGGGTCATTCCGTGTCAAATCACCATAAAAACAAAACAAATTATCAATATTTGTACCTGATCGTCTTTAAATTGGCTTAAATTTGATGTGTTGGTAATTGAGGCTAAACAACAACAAAAATTGCTAAAATGCTTGCCAATTTTCAAAAACTGTTAGTCAGTGAGCTAAATCTGTTGATGTTGGTGTCTTTGAAAATGTAATTGGGGTAGTCCATAAATGTGACCCGCTCTGCAAAAATGAGTCTGATGTCGCAAAATACATTTTTACGTAAAAGGGCTGTTTATTGTCTCGGAGGTGATTTTTCTTTCAACAAATAATATTTTTGTTTTAAGGCATTTTTGTTTCTCTGACACCTATATTTTCAGATCTGATCAATTGAAAAGGTTGTTTTGATCCCTAAATTAAATTTAATACAGGTTTTGTCATTCTCTTACCATAGCATCTGATGAAGCACTACAATTGTAAATCTCCATTTCTTTTCAAAGACATTTTGAATATAACTGAGAAAAATTTCCCAAAATTGTAAAAGACTAATGCATTACACTACAGAGTTGTGCTATATATCAAATGAAAGCTTGTTTCCTGCTTTTTCTGACCAACTGTAAAATTGAAAAAAAAAGCATTTTTAACACATCAGACTCTTTTGGCAGAGTGAGTCACAAATGAGGGGTTCAAAAGTGTGATTTTGTTCTGGTGGCCCGGTTCTGGTGTCGTTAAAATTGACTTTAAACTTTTTAAATTTGTTTTTAAGGTAATTGCTTTGTGTAATTGCTGTTGGAGATGCATGTAGAAGGCATCAAAGAATGTGTCCTAAAAAAATGTCAGACTTAAAGGTAGTATACACCATTGGTAATTGCTTTAATTATCATGAATGGGTAGATTTGGGGGGTTGTATTTCATGGTAAATATCGTTTAACTGACTTTTCCGAAGTTTTACAATCATGGATGCCGAGAAAAGCACGAAAAACAGCGTTTGTTTTCAACCGGGGTCGAGCAGTTATTCTTATGTTATCTTTGTTTTTTCGCTCTCGCCGTCCGGCGAGAGCGAATTATTCTTTATAAAATTCATTTAAAAAAAATAATTACAGGATATCTAGCGCAATCCTTTTGCTGAATGCCTAGAATCATTGTTTACTTTCAATTGAGTAAGGTATTTCTTAATAATTCAGTAGTAAATATTTTCGATATCTGCAAATGGTGTATACTACCTTCAACAGTTAACAGGGACATGACAAAAATGACCCCTTATTTATAGACAGTCCAAATTGCATAAGCAATCCAAATTTGCCATGGAGCAATTTGACTTTTGATAAGCTTTTATTTAATTTTACCATGTGGATCACGTGACCTTGAGGAGGTGAACTTTGGTAAAAATTATACCTACACATATTTTCTACATAATATCGAAACATCTCTCTCTCTCTCTATACAAATGCAAACAGAGTAACATGATTTGTGACCGGCTCGACAAAAATGTGTCTTATGTCGCGAAAAAATGAAATTGAGTTATATACATGGTAAGAAAGCCCACAACGTAAGCTTTCATTTAGTATATAGTAGAGATCCATAGCACCTTGGAGACACGACGTGTTTACATATTGATTACTTTTTCAGAGTTCAAATTACACAACTGAGAAAACAGGCTTTGAAATAGCCAGTTCTGTTGTACTACAACAGAACGATGCACACAAAGTGGTAGTTTTTTCCACTTTATTCATCAAAATCAACATTTCTTTTAATGAAACCTTAAACTGTAGGTATTAAAGATTTCATTCTTGACAACAAATAAAAAACACATTTTGATGAAATGTTTACCCTCTCAACGTTGAGCGGGCCATTACATGATAGTGCACAGCGCGACTTAATACACCTTTTTGTAGAGCCGGTCACATTTGATCTCAGTAGTATGGATGTTTGATAAGCTGACCTGTATGTTACAATTTCTACTCCTGAATATTCCAAGATTGAGCCACCGTTCAAACCCAGCGTTAAGTCAGACACCGACACCAGATACTTTGATGAAGAGTTTACCGCTGAGCCCGTGGAACTCACGCCCCCGGATGGCAACAGTAAGTTATTCTTCTTGAACACATGCCTCATCAAATTACCCGTCATGTTCTAGACTTTAATAGAAAGATTGGCGGTAACACCATGTGAAAGGATCTCTTTTGAGAAGAGGTAGGGTGGTTCTGAAAGGAACCGGTGGTTTAACACGACGTTTCAACCAGTATGCTCTGGTCATACTGGAGCATACAGAGCATACTGGTCCAAACGTCGTGTTAAACCACCGGTTCTTATCAGAACCACCCTACCTCTTCTCAAAAGAGATCCTTTCACGTGGTGTTACCGCAAATCTTTCTAAGTCTAGTCTCCACCATGCAAAGCTTTAAATCTCATTTATCATGTTCTACTAATGTCTAGATCCAAATTGGCTCCAAAAAAAGTACGAACTAGGGTTGGTCCAAGATTTCAGTGATCGATAATCCAAATGCGAAAAGGCAAAGTGAAATTATCAGACTTCGTTTCGGCATGTGGAGCCCCATTTTGTAATGTCATAGTGCCCTACCCAGACAGACAGTTAGCACAATGGTGGGGGAAGTGGTACAGGGTGAGTAAAAAATGCGCAACCCTCCCCCAAAAAAGAAATATACAGTCGACTCCCGTTATAACGAACTCTGCGGGACCTCGTCAAATTGTTCGTTATATCCAAAATTTTGTATTATCCGACCCAATGGTTTCTAACCCATTGTTCACTTTGTATAGACCCTGTACGTGTACGTAATGCACACGTACGTAAGTGAATGTACGTTATGACCAAAATACACCCTTGCAATATGAAGACAAATCTACACGTAATGTGTTGTTTGTGAAATAAAATGTTTAAAATACAACTTTGTTGTTTATATGAGAAGCAAAATGTTAAATGTAGGTGTAAAATAATACACAAATTACGAAGGTTCTTATTGTTCAAAACAATTGCTGAGAATGAAGTCAACGTTAAACAACTATTAGAGTGAATCAACTAATTGGATCCGTTGTTTCAACGTAAGTAGTCTCTCCTGCACAAATTGTGACAGGGAAATATTTTTTATTATTCTTTAGTTTTTAGAGGGCAGGATAGTGATTTTTGGTGGGACATTTTGGGATATCAAATGTGACCTGTTCCAACTAAACCCGGACAAAGTCGCACAATGTGTTTTGTCACAATGTACTCCTGAAGTCATTTCGGGATGGATTTTACCATTTTGAGATTTTAGGTTTTCCTAAGTCACTCACTATTAATCTACAATCTCCTCAAATTTGAACAAAATCCGTCTACCAGAAGTGTGTTTTTTGTCAATTTTGTGAAACATTTGTGTATAGAAATAATAGTCTTTTCTTAACTTCAAAGCTGTTTATCTCATAATTAGGTTGTAAGGGTTTTATCACTAAATCCAGACCCCAGGGAAGATAGGGTGGGGGTACATATGTAAATGATACATCATTTTAAAGCTGAGAGCCTAGAGAATTTGAAAAAGGCAAAATCTGAAGAACTAAAAAGTCGACTTTGTCTGTGTTTCGTTGGAACAAATCACAAATGATAACAAAAACTTCAACACAAAACACAAATAAAAAATGGCGTTGCAAAACCGTTGATTTGGAAGGCAAAATGCGTAAGCAAATCACATTTTCTACACGACAAGAAGTGTTCAAAATTTTACAAATTTGTGTGATAAGAGTTGAGAGAGTATACTTTAAGTTGTTAAAGTCATTTTTTTGAATGATAAAAATACCTTTGACTCGAATTGAACCAACATAAAGAGGGGCCCGTAACGACACGAAAGACACAATTGCCGTGATCAAGTTGCACGTTAAAATGTACACACACTGCTGTTCAATGATTGATCTGATGGTCGTGGCCATTTTCCAAACCCCAGCTTGCAAACCCCGTTGCAGCTCCATCACCTTTGCCAAACTGCATAAACAAAGCCAAAACGGAGATGAATCTTCAGTTTGTAAAATGTCCTGGGTTATCAGATATCGCTAAAGCGCCCTCATGTGACAGTAGCACAACTTGATTAGATATTTTAACGTACGTACCACGGGCCATAAAGCTTTAAAGACGGGGTTTATGTTATTCAATTCTTATCAACGATCGGTTGGTTGAAGGAAACATATTTGGGGGATTATTTATTTTTTAAGGAAGTACCACTTACCAGAGAAGGGAGCTACCGTAATTTCCTGCGGTAAAGACGCGGCTTATCTGACTTTCTAGACCACAAAAACATCGCCGCGCCTTATCTTTCAGTGCGCTGTATATGATGTCGCTTGAGTTCAAAGTGATGGTCTTTGTGTGAAGAATTCTTTGAACGCCGCAATCTTACTCAATAATGCGGTCAACCAATTAGCCCAACTCCCCGGACATTGTGACCGTGTTTCCATTAACAATGCCGCGATGTGTTGATCCCCCTACGACCGTACATGTATGTGATTTAGCACTCGGCAGCGTGCGTAGTCTTGTTTGCAAGACGTTTTTCGCGATGCGGGGCGCCCTCTAACGTACGCCGTAGACCACCCGCGAATTACCGCATCGGCGGCCTACGCGCGCTGCATATACCGCGATTAAGATCGTCTTGCAAACAAGACTACAGCGTGCGCTGCATGACGCGTACAACAGCGATAAAAAGCTGGCCCGTACTATGTGGCTTTTTTCTAAACGTTTTTTCGTCTACGTTCTGGCTTCATGCAATTCACCATCCGAACTACACAGCGCGGAGCATTCACAACGACTGGAAAAAAGACTAGGGGGTGTCGCAATTAGGGATACCTCGCACGCGATCGCTGCATGTGATGTACATGTGCATGCAGTTTATACTGCAGTGATACATGATATGTATCGGCAAACCTCGTGCGATATTGTGACTACTGGTTTGAAGTTTTCATACATTGTTTGCGTGCCAGATAAACTCAAGTACTCAGCAAATTCTTGCTTGGAATAGTGGGATCGTTCTAAGGCAACAAAATGACCCCTTTGTGGCGATGTACCTACACCGGGTGGCGTCTGGTGTTCTTTTGGGTGCGTTCAAGCATGCGCCTTATTCGGCAGTGCGCTTTATCTGTTGACGTTTGAAATTGTTTTGGGTGATTTTAGGGACCTGCGCCTTAACCGCCGTGCGGCTTTACTGCAGGAAATTACGGTAAATGCTTTTTTTTTTAGAGCGGAGATGGATTGTTTTTTTAAGTGATAATGAAAACTTGTTTTGTTTTTTTCCTGCTTTTTCTTGCACGGTGTTCCCTTTCTTGCGCCCAATTTCGGCTGCTTTGATGACCTCCATCTTGGTAGTGACGGTCCTTTGGCAAAGCGCTCATCGTGGTTCCGGTGAATGGCACTCTCAAGCACTTATTTAAGGCGGGCCTTTGTTGCTAAGCGCAACGGCCGATTAACGACCGTGCACTGTCCAAGCAATTAGCACTATCCCTGTGAATAGGTTTTCCATCAGGAAGATGAATTAACTGACAAACACCAATTGATGACTAATACTGCTTTCAATTTCGATCTGAATGAAAAGCCATGGACCAGGATTTGTAAGCTTTCATTATAAATGGATCGATCACAATGCTTTTTTATTCACGGGGTTACCAAAACCTTTCGTTGTAACAGGAATTTCGTACAATCCGTTTTCGTTATAAGCAAACATTTTCCCATAGAAACGTGCACAGTTTTGTCGGGACCAAGGATATTTTTTGTAATAACTGGAATTTCGTTATATCCGTTTTCGTACTAACGAGAGTCGACTGTATTTCATATATAAAAAAAACTAGGAAGCACCAAAATTAATTATGAATTGGAAGCCCATTGATTAAACTACTTTTAAGTGCGAAAATTATTTCAATTGCTCTAGTCATTAAAATTGTATCATTATTTTAAACGAAGTCCCCTCATCAGGTTCGGCCAAAAATGCGATTTCAAGAAGTTTTGTTAAAATTTTCTTCAAACAAAAAAATGCTGGCATGCATTTTGGGACGAAACTGATTTTAGGGTGATTTCGTTTAAATAGTGATAACATTGTAATGGGTAGAGCAATTGAAATAATTTCCTCACTTAAAAGTAGTTTAATAATGGACTTCCAATTCTTAAATAATGTGGGTGCTTGTGTAGCATTGTGTAGGGTTAATGCTGGTATATCGACCAGCAAGCCTGCTAGGTGCTACAAAATGCATAATACCAGGACAAATGTATCGCCTGCTTAATGCAACAACTTGCAACCACTTTTTACCGTTGTTGCATTATGTTGCATTTAGCAGGGTTAGGGTTTATGCGTTCCTGCCACATTACCGCCTTAGATGGGAAAACGGGTTTAACCAACCGTCTCATTTTCTTACCGTGTTTTTCTATTTTGTCTTTTGATCCCCTCCCCTCGTACTTTTTCCTTCTGTCTATACTATTTGTCTGCCATGTCTCTCTCTCTGTGTCGCCCCTTCTCCTCCCCGTCTCTACCCTTCTCTATCCTTCTGTTTTCTTTAACAGAGCTGTCAATCGACACCGGGCCACAATTTGAAAAGTTTTCCTATTCCGGTGACAAAGGAGGTCATCTCTAAAGCTCCGTTGCTTGGTCTCTGCAACAACAGGAGTTGTGAGAATGTATCCCTATGGAGCGGAGGGAGACAAGCCAAGAAACCTACCAGGGGAGACAAGCCTGGAGCCCCACCCCATGGGAAGACAAGCCCAAGAACCCTACCCCAATGGGAGGACTTCGCCGGTAGTAAAAATCATTTTATTAAAGAAGGAAAAACAAATAGTTTTTTTTTATCAAAAACTGCAATATTTATCCTAAGAAGCTAAACCAGAAATATACTTTAAGTGTGGTTTTCCTTTTTACTGGCGACCAGATGTCATCTGGTGTTTTTAACTTTTGTCGTTTCCGTGTTCGACTGAACTTTTTGAATCCAAATTTGCATTTTTTGGCGGGCCGAGTTACATGTAGCTTTGGTAATGAAACACATACAAAAAATGTGACCGAATCTCTGGAAGTGAGTCTTGATGAAAAGTTTCCAGTTGGCCTGTATTGAACGAACCCAGGCAATCGCAGTAAACCCAGTCCTAGAGCGCACACAATTCTATTGAGTTAATATAGATTAGATATTGCCAGGAAGTCTTTCCATGCATGCAGGTCACATAGTAGTACATGTACTATACATTCAGCTGGTGTATGGATTATGAGGTAAACCTGTAGGACCTTTACTCAAGTGACAGTCGGTAAGCTAGTCAGGTATAAAGATGACTATCGGCTACGGGCACGGTCGAATGAGGGTGCTGTTCACAGAGCAACCGTACTTCCCATGGGGAGTATGTCGCTGGTATTACGCGCCGCGCCACTCATTCATTTGATACCCGTGTACCAGTGGGATTGCTTGGTCTGCTCGCTGACTCTCTTAATTGCGTTTTCATTAAGAATAGCGACACTTTAATAATAATTGAAATCGCCTTTTCGTTCTGCTGAGGGGGTAATATACAGTAGGCTCGCACCTTCTGACAATGGCAAACAAAATACTTTGTGGAATGAATATTTCTGAGGTCATTCGGTCATCATTTCTGTTGATTTGTATCCAGTGGATGAATGTAATTTATACAGTTGTAGCATATTATAAATGTCTTTGTACAAAAACTATCAAGTAACATGCAGATTTACTCGGTTGGGGGAGGGGGAGGGGGAGGGGGGTTTGAGACACTATAAACAAATAGCAATAGATTTAGTGTCAAGTAACAAAGGATTTTCATTGTTTGTTAGTGCACATTTTTGTTTGTTAGATGTTCATAGTGGGAAACACCCTCAACCTAATATCTGGATGAGTATTCTATAGTTTGTGTGGACGTTCACGGACTTGACTGGCCGGGTAGACCGAAATGACGTGAAAAGTTGCACGCCCTAAAATCAATTTAAAGATTGTGAGTGGATTTGTCTAATTACATAGGAGGTAATGATATCAATTTGTGTGACTACCTCTTGGACACAGATGCAATATCAGAAGAAAGGCAGAAACATCAGAAACACTGGGGTTTATAAATTGCTCTGTACATATTTGCATTCTTTGAAACGTCCCCGTGTGTATGTTGTGCGTGTGTGAAATTACCGGTACATTCTCAAGATTGTCTTGCTCTGTCAGTAGTAAAGAAATCCATGGAAGTCGCAAAAAGCTTTTGGGTTCCGGAAGAATCAAGGTCAGTCACTGCAGAAGCAGCATTTATTTTTAAAGGTGGTAATATTCCTTTTGCAGCTGTCCAAAAAATAACCAACCAGAATACTGTTGAAAAGCTTACTGGTTGTAAAGATAAACCCTAACAATCCCGAATACTTTAAAACAAAAACAATACTCTCCTCCCCGCTCAAATTTAGTTCTTGATCCACCATTGTTCAAGATTTGGCCCTTGTGCTTTCTCTATTAGCTCCATGGTCACCTAGCTGTAGTCAAATATGGACTTCTTTTGAAGGCTAAACATTAGAATAATCAGAGCTGCAAGTCTTTAAGCAACTTGCATAATTATTAAAAAATAAATCACGGATGAATGATGACCACGGACCATTGCAGTTCTTTAGATTTTTTGGGTCATTTAAACTTTTTTGTTATTTTATCATTTACTAGTATTTTTTATTTAGTTTCTATATACTTTTTTTAGTCGGCACCCACATATTGAACCTGGTTTTGAATTTTGGAATAGAGAAACCATTGGATGTTGAACAAAATTAATTTATGAACCCCCCAAGATGCACTGAATTAATGTTTGTTAAGTTTGGGTTTTATATATTTTTGTATTGTTGAAATGTCTTGTCTGTATTGTATTATGCTGTTTTAAAGATTAGTGTCATATAGAGTTAATAGTTGACATTATTGCGGTTTACTCAGTTTTGTTCAGGTTGAACCTTCTGCCTGTGCGAGGATTTTTATCACTCGTCAGATCTTCTTAATGGACCGATCCAGATTTGACCATAAGCCCCGCCCACCTTAGCAACGGCATGACGACGCCATTACCTCGGTCAAGTTGCACACACGTGAACGTGTATGTATGTATGTATGTACATGTACATGTACGTGTAGGCTAGGCGTAGAACACGTACAACGAAAATATTGATTTAAACTTTAGGCAGGGACAAAATTACTATCAGTAAGCTAGCTGGCGAACTAAAAGGATGACCATTATAGGATGACCAACGGTATGAACAGTACATGGAGGATGGTTAAGTTGCAGTTGGGGGAAATGAAGCATGCATGCATGTCAATTTATTTGGACGGTGTACATGTAAGTGTTGCTTGGTAAGTCACTACCGGTACTGGAATAAATCGCGTATTTTGTCACAACAGGATTAAACCATAGCCTAATTAATAGACTGCTATACATGTAGAGCATTACTATTAACTCTACATACTTTAGGCCCCCTATCCTACCTTAGACCGCACTGTCCTTGACCTTGTTTATCTTCTTGACATTCCCGCCGTTCACGTCACACGAGTTCAACGGTAATTCTCATTTTCGAGATTTGTTTTGGTATTTAACGGAAAAAAATGATGTCGTAATCCGAGTACCAGCGTGTTATTTACATATTTCATGACCATTTCATGCATATTTTTGACAATTTTTTAAACTCCATACAGCCGTATTTTGATTGACAAATACGGTGCTTTTTCGTACCGAAGCCATTTGTTTGTGTACACGTTTGTAACCACATGTGATAGTTTGACCGAGCTAATGGTGGACCACGCCTGTAGCAACCGTTGCTAAGTTACCTGAACAAAACTCGTAATCTTATTGGTCAATGCGCGCGTAGTGATTGACAGGCCGGATCGGTCCATTATCACTAAAAAGAAAATCCCCACACCGCTGGTTTAGCTGTCTATATTTTATAAAGCTATTTTTCTCTCGGTGAAATGTCGCATGTTAATGAGCTGGCTGGAGTTAGAGCACACGGCTTTGTGTATATTATGTTGGGTCGTACATTATGTGTGCTATTGTACATGTGTATTATATTAACTTTGCCAGTAAAAGCTGAGATAACATACACTATTTTCTTTGATAAACACAAAGCCTTTTTGCATAAGTATCATTAAACTGAACGGTCCTGAATTATCAAATTTTAATATGTTTTTCAAACACCATATAGAGTTAGAATTTAATAGTTTAAACAGAAAGAAAACCAAAGTAGGAGACCTAAGGACAAACAAGCTATTAATTTTCATCCATTTATTTTAATTTTATGTTTTTACAGTCTTTTACTTTTTATGTTTTTTTTTTTAGCAGGGCTTATATATACATATATATTTTTTAAATTGTTGGGGGGGGGGGGGGGGGGGTAAAAAAAGCAGGATTTTGTCGGGGCATGCACAAATCAATATAATCTATAAAGTAACCAACATTAAGGATAAACAGGAAAAAAAACCTAAGGTGTGTGTATTTTGATGGCATCTACCAATTAATTGCTGGGCCAAATTGGACGCTCTAGCACTGCTTGTTTACAATGAAGATTACATGGTGAAAATAGCAATAAGATGAAGGTTTGCGGTAGCACAACGTGACAAATATCTTTTGAGGGTTTGTGTGCAAGTACCCGATGAAGCTGTACCCAACTTAGAGCATCTTTTTTTTTATTTCTATGGTTCTCATTACCTTTTTTTGCCTTTGAAGTTGGTGACAAATCTGTGGTTTTTTTGCAGTTTCACCTGATTAGATGGCTACATTAAACGAAGAGTGCATACTATCTTCAGTTTTGTTTATTGCAGCGAGTTTATCAGGAGTTTAGTCACTGCATACAAATAATAATACGTGGTTTTTTTGGTCAAGCCATCTGGTAATAACACAGAGCCAGATTAATTATTTTGTTATTTGTTCATTTTTTGTGTGAATGAGGTTCAATAACAAAAGTTTTTTTTTTCTTGAGTCGGGAGCCCAAAATAGGGTCAGTCGGAAATGAGAACCAAATAAATTAAAAGGGACCCTCTTATCGTGAGTACTGGGCTGTTTTTCAAACCCCAGCTTAGGCTCCGTTCGGCTTCATAACCATTGCTTAACTGCACGGACGAAGCCAAAGATGGAGACGAAGCTGGAATTTAGAAGGTGCGCTCGAGGCAAGTTGCCAGACCGCTAACACGGCATTTCATCCATGTCACAACTCCCCTGCATCCTAAGTGGCATTTTGATTTCTCCGTGAGGGGCAAGTAGCTCTTTTATCTGCGAGGTTTATGTCGCTTAGTCCTTTCCGTGAGGGGCATGTAGCTCATTCTCATTGAGGTTTATGTAGCTCATTTTTCAGTGAGGTTTATTTAGCTGATTTCTCAGTGAGGTTCATGTAGCTCATTATTTCGTGAGGTTTATGTAGCTCATTATTCCGTAAGGTCCATGTAGCTCATTTCTCTGTGATGGTCACGTAAGGTCACTTCTTCGTGAGGTGTATGTAGCTCATTTCTCCGCAAGGTTCATGTAGCTCATTTTCCCGTGAGGTTTATGTAGCTTAATTTTCCGCGAGGTTCATGTAGCCCATTTTCCCGTGAGGTTTATGTAGCTCATTTACCCGTGAGGTTTATGTAGCTTAATTTTCCGCGAGGTTCATGTAGCTCATTTTCCCTTGAGGTTCATGTAGCCCATTTTCCCGTGAGGTTTATGTAGCTCAAGCAGGATCAGGCAGGAACAGATTTCAAACAGATTACAGAGAAGTGTACAATGTTTCTGCCTAAACCTAACAATGCCTGTAATGTTCCTGTATAACGGGTATTCTGTATAGTGCCAGCCCGAAAATGTATGGCAAGAATAAATATTGTAACCACTGCTCAGTTTTTTTTAGGGGTCATTCCATGAGGTTGGGACACGGTGGGACATTTTGCCACATTTATATTGACTAAATTATTTGAATATTTATTCCTGATATCTGTCTTGGATGCTGGATAGAAATGGGCATGTTCTGAATCTGTACCATTTGAACATTAGTTTCCTGAGAAATTTGATATTTCATGAGAAATGTATGACTCTGAACACCGTTTCTCTTTTACATGTTTTTGTCGATTTGGATTTTATTGTACAAACCGTCTCTACATAGTGCTGACTGACCACAAATTGGAACCATACGTATAAGGTAATTGTAGATAAATTACAAGTGATATTTTGAAGAAAAAGAAGATGTTTCAACGTAACAAGTGTCACACTAAGGGGTACACCATGTTAAATTGTTAAAAGCTATCGATTAACTTGTATTTTTTAGAGTAACTAACCTAAAGCTTGTGTGGAGTCCATTCTTTGTGTTGTACTTAAACATGCGTACGCGTAACAAACTGTGTAGTGATATGTAGAAGTACTAAAATTGCGTCACAATAGGTTCTGGGTAAATGTATGGACACCGTGTTTCAACTTGGTAAAACGACCCACCTGGCATTGTTGGGTTAGATTTGAAGCTGCGTCACACTCAGAAAGTGCCACTGTTCCTCTTAGCTTTGCATTGTTGGGAGACTTAATTTCTTGGACGATCTGGCTCTGTTAAAAAAAAACATTTTGTAACGTCATAGTATTTTTTTTTAATTTTCTGTTGTTGAAAATATATGTCTTGCATGTAACTGGGTAGAGGTTGCTCCGGAGAGATTCCGTGGATTTGAAAAAAGAAATATTTACTAAAACAAATTCAATTGTGATAAGCAAAACGTGCAGCGACAAAAAGCTACTGCTAACCATTTTTATTTTTGAAGCTGTAGATTAATAGCGGTATTGGTGGTAAATAATACAAACGAGGAGGCATTACAATGAAAATGTACAGATTGTTTTGCAACTGACGTTGTGGTATTGTTAATGTGGACTTGTAATTGTGGACTCCGTATACGTATTAGAGAAGAGAATGTGCATGTGGTGGGAATTTAACACATAATTATAATATAAAAAGAAAATCATTTCTTGTGTATACCAAAATTATGTTCATGTATAATACACAAAATATACATTGTATATGGAGCAGAAAAAATGTAAATGAATAGGCAGATAATAAGTATCGCAGGTAAAAAGTAGTACATTTTTAAAGGTCGGTTGTGGGAGAAAGTTTGGAAAAGCCAAATTGAGAAGGGAGTATAACTTTAGACGATACTGACGTAGGATGGTCATTTATCCTGCTGATTTTTATATGTAAAGATGAGTCTGAAGCCAATGTGTTGGGTTTATATAATTATGATTATGTCTAGGACTTGTTTATGTTCAAGAAAGGCTCTTCGAATTGTGTGCGTCTTGTTTAAAATGACTGTAAAGTAACAATAGAAAGATATGAACTGAAAGGAAACTGTTCTGTTTTGTTTTGTTCTGTCTGTCTTCTGAATCCGGGAACACTGCAGAGTTGTAGTCGAGTACTTTCCGATTACCAACTTCAATACCTAACATATTAAGATGGTTTGGTACAGATAAACCTGCATAATACAGACACTGGACAGTAAATACTTTACTAAAGAAATGAATAAACTTCGGACAATCAGAATCTTGAATGAATTAATCTTTTAAGTACATTCCGAGTACTTCTGTCCCAAAATTTTGATTAAAAAGTATCTTTATGCATTCAACTAGGTCCCAAGTATTTTTTTCTCTAAACACTGACTTTATTTGTTGTCTTCTGTCAATGTTTGTCACACTTTATTTGCAACAAACAGCTCAATATTTGGTAGTAAACAAAGTACTCGGGAAGTACTCGGGAAGTACTCGGAAAGAACTTCGAATGTACTTGGAAAATACTCTTAAAATACTCAGAAATTACTCAAAAATTACTCAAAAATTACTCTGAAATTACTGTGAAAAGTACTCGGAAAGTACTCGGAAAGTAACTGGGAAAGTACTCTGGAAAGTACTCTGGAAAGTACTCGGAAAGTACTCGGAAAATACTCGGAAAATACTCGGAAAGTACTCGGAAAGTAGCTCACTCTCGGTCAAGCAGTCAACCTTGTTGCACACTAGTTTGTTCATCTACCGCATCGTTTTAATTGTGCACCCCGCGCATGTAAAAACATGTTGCACGAAGAAAGCCCTATATGCTTTCGCAGCCCACCAAAGGCAACCAGGAAATCTTGCGCGCAATTTAGACACTCGCTCACACCTTGGACTATGCGGGTTGAGACTGCCTGCAAAAAGCAGACTCTCTGCCGATGCCCCTACTTATAAAAGAGAAGGAACCAACAACAGCCTTCAACCATTGCGAGAAGGTCCTGTCCTCCGCATAGTCTGCTCTTCTGAACATTGAAACGCTTGACATCGACCAGGCCCAGCTCGGGCAGTTACAGCTCTTAAAGGGTAACTGAAATTCAAAACGTTCATATGGCGAAATATACGCTTTAATAACGCTGAATACTTAACAACTGCAAAAACTTCTTATTTGTTTAGGTTTGCTCATTAATCGTGACCCTAAAATGAAAAGCAATATGCGCCGTGCCCCGCCCACAAAAGATGACGTCACGGTAAGAATATAGCGTGGCTATACCAGGCTAAGCCTAGCCTTGAATACAAGGCTGCACTGTATCCGCCACGTGGGATCATCGTTTGTCATAACACCAAACGTGTACATAGCCCGCAATGCATTATTATAGAGAACCAGCTGAGTATGTATAATAATGCATTGTTAAGTATTCAGCATTATTAAAACGTATATTTCGCCATAGTTTTGAATTTCATGTACCCTTTAAGGAGCGCCAGAAACTGATACGTATAGCCGATCGCTCCGCGCTAGGTTGGGAAGTCGTTAAGGAACATGTTGCCGATGAATTGGATTCCGATTCGTCGGATGAAAAACGCATCAAGAAGGCAGACAAACCATAACTGCCGCCGCAAAGACACCTGCTCCAAAGAAATACGCAGCATGTAAAACATGGACCCACCCGCCCCATCTACTAGAACGTATAGACCATGTGCCCTCTGCTTACATCTATATTCAAATGTGCCCGTAAATATGCGCACGCATCGTGTTTTACATAAATTTGGTTAAGAGGCGACATCAGAGGTCACATAATTCAAAGGTGGAATGAACTGTAACGTCACTCCTCAACCAAATTTTATGCAAAACACGATGTGTGCGCATATTGACGGGCACATTTGAATACAGATGTAAACACGTGACGTCAGAGGGCACATCGTCTATAGGATTGGGAACACGACCAAAGGTAATCATTTTCTTGGCAAATTGTTTAAATCTGACAATCGCCTTGCAGCTCAAATTTGCGGCGCCGATTTGCGGCCCCATATGACCAGCCGAGTTGCGGTTCAGATCGGTAACCGATTTGCGGTTTACAAATTGCAGCCGATTTGCGGCTCTAAACGGCACTCTAAATTAGGTTTACTTCGATCAAGTGCGTTTTCATTATTTTACTACTTTATCGGCCTACTTTATTTATTTTAACGGCCTTATGATATTTTACTTAATCGCTCATTTCGCTTTCTTTGGCGTTCTCGGGTTCACTGACGACCACACCAGCTGAACGTGTTTTTAGTTTCATTACATCGTATAATTTACATTTTATTGATGAAGGAGAATTAGAAAAGAAAATACATTTTCTGACTTAAGTATGGAGGAAGAAAGTGATATTTCTGTTCGTATTCGCGTGACATATTTTGTGCCTTGTACCATTCAGTACAATGCTCTATTGTCCATTGCACAACATGGTAAATTGACCATTTTGTGTGTTAAATTTGAATAATTTCTGGTACACTGACTTGTCATGTAGCTTAGCACAGTTTAACTTGAAATTTGCTATATAACTTGATTCGGGGCACGCCTTACGCTAGCAACCCCCAGCTCCGGAATGGTCTGGTGTCTTTGTGCCATTCTCACCCATTGTGAACAATGTACATTGTATTGGTGCTGAGCGTCTCTTACGTAACTATGCAAGAGCTTGCCCCGAATCACGTGATATAGCAACAGTGTATTATTTTGGTATGGACAATTTAAAGTTCAACCGGTGCCAAACTAATTTGTGAGCAAGTCAGTGTACCAGATGTTATTCAAATTTAACTCGGGTCACGCGCAAATGGCTTATTCCCAAGCATCACGTTGGGTTCTTCGACTCGGTCCCGAGGTAGTGCACCCTCGCCGGGCGTCCTGGATGCACCCACGTTTCCCCCACGCGGGGTTTTTCGTGGCCACCATAGGCGCTCGACACCGAATCAAAGACCCCACGTTATTCACAGCATGAGAACAGTTATGAATATTATTGTGGTTGCGTAAAGTCTATTACAATATACGAATGTGATGAACTAAACGATGCTCTTTTGCATCCATAGAGATTCGTACTGTTTGGTTGTTTGGTTGTTTTGTTTTAACAGAACTATTTGGGCAACCTTTCCGATTTCATCGCCGACCCATCGTTGAAAGACCTAGCTTCTACCAAACCACCTCCCTCCTTATGTCGGCTATAAAGCTACTTTCACTACCAAGAAATACATGGCTCCTTGGGCACGGTGGGAACCCTGGGCATCTTCTCATTAGCAAGCAAGATGAAAATCAGAAACCGCCAGAAATGCTTATTTTAAGTTTGACGAAACCTCGTCTCTCCTTCCGTCCAAGTTGGTTGGAATTTAACTTAAAATCATCATACTTCTGAAGAATATTGCAGAATGTTCTTGTATTTAACTTGCGTAATCAAAAACCTTAATGAATTCGGGCGATTCACAATGCAGTGCGCCACCAAGCGTTTGACTCAAAAGAGCCACTTTTAAACTTTACGGTCGACTACTTCCGTACATCATACTGTAGTGAAATATCTATTCTTCATTGTTCACGCGAGGTACAACACAAACATAAATGTATCCGGAAGCGTCGTTGATTAAAACATTGTTATTTGCAGAAAAAAAATTGGAACTTTAATCGTGCGCGTCCAAAAAGACGTACAAACTGATGAGGTCATGCAAAATGAATACCGTTTTTCAAACTGATGCCGACTTTTTCCCATGATGCACTGCGGGTATAGCAGGATTTGCGCCTCCAACGGCAGCTTCTATGTATTGTGAATCGCTCGAATTGTAAATACAGATTAAACATCGACAAATTGAGAATGAAAAATAAATTACAGCAAGGTTCACTGACGACCACACCAGCTGTACACATGGATTAACACGTGTTTTTGCGTTTCATTACATCGTGTAATTCACATTTTATAGATGAAGGAGAATTAGAATAGAAATACATTTTCTCACGTCAGCATGGAGGAAGAAAGGTAGATACAAATTTTTGAAAAATATTATTTTTTATTTTAATTTACAAAATGTGAACGATGTTTCAAAATAAGGGGAAAGAAAAACAAAAAGCATAGTTACGTCATGCGTACGTCATTCTATTGTTCTCCTTTTTACGCAATACATGTACACCTCGTCTAGTTTGGTAGTTGAAAATACAATTTTCTCGACCTAGGATGTTTGATTTGTCCCAAGAAATCCTTTAATTTGTCATTGTATGGGATTACTGATATGCAATATATAGACGATGTGCCCTCTGTTTACATCTGTATTCAAATGTGCACGGCAGTATGCGCACGCATCATGTTTAACATAAATTTGGTTAAGAGATGACATCAGAGGTCACATAATTCAAAGGCGATCTTAACTGCGACGTCACTCTTTAAGCAAATGTTATGTGAAACACGATGTGTGCACATACTGCCGGGCACATTTGAAGATGTAAACACGTGACGTCAGAGGGCACATCGTCTATAGAAACTATAGGTAATGATAAACAGGACCTATATACATGTATATTCATTATAATTTTAAATGGTAACGGCACTGATGATGTAACCACGAAGTGCAATAGACTTGCTAGCATAATTCACGACACGTTGGGCGAATGCTTTTTGTGATTAGCCCTTGTCAGCTCATTTCCAGCCGGCAGGGAATTAATCAATTAACTAGTGCCTCGTCTTTTCCTGGCAGGGAAAGCGTTAAGTTGCCGCTGAGCTAAGTGTTCCTTGTTCACATCAGGTGAAAAGCTCTGTCGGTTTTGTATTACATGTACATGTATTATTATTTAGTAGGCCGATTACGCCATTATATATAGCATCTATGCGCCGCGCTGCACTGTGCCGAGTATGCTGTTTTCGCATTGGGGGTTCCATTATTGAAAAGAAGGTACTGTCCTTGTTTGTTTTTTAATTGATTCCCCCAACAAAATAAGCTTGTATTTTTATGTTAGAGAAAAGAATCATATATTTTGGGCGTGAGCCACACTTTGAGAAATACATTTATGCTGTGGGTCGCTTTTGCACACAAATAGACCCGCCCCGTGAATAGGCTGGTTTCCGGTCCATGTGATATCAAGTCTGATTTGTGCTGGAACTAGTCTACCCTGGTAAAACAGCATTATTTTTGTCAGATGGCAAATACATGTAATTCGAAATTAAAGCAATCATCCATATTATTAAACAAATTCAGATAGCTCATGTACTATTGTATAGCTCATTCAAAAAGATTTACTTTGGTGTCCCTTGAACATAATTTTAAAATAATTTGCGAGGTTATGATGCAGAAGCGAGGTTGAAACGTCATCGATAACAACATGAGCTCGAAATTCTGCAACATTTTCTTTCTTTCTCTCGATGAAAATACACCCGGTGACTGTAAAACCTTGGTATGGTATATATTAGACATTGAGCGGCTTAGAGTGGAATGGGAGAACTATTATTGCTCGGTAAAATCTAGACTTTTCCAATTCACGAGGCGAACTCGAGTGAAATTGAAAAGTCCAGATTTTACCGAGCGATAATATTTCTCTCATTTCACAATAAAGGCCACTCAATATTTGTTTTATGTAGGCCTAACTGACATACAGATCCGCGAGCGTTGGCTCATCCATTGACGTCGCCGGCCGCCGATTGTGTGTGAGCAGCATAAATCAGGTCACAACATTCTCCCCAGGTTTGGGAGGGAGGGTCAACTGTTCAAAAAAGCCGTGGGAACCAGGATGGTCCTAACACCTAAGTCACATTTGCTCTCTGGAATACGGCGGCCGTAACCCCCCGAAATCGAGAGATACCTGCGGCGGCCGCAGAGGATCTGCGGTGGCCTCAGGGTCGCCCTAGGGCGTATCCCTATCTTTTACAGGCCGTAGGGGTCGCCGTGGGATTATAGCGCGGAGTTATAACTGTTTTCATTTCTAGGATCGCCGTAGCAATTAGACAAGCCGAAACCATGCCGTAGATCGGTTCCACGGCGACCATACGTCGGGCGTACAATGGCCTTGCGTTTGCCGTGCGGCTGCCCTGGGGTCTTATGAATTACAATTGAATTTTGCGGACCCCCAACAAATTGCGGCGGCCGCAGGAATTCCACGGGCGCCCTAGGGCAGCCTTAAGGCTGCCCTACGGTGCCCATATGGTGGCCGGCGGGCGCCTTGCGGCTACCTTGCGTCTGCCTTGATTTTTGTCAAAAACCTACGGCCGCCGCAGGGATGCCCTAAGGCGACCGTGCGCCATCACTTCAAAGGCCGTACGGCCGCCGCAGGTTTTCTGTCTCCACAAATTCAAAATACGCCGTGCGGCTACCCTAACATTATGTGACTGCTACCGTATGTGACCGTGGGAATGCTGCGGCGGCTCTATAATAATTGCTATTACTAGCCGTAGATATTTTAGACCCCACGGCCGCCGCGGCAAATGTGACTTAGGCTTAACTGTTATTAGTGAATCCCATTTACCATCGAATGGAACTTTTTGAGCCCCGGTGTGAATGGGAGCAATAATGAATATCACGTGATGTGAGTTCCACCAATCCAATAACAAAGATCTGCAAGTCAGTTATATAATATAAACTAATAAAATGTACATTTTCCTGTGGAGGGAACAAGAGAGAGGGAGTTACACCAATGTGAACTTTGACCTCAAGTGTCCCGAGCGATTCCTCCAATTTCCAAAATTGTGATCGCAGAAATTCCGATGATGAGATAATGGGCGACAATAGAGACCATCTTTCAATGTACTCAGCTAAACCATAAACCGTTTCCTAGAAACCATGGACATGTACCCCATATCTTTATGATCAAGTGGTAATCTTTGCAGATATTTCACTGTACTGGTCATGTTTGACTTGCTGGCTGTGACTTTGGCCGTTGCTATGCTGTTGCTAAGGGCGGACAATGACCACCCATAGCAACAGCTCAGCAACGATCTGAAATTCGGTACCCTCTGGAGACCTGAACACAATGTGTATAATGGAGACAAAAGAACGCCGGAGGATAAATTTCTATAGATGAATAGGTCGCCACAGGAAATTTCACGAATTAGATTTTTGGAGTGTGCCTCAAATTACTAAAAAATTAGGTTTAGGATGTGGGTTAGGGTTAGTGTTTGGGTTAGGGTATGATATAGGGTATATTGGGTCGAAATTTCAACCCAGGAAATTAATTGTGGTTGAAATAGGAGCATTTTTAAAAAGGTACCCGACTTTTTAAGCAGTTTGTACACGAGAACAAAGAGATGTCTCCACTAGGATACAAATTTGAGAGTATTAGGTCACAGCCAAAGCCAGCAATTCGGACACGGCCTCATACTTAGAATTCAATGCATGACACTTGGTCTTACTTGGACTATGGTCGCGGTAGCAGCCAATTTTCATAGACACGTGTGTAATTTAATTTGAAGCTGTAGTCAAATAAATCGGACACGACCTTTTCCCCACTTGATATCACAAAGATGGCAGTACGGTATATATGTACTAGGCGCCCAACTAACGAAAATGCGCGGGTTTGTTATATACCCAGCACGATATGTGGCAGAGGGGTACCCCCCTCTTATCCCTATTAGTCAGGTTGCTTAGGTCCAAATTTTGACGAGATCGTGACCGACTGGCCCAAAGCACCAAACTTGGTAGATATATTCTTTTGGTCCTAGAGAAGATATTTAGAAGGGGTGACACCTGAAAATTATCTTGGAAGGGTACCTAATTTGCATAAATCTAATTTGGTGCCTAATTTGCATATAAAATATTTTTAAAAATTATGTGGCGATTTTTGTCTTCAGTTGAGTGCTGTATTCATCCCTATATTAATTATTGATAGGGTTCGAGTTATGTATGTTTTACTTTAAAGTCAAAGTAGACTGATGCTTATAACTAATTATCACTAATTAAGACTAATTACAACATAATTATTAGTGATTTGATGAATAATTCATTTAGAAAGATTCAGTGTACAATTTTATATATTTGTTTTATTATTTGCACCTACAATTTGGAGGTGGGCTTCAATTTGCCAATTCAAAAATTGTTTTTATCCTTCCTGTCGTATGTTTGGAAAAGTAATTCTCTTATCGCTAGGGGAGATTATCTTTCTTTACTCTCGACCCAATATATTACCTTCTTTTCAGTTTCCTTTCCTTGACAAAAACAGTATTAATATTTGGTGTAGCCCTATTCCCTAAACTCACAAGAAACGAATATAGCTATTCCTCACTCCACACATCTCGAAACACCATTTAACCTTAACTATAAAAACAAGGTTTTATTTTTCAACAGCTTTACTTAACACAATCCTTTTGTTTGTAAAACTAAAAAACTAAAAATATCTTAAAAAGAAGGCACTCTTGTTGCACACGTTTAATCAGGAATCCTAATAAGGCGCCCTTTTCAGCAGAACCTCCCCCATTAAATACAAAGCAAACAAAAAACAAAAGAAATACGGGGTTAATTGTGGTGCAACCGACACGTGCACAAACCCCCTTCTTATCCTTCTTAATATCGGCCTGCACACACCGGTTTCTACCACTACTCTTAAAAACAAATTATTATATAATTTTAATTTTTTAGAGATTGCTTTATTATTTCATTCTTTTTGATTACGACACTATTCAAAAAAAAAGAAAAAAGTTTGAGCTCGAAATCCACGACACATGTTCTTGTAATTATATCTCTTACCTATTGACTATCACCTAACGAAAAAAACAATATGTGTCATATGCCCCACTTAGGGACACCATAGGGTGTACACAACATACACTCATCAATTCGATAAAGGCCGCAGTGTGTGCGTCCTTAATAAACAAGACTACATACGTGAAGGGACACGACAATTAACAGGCCCCCACTATGAAGAAATTAACATGGACCTGACCGATGAAACCGCGGAATTAGTCTCTCAAGCCATACGCCAACTCTACGTGGACGGACTCATATCGAAAGACATAGGCCTATCTGAGTTTCTTAACCCCCGCAACCACGACATTAAAACACCTTGCCTTTACCTCCTACCGAAAGTTCACAAAAAAGTACCAGAAGGAACGCGGTTCGTGGGGAGGCCAATAATTAGTGGTTGCGGAGGACCGACTCAATCCATATCCAAATACATATACTATTTCTTACTCCCAATTGTCAAACAGCAAAGCACATACACACGCGATTCCGGGCATGTGCTTGAAAAACTAAATAACCTGACATTGGAGCAAGATAACTTATTGATAACACTGGATATAGTATCCATGTACACTAACTGCCCACAAGATGAGGCAATTGAATCAGTTTGTGACGCACATTTTGCAATGGCCGACGACAGACTATACGCAATACCCAAGCCCACGACAGACCACGCGCGAAGTCTCCTTGAACTCATTATGCGTCGAAACACGTTTGAATTCAATGGCAAGTTTTTCAGACAAATAATTGGCGTGGCCATGGGCAGCGAATGCAGTCCGGAGATTTGTGACATAACCCTATTCAAATACGAACAAGACAAAATCCTCCCTCACAATCCCTCAATTGTGAGCTACATGAGATATAGAGACGATGTTCTTATAATCTTTAACGGAAATGAAAAGCAGGCTGCTGACCTAGTGCAATCACTTAATAAAATTCATCCCACGCTGAAGTTCACGTCTGAGATCTCGCACCGCCAAGTCACTTTTCTCGACCTTATTATCTACGATCTAGGACTAAATCATCTCCACAATCCAACCAAGAGGAACAAAATCTTGATGAGGAGAATCTCCAAATTCTATTGGAACAATTGAAAGAACAAAACAATGATCAAAGAAATGGATCTCAAGACTAAAACAAAATAAATAAGTCAAACCCCACCACCCCCCCCCTTGTCCTTGCCACGCGTCATATAAACCGACACACAAATAAAAACAAGGAAAGGAAAATGATAAGAAGGTGACTGATGAAGTGCATGATATAGCACAGAAAATATGCCCTGCTCCCCTTCCAAAAAAGGAAAAAAAAGAGGGGACGGCATATTATCACCGGTAATAATAAATCACTGTGTGAACTAAAAACAAAGGGACCACTGTTGCAATACACAAACCAGTCATCGCGTCGCCAAAACCCGAGACACGGTTTGAAACTCCCGCTTTTAGGTAATGTCTAACCCAATTGGCCTGCAGACGTTTGATGTATTTGCCCATCCACGAACTCCAACCACGGACTGTCATCTAGCAGAGATAATGTGGCTAGAACTGACCCCCAGATGCGTATCTTACACAAAAAAAGAAAAGAAAGAGTTAAGAACTACGCTCTGGAGAGACCAGTCAAACAACCACTTTCTAGCATACCCACTAGTTAACGTACAATTACAGATCTATCTCTGTATAGACCAGTCACAAATACAATCCATATGATACTTGTCAGCAGAACCTTTTCCGCGTCTCAAAAAAATTACGAAAAGCACGGAGGGGGTTCTTTTGAAACTTGTACAAGAAACCCCCCCCCCCCCCCGCCCCCCCCCCCCCCCCCCCCCCCCCATTCCTACAGACTGCAATCTCGCGAAAAAAATGTGGTCTGAACTGACCTCCCATGAAGCGTATATCACTAGCAAAAAAAACCTTAAATTAAGAATTACGCTCTGGGCGGGATAGTTACGCAACCCCACTGCTGGCATACCAGCACACAATAAATTATGCAGATCTATCTCTGTAGACCAGCCACACACCTACAATCCAATGATACTTCACGCAGCAGAACTGCTTCAGCATCTCCCAAAAAAATAACGAAAACGATGAGAAAAAGTTCTGACTTGTGACAACTCCCATAAACACCCTTCCCTTCCCACATAGAATGAGTTCTGATTCACTGCAGCTAACTCTAGAATTGATAAAAAAACCAATTTTTTTTTACTGGTCATTCCTTGAAGTATGCCTGCATACACCGGTTTCTCTGAGCTATACCTTCTTGCAAAAGCACTCCATTAGAATTAAAAAACCTAATAGCCTCACAGAAAAAGAAAGAAAATTCCACAAAACCCAGTATTACACGTCCTTCACGTTAATGTCCTTCCCAGGTGACCGAGAATCGTTCTAAAAATTTAAAAAAACGGTGAGTGACATGTATGATTACGCTGCTTCCCAATAAACACGATACTTAATTTATTATTATCGTGGCCATCTTGGATTTCTGACTAAACATAATTACCTAGGCACATCATCAGCTAATTAATGTTGTTTAAGTGCAGAATATGTAAACAAAACCACCGAAGTAAATATTTCAAAATGACTTTTGCTTTCAAATGATAAAAATGTACCGAAATTAGTGCTTAAGTATAGGATTTTGCAGCCATTTTGAAATTATGCAAATTAGGTACCTTCCAAAAATATTTTTTGGTGTCACCCCTTCTAAAATTTATTTCTGGGGCCTATAGAAGGTACCTACCAAATTTGGTGCTTTGGGCCAGTCGGTCACGATTCCATCCCTAAGCTACCTGACTATATACCTTATACGCACTAAACACTTTTGTAACCTAACCCATCCCCCCTTGAAACCTAAAAGGAATTCCTGAGATTCCGGGAACACAATGATCAACACAAAAGAGGGGGGGTTTCTCTGCCACATATCGCGCTTCATATGTATAGTTATTATCTCTGGTGAAACTGGAGCATTAATTTGATCGCGATGTAAAGCTGTGAAGATTATCGACTTGTTTTCTTTTCTTTCTTTTTGTTAGCTGGCAATCCTAACCATGCAAGTATAAATTGTAGAATTCATGAGGCACTGTGTCCGTGCATTGTTGATATACCGGATCAGCAATATTCCCAGCTGGATCTATTTTGTGACGCCTGGTCTGAAATCCTTTTCAGTGTCAACAATTTAAAGTGTGGGATTTAAACCGTAAAAACAATCTTCGTGGAAGAATGTCTACGTTAGCCTGATGATGTATTCATTAGCCTAATTTTGTAATTAGGTTTACAGGCTAGGGACGGGGATTGTGACACTATACTCCGATGTGTATACCTTTTCAATACATGTATCTAAAAATAAAAATGACGTCCTATATAGGCGCCCTCTTTTGTAACTACATGTACAGTGTGTCTTCAAAAAAATGAAACAAAATATAACAAAATACCACACATAGAATGTATAACAAACATCGATAATATAGATATGGTTTCAAAGATACTGGTTTCCACTTTAAAATTGGACATCAAACATCCAAATCTGAAAATGTCTGACAAAGTTATGAATATTTTTTCAAGAGGGGTCAAATTGACCATGGGACCAAGTTTTTCAATTTTGTTTGGATACACCCTGTAAACACATGCATATCAGGCAATATACAAACATTAGCGGTTTCCAGTAGTACGTAATGCATCCCTCCCTAATTAGATGCACACCCGCAGAAATACAGGCTGACCCCGTTTGTATCTTTACAACAATCCATTAGTTTAGAGCCTCCATTCTATATGTTGTTTGGGGGAAATAATAATTGGCTCCCGGGGCATATAGCCAACTCCCACTGCACTGGAGTCCGGCCAGCGTAATATTTTTACCTAGGAAGTAGGGTGCATGGTTACGGGCAATTATCATAACTAAGCGTATCTACACCACACTGAGTGGAAGACACTTAGGTTCTCAGATCCTTACTTTCCCCTTAAATTAAACTCACTCCGACAATAAACTTGGGAGACCAAAAAATAGTCAAGGAAAAATTAGCACAGACCGAATTTGAACCCCACTCGTACGATCTATAACCTAACCCATTTGCGAGCTTTCGATTCGGGACGGGAGAAAAAAAAATGATAAGTCGTGCGAAAACATATCGATCTGCGCATGCGCGAATCCGAACATATCCGTCCTGATGAGTTTGGGAACGGTTCTCGCGTGAAATAGCATCCGGTCTGTAAGCACGACGGAGCGGTATATTTTGTACTAGTACATGTAGTAGGGTCCTTATGTAATCAGGTGTTTTATTTGACCTAGAAGGGAGCTGAAAAAAAGATTTGGAATGCTAAGGACTTCTTACATATTCATTTCCTTTGGGATTTGGGTTTATTTTTGCGGCCTTTATTGAAAAAAGTGGAAGGTGAAAAACACCATGTCCATGGACAACTAAGTTATCTAAACTTGGTGGTGTTGAGTTCTTAATGCCAATATGGAAAAGCTTCTACGGGATTTTTAAAATAGTGATAACTCCTTTAGGTGTTTCAGGGATTTTACCTGAGCTTATTTCGATCAACAAGCTTAGTCTGGGAGCCAAGTTTGAAAAGAAACTTATTTTTGAGTTTGTTTCACCTAAAGGGGAAAAGGTTTTGGACTTGTACATGGAAGGGGGTGTCTCTTGAGTATTTTAGGACCGGGTGTAAGCATCCAAGGTGGCAGCTAGGTACTGTAATTCACCAATCTCTCTAGGTACTTTGGCTTCTCACATCCCCTAAATGTCTATTTTGTAGAAACAAAGCATAGGCTGACAACAAGAAATTACACTATTTACTTTTCTATTGAAAAACAATGGTCCATGGATAGTGTTGTTTTCCATCAGACCAAACCACACGTTGACTTTCTCTCGGCTATCAGAACGGGATTTGGAATGGTAATGATTAAAGGAAACAATAAACAGGTGCTAACACAATCCTAATGTTTAGCTCCACAATAATGACATTTCAATGATCTATTAAGAATAGCCGGAAATATTGGGAACACGTTGTATTTCTGAGAAAATTGACTTTGATGTAATATTTTTTACTCAGCCTATACTTTGTTTTTACAAAATATAAATTTGGGGGATGTGAGTAGCAAGGCGGGGGTACCTTGGGAGATTGGTGAATTACAGTACCTTGCTGCCACCTTGGATGCTTACTCCCGGTCTTATAATACTCCAGAGACAACCTCCTTCCAAACCCTTTTCCCTTTAGGCGTGAAACGAAACGACAGATTCCATGAGCTGGCTTCCAGACTAGCTCAGCTGTTTTCCAAGACCAGGGAAGCAGTTTTGGAATCCTCAAAACCTGTACTTATATGAATTAACATGTTTCCAATATTTCATGTTGGGAAACATTCACCTTAACAGCATTCGTCCCGTATTGAAAGCTCGTTTATACCCACTATAAGCTATATATAAGAGGTTGACTGAAGCCGTTTTTTAGTGAAGTGCTTTTCTAGGCTACATGTGGTGTAACTAGTTAAATGAGCGATAACAATTAGCGTCATTATTAAAACTACTGAATGATCATGACGCGAGGGGTCTAGAGTCGCCCATTTATACCATCTGAAGAAAAACAATCTACACGTCCGGCCTCATGTAACCACTGCCCATCGGCTTCAAGAATGTTCAGGTTGGTAATGTGAATGCAGGACAAGAAATCGTGCCCCCCCCCCCCCTCCCTCCCCTCCCTGACGATAGACATTCACGAGACAATTTCCCCAGAAGAAAGAGACTGCTATATGTGCTGCCAGTTCATTGTCGTAATATGGATGGCGACATACACGATCTATTTTGATGTACTGTACATCAATGGCGGTCGATGTTTTAAAGTCGTCAGCAAAAAAGCGTGCAAAGTGTATTCAAGTGCACCTCAAAGGAACGATGAATATTCCTCGTTGGGACTGAAGAGTGGACGAGAGGTATTTGACGGCGAGGGTGCGTCGCGTGCTTCGAATCTGATGATCGTGTAGGGTGACTAGGGGGGCCCGATAAACATCTCGGCCTAGAAGTAGTCGATATCCCCATCTTGGTGACTGTCGGCATGTAAGGCTGTTTGGTTTTAACCTGCAGTCTGGCCAGCCTAACTACTGATTACACTGAAATGTGCACAGATATAGGCCTACATCCCCGTATTTTATGCGTGTTTAAAATTTACTAAAGTGTAAGAGTCGTGGAAAAAGTAAGCCTGTGCTCACAGTTCAACACATTTCAGGCTAAAAATACAGCCAGACATTGAAAGCAGAAACCTTTTGGAAATAAAACGTCAAATTGAAATTCGAGATATCCTGTCTATTTAAATGTATTCGCCACCTGTACTTACCAAAAAGCCTTGACGTACATTATGGATGAAGCGGAAGGCTTAAGTGCAATTCGAACCATAATAACAAGCAAAACGACTTCTGTCTTTGTTCCCAAACCCCAGCTCCAGCTCCGGCTCTGTCTTGGCTCACCATTGCCCAACTGAATGAACGAAGCCAAGTGGAGAGACAACGCTGAGGTTTAGAAAACGGCCCAGGTTCGAGAGCTATAGCCAGATGACTTTACTAGTCTCTTTTCAGTCGGTACATGCTCCGAGTGACTGATCGAAATCCAAAGTAATTATGTCCCATGGCAAGGCCCCTTGCATGGATGCTAATTTATTTCGAAACAAATTCGCTCGGCGAAGGAGAAAGGGTAAAAGCTGCGATCTGTCACTTTATTAGCCACGTTTGTCGCGAGCGACAATACGACAATACCGTCTACTGCGAACAGACAAAAACCCCGGGAAGGCCTCGTGCAACCCCAACTGTCGTGAATTCACGCCTGGCTTCAAGATAACAAAATCGAAGAGTTGTGCAGGTCGATGCGGTCATACATAATGCAGCAAGAAAGATGGGGCAATTAAGTGGAATCTCTAGAACTCATAGTCTGGAGTGTGTGTATGGTATGGACAAGAGGAATATGACCCATTCGATTCTGTTGCACCGAAAATGTGCAAATAAATGCGTGGATTTTGGCAATTTGTTTTGCTCGTTGTGTTAAGTTTGACGGAGTAGGGTTGTATTGCTATAGCCTAGCTTGTAAATTGAAGTAAATATCGACGAAGTTATCATCGTTTTGTTTCCTGTAATCTTCAACGTCAAGTTTGTTCAGTGACACGCTGTCATCATGCACTAAATCAAAAATCCGAAAAATTAGGATTTGACCACTAATTAAGTCACAACAAATCCAAACTGCAAATGTTGATGTTGAAGCTGGCATTACACTAACGCTATACCTACACAAAAAACGCTGGTAAAAAAAACCCAGTTACATGATATTTAGCGCATTTATATAGCTGGATGCTAATCATTATTTACTTTCAAATAAGTAAGATATTTCGTAATAATTCGGTAGTAAAGTTTGTTGATATCTGCAAATGGTGTAGCCTATCCTACCTTTAATCAACAGATGTGGAAGAATGTTTCAACCAATTCCTGGTAGCATTTTTAACTACAAATTACCAATAAAGTGGTAAAGGCAAACATCCCAACATATCAAAAAAAAAACATTTACCAATTATTCGGAAGAAAAATGCCCAAACACCGGTTATAGGCAATATTTAACTAATAATTTAACCTGTTGTTATTTAGACCAACATTGGGCAACAAAAATTGTAAAAAATTCCTAATTGTATTAACAGTGTAAGATGACATGGCTACCTGTTATTTTACAGTCTTAGAAGTTGTAATCTAAATATTTTCACGGATTCCAAAAACCTCTGATGTGATACGATCTCTCAACGATATAGATGTCGATGTTATACGGCATGCAGGGCATGGTATAACAGACGCCAACGGACACTTATACCCGAGCCTTTTTCCAAGCTGCAATTACGAAGCCGGTGTAATCTGAAACCAGAACAATAATACGAGAATGTAGTGGAAGATCACATGCGATATTGCCTTTCATAACTTCATTAGCCGGCTAATGAAGCAGACATGCACGTCCGCTCTCCCTGCATAGGACCCCGGGACCCCGGGCCCCAGACCCAATAATGTGATGTTGGATTTGGCTCCGCTTAGCGATAACGTCCAAGATAGAGGGTGGGGCGATAGGGCTTCTCTGCAGTTTGACGTGACCTGGAGGGGAAAGCAAAAACACGTACCAAACGATGACTATGTCTGCAGCATAATCCTCACGTATTTGTTGTAATATGTGACCCAGCACGAGTAAATGAGACACTTTGAGGCAAAAATGAAAATTGAGATTTTGATTTCATCATTTAAAGCTTGTTTAGCTTTATATAGGGCCTAATCAAATCAAACTCTCAATTTTTATTTTTGCCTCAAAGTGTCTCATTTATTCGTGCTGGGTCACATATTGTCCTCGCAGACCTACACTCATAAAATCCCCTGGCCATGACTCAAATCTGGCATTCTGGTCAAAATGAAGACAATTGATCATGTCAACATTACAATAACACAGGTCAGGTCAAGTTTCAGGTCAAATCTGGCCCGGGTGTGGATCGAGTCTGATACGAGACATCAATAAAACTGAAGACAACATATTTAAATGCATCTTAATTCAATTTTCTGTGATGTGTGTATCATGCATATCATTAGTAGGGACTCTTCCGGTGCGTCTACGGGAGACGTATGCGGATCGGGAAAAGGGACTACTTAATTTATCATAATATAGGCCTACAGGGTGATAATTGTAACAAACTAACATAACCATATTTTAATATTTGGATCCGAGATATTGCTGATAGTGCGGCCGAGCCGCATTATCAAATCTAAATATCAAATCTAAATTGACGCACAAGCAGCACTTGTTAATAAATGTGTGTAATAATTGTCATTTAACGTCACTGTCGTCATTGACTTAAAGGTATGACACATCATTTGCAGATATCGAACAATTTTACTACCGAATTATTAACAAATATCTGACTTATTTAAAAGTAAATAATGATTGTAGGCATCCAGCAAAATGATTGCGTTAGATATGCTATAGTTGTTTCAAAAAATTGAATTAAATAAAAGAAACAATTCACTATCGCCGTCCGGCAATCGTGAAAAAAACAACAGCATAAGAACCACTGCCCGACGCCGGTTAAAAACGAACGCCACTTGTCTTGCCTTCCTCGGCATCCATGATTGTAAAACAGTGAAGTTAAACGACATTTACTATAAAATACAACCCCCAAATCCACCCATTCATGATAATTCAAGCAATTACCAATGGTGTACTAAAGGTTTATTATATGTACGACCATCATTTATCTTAAAGGTATAGGTTTTCCCGGACGATATCGCGAAATGTGCACATAAGTTTGTAACTGGTGCATTCGTTTTCGTGCGAAATAGTATGAACGCTCACATTCCCGTTTTTTTTACAATTGATAATTCGTTTTTTGCATAATGGTGCATCCAGTCGTAAGAAATCAGCACACGATTTCCCGAATGTGCACTGAATTTAGTATATTTATAATTCATTTTAGCTCGAATTTGAATGCACACCCGCAATCGTGTTTTCTTTTTAATTTATCAACAATCTATTTCGCTAAATGTGCAGCCGATTTTCTACGCATTACCGACTGGTCAAGCATTGGAATCCATTTGTATGTGTTATCAAAAGTGACATATGGGGAATTAAACCAGGTGGTCTCGTCTTTGAAACATACCAAATAAATGCTTTATAAACCCCTAAGTTGAAGAAACAAAAATCTTTATTTGCTGTAATTTTCCAAAAATTGATGGTTAGTGGATTGGTATTTTATAGTATACAAATATTGAGTGGCTCAGAGTGGAATGGGAGAAATATTATTGCGAGGTAAAAGTTTGACTTTTCTATTTCACGAGGCGAAGCCGAGTGAAATGGAAAAGTCCAGATTTTACCGAGCGATAATATTCCTCCCATTTCATAATTTAAAGCTACTCAATATTTGTTTTATACAACTGACATTCAGATCCGCGAACGTTGGCTCATCTGTTGACGTCGCCGGCCGCCATGATTCTGTGTGAGCAGCATCTTTGGCAGCATAATAACCTAATTCTTCCCAAGTTTTGAGGCATATAACCGAACAGACGTATGAAGCTAACAAGTTTTGGAACGAGGGTCGACTGTTCAACAGCCGTGAGAACGAGGATGATCCTAACTGTTGAATAGCAAATCCCATTTCCCGTGGGACTTTTTGAGCCGCAGTGCATGGTGTAGGCCTATGTATACTACATTTAATAATGCTTGAGGGAATGGTCTAACGAAAATGCCCTCTAAAATACATTTTCCCAAAAGTCCTTAACTAAACTATTTGTACAATCGTCATCAAAGGGCATTAAAGTCACGTTGCCGTTAAGAACGTAACCAAGGGCCGGTGCATCCAAAGGAAATTCCAGATTGTACAATAAGATAAGGTATGCAAAGCCGTAGCCGATACTCAACAACAGCCCTTGAGACCCATTAAGTTCGCCAGTCAGCAAATTGTCTATGGGGATTGGACTTTAGGTTACATGACTGCATCTATAGAACACTGATCGACACTCTTTCACTTACTTCACTTGACCTATATCTCGTGGTGGTATACGTGCACATCATGCCAGTCAAGATTCCAGCGCTCTTAATTAAGAGGGTTTCGCATTAGCACGACGTTCAATCATGGCGACTCAGCTGATGTTGGAACGTGTCCCATCGTGTCGCCCGAATCTATACCCGACCCTAGAACCATGGGGCTCCTGGGTCATGTTGCCAATAAGGGAAACGGTCGAATCCTTCCCGATTTCGTTAAAAAGGTGAAAAGAATCCACGTTCCGCACTAAACAGTCATTAAGACCGGTTCATCATACTTCACGCGAATGTCACTGCGAATCGAAGTCGTTAAGGTAACGGAAAACGCCACAATGAAACTTCAATTGTTTACGTCATAAATTTTGCTTCGCTTTCGTTTTCGCGTCTTTACACAGTAACAAAGCGGACAACGAAGTTTTCTGAACAATTGAATGAAAAGCTGATCGTAAGCGCGGACCAATCACAGGGCTTCTGTCATTTGTTCAACATAGGGCCGTTTTCACACCCCAGTAAGGCCCCGTCTCCGGCTCCATCACAATTGCCAAACTGCAGGAACGAACCCAACCGCAGACGAAGCTAGTGTTAGGAAAACGGCCTAGTACCCAGAATGCTGTGCGAGTTCCTTTACAGAAATCTGTAAAGCTCATCAGCGTTTCCCAGCGCCTAGTATAATGTGCGATGGGCACGAGCGAATGCTATACAAGTTGGTCTTTTGTAACATTGATACTGGTACAACAGAAGAGAAATTGAAAAGAAGAGGGATAGGCCTAAAGGAAGAACAATGTGTCATAATATTAACCCAATCTGTATCAGTGTGTGCCTAGAATGTGGATACGAGTGCAATGGGTACGAAAGAGTAAACAAACAATATGGCGGCCACACCTAACATAAGTTTTGCTTGTCTGTCACTCGGCGTATAAGGGACCTACTTCACTTGAATGAAACGAGAACATGTGTTCAAAAGGTCAACCTTTATTCTTGCATATTAACCTTTTTTAATTCCTAAAAAGGAATTAGGCCTACACTGCTGCAAATTGCATATTTACTAGATTGACCTGAAATATACAAATCGACCAAATTAGCTGGCCTGGCGTTGCGGTCTTTAATAACACCATCTTTATATCATTATAGTCAAGCATTTCATTTCCATTAAAGGAATATAGTATACCTTAGTATAACCAAGATATTAATGACTCTAAACTCCTTGTGAAAATACTCTTCTGGTATGTTGTCATTTTGAAAAAATAATAAAAGTGTTAAAAAATGCGTCTCAGAGACGCATTTTTGTAAATTTTTAAGTAGCATTTTTAAGTAGGCCTAGTTGGTTCAGAAACAAAATCTTAGAATTGTTTAAATTTTTTTGAAAATATACAGCATTCACAGAGTGAAAACTTCGTCAAGTTGGTTTGTATTAATGATAATAATTCACAATTGGCAAATCGTATAAGCGTGCGAAAAATACTTTTTGGAGAGTAATTCAGATTCAGACGCTATTTCCCGGAAGCCATATAATTTAGAGATATAGGCGCCGACACGTTTATACTTCAGCGGCATTACAGCGAGACAATCAACAACACCCTCGACAGGCGACATCACATGACAGCAAAACCAGATTGATTTACGGAAGCAGAGTAGAGAAGGGGCAAGCTATATACCTCATAGTGTACAGTTACTGAAGGATGTGTCTCGCTATAAGGCCCGAGTTAGTGATATATCACCACTCTCTTTGGCGACCACCTCTCGTAATCAACGAGCCTCCGTATGCCGTCCCTGTGGGATCGCTCTGGCTGGTGGCGACAGCATAGACCGACCTTCTTACCCATCTCGTTTGACAAGAGCGGATCGGATATAGGAAGAGAGCGCTGCGAAAAGGTTCGTCTGACGGCGAAAACAGAAGGTGTTTTACATACAGTCCCACCGACTCAGGCTCGTTGAGTAGCTTGATAAAAAGCTGGCAACTGACAGAAGAACAAAGAGAACAAAACTCTTTCAAAAATTTCCGCTGGGATTTTTTTCGCGCACTTCTCATAATGTGAGAGGCACACGATTTGCCCAAACTAATGCGAAATAACGCAATAGTTTCGAAAAATTATTTTGTTATTTCGCAAAACTATTGCGTTATTTCACAAAACTACTGCGTTATTTCGCATTTATAGGAGTCAAGTTGGCGTATATAATATAGCGGCAGTCTTTCTTTGCCTTCCACCGCTGTGACCCGGGTTCGAATCCGGCCTGGGCCAATATGTGGATTGGGTTTTCAGTCCCTGCCTGACTCTGTGGGTTTTCTCCAGGATATTCTTCTGGGGTTTGCCTCCCACCTCTAAAACTGCACCTTCTTCTCATTGTCTTTTCTCTACAGGTTTCTTCAGGCTCACGAGCTACAGTGCCTAGGGCGCTTTTGAGGGATCCTTGGTTTCATTACCAGAAATAATTAAAAAATAATAAAACAAAACAATTACTTTTAAACCCTGGCACTATCGGGCTCCCGTTAAATATATGATGATGTTAAACCCTTTTAAAATAAAAGGGTTACTGTTATCTGTTATTGTTTTTGAGAGTCCAGTGTTCGATACTGGTGATTGTAAAATGTGGGTGGTCATTAGTGGTCATCATTGCAAATGGACAATTCGACTGCCTAATGTATAAAACAAAAGCAGAACTGAATCTGTATGCAGAGTGGCCAACCAAAATAAAAACACATCTAAAAAGAAAAGAAAAAATACATCTAACCAAAACTACCTATGGATGGAGAATCCTTCTAGAAGGGAAATGATACCAAAGAAATCTTTGGTCGAGTAGTTTTAGCTTAAGACCATAATTATCTTGGTATCATTTTTCTCTCGAAATACTCCCCATCGTTATATCAATTTAAAGCGGAAGTACTTTGTCCTTATTATTATTTTACTAAATAAGCACTTGGGGAGACTGTAAATTAGCGTAAGTTTTTAGGTAATAAGGAGACAGTGACACTAAGGGAGACATTTCAGTGTCTCCCTAAGTGTCTAGCTACCCTAAAAAATAAGAAGATATTTGGGAGTTATTTTTGCTCTAGAACGACAGATTTTGGTCTAAATAGCAATAATCTCGATGATCTTAGAGAAAAGGGTTAGGGTAAACAAGTTAGGACTGTTTTAAGTTTGCGTACATCTCTTTGGGATTGTCTCCCTAAGTGCCTATTTGGAGGCACCCTGTATATTACAGTAACTCAACATTTAAAACATGTAGGCCTATGCTCTCATATCGCGAATATTCTCGTCTGCTATTTGCTTCTATCATTTGGCAGAAACAGTCTGTACATTCGCCTTGTATGTCACTATTAAAATGTACGCACTAATTGACGACTTGGGCGAATAGCTATAGCTCTCTTGTTATTACAACGTGTGTAGCGCGTTGATTAAAACTGTCTGCATGATGCATCAATCTGTCTCAACAGTCGTGGCTACAGGATTTTACATTATGTAGTAATATAACTATGGCATACAAAACAGGTAGACAAAATGTGCACAGCCTTGAAACAGAATAAGTATAGCGTGCCTTACCACATTGGCCGAGTCGAACGGCTTCCGATTCATTATAGTCATCTTCGTGCATGGGTTCTGGGAAGTAGTAATAATATGCCACTGATTACATTTTGAATGACTGCTCCGAGTAGAGCGAGAGATTCGAACATTACATTGACGCGGACACAGTCATGTTCGCATTTTTGTATCACTGTGGAGACATATGGATTTGTTCTCGTGTACAAAATGGTTAGAAAGTCGAGCACGTTTTTTAAAAATGCTCCTATTTTAACCACAGTTATTTTCCTGGGTTGAAATTTCGACCCAATATACCCTATATTATATACCCTAACCCAAACCCTAACCCAAACACTAATCCTAACCAACATCCTAACACTAGTTTTTGTGTAATTTAAGTAAAATCCAAAAATCTAATTCGTGAAATTCCTAGTGGAGACCTACTTATCTATAGAAATTACCATTTGGAGACCTTTTCACTCCCATTGTCCCCATTATGTTTACGTCTCCGGAGGGTACCGTATTTCGCACCATACACGCGCGCACAGCCTTAAAGGTAGGATACACATATTTGCAGATATCGAAAATATATACTACCGAAAAAATATCTTACTCATTTGAGAGTAAATAATGTTTCTAGGCGTCCAGCAAAATGATTGCGCTAGATATCCTGTAATTATTCCGAAAAATATTTTTTTATTAAAAATAAATCGCAAAAATGACATAAGAGTAACTGCCCGACGCCGGTTGGAAACAAACGCTGTTTTTCGTGCTTTTCTTTGGCATCCATAATTGTAAAACTTCGGACAGGTCAGTTAAACGCTAGTTACTGTAAAATACAACCCCCCCCCCCCCCAAAAAAAAAAAAAAAAATCTACTCATTCGTGACAATTCAAGTAATTACCAATGGTGTATCCTACCTTTAAATTTGGGGTAATAGTTTTCATCGCTTCAACAAAAATGATTTAATTGTATCATAAAAAATACCTACTTCAAACTGTTTTACTGACTGGATTGATCAGAAATATAGGCCCTACATTCTAAGGACGGGCCTGTTGTTTCCAATCCAGCGGTAAAGCAACATATGCCCTGAAACTCTCGAAAATTTTATGTTTTGGATTATTTACTACTTATCCTTTTTTAATTTTAGTTTACTTTATTTCATATCAAGGCATAACAAGTCGGTTTGCTCTTTAGAACTATTATAATTCAATATAGCTTAAATATAAATATGAATATAAACATACAATAGTTACCCAGCGATGGAGGGACTCACACAAAGCAAGCAAACAAAAACAAAGATATGGAAATGCATTGGAGAAAAAATACATTATAACATAAAAGATAATAAACAAAACAACACAAACATAACATATAGCATTAAAGGGATCATCTACGTTTGGTAATTACTCAAAAAATTAATGGCAATAAAAACTTACTTCTTAAGAAGTACAGCAGCTTTGGATAGTATAATGCATTTTTATAAACTTTTCACTCCGAAGTACTGCGGTTATGGAAAAGGATATCACTTTTTTATATCTGAGAAGCGTTACTGCAGTGACGTTTCTCAGACTGTGTATTCCAATGCAGATTATTCTTCCTGCGTAGACATAACCGCTCCAGATTTTCGGCAATATCTCAAAATCGCTACCACCTTTTGAAATGAAATTTGTACAGGTTAGTTTTATGGTATATATCTATAACTATATAGGATTGAAACAAACAGTGGGTTTCAATTACCAAACGTATACGATCGCTTTAAATTAAGAATGAAATTCTACGGAAAGTTGATGATGTGAAAAACATATTCACGGGGTTCCGAACTAACAAAATATAAAAACGTAACAATAATATGCTACAAAAGTACCCAAACAAAAGATGACAATTAAATTAAAATGAAATTTAAAGGAAAACAATTAAATTGATAAAATAAAATTGAAACAGGGGTTTCAAAACATTTTTCAAGATATATTCTATCTTGTTGAAAAGAAACCAACCAATAATGTATTATCGTTCCCGAGAAAGGACCAAACAACCTGGGGCCAATTTCACGGAGCTGCTAAGCACAAAAATTTGCTTAGCACAAAAAAGTCTTGCTCATTAAAAACAAGTTATCAGCCAAAATTCTACGTGTTTTTCATGCTAAGCAAAACACCAGCTGATTATCAACCCAAAACAATAAAGATCACGTGAAAATTTGGTCTGTAACCTTGTTTTTACCAAGGACAAATGTTCATGATAAGCAATTTTTTGTGCTTAGCAGCTCCGTGAAATACACCGGACACGAGTATAGGCATATATGCGAACGTTGTTGTCCTGTCGTTTTCATGCAATGTTTGGTATTGCACACAGCATGAATGTGGTTTCTTACACGTCCGCAAAAGGCGAAAACTTTACAATTGGAATCACGACTATACCCAAACAGCTCGAGTTTGGTTGCAAAAGTTGACCCCGAAAGTCGTTCTACACAATAATAACACAAAAACGCCCAGTTTTTTAAAGATGGTTGTGTGATGTTTACATTGGGCGCTTCCAAGACGTAATATCCCTTTAAGAAAATTACCAGGAAAGACATTTTATTTTTAAAAATATTTACGATGGCAGAATATTTCTTATAATTGTTTTGGTTTGTCCTCATGTTATCAACGGTTTATAATAGACGAGCATGGTGGCTCATCAGCGCTGGTTCATTTTGATGGCGCCTGCACAGACAAAGACGACAGTGTCTATAACGTCTTGATTTCGAGTCTACACTTGCATATCCAAACAAAATTCGAAAAACTTGGCCCCACGGTCAATTTGACCCCTCTTACAATAAACATTGTCAGATTTTGATGTTTGATGTCTCGTTTTAAAGTGGAAACCAGTATTTTTGAAACCTTATCTATATAATCGATGTTAGTTATACATTCTACGTTTGGTATTCCGTTATATTTTGTTGCATTTTTGTATACACTCTGTATAATTGTCTGCAAAATAGAAAGAAGCAGAATGGGTAAAATTTCATATTATTGGTATGTTTACACTTTTGTGTATAGGGTGGGTTTGCCACCTCTTCCGCTTCGCGGCAGTAGGTGGGCGGCAAAGCCGTCACGCACGCCCTAGTTCACAGGAACGAATTCTCCATTCCCGGCTTTGCAGATAGGCGGAACTTCCCCGGTAACACGCCAAAATACATGTTTAAAAACGTCATAACAATGACAACAATGTGTTAGATGTAAAGAAAAAACATTTGTGTACAGTGCACATGTACATGTACAATGTACTTTCGCTAAAAGCATGCATACGAAAATCCAGCACAAAATAGGTCATATTATTATAAGTTAATGTATATAAACAAGGAGAAAAACAACTTTAGTTTATCTATTCCACATCGGCCATTAAAACACACCCTTGTTTTTTCCGCGACCTTTACTCCCCATTCGGTTGTACAATAGACAAATTTCAAATTAGTATTGGAATCGAGGCTCTCAATGCTATAAACCAATTAGGCCGTCAGCTGAGTGGTGATAGGCCTATTCTTTCATTTCGTTCCGGCAACAGCGGGTGTAGAGTTTCTGAACAGTTCCGTCTACATAAACAACTCAATATTGACATCACGAAGTTTCTCCATATTTCATACTGCAGTGGTTTTTTAATAATTCTAAAGAGCGAATTATTTTGCCACAAGGGAAGTTTAGACACACGTACCACAAAAATAGTTCGCGAATGATGCAATCGTATCACGCGAATTATCTTATCCGACACACGGTCGTAGGTATTGGGTCGTGCAACTAAAATGGCGATGGCCGGTATGTCAACTTCGACATCAAAATGTGAGGTATTGAATGCATGAAGAATCTGAAAAATGAAAGCCTTTATGAATGCCATAGAATAAGCTAGTTACTTTCTATGGCAAAGAGTGACTTAATTCAAGCGGCAGAGCTCGTGAAACCGCTGTACATACCCGCAACGGGTAACATTATTCGCCTTCCATAACTCTAAATTATTGTCACATAAATGGGCTCGCATAAATAGACCAATCTTAGGAGCCCGCCTGTATGTACCGCCATTCCCAAGTTGCGGTGCATAGTTTTATTGCAACAAACCTTCAACAAGAAAGTGTCACCGATAAGCTCGTTGGTTGCAAACTACAATAGTATAATCTGCATTTAAAATGATCCTCAAGGACTATAGACAACCTGTAAACACAGAATTCTTTAACATGGGCTTTTTGTACTAGTCGGCCATATTGAATTGAAAGCGAGGTCTTCATTTTGGGAACTTGTGGATAGAAATGACCTAAAGTTAATTACCAATGAATACCAGTCTTCTCTGATAACTAATTTAAAATTTGTGATTAAACATACTTAATGTGTTAAGCCACATAAATAAAATATTGAAAGTGAGGCTAGAATGCAAAAATGGTCTGGCACCATCTCATTTTACAGTTCATAATTTATAAAATTCATTCAGGGAACACAACCAAAATGGCTTCCTCGTAAATAAGGCCCATACGTGTATACCGCGGTAATGTATGGTGGCCCTGGAGGGACTACCCAGATCGTGAATATTGACCATAGTATGAGGAAAGCTATATTTTTGTAATTTCATCAATACGGAGTATTCTCTAAACTGAGGCAGTCAAAGGTATAATAACCAAGCATGATGTATCGCCGACATCTCTGATCGCGATAGAGCATAATGTTGACTGTGCAGAGATCGGGCAAACAGAATTGTTGGTTTATGGACACTGTGAAGGGTATTCTCGCCCTCGTATGCATTTCTGATAGAATACCAATCGTGGTTTAGTGATTCGGTACACATGAAAGGCTAGGGACTTTGGAACGGTTCAATTAGCACTTCTATAGGATGTGGTTGTAATGAGGAGAGCGTCTTCTGACAATGGCTTTCTATTTTATTTTCCTTAGACCTACTGGGTAAATCGCTTTAATTTGTGCCAGCCAAAGCTGTGATTCGAGCCGTTATTAAGTGCCTGCAATTCTGTCCACAATGTGGTGGATCGGATGGTACCCCCCAAAAGTAACGGTTACTTTTCTTTGACTCGTGGGGAAAGGAGCCCTGCTGTTTTCCCTCGACCTCTTCACAACAAAACTCCCACTTAGACAAGAAAGTAATACCTAGGATGATTTCAGGGACATTTCCGAAGACAAATGGGGAAAATTCTGGAGAAATTGAGAATAAATTGCAAATCTTGTTGTACACCTGTACATTTTGAATGGGCCGATTTTGCTTCTTGCCTCTCGGCCTATTTATGAATTTTAATTTATTAGGAACTGGTATATTAAGCTATTATCAGCACGATATGAGACCAAGGGACTCCTCCTAAAGGCCCTGTCACACCTTTGCGTATATCAAGTACTTATGAGTTCCTTATTAAAAAATGTCAATACGCAGCCGTACGCTCAAAATTTCAAAATGTTTCGATTACTTTGACTTATATGCGACGCACACCTAGCGTATAAGTAACGAATTCAGCGCATCCATGGCGTATGAGGTGCGTATGAGTTGCGTATGCAGTGCGCAACACTATTTTACTCCTGTAAATAGCTGCGTATGCAGTGCGCATGCCGAGCGTATTCCAGACGCACCCTACTTATCCCGACCGCATGTCTGACGCACTTCCGACGAATGCAGAGCGTATTTCCGTCGCATGTCCGCCGCTCGCCACGCGCTATAAAAAGGCGGCTGCTTCCCGCTGTTGTCAGTACCAGTGCAGATTCCATAGCGTGAACATCAGCGTATTACCGCGTATGAACCGCTTATCTCCCACGAACACATAGCGTATCTGTACCGCGCTCGACCGATGCGCTGCGTATTTATAACTTATGACCTGCGTAACAGCGTACGCTGCGTAGTTTTGTGCTTGCCCAAAACTACCCGGCGTACTGGGCCGTACTGTGCGCATGCCTACGTACATAAAACTTACACAAAACGATTGAGATGCATATGAGGTGCATATTGTGCGTATGAAAAAAATGTCAATGCGCAACTCATAAGGAATTAGGATACGCAAAAGTGTGACAGGGCCTTTAGTCCCCCATACCCATACACTCTCTAGAATATTGTTACCTAACGCACCCCCCTCAAAACCTACAAATATTTCCTGAAAAACCACAACATTCCGCAAGCTCAATAACCGCAACAAAGGAGGGGGGGGGGGGGGGGGGGGGGTCTCTCCGTCTCACATCTTTCTTTATAGTGTATTAAGCCCGACTGTGTGTATTAATGTGTGTAAACTACTAAAGTTGACGCCCTAAATCCTGAAGCTTTCCCAGGGGAAGGGAGTGGGGAGGTGGAGGGGAGGACACAGGGGATAATACTTTCAAAGCCGGGTCACTTTAGGGTCCAATATTTCATCCCATATTTTACTATTTCAGACCTCATTTTTTTTTCGTTCAGCACAACATTCGTAAGGGGCGATCTAATTGCCCAACCCTGGAGAAAAAAAAGGAATATTGGGTTAGCGAATACAGCCCAGGAGAGTAACCCTAGTTGAAATAGGACCACTTTAAAAATAGCCCTCGACCTTCCGAACATTTTGTACGCGAGAACAAAGAGATTTCTCCGCAAGAATACACAAGGCGTAAGTGTGAGTTTGTATCTGCATTCAAATAGTAGACGTGGAACAATAGAGGATAATAGGGTCCACGGTTGACAAAAAGTCCACGGACAAAACACATAGGGGACTTCTACAAAAGTTAGAGTAAACAAAAAAGGGGCAACTGAAGGGCCACGATAAAAGGTGTTTTCACACATGATGTATACATGTTTGTTGGGAGGGGGGGGGGGGGGGGGGGGGGGGGGGGGGGTAGCGAAATGTCTGGCCCCACAAGCCCTTGCGGCAATATTCATCATTGTGCTACCAAACTATAAACTGCGTCAAACCCAGTGATAGAGCACGGATTAAGACTATTTCAGTGATATCAAGGGCGACATTTATGTATTTCTTTGACCTTCCAATTACCAATTTACTTATTGCCTTAATTAATTTTGACCAATTGAATACAAAATCGACGATGCATATTATACTGGATAGAGATTTACCGAGTACGTCACTTTCAGGTTCGTGATAGCGAGTTATATAGCGGTTAAATGACAACCTATACATACGTTTAGCGTAGCTAAAAGAAATAATATTAAAAACATATGACTGAAATCGGTGTAATAATCAAATATACATTCTAAAACGGATGCTTTGCATTGTAGTAAACTTAAAGGTTCTATGCAGACCTTTCTGGAAGAATTGCTGTTTAATAATTTAAAATGTGCCGGGGAGCGCATATTCCACAGAATCGGACGAAATATACTCAGTATCACCAGGTCCTACTTCAGAAGAAGATATTTCAAGTGACGATGGCGATGAAGGCGAATTGGGTGCACGGCCACAATGTATGAACCGGAGCAAGACGAGGCAGAAGCAGATCATGACAGTTCCGGCTCGAAGTGTTCGCTGCATAGCGTGGAGCTTGGTGTCGGGCCTGTCCACTTCGCCCGAGTCAGCCAGACTTTGGCAGGCCAAATCCGTCTATATTTTGGGTCAGTTGGAAATGTGTGCATGCTCACGCCATCTTTATTGGTGTGATGCTGCAATCTGCAGCAATACATTTGGCTGGCATTCTTCTTTTGAATAAGAAAATCCAGAACAATTCTATTGACAATAACTTGAGTCCACCATCGACTAAATGATTTTGCATCGATTGTACGCGTGGCACATGATGCTGCATGCATGCACGGCCCGTTCGGCGCTGGTCGAGGTGTTTCCGAACGTACGTCACAATTATGCAAATTTTACATGTTAATAAGCTACCATTCTAGGAGCGGGGCCGGTCCCCAAAAACAATTGTATTAAATACAGCAATTGGTGTACATGGGCGAAACTATACAACTTAGTATCCATGACATAGTGCCCAGTGTTAAAAATTGAAAGCATTTAATTGGGTCAACGGCAACAATACACAATATACGACGCATTTTTGCACCTACGACTTAAATCGTCCTTCTGAATTGGCGGTTTTAGTTTGGGGTTCTGTGTCCATAGAAGCATATGAAGCACGATATGTGGCAGAGAAACCCCCCTTCTTTTGTGTTGACCATTGTGTTCCCGGAATTTCAGGAATTCTTTTTAGGTTTCAAAGGGGGGGGGGGGGGTTAGGTAACAATAGTGTTGAGTGTGTATAAGGTATAGGGATAAGAGGGGGGTACCCCTCTGTCACATATCGTGCTGGGTATACATAGAAGAACAGATATTTTGTTATATCTCACTCACTATTTTGCCTATTTTTAATGACTTTGTTTCAGGAAGGGCAAGTGACTGACCTGAAGTATTTACATAGAGCTTTTGATATTCCCTTCTTCTCAATATGCGTGAGTGCGTCATCAGAATATTGTATATATTTTGACACTATGTAACCTTGCCCTTCCATTACAGTACACTTACGAGAGCGACCATTATAGATTGTTTCTCAAAGTGACTGTTTTGTGTACCCCTCCCCCATAATGACATGACCGCTTCAGCAATTAGAGAATTAAAAACATATTCTCGTGGAAAGAATCGAGTGAGAGATTTGGGAGACTGCGACAGTGTATAGTTACAAATATTACTGCATTATCGTCAAGTTGTGTCAATACATTCAACGGCTAAAAGCTTTTTCTTTCGATTTAGCCTTGGTTGACTACCTTTACAGTAAAGGTACCACCAGGAAAGAGACAAAATGAATATGGAATGTTATTTACAACAGTTAAATCACTCAGTCATGTTACTGCATTAATTGCTGGCTAAACAGGTTGATGCTGACGCCGTATACTATAGTCACGCACACGGCAACATACTTCAAATATTAATACAAGTTTTTTGTTTCTATTTAAAGGTAGGATAGGCCTACACCATTTACAGATATCGAAAAATTTACTACCAAATTATTAGAAAATATCATACTAATTTGAAAGTAAATAATGGCTGTAGGCATCCAGCAAAATGATTGCGCTAGATATCCTGTAATTTTTTTTCTCCAAAATAACATTTTATATAAACAAATTACGATCGCCGGACGGCGATCGCGAAAAAACCAAAAGAACATCATAAGAACCACTGCCCGACGCCGGTTGAAAACGAACGCCGTTGTTCTTGCTTTTCTCGGCATCCATGATTGTAAAACTCCGGACAGGTCAGTTAAACGATATTTACTATGAAATACAACCCCCCGAATCCACCCATTGATGATAATTCAAGCAATTACCAATGGTGTATCCTATACCTTTAAAGGTAGTATACACCATTTGCCAACATAACAAACAACAACTTCTGAATGATTATGAAATTCCTTATTTGACGGTAAGTGAATAACAATCTCAAGCATCCTGTGAAATCACGGCACCTGGTGTGCTGTGGTTTTCAAGGAAAGTTACATTTTGTATCGATTTCCAACGATTGTTGGCCAGCCATCGTTTGAAAAACCTGCCCCAAACATTGCCCCACATTTATTAAATTCCCAAATTTCTACACGGTTACACATCCGTGAACTAGGGTTAATTTGACCAAGATTAAAGATATGCATTTTATGGCTATTAATCATGTTTTACCATAAGGTTTTCCAATGATACTTTGATTGCATTTCTCAAGTCATGCGTCACTGAGCACCATTGTTTGGAAAATGGTATGTTAAAACCTATTTGGGACAGTTCACGCTTTAAATCATGCTGTGAAATGGCCGGCCAGGTCGCGGATCCCCCCCCCCCCCCCCCCCCCCCCCAAACGGCATCGCCATAGAACTGTTCTTTAGCGCATCTGATTGGTTGTTTAACATCTACGTCATCCATTCAACTATGTGTCGCATTGCATGACGTGTACTAGGGTCCAAAAAGCCCAGAGTCCTAGGGTCAAAAAGGGTTAGGGTTAGGGTCAATACGTTGAGAGTCCTAGGGTCAATAAAACCCAGAGTCCTAGGGTCAATAAAACCCAGAGTCCTAGGGTCAATAAATTGAGAATCCTAGGGTCAATAAATTGAGAGTAAAATGTACCTAATGACGTAACAGATAGCCAATCAGATGCGCTAAAAAAACCAGTTTTATGGCGATGTCGTTTGGGGGGAAAAAAATCGCGGCCAGGTCACCGAATTTGACTCCTTGTGGCTTTGTTCTAGGAATATTTGAATAACAAAGTGTTCACCACCGAGTCCACCGCGTAACCTTCAGGTTTTGCAAGCCCGCATTCAACATGAAATCGAAATCGTACGTGATGATCCGCAATGGTGAGATCGACGAGCTGCAGCTGTGGCTTACATGCGCCGTCATTGTGGACTTTGCATCGGCATCGAAAGAAGAGGTGGGCACGTGGAAGGTGTTGGTGCACAATTCGATACTGAATAAATAACACCAATTGATAAACACCTTGTACGTATCACATGCTTTCAAATGGTTAGATTTCCCTCAGACAATATCTGAATGTGCTGCTCATGTCAGACCATGAACTGTCCCAAAGGTTTTTTTTACATACTATTTTTCAAACATCGGTGCTCAGTGATGCATGACAGGAGGAATACAATCAAGATATCACTGGAAAGCATTTTTTCCCTACTTTATGGTAAAATATTACTAGCCACAAAAAGCACATGTTGGTTAAAATAACCCTTATTGTCAAATTACCTTTTTTTCTGGGATTCCCTAAATAAAATATAAATCCCCTAAACCCATCAATTTTCGAAAATAACAGCAAAAGCAAATGGTGTATACATGTACTACCTTTAATATTCACTGTATAACGATTATGAATACATCATTATAATAAATGCGTGGGTACAGACAAGCCACGCGTGACCGGTTACCGTTTCAGCTCGTTGGTGACAACGCGTCTGTGACAAATCATGAACGAGACCAATTTGGGGTGTTTTTTTCTTGTTTTATTAAAGCACAATAGTTTCGTTTAAGAAATGACAGAATCAAGGAAAGAGAGCTGTACTTTTTACCTTTTGCTGTTTTATGGCCCTGGACCAAATTAAGGAATGCAGTATGCGGGCTTATAGATTGAGAGCGCAGTGATAGAGCAATATGCCTTTTTCCATATTTCATTTCAAATAAAAAAATCAAACAAACGCTCAAAAAAACACCGTCATTACCAATTGTGCAAGCCTTAATAACGTATATGATTCAAGATTTCTTAAGAATTTGTGTTGATTTATTTGAACACATAGTGTTTGGTATATATAGCAATTAATAATTTTCTGCAATTAATTTCTGTAATTAATCTTTAATTATAACTCACTTGACAAACAATTTATCGATAAAAATTACACTAGGCCCCCTATATATATACTTTTACCGACAATCTCCACTCTCATGAAGGCCAAAACAGCGATTTACGAACAGATCAAATACATATCATTGCCACAAACCTTTGTGTTTACGATAAAAACTTATACGATAACCAGTAGCGTAACCCTACCCCCCCTCCCCTCCCCCTCCCCCTCCCCTCTCCTCCCCCTTCGAATGTGTTCATCCTATGTGGCCTTCCATTCTCTTATTTCCAAAGAGTGAAAATTCACTCCATTCGAGTGAAAATTCACTCCCACAGTCTGAAAATAGGGACCAGACGTTTTAGAGTGAAATTAATTTACTCGAAAAAATTGAAATCTAATCAAATTCCACTGAAGTCTAAATCAAATTCCACTGAAATGGCACAAATTTTAAGTGTGTTTCAATCTAAATTTAGAGTGAGAACCACTCCAAATCGTCTAGTCCCTAGTTTCACTCTTTGGAATTAAATTGTAACCCCTAAGTATCGCCACTGATAACCATATTTAATCATTGTAGTTATGGTTTAAATATTTAAATATGGTTTAAATAGTCCGTTATTCATTCCTCATCGCAATCTTTTTCCTATGCGTTTTGTGTGTGCCCATCATTGGAAAATACAACTAACAATTCACCGGACATTGCAAGAGCAATATGGGTCAGTCTATGAATAAGGGTTTAAAAGTGTGATTTGTTTGTTGGGCCTGTTATACTGACATTTGTAATTTCCTATGCAGGTGTCATTGATATTGAATGCCATTTTGTATTCATTTGTAATTTTTTTACGGTCGGACAGTATAGGCCTATTTACTGATAAACCGTATTTTTTACGTTGAAAAGTCTGTTACTTTACATATTTTGTGTCACTTTCGAGATTGTTTTCACCATAGAAAATAAAGGGTTTTATCAATATATACAACTACACAGTCCGACCGTAAACAAATACGGTGGGAGGTTGGCATCTCGCTGCACGACTTTCGGACGTAAAATTCACAATTTTTTTTTACAGAGCAGTCTAAAGCTTTTGATATACCCCATTAGGGCCAACAACTCTGGTTTGGGTATAATCATTCACTGCCACGCTTGATAGACCTATGTTTCATTCTCTTTTACACCCCCCAAACCACCTCTCTCTCTCGCCCTCTCTCTCTCGTCATTACAGATATCCCATCACATCCTTGCTTTCAGTCATCTTCTCGTATATTTCGCTCATTTTAGTTTCGCACAACACGATCATACCGGTACAACATCCATGGCACCCTGAGCCACGCAGCGCTTTTACGAGCTTTCTACTAATAGCGCTCAAACCCCTGCGGCATTCGGCAAGATCCGTGGTTATTAGCGCAAAGATTCATGCGCCCAATCAGAGCCTCTGTGAGAAACAGACCGAGGCCGTTTTCCAAACCCCTGGCGTTGGCTCAGTCCTCGGCTACAGCCTATTGCTAAACTGTATGAATGAAGCCTGAGACGAAGACAAAGCTGGGGTTCGGAAAACAGCCAAAGGCATGCGAACCAACATTCTTCCGCAACGCGCATTTCTATTGGTCCATTCGCTTTGACATCTGAGGTGTTCTCACAAATGTTCATCCTCCCACGTAAAAATTAAAATTAATCGGAAAAATTGTAGCAATTAACGTACAGAACCTAAAATAAAGATTTTTTATTATATATTATACAGAATAAGAAACATAACAGACTGAAAAGCTACGTAAACGCCAATAAAATTAAGTAAAGTGGTAGAAATTGTCATTTTACCAGGGGTGGACGTTCATATCATGTATTGGCCAACTTGTTTAATGATTGCTGCGAATGTCCGCAGGGTTTGAGGGCGACAATAATTCAGGATGTATCCATGGATCTAAACAAAACTCAGAGTGAACATTTGCTCTCACAGTCTGAAACAAGGGACCAGACATTTTAGAGTGAAATTAATTCACTCGAAAAAGATCGAAATACAATCGAATTCAACTGAAATGGTTGTGTTTTTTCCCCAGTGTATTTCAATAAAACCAGAGTGGTTGTCGCTTTAAATCGTCTAGTTCCTATAGTTTCACTCATTAAGATTTAGAGAGTTCGCACATTTTTCGCCATTGGATTCTCTCTAATTGCCATCATTATCGTATTGATATCGCACATTATCAGAGGAGACAACTCAAACGCCATCAATACTATAACAGTACTGCACCGACACCACAATCGCCCCCTCATCCATTATCACCACCAACAACTACCGACATCTCAAAAGAAACACCACTTCTCACTCAAGAACTCCCGTTGCATCTCAACTCGAGAGTCACACTACATCTCTATCACTGAAAACCCCTTCCGAATGAGTCACCACTGCCTCTATTACCCGTCTCACCCAGAGATCGCCACTACACGGTCACCACCTTGACCCAACCATGACCACTTTCCACCCGACCTCGTCGTCTCTGACCAACAGCCATTATAATCATTTTTTTTGTTTTCGATTCGCCTTGAAATCCCTTCAAATACATTGTAAACGAGTTCGGTATTCCCACTGCGCATGTGCACAACAAGATTCAAAATATTTGTGTTCATGGGATAAACGCGGCAAACTGAACCTGTATTTTGTGCAATCGAAAAGACGATGACAACTTTTGTTCGAACAACGGTTTGGACACAAGGCGCCAGTGAACACACTTCGCTGTCCAAACGTTTTGTTTGTGTATGTTACTTCAGAATACGACGATCTTTGTAAATTCGCTGGTACCCGCTATATGCTTTTGCAGGCGTACTATAAAATGTTGATCTCGAAAGAAAAATCATCAAGTCTTGTTAAGTTGTGCACATGCGCAGTTCGAATACCGAGCTAGCTTGTTAAAGAATCTTTTTCATTTATCCCACAATGTAATCTCCCGAAGTATATGTAGGTTTTCCCAGCCGATTTTGCAAAAATATCAATCAAATTCGTCTTGATAGTGGCCAATTTGAAGCGAATTAGCTCTGTTGTCGTTCCCGCAGTTCGTATTATATTTCAGACGTTCAAGTTTGTTTTCATATTAAATCCTGTCAACTGACTGAATTTGTGGGGAAAAAACATAGTGCAACGAACAAAAACGTCATTCGTTATCCAAAAAGTTCAGCAGGCGATTTCACTGTTTTCTCGAGAAGTGTAATATCCACTGAGTTGAAAATTCAGCAGGTTAGGTTTTGAACATTTCCCTTGGGATTTTGAGTGGTGGTGTTTGGCCTATAATTTTAGACGAGCCAAATGATCCTATGGCTTTAATTCGCGTTTGTAATATATTCTCAAAGCCTTCTCAGTGCCTCCTCTTTCACAATAACCGTCTCTCATTTCATTAACACTCATCTACCCTCTCTCTACAAAGACATTTATAATAACACACTCACCTCTAAACTGTGACCCCATTCTGCCTATTATATAGGTTTTCCCGAACAAGTTCCTAAGATAAGCATTCAAATGTGTTTTTGAATGTACGTGTCCAAGCGATTTTGGTCATGGTACCAACTCTGTGGTTCTCATTCACTTTCAGGGCGTTCATTTTCGTTTAGAGACATTCAAATTTGTTTGCACATTATTTTGAATGCGGTTGGAGTGCATAGATTGTTAATTTGTTTAAATCGCATGATGCAAGAGTATTTGTCTGTACTTAGAAAACGAAGTTGAAAGATGATTATTTTGGAGCAGTATTCAAATTTGCGCGAAATGACGTCACGCTTTGTTTACATGTGTGCTTCCCTGTGTCCCTACTTCGTCTAGCGTCCCGACTTCGCTCTCATGAGAAAGCGTATTGTGTAAACAACAATGTTAGGTCTCAGGGTCTATGATCAAAGAAACTATAGGAATCAATTATTATCAACTTGAATACAGACACTGGTTATGGTTATAACAATCGAGCAAAATAATAACATACAATACAATATGATATATATCGATAGTTAACGATGATAAATATTCACCCTTATAAAATTATGTACGAATAATAAAGGTTTTCCCGGCCAGTTTAATATAATTGGCAGCCAAATTGATGAAGATTCACCCATTTTCGCACGAATTTGAATGCACATTTTAGATCAACGTTCAATTAACCAAAAAAATTGTTAAATTTCAATCTAAAAGCATGCAACTGCATTATGCAACGATTCAATTTCAATTTTTTGGGGCGCAACTTGAAGCTCGAGCGAATTTGAATGACCCAATGTGAACTTTTAAATTTTGAAATTGAATTGAATTTGTGAAATTGAATTGAATTGAAATCAATGAATATTTATTCATTTTGCTGCCAAATGTATTAAACTGACCGGAAAAATTATCTATATCAGGCTGAAGACTTAATCAAAGCAAAATTAATTGACGATTAATTGCTGTATGAATGCTGTCTATATTCATTGACGCTGTCTTGATCTTGTAACATTAACATTATTAGTTAACGTTGAAACTCATCATGGAGAAAGAACTCATCACCGTCTGCTTTTCTCATACAACTTGGGGAAAAATAGCAACCTACTGCTTTATCAACCGTTTTAAAGTCGTTTTCTGATTTGTTTTATGTTAGATATAGGCTCTCAGAATATTTCCTGTCTGTTTTGTGGCCTCGAAAAGCTCCTCGAAAATTCAGAAACCGAAGCGAACCGCTCGCGCCGCTAGCTCGAAGCAGCCATTTTTGTTGAATATACTGCGGCTCCGTTCACTGGTTAACAACCGCATTGGTATTACGCTCTAGCGCTCTTGACTGTGTAGGGAGCAGTGGAACTTATTAAAATACCCGGTTGAAGACAATATCAAAAGTAATATTCCAGTCATCCGGGTACTTTTACTGACATAATATTGCTGTCATCCGGGTACTTTCACTGACATAATATTGCTGTCATCCGGGTACTTTTTACAAAAGCATACAATACGCTAATCTGTTTTTACAGGTGAAAGCCTGATATAAATAATAATAAATTATGATAAAAAAACACCCTGGATTGATCCTCGTGGATTACGTGGACTGATCTTAAGATACCATACAGTGCGTGCGATATCCCCGGGATACACACGACACTCAGCTTACCAAAATATAAATACTGGCTCTGATGAATTTAAGGAAGTATATACACCATTTGCATAAAAAAACTAAACTACCTAATTATTATGGAATATCTTTTACTCGACTGTACTGTGAATAACAGTCTCAAGCATCCTGTAAATACACGGCACCATGCATGTGTGCTGTGGTTTTCAAGAAAAGTGGACTTCTGTATTAATTTCTAACGATAGTTAGTCCATATTTTATTTGCAATATGGTTAATTACACATCAGTGAATGGGTGAACGCCCACTAGTCTGGTTTCCTAAACCTGATAATTCACTGACGTCTATAAATTGCTCAGTTTTGTCTGAAAAAAAGTGAACACGAAACATGAAACACGAAACTTTAAAGGTAGGATACACCATTTGCAGATATCGAAAACATTTACTACCAAATTATTAAGAAATATCTTACTCATCTGAAAGTAAATAATGATTCTAGGCATCCAGCAAAATTATTGCGATAGATATCCTGTATTTATTCTGAAAAATATAATTTTTTTAAGAAAACTTCGCGATCGCCGGACGGCGATCGCGAAAAAACCACAAATAACATAAAAATAACTGCTCGACGCCGGTTGAAAACAAACGCTGTTTTTCGTGCTTTTCTCTGCATCCATGATTGTAAAACTTCGGTCAGGTCAGTACGTTAAACGACATTTACCATGAAATACAACCCCCCAAATCTACCTATTCATGATAATTCAAGCAATTACCAATGGTGTATTCTACCTTTAAACAGGTCACCGCATTATACTATCCAATATGAATTCCCTAACCCATCGATTTTAGAAAATTACAGCAAAAGCAAATGGTGTATACTACACTGCAAAAAATGTGTTTATCGAGTAAACACCTTTCTAAACACTTTCTTGCTATCAGTTTGTAAACATGTTTACATGCTAAACATGTTTAGCAGGAGGATGGGTCGTGTTTATCCATTTGACATTAATGTTTAAGAATTGGACACGTGAGTTTAGCTGCTAAACATGTTTACAAACTGATAGCAAGAAAGGTGTATACATTAAACCTTTAAGTCATGTGAGACTGGCGAGTCCATGTCATAATCCTATGGACGAGATAATTGGCCGAGCGCAACGCTGAGTGATTTAGGCGCATTCTGTTCCCTTCACGTAATTGCGATGAGTAGCTGCAGTAATAATATACACCCGCTAGATAATGTCGATTACGGTAATTTGTTAACGAGGCGACACAGAGTTAATATAATCGCCCTATACTAAAACCGTGACGGCTCACTAACGACTATTTTTAATTAGACATGTTCAATAATTATCCCCATAGTCGTCTTGTGGGAAGTAATCTACTGTACGTATCTGCGGTAAAACCAAAACACGATTATATTTTTTTACTAGACTATCTATAGGTTTGTAGGCAGTATTATCCCAGTAGGCAAAACTATGTTTCAAACACGGGTTAACAAGTAAGTATGATACGCGTGTCTTGGCGAGGTAAAATGAAATATCCAAACACGCGTTTCAAATGTGTTCTAGACGTAATACAATGTAATATGCGTGTCTGAAACTACTGTTAAACACGTGGCCATTTGAAACGCGTGTTTGGATATTTCATTTGTGACCGCCTCTAGAAAAAGGTGTATTATGTCGGCAAAAAAATTATATTACATGGTTGCAAAGCCCACAGCGATAAGCTTTCATTTGGTATATAATAGAGCTCTCATAGCCCCTCTCATTTTGGAGATATGACGTGTTTACATATTGATTACTTCCTTGGAGTTCAAATTACACAACTGAGAAAACGGGCTTTGAAATAGCCGGCTCTGTTGTACTACAACAGAACGATGCACACAAAATAGTAGTTTTTTCCACTTTATTCATCAAATTCAACATTTCTTTAAATTAAACCTGAAACTGTTGGTATTAAAGATGTCATTCATGAAAAAAAAAATCACATTTTGATTAAATGTTTACCCTCTAAACATTGAGCAGGCCATTACATGATATTTGATAGTGCACAGCGCGACTTAATACACCTTTTTGTAGAGCCGGTCACATTTTACCTTGCCAAGACACGTGTTTTTTTAACATAGTTTTGCCGACTGGGATTATTCAACTCTGACCGCAATCCAACAATCGATTATAATTGAGAGGAATGTATATTTGTTTAGTGTCGGTTTTAAACAGACTAAACGCTTAAAACAAATCCTGGGTCAGAATGATCTAGTATATCTGAATCCAGTACAATTATCTATAACATTATTTTGCTTGGTCCTAGAAAAACACACCAAATCATTATTTTGTTTTGACACGGTAAGTGTCATATTGACCTAGATAAGGGCTGAGCAAAATTTGATTTTTTGGGTCAATCTGATCCAGAATTTTTAGATTGCAGTTATAAACAGGTCAAAAGAAACAAGTCCCCCCTGGGAAATGTGCATTTTTCTGGAAAATAGTCTGGCTGTTACAAAAATGTAAAATGTAGTCTGAAATGTTACACATTTATTGTGCAATAAAGTTTCACCCAACAGTTAACCTTCGCCTTGAAATGCTGCCATTTAGTGATGACCAATAAAAAATGACACTTTCTTGCATAGGGATTGGACAAATGGATGAAATTTTAAACCCATCGGTCAACAATTTATATTGATACACGACAATGCCACGCCACATGCACAGAGCGAGGATCCCTAACCAATTCTTGGATGACCAAAGAATTGAGCGCCTGGAATGGCCATCAACGTCCCCAGACTTGAACCCAATTGAACATCTCTGGGACCATCTCAAGCGGGAAGCAGACAAGATCAAAGAAAACACTACTCTTAAGGAGCTTCAAAGAATCCTGGGAAACGCATGGAAGCGAATTGACCAAGGCCGTATCAGAAATATTATCAACAGTATGCGTCGACGATGTACTGATTGGTTGATAAGCAAGAACGGCCAATCCATTACTGAAACGAAAGGACCACAACAAAACCTTTCCATTTCGACAAAACCTTTATGTTTAAAAAAAATTGTTTTGCTTGGGTGACTCTAATTTATACTTTGTAAATTAAGAAAATTAAAAACAAAAACAAAAACATTAAATGCATGTTTACATTTTTACACTTTAGGAAAATTAATTGAAGTGAGAAAAGAATATTAAAAAATTATGTAAAAACATGATTTTCTCCATTTGTCCAATCCCTATGCAAGAAAGTGTCATTTTCTATTGGTCATCACATTTAATAAATGGCAGCATTTCAAGGCGTGAAACTTTATTGCACAATAAATGTGTATTATTCAGACTACATTTTACATTTTTGTAAAAATGCACGTTTCCCAGGGAGGACTTATTTCTTTTGACCTGTTTAGATTCCAGTGTAATCCAAGTCATCTTTATATGTATCACAACAATAATGAACTCACTTCCCCCGATTGTCAGTAATAAAAGCAAATTAGGATGCCGTGGTCTTGCGAAAAAACAACAGGCCTTGATATGGGAAACATCTATACATAAAAACGATTATGTAAAAAAAGTTCCGTTAGAAGAAACGTACATTGTTTTTTTTACAAATGCAAAAAATGATAAATACTCAATGTACTTACATTTCTATCTACAATGTACATAGCACTTCACAAAAGCGTATATTCACTCAAGAGTATACATGAAATTGGGCAAATGTGCCCTGTTTAACAATTAAACATCTCACATTTCACGTGGAATACACTTTGAAGAGAGGGCAGGGAGATGCTCGAACTCTTGGTTGGTTAACACGCGCTCGGGCCTCTTGAATAGTCCACTGAGGTCTCCTGGTGAGAGAGAAGAATGCCGCACCCGCCTGTGGCTTTCAGCAGACTCCTGAAGGTCCATGTAGCTGGTGCTGTATTTGCTGGGGTCATTTTGGTGCTCGAAGGAGGGTCTCCGATGTGAGAATATCTCCGTGCTCCGGCTAAGATGTGAGAGTCTGGACAGGTTGCTGCCCTCCCTGGCTGTAGTAGGAGGATGTGGGACCAGTGGGTGGGTTACAGTCAGGGTCAGGTTATCGGTAGGGTTAGATGGTTGGCTGTTGGTCATGGTCAAGGCGCTATCGAAGCTCTTAGTCTGCCTGTTGCTGTGACGGTTAGCGACGTGGGCTGACAAGGGTCGCTTTCGGTGATCACCAGTGACATGCTGGACTCGTTTGTTAAAGACACCGGCCGTAGCTGGCCTCGGCTGGGAATTGTCGCGTAGCAGAGCTATCTTATCGCCTGACTTAAGGTCATCCAGGATGCCGTCAAGGCTCAGTTTGCGTTGGGGGTTGGTAGAACCACTCTCTTCAGAACCCCAGTGTATGACAGTCGTTGGTTTAGTTGGCGTCTCTGGACTTGCTGTGCTTTCCTTGCAGTGGCCGGTGGAGTGGTCGTGCGATGATCCTGTATTGAGACCTTGGAACGTGTTCGACAACTCCCCAAGACTTAGCTGATGGAAGTGACTCTTGTCTTTCTGCGTCTTTCGGATGTCCGGCTGGCTCCCGGTGAATTTGGCACTGGACTCATTGATGCCATCAGAATCGATGTATGGAAGGGAGATAGTGGAACCCCTGTCAGATGCTTTGGGATACATAGAGATATGTTCGAGCCTGGGACGCATCCGTTCTGGATTACCGGGATCATTAGCGAGGCTTCCATTTTTGTTGTTGCCGGATAGATTCACAGCCGATTTGCTGTGGCTCCGTGACCGAGTCTGTAGAGCCTCTAGGTCCGGGGTTGAGCAACCACCCTCCCTTGCCCAGTCAATGGCATTCTTATTGTGCACGTTATCCCGTCTGGATAGAGAGGCTTTGGCCTCGTGAGCTAGGAGCTGAGCACACTCTGCATATCCACACTTGGCAGCAACCATGAGTGGTGTCATACCATCGGCGTTCACCGTATCTACGTCCAAGCCAAGACGCCGGAAGGACTTTGACAGCATTTCAATCCCAGCAGCATTGCCAGTCTCGGCACAGTACATAAGCGGGGAGTTGCCGTTTTTATCCTGCAGGTTTGGGTCCACGTTGTTCTTGACAAGCGTCTTGATGACGTCGTTCCGATGCAGCTCACAGGCGTAGCTTAGAGCCGAGCGACCCACGTTGTCCACCAGATTAACGTCGGCGTTGTATTTCACCAGCAGGTCCACCACCCGGCCCCGCACTCCTTCCTCCTCGACCCGCACAGCCCGGATCAGCGGCGTCTTACCGTGGGCGTCTCTGGAGTTCACCACGGTCTGGCTCTCCACTGCGTCTAGGATGAACTTCGCAAGGTGGATTTTGCCTTTGACCACGGCATCATGGATCGCTACCCCGCCAGAGACTTGCCCAAGGCTAGTGCGGCGATTGCGATCTCTCACAGAAGGCATGTGAAGCATTGTAGAAGCACTCATCCAGCAGAAATCAAACCTAAAAAATAGATACTCTAATACACCGTGTCTAAATCACGCTTACAAAATACGTATTCGTAAGCATCACTTAACTTTCCTCACAGCGGTTTACAAGAAATGTTCCGTAGTTTTATCTGAAGTCGTATGTTCCATCGTGTTCACTGCCAGCAGACAGAATCATGACGACTACACGGATACAGTACCGCAAATCACGAGGGTTTATCATACACATGACTTACTGTACAGATACCTGGCTTCGTATATTTTCATATTGTGAAGGCAATAGTCAAACATAAACATCCCAATAAAAGAGGCACCAAAATGCATGATAAACAAATCCACGTGCAACCGGGTTGCAGGTCCGCGTATGGCGTACTAGATCAGCTCGATGGCAACAGCTGGTCGTCTAGATCTGAGCGGAAAAGCAACTCCAATTTGCCATTGAACTTTGATTCCATCAGGGGGATCGGGAATCAGTCGCCAGTTACCATGGCTCATAGGAAAATGTGTAATTTGTCTTATGGCGTACGCCCATCAGTCCTTGTAGGAGTTTAGGTAAACCACACAACGCCGATATCGTTTGATGGTACAATATCTGTAATCACGAGCTATTGAGTACACACACACACACACACTGTCTACTCCAAATACGGGGAGAAGTTAATGCCTCTGAATATCAACAAACGGAAATCCGTTGGTTTAATGAATTAATACATTAATACCGAGTCTGGTGGGTTGTACTCACGCATACATGAATGTACTATCGTGTTCTTCTTATCATCTGATGGGATAAGAATCGTCCTACTATAGACAGCCTTGCTAGTATGATTAAATCCTGACGAATTGCCAGTAGCTAGAAAATGTTACAATTGAATCGAATATTTACGGACGACCTGCTTCACAATCAGGTTCAAAATCTTGGATAATCAGAAGGTTTACCTCCAAGGTGACAATTAATTGCGACAGCTGTGCAATGTCTGGATGTCCATTAGTGAGAAACAACGAAACATGGGCAAGGTAAAGAAATCGAGTTTGGCGAGTAAACGAGGTTCTTTTTTACGTCAATACAACTCGGAACATTTCGCCTGGGGTACCGTCCGAAATGTCTACGCATCTGCCCGCGGCATCAATGTGCGACAGTACCCACGCTGTCTTAGACTGCAATTCAGCAAAAGATGTGTGATATTGAAACATCTGGTATAGTCCGCAGCACCAAGGCAAACCAACGTCATTATCTCATAGATACTTAGACTAATAAGCGAAGCCTGCCAATAAGCGGGACAAGTAATGGCCTTGCCACGGACATACGCCACTATCACTGGATAATTCAGTCCTGGTCTCGGCTTGTCTCATCGCTCACAGTGCAGCCATGAAATAGAACACGAGACGGGTCTCAAGCCTTGCGACAAACCGAGTACGTATACGTACACTGATCACAAACCCAAACGCATAATGGATCAATCCGTTTTGAGCATGCCCTGTATACAGATCAGAGTGGTACAACCATATATGAGCCCCCGGACACAATATCCTGATGGAAGCTGGTATCGAGATTCACACATGCGCAGACAACGATGAAAAAAGAGAGAGGGTTTCTAATTAGTATTCCTTCCACTCGCATTCGGTACTCAAGGGGTCGGTTGGCAGACAGAAACCGCTTCAGCTGCGCCGGAGGGCGTGCTCGTTTCCTGTATAAAACCCTCTCGCATAATGTTGCTCAGAATGCTACAGCTTCCGTTGCTGTTCCTCTATTCAATTCAGAGTTCTCATGTCGAATGGTGACTATGGCAATATCAGAAGGTTGGTAAATACGATAAATATGCCCCCGACTACTCCCAGCTCCACCCGCCATAATCGATAGCAAATCAGACGTAGAAAGTTTTCTTTCTGGGAATTTAGCTCTTGACCTATATATGTATAGTCCACCCTCCGGAAAACGAATAGTGATTGCTGGCTGTGCCGAACGACCACTAAATCAATACGCGTGTGTCTACACAGCGAAATCTCGACTCATTGGTCGTGACGTGCATAACCAGACTGAATTAAAATCTTCTAAATGTATCCGTCAATCGTACGGTGTTGCATACTGTAATGTAAATAAAGCCTGGATTTATGTTAGTTGTACCATAGAGAAAGGAACAGATTGTACCGAACAAAATGTGAGTGCCTCGTGAACTAGTGGGTGTTTTGTCCCACCAAAAGGTAGCCCACAAATGACAAGGTGATAAAATGTAAAAACTGGCCTTAATTATTCTTTATTCAGAAAATATGAATCACAAACTTTCCATTGATACCTTGGATGCACACATCTAGTCACGCATCGCTGAGTTCCGTTGTTTTAAAAATGATATTTCAAAATTAACTTGGACAGCCATAACGACAGCCATAAGCACATTTTAGCTTCATTTCCATCATGATCTACATCGTGATATTGTGCTACATCGCGTCTTGCATTTTGTGAGCCTCCATTGGCTTGGGGGGAGGGGGGGGGGGGGGGGGGGTGGACACAAAACGGTGCCCTAGCCGACCCTCGTGATGTCAGGAATAGATACAAAAACTGTTGGGGATACAGCAATTTCGCTGATACATACTTTCGAATAGCATCGTATAGGTAAATAAATTTGACAACCTTATTTCGTACTTCCGGGCTTCGTGGAGCCTGACACCCCTTTCCCAAGTCGTTGGGCTATGTTAGATACGCGACGAGCCGCCGCCTTGATAACCCATCGCCACGAGAGGGCGCTATTGCGACAAACCATTATCACCCACCCACGACCGATCAGAAACAACGTCTTTGCAACTTGGGGCCTTTTCGAATCCCTGGCTTCGTTTCGTCTTTTTGGCTTAAGGCGATTTTTGACTCCCAACTGCAAGATCTCCAGCCACATTCTGACGCCTGTTGTACTTCAGAAACATTCACTCGAATTGATGTGAACCCAAAAGTTAGACTATTTCAATTTTCTTCCATTTCTATTTGCTTCTCAGTATTTCGGAATTCGGAGGCGAAGCCAAAGCCAAAGACGAAGCAACGGTTTCGAAAAGGCCCTATGTAAAATTTTCTCCTGAAAACGGGCAAACTAGTGCGCATGCGCTACTATGTAAATGAGGAAGATTTTTCTTCACGTACGCGCCAGACGACAGCTGCTGTACAACATAGGTCAAGTGCCGAATTTTGAATTTAGGATGCTCTGTGGTGAATTCTTAGCAGTTTTGGACCAGTTGGATTGAAAGCTCATTGAAGGCTCAATTGAAAGCTTATTAACCTCATTTTATGGCAAGTTTTTCATTAAAAACAATTGCACCAAATGTTTCTCGAATGTATCCCGATCATTATCCCAAATAATTAACCCTGCTGCGCAAGACCAAAAATGTACGCGCAGCTTCCACGGGGTAAATTTGGAAGGCACCTTTGTTTACCCATGGAGTTGGTTTACCTATGTTTTGTGCAGTTATATACATCTGTGGTTTTTATCCGCTCACTAGGCCAGCAGTAGGATGATTTATGACACCCCACCGCCGTTTCTTTAGCGACATACAGTTGTGCGCATGTGCCATTTTCAAATCTAGATTAAATAAAATGCATTATTCATGAGCGGTGACCCGCGGTGAACCGATCAAAAAACAGAAATTACCAATGAATACTAACATTAGGGGCTTTTCAATTTTCATCAGTTTATTCATAAGAATATTTGTGATTTAATAAACCCCCAAACCGAACAAAATTGGTATGACGAGCAAAATTTAAACTGAAATACAGACGCTCCGTTTCGTTAGGCATTAAGGGAAAGGATGGTTTTCAGGACAAATTTGACAGTGAAGATGACTTTTTCCAAACTCAAAAAATGGTTTGTATAAAAAAGCAGATTGTGATCTCTTTGAATCATGTGTTTTTGTAAGAGCAAACCCAACAAGTGATAAAAAAACTAGGTTTGAATCTTAATTTTTTTCTATCTTTAACGGAGTTTTCTGCAACGCGACATTGCGGCCTAGTATGATACCCGTGTAAATAAGTCTCGCATATTGTTGAAGGACACGTTTGGGAATACGCGGTTCTAGATTTCGAACCAGAGTGGGCAAATATCAGGCTGAATACTGTTTACATTTGTTAATTTGCCGCGTATTCGGCCCGAGATTTGCCGACTTGGATTCGAAATCTAGAACCGCGTATTCCCAAACGATATGCGTATTCCCATTTGGACGGGTATCATGCTAAACTGCAATGTCGCGTTGCGGAAAACTCCGTTCAAAATGGAAAAAAATAATTATTCAAACCTAGTTTTGTTTATCACTTGCTGGGTTTGCTCTTTCGAAAACACATGATTCAAAGAGATCACAATCTGCTTTTTTATACAAACCATTTTTTGAGTTTGGAAAAACTCATCTTCACTGTTAAATTTGTCCTGAAAACCATCCTTTCCTTAATGACTAACGAAACGAAGCGTCTGTATTTAAGTTTAAATTTGCGCTTGTCATTCCAATTTTGTTTGGTTTTGGTGGTTTATTAAATCACGGATATTCTTATGAATGAACTCATCAAAATAAAAATAAAGCTCCTAATGTCAGTATTCATCGGTAATTTCCGTTTTTTGATCGTCCTTTTGTCGCGGGTCACCGCTCATGAATAATGCATTTTATTTAATCTAGATTTGAAAACGGCACATGCGCACAACTGTATGTCGCTATACACAATGGCAGAAACAACGGTGACCCCTGGAGAGGCTGGCTGGCTAGACAGCCAGGCGGCTTGGCGTCAAAACACCATTTTGGGCACAAGGGCCCATTTTGTGCACAAGTGAATTGGGCCCTCTTTCTGTGCACAAGTGAATAGGTTTTTCGCTGGGGCCCAGGTTTCTCATGACTGGAGTGACCTCTAGTGAACTCCTTCTTGAAAAGCGACTATAGGCCTATACCACTTCAAACTACAATGTGTCATTGAGGAATACAACAGGTTTGAATGGAATAGGCCGACGGCTTCATATGGAAGTTAGACTAAGAAAAACATGTGCCTTCCGAATCCGCCCCATGGCTGCTCACAGGGTTAAAACAAAAACATAATCACTTTTATTTACCCCCTTTCTTGATTCCCCCCTGATAAACTAGAGTAACATATCCAGCGCCATTGACGTCAAGTTTGACATGATGTTTGCAAGAGGGCGCTGCACGTGTAACAGGGCACCATTTTGTTGTCGTGTTACATGTGAAAAAAAATGTTTTTCTGTTATTATTTTGAAAGCTGTCTTAGAAAAAGTCAAGAGTTTCACACATTAATAATGCCTATACTTTATAGGCTTATGAAATTATTAATAATTTCACAAATAATAACAAGCAGAGAGAATATATTGGCATTTCATTGTTACTGGTTTCACGTGTAACACTAACAAGGACACCAAATGTTGGCCATGACACAGTCAAACTTGACAACATCTTTATTGAGTGTGAACAAATTACCCAACTAATCCTTTATTCGACTTGTGAAACTACTAATTTGCAAATGCCTAAAGAAAATATTGCTCCTTTTTGGCAAAATGTCACACTTTATACTAATGATGTAAAGCCTTAAGCACTAATACTTGTTATGTTGTCGATAACTTACCGCCATGACCGATGCACGTACAGTATACCCCCCCCCCCCCCCCCCCTCTTCGCGATTGTCAAGCATTCTCATGTATTGGACAATTGGTCAATGATTATACACATCAGTGGGAGGTTATTGAAATTTAGACGCCCGAAAATAGGTTTGAGGGTACGTGTCGCCTTGTCGGAACGTAAGGCCTATCTGACAGGGAATTACTAGCAATTCAGGGAGACTATTGCTGCTCTCTTGAGATGTAAAATGACCCAGGTTGACATTAATTGATCTCTAGGAGAAGGGTTAGTAGAGCTCCTCTCTAATCCCACCCGCGGCACCAGCATGGTTGACGGTATTGAAGCGACGTGAGCTTGCACCGGTTTCTAGCAAAGCAGCTATATACTACGGAAGCCCAATAGGGCCAGGTACCTCTTTCTCTTCACAGAGGTGCGTTTCTCTTTTGCGATGGTGCGTTTCTCTTTCACAGTAGCTCATCTCTCTTTCAGAACGTGTGTCTCTCTCTTTCTGGGGGCAAGTCCATTTTTCACAGGGGTGCATTTCTCATTTATTGCAATTAAGTCGCGGCCGCGACATACTAAGTCGCGGCCGCGACTTACTAACTCGCGGCCGCCAGTTAGTAAGTCGAGGCCGCCACATAATTATGTTATGTTATGTGGCCACATAATTATATTATGTGGCGGCCGCGACTTACTAACTGGCGGCCGCCACATAATTATGTGGCGGCCGCGACTTACTAACTGGCGGCCGCCACATAATTATGTGGCGGCCGCGACTTACTAACTGGCGGCCGCCACATAATTATGTGGCGGCCGCGACTTACTAACTGGCGGCCGCCACATAATTATGTGGCGGCCGCGACTTACTAACTGGCGGCCGCCACATAATTATGTGGCGGCCGCGAGTTAGTAAGTCGCGGCCGCGACTTAGTATGTCGCGACCGCGACTTAATTGCAATAAATGAGAAATGCACCCCTGTGAAAAATGGATTGCCCCCAGAAAGAGAAAGACGCACGTTCTGAAAGAGAGAAGAGCTACTGTGAAAGAGAAACGCACCATCGCAAAAGAGAAACGCACCTCTGTGAAAGAGAAAGAGGTACCTGGCCCTATTGGGCTTCCGTAATATACCACTTCAAACTACAATGTGTCATTGAGGAATACAACAGGTTTGAATGGAATAGGCCGACGGCTTCATATATGGAAGTTAGACTAAGAAAAACATGTGCCTTCCGAATCCGCCCCGTGGCTGCTCGCAGGGTTAAAACACGAACATAATCACTTTTATTTCCCCTCTTTCTTGATTCCGCCCTGATAAACTAGAGTAACATATCCAGCGCCATTGACGTCAAGTTTGACATGATTTTTGCAAGAGGGGCGCTGCACCGTTCACGGCAAGACAACATTTTGCTCAACCTGCACGGTTGTTCTCGCGATGGCGTTATTATGTATCGGCGAATGCGGGGGGGGGGGTGTGAAGGTGATGACCAAGTGCCCCAGCCGTGGACATTATAAAAGCGAGAGTGGGGTGGGGAGGGGTGGTGGTGGTAGCGAGAGTGGGGTGGGGAGGGGTGGTGGTGGTAGCGGAGTTACCTGTTCCCCACCATGCGTGGTGGTAACCAGCGTGGATGAACGACGCCTAGGTAAAGGTAAATGTTAGGCCAAATAAAAAAAAAACATGTTTAGCGTCACCGCCCGCTTCCTTTTTGGGAGCCGCCTCCTTTTTTCTTTTTTTTTCTTTTTGAAAAAACTGATAAATTTGACCATTTTTGGAAAAAAACAAACAACAAAAACAAAAACAAATTTAAGATAATAACATTTTAAGATCGTAGTTTAGACTTTAGCATCACTGTGTACACGCTCTGGAAATATATATTTTTCTAATAGGAAGGCTATAGGGTGTGACGTGTAGTCGTGTACGGTACATACATGATCGACCCGCATGAATTTTGATTTTTAATCGTGGGTAAACCATGTTTTAATTTTAAATTGGAAGATAGGGTGTGACATTTTCACTACATGACTCGAATTAAGATGTGTTGGGCGGCCATTTTGAAAAAGAAAAAAAAGAAAAAAGAAAGGGCCTCCTCCTTCCTTTAAAAAAAAGGCATGACGCTAAACATGTTTGTTTTTGTTTTTTGGCCTTAATAATGGTCCATTAAACAAGGACAGCAAAGAAAAGAACAACCTGAAGAGGTCTGACAGAGGACTACATCCTGCAGTGGATGAACGACGACTAGGTAAACTTAAGGTAAAGGTAAACTTTAATAATGTCCATTAAACAAGGAAAGCAAGGAAAAACAATCTGGAGAGGTCTGACAGAGGGCTGCATCCTGCAGTGGATGCACAACGACTACGTAAAGGTAAAGGTAAAAGTAGTTAATGATGTCCATTAAACAAAGACAGCAAAGAAAAGAACAACCTGGAGAGGTCTGACAGAAGGGGTGCATCCTGCAGTAGATGCACAACGACTAGGTAAAGGTAAAGGTAAAAGTAGTTAATGGTGTCCATTAAACAAAGACAGCAAAGAAAAGAACAACCTGGAGAGGTCTGACAGAAGAGGTGCATCCTGCAGTAGATGCACAACGACTAGGTAAAGGTAAAGGTAAAAGTAGTTAATGGTGTCCATTAAACAAAGACAGCAAAGAAAAGAACAACCTGGAGAGGTCTGACAGAAGGGGTGCATCCTGCAGTAGATGCACGACGACTAGCTAAAGGTAAAGCGTTAATAATGGTCCATGAAACAAGGACAGCAAAGAAAGAACAACCTGGAAAGGTTTGACAGAGGGCTACATCCTGCAGTGGATGGACGAAGCCTAGGTAAAGGTAAAGGTTAACGTTACTAATAAGTTTTGTTTGTAAATTCAGGGTTAACACTCTTACCAGATCAACAAATTGCTAAAATCTGGGAGATGTGCTCCGAATTATCGAAAATATTATCAATCTAAACTGTTAATAATAATTAAATGGTGTGCCATAAATCTGTCCATTATACTCACTTGGCATAATCACCCGGGCATCCACCAGAGACCCGCGTGTGTATAGGCTAGGGCTGTGGTGGTATGGCATGACCAAGGCATGATCGACTTAGGCTGACACGAGGATCACGTGATGGCTACTCGAACGGTCTCGTTCACGTGTAAGCTAAACGAACGAACGATGAGGAACATGTAGCGCGCCCTCTATCTGCTGCTTTGCTAGAAACCGGTGCCAGCTCACGTCATTTCAATACCGTCAACCATGCTGGAGCCGCGGGTGGGATTAGAGGGGAGCTCTACTAACCCTTCTCCTAGAGATCAATTAATGTCAACCTGGGTCATTTTACATCTCAAAAGAGCAGCTATAGTCTCCCTGAATTGCTAGCAATTCCCTTCAGTGTCGGATAGGCATTGCGTTCCGACAACCGACACGTACCCTCCAACCTATTTTCGGGCGTCTAAATTTCAATGACCTCCCACTGATGTGTATAATCAGTGACCAATTGTCCAATACCTGAGAATGCTTGACAATCGCGAAGAGGGGAGGGACTATATTGTACGTGCATCGGTCATGGCGGTAAGTTATCGACAACATAACAATATCCAAAGAATAAGTGCTTAAAGGTAGTATACACCATTGGTAATTGCTTGAATTATCATGAATGAGGAGATTTGGGGGGTTGTATTTTATAGTAAATATCGTTTAACTGACCTGTCTAAAGTTTTACAATCATGGATGCCGAAAAAAGCACGAAAAAAGCGTTGGATTTCAACCGGCGTCGAGCAGTTATTCTTATGTTATCTTTGTTTTTTCGCTAGCGCAATCATTTTGCTGGATGCCTAGAATCATTATTTACTTTCAAATGAGTAAGATTTTTCTTAATAATTCGGAAGTAAATATTTTCGATATCTGCAAATGGTGTATCCTACCTTTAAGGCTCTACATCATTAGTATAAAGTGTGACTTTTTCCAAAAAAAAGCAATTTTAAACCCTACAAAATATGTTTTTCTTCCTCTCTCAGTTTTACCTGATGTGGATAAGTTCTTCAGGCACTTGGAAATTAGTAGTTTCGCAAGTCCAATAAAGGATTCGTTGGGTTATTTATTCACACTCAATGGCGATAATTTATGTTGTCAAGTTTGTGTGTGGCATGGCCCAAATTTGGTGTCCTTGTTACACGTGAAACCAGTAACAATGAAATTGCCTTTATACTCTCTCTGCTTGTATTTATTAGTATAATTGTTAATAATTTCATAAGCCTATAAAGTATAGGTATTATTAATGTGTGAAACTCTTGAATTTTTTAAGACAGCTTTCAAAATAATAACAGATATACATTTTTGTTCACATGTAACATGACAACAAAATGGTGCCCTGTTACACGTGAAACCAGAAAACATATTTTCGAGCATACTTTGCGTGAAAAATGTCTGTATTTCATTTACTAGACAAGGATATGGGCATAATCGCGCTTGGGTCGACCATAGAGGAATAACCTCCATGGGTCGACCATTTTTCGTAATTTTAACGACATTAGGATGACCACCGTCGTTAGGGTGACCGTTTCGAGGTCGTCCGAACGCCCAACTACTGGAAAAAGAAACATTTTTTTACATTTTATTGTCTATGTCGATAGAGTGGGGTACATAATGCTATCAATATGAAATTTCGTGGCAAAAGCTCCAGGTAAAAACGGAGGTTACAATAAAAAACGTAAACTTTTGCGCGCGTCTCTATGGAGTGGTCGCGCTAATGCTTGTTTTTCGAGAATATATTATTATATAACCTCGAAAAAATTATGTACCCCACTCTATCGACATATTCAATGAAATGTTTAAAAATGTTGTTTTTTCCAGTAGTTGGGCGCTCGGACGACCTCGAAACGGTCACCCTAACGACGGTGGTCATCCTAATGTCGTTAAAATTACGGAAAATGGTCGACCCAAGCGCGATTATGCCCATATATATTTATAACATTATAAATATATATAAATATATTATATATATATAAATAATGAAATGATATGAAAATCAGACCTCTTCAGTGAATATGAGGCCAAAAATAAGAATATTTGTAGAGTTCACGTGTAACACGGACACCGCTGTCCATTTTACTTTGTGCCATATCACCAAGTTTCAATGGGAAAATCTGACATTAATTTTGTTCAATATTGCTGTCTGTAAGTACACATAATTGTTTTTGAAAATGTTAAAGATTTGTTTTAAGATATGTCAAAAGTAAGGTACTGATTTTTCATGTAACAGGACACCAACAAATTTGGTGTCCATGTTATGGTACGACAATTTATCATTATCGTGTATGAAGAAAAGACATTTGATTTCTACAATTTGTGTTATGAATTAGTGTTTCTCAAAACACACAGAATTTGTTATGGGTATATAAATTAATTTGAATGTGAAGACATTTTCAAAATATCAAACCTTGTGTGACCCAACTTCACAAAATGGCCATGATTTGTGAGATTAAAGTTTTCTTTATGATGTTCAATTGATCCTTACAAGAGAAAATTCGATTTAAAACGAATTTGAACGGGTTTTTCCGGTCAATTTCGGCAAAAGAGCAGCCAATTTAACCCCTGCGCCATTCGTTTTTGCGCGAAATCGAATGCTGCTGAAAATAGTCATTCGATTTCGTTTTATGACTACACTCTAAACAAATCTGGTTAAATTTCACCAGAGTCTGGTTGAAATTTTACCAGATTCTTGGTCCGTATACCACCCACTCTGTCCTGGTTAATTTCACCAGGATTTCCTGGTGAATGTACGTCAACCAGTATCCTGGTAAAAAATACCAGGACACACTGGTAAACTTTCCTGGTTATTTTCTACCACATTCCTACCACAAACAACTTTAATCACTTCCACTTTAAATTCAGTAGAATGGATCTTCCTAAGGAATACCCCAAGGGCAGGATAGTCACACTACACAAAAGTACGTGAGGCTACGAGCGCCCCCTGCCCTTTTAACCAGCTATAAATACGAAACATACACCAAACAAGAACAAGACATGCAGCCAGTGTAGCCACGCTACCCACGCGTTACCATGGAAGGGTACGACCCTAACTGTCTGACAGAAAAAGAAAACAAACGAGAATATGTACCATCAACACACGGACCGAACAATACAACAATTACAAAAAAAAAGACCTTAAAGGTCAAAACAAACGGAGCAAAATGCTCCTACCAAAAAGACCTGAAGGGTCAAAAACAACGAGGACAGCCATAATCTCCAAGCTGCGAGGCTTACTATAACGTATACTATACATCAATGACTACAACTTACTACTCTACATATCAATAACGTGTCGCGGTTTAAATTTATATTACGCTTATTCCCGCAACAAAGAAGTCACGGTTTCACCACTAATAATTCGTGTTGAAATTTCATATACAATGTTGTTTTACTTATGTTTGCAAAAATCAAAATGTTATCATTGATTCGTTAGAATAATTACATATTTCGGTCAAGAAAGTGCATTTTTAGACAAAACGCCACAACTTTAATAACATGACTTTTGTGAACACAACTTTCGTGAATTCTGATTGGTCAGTTTAAAAACGTCACAGGATTTCACCAGATGTATGTTTAGGTAACCAGGATGATAATACACATGGTTTGATCATAACCAGTATCATGTTGATATGTTTATAAATAACTAGTATAATGTTAATATATGGTTCACCAGGAAATTTTGCCCAGATTTTGTTAGAGTATAGTCAAATGTACTGTTGCGTCATTCGATTTAACAAAATAATCATTGAATTTAACAATTCAACAAAGCAGCATTCAAATTCGCAGGAGCGTTTTCAAGACGTGTGTTTGGTCATTCAAATTCATTTTTGGGCAGGCATTTATGTAATTTGTGCAATCTAAAAAACGCTCTGTTAAACTTTTGTTTCCTTTCGAATGTTAAAGGCATAAATACGGTTCAATTATTGGCACTTGAGTCACTTTGCCGATGTACTTCGAAGACGAGCTTTCGCTACAGTTTTACACGCATATTTCTATAAATGGCAGCTCGTGGTTGCTACGCAAGAGTGTCCCAGGTTCATCGAGAAAGGTTGATTAAGGCCTTCGAGGGAAACGATCCCGAGCAAGACTACCTTGAGCTTGCGGTCAATTTGAACATCAACAAGTCCACAGCAATATCAATTGTTGCAACATATTTGAGGACTGGAAGGCGAGAGACGCTGACAAGAGGAGGAGCAACCCACAGCAAGATGGATGATGACATGCGAAACCATCTGCCAGGCATCCTTGACGCTAATCTCATCTCAACAAATGATGGCTAGTTTGAGTGAGCATCTGCCAGCGAAGCCCGAGGTTTCTACTGCCACCATAGCCAGGGCCTTGGATGGGATGATGATTACACTGAAACTAGTGGAGGACATCCCTGATGCAAGAAATTCCTCTGAAGTTCTTGATCAACGCGTCCAGTATGGTAAGTGGTTCCTGCAGCATGGTGTTCTGGCGCATCTATAGTCTCCATTGACGAGACCGGTTATAACGTCTGGACTTGACGCTCCCAGGGTAGAGCTCCGCGAGGGATCGCCGCAAGGGGAGTCGTCGACAGACAACGAGGGAGAAATTGCAACGTCACCTTCGCTGTTTCTAGTGAAGTAGGCTTGGTGAACCACCGAATCGCATCAGTGGCGTAACTTTGGTCCAGGGTGCCAGGAGGCAAGAATGGGTTGGGTGCCCCCTGACCAAATGACATGTGCGCATGATGCAGCATGCAGAGCGAATTAAGTTGTGAAAGCCACGTACACTTACAAATGATACTTACCTTCCAATCAATTTGTATTTGTTTTAAATAACTAATCATGTTAACTTAATTCAGTGGGAGAATGATGTTTGTATAGGACTGGCTATAGTTCGACAGTTGGGAGACTAGTTGCTAAAATATACTGTAATTATAGTAGGGATGAGTCTCTACCACATTATTGCTTAAGAAAGCGAAATGTGACGTCAACCGATTACGGGCATTTGCTCATCAATTCCGATTTGAGACGAACCCTTACCTTTAAGAATGTTAAAATTGACGGTTAAACTAATAAAGAAAACTTCAACTCCAAACTCTAACTCACAGTGGAGATTTGTTTTTGAATATTCCAACATTCTATATTTCTTTTATCTCAGCAAACTGGTCAATCATTGTTTCAATAATGAACATTCAGTCCAAGGCGGATATTTCGATACCAGTACTAATGTGTGTTAATGAAATTGAATTAATTTGTGATGAAATTGGCCAGGAAAACATATACAAGTTAAAAAGTAAACATTGTAACCAACAATGTTTGAATTTATCTAATTTGACTAATCTAGGGTACATTGCCTAACGTTTAAATTTTGTTTACCAACTGTTGTGTGGTTCACCTGCTAATCAACGGTTGGTAATTGTCATTTTACACAAGTCGATTAAAGTTAACCACATTTATTCATTTAATCAACCGTTGATTACCATGTGAACCACCAATAGTTGGTTAAAAAGTTGGTTACAAAATTTTACCAACCTTGGGTAAAATGTACCCAACATTGGTCATTGGAGAAATGCGCCGTATTTCTGGTCGCATGAGGGCGCTGTAAGACGCAGTTTTCTGGGTACCCAACACAGGCAAAATCGTGTTTATTAAAGTGGTTTAGTAACTTTACTTTTATCTAACAAATGGAATATTGAAAAATGTAGATTTGGGAGCTGTAAGAATATGTAAACTGACGTGAATTATATTCGAATCACTTTTAATTATACCCCCAATACCGTGAGCACAGCGCCCTCAACGTTAAAAAATACGGCCTATTTATTGTTGAGTAACACTTAGAACTTTAAAAACTTCTAACCAACTGTTTTAACCAACCAAGCATTTTTGAGAGTTCAAACGCATTCTGAACCTTAATATAGGCGTTAACTTGTGGCTTGAATGAGAAGCGACAAATTGCAGACAAATTACAGCAGATTAAGTGGAGACAAGTTCTTATTAACCTTTTGAAAGTGTGTGGGTGGATTGTATATTATTTTAAAGAAATGTCAAAAAAACATACAAAATCGGAAGAAGCCCAGGAAATCAATGCTTACGCTCGCATATATGGTTCGAGGCTATATAAGCATCGCCCATGGTCCAGGATATACTCGAATTCAACGTTGTAAGGCTTGTATATGCTATAATTAATACAGTGCACCCTTGAGATTCCTCAGTTATACACAATTTTGTATCTTTTATCATTCTCACCACGGATAACACCATCTGACATTTCCAGCATCAGGAAATACCAATCTGATAAGGATCAAGCATGTATGGAGAAATTTTAAGCCGCCTACGGCAGATAATTAGTATTCCTATTCAAAACTGTTAAACCTAATAATAGCGAGCTCATGGTCAACGCTAGCAGATTTGCAAATTTTCTTTTGCATAACGACATCCGAGTTGGGCGTACGCTATGGGATTTCGGACTTAAAAATAAAAATAAGAAAAATGTGTGTGAGATGGTACTGTAGTTCGTGAATTGCCATTACGACCGAGGATTCCCTATTGTGTTTTCCTTTATTCCTTTACTGAAACCTAACCCCATTGCTTTGCGCTTATCTTGCCGATCGAGGACAAAGAAACCGTCCTTCGAGGATCTTTTGTTCCCATTGTTTTCTTTTGTTTTTCGATCCTCGATCGCAAAAGGAAACAAGCAATATACAACCATGTGCATTGCGAGATACCTAGCACGTCAAAACATTGAAGGCTAAATCTAATTTCAAATAATAAAGAAACGATTAGGCGAAATTTACATATAACTTAAAGAATAGGACCTACAGGAAATCTACAGGAAAAGAGCAACATTTTATTTTGGTTAATTTTATAACGACCTTCTAATAATTTTAAGCTTTTGTTTCTTTAAAACAGTTGTTAGTTTTTAATTTGACATGGTCTGAACATTAGCATAAAGGAAACATAAAGACCAGTGCAAATGATCACAAGGCTGTAGCGAAAGATGTTGGTTTCATTTCAAACTTATCACCATAACTTTTCAAACTGTACTTTACATTCTTCTAAATACAGGGTATATACAGGCTTTACTTTTAATCGTGAGGTATAACAAAGCACAAAGAACAATTTAAGAAAAACACAGGACGTAAATGAAACAAGAAACAAGAACAACTCAAGTGCCAGTACAAGAGCTATTGCCATACAGCTTCCTCGAATAAACGTGCAACAACTCATGTTTAATTTAAACACACACAAGTTGAAATTCATTGCCCATAAACGAAAAAGAAAACAAAAACTAGCAACAATTCATGTGCGCTTCAATGAGTCTTAATTGGATTTCATCAATTTTGTAAATAGGTAGTAGAAATTCAACTAAAGAATGATGAAAAGGTAGTCTTGAATGCCTATAAATGAAATATAATGACTAAAACTAAACTGAATGAAAAGAACGAAATCATGTGTACACAAAGACGAAATTCAATGCAATATTAGCTAAAAAGAAGCCTAGTTATTAGATTGGATTAGGGGAAAATGTGTAAATTTGAATGCGTGTTAATGTAATTGAAATAATTTGTGATGAAATTGGCCGGGAAAACCTATATTATTTTGTTCTTGTTTTTGCTGCTTAAAGGGATCGTATACGTTTGGTAATTGGAACCCACTGTTTGTTTCAATCCTATATAGTTATAGATATATACCATAAAACTAACCTGTAAAAATTTCAATTCAAAAGGTGGTAGCGATTTTGAGATATTGCCAAAAATCTGGAGCGGTTATGTCCACGCAGGAAGAATAATCTGCATTGGAATACACAATCGGAGAAACGTCACTGCAGTAACGCTTCTCAGATTCACATTTTTGGGGGATAAAAAGTGATATCTTTTTTCCATAACCGCAGTACTTCGAAGTGAAAAATTTCTAAAAATGCATTATACTATCCAAAGCTGCTGTACTTCTTACCAAGTAAGTTGTTATTGTCATAAATTTTTGGAGTAATTACCAAACGTATACGATCCCTTTAATCCCAGGCTCTGGACGGCAACCGCGAAAAAAACAAGAACAACAAGAACAATTGCTCGACGCCGGTTGAAAACGAACGCCGTTTTTCTTGCTTTCTTCTTGGCATCCATGATTGTAAAACTTCAGACAGGTCAGTTAACAAATATTTACTATAGGTTTTCCCGGTCAATTTCGGCAAATGAGCAACAAATTTAATTTTCGTGCGTTCAAATTAGAGCAATTTTGCTTCCCCAGTTTTTGCCGTGTTTCAAATTCAGAATTCGGGCATTCAATTTAGTTTTGAGGCGTTCAAATTCCTTTAGCAATGTGTTCAATTTAGCATATCGTTGTTCTTTTTCGTGACGCAGAATGATCATTCAATTTAGCAAAGCTGGTTCGACTGAAGACTTTTGCAGATTTGTTTTTTTCAATTTTGTAAAGAGGCAATCAATTTCGCTAAATATGAATTCAAATAAGTACGACAAAGAAATGCGAATACCAGACAATTACTGTTTCGTATATTCCCTTTTTTTCTTTTTTTTAGTGGGGGGGGGGGGGGGGGGTCTTAATTGGTTAACTGACTCTATTGTGTTTGTGTTTGTAAAAAAATAAGGTTTGTTATTGTTTTGGTGTTTCTGTATGTTTTTTCCCTGGTTTCTTATTGTGTCTTCCTCAACCATCAATCTGTTGGCGGGCCAGACATATTGGCATGTTTGTGTATGGTTGTACCACTGCATACTTGGGTGATGACATCAACGCTCTGAATGGCTGCTTGTTGTAGGAGCTCGCCCCTTCATTGCTACATGTTCATACCTGCTTGCCGGGCAGTCTGTCTGTATCTAACACGTTGTCGCCACTCAGGTATAAACCCAATTAGGGTCCGCCTAACTGCGATCTTGAATGCAGAATGTGCCATCCCCGTGCTGTTCAGAAATGGGGAGTAGGGAGGGAGGCGCTTCAGCTGGATCATTGGGTCGGCACCATCGGAAAGTTCGGCTCGCACATGAGGCCTCGGCTTGTCGTGTATGAGGTATGGATTCATCGTCTGGGAAAACTGCAGCTCAATCTTAAATTGTGTCCGCCAAAAACTCCTCGAATCTGCACCAAGCCGACTTCACTTGATCGAAACCGCGAAGGTGACGTTGCACAATTCCTCCCTCGTTGTCTGTCCACGACTCGTCTTGCGGCGATCCCTCGTGTAGCTCTATCCTGAGAACACCGAGTCCATGTTATAACCTGTTTCATCAATGAAGACTAGATGCGCCAGAACACCATGCTACAGGTACCACTCGGCATACTGGATGCGTTGATCAAGTACTCCAGAGGAATTTCTTGTATCAGGAACGTCCTTCACGAGTTTTATGTTATCACCATCCCATCCAAGGTCCTGGCTATGGTAGAAGTATAAATCTCAGTCGGGCTTCTCCGGCAGATGCTCACTCAAACTAGCCTTCACGGGCTGAATTGCCAAGATGGGATTAGCGTCAAGGATGCCTTGCAGATGGTTTCGCATGTCATCATCCATCTTGCTGTGGGTTGCTCCTCCTCTTGCCAGCGTCTCCCGCCTTCCAGTCCTCAAATAATGTTGCAACAATTGATCTTGTTGTGGACTTGTGGATGTTCAAATTGACCGCAAGCTCAAGGTAGTCTTGCTCATTTCCCTCGAAGGCCTCAACACAACCTTTCTCGATCTACCTGGGACACTTTTGCGTATATAGCGCCCGCGAGCTGCCAACAAAATATGCGACTAAAACTGTATAGCGAAAGCTTGTCTTCGAAGTACATCGGCAAAGGGACTCCTATGCCAATAAGTGAACCGTGTTTATGCATTTAACATTCTGAAGAAAACACAAGTTTAACCATAGAAAAAGAACCCCTTATTTATGGTTTAGCAGAGCGTGCTTTTTTAGATTGCACAAATTACAAAAAATGCCTGCCACAAAATGAATTTGAATGACTAAACACACGCCTCAATGAATCTCCTGCGAATTTGAATGCTGTTTTGTTAAATTGTTCAATTGAATGGTTATTTTGGTAAATCTGTCTAGTGATAAAACGAAATGGAATGACCATTTTTAGCAGCATTCATTTTCGCGCGAAATAGAACTTGCTGTGGTTAAATTGGCTGCTCTTTTGCCGAAATTGACGGGGAAAACCTATAAAAATCCGAAATACACCCATAATTCAAGCATGGTGTATTCCAGGGCCGTATAGAGAGCGGTACGGCAGGTACAGCTATAGCCGTACCAATATTTTGATGGTTTTTTTTTTCCAAATTAAAAACAAATCGTAAAAGTAAAAAAGGTAAAATAAAATAATATAGGATCTATATTCTATCAGCACACAGATTCACGTCACACGCAGGCCATAAGATGGCAGGTTTTAAAAAAGGAACGCCATCCCATGCCCACCGTACGAGTAGTACCACAGGGTCGTGCATACGACCCGGTACGGGACTACGTCAGGAACGCAGTGAATTTCATGTCTTGCGTTTTAACCAAAGATCATAAAGCGGGCGTAGCGCCGCTACAGAAAAATATAAGATCGTTGGGAGTCGTGCAATGTTGATGCAGCACCAGTACGTGCAGCACATGGGCCTCAAGACGTCCTAATTGCGGATCGCGCCCTCTAACGTACGCCGTAGACCACGCCATGACCCTTGAATATAGGACGTCCTGGCTAACTGACACAATCGCTCGGAAAATTCCAAGCAAAATTTGTGTTGCGTTTGCATGCGCGTGTGACGTTGCATGCATAATTACGTGACGTAACAGAAACTTGACCAATGAGTCAGCGATTATGCATGTTATGTCACGCGAGTATACACGCAATGTCACACGCGCATGCAAATGCGACACAATTCTCGCAGTGATATTAGCCAAGACGGCCCACTCGAAGGTCATGGCGTGGTCTACTGCGTACGTTATGGCCCTGTCACACCAGAACATTTTAGGCCAACGCGTGAGTAACGTTGTAATTTTGGCAACACGCTGGCAAACGCTGACCAACGCTAGGCCAGCGTTACCAACACGCTGAGCGCGTTACTCACACGCTGGGACACGCTGTCACACGCTGAGGAAAACATACCTACAATTTCCAGCGTTTGCCAGCGTGTGACTGCACACGCTGGCGGCGCGTTCGAGGTTCGTTACTCACGCGTCGAACACGCTAGACGATCGTTACCAACCCGCTACTCACACGCTGGTGTACGCTTGCGTACGCTGGCGACACGCTGGTTATGGCCCTGCCACAACAGAACGTTTTAGGCCAATGCATGAGTAGCGCGTTAAAAATAGTTGATACGCTGGCAATCGCTGAACTTTCACAGAAAAAAGTCAAGTGGAACCGTAATTTCAGCGTGTCCATACAGGTTGATAACGGGTTCACAGCGTATGTCAGCGCGTGAGTAGCGTGTGAGGAACGCGCTCAGCGTGTGAGAAACGCATCACTGATTTATAGTAAAAATACGACAGCGGGTCGCCAGCGTGTGAGTAGTAGGTTGGTAACGATCGTCTAGCGCGTTCGACGCGTGAGTAACTGAAAATTTTAGGTATGTTGAAAAAATGTATTTTTGCCTCAGCGTGCGACAGCGTGTTCCAGCGTGTGGGTAACGCGCCCAGCGTGTTGCGAACGCTGGCCTAGCGTTGGTCAACGTTTACCCGCGTGTTGCCGAAATTCCAACACGTTACTCACGCGTTGGCCTAAAACGTTCTGATGTGACAGGGCCATTACTGTAGTAGCGCGTCGGCTTTTTATACAACTAATCATGTGGTCGTTGCCGTACGCTGGCGCGCGTTGGGCCGCGCTACTTACGCGCTGGGCAGTCGTTGTCGAGCGCGTTACTAACGCGTTATTTACGCGCTGGCGAACGCTATGAACCTGTTATCAACGCGTTACGGACACGCTGAAATCACGGTTCCACTTGACTTTTTCTGTGGAAGTTCAGCGTTTGCCAGCGTATCAACTATTTTTAACGCGCTACTCGCGCTTTGGCCTAAAACGTTCTGTTGTGACAGGGCCATTAGAGGGCGCCCGCAACAGCGGTCTACGTGCGCGCGCTGCATATACCGCGACTATAGCGCCTATACGCAGCGCGTACTGCAATGTACAAGCGCTCCCTGGACCATACTCGCGTGCGCTGTGGACAACAACATTTGAAGGTAAGGGGTATATGCTTCCGTGAGGCCATTATTTGCATTTCAACAAGTTTAAAATAACAAATACAACACGATGCCTCATAATTTTCGTAAATAATTAATTATAGATATAAATGGATCTGTCGAGAAAAAAAATCGGCAGCTGGTTGAAATTTTTAAGGAAAATAAACGATCCGTTTTTGGCGCTACGTCTTCCAGAGGTGTGGCACTAATAAATATACCTGTTCTTTTAGGATACAAACATTTAGCAGTTATTGTGACAACGGCCTTTCAGGTTTTTGTGTTTCATGGTCCGGCAATAGGCCGTATTTTGAACGTTGATGGCGCTGTTCTCACGGTATTTGGGGTATAATTAAAAGTGATTAGAAGATAATTCACGTCAGTTTACATATTCTTACAGCTCCAAAATCAAAATTGTTCAATATTCCATTTGTTAGATAAAAGTAAAGTTACTGAACCACTTCATTAAACGCGATTTTACCCGTGTTGGGTACCCAGAAAATGGCGTCTTACAGCGCCCTCATGGGACCAGGAATACGGCGCATTGCAAACAGCGATATTACGCGTACACATGTCGCATGTTGACGTTGCCGCGCCCTAAATCTCCAAGATTGTAAAGGTTGCCCATGCCGCACGCGCAGCTTCGACGATTTTTATTGGGGCAACAAATAATCAATTAAGCATTGTTTATTAAATGAGGATTAATGATATTAACATTTTGATTGGAACATTTCTTAGGGCCAAGTATGTTTCAAAAATTACATTTTTTTTCACTGAATTTTTTCAAAAAGGAAGAACATGGTTTAAACATATATTTATTTTTGTGGCTCCCGTTTCAACGATAAAACACGAACGTTGTATACTAAAATTGTGATTTCATTACAAACATAAAATCTCTGACCGCAACATAACCATGTCTAAATTATTCCATAATAGGTTATTATTCTTTTGTAAAATAGGGAGAAGAAATGTACTGAGCTGAAAATACCGCCGTTGTCAACTTTTGAAAACGAATACAATTTTCAAGACCAAGAGTATTATTGTAAATAAATGAACTCAATTTTGGTCAACTTAGGCTAAACCTTTTGTTTAAAAATGTTAAAGCGCAGGGAATCGTCTCAGGTTGCACCGCAGAGCATAAACAATCAAAAATTGTCCACGCCTTACGGTTTCATGATTCGCGCTTTCAATTAAATTGTCTTAAAAAAAACCCAGCACCTCTCCTGGCAAAACATGTTCCAGCAGCATCTTCGTAGGCTAGCGTACATTATCATGTATGCATGTACAGGTATGGGTTGGCCACTAGCCGCGTTACGCAGTGGCCGCATTAGCAAGGCATGGTTATGGTATGTTTATACAAGAATCAAACTGGGACCAAGCAAATGTGGCCAGTTTAGCCAGGTGGCCGCTGTAGTAAGGTGGCCGCAATGGCAGGTTTGACTGTAGTAGTGTTGGGCGTACGAAGAGAGCCAATGTGTGTATTCTACCGATTATAGCGAGGGGACTAAACAAGGACTGAACCAATGTTGACCAATACGTCAATTCACAATTAACAAAACGTACAAACCACGAATTGATGAGCGAATGCAATGAGTGGACGTCACTATATAACTCGTGATACATGTATAATAAACCAATCACGGCATAGGTATCGACCAGGTGGTATTTTTTTCGTCGGCCGATGTCTTAAAGTGAAAGTCCAGCGCTCCCATCTCACACACACTGCTCTGTCTGTTGATGACGTGAATGTCCGAAGTTTGTTGCATCGACCGCACCTATAGCTTGATGCCAGACGGGTATTTTCAGCCCTCGACACCCCTCGCGAAAGAAATACCAAGACCGACAATATCCTCAGCTGACTCGGAACCAGGGCACCGGTATCAGGCGATGGTTTGCCCACTTTTTTTCTTGTTTCTTCTTTGTGGAGAACAAACAGGTAAATACTGTTTTATCTTTTTCATGATGTGAGCCAAAAATGTAATTGTTATCTGAGCTAGAATTCTTGTTTTTGCTCCGTGTTTGACTTCATGCAGTGCACTTGCATCGCACGGGTCTGCGATATACTCCAGCTAAAAAAAAACCTCTGTAAAAGCTGTTAGAAATAAAACATCTTCTTGCTCTATTAGTATAAAAACATGTTTTCACAGTTTTTTCAGCACTTGTATCACACAAATTATATATAGTCGTTATGACTATAAGGAATTTTAATTTCGTCTCCAAACATCGTCAAACTCAATTCTCAATTTCACTTTAAAAAGGTTACCAACTGATTTCGTTTCGTGCGCAGTATATAATTCAAATTTGTAGCATTGTGATTTGTTCTAAAATCGTAAAATTCCTCGCAAGAGACGAAAGGAAAGTTCATTTTTCTGTCATTCAATGTGGACGCTGTTGTCATAACATTGCAATCTAGTTAATCTGCTACGTTACGATTAGGAATTGATGTTTTCGATCTTTTAGCTTAACTTTCCAGGGTTTATATTTAATTTGTAATTTCTACGCTTGTGGTACATCCTAAGCATGGATTCTCAGTGTGATCAGCATCGTTGGCACAACTAATTGTGTGGCGTAATTTGAAGCCGTGCATGTAGTGGTCCAAGGTTAACAAGAAATCTTCATCATTTCTTAATTTGTTGGATGTCTTCTCCATCCTAAAAAAAGTAAAAATGCATTTGGTCTGTTGTCAGGAAGGTACAGTTTGATACAGGGGCGGATCTAGGTTTTACCCTCCCCCCCCCGGAAAATGTTCACTGGGCAGCCCAAGGGGGTTTAACCCCCCTCCCGTAGATCCGACACTGTGATAGCAAGATTGTGTTTAATTGTTAAACAGTGACCAATACATTTATTACACAATGTGTCATATTTTTTAAAATATAGATTGCTCATTTTCATGCGTCCATGAGTTGCGTTATTTGTTTAACGGCTATGATCTGATAACCCATAAGACACATGTACAAAATATTGGTCTCAAAAGGAACTATAATGTCATCTACAAACAGTCTTATTGACATAACTTTAATTTAATTTACCAACACATTGCAAGGCAGGATGTTTACTCCTTGCTTCATCCAATCGATAACCTTAACTATAGTTTTGTTTACTATACACTGTAAAATGTTGCTATCTGATTTTACCGAAAAAGTGCTGTCAACAGAGTTGCCAGTACTTTATATTATTTCATTTAACTGTTAATTTGTAAAATGTAATCACAAAAAAATTGTTGTTATTATTAAAAAATAAAAACAAATTTTGTAATCCTTAATAACAGACCAATTTATTTAGGCAAAATACAGAGAAACCGTAAAATGCTAAATATTAAATTTCGTCCATTGTTGTCTGTTTACAGAAAGGATTATTAATTTAACTGGGACTTTGTTTTTTTACTTTTACAGATATCTGCAAAATTAAACGAAGCAGATACGGCAAAATTACATTATTTTTGTATAATACATTGTATACGGGTGGCTTTGCTACCTCACCAGATTTGCGGGGGAAATGGGCGCAAAAGCCGCCTCGCCCCAGTTCACAGGAAGCGGCATCTCCACCCACAAGCTTTGTAGAAAGGCGGGTCCGGTCCTCTCGAAAACAAAAATTAGCGCGTAAAAGTCGGAGTTAAAAAAAAATAGTACATTGATTTCTTAAAGGTAGGATACACCATTGGTAATTGTTTCATGAATGGGTATATTTGGGGGTTGTATTTTATAGTAAATATCGTTTAACTGACCTGTCTGAAGTTTTATAATCATGCATGGCGAGTAAATCATAAAAAATCAGCGTTCTTTTTTGACCGGCTTCGGGCAGTTATTCTTATGTTAACTTTGTTTTCGCCGTCCGGCGATCGCGAATTTAGTTTTATATTTTTTGAAATAATTACAGGATATCTAGTGCAATCATTTGGCTGGATGCTTAGAATCATTATTTACTTTCAATTGAGTAAGATATTTCTTAATAATTTGGTAGTAAATATTTATGATATCTGCAAATGGTGTATCCTACCTTTAAAACAACTAAGCGTTTGAAAAGGCCTTTGTAAAAATTGTTGCTGGCATTTCAATGTATGGAAACTGAAACAGTGAAAGACCAATATCGTGCCTAAAAATAACCTCTCACTTAAAAAAAACCCCACCAAAACATGTGGAAATTGGAGCACTCGTACAAAGATGAACATTTATGAAATAATTCTGTGGCGGTCATTGGTTAAAAACATACACTTGAATAGGAGACTAAATTGTCGTTTGGAACACACAATTTATAATACAAACAAACAAATCTAAAATGATCATTGATAAGAATTGTACTGAAGCGTGATCTAAACGATCTAGAATCCATTGGGCGTAGGTAGGTAAATATTCGCGTCGTTATTATTTCGTTCTCACGCAAGTATACGCGATGTGAAAACAAACGTGATCAAACGAGGATACCTAGGAACGAAAATCCGGATGTAAAGGTCGTATAAGTAAAATTCGTTGTTACCAATTTTTAACAGATTTTGTTGTCATTTTTGTTGTGTGGATTGCCAAGATAAAATTCAAACATGAATGTTTCTCAGGGGAAAGTACACTTGGAAATCATTCAGTCAAAAAGTATAGCAAGAAAAAGGGCTACCCAGTGTAAAATGCCCATAGAAAGGTCACGGAGGGGTCCGGAAGTGCAACAACAAACTGGCCTACTTGCCCGGAAGTGTTGTAATAATTGTAATCGTCGCTCCAATTTGCCCCTATCACCAACCTTCAGTCATTCAATGAAGTCACGTTCTCGAGGTGAGTTAGCCTCGAGTCTAACTCAACCGCTTAGGCTAAAAATACGGCGAGGTTATGAGTACGATATACCGGAGCCGAGGGCACGGACTCTTCATCGATTTTCAGCCGAAGAGCAGTCTAACGTGAATGCACTGCATATTCTTGTTTTCCGTTCAAGGCAAGTGCCGCGCACGTATTGCAAGCGCACGATGTCGATCAAACTTACTTACGTCATGCTGTTGTTGTCCTTGCATCCGGTCATTGGGCCGTATGAATAAAAACTAGCAAATGGCTATAGGAAGAACAAGCAAAAAGGAAAGGCATATTTTAAGCGTTAATGAAGAACAAATGCTTTCGTATGCTTTCGTATCAAATGCTTTCGTATGAATAAACGGTCAATATTTTCTAGCAAGAAAGCAACAAGTGAATACTTCTGGTTGTCAGCAAATACTTTCTAGTAAAAGCATTTTTTTTTTTAATTAATAAATATATGCTAGTAAATGCTTACAAATTGGTAATAAAATGAAATGCTAAGTTTTGTTAATGAATACCACCCAATTTGACCATTTCGTAATACATGTATATTTATTATTATTATTATTATTATTTATTTTACTCCACTTCATTAGTTAAAAGGATGACATATAAAAATATACAAATTACAAAAAGTTAAATTAAGAACAAGATATAAAACTATCAAGAAGCGGAGAAGACAACACCGAGGAGGAAAAAACCCATCCTATAACCAAAAGGTTCAGCATGCCCACAAAAGGTGCAGCATGCCAACAAAAGATGCAGCATGCCCACAAAAGGTTTAAATAGCGTACACGTACACGTCAAAGTTTGGCGGATTTGCAGTTTGGTGCTATTGTCTCCGAAGTCTTGCTGATCTCGTATTAGTGTCCACTGAACGAATTAATGTTAGCATAATAACGCCTGTATAAAAGACGGAATAGGACACTCGTAAAATGATGCCACGAATATGTGGCGAAACTATGAGGAGGAGGAGGGGAGGGCAAATTCAACCATAGTTACCCCGCTGGTCGCGAAGGCAACGAATTTATACGATGAGAATTGGGCGTAGAAGTGGAACAATCTTGAACAATTTAAACAGCAACCATTTCTTGCTAAGCCTCCTCATAAATGTTAAAATAATATGTTTCAAAGATGACAAATTAACCGCTAAATATTGTTGATAAAATTGCAGTTATTGGGTGTTGAAAAAAATAGACCCCAAACGAAGCTACTTGTACTGTAGCCTTTCACTGCACGCGAACATTTTGAAACGCGATACACGGATGACAACCGCAGCTTATGCTCCATCTCCGGCCCCATCACCATTGTCAAATTGCATGAACGAAGCCACAGGCGGAGACAAAGCATGGAGTTTGGAAAACGGTCAAAATAAGGCGTACTTTATTACCTCCCAAAAGCTTACAACAGAGCAGTAAACGTGCATTTCATGTTGTTCTCCGTTTGTACATGGTGTACATCGAACTGCTGGAAACTTACAGAATGACCTCAAAATCGCCATTTTCTGTTTGGTTTTCCACCAATGTACGCCACCCCCGGGGTGGCGTAACAAACCAATCAATGGTCCATCCTCGGGTATTTATTACCCCCATGGTTGAAAGGTATGGTTGTTAGGCCAATTAAAAAAAAAACATGTTTAGCGTCATGCCTTTTTTTTTAAAGGAAGGAGGAGGCCCTTTTTTCCCTTTTTTTTCTTCAAAATGGCCGCCCGACACATCTTAATTCGAGTCATGTAGTGAACATGTCACACACTATCTTCCAATTTAAAATAAAAACATGGTTCAGTCACAATTAAAAATCAAAATTCATGTGGGTCGATCATGTACCGTACACGACTACACAGCACACTCTAGCCTTCCTAGTATTAGACAAATATTTCCAGAGCATGTACACAGTGATGCTAAAGTCTAAAATATTATCTTTTAAAAAAAATTAAAAAAAATGTTGTTGTTTTTTTTACAAAAATTGTCAAATTTATCATTGTTTTCAAAAAAAAAAAAAAAAAAAAAAGAGGCGGCCCCCAAAAAGAAAGCGGGCGGTGACGCTAAACATGTTTTTTAAATTTATTTGGCCTTAAGGTTAAATACTGAGAAATAATCGGTGGCTGCTTATTCCTTGCTGTTGTAAAATGCCAACATTCTGCAAACCAAAGCGTTAAGTTGGGACATTTTAAGGCAAATTCGCTGTTCTGAACGTCTTGTTTTTCCCTTTTTATCCCTAATATAGTCATGAGCTTGCCCGTGTATAAGGGAAAGGAGAAACCTTCATTGTTTTACCAGAGTCAGGTAGGTAAACTGCCGGAATGATCAGCATGCAATATTGATTGGGTGTACATAACCACAGATAAGGATACACTTCAGCGTTTGTAATAGGGAGACAAGTGGCATTAGGGAGACATTTCAATGTCTCTCTAATGCCATATCTATTTAGAGACAAAAGTATAATTTGCTTGTGGTCCCAAATATAAATGTGACCCGCTCTACATAAATGAGTCTGATGTATGTCGGAGCGCTATAGAGTACTGCATTAATTGTTTATGATTTTTTGAAATAATATATTTTTCAAGTGTGAAACAGCCACTTTTAAGAGAAAATTAACGTATCCCAACGATCAAAATAACTGAACTTGAAACAAAACAGTCAACAAAATCCTGTATTAAAACACTTTAAGATTCAAAATTAAGTTTTATTTCGTTTTTTTCTGAAAATATGGATACAAACGAAGTAATACACAGCAACAACAACAACAACAAAAAAAAAAAAATTCAATCGCCCTGTACGTGTCAACGGTAATTGCGACATCCGACTCATTTATGTAGAGCGGGTCACAAATATACATTGTATTTGCATTTAACCTCGTCCCAAAACAAAAGAAGAAGAAAATGACTCGTCAAATAATGCCAACAATTTGTTGTTGGCAAATGCGACCATTTTCTTGTATACATGAGCAATGCAATCATTTCCTGCCAGGCCACATTTGCTCGACGACGTCGCAGCGAATATCTTCTTTTGCTAGGCATCTGGGGAAGAAGCTTTTCACGTAAACGCGAACCGAACCCAAACCTGCCACGCCGACATTATGGAAACGTTTCAAGCGACAACGCAAGCTAACACGCTAACGATCGGCAAAGTTGAACCCGCGGTTCAACTTTCCGGACGGTTCCGCGTACTATATACGCAGTATACGTATAGTCTGTGTAATAAGCTTAATGCGCCTGCCACTTGATTCCCCACCCCTCCCCCACCTCTAGCTGCCTAGGTTTTATGTCGATGTTTGGTCACGTTTTTTAAGCCCCAGGGTGGGGATTTTGTCCCTTACAAGTCATTGTTACCATTAGTGTGCTATAATATAAAGGAAAACGCTACTGCGCCCCACCCTTGAAGGTCGGGGATTGTCACAGCCCAGGGGAGGGGTGGGGGAAACAATGTTTGAAAAGCGTATAAACGTGAATATAAAAATTAAGCTTTAAACTGTATAGCATTTCTTGTGACGCTCACTCGCAGTCATTATCCTATACCCAATATTACTTTTGATGAATATTAAGTCTTTTGCATTAGTGCATTATATTGCTATATAAACCGTGTGAAATGTACATGCTAACTTCTAACCAGATGCGACAATTTTCTAGTGTAATGAATTTGTGCGAATACAACAACATAATAGTTTAAGTTTAGCACCAGGCATGCACACTTTTGAATGGTGCGATTTTACTTCTGATTATCGTGACTTTAGCTGCAGTTGTCGTGTTAAAGCGATTGAGAAAAACTAAACTTTTTGTTTGATGTGTGATTGAGTCGGTGGGCATTATTTGGTTTACCTACGTTGTTTATCTTAACTTAACTTCCTGAAACACTCAAACATCGCAAACGTTAATGATAAATATCCATCCAAAATTCTAACATTTTTCGGAAACGGACAGCATTTCTTATACGTGACATTGGCGATTACCGTCCTTTAAAACTTGTTTATTCAAGTTCATTAACGGTTAACTTCAATTTTGTCTTATGAATTCATGACCTTTTTGCATATTTAATGTTCAATTTCGTCTTTGGTTGTCCATGTTCGCACTTTGTCCAAAGAGTCATTTGCGATCCTTTTTGGTGAAAGACAATTCAATTTCGTCGTCGCAGTTGCTGAACGTACGATAGACGAAGCAATTACGCCATTTTGCAATCAATGTGCGGAAAAGCCTATAAGGCCGTGTCCGAAACGGGTGTCTAGAGCTACGGCTAGGTCTATTGTCTACGGCGGCCATTTTGTAGCGCTGTCCGAAATGCTGTCTAGAGCTACGGCTACAACGTCACAAAAATCTAGCCGTAACAGAAGTTGTCTAGCTCAGGCAAAACAAAATGGCGGCAGCACTATATAACGTTAATTTTGGAGCAAATTTTCGTAAATTTTTTTAATGATAGTGCATTGAATTGAAACTAACAGATCGACAAATACGTCAATATCATCAGGTATTCCGACCGGCTGTAAACAAACATTGCGTAACATCTAGCAGACGATAATTGTTGTAAATTCTTACATCGTAATTTTGCAAACACTAATTCAAGCATCGCTTGGGGGCGCAATAACTAGCCGTAGGCTCTACCGTATAGCCGCGTCCAAATTCCATTTGCCTTAGCGCCTACGTAGACGTAGCTGTAGCTGTAGACGTAGACCGTAGCTCTAGGCAGTCGTTTCGGACACGGCCTAAGTCATCAGAAATAGTCAGATACGTTTTGGTCTGAGAACCAAGGAACGGCGTCTGTTAAACCAGCGAAATTGTATTGTGACCCATCCATAGGACACCGTTCCCGAGGTAAATAGCGCCCTTTCTTGTTGGCGCACGGAGCTCATCACTTTTTTACGGCATTTTTGCCAAGCATATTTTAACCAATCACTTCACGCACTCTAACATGAATATTTATCACGCTGTGTGGATAGAAGATCAACATTTAGGTTTCTAAATTCGGTACCCTTAAGGTTCTCAGATTAAACCTATTTCAACTGTAACATCGGAAAACACAAATATTTAACGAAAATTAACATATCGAATTCGAACCAGGGATCTTGCGATCCATAATCCAACCCACTAACAATTAGCCATTTTAGAAGGTTGACAACATCGGTTCTTTAAATTGCTTTAATGTACATGTACGACTGACTATAATACCAATGTGTGACGTCATTGCTATTTCACATGAATAAACATCGAACTAACTGAATAATCATGATCAATTGACGATGTGTGCTGCAAATAAAAACACAACTTTCCGCCAGCAGGTTCAAGATTGTCTCTCACAAGAACTTTCGGAGACAACTGGTTTCTCCTTCAAGATCCGCCCAGGCTGTCTTTACGTTTTGCAACATGGTAAGGGTACAGAAAGAAATGCCTCCATTTCAAAATGTCAGAAGTAAATTATACAGTCCAAAAATTCATTGTAAAATTTTATTACAAATTTCCTTCGATTGTTTAAATGTAATTCTGTCACTGCTGTTTTGAATGCCGTTCAAACAAAATATTTTACAACGTTTATCATTTGAATTTACAAATTCCAATATAAATTTAATTAGTCATACAGCACACAGTTTGGTCAAATTAACCCTTAATTTAAGGATTATAGGTTTTATTTGAGACACCCTGTAATGAAATAAAGAACAGGGTTTACTTTTAGTCATCATTTTAGGCTAAACGCATAATGACCCATTCCGTCAGATTCGATTACAAATTGCCTTTTTGTCCACAGCGCTGTTTCCTGAGGGAACGCCCGTCGATTGGACCCAGTCCTCTGACTGGCTATCACACACTTCTAATAAGCAGGCCCGTGCGATCAGCTCTGAGGAAGGACTATACTGGCTATGGAGCCTGCTACGAGAGGATTGCGAAAGCCTGAATGGACTGCTGGCTAGTCTAGCTGCACACATTGCACGAAAGGAATATGAAGAGAGTACAAATCGTGAGGTCTCAGGTCTGTACTAAAATACCGTGCCGAGCTCACTCCCTAAAGGGGAAGTATACCGACTATCAAAACAGTAACCAACCAAATTGTTCTCAAGCTTGACGATCTAGTAAATCATTCCTTCATTCTGACAAGCTTTCATTATTTAAAAAAAAAAAAAATCAAAGATGCGTCTGAGCGATGCATTTTTGTAAATTTTCTTCAGCAGTTGGTTCAAACCAAAATCTTCGATTTTTTTCTCTCGGAATATATACATCATTCACGTCACAGAGCTAAATATTTGTCGGGTTGTCAAGCAGCGCGTACAACTGACAACATACTACAGGGTCTCTCGGGGGGAAAAGGTGTCTCGCAAGGGGAGGAGAGAAGCGTTGTCACTATAGGCGATGTGCCCTCTGATCTGACGTCACGTGCTTACATCTATATTCCTGTGCCCGTCAATATGCGCACACATCGTGTTTTACATAACATTTGGTTGAGGAGTGACGCCACAGGTCAGACCACCTTCGAATTATGTCACCTCTGATGTCGCCTCTTAACCAAATTTATGTAAAACACGATGCGTGCGCATATTGACGGGCACATTTGGATATTGATGTAAACAGAGGGCACATGGTCTATAGGCTGATGCCCCTTAGTACCCATACATTGGATTGAAGCCGCAGTATTTATAATTTTCATTCGACTAAAGTCTTTCTTTTTCCCAAAACAGGTGTTACAGTTGCCAACGATTATATACAGAAGCGAGTTGAGACGACGACCTACAGAAGCGATCAAGTACAAGGTATACGATTCTGTTATTCCTTTCAGTCCTAAATGTATCGTCTCATTCAAACCATCTAGGCCATAATGTGCAGGGTATTATGTTCTTACTTTAAAGGTAGTATACACCATTTGCCGATATCGAAAATATTTACTACCGAAATATTAAGAAATATCCTACTCATCTGAAAGTAAATGTTGATTCTGGGCATCCAGCAAAATGATTGCGCTAGTCCTGTAATTATTCCGAAAAATATAGTTTTATAATGAAAAATTCGCGATCGCCGGACGGCGATCGCGAGAAAACAAAGATAACATAAGAATAACTGCTCTCCGCCGGTTGAAAAAAACCCGCTGTTTTTCGTGCTTTTCTCGGCATCCATGATTCTAAAACTTCGGACAGCTCAGTTAAACGATATTTACTATAAATACAACCTCCCAAATCAACCCATTCATGATAATTCAAGCAATGACCAATGGTGTATACTACCTTTAAGCATAGAGCAAGGAACAGTTCCTTGCTCTGTGCTTTAAGACCACACGAGAGGACTGCGACACCAGGCATAAAAAAAGCTTAGATTTCGCTGCACATAACTTATAATTGTTGTAAATTTAAACCATCACAATCACGCTACGCTATCAAAACTGCGTTAGAAGGTAGATACCTGTTTGTAAACCTTCCCATGGGTTTCGGCAAAAACATGGTTTTTGAAGCTGTTATACGCTGTGTCACAACTTCATTCGGCAGCAAGCGAGTATACCGACGAATGGCTCAGGGTATATACAGAGGGTTTCATTCGGCTGCGAGTTTTGTCAATCTCCAAAGACAAGAGTATTCGATAGTGTGCACGACGCCTATGCAATCTTTTCACGCAGTGCGCCCGCAAACGGACACGGTTATAGATTAGCTTCCCTATCGTCTTTGCTAACCTTCTAAATGGGGCGTGACCTTTTCATGCAAATTTGACCATGAATGGATTTGAATATGCATAGCGGCTTCATAATAGTCATTCCACTACCCATTCAGCGTTGCATATATCTGCGTTGCATATCTAATTAGAGCTAATTCACAAACAAATTCCGGGCGTCGCGTAGTACGTGATGCGACCGCCGTTCTGTGATCGCTGATTGGCTCCCTCAACAGTTATATTTGCCCCACCAATGAGATTGTTGTAACATGTGCGCCCCACCCAACGATTGGTTCAAATGAATATGCATATGCATGATTCGTGCAACTTGAAAACAATGAATGAGTTTATTTTCACGCCAGCATTTTCGGCTGGGAGGCTAGGCGGGTGCGTCGCGCATCCGGGTAGGATAGCCACGCGCGCCTTGACTATAAAGAAATTGTCAAAGTAGGTATGACCATGGAGGAAGGTTCCTTCCTCCATGGTATGACTGAGTTTTGAATTGGAAGAAGTGACCAAGTATTTTGTCAATCCGGACAAAAAAAGATTTTTAAACGAGCTAGAGTTTTAACAACTTGATGTTCTGGGTGCTTCTCAAGAAATGGCCAGAAAATGTTCTCTTAAAAGTCTTATGGTTATCAACTCCCGGGAAGAATCAACTGAATGCGAACTATAACATTAGGATTATTTAATGAACTGTTTTGGGGATAAGATTGATTTTGGGGATTTGTAGAGGATTAATTGTTAAGTTTTGTGAAACGTATTTGTGTACATGTACTTGTGCGTGTTTTTTGTTCTTGCCCATTTACAATTATGAGATAGGCCTATTATTTCTGCTTGCTATTTTTGTGTATAACCAGTTTTGGATCTTCTTCGTGACCACATGACGGTCGATGAATTGGCGAGACTTATGGCCGACAGACCGGGCTCCGGGGACCTTGCAGGTATACACGACCCACCGCCGAGTCGGAGCGCTTTAACCGGTTAGTGCATGCTACAAGATAACAAGAACGACATGGGCCCAACAACACCACTCCTCCACGCCTGTCACAGTCAGGCCGCAAGATGGCGTCTGGTTTGGTTCACCACAACTATATATCCCTCTCTTAAGCCGCTGAGAGGGTAGGCCTGAGTTATTATAATAGAGCAGTATTTTTTTCCCCCTTATTAATATTATTACAGGATGGTAAACAAAAAACGCAACTTCGTACCTTAGCCAGGAACCTGAACCAGTGATATATATGGCTAGGAAATCTCGTTAGAAGGAAATCTCGTTAGAAGAACTAAATGATACCGAAAAACTCCCGATAATCGGTTCAGTAGTTTTGATTTTAGCGCCATTTTTGTTCACTGAGTGCGATAAGTAATTGTAAGTGCCCTTGGCTTTGGTTCACAGAAATGACAGTGGCGCGCTGAACCGGGAAGTTCTCGGTATTATTTTCCTCAGTTTTCAAAGATTCCCTATCTATATCAAAAGTGAAGGTCTCTGAACACTCAAAGTATAAGGTTGCGTGGTTTGTTTACCACCCTGTTTATGATTAGGATGGGATCGGTCATTTTAACTGTTAACCGTATATTGTCTTACGTACGAAAAACATTACACCATTTCCTAGCATTTCAGTATATGTATGCTTAATCCTATAACTCTGTTGAGGGCGCTGTCCAAGATGAAAGCGCTATCTAAGATGGTAGTTACGTTTTTCTAAACTGACGAAATTTGATAAACACTTGCTGAATAAGAAGAGGACCCACTACGATTTTTCAAAAGTAAATTAAGGCATTGTTAAGCTAAGACCCCATACCTATCACTTTTGGTAAAAGTACCAGATTTGAATCTGTAGCTGAAACTGAAGGCTCTAGCAGTCTTTACGCGAGCTCATTAGCATGAAACGTGCCTCAACAATTTATTCTGAAAAGGGAGGCCGTTTGGTAAAAACAACGGTGAGATTGTGTAAATATGGCCTATATAGGATCAACCCCCACGTTTTTAAGCTTCAATCTGAGGGCAGACTTGATACAATTACGGTTGGAAAATGGGTCCTAATTGCCCTAGAACGTAGAGGAATGCCATTTGTAAAATGGCTGCGTGCAAGCTGGGGAAGTATCACTTTTCGGGAACCGTCTTTTGGTGTGAATATTAAAAAATGTAATTGGCTAACCAATTGTTGTTTGAAAAAACCCAGAGATGTCGGTTTGCATGAAACTTGGCCCTAAACGTTATTGATTTTACACTGGTTTCAATGGGGCTTGAATTAGGCTAGTGCACCCCTAAGATCAAAGATGGCGGCGGCTTACATGTGGATGTAAACAATGATCACAGCGGAGCTGTGGACGTGGGAGAGACCACTGAATCCAACAAAGCAGAATGTATGGTATACATACATAAAGTAACCGACACATGTAAGGTATAAGGTGCGAAATACGGTACCCTCTGGAGACATGAACACAGTGGGGACAATGGGAGTGAAAAGGTCTCCAAAGGGTAATTTCTATAGATGAATAGGTCTCCACTGGGAATTTCACGAATTAGATTTTTGGATTGTACTTAAATTACTCAAAAACTAGTGTTAGGATGTGGGTTAGGGTTAGTTTTGGGGTTAGGGTATAATATAGGGTATATTGGGTCAAAATTTCAACCCAGGAAAATAATTGTGATGGTTAAAATGGGAGCATTTTGAAAAACGTGCTCGACTTTCTAACCATTTTGTACACTAGAACAAAGCCATGTCTCCACAGTGATAGGGCCTACACAAATGAGAATCAGTGTTGTCAACAATGTATGAAATAAACCGCACCAATTTGAACAACTAAGAATACAAAGTTTTGGAGAAAGGGCGACATGTGATGTGGTTTTGCAACACATGCACAGGGGAGGTTGTGAAGATGTTAGGCAGATGTTTAAATGATACACCACAGGAATAATGATAACAGCAAGATGATGGAAGTGACACGTAAACTAGACATTTTAACCAAAACTATGCAGAAAACGATAGAAGTGCTAGCCAAGAAAGATGACGACCTATAGACCAAGTTGGTTACCAGGTGAACAACATAACAGTTGGTTAAAGAAACGCTTACAAAATTTGCCCAACGTTGGGTAAAAGGTACCCAAAATTTGTCAAATTGGAAAAAATTGCACATTGTTGGTTAATACTATTGTAACTAACTAAATTTTAATACATGTTTTGAGAGTGTAATTTCGACTTTCGTGGTACCTTGTAATTTTTTCTCGTATTTCCCTAGTTTATAATGTTTACTTCTTTGGAGTAAATGAGATATCAAATAGGCCTATACTTCAAAAATAAACAAACTTGAATCAAACCAATAAAGAAAAATGAACAATCTTAATACCAACCAATAAAGAAAGAACGTACACAAATTAAACCTGTAAAAAAAAACTCGCACCTTGCCTCATGTGTTTTCTTTTGGATTTTTAGTGCAGAAAGAACTGAAAAGGTATTCTGACATTTATTCCTTCCGTCAAACGGTAAAATCCCTTAGGTCGTTTCTTTGTAAATTTACCCTTTTCGACTCGCCTATAAAATAAAGATCTATTTTCTCTGCGCCGGTCAGCTTAATCAACCCCATGGGGCCGGGGCAATGAAAGCATCAAAAGCAACTGTGTGCCGGGGATAAAATGGGGGAATTCCCGGCAACGATCTTTGGAAAACTGCAACAAAGAATACAAAATAGGCCTAACCCCTACATATTTCCGCATTGACGTTGATTGGCTTGCTCTCTTAATGTAAAATAATGAAAAGCTCAATCTCAAAAAGAGTGAGTGACTTACACAACCACTCAAAAAAAGAGTGAAATTTAGTTTAGAGTAAAAAACAACTCCAAAAACAGTGAAAACCATTATAAAAGAGTACATTTTATTCGAGGTGGAGCCATGATTATGAAGGAGTTGTCCTCCATATGGCTCCTCGAAAAAGTGAACATGTATTTGATTTGATTTGAATTGATTTGAAATGGTTTATTACCATTCAACCATAGCAGCCAAAAGCTGAATCGCGGTTAAATTACAAAGATAACGGTAAAACAATAGATACCAAAATTCAAAATCAAACGAGAAAAACAGCAATTCCAAAACATGGTAACATCTAACAAGAAAATATAACAAATACGTGTATTTGAAAAGAAATGACTTAAATAAAGTGATATTTATAAATTAAAAACCATTAAAAAAGGAGACAAAAACAAACAAACAAACAAAGACAAAAACAAAGACAAAAACAAACAAACTACAACAACAACAACAACAACACACATACACACACATATAACAATTAAAAAAACAATGTACTCTTTTGGAGTGGCTTTCACTCTTTTACATTTAGAGAAGTATTATGTTTTAAAAGATTGCTCAAGAAACATGTTCACAAGTGCACCAGTAGTTTTTGGGGACTTTTTTGTTGTTGTGTATATTGGATACTCCTGATTAGGTTTTTTGGTTTGCGACATTTTACAAGCATATACGGCAACTCTACGAGTTTTGAAATGTCAAATTATGAAGCCTCGAACGATTACATTAGTGTTATGAATTTCAAATGCGACTTGTCATTTGCTTTTAAATGAGTCCGGTGGGAGTATTAAGCCGAAACGGTGGCGAGGATTTGGAAATGTTTGGATAGTGTCCTCCCGGCCCACATCCCACCCCCGCGGTGGCGACTGGGAGTAAGGCGCTTGTCAAATTGTTTATATAGGAGAGCGTGCATCGCGCCATCAATGCATAATTGTCAGTTTAGTTTAATAAGGTATTCATAAACACCCAAGACAGTTTACCCATTCCTATTGGTCGAGAGCCCATCACGTGGCCGGTTTTAAACATTTGGACGCCGGTGAAATCAGGGGCCTGTTTTAGCGAGCACAACTGTTTTGGTCGTCGGTCATTGGTTGAGCGTTTTGGCGTGCCCGGTTGTGCCGTGATCACGTTTCGACCAAAGTTGAACCGACGATCGGGATTGGTCGCCACTTGAAATTAAAGATGGCGGAAAAGCGAATATGTTCTAAAACTTTCCGAAAATATTTTTTTTTCATTAGCTTTTAGTGGGTGACTTGGTATTTTAACAATAATGCAATTGAAAAACAACCGTGCGGATTAAATAGTGACAATATACAAGTCTGTGAACTCAAACTCGCTGAATCAGAAAAGATAATTCGGTCGTCTGCAAAGTGTAACTTTACTAGGCCTACGTAAAACAACGAACAATTCCCGGTCGTGCGTTTTCGCGCGGTGAACAATAACAGACTGTTTCCGGTCGAAGTCGCTTTACCGGCTTTATTAGTTGAAACTTCACAAGGCTCATGCGCGCTATACCATCTTTGCTACAATGAGTCCGTATTTATTTCACGCTGTACCGCTAGCTTGCGTGCTGCATAACATCGCATTGCGCAGTCTAGTACGCGGGACGCGCGCGCCAGTGTCCATATTAGGAGTTAGCTTAGTCCGGTTCCCTGCCTGACCAATAATGTTATCAAAAGTCAAAACGACTTAACATCAAGCACCCAACTGACATTATCTGCATGATTAGCGGTATATTCACAACACGTGAATTTTAACGAAAGAGTTTTTCGGAGAGAGCGAGTATTTCATGAAAGAGGTATTGGCAGAGTACAATGATAGCGAACGTTACTCACGGTATAGGTTTGATAGAAACGGTATTTTGTTTGTTACTGACAAGGGAAGAAATGTATTTACCAACTGAATGAAGTTGTGCCATTTCTCCGAAAATCAAGGTATTGATAGCGTTGCAGTTATACGCGTGCGAAACATTTCAGCGGACAGTAGGGGATACGATAAGAATTTCTCAGCCCCCGTCTCTAGAATAATAAACGCTATGTCCTCGTGTCTTTCACGAAAGTTGGGTGATTTTGTGAGGTGGTCAGCAGCTAGCTGCAGATGTTCTCGATATTCAGAGAGGTTTTTTTCAACGCCGCAGGATTTCCCGGCGTATTGGTGAAGTTATTGACGGTGCACAGATACGAATCTGAGAAACCCAAGGAGAACACGAAGCGAAGAACAAGTACGTCAACAGGAAAAACTACCACTCAAGCTGTTGTGGATAATAAGTGTACCCAACTAAATGCCAAATGGCCAGGCAGTACCTACGACTCCCGTGTGCTTAGAGAAAGTTCCTTATCTAATGTTTTGGGGCAACGAGGACAACAAAGAAATGTAGAGGTTTTGTTGGTAGACACTGGTTATTCTTCAAAACTGATCCTCACAACGTTTCTTCAACCAAGACATCGTGCTGAAGCAAGTTACAACGGAGTACATAGGTTAGTTGATTCATTTTATTTACAATTTTTTTTTTTAATCCACTGATGGTACTCCATAAACGCAAAATTATACAAGGCCTAATATTATGCTATCGTTTGTTTAAACAAAACTCGTTAACGTTAACGTCAATTAGTGCCACGTCTCAACTCGACAGTTTTCGTTTCCAAACAATCGTGGTTCCTATGATTTCACAGAACAACGGCTGTCAAGAACGAGCGGGTGATTGGTGCGTGTGCGCGCTGCCCTTTACAACCTCGTAAGGCGTCGAGGCTTCCCGGACATTGAAGATGATCCGATGCTCTATGGGCCTTTTCGAAACCGTTGCTTCGTCTTTGGCTTTGGCTTCGCCTCCGAATTCCGAATTACTGAGAAGCAAATAGAAATAGAAGAAAATTGAAATAGTCTAACTTTTGGGTTCACATCACTCGAGTGAATGTTTCTGAAGCACAACAGGCGTCAGAATGTGGCTGGAGATCTTGCAGTTGGGAGTCAAAAATCGCCTTAAGCCAAAGACGAAGACGAAGCCAGGGAGTTCGAAAAGGCCCTATGATCCGAAGAATGACCCTCCAGGCTTCGCTGGCCGGACCAACCACCATAGCACGACAACGTCAACCTTGTCAGAGAATATGTAGTCCACACATAACAAGTCATTACTTTTAGAAGTAAGTAGCATGCTAATCTTAGTTGCAAGACGTCCTAATCGCGGTAGATGCGGCGCGCTTAGACCGCAGATGTGGGCACCCCCTATAACGGTACACCGTGCCTAGACCACGCCATAACCTTCGAATAGGTCGTCTTGGCTAATTCACATAATCGTTAGGAAAATTCCGAGCAGCAATCCCACCCCCCCCCCCCCCCCCCCCCCCCGCCCCCCAACAAAAAAAGACACTCATGATCACGACATTGATATCAGATAACCTTTTAAAATAATATAGGTTTTCACCAAAAATTTGGCAAATCTGCATTTCAATTTGTAAAACGTGAATTTATGTTGGATTGATTTTGAGAATGACGCGTATATTCAGGTTTCCTTTTCACAAAAATAAGCTCAGAAAGTTAAGAATGTCATAATTGAAAACTGTATAGGTTTTGGCTTATAAAAAACAGGGTCTTCAAGAATCAACAATTAATTTGCCCACGGTCGTCTAGGAAACATAATGTTACACGCTGTGAGAGAAACTCTTTCATTCCTTTTGTACTGAGTGACAATACCAACCTCCAAAAACCTAGAAACAAAATTGAACATTATCTTACATCGAACATTCCAATATTTGCAGACAAAGCATTTCCTTCTCCAACTCCAGCTTTTCAATTCCTACCTCCGCAGGCTCCGCTCTCTTGGTTTCGGCTTCACTCCTTTTCCGCTCCAGTAACAGCAGCTTCCTGTTATGGTAATCGTTTACGCCTTCTGCTCTTCTCTTTCTATTAGGCTGACTGGCGATGCTTAATTTCTGGTTGAGATGGGATGGGCTCCGGAACTTTGCCGACATGATTCCTATTTAGGAAAAGAAGGAATATTTATAGATATTTTTTATGTTTCACATTTGTTTAAGTTTTCATTATTATTTTTTTGTGGACTGAATTGTAATTTTTAGTATATGTTTTCCCCGTCAATTTCGGCAAATGAGCAGCCACTTTAATGTTAGTGCACCCAGTTTGTATCGTGTTTCAAATACAGAATTTGAAAGTTTATAGTTTTGAATAGTTTAAAATGGAATAGTTTTGAGGAGGCATTCAACTTCCTTTAGCAATGTGTTCAATACATTTAACATATCGTCGTTCTTTTAGGTGACGCACAATGATCATTCAATCTAGCAATGCTTGTTCGACTGGACTTGTTGATTATCTTTTCAATTTTAAAGAGGTAATCAATTTCATCAAATGAGAATTCAAATAATAATTTTAAAAAAGTATACAACAAAGAAAGTAATGTCTGATTTTGAATGCACGTCTTTAATCCATTTCAATTCAACAGAAGTTGAATTCATTGCCCGTGCATTCAGTTTTGAGAAACAGACGCCATTAGGCCATTACGTTACCCGTGCATTCATTTACGCAAGCATACATTTTTGCGTTAGGGAAACAAAAGTACTTTTTTTTCATTCAAAATAGCAGATTACATCAAAAACAGAATTCCAAACCTCATTTGATATTTGACTTGAATCAACCTGTACGTGATCGAAACCGTCTCATTGATGCCTCGAGTGGTGCACAGCCTAACTGCAGACTGCCGATTATGTTATAGATAATGCCCGAGTTACGCGCCATTCGTGGGTAATAATGTCCCGAGGGCGAAGCCCGAGGGACATTATTACCCATGAATGGCGCGTTAACGAGGGCATTATCTGACTTAACCTCCACCTGGGACGTCACCACCTATTGTCCTACCGCTCCATTATTTTGCACGAATGGAGCGTCTTTGTTCAGAAGACACTTTATACTAACCGGTGTAGCGGTTCGTGAAATTTTTTTCCAGGAGCTGGGTGGTTCGTGATTAAAATATTCATGAGAAAGAGCAATGGCAACTCATATACATTAAATAACTATAAAGAATTATAAAGAACAGCTTCTTTCACCAACTCGTCAATAGCATAGTTGGTAGAGAGGAGAGCTATGGATCGAAAGGTCTGTGGTTCGAATCCGACTATCGATAATGTTTGTCTTTTTCTTCGACACATTTTCGTATGGGTTAGTGTAACCATAGAACAAGATTGAAGGGAAAATCGGATTGGAGTACATAGGTTTCTCACAACGAAAACCGCTACACTGGTTAGTTTCAGTGACTTTATTCTTTGTTCACTTGCGTTACCTTCCCAAAATAATGGAGAGATATCGCCTCCAACGCTCCATTCGTTCAAAATAATGGAGGGGTAGGACAATAGGGTGACGTCACGGGTGGAGGTTAAAGTCTGGTATCGATCGATCTACAGCAAGAGCAATCAAAGGTACGTTTCTATACGTGAAGGCCACGCGTATGCTAAAAACCGAAAAGTTGTAGATGACATGTGTACAACACCTCAGAGACTTCTTGATGAACATCCACTGAATGACCTCTCAAACAAATAACTTGATCTATAGACGATGTGCCCTATCAGTGACTTCACGTGTTTACATCTGTATTCAAATGTGCCCGGCAGTATGCGCACACATCTTTTTTTTTACATAAAATTTGCTTAAAAAGTGACGTCGCAGGTCAGGTCGCCTTTGAATTACCTCTGATGTCATCTCTTAACCAAATTTATGTAAAACATGATGCGTGCGCATACTGCCGGGCACATTTGAATACAGATGTAACAGAGGGCACATCGTCTATATTTATGGTGGCTTTGATGGGAAGGGGAGGTTGACCTAGTGTAATGCAAAGAGCGCGTATAAGAATGGTTCTTTATGCAAAGAATGGTCAATGTTTGAAATCGCCCTCTAAAAGCGAAAAAAAGTCTTGTAAACAAATCTGAATGGACATAACCGAAACTTGGTTTTGCCCGATCACTTAAGTGATTGAACCACAATGTAATCGATTGCTCTGGAAGCGAAAATGAGACGCGTGTATAGAGCGATTCTTAAATTCAGACTAAAATTAATGACCGATTTTTTGAAGTGAATAAACATTTTAAGAAATTGGCCGGAAAACATAATGCGTTACTTTATAAGTGACCTTTAGATGACATCGTTGATCATTTAGAAATATATGTAGGCCTATGTGTACTATAAATAATGAAATGACGCAAATATCTTCACAGATTCTCTCTGAAAATGTTTCCGATTCGTCCGTGTCAGCGGCACATACAGCGCCCTACACACTAGCCTCTACAGCCTGTACGCCCGCACCCAAGGGCCATGGACCCATAGCTTTACTAAATTGCATGGACCAGCTAGACTAATTGTTAGCACTTTAAGTTTTTCAAGGAGATTATTTGAGGATACCACTACCAAGTACTTGATACCTTGGACCAGAAATGCTTGATAATTAGATGGTCGTATTATTTTATTAGGGCATATAGCTTAAAAAGGCTCAAGTGTGCCAATTTTAATACCTTGGTCAATAATTTGTTTTAAAAACAAACAAACTGCAACATTCATTTTTCACAACTTTCAACTTTATATACCAAGTAGCACGTGCAGGTGAATTTGCATTTATTAATGGCTAAATGTTGGCTTACAATTAAAAACAAAAACCATATATATATAAAACAATTTTTTTTTACAACACTTTTTTTGAAACACATGCCCAAGATCGTTTTGTCGTTGCCTAGATATTTATATTTTGGGAAAAAGACAGTGCAGACATTTAAATATTTGTTTGATGTTGGGACTTAAAAATGTTTGTACCGACTTCTTAAAGACTTCAAGAGATTTGCGAGTACATGTATATCTTTAGAGACTTAATCTAATCACAGTTAGAGACTTAAAGGGATCGTATACGTTTGGTAATTGGAACCCACTGTTTGTTTCAATCCTATATAGTTATCGGTATATACCATAAAACTAACCTGTACAAATTTCATTTCAAAAGGTGGTAGCGATTTGGAGATATTGCCGAAAATCTGGAGCGGTTATGTCCACGCAGGAAGAATAATCTGCTTTGGAATACACAATCTGAGAAACGTCACTGCAGTAACGCTTCGATAAGATTCACATTTTTGGGCATAAAAAGTGATATCTTTTTCCATAACCGCAGTACTTCGAAGTGAACAGTTTCTAAAAATGCATTATGCTATCCAAAGCTGCTGTACTTCTTACCAAGTAATTTTTTATTGCCATTAATTTTTGGAGTAATTACCAAACGTATACGATCCCTTTAATATAAAAGAAACTGTGGTTCTGAGCAGAACTAGAGGTGTAAACCAAAGTTTCATGATCAAGTTTGCTCCGACTGACACGGTTACTTTTCATGCATGACCACAGATAGAGCTTCTGTGAGGAATATCGAATGTAACTTGCGCAGTCTATAGCACGTGTCAAAATATCAAATACCTGTACACGATGTTCTTAATAAGGTAATAAATATGTGCTCGGCCAGTTTTAAAAAAGTACCTTAAAAACTAGCTTGGGACCTGGGGCCAATTTCATAAAACATGTTAGCACAAACATTTGCTTAGCATAACAATTCTTCATTGGGAAAAAACAAGGTTACAAATATAATATTCAGGTGATGTATATCGTTTGTGACTAATATTCAGCTGGTTTTTGCTTAGCATGAAAAGCACATGGAGTTTTGGCTGGTAACCTGTTTTTACTGAGCAAAAATATTTTTGTGCTAAGCAACTTTTTGTGCTTACATGTTTTATGAAATTAGCCCCTGGATGCTGATAAAGGGTCTTGATGCCAAAGACGAGGGAATATACAAAAATGGCCCAGCACATTTGTATTCCCATTCATGAATACCTTTTGGTAAAAAAGTCATGGCAAGTCAAAACTTAAAATCTTTTAACGATTTTGTTTTGGAAAACACCTATCTAGCTAAACACCTCACCAAAAGTAAGTCCCCCTCTTAACAATTCGTCATAACATCGTCATTTAAAACATTTTACCAATCAAACTTAGTTAGAAATAATCCTTTGACTGTTTCCTAAGTGTTGTTTATGGCTGAATGAGCTCAAATTAATGACAAAAACTGCCCTTCTCAAAAGTCACAAAAGTTGATCTGCCACCTGCTTCACAGGGGTATTAGTCACTGACCTCTATACATGGACAGATCATCATTGTTTTATTTTGAAGTCGGCATGCGGAGAAGTGCAACATGGCGGACCCACGACGTGACTCTGTGAGCCAATGAAATGTCCAGGTGTTGGTACGATACGTAGTACATAATGTTTATAAATACAAAACGTACAGAGTAAATCCACTGACCTCTACACCTGGACATTTCATTGGCTCACAGCAGTGACGTCTTGGGTCCGCCATGTTGCACTTCCAGTTCGCGCCGACTTCAAGTGTTAGCACAGCAGAATATGGACAATGATCTGTCCAGGTGTAGAGGTCAGTGGTATTAGTCTGTAAAAGACCAATGGCAATGGCCCTGTCTTGATCAGACAGTCTGGGCATAATGCTTAATTTAAGAACACGAAAAAAAATCAGTAGGCCTATGCTTGTCAACTGCAAGGTGTATTGGGACAAGGAATGGGACTGATCACCTTACATCTCACTGTGCTAAGCTCTGAGCCAAGAAGGGGATTTGCATGGTTGAATGATCCTGAATTGATTACAGATTAGAGTAATGTACACTTGGTGGGTATTTTATAACTGCATTCAACCACAGGTGTTTTTTTCCATTAATAAGAAGCCATTCATAAACTTGTGACCTTTGAGAAGGGCAGTTTTGTTCATTATTTGAGCTCATTCAGCCATGAAGTTATGGACATATTTTATTTTCAAACAACATTTAGGAAACAGTCATAGGATTTTTTTTAACTAAGTTTGATTGGTAAAATGTTTTACCTGACGATGTTATGATGAACTGTTGAGAGGGGGACATACTTTTGGTGAGGTGTTTATGTTCAATGTATGTGTCTCCCGCAAGTACATGTACAACTGAAAAACTCTTAATGGAGATTGGTGCAGACCGCAGCTGCACCAGTGTAGTGTGAATTTTTTGTGAGGGGTTCAACCAATAAAAGGTAAAAAGGAACCAGTTTCATAGGAGTCCAATCCAGGTTGGTACTGTTGTTACTTTCCTCGCCTTCCACCACTGTGGCCCAGGTTTGATTCCCACCCTGATCCGCATGTGGGTTTTCCTCCCAGATTATTCTTCTGAGGTTCTCCTCCCACCTCTAAAACTGTAACTTCTTCTTGTCTTCTCAAAAGGTTTCGTCAGCCTTGCTAGCTTACATTGCCTATATGATTCCTTGGTTTCAGTACCAGAAATCTAATAACAAATTTCATGCGAGACCTGTTATATATTATGTTTTTTTTAACCAGCAGACTCTCTACCAATAGAAACGAGTAAAACTTCTTTTATCTATAGGAGAATACACGAGAAAGTGTGGATTCGTAATTACGAATTCACACTTACAAGTGTATTCTCTGACTTAAACCATTGCGTCAAAAGAAGGAAGTATTGTTATTAACTACCCAGTTAAGTGGAGATGAAAAAGGCATGCATGTATCGCGGCCAATAGACTTAATTTACATAAAGGAGATTCTCAAGGCTCTTATGTAATCAAGCTCTGGATTAGGGTTGAGGAAATGAATGACCGTAGATTCGTAATTGTTAAAAATGTAGGCAAGATAAAAACCGTTCCGAATCCATACTTTACTAAAGATTCGTAGATACGAATCCACACTTTTAACAATAGAGTGACCTCTAGCAATGGTTTAATAATGAACATTCCATTCATATGTGATCTGCTCCCACGAAAACAGCGTAAAGTCGCGCTATGCTGTATCGAGTTATGGTTCAAAATAGCCGATTTTACAGTGGGGAATCGTTTGTATTTTTTGCAAAAGATTAGAAGAAAAAATCTAAATTTGATTTTACTGAGCGTAACCGCGAAATTAATTCCTAACCAGTTCGCGTCGGGATTATTTTAACATCACCGAGCCGAGGGGCGGGATTTATTTTTAACGAAACTCGATCCGAAGTGGGTTAAGGTCAAGAGTGCCTGGAAGCACCCCCACGCATTTCTGGCCTTGTTCGCTGCTGACAGACATTTCCGGCCTTGCTCGTGGCGTGTTTATGCGTCATCCGTTTTGAATCTGGAAAAAAATGTGCGTTTCTATACGTAATCCGGCGCGAACTGGTTAACTATTCTTATTTTGATGTGTGTAATCACTGTAATGACCGCTGGTTTTGCTCAATATTAGATATTTCTGTTGCCAATCCCAAACTGTGGTCTCTTGAAGCAGCCCTCTGAAGAATAACATCACGAGCTGGTTCATCATCAGTCCATGGTAAAAATCCTGGATGCAATATCTGACACCAACCAGTCAATTCCTTGAAGTAAATTCTCGCCGGTGACGGCGCTGCAGCCAATTATCAGCCAGTGGTGAGTCTTGATGTTGTCAAGCTCTAGAGTCTGTCAGACAAGAAGAGAGCAAGATGTTTATTGAGAACACCGACTTAGTATATTGGGCAGAAAATGTGTTTGCTATACCTTATACATATTCATGACCCGAGGCAAATTCTCACTGGTCCATTTATCATCACGTGCCAGCTGATATTTTTGCTGCTTGCCAAGCGCGCACGCGAGTATTCGGGCACAGGGTTAATGTGCATGCGTAGTAGATTAGCGAACGGGTTACCAATGGGCTAGTCTACTAAGACTGCGCTTTACAATGCAATTGTGGCACTAGCACACGGGTGTGGCACTAGCACACGGGTGTGGCACTAGCACACGGGTGTGGCACTGGCACGCGGGTGTGGCACTGGCACGCGGGTGCGGCACTGGCACACGGGTGCGGCACTGGCACACGGGTGCGGCACTGGCACACGGGTGCGGCACTGGCACACGGGTGCGGCACTAGCACACGGGTGCGGCACTAGCACACGGGTGCAGCACTAGCACACGGGTGCGGCACTAGCACACACAGCTTTACCTTACATACGCACTGTGGACATTCCTTTGTCTTCGTGTAGTTAACAAACTTTGACTAAATACTCATTTTTCTCGCTTCCCCAAAACAAATTTACCCTCAAATTTGGATTATGGGCCTCTCAGCTGTCCCTTCTATCTTTTCTATATATAACCCTAACCCGTTTTTCCTCTAGCGCTCTTTTTCGGAAACTGAAAAACAGATTGTGGACGTGTGCAAGTCCACAAACCGTAACCTCTTCCCGCATCGTGTGGACCTATATTGTTCGGAGGTCCACAGTGCGTATGCAAGACTAACTCATGGGTGTAGCACGCATGCGCAAACATCGCCCAAGCTGCAACACACAAAAAGATGGCAGCACGGCGACATGTAATCAGTGTTTTCCTGAGCTATAAATTGTAAGTAAACTGAATATATACATGTTTGAGGTATAGTAAAACATGGTATATATAACATGGTATATTTCGGGTGGGTAGTTGATATTAGCTTCCCTTGGTATTGAAAATGCCAATTAGGAGCTAATATTGACCCTCAAACCATGTTTGAGTAGTCGAAACGTAGGGGTGTCACAACATAAATACACACCCTTATACTTAACCCTATTCAAATTAGCTTGTTTTGTTGATTACGCTCAAAACCTCTGAATACAAACAAAATGTGTATAATATACATGTACTGACAACTGAAGTTTTGCCCGATAAGTGATAAAGAATGGAACCTACCTGTCTAATATCATCTGCAGGTAAGGACCCGGGTAGATCCTGTTTGTTAGCAAATACTAACAGAGTAGCTCCCGATAATCTCTGCAGAAAAATAGAAGACAGATACACTTTCATAGATGTTTACATCAGCACTGAACTTTCTGTGGTTAGCCAAGCTAAGGCATCGCTTCTAGACTCGGCTACACCTCTGGATTCACAGTCACTTGTAGAATCATCAGTTCTGAACTTCCTGTGGTTAGCCAAGCTTAGGCATCGCCTCCAGACTCGGCTATATCTCTGGATTCACAATCACTTATATAGAATCATCAGTTCAATGTGCACTGCACATGAAATCCTTGGCCTCATGGTGTAATTTTTGATTTGCAAAAAGCAAAACATGGCCAATAGTGAACCAGAGCATTCATTGGTGCTGGTAATAAGCATGACAATTAGAGTGAAAATCAAATGTGACCCGCTCTGCAAAAATGAGTCTGATGTCGCAAAATACATTTGTACGTAAAGGGCTGTTTATTGTCTCAGAGGTCATTTTTTTTCAAACAAATAATGTTTTTGTTTTAAGGCATTTTAGTTTCTCCGACACCTATATTTTCAGATCTGATCGATTAAAAAGATTGTTTTGATCCCTAAATTAAATTTAATACAGGTTTTGTCATTCTCTTACCATAGCATCTGATGAAGCACTACAATTGTAAATCTTCATTTCTTTTCAAAGACATTTTGAATTTAACTGAGAAAAAGCAAATTTCCAAAAATTGTAAAAGACCAATGCATTACACTACAGAGTTGTGCCAAAAATAAAATTAAGGCTTATTTCCTGCTTTTTCTGAGCAACTGTAAAATACAAAAAATATATTTTTAACATATTTTTGCAGGGCGGGTTACAAATGTAAAGATAAGGGTAGAGAAAAACTTGAAATGACATCAATGACATATTACAGAAAGGGTTACAGAAATATTACAGAAAGGTAGCCCCAAAACCTAGCTTTGGCTATTTGTTTGACAAAATATTCGCAAAACGGTTTGTAGAATTTTAGTCCAGACAAGAAATGAGCACTAAGAAATGTGTAAATTTCAAACAATTTTATTTTAACCAAATGTGCAGCTGAAAAAGTGCATACGTTGCAATTGCATGTAGATATTTTATACACACAAATGTACTAACAAACATTAAAACCCTAACAATCCCTATCCAGTCAAACTCCAACACCAGGTTTTGTTGGAATCTGTTGGGATGGGTACTGGAACCCCTAATATACTGATTGTCTTTACACTGGGTGAGACATACCTCCAGAATCAGAGTCCAACAGTTTGTATATGCAGTTTGCAATATTTTAGTCATGAACTCGTACTGTACATACCTCTTCTATTAGCAGGGAATGAAGCTCCTTTTTACAGTCTAACAGTCTCCTCCTATCGGCGCAGTCTACGACCCAAATCAAGCCATCGGTGCTCTCAAAGTAGTTCCTCCAGTATGACCGCAGCGACTTCTGGCCTCCGACATCCCAAACATTTAGCTTAAAGCTGAAAGGAATAACAGCAAGATGGGTCAAGTACAATCTGTCAGTTGTGTTATGTCTTAAATCAGTCCAGAGTACGTGTACATTCATTTTGGGTGTGTTTTATTAGCTCCCCTGTGTTGACTCGGGTAATTAGTGCCATGTGCCATACCGCGATTAGCTCCGACTCTCCCCAGAGTCAGTCACCACAGGCCCTGCTCGTGAAGCAAAGTTGGGTACATAGTAGTGAAAATACAAATGTACGTCACACATAAGTATTGGACGTACCAAGAAACAGGCAAGTATTGCGGCCAGCAGCGGATAAGTTCAAGTGGGTCTAAAAATATACTTGATTGGAAGTCTAACAAGGACGGGTCACGAACCACATGTCTCGTCTGCTTTCGTAATTAACCTTAAACGACCTTTGACCGCAGTATTTGACCTTTGACACAACCATCATATAACTGGTTACAATATTGCATACATGACCCAAGGTTGATTGCAATTGGACCTAAAGTTTTTGAATAATTCACAATTTGCAATTCAATCCTAATTAAGAACTTGAATTCAAATGACCTTTGACTTAAAATGGCATTTGACCTTAAATAACATTTGACCTCAAATGACCTTTCACCTCAGTACTTGACCTTTGAAAGGATCATCATATGAAGTATACAATATTGCAAACATTTTCAGACACATTTTACAATTCAAGCCTATTTTAAAACTTGACCTCAATGACCTTTGACCTTTGAAAAAACACAATATGAAGGTTACGGTATTGCATCTATGAACCAAGTTTGATTGGAATTAGACTGCTACTTTGCATATATGACCTTTTGTAATTTTCACGTTTTTTTGTTCCAACAAAATGTTTTTAACATCTTTGGGCCTCACAGTCTGTAAGACTAAATACAGTTCTGGAAGAAGACACCACTGTTTACCAATTAAGCATGTAAACACGTAATCTGTTAGCACAATGCTGATTTTGTTACAATAGTGATGCTCAGTCAGCTGTACAGGACACATACAGGCTACAAAACCCTCCATGAAACACTGATAGATCAAGGATCACGTTTCAAATCAACCTCAATTTTTCCTTTTTTAACCCCTTGATGCTATGGCCGTGGCCCGCAAATCTGTCCGGAATGTTGTCAGCTGTGCTATGCCGTAGACCATGGCCTGTGTCACAGCTGCATGCTCGTGTCCATTGTGCAGTGCAGCTGCTGGACAAAGGTTACTGTGCAGTCATGCGTATAATGCAGTGAGTGAGGAATTAATACCGGCGTCAAGGGGTCAACTCACCCTCTGTGTTCCAATGTCTTGATGTTGAAGCCTAGGGTTGGAGAGATGGTACTGATGTCTTCCCCGTTGAATTTCTTTAGAATTGTTGTCTTGCCAGCATTGTCTAGTCCACTTTTTTGCAAGGTTAAGGTTCTTCCGAGCAAAACAATTTCATCCGACCACAGCTTTAATAAAACTATCTCAACAAAAACTAGCCCAAGAAAGTTTAAAGTTTAACCCTAACCATCCCAAATCCTCCCAAATCCTCTTTGCAAATTGCAGGATTTGGCAGGATTGAGGGCACATTTGGAAGATGCATCAGAGGAATTTGCAAGATTGAGGGCATTAAATAAAAAATGGGTAATTTGACACACTCACACAGAATAACCCTTTAAAACTTTTAATTTGTAATATATAATTGTGTATTGTTGTCTTAGCAAAGAACCTGCATGGCCATGGAATGGATTCAGGCCGATTTGTAAGTGTTTTTTGTTGTTATTGTCGTGGTTTTGGCGACCTTTGTATTTTATTGTAGGTTTAATCCAAAATCTTGGGCACTATATTTTTGTCTAATAAATACCTAGGAGAGTTGCTGGCTTCTAATTGGTTGAGAATCGATCACGTGGAGGACATTATCATGTAGTAATAACCCGGCTTTCAAGAAGAAGCAAATAAATGTCCCCTTAACCAGCATGAATCCAGCATCATGTAAGCCAATGATTGGCCGAATGCAACAGTTCTACGGTAACTTGTAACAAGGACGCATCAAATCTTGATACTGCGTGCTATCAATGTACGCGTAGAACGTTTGTATCTATACGCGCGGCATTTTTCAAAATGCACTTGTCCCGACTGGTCCCGAAGTATGGGCAACACAACGCATATAAAAAAGATTGGGTACCATGCATAAGCTAAAACTATGGCCCCTGAACATAAACACAAAACGCTGGAAATATCACTGAAAGTGAAAGTCACGAAATTTGGAGCAATTTCACAATTTTTCTTGTTAAAAAGGTATTTATTAAAGGGAATAACAGTGCAGTGCGAGGACCCGGTTTAATTATTACTGCCCTGATAGTGATAATGACCGGGTTAGGGGATGACCGGGTTGGGGGATGACCGGGTCCATTAGCAGCGGTCATCCCCCAACCCGGTCATTATCACACAGTAATAACCGGGTCATCGCACTGTTGCCTAAATAAAAAGCCGTCACACATAGTATCCTCGATCATCCTATTTCTGCGCACATAAGGGTTTGCAACCGAGTAGCTTAAAACTAAAAGAGCAACCACTCTTTTCATCAACAAAACTTATATTGTTGGCTTACGATCTTCCACCATGCTGATTAACAAAGCCAAATTATCTTTATTTGTAGCGACAAGCGGGGAATTCCAAAGCGTGCAGTTCTGGCGTTCAGAAAAAAATCCTGCCTAAATCTGCGCAGTGGGGCGCTTCATGGAAAATCTACGGTGTCCGGGCCATGCTACTCAAGAACAACATTTTTTACTCCTTGATTTTGGAAAATATATTAGCTTGAACATTTTTAACATAATTATTTCCTTTTTTTTTTCAATGCCAGTACACTTTCCGTAATTTCAAGATTAATTCGACATAATGGTTGAATTCTCAATAGATAATTGTTAATTTTGTTTTTACAAAAAGGCATATATTTAAAATTCACATCCAATTTATACATATTTACCTATTTAATATATATGTAGACCCCAGTTTGTATTGTTATCATTGAAGAAATGTATTAATAAAGTTGGAAATGTACATTAATATTAAAATAATTAATAATAATTTTTGTTACTTTAAATATTAGTAGGATTAGCTCTACACGAGTGTTCACGAATCATACTCTCAGTCAAACTAAACTAAAGACTGCCGTGCTCTGAATTCATACTAAAATGGATTTTTATGTTCTTTAGGCAATACAAAATAGTTTTACAATATTACAAATCGTCACCTCAGACGTTCAAAGCCTCTCGTTCTAATATTAATAATCTTTGTGATAATGGTTTATACAAGGTACACCCAGGACCAAGTTGTGCGTTGTATTGTTCATTTCAAGTAGCAATTGGTTCGCTGAGTTTTTAGAAGGGTGCATCAATAAACTCGGTTGTTGATTAGGCCTGAATTAATTAAAAATACAAATAAACCTAATAATATTTAAATGCCTTAATAAATTGACCCCTTCTTAGATTTGGTAACCTAAACTATCTTGATGAATGTATGTCATATATGTCATATATTGATCATCCCAATCAACAGAGAACATTGTCAAGATGTCAGATTTTAATAGGTATGACAGAAGAAAATTCCAAAATAATATAAGTAACATGTCTTCTTTGTTGCACCGCAAGTCTTAAACCGCCTTTAAAAAAATAATGAATTATATAGGACACGGTAGCTATAATACTGACGACAGAGGGCGAATAACAAAGTTTACCGTGCGGTCATCTTTTCGACTTCTGCAGGCCCGAAAGCCTCTACCAACAATTGTACCTAGTAAATTAGCTGTAAAAAGCAGATTTTTTTCAATTTTTGCCTGACTTACCGTTAAAGCATTCACTTTACATATTTTGTCGGTGGTTGTGAAAGTTCATGCATCAAAGAATACGATCCTAGTGACAGTACATCATTTTTAAGACGCGCGCGTTGCCAAATTGAAATTAAAGGCGAGTGCGCAGAAATAGGACCGCGCAGATTTAGGGGGTCTGACGATACAAGTCGAGACCGTTATCCGTTAACGGTTTGCACGCAGTAACTGCAAGCAAAATACATTATTTTTTATATTACAAAAGGATACAGCATTAGAAGTCGAACTTCCTTTTCCTTCTCTTTCATTTTCTTTAAAATTGTCAACAATCCCATATTGAGGGAATGTGTGTGGACGTACGTATAAATGGTTTTAATCGCCGACAAATTGCTGATCAAATCCTATCGACTGTCGAACTCGAAGTTTAGTTGTCGCGGTAATCTTGTATAGCGCCCCCACCAAGTGATCAAATATTTTGTAATGTTCTCGTCTGGCTTACAGCTACATATTGCGTCAGGAGCCACACTACGTCGTGTGACAGATCCAGATACAAGGGCCATTTTTGAAACCTCAGCTTCGTCTTTATTGGTTTCGTTCATGCAGTTTGGCAATGGTGATGGAGCCAAGATGAAGCCTAAGCTGAGGTTTCGACAACGACTTCATGAGATAATTTGGAGTGCTGGACCGTCGATCATGGCATCTTCGACGAAGTCGAAAAATACTTGGATCAGAAATTTCACCGTCACAGACCCCACCAAACACGAAAAGGGATTTACTGTTTACAAAGTGACTTACAGGGTATGCTATGTAATAAACATTTTCGACATAGATGACAAACAAAACCAAATTAAATTTGTAGTTTGTACACCACACCGGCGATTATACGGAATACGACTACGCCACGGGACCCTTTTTAACCAGTTCGCGTCGGATGACGTTTATACACGCAAAGTTGGAAAGAATGTTTCAACCTGACGCTATTTTAGAAACATATTTTTGTCTTACCTTGTACTTCACAGAGTAAAAATTTAATTTGAGCACTGTGTAAGGATTGTCACTTTTGTCACTTGTATTTGTAAGGACTACGATGTTAAGCCTAGACCCGTGAACGTGGCAGCGGAATAAGCCAGTTCGATATTCCCGCTGCGCGTGTGCACATGGAGATTTTACAAAAAATTTTTTGAGATAAACATTTCAGCGATTGCGTGCAAAAGCATAGCGGGGTACCAGCGAATTTAAAGAGATCGTCGTGTTCTAAAGTTATTAAGTAAATGTTTTTTTTACGTTTTGGTGTTTTCAGGTGTTTTCAGGTGTTTTGTGTGGCCATCGTCTTTTTGATTTCACAAGAAAATGCACAAAATGCGGATTCGGTTACCACGTTCCTCATAGCCTTGTGTGCATTTGTCTGCCGTGTTTATCTCAAGAGAAAATTTTTTGAATCTTGTTGTGCACATGCGCAGTTGGAATGTCGAAGTGGCTTATACTTACACCCCCATGCTCGGATCTTTGTAAAACATGAACAATTGTTCAGATAAAGAACACCCTATCATTTGACGGCCACATTTTTTACAAATTTTCCTGTTAATCACTAATACGCAAACATAGCACCTTCCGGTCCCAAGAAATTCCGTAAAAAAGGGTGGAGTCCAAGACAAACGTGTTGCCTTTTTTTGGTCTCGCTTGATTCCTAGAAGATCTTCACAAAGTGCCCTGAATTTTTGTACTAGATTCGACGGTATTGAATATGAATTGAGAGGCATTACCATCCAACCGGGACTAGACTTTGCGTGTCATACAGTTTACGCTGGTAATTGTTTTACACAACATATTGCAATATACATGTAATAAGACTGCCGAGTACTGGCAAGACCCAAGGATGTTTGCTAGCAAAAATACAGAAGAAGAATCAAGAAAAGAAAGTTGAGAGAAAATAAGCAAATAGGACGGAAACATTTGGCGCTTTGAAGATTAACCAGTTCGCGCCGGATGACGTATATAAATGCAAAGTTTTCCCCAAATTCAAAACGGATGATGCATAAACACGCCAAGTTCAAGTTCGGAAATGTCTGTCAGCAGCGAGCAAGGCTGGAAATATGTGGGTGTGCTTACCGGCACTATCGGCCTGAACCCGCTTCGGATCGAGTTTCGTTAAAAATAATCCCGCTCCCCTCGGCTCGGAGATGTTAAAATAATCCCGGCGCGAACTGGTTAAAAATGTATAATTACAAAACAGTGATATCTGTACAGGAAATCCTTTCTGCAATCTTTAGAGGATAACATTTTAGCTCACTGCATTAATAGCCACCTAATTCTTTGTTTACTTGATTTGTTTTGTTTGTTTCATGCAGGCTTTCTCCGTAGCAAAACCTGAAGCAGTAGTTGAGGTGAGAAAACATTTTGTATATATTTTTCTGTTGATATATTTATGTTAGGGCTTCATAATAGCCTTTCCCTTTACTCTTAAAAATGGATAACCCCTCATCACCAAGTTATGTAGAACTTTACAAGTTTTATGAATATTGCATTTCAGAGCAACTCTCTGATTATCTGACATATTTTTGTAAAGAGGTTGACTTTTTTATCTTTAAAATGGTTCCATGTGGAATACTTTATTCCATTTTGCGATTTGAAGGTTTACATGGCGAAAAGGCAATAAGAATATAGTTTGCGGTAACACCACGGTTATACTCTTTAGTGAGATGTGTGGTTCCTCCTGTTCTTTTCAGAACCCCACATCTCACTAAAGAGTATTACCAGGGTGTTAACACAAACTACCAGTACATGTACATGTACTTATCTTATTCCATTTTGGAAAGAATGTACATGTACTGTACCGTAGTATCCTGACGCCACTTCAGCTGTTGTGTAACAAGTCTACGGAGAGTATTTCCTAACAACATTTTTTGGACTGATTGACCATTGAGATGATATATACATACAATGAGAGTAAAGTCGCACGATGTGATTCAGAGATATGGCCATCCAAAGTCAAAATATGAAGGGGTGGTCAATTTTAAAATTTTGAGTAATTTGGAAAGCCCAAGTCCTCCTCTACATATTGCGCTTTTTTGGGTGAGATCAGATGATCGAAAACTTCTTAAATTACGCGATTTGCGTAGTGTTTGCGTAGTTAGTGTTTGGATTAAAGTCCATTAGTTGTCTAATTAACACGGTAATTAAATATGCAAATCAGGTCCTCTTAAGTATCCTACGTTTTCAAAATTTTGATATTTTGTTGTTTAAACAATAGTTTGTATGTGTGGAAAATTTCAAGAAGAAATAATGATTAGAACATAGCCGTTGCTATGCTCAACCTAATAACCTTACTTGTCCTGTTTTGTAATCTTTTGTGTGTTTTGTTTGAGATTTTTAAAGTAAGTTTTCTCACAAACACGTTTTGTGAAACCCATGACTTTCTACAGCGCTGTAAAAAGTCATTATCGCAAGACCCCAAAGTGTTATGTACCATTGGAAAGCCATCTTTCCCAAGAATTTGAAAATACCAATATCTCAATTTTCAATTTTTCCGACTTTACTCTCATTTTGTTGTGACAGGTCACATATGAAGGAAAAAGTGGCATCAAGTTGCAACATTTATGATGTAGATTTGGGCCTAAATATTTAATATTAGCAGGTTTCCATATAAACGTTGACCATCGTTTGTCATGTTCTCTTTCCACATTTCAGACGGTGGTTTGGAAGCGCTACAATGATTTCAGGAAGTTACACAAGGCACTCGCCCAGCTGCATTACAACTTACGCAGGCCTGAAAAGTTCCCCGTCTTTGCCAAAGCTAAATTCTTTGGTAAATAAAAGTATAGTACACAGATATTGAAGGGATCATATACATTTGGTAATTGGAACCCATTGTTTGTTTCAATCCTATATAGTTATAGATATATACCATAAAACTAACCTTTACAAATTTCATTTTAAAGGGTGGTAGCGATTTAGAGAAATTGCCAAAAATCTGGAGCGGTTATGTCCATGCAGGAAGAATAATCTGCATTGGAATACACAATCTGAGAAACGTCACTGCAGTAACGCTTCTCAGATTCAAATTTTTGGGGATAAAAAGTGATATCTCTTTTTATAACCGCAGTACTTCGAAGTGAAAAGTTTCTAAAAATGCATTATACTATCCAAAGCTGCTGTACTTCTTACCAAGTAAGTTTTTATTGCCATTAATTTTTGTAGTAATTACCAAACGTATACGATCCCTTTAAGACAGATGAAACTCCACATCCTTGCTTGGGGAGACAATCCCAACTACGAGGGGTGATTGATAGTTTGTGGCCTAAGGTAGAACCTTTAGCTAGAAACTCTGTCAGACGCAGCAACTTGCACCAATTAAATGACAAGCCTGCCCAGTGCAGCAAGACCTATCTGATCAAAATGTAATTTGCATTGTGTATATCACAACAGTAAGAATATCTGGGAAACCTCGTTTGTTATAGCTAAAGAAACAACTCGCCCTCCAGGGTATTTTGGCTAGAAACCCATGCCAGATGCAGCAACATGCACCATTTGTCCTTAACCAGTTCGCGCCGGGATTATTTTAACATCGCCGAGCCGACGGGCGGGATTATTTTTAACGAAACTCGATCCGAAGCGTGTTCAGGCCTATAGTGCTGGGTAGCACACCCACGCATTTCCGGCCTTGCGCGCTGCTGACATATATTTCCGAACTTGAACTTGGCGTATATATTCGTCATCCGTTTTGAATTTGGGGAAATTTTTGCGTTTATATTCGTCATCCGGCGCGAACTAGTTAAGTGCTGCCAGTGCAACAAGACAGAGTTGTATTCGAGTCCCTGCAAGTCCCTGTCACAAGTTCTGTCACAAGTTCTGTCACAAGTTCTGTCACAAGTCCTGTCACAAGTCCAGTCACAAGTCCAGTCACAAGTCCAGTCACAAGTCCAGTCACAAGTCCAGTCACAAGTCCAGTCACAAGTCCAGTCACAAGTCCAGTCACAAGTCCAGTCACAAGTCCAGTCACAAGTCCAGTCACAAGTCCAGTCACAAGTCCAGTCACAAGTCCAGTCACAAGTCCAGTCACAAGTCCAGTCACAAGTCCAGTCACAAGTCCAGTCACAAGTCCAGTCACAAGTCCAGTCACAAGTCCAGTCACAAGTCCTTTCCCAAGTCCTTTCCCAAGTTCTTTCACGAGTCTTTTCACGAGTCTTTTCACAAGTCTTTTCACGAGTCTTTTCACGAGTCCAGTCACAAGTCCAGTCACAAGTCCAGTCACAAGTCCAGTCACAAGTCCAGTCACAAGTCCAGTCACAAGTCCAGTCACAAGTCCTTTCCCAAGTCCTTTCCCAAGTTCTTTCACGAGTCTTTTCACGAGTCTTTTCACAAGTCTTTTCACGAGTCTTTTCACGAGTCCAGTCACGAGTCCAGTCACGAGTCCAGTCACGAGTCCAGTCACGAGTCCAGTCCCGAGTCCAGTCACAAGTCCAGTCACAAGTCCAGTCACAAGTCCAGTCACAAGTCCAGTCACAAGTCCAGTCACAAGTCCAGTCACAAGTCCAGTCACAAGTCCAGTCACAAGTCCAGTCACAAGTCCTTTCCCAAGTCCTTTCCCAAGTTCTTTCACGAGTCTTTTCACGAGTCTTTTCACGAGTCTTTTCACGAGTCTTTTCACGAGTCCAGTCACAAGTCCAGTCACAAGTCCAGTCACAAGTCCAGTCACAAGTCCAGTCACAAGTCCAGTCACAAGTCCAGTCACAAGTCCTTTCCCAAGTCCTTTCCCAAGTTCTTTCACGAGTCTTTTCACGAGTCTTTTCACAAGTCTTTTCACGAGTCTTTTCACGAGTCCAGTCACGAGTCCAGTCACGAGTCCAGTCACGAGTCCAGTCCCGAGTCCAGTCCCGAGTCCAGTCACAAGTCCAGTCACAAGTCCAGTCACAAGTCCAGTCACAAGTCCAGTCACAAGTCCAGTCACAAGTCCAGTCACAAGTCCAGTCACAAGTCCAGTCACAAGTCCAGTCACAAGTCCTTTCCCAAGTCCTTTCCCAAGTTCTTTCACGAGTCTTTTCACGAGTCTTTTCACAAGTCTTTTCACGAGTCTTTTCACGAGTCCAGTCACAAGTCCAGTCACAAGTCCAGTCACAAGTCCAGTCACAAGTCCAGTCACAAGTCCAGTCACAAGTCCAGTCACAAGTCCTTTCCCAAGTCCTTTCCCAAGTTCTTTCACGAGTCTTTTCACGAGTCTTTTCACGAGTCTTTTCACGAGTCTTTTCACGAGTCCAGTCACGAGTCCAGTCACGAGTCCAGTCACAAGTCCAGTCACAAGTCCAGTCACAAGTCCAGTCACAAGTCCAGTCACAAGTCCAGTCACAAGTCCAGTCACAAGTCCAGTCACAAGTCCAGTCACAAGTCCAGTCACAAGTCCAGTCACAAGTCCAGTCACAAGTCCAGTCACAAGTCCAGTCACAAGTCCAGTCACAAGTCCAGTCACAAGTCCAGTCACAAGTCCTTTCCCAAGTCCTTTCCCAAGTTCTTTTACGAGTCTTTTCACGAGTCTTTTCACGAGTCTTTTCACGAGTCTTTTCACGAGTCCAGTCACAAGTCCAGTCACAAGTCCAGTCACAAGTCCAGTCACAAGTCCAGTCACAAGTCCAGTCACAAGTCCAGTCACAAGTCCTTTCCCAAGTCCTTTCCCAAGTTCTTTCACGAGTCTTTTCACGAGTCTTTTCACGAGTCTTTTCACGAGTCTTTTCACGAGTCCAGTCACGAGTCTTTTCACGAGTCCAGTCACGAGTCCAGTCACGAGTCCAGTCCCGAGTCCAGTCACAAGTCCAGTCACAAGTCCAGTCACAAGTCCAGTCACAAGTCCAGTCACAAGTCCAGTCACAAGTCCAGTCACAAGTCCAGTCACAAGTCCTTTCACAAGTCCTTTCACAAGTCCTTTCACAAGTCCTTTCCCAAGTCCTTTCCCAAGTCCTTTCCCAAGTTCTTTCACGAGTCCAGTCACGAGTCCAGTCACGAGTCCAGTCACGAGTCCAGTCACGAGTCCAGTCACGAGTCCAGTCACGAGTCCAGTCACGAGTCCAGTCACGAGTCCAGTCACGAGTCCAGTCACGAGTCCAGTCACGAGTCCAGTCACGAGTCCAGTCACGAGTCCAGTCACGAGTCCAGTCACGAGTCCAGTCACGAGTCCAGTCACGAGTCCAGTCACGAGTCCAGTCACGAGTCCAGTCACGAGTCCAGTCACGAGTCCAGTCACGAGTCCTTTCACGAGTCCTTTCACGAGTCCTTTCACGAGTCCTTTCACGAGTCCTTTCACGAGTCCTTTCACGAGTCCTTTCACGAGTCCTTTCACGAGTCCTTTCACGAGTCCTTTCACGAGTCCTTTCACGAGTCCTTTCACAAGTCCTTTCACAAGTCCTTTCACAAGCCAGTCATAAGTAACTGGTTGAACAATGAAAAAGGAATGCCTTTGTCAAAGCTCATTTGAATAGCTTGAGATTTAAATTGGAATTGGAGGACTTGTGATGGACTTGCAGGGGCTTACAGGGACTTGTGATGGACTTGCAGGGACTTGCAGGGACTTGCAGGGACTTGTGATGAACTTGCAGGGAATTGACTACATCCCTCCAACAAGATTCATTAGAGTCTGTGGTCACCCAATGGAGTATAATCCATCTCTGGCATTGTGGCATTGTTTAATGGGTACTAGCTCTCAATAGTGTTGACAGAAGAATGTATCAAAGTGCCCCAGACTCTTTTAGATGGTGCACTGTGTTGCGTCTGGCAGGGTAAGGGTAAATTAACCCTAACCCCCTAGGCCCTTTTTGCTAGCAACCATCCTCAATCCCATTTAGCCTCAATCCTCAAAAATCCTACACACTTGAAACAACATCATGTTCCTCACTTCTCCAAAATCCTCATTTTGTTTAATTCTCCAAAACTGCAATGAGGATTCTGGGGATTGAAAAAAGTCAATCTCAAAAATTCTTATTATGTTTTTTTGAAAACTCCATTCAGCCTCATTCCTCCAAAATCCTCATTTTTTGAAAACCCCATTCAGCCTCAATCCTCAAAAATCCTCCACACTTGAAACGACATTGTGCCTCAATCCTCAAAAATCCTCTTTTTTTAACCAGTTCGCGCCGGGATTATTTTAACATCGCCGAGCCGACGGGCGGGATTATTTTTAACGAAACTCGATCCGAAGCTTGTTCAGGCCTATAGTGCTGGGTAGCACACCCACGCATTTCCGGCCTTGCGCGCTGCTGACATATATTTCCGAACTTGAACTTGGCGTATATATTCGTCATCCGTTTTGAATTTGGGGAAATTTTTGCGTTTATATTCGTCATCCGGCGCGAACTGGTTAAAAACCCCATACAGCCTCAATCCTCAAAAATCCTCACAAACTGCAATGAGGATTTTGGAGGATTGAGGAGCGTTAGGGTTAAGCAACTATTTTAGATATTTATTGAGTGAAAGTTTCTCTAATTTTTTTCTTTTTGTTTTCTTTGACCAAGGTCGCTTTGACGAAGATGTCGTTGAAGAGAGACGTCAGAGCGCCCTCAAACTGCTGGAATTTGTTGCCAAATTCACTCCACTGACACGCAGCAATCACTACCGGAATTTCTTCGCGGTGAGATATACACAACTCCCTAGAATCTTGCACATGATTTCAGTATGGCACAGACACGAATAGACTCCCTCTTCACGTTTTTACTATTGAGAAACTGTGCAACCAAATATCAAACTAAAGTCTGACATGCAAACATGTACATGTACTTTATTTATTTGTATTTATTTATTAGATAATTTCTCAGGCAAAATAAAATATGCATGTAACAATTAAATAATTCAGTTACATTAAATTGCACCGTATGCAGGCGTGAAGGATTGCCTAAAAAGCTATAAAATTGTTTAGAGAGGCTCTCCAACTACAATTAGAACAATTTAGCACAAAACACAGAACAAACAAAAACAAAAAACAACAAATGAACACACAAGCACAAACACACAGGACACAACAAGCATGGAAAAAAAATACCCCAACACCGCCCAACAAACATACAGACATACTGACATCCAGACCAACAGACTAAACATTTTTTTTTTTTTAAATACACCCTAACAAACACCCTAACAAGGCTTAATATACAAAATTCCCCGCAAATCCACATCATATTAAGAATAGTCTTTCATGTATTACAGTACAAGTCCACTGACACAACCTAGTACAAGTATACATCCACAAGACTGTCAAAAGCTGGCCTTAATCTTGTTTTGAAACTGCTAAAATTAAAAAGAAATTCATTTCTGACATGCTCTTGTAATGAACTCCATGTACGGGAAAATACGGCAAAGTGGAATGATGTACCATGTCACAAGAGTTGAACAGCTCATTTTGATCACCAATGTCAGAGCGCTCTGAAAAAATAATGCAAAAACTTGAGTTTTATAAAGGCACTGCAAATAACCTGAGCATTACTATCTTCACTGCCATTGATGACAAATTGATGACCAATTAACCTGTCACCGTTTAAAGTTAGCCACAGCCCCAATAGATCATTTTACCCACGTGCAGCACGTGGATATAATGCTTGAAACTTGCAGTAGTGTGTTATGAGAAATCATTTAAGAAATTTACATCTGCAATGATAATAGCTTAACTAGAAAGTTGATGTAATTTTATTTCATTTTGTCAAGGGAGGAGAGGAGGTCTCAATAAATCGGTCCCCATCGGAGTCCATCCTGCAACCCAAGGTTCTCCCCAGGCCTTCTAATGGAACATCCCACTCGAGAAGTCTACCAAGGTGTGATGCGGCTTCTACCACTCCCTCCGAGGGGAGAGAGCTTGGTTCCTCGGAGGGGCTTGCCAGTAGCCCATCTCTGGGTGGTGTGTGGCTCCACAGGCAAAATGAAGAGGACATGCCAGACTATGGGACGGTCGACTATGACGACGACGACGATGATGATCGGACAACATTCAGTGAGGACTCGGTGCCATCCACGCCACTCCCTCAGCTGCAAGACTTGTCCTTCTTTGATCCTCTCTCAGATACAGGTAAAGATTTCTTGTGAAGTGCCGTGGCCACGTGGTCTGGATCTTTGAATTCTGTGGGTAAAGATGCAGGTTGTGGGTTCGAGTCCATCTTGGGGCTATGGTGCCTGTGCCCTTGGGCAAGGCACTTTGTCACTCATTGCTTCTTCCCACCAAAGAGCAAATTGCATAGTACCTATGTGGGCAGAGATGGTTGATTAGCTGCTTTGCGTCGAAATGGCAGCATTGAGCTGTATACTCCCCAGGGAGCTGAGATGGTATTTGGAATGTTTCATGGGCCCAATGAGCAGGGGCCAATTTCACGGAGCTGCTAAGCACAAAAATTTGCTTAGCACAAAAAAGTCTTGCTCAATAAAAAAAAAAAAACAGCCAAAATTCTACGTGTTTTTTATGCTAAGCAAAAAACCAGCTGATTGTCAATCAAAAACAATAAAGATCACGTAAAAATTTGGTCTGTAACCTTGTTTTTACCAAGGACAAATTTTCATGCTAAGCAAATTTGTGCGCTTAGCATCTCCGTGAAATTGGCCCCTGGTGTACTAATGATATAGTGCCTTGAGTACCTGTCATGGTAGATATGTGCACTTATGTGCAGGGATATGATACGACACTATTTTTTCATTAAATGAAAAATGACCGTTAAAAACTGTTCAATTCAAAATTTTATGAGTCGCAATTTGAATAAGCGTAATTTTCTGCGTTTTTAATTTTCCAACTCCGCTTTATTTTGCGTGACTCCGCGTTTTTTGTTTTTTTCTCCCAATATACTTCCCGTTTTTGACATGCATTTACGTCAAGTCGGAAAAGAATAAAACCGCGATGCTGTGCAGCAACCTCATACCAGAAATGATTACAATAATTACAGGGGACGAGGTGGCACTGAGAATACAAAATAGTCTGGTTCCACTTGTTTGATATCATGTTATAATAAGTCCAGTAATAAGTCCAGTCCCCAAGTAATAACTAAAATAACATACCTCACTCCTTGACCATTGCCAGACTCAAACACCCCTTTTTTTCTTTGTGTTTGGTTTCCTCCAGAGCTATCCTCATCAGCCATGGCTGTGGTTTCCCCCATACACCAGAGCAACAGCTGGTTATTCCAAGCCATGGACATGTGTGCGGTGCTCAACGAGGACCCACAGCCAGACTCACCAGATAGCTCTACACCGGCAGACTCCACCACAGATCTGTCCACTGACAGTGGTATCACCATCAATTTCCCAAAAGTAGGGTTCGCATGTTTTTGTGTGTGTTTTTTTTGACAATTTCAGAAAGGGGGGGGGGGAGAACCTCGTATTTTTATAACAAGTACGCGTTTTAACGGTATTTTGGTTGGTAACTCTTAGGATAGCTGTTAAAGGTATACCTCAGCTTCAAAGGTAGGATACACCATTGGTAATTGCTTAAATAAATTGGAGGATTTGGGGGGTTGTATTTTTTAGTAAATATTGTTTAACTGACCTGTCCGATAATTTTCAACCGGCGTTGGGCAGTGGTTCTAATATTGTTCTTGTTTTTTTCGCGATCGCCGTCAGGCGATTGTGAATTTTTGTAAATCAAATTAAATTTTGCTGGATGCCTACAGTCGTTATTTACTTTCAAAAAAGTAAGATACTTCTTAATAATTCGGTAGTAAAATTTTTTGATATCTGCAAATGGTTTATCCTACCTTTAAACATGAATCATGTACATTATATTATTTAGTTTTATACTTGTTTCCAGGGGCTGGATTCATCGACCACTACCGGCAGCTCCAAAGAGCAGCAGAAAGCAGACACAGCGATTCCCCCAGAGTCAACAGAAGACGTGAAGAATGAGCGTAACACCATGGCCAGGGCCTATCTCAACTGCATCCGAGCTCAGCAGGCTGCCGAGAAGGATGCGATGTACTCTGATGGGGGCATTGTGGACTCAAGATCTCTTAACGTAAGTAGTTATTGAGCTTTTCCGGCCCAGTGCATCCGACTGCCATCTTGAAGGTACCGGTTGTGTTTTCATGAAGCTGTGTATGAATATTTTGTGTATATACGTCAATATGATTTTGAAATTCCCTGGGCAGCACACCCCCCACACATGCCAGCTGTGAGCCGGTCGCTGACAGATATTTCCAGCCTCGCTTCAAATTGTTTTTCCGTGTGTACATGTCTTCTAGATTACAAACATTGTTTTAACAATATTTCCTACTTTTTTTTGTCCCAGAAATTCGAAAAATGAAATCCTATTCAATGTTTTTCAAAACACTGTTACACAGTACACTGTTCTATGTAAATCACACGATCAATTGGATGCAGGAGTACTGCAACTGTACTTCTAAGAGCTTGGTTACAGATGAAACACAGGTTTTTCAAAGTACAGAACGTGCCAAATGAGTCTTATGATGCAGTGGACATGGGTGAGTTTCAACAAAAACTACTCCTAGAAGCCTGCAGAAGTCCTACTTTTGTCCTGCTTTGTTGAAAATGTGGATCCTTCTTTTCTCCTATTTTTTTATCTGGCTCTGCTTGAAAGCAATTGTGACCCCAACATCAACTTTACTTGCATGGAGTCTGTAAGATTAGAAAGCAAGACAGAATATCCAGCATCCAGACTAGGTTTTTTTAAAAACATTTGCTTCATCTTTGTTTTCGCCTCCGATTTTCAAATCACAGAAGCAACTAGAATGTTATACCTCTGTCTTGGATACTAGACACTAGAACGGTCACGTGTCTGTTGTGTAACAACGCATATCCCATCCCTGTGTGATATCACACGTCAGCTGCAGTTAGTTCGCTGTGAGCTGTATATCATTGGTACCTGCGCAATTTTGAACTGCACACTATTAACGATAGTAAACTGTAGTGGAGCAGCGAATGAGCAGACGAAGTGTGCGAGTTCATTTCGTTTGCGTGATTAACGTTACCACAGTAAAATACATGTTTACTAGAACGTTTTGTATCTTTAATCCTTATAAATATCTGCTGAGTTTCAAGACAGAGGTATAACAAAACAATCGTTGACTGCTGTGATGTGGGATATGACGTTTTGAACACCCAAGGAATGCATAGCACCCAAGGCGAAGCTGAGGGTGCTATGTGTCCCCGAGGGTGTTCAAAACGTCATATCCCACACCACAGCAGTCAACGATTGTATAATGGAATAAAATGCAAATGTAAATGTAAATATTCAAACTGTTCTGTTGGGTTCATATAAATCGATTGACTCCTTCTTAACACGTTGACTGCCGACTACGAGTATAGTCGTAGCAACAAGTGTACCGGATTCTGCCACTGCGAGTATACTCGTAGAAAATGAAAGGTTTTTGTATTGTAAATTGAATACACTGGCATCACTGATAACGCAACAAATACGCTGCTGGCAGTGGTGAGGACATACATCTATCAAACGTTTATTTTTTTCTGTGGTTTTTTTATTTTTTATAAGTATTTATTATGTATGCACACATGCGTACAATGCTTGGCAAATGTGGACGCCCTGTGAAATTATGCCCGGCAGTCAACGTGTTAGCTACAACAGGCACCAGAATGTGGCTAGAGTTCATTGCAGTTGGTAGCCTAAAATTTCCTTAAAGGAAACAAGCAGTCTAACATCTTCATTACGCATTTTTTGTTTTAAATCAATAGATTTATGTGTATCAAATGTGAATAAAAAGCCAAACTGGTTCTAGTGTACGTTTAGTGTGGTAATTTGCCGTCCAGAAATTGACCCCCCCTTTTTAAATTTCGCGGCCACTCAAAATGAGTGATGTAAATCGAGTCAGAACCCGGACAAATTATCGATAGTCGGTACGCGACGTCTAGGTACGAGACGGGTTCGCGTGGCCACGTACGCACACATTGTTGTGAGTACAAGAGTGTACGAATCCCGTACGCCTTGTGCACACGTACGTACACCCCCATGTAAACGCGATCACCCACGCGCACGCTGTCCAAAGCAAAGGATACCGTACAAAGTACATGTACATGTACATGTACAGTAATCGGCGCGGACTAAACATGGACGATCGTGAAAGTTTTTTGTCGGTTTTTAGTGAATCTGACGAAAACAGTACAGATTCGTCTGATTGGAATATCGTTGGGACAGCATCTGACTTCAGCATGTTTTTTAAGGGCATGCCAAAGTTGCTGTACAGACCAGTGTCGAAGCACGACCGCTCAAAATGGTCGCTGCAGATCGGGCCGAAAAATCACTAGGCCCGGCGGGACCACTTCGCTCTGGTAAGCTTTACTTTGGCTGTCCAAATCCTCCGATATTTAGGATCAGCTGGAAACAAATGAAGGCTTACTCTATCCTTGGTAGTTTTGCTACACCCAGCAGCTACACATCTAGTCGGCATGACTGAAAACAGTTGTATTTTTACCCTGATTTAGAATAAAAAACCGGCATGGTAAACTCGTAGACAAAGACTTGTTGCATGCAATGCGCGCATAATGCAAGCCAGGCCCGGGTAGCGCACCCCCGCAGCGAGGCAATTCTCTGCCTCGATTTTTGTCATACCCCACGCGAAGTTTTATGTTAATGAGGCTTCCCTTTGAGGGGCGGAGTGGTATAACTAAACATTTTCAAAAATTATTTTCTCCCATTTATCACAGAAAATAAACACAACCTCACACATAATGTTGTTGTCAATATGATACTTTATTGATTTAAGCAAAAAAAAACCTTATTACATGTTTCCTTTAAGCCCAAGACAAAGCGGAAGCCAGTGATTTAAAAAGGCCCTATGACTACATTTAATCTGTGTTCTTGATCCCAGGCCAAGCCTATAACGGAATCGACAGGAGGCATGGGCGTGGCTCATGTCACTGTAGGCGGGGAGGAAGATTACCTCTACCAAGCCGCATATCACATTAGTCTAGCGCTGGAGAACGAGGCTAACGGCAGCTACCAGGCGGCCTTTGACCTCTACAAGTCGGGAGTCGGCGTGCTGCTCAAAGGGGTCATTGGTGAGAGTCAGCCGGAATTGCATATTTTTCAGTGTCTCTCCTTGTAGATGAGTATTATTAAGGGAATCAAAATGTAGTTTTAAAAACCTGCTCATGGGCGGGGACAGGTTAATGCCCGAGTCGAAGGCAAGGGCATTAACAATGCCCAGACCCTTGGGCCAGTTTTAAGCATACTTGTTTATTAAATACCGGCCAACCACATTTTTATTCCCATTCATAAATACCTTTTGGTCAAAAAGTCAAAACAAGTAAAATTCAATTTTTGAACGATTTTGTTCAACCATTTTACCTCGTGTTTTGAGGAACACTCCTCCAGCTATTTTAATGGTATGTGCCTTGCACATGTGCCCTTATATGAAGATATATGCGTGATATAGCAACGGGACCATTAATATACGGACTCATTGGTTGTAATGCAAATGCTGTGGGAGGTTTAACCAATGTAAGGGTCATGAACCAGACCATGGACCATGGGTCATAGATGTCTAAATTTAAAACTGGCTGTGCCATGTTTTATCGACTGTTTAAACATACCCATGCATCGGGCTCTCGACCAATTGGAATGGCTTAACTGTCTCGGGTATTCAGGAATAAAACTTAATTCTTCAGACTGTAACTTTCTCCTGTGTTTGATGTAATTATTTAGGCAAGTAACCAGTTCGAGCCGGGATTATTTTTCACATCACCGAGCCGAGGCGCGGGATTAATTTTAACGAAACTCGATCCGAGGCGGGCTCAAGCCGATGGTACCGGGAAGCACACCAACGCATTTTTGGCCTTGCTCGCTGCTGACAGACATTTCCGGCCTTGCTCGTGACGTGTTTAAATCTGGGGAAAGCTTTGCGTTTATATTTACGTCCTCCGGCGCGAACTAGTTATAAATTGACAAGATTTTTTGTTCTTTTCCATTAGCGGATGATAATAAAAATCGGCGTGAGGCAGTTCGTAGGAAGACGGCTCATTACCTGATGAAAGCTGAGGATTTGTACAACAAGTATCTATCGGCTGATGCTACTAATAACAAGAGATGGGAGGTGGGTCTGCAGAACATGTGTGAAAAGCAAACAATTATAATATTTGTTTTCTTATGCTAAAAGAGTCAATTGTTGACAATGTGAACATTTCAATGCAAAAATGGTTGCATGCTGTATTTTGCCTCTTTCACGGTATTCGACCAAATCTGCCAAAATCCATCATATTTGTTTGTATACCTAGGCTAATAGATAAGTGTTTGTTGATGTTGATGATGTACATGATACATGTACACATGCCTTATATGTAAACAAAACTACTAGATAGTAGGCAAGGTGTATCAATTCCACTGTCACTGCTTCAGGCCTTCTGGACCAAGTTCTTCATAAGATGAAGCATGATATTTTGTTCACGCCAGGCCTCCAGGACCAGTACCTTGTTAAAACCAGATCAGATTATGTTAATAAAAAAACTGTTGGCTTTTGATTTTGGTACTTTCTAACAGCACTCAAAGTTCTAAGTTAGCCCAGGTTTTTGATTGATTGATTGATTGATTATGGTTGATTTCATTCATATCGTGGCCCACAGGCCAAATTACATGAATGTTACATTTTATAAAAAAATACGTTTAAAATTTATTTAAAATTTAAACAATTACATTATTTAAATGTAATTAAATTAGACGACTCTGTTGTGAGTCTGCAAATTATTTTATGTAAACAGGGGCCGATTTCACGAAACGCTAAGACGCGTCTTAGGAAGATTAACTCGTCCCAACTCGCGACTCGTCCTAGGATCGATTTCACCAAAGTTAATACACGTTCAACACGTCCTAACTTCCATAGCAACGTGGCTGAACTCGTCTCAACTTAGGATCGGAATTGAAATTGATACTCTGGTCGTCAGTCGTAATGCAATGAAGATGTCGTCCAACCTGGGTGTAGTGCCAAGTCTTTTTTTTATTGGGCTTTTTAACCTTTGCCTTACCTTTTTATAAGCTTACTTTATAAGATTTCATTTGTGTAAGCATTTGGGTAGGGCTCGAACCCACAACTTCCTGCTTACTAGTGCAGATGTCTTACCACGTGACCACCGAGCTAGCCAGTGTCAACTGGCCGGTTCAAGTCTTACAGGGCTTGAGGTACAGTTGATGTGACCCACGTCAATTTTTTTTAATAATAATTTGTTGGGGAGATATATTTTGCAAATATCATAAAGAGTAAAATCCAATATAACAAGTAGAACTCCATGGCGCAAATTCCGTCTTAATTTCAGTCAAAAGTGAATCGCAAGTCATATCAAATGTATGATAACGCGTGACTGGGGATGAACAATGACAGAGGAATGTTTTTGTCAACGCTTGTTTATTTACTTGTTTTCTTTGTTTTTAGTGTGAGCAACCTAGCATCGACGTCGACCCTCGCTCAGCCCACCTTAGAGGCCCTCAAGAGGAACTAAAAAATTACAAAGTCCTCGGCTTGATTGATAGCGTGCTTCTGGTGCTCGACACGGTTACCTATCAGACGTTTGTCATTAAGGTATGCTGAAGTTGTCGATAAACCTCCCAGATCCTCCGAAATCCACCTAAAGCCCATACAAAACGAGCAAGCACACTTTCCCTACCCCGAGGCCAAAACTACCTACACCAATGGATGGAGAATCTTTATAGAAGAAAATGATACCAAGATATCTTGATTTGGGCCAGTATTTTCAGCTCCAGACCCTATTTTCTAAAGCACAGTCGGGGGCATTTCGCACCGAGAACCGCACATGGCACAGTTTAAAGTTTCTTGGCTTCACTTCTCAAAATAGGGTCTGGAGCTAAAACTACTAGCCCAAATCAAGATATCTCTGGCCCGTACGCAAGGGGGTTGCGACGGGTGCGTACGTACCCCCCCAAATTCCCAAAAGGTCCACATTTTTTTGGGTAAATAATGGTATTTTGCTGTAGAAATAACTGTACTGGCACACGAAAAATTGTGGTCCCATTTTTGGTCCAATCAGTACAAATTTGCCCCCCAAATTACCAAAAGGTCCACATTTTCCGGGGTAAATAATGGTATTTTGATGTAGAAATAACGCTACTGGCACACGAAAACTTTTGGTTCCATTTTTGGTCCCAACAGTAAAAATTTGCACCCCCCCATACAAAATCCTGCGTACGGGCCTGTATCTTGGTATCATTTATCTTCTAGAAAGATTCTCCATCCATTAATAAGCTAGTTTAGGCCTCAGGGTAGTCACGTGGAGGTATGCTTATCCGTTGAGATATGATTGTCTGTTTGTTTTTTTGGGCCACCCTGTATATATATATTTAGAAAATAACATGAAAAAAGTAGAAAGTTTGATAGAGAAGACGGATTTAGAATTATATTTAGTGATGTTTAATAATTGTTGTAATCAAAACTACCTTCTCCGGTATGTTGTTTTAGGTATTACTGAAATCGTCCACAGCCACCAAGCGAGCGACCTGTGCGCCGGCAAACTGCAGGTACGTGGTCAAGCCCTACCGATTCATCGAGACGGACAACGCCATATTCATTGTCCTGGAGCATGCAAGCGGAGGAAAGCTTTGGAGCTATGCCAGCGGCTTCCTGAACCACGGTAACGAGGAGTCCTACAACCAGGTCCTGGCCGGCAGCCTGGAAAGGAAAAGCATCGGGAGTTGCGGGTCACGCGGGTCACGGAGGTCGCGACACAGCACGGCCAGCTACAGAGAGGACAGAAAGCTCAAGGAGAACATCCACGTGGAGAATGTATTTGCTGAGCCAGATAGTCCTGCAACGGAACAGTTTGGAGATTTTGTCAGCATCCCGCAAACCGATGATGGTGTTAATGCTTTCACGCCGGGTGCATCTCCCAGTGGGGAAAACAGTTATGCAAGTCTCGTCATTGACTATGGTAAGAATTCTCTTGAGCCTGATGTGCCGGATGCCTCGGGAGAAGAACAAATGCCACAAGCTGCGACAGACTCCCTCTTGTGTGAGTTCGATGATCTGGACATCCGGGACACGGAGACAAACTTGAACGATCTTGCCAATCACTACTCACAGTACGACACTGTCACTGGAGGCAATAATATCAGCAATAGCCTTCTAAGTTTGCCTGAACCTGGAGAAGGGGAAATTGAGGATGGATCTTACAAAGCTAGCACGGCACCCCTAAACTTGTTCAGTATTGACAGCCTGGAGAGTCCCGGAAGTGAGTTACACAGTCCTGGCAGTGTAGACAAGCCAGTATTTGGTTTTGGCATGGCCCCTTCAACTTCCAAGGATTGGCCTGATGATGACGATAGGGTAGTTACCGCTAGCCACGTTGATAGAAAAACGAGTGCATCTAACAGCATTCTTTCAACCTGGGTAGACCACAATCCTGAAGATGCCATTGCGGACGCCTTGAAGGTCATGGAGGATTTGGAAAAAGATGAACGAGCTCATCTTGAATTTGGCCTGACAGCTTCAAGCCCCAACCTTGCGTCGTCAGAGATCAATGCGCTGCCTCCCAGCTCAAGCCAAGTGCACACTCTGCCGGATACTAGCGGATTTGCATCTGTTATGACAAGTGATGTGATATCTTCAAAGCCCGGTACCGACCTAGCCGAGTTTTTTGACACCACTTTCAATGAAGATACGGGGACGTTGCCAGAGTCCAAGACGAAACCCCCTCTAATCAGGCACAGTGTGAGTATGTATGAGAGAGGGACTCACAGTGATAACTCACCTAGAAATAGACAGCATTCAAATCCCCTTGACTTCAAGGTCGTTAGAAGTTCATCCTTTGAAGAGGGTCGATCAGAGGACTGCCTGTCATCTTTGATGCAAGTCAAGGATGAGGACCGTGGCGGCTTTGAATCTGTCTCACTGTCGAGAGCCAAAACCACGGCTGCCGATAAGACTAAGAGTGAGCCTCATCTCGGAGAGATGCTCGGTGAAGGAACATCAAGTAGGATTGTGTCAAGTCATGATGATCGACAAGTATTAGTTCCGCAGTCTGAAATCACCCCAAACCAACCAAACCTAGAGTTGAGCCTTGCCAAACCTAGTGATCCAATTTCTGTAAGCCAATCTCTCGCTAACCAAAGGAATAACTCATCACCAAAATCAACTCTGGAGGGCTCTGAAGCCATTATAAACAGCTCCTGTGAATCTACTCCCAAACACTCGATCTACTTTCCGGACTACGACAGCGGCACAGTGATGGATTCGCCTAACATGGAAAGCCCAGATCTGCAATCGGCCAATGGGCAGAACTTTCTTGGAAGTACCAATAACCACTCAAAGATGAGTGACACAAAGGGTACACTGGAAGATAGCAATGCAACCCCAACTCACAATACTACCATTTCTTATCCGGGAGCTGCAACAAATACCACAAAAGCCAAACCGCGGGACGCACCCCTACCGTCCATCACCACGCTGTTTGCCCAGATGGACGAACAGGTAACAGTCACCAAGTCCAGCACCTTGCCCGAGTCTTGCATTCGACTCTGGGCCGCTGAGATTCTCCTAGCCCTAACAGACCTGCATGCCACGGGTATCGTCTGTCAGGATCTTCATCCTGATAACATCCTGCTTGCGGAAGGCGGTCATATCCGACTCACCTACTTCAGCCAATGGCAGTACGTTGGGAGGACACTCAACGCGTACGCCAAGGAGCATTTCTACACGGCGCCGGAGGTGAACGGAATCTTCAGCGTGACTCCAGCTTGTGATTGGTGGAGCTTTGGGGTCCTGTTGTATGAATTACTCACAGGCATGGTGAGTGTAGCTTATGTTATGGCAGTATATGTGACAGTATACTAATAATAATAATTGGGGAGGCTAATCATCCTTACTCGCGGCTGGAATGCTGAATTGCGAAGGACGTGGCTACAACGTGGTCGAGTCGCTGGCACATAAAGGCGCCTATGGCAGCTGGCCACATCGACTCATATCTGTGACCCGTTCCTCAGAAACCCGACATAAGTCGCACAGGCTATTTCGAGATACAGCTCATTAAAGTTGAAATGGGGTGAAAAATCTGGCGGACATCAATTTTTGTTTTTCGTTATTTTTTTATTCTTTAATATAACCTCAGTTAGGTTAAACAATATCAACTTTATTGATGAGAAAGTACAAAAATCATGCATGTATTGAGACAAACTGAGTTCTAAAAGTGGTAATTTATCTCCCAAATACATCAAAATACAATCCTCATAAAATTTGAAGTATATATGGTATAAAGGTGGTTTTGGTACCAAATGAAAGCTGACGATGTGTACTAAATGGAAATAACAATATCTCACAATAACAAAAAAACACTTTTGTCTGTTTTTGTGGGAGCAGGTCACATATGACTACGGAGCACAGCCTGAGATTTAAAGTGTTTGATTTTTTCAGTATGTTGAAGTAGGGGCTAACAACTGCCAAAGCATATCAAATTTATCCAAATGAAATAAATGGAAGTCAGCCGTATGGCTGTTCATTTTCGAATATTCAAATATTCAAAACTCGCCAACCAAGTTTTAAATACACCAGCTCAAAAGTTACATACAAAGCACACGGGGAAACATTTCCTTGCGGTGATGGACATTATGGGACTTTACACATCGGAATAAGACCAATAAATAGGTGTGAACAAAAAGTTACTGTCGACCAAAAAGTGGCATCTGGCAAAAATCAACACTCGGCTGTGCTCCGTGGTCAGATATGGGTCGTATGGCCAGCTGCCAGAGGCACTTTTACCTGCCATCAACTCTACCATGTAGAACCTAATGATTTTTTCAGGAATAGTTAGAATTATTTGGTCTGGGAAACAGTTTATGAATGATTTCCGTTTGCTATTTCCTAGGTTTGCAACATTGCTAATGTTGTTAGTATGGTGACTTTGGGCATGACCCCTGGCCACAAGGCATTTACAGGTTTAGGGCTTCTGAACTGAACAAAGATATTGACAAATTTGGGGAACCTCCAACATGGGGCTAAAAAGTTGGTGGAGCACCTGAACGGCAATCCGGAGGTTGCTGATTCAATTTCTTTGTTCAAATAGAAAAATATGTTATAATGCACCTCCCAGTTTCCCTTTGTGGTTTATTTGAACTAACTTTCTGACTTGAATATTGGCTTGTTGTTTGTAGTCTCTACACAGCTGTCATCCCAGTGGACTTAGCTCTCACACTCAGCTCATCTTAGCAGATCACGTGTCACCAGAGGCAGCAAGTCTCCTCAAACAGGTGTGACATTTACTTTTTTGTATCATGACTGTAGGCTGGGTGAAAAAACAGTTATAATACTTCTCTGTCAATTGCACGCATTACTGAATTTAACATTGCTGAGTTTAACATTGCTCTGTAGTAAATTACTGGAGCGCCTACTCCTCATTCTGATGCCCGGAGATACTTTGAATCCTTCCTGTGCACAGACATTTTAAATTCATGTGCCTGTTTGTAGAACATAACTAAATTTGAGTGAATTTTAAAAGTGCACTCTAAATGCATCACGCGCACAAGGACAACATATGTAAACAACTTAAAGGTTGGATACACCATTGGTAATCGTTTGAATTATCATGAATAGGTGGATTTGGGGGTTGTATTTTATAGTAAATATCGTTTAACTGGCCTGTCCGAAGTTTTACAATCATGGATGCTGAGAAAAGCAAGAAAAACAGCGTTTGTTTTTTTACCGGCGTCAGGCAGCGGTTCTTATGTTCTTGTTTTTTTCTCGATCGCCGTCCGGCGATCATGAATTTGTTTAAAAAAAAAAAAATTGTTCGGAAGTATAGGATATCTGGTGCAATCCTTTTGCTGGATGCCTACAATCATTATTTATTTTCTAAATAAGTAAGATATTTCCTAATAATTTCGGTAGAATGTTTTTTTTATATCTGCAAACGGTGTATCCTACCTTCAAACACATTATGGCAGTTAAAAAACATCACAGGAAAAATCATCTGCAGGTACGAGCAAGCGTTTGCATTGTCTGTGTAAAGCAAAATGAAATGTTTATTTTATACTCACTGTGCATTTTGGGTTTTGGCGTACGGGTTTCAATAATGCACCTGTATAGTATACAATCCTTTGGCAATGCTTATCTTCATTGTAGTTATACTTGAAAGGACTTGCAGGTAGTGTACTCAAGTACAACTCTGTTGCATTGTGATGTTTCCATGTGACCAACTTTATACTAAACTGTACTTGTTTCAGTTACTGCAAGTCAACCCGTTGGAAAGACTGGGAAGCCATCGCGCCGGTGGGGCTGAGGAGATTCGCATCCATCAATTCTTCAAGGACGTCAACTGGACTAACTTGCAGAAGACGGCTCACTCCTGAACTATGCGGCAGTTAGAGAGACTGGGCAGCCATCGCACTGGTTGGGCTGAGGAGATTCGCATCCATCAATTCTTCAAGGACGTCAACTGGACTAGCTTGCAGAAGACGGCTCACTCCTGAACTATGCAGCCACTGGGGCTGAGAAGATTCACATCCATCAATTATTTAAGGACATCAACTGGAAGGACATCAACTGGACTGACTTGCACAAGACGGTTCACTCTTGATTTCTGAATTATGCGGCCGTTGGGGCTGAGGAAATTCACATTCATCAATCCTTTAAGGACATCAACTGGACTAATTTGCGGAAGACGGCTTACTCCTGAACTACACGGCCATTGGAAGGACTGGGCAGCCATCGCGCCAGTGGGGCTGAGGAGATTCACATTCATCAACTCTTCAAGGACATCAACTGGACTAACTTGCAGAAGACGTCTCACTCCTGAACTATGCGGCCGTTGGGGCTGAGGAGATTCGCATCCATCAATTCTTCAAGGACGTCAACTAGACTAACTTGCAAAAGACGGCTCACTCCTGAACTATGCGGCCGTTGGGGCTGAGGAGATTCGCATCCATCAATTCTTCAAGGACGTCAACTGGACTAACTTGCAGAAGACGGCTCACTCCTGAACTATGCGGCCGTTGGGGCTGAGGAGATTCACATCCATCAATTCTTTAAGGACATCAACTGGACTAACATGCAGAAGACGGCTCACTCCTGAACTATGCGGCCGTTGGGGCTGAGGAGATTCGCATCCATCAATTCTTCAAGGACGTCAACTGGACTAACTTGCAGAAGACGGCTCACTCCTGAACTATGCGGCCGTTGGGGCTGAGGAGATTCGCATCCATCAATTCTTCAAGGACGTCAACTGGACTAACTTGCAGAAGACGGCTCACTCCTGAACTATGCGGCCGTTGGAGCTGAGGAGATTCACATCCATCAATTCTTCAAGGACATCAACTGGACTAACTTGCAGAAGACGGCTCACTCCTGAACTATGCGGCCGGTGGGGCTGAGGAGATTCACATCCATCAATTCTTTAAGGACGTCAACTGGACTAACTTGCAGAAGACGGCTCACTCCTGAACTATGCGGCCGGTGGGGCTGAGGAGATTCGCATCTATCAATTCTTCAAGGACATCAACTAGACTAACTTGCAGAAGACGGCTTACTCCTGAACTATGCGGCCGTTGGGTCTGAGGAGATTCACATCCATCAATTCTTCAAGGACATCAACTGGACTAACTTGCAGAAGACGGCTCACTCCTGAACTATGCGGCCGGTGGGGCTGAGGAGATTCACATCCATCAATTCTTTAAGGACATCAACTGGACTAACTTGCAGAAGACAGCTCACTCCTGAACTATGCGGCCGGTGGGGCTGAGGAGATCCGCATCTATCAATTCTTCAAGGACATCAACTAAACTAACTTGCAGAAGACGGCTTACTCCTGAACTATGCGGCCGGTGGGGCTGAGGAGATTCGCATCTATCAATTCTTCAAGGACATCAACTAGACTAACTTGCAGAAGACGGCTTACTCCTGAACTATGCGGCCGGTGGGGCTGAGGAGATTCGCATCTATCAATTCTTCAAGGACGTCAACTGGACTAACTTGCAGAAGACGGCTCACTCCTGAACTATGCGGCTGTTGGGGCTGAGGAGATTCACATCCATCAATTCTTCAAGGACATCAACTAGACTAACTTGCAGAAGACGGCTCACTCCTGAACTATGCGGCCGGTGGGGCTGAGGAGATTCACATCCATCAATTCTTTAAGGACATCAACTGGACTAACTTGCAGAAGACGGCTCACTCCTGAACTATGCGGCCGGTGGGGCTGAGGAGATTCGCATCTATCAATTCTTCAAGGACATCAACTAGACTAACTTGCAGAAGACGGCTTACTCCTGAACTATGCGGCCGGTGGGGCTGAGGAGATTCGCATCTATCAATTCTTCAAGGACATCAACTTGACTAACTTGCAGAAGACGGCTCACTCCTGAACTATGCGGCCGGTGGGGCTGAGGAGATTCACATCCATCAATTCTTCAAGGACGTCAACTGGACTAACTTGCAGAAGACGGCTCACTCCTGAACTATGCGGCCGGTGGGGCTGAAGAGATTCGCATCCATCAATTCTTCAAGGACGTCAACTGGACTAACTTGCAGAAGACGGCTCACTCCTGAACTATGCGGCCGTTGGGGCTGAGGAGATTCGCATCCATCAATTCTTCAAGGACGTCAACTGGACTAACTTGCAGAAGAAGGCTCACTCCTGAACTATGCGGCCGTTGGGGCTGAGGAGATTCACATCCATTAATCCTTTAAGGACATCAACTGGACTATTAAACTTGCAGAAGACGGCTCACTCCTGAACTATGCGGCCGTTGGGGCTGAGGAGATTCACATCCATCAATTCTTCAAGGACATCAACTGGACTAACTTGCAGAAGACGGCTCACTCTTGAACTATGCGGCCGTTGGGGCTGAGGAGATTCACATCCATCAATTCTTCAAAGACATCAACTGGACTAACTTGCAGAAGACGGCTCACTCCTGAACTATGCGGCCGTTGGAGAGACTGGGCTGCCATCGCGCCAGTGGGGCTGAGGAGATTCACATCCATCAATTCTTCAAGGACATTAGCTGGACTAAAATACAGAAGATGGCTCACTCCTGAACAACGTGGCCAGCAATCTTGCCCCCCAAAACAGATGTTAATCCAGTATCTTTTGGTATATTTGTGATCTGTCACCACAATATGAGAGTAAAGTCGCACGATGTGATTTAGAAATATGACCATCCAAAGTCAAAATATAAATGGGTGGTAAATGTTTAGATTTTGCGTAATTTTAAAAGCCTAAGTCCTCCTCTACATATTTCCATTAGTGGTATAATTAACACGATAATTAAATATGCAAATTATGTCCTCGTAACTATCTCAAGTTTTTGAAATTTTGATATTTTGTTGTTTGTACAATAGTTTGTAAGTGTAGAAAGTTTCAAGACGAAATATTGATTAGAACATAGCCGTTGCTATGCTCAACCGAACCTTACTTGTCCTGTTTTGCAATCTTTTGCGTGTTTTGTTTAAGATACAATGTAAGTAAGTTTTCTCACAAACACGTTTTGTGAAACCAATGACTTTCTGGAGCCCTGTAAAATGTATTTATCACAAAACCCCCAAGTGTTATGTACTATTGGAAAGCTCTCTTTCTCAAGAATTTGAAAATACCAATATCTCAATTTTCAATTTTCCCGACTTTACTCTCATATTGTGGTGACAGGTCACATAATGTGAGCCGTTCTGACAAAATGAGACGGAACTGGGCACAGGCCACATTGGAAACAAATGTAAAATAGTGAATGGAGGTGATTTGTTTTCAATTTATTTTTATTTATTTTTATATTTGTAATCTCTGTTAATATGTCTACTGTTTTGTAGTGGATAAAAGTGTTTTTATAGAAAAACATTTGGCATTTTTCCTTATCAAAATAAAAAAAATATTTGGCGACATGTCGATAAATGCAAATTTTTAACAGGCATAATTTAACGTAATGTCTGATTGAAGCACACCAAACAATATTGTAAGGAGTACATGTTTTTGTGTTATTTTTCGTAATCATTTTAACCTCTGCTCAGTTCTGTTTCCGACTATTTTTACCAAAACTTCTCACATATTTAGTCAGTTCGCGCCGGAGGAAGTAAATACATACAAAGTTTTTCTCGGATTCAAAACGGATGACGCATAAACACGTCACGAACAAAGCTGCAAATGTTTGTTAGCAGCGAGCAAGGATGGAAATGCGTGGGTGTGCTTCCTGGTACCTTCGGCCTGAACCTGCCTCGGATCGAGTTTCGTTAAAAATAATCCCGTGCCTTTGCTCGGTGATGTTAAAATAATCCCGGCGCGAACTGGTTAACATTTCAAAGACTTTGGCTTTGTACTTAAATTAAGGCCCCAGACACTGCCTTGCCACGGGTGCATGCATCTATAGTACATGTACATGTATGTACATGTAGTCTGATTTGTTATTGTCGGAATAATTACTTTCAACTCAAAACCTGCAATCAGTTTTTTGTTTTCCTCAAGTTTGTATGAATTCAATTACATGTAGTATGGTTTTCTTTTCTATAATGTGTATTGACTACAGTTTTTGTTATTTATAAGATAATATTTAGACATTATGAATTACAGCTTTTATAGAGGACAACGGTTTTCCATCACTAAGTCGTCGGGTGCCCGGCAGAAGGGCATACGAGCATTCTGACGCAAACACCACTTTCATAAAAATTGCGTTAAAAGGCTCCAATGTTCCCACACACGTACTGTGAATCCAATGTTCTCTCACACGTGTCATAAACCGTACACATTTTATATTTGTCACACATCTGAATCACAATTTTGGAGAGCAATTTGTAGAAATGTTTACAATTCATTAAATATAGGCAGTTGTTTCGCACATGCCCTTTTGCTGGGAACATTTTGGTGATTACGCGCATTATAACCTTCTGCCGGGCACACGACGAAGTATGCATTAGTAAGAATTGTTTTGCCCAGGATAGCTTGCTCCCGATGGTCTGTACGGTTCGTAAGTGACTACGTCGTACATGCGCACTCATCACCGATTACTGGTGCTAAAAAGTGTTCATTAGTGCGTTAACTTCCGGCTACATTTGTTACGTTCCACTCCATGTAAAGTGCACGTTGTTCAAGTTGAAGTGATGTCACACTTGCAAACTGTATAGTACGGAGTGTTGTTGACCATGTAACCCCCCCGGGTCACATCATTGGTCTATAAACTATTACTGGGTGGAGTTAACTGACTTCTTTATATTATATTGCTGAATATGACCGTGCTACTCTAACAAATGTGTGTTTAGTGCAATTTTTATGGCTGAAAAGATAAGTTTACACACAAATAAATTGATAATCGAAATGGTTGAATGAAAGAGGAAATATCTACAATTGTTTTGTTTTGGTTTTTAAAATTACATGTATCGGGTCTCCGTGAAAGAATTTTAGGATGTAAAAATAACTGTACATTAAAAGAGTATATTTGATCTTATAAATGGTCACATTTTGACTGTAAGCCATTATGAAGGATAATCCACATTAGGCTACACTAAGGTTTAGTGGCTACAGCTGCTTCCATTGGTGCGTGTGTTATTGTCAGCTGACTTTGAAGGATGCCACATCCACATTACAAGGCTACAGCTAGCAGTAATAGCACCAAGGTTTAGTGGCTACAGCTGCTTCCATTGGTGCGTGTGTTATTGTCAGCCGTAATTTGAAGGATATGCCACATCCAGATTACTAGGCTACAGCTAGCAGTAATAGCACCAAGGTTTAGTGGCTACAGCTGCTTCCATTGGTGCGTGTGTTATTGTCAGCTGAATTTGAAGGATGCCACATCCACATTACTAGGCTACAGCTAGCAGTAATAGCACCAAGGTTTAGTGGCTACAGCTGCTTCCATTGGTGCGTGTGTTATTGTCAGCCGTAATTTGAAGGATATGCCACATCCAGATTACTAGGCTACAGCTAGCAGTAATAGCACCAAGGTTTAGTGGCTACAGCTGCTTCCATTGGTGCGTGTGTTATTGTCAGCTGAATTTGAAGGATATGCCACATCCACATTACTAGGCTACAGCTAGCAGTAATAGCACCAAGGTTTAGTGACTACAGCTGCTTCCATTGGTGCATGTGTTATTGTCAGCCGTAATTTGAAGGATATGCCACATCCACATTACTAGGCTACAGCTAGCAGTAATAGCACCAAGGTTTAGTGGCTACAGCTGCTTCTATTGGTGCGTGTGTTATTGTCAGCTGAATTTGAAGGATGCCACATCCACATTACTAGGCTACAGCTAGCAGTAATAGCACCAAGGTTTAGTGGCTACAGCTGCTTCCATTGGTGCGTGTGTTATTGTCAGCCGTAATTTGAAGGATGTGCCACATCCACATTACTAGGCTACAGCTAGCAGTAATAGCACCAAGGTTTAGTGGCTACAGCTGCTTCCATTGGTGCGTGTGTTATTGTCAGCTGAATTTGAAGGATGCCACATCCACATTACTAGGCTACAGCTAGCAGTAATAGCACCAAGGTTTAGTGGCTACAGCTGCTTCCATTGGTGCGTGTGTTATTGTCAGCCGTAATTTGAAGGATGTGCCACATCCACATTACTAGGCTACAGCTAGCAGTAATAGCACCAAGGTTTAGTGGCTACAGCTGCTTCCATTGGTGCGTGTGTTATTGTCAGCCGTAATTTGAAGGATATGCCACATCCACATTACTAGGCTACAGCTAGCAGTAATAGCACCAAGGTTTAGTGGCTACAGCTGCTTCCATTGGTGCGTGTGTTATTGTCAGCCGTAATTTAAAGGATATGCCACATCCACATTACTAGGCTACAGCTAGCAGTAATAGCACCAAGGTTTAGTGGCAGCTGCTTCCATTGGTGCGTGTGTTATTGTCAGCTGAATTTGAAGGATATGCCACATCCACATTACTAGGCTACAGCTAGCAGTAATAGCACCAAGGTTTAGTGGCTACAGCTGCTTCCATTGGTGCGTGTGTTATTGTCAGCCGTAATTTGAAGGATATGCCACATCCACATTACTAGGCTACAGCTAGCAGTAATAGCACCAAGGTTTAGTGGCTGCAGCTGCTTCTATTGGTGCGTGTGTTATTGTCAGCCGTAATTTGACGGATATGCCACATCCACATTACTAGTCTACAGCTAGCAGTAATAGCACCAAGGTTTAGTGGCTACAGCTGCTTCTATTGGTGCGTGTGTTATTGTCAGCCGTAATTTGACGGATATGCCACATCCACATTACTAGGCTACAGCTAGCAGTAATAGCACCAAGGTTTAGTGGCTACAGCTGCTTCCATTGGTGTGTGTGTTATTGTCAGCCGTAATTTGAAGGATGTGCCACATCCACATTACTAGTCTACAGCTAGCAGTAATAGCACCAAGGTTTAGTGGCTACAGCTGCTTCCATTGGTGTGTGTGTTATTGTCAGCCGTAATTTGAAGGATGTGCCACATCCACATTACTAGTCTACAGCTAGCAGTAATAGCACCAAGGTTTAGTGGCTACAGCTGCTTCCATTGGTGCGTGTGTTATTGTCAGCCATAATTTGGACGAGGTCATACAGTGTGAGTTCTCCTTTCGTATGATGATGAGCAGTTTAACGTGTTGCTGCATACATCGGTTTGATGACAATTGTGGAAACAGGGTGGACCGCGTTGAGGTTGTCATCTCCCACCCCACAGTGTTAGTTGACATTAACTCTCTCATTAATGTGAACAATCCCAATAGAGGCTTTCAAGTATTCCTACTTTATAACTTTTTTCTACTTTTGTGGTCCCAAATTAAAACTCAATCAATGTTTTTATTACAGTTTTACACACGGCTATAAAAGGCTTATTAGGCACAGTAGTACTGTACTTCATAGAACTTGGTTAGGCATGTGAGGGATGGAGCACAAGTGTTTTGAGTACAGACCATGCCAAATGAGGCTTATGATGCTGTGCTCTTAAATGGTATTATGACCGAGAATCTGAACACAAAAGGAACAAAGAATTCTCGGACGATAGTCTGTCAAATTTGGTCCTTGGTCGTTAAAGATAAGTCTATATGAGGATCCTGGAACAAAGAGAAACACAATAGGGGATCCTCGGTCAGTATGGTAAAACACAAGTATTTGGACGTGGGTGTGTATCAACGAAAACTACTGAAAGCCTACAAAACACCAATGGTTTTTTTTTCAAATTTTTGATCATATTCCTACTTTTATACATGGGTCTGCTTGAAAGTCTGCCAATTGCAATATTGTCTTCACAGAGAAATGCAAGCGTCAAATCGCTGTTTCATTATTAAAGGGTCGCACATGCACAGACCATTATGGTTCGTGACGTTCGCAAGTACTTACCCTTACAATTGAGTTCTATTTATGTTTATGTTCTCTAGTGGCAGAAACTGACATGATATGAGAACCATGCAATTTGTGTTTGTAATGCTATGCAGTTTCTTATAAATATGCACCATCAGATAATATTGAATCTATTATTAATTATATTAACTAATCTAAGTGTTTTAATTTGTCTTTTGCAATTTACCATTAAAAGATAAAATTCATTTGCAGTATAAGACAACAGAGTGAACATATTGTCTTTTGTGTAAAATGTGATCTATTTATTGGCCAAAACATTCGCAGTTTAACTGAATTTTTTGTTGCTAAAAATATAATTGTCATACTAAAAACCTATACTATATACACATACTTTATTAAAGAACATCTGGGGCCAATTTCATAGAGCTGCCAAGTACCAACAATTGCTTAGCATGAACATTCTTCCCTGGCAAAAACAGGGTAAGAATTAATCCAAATGTTCAGGTGATGTATATTATTTGTGATTGGTATTCAGCTGGTTTATGCTTTGCATGAAAAGCAAATGGAGGTTTTTACTGAGCAGGAGGTTTTTACTGAGCAAGACTTTTTTAATTAGTTACAGGAAATTGGACCCAAACATGTCAATAATCTATCTCGCGCATGGCATTACAAAAATAGATGTTCCATCCCAGTGACACATTAGGCGGCTCTGACCTTTATTACAAGGATTTATTCAGATTCAATGTTTATAGACGATGTGCCCTCTGTTTACATCTGTATTCAAATGTGCCCGTCAATATGCGCATGCATCGTGTTTTACATAAATTTGGTTAAGAGATGACATCAGAGGTCACATAATTAAAAGGTGATCTGACCTGTGACGTCAATCTTTAAGCAAATTTTATGCAAAACACGATGTGTGCGCATCACTGCCGGGCACATTTGAATACAGATGTAAACACGTGACATCCGAGGGCACATCGTCTATACAATGGAAAGAATAATTGTATGAGGTGACAGATGGAATGTAACACATTATTTTGTATTTCGCTTACACCGATGAATCCATACAGTTTGGGTGGATTGCTTTATTAAAACAAATAGGATTCTGTATTAATACTTTGTTACATTTTTATTACATTTTAATTACAGATAAACAAAGTGTTATTGATCAAACAACATGAAAACTGTGTACGATAGTATTTATAAATTTGGTTTTCAATGTATTGTTTTCTGTACATACATGTACAGGTGGGACTAACAGTTGCAAATTAAAACTCCAATCATCGTGGTTTTATAATTATATAATTTGTCCGAGTTTTATAAACTTGACTAGACTAAGTAAAACGACTTAACCACAAACATTTTGTGTGAGTGTTCTCAATTTTATTTTAACGCCAAATTTAGCTTTTGGGAATGATCAAAGCATTTTTTACAAAATATTTACAGTAACTAAAAGAAATATATGAAGGCTGGATTTGGGTCATTTATTTTAAACATCTGATTACTAACTGTCCCAGTGGAACCAAAATTTACGCATAAAACAGTTAAGGCACTGCATACTTTCAGCAGATGAAATATCAACACGAACATTTAAAACCAATTATAAAAAGTGTATAAAATATACAGTATGTACATGGACGGATTAGTAGTACTTGTGAAAATGCACCCATTCTTTTAGTACATGACATAGGGTTCGTGTGCTTAACCAGTTCGCACCGGATGACGTATATAAACGCAAAGTTTTCCCCAAATTCAAAACGGATGACGCATTAACACGCCATGTTCAAGTTCGGAAATGTCTGTCAGCAGCGAGCAAGGCCGGAAATGCGTGGGTGTGCTTCCCGGCACTATCGGCCTTAACCCACTTTGGATCGAGTTTTGTTAAAAATAATCCCGCCCCTCGGCTCGGTGATGTTAAAATAATCCTGGCGCAAACTGGTTAATAAGGAAAATCTATTTTGACCTAAAATTTTCTAAATCACCCTAATTTGTCTTTTACATTTTCTTTTATTACACCCTAACCTAATTATACGTCTAGACCCCTTTACTAGAGACCCAACATGTTATTGGGACACGAATATATCCCCACAACTCTGTCAGATGTTTCCAAACAAAATAAAGTGTCCCCATAACTCGGTGTATGCCTACCCACAAGATCACTCGGTCGTGTTTTACATAACGACCGAGGATTCCCTATTGTGTTTCCCTTTGTTTCTGTACTGCAACCTAACCCCATAGACTTATCGTACACTTTAACGACAGAAGACAAAATTCAACAAAAGACGAACGCCGGAAGACTAAAATTTTTTTGGTTCATGTATTGTGTGGACATCTTTTGTTTGTAGGTCCACACAGTGTTTGCAAGGTTGGTACTCAAAGCTGACAATTTGTCCTGCTGCAACTATACAGTGTGTCTAAAACAAAAAGGCAAACAAAATATAACAGAATGCCACACGTAGAATGTGTAACCAACACATAATATAGGTAGGGTTTGAAAGATACTCCTTTCTGGACATCAAACGTCCAAATCTGAAAATTTTTGACAGAGTTATTAATAATTTCTCAAGAGAGGTCAAATAGACCGTGGGATAAAGTTTTCAATTTTAGGCATTAGGACAATGCCCCCTTAACCAGTTCGCGTCGGTTGACATGAATACACGCAGTTTTTCCGAAATCCAAAACGAATGACGGATAAACATGTCAGCGAGCGAGGCTGAAAATATCAGGGTATGCTATCCACAGATGCCGGGCTGAACCTGAATTCAGATTAAGGTTCGTGAAAAACAACCCCACGCCTGGTCCCGGTCAATGTCAAAATAAACCCGGTGAGAACTGGTTAATTACACCACTGAGAGAAAATGTTTATAATGATTCACGGTGGTTTTAGGAAGTGTTTTAGGAAGAGTTTTAGGAAGCCCCGGCGGCAGTGGACTCGTGTCTAGTGTCGATGGAAGCTACCGTCAGTGACAGCTGGGCTAGGTCTGGCAGCACAGGGGTCCTGCTACTACTGTGCTTGCCGTGGGTTTCATAAGGCTTGGTGGCTTGGTCGACAGCTTGCTGGGTTAGGAAAGTAGCTGGCTCAGACAATGGAGCAGCTTCGATGGCAAGGCTTAAACCAAACAAAATTAACAATCATTAGACAACTTGACTTTTTAAAATTCCACTCTCCAACCCATTACTGGGTTGATCGGGCCAAACCGAGCCAAAACATAAAAAAGAAAAAAACTAAATTCAAACCCCTCTAACCGACCCGACCTGAAAAAAAACCAAGGGTAAATTTGTATCAATAATGGCCTCCTCCCCACAGCCATCCGATCCACCCACTGTAATAAAAATAACTTTATTAACCCGTGCATGATCTTGATTTCAATGACTTTTTCCACTTTTTCCATGACTTCCCAGGACAACTTTTTTCAATGACCCGTAGGAACCCTGGCAGCCTTGCATTCAAGGCTAAGGGTTAGGGTTAGGTTTAGGACTCCCTGGAGGCAGATAGGCAACCTCCCTTGTGTAGTGGCCAAGACAAAGCCTCCTTACAAATATTGTGCATATTGTTTTGTTTGGTCTGCCTTATTTGAGTGAATGACTTTTATATGGCTAGAAAAATAGAAAAATAAAAACAAAAAGAAATCAAAAGGAGTTACGCTCGGTTCAGACAGGTGTTGCACAGTCGCGCCGAATCAAATTGAAATAAAGTTGCTCCTGAGTCGCTCTAACAACTCCAGCAGTCGATTGTTCGCCGTCTGGCGCACCTTGTCGCCCTTATTTCAGACGTCAGACTCGATCAATTCACTCATTTGGAACGCCTGTCTGAACCGAGCTTCAAAGCACAGTACGGTTATAGTATATCTTTAAGCTCTTACCTGACTGCATCCTTGCTACTGATACCAGGAAGGCGTTGGGAGGCTGACGGGCCTAGGTCAGCAGGAGGCTTGGCACGTACCCTGGCACCGTTCATCTTGGCAAATAGTAACCTTAAGATACGCTCTCGCTGCTCCCACGTCAACTCACTCACGTCCACCTTCCCACCCAGACCAGACCTGGCAGAAAAAAAGTCCTTGGTGTGAATAGTGCTGTATCCGATACCGAATGAAGGCGATATATATGGGGACCATAGTTTTTTAGTTATGACCGCTATTTCAACGTCTAACTAGAGTTCTGTGTTTAAGACCGACCGTATACTGTAAATTACCGGTGTATGCAAGCCAAGCCAATCCGCACTTACGAGTGTTACTGAGGTCAGCGGTGCTTGCGTCCTATTCAAAGAACTATCGGGACTGTACATGTACTTTAGCTTATTGGTATTATTCATGAATAATAAGACCTGTCATACAATCTACATGATTATTCTAATCATTAACATACACGTTCTCTAGCCTAGTGACTGACACGCTAGATGTAGTATACAAATGGCACTTGCAGTGACGCCCCGTTTTGTTACAATGGAAGGAAATGTAGATGGCAGAAACTCCAGTCTGCATACTCACCAAGCCTCAGCAGCCTTGAGGTCTGAATACACACTGTTGGTGCTCTCATCCGACGCCTTGAAGGTCCTGACTTTGGGATACTCTCCTTTACTGGCGTGTGCATCCAGCATCTTCCTGTGGTAAACGGCGGCCGCATCCTGAAGGTACTTGGCCCGGTTGGCCACGATCTCCTTCTTGACAATCTCCATGGAGTCCAGGAAAAATTGCTCCATCTCGGTTCGCTGGGTTAGGAGAAAGTCAGTTGTTAGCCTCATGTTTACCAGAGGGCTCTAATTCAACCTCGGCAAAGTGGTACAAAAATTTACCCAAAAAACTCTTGTGATGGGGGACCCTCAGTATTTCCAATTATAAACTTCATTGAGGAAAATTTCATTCAAAATCATAATTTATTATTTGTGTGGGCTTATGTTTATCGAGCTTATGTATTGATAAACTTCTTTGAGGTGATACATTTGAACAGATCCGCCAACTAATTGTAATTGTTATAACTGTTCCCAAACAATTGTTTATATATTGTATTGTATCATAATCATTACAAAAAGTATACAGTTTACAACTACAGAATCGTAAAATTGTAAGGGTTTTGTTTTATAGTGATTTTAAAGAATAGTAAAACATAAAATTACAGTAAAAATCTGTTGTAGTTTCCCTCTGAATCTCCTGCATGCTTATAGGTATCAGTTCTGCGGCGCAAAAGTACAAAGGGGGGGTTGGTCGGTCGGTATCAAATGAGAGGAATAATGCTCATGGTGATTTTTTTCAAGGTTCATCACTCCTTCTTTTGGAAAATATGTGATAGCATTCCAGTGGTGGCAGCTTTTAAGATGTTATCACCGGTTTGTTTTTTCATGTTTATTACTACATATAATTAATAACAAGCATAATGGCTCATTTGGCGGCCATTTTGAAGAAAACAAATTAAAAAGCGACAACACCCCAAAACCTGGCACCGTTCCCGCTGCAATGCTATCACACATTTTCCAACTCTAGGTGTACATACCTTGCAAAAAATCACTATGAGCATTACTCCTCTTGATCATATTATACCGGTGGCCCATCTTTTTTTACCTTGCTGTTTTTTGTGTATTTTTTTTGTGTGTATTTTTTTTTTTGGGGGGGGGGGATTTGTTACCTGATTCAGGATAGTCTTTGCCAATCTCTTGACTTTCTTCATCTCTTTTCCCTGTAGCTCAACAGTTCTCATCAGTTTGGCAATCTCTACTTTGCTAGCCTCAGTCTCCACGTGAGCCCTCCTGACCACTATCTGTCTCTCTTGTTCAAACTCCCGCACCACGTGGCTCAGGGATACCTCCAAGCTTTGGGTTTTAGCCCGAGCCTAAAAAAAAAGACAGTAAAACAAGTTAAAGGTAGGACGGCGTAGTGAAAGTTCTGGGATGGCTTGGCCATTGGCGCAGGCCTCCAGGCCTAACATTTTCCTTTTGTCATCCTTCAACTACCCAACAAAAAAGCTGCTACGGGCCTGGGGAAGGCCCGGCCTGGAGAAGGCCCGGCTTAAAGGTAGGATACACCATTGGTAATTGCTTGAATGGGTGGATTTGGGGGGTTGTATTTATAGTAAATATATCGATTAACTGACCAGGCGAGGTTTTACAATCATGAATGCCGAGAAAAAAGCAAGAATAAAGGCGTTCGTTTTCAACTGGCATCGGGCAATGGTTCTTTTTTTCTCGATTGCCATCCCACAATCTTGATTTAAAAAAAAAAAAAACTCAATTTTCAGAACAACTACAGTATATCTAGCGCAATCGTTATTCACTTTTAAACAAGTAAGATATTTCTTAATAATTCGGTAGTAAATATTTTTTTGATATCTGCAAATGGTGTATCCTACCTTTAAGCATCAGTATGATTTCCTGCTACAGTAAGTAAGCACAACTTAAACTGTTAAGCAGCGCAATGACATTAGCTGGGCCCAGATATACAACAGATACTGACGTGTTTGAGTTGCTCCTTCAGCTTAGCATTTTGTATAATCTTCTCCTGTATCATCATCTCGTTCAGTTCCTTGTCTCCTTTGAGTGTCTTGTTGTTCTTGAGCAGGCCATCTCTCTCTACTTTCAGCTCGTCTGATTCCTTCATGTGGTAGTTTAGTGCCTCAGTTACACGTACATTCTCCTTGTACACGGATCGGGTTGTCTCGTCCAACTCGCTATAAAAAAAGGCAAAGGATCGAGCAATTATAAGTTGACTCTTGAAATCAGTCGAAAAGCTGCAAATTATCACCAGCCAATATCATATTAAAAAATCATGTTAAAACACTTGTTAGGCCATTTGAAATTTATTTTTAGGTTTTTATCATCTCCTTCCCCGATTCATTTTCTGAAAGTAAGGTGTTTTTTTCTAAAAAAGCAAAAAAAGGGTATTTACCAGAAAAGTTTCACACCAAATCTACAGTCATGGTCACATTGATTTGTACGCTTACATTGTGCAGAACATAATAATATCTACCGAGGAGTTATGCATGCCATAGTGCGCAAGCGTTGTGTAGCCTTTTGTCAAGGCCTTCGTGGCTGCGATCCCAAGCGACTGGAACGGGAGACCACGCACGCCAGTCGAGTGGCGAATCCACGAGGGCCTTTTCCAACGTGTTTGCGTTGTTTTTTTAGGAATTATTCATATAGTATGAAACGTGCATTTTTTATAACTTGTATGCAAACAGTGCTGAACGATTAACCAATCATAATTTGTTAATGTATGCTGACCCGCTGACCCCCGTCGCTTCTGATTGGCATAATGAAAACTTTTGCCCGGTTTTAAGCAAAAGCTCAGTGAATGCCCTGTGCATCCACTGTGTGGTCAGCTGTGTGCAGAGACCAAGGGAAGTTGACTTCTAAACCACACAATACACGTGGAGACTTAGCTTTGGAACATTCCATTATTAAATAGGGGTAAAATAGGTCGCCGGGTGACCACAGCTGTAAGAAAACTGGTGATTGGTGAGACTATTCTTTCTAAAAGTGCTTTGCTTTTACTTATCCAATCAGATCGTGTCTTATATCACTGGAAGGCTAATGGTGTCAGCTATATAAAACCGTTCTATCCAAAGTTCGACGACCTTTGGTTCTCGAGCTACGCCTGTGTGAAGCTGGCTCGTGTGTACGTTAGTCATGAAAAATGGCGATTTTACACAGCCGTACATGGAGAAAATGTGTTTTTTCCCCGGGAAACTTAAACTAGTGCTTCGTTATCTTAGCCTTGATTATAACAATCTATATATGACATTGAAGCTTACAGTGTGTAGTTTCATAATCCATTCTATCCGAAATGATGAAATATTGCGTTTAAAATATACGCGAGGTTTTGTGAAACTTGAGGCCGTTTTTGAGGGTCGTTACTGTACAAAGAGATGCGAGCAAAGTTTCGGTCGAGCAGATGACGTGTAGTTTTCATTATGTTTAGACTTTTGCTACCGTTTGGGTAGCAAAAATCGAGATTATAAAGAAACACATAAGAAACCGCAAACAAGTTGGAAAAGTGGTTATATTTGAGCTTGTAAAATGGTCTGCAGCTGATCTGCGATAATCTACACTGACCTGATGGCTTCTGTGTGAGCCCTCTCAGCAAGCTCAGCAATCTTCTGGCTAGCTTCCTGCTGTAGTCGGATCTTCTCCTCAAAGAACTTGTGCTCCATGGACTGTAGCTGCTCTGTGTGCTCCTTGTTGGTCACATACATCTCCTCTTTGATCTTAATTTGAAAACAATTGAATAATAATGACAAATAATAACGTGCGGTGCTTAAATAGCGCTTAGTCAAAATATCATCTCAGCTCCCTGAAGAGTATACAGCTCAATGCTGCATATTTTGGTACCAAGCAGCTAAATCAACCACAATAACCCATCTGCCCTCACAAGTACCCATATACCGGTCCATGTACTCCTGGGTGAAGAGAAGCAATGAGTGACAAAGTGCCTTGCCCAAGGGCACACGCACTATAGTCCCAGGCCGGAATTGAATCCACAACATGCAGCTTTACCTGCAGGTTACACATTCAATGCTTTTTATAATGTATTTTAACAAATTACTTTTTGAATCAATTTCTCTATGAGAGACGATGATTTGCAATTTCCAGAATTGTGGATTTAATAAATTATGCGACAACTTTAAAAGATTCTGTCACGGGTAAACAAGCCATTTGTTTACTTCAAACACAAGGCTGTCCTGTCAGTGTCATTTATCTAGCTTGATAAATTAAGAACTGACAGGCTCCAAAACAATCATGATTTGCTGGTAAAATAGGTCATTTTCAGTTGCTACGCCACAGCTTAGGCCACCTAAATTGACTGCGCAAGCTACACAAGCCGTGGACTTACGCACTGTCAAACCTTCATGAAACTGTCGCAAGTGAAATTTTTTGGGTTTTGTGAAATCGGCTAGAGCTAATGGAGAAATAATATATAAATTTAATAGGATGTCTTAAACCCAAATCTACAGAATTTTTCCCCGCAAAAAAACCCCCAAAACCCAAAACCAAAAACACAATTTTGTGTTTAAGATCATATTTTGTGTACTGTACTAGTACCCCAAATAAATGCCAAGGACGTTAGAGTTAAAAAAGAAAATCTGAAAATTGATACAATTTCAGAAAAAATCTTAACAATGTTATCCCTGGATTACATGTATGTACATGTACTTCAATATTTTTTGCACCAAATTTGTTCAATTTGCCGAATTTGTTCAATTTTGGCTGAGACAGCCAAGACAATAAGGCAGGGTTCTAGCTAGGACCTTTTTAGTGCCGGGTAAATTATCAGATTGCGAAGCGTTGCAAGCGCAGCGAGCGGAGCTCTCGCGCCTCACGGCCGGGGGTCCAGTTCATTTTTGCATGTTTCTGTGAAAGTCTAGCTAAGTTAATAAAATAAATTACTACATGAACGTGATTAACGTGACTTTGTAGCTCTCCTCTCTTTCTTTTGTGCTCATAATTTGATATTTTTTTTTTTAAATTAAAAAAATTAAAAAAAAAAAAAAAAAAAAAATGGTGCCGTGCGGGATAGCCAATTTGAACCCAAGTGCCGGGCGGTACTACCCGACGCCGCCCACCGTGGCTAGAACCCTGCAATAAGGTATCTATCATTTAATATTTAAAACTACAAGGGTGATAGAAAAGAAGGGGGTACATCATCAATACAAAAAGTGTTGTTTTTTTAAGAGGGATACCCTGAATTTACACAACCTAAGTTGCTCCTTATACATTTTGGTTTGGTACAAGACTTGAACTTCGGTCTAACCCAGGACAGTACAAGACATCCATACCGTAGTGCCGCTGACAACCAGTCTTACCTCGTCCAGCTCTTTCTGCATCTGTCCCCGTTTCCGTCGGAACTCCTTGACCAGTTTCAATTCGCTCTGCATCATCTTGACTTCATCCGTCTTCTCTGCTAGACCTGACTCCAGCTGATTCAGTCGCGTCGTGAAGTCTTCAATCTGCAAGTCAGGCAAGTTCAGATTGGGGTTTTTGAGTGAAGCAAAATAGTACAATCTATTTTGTCATATCTTCAATATGTGACCTGTTCCAACGAAACCCGGACAAAGTCGCACAATGTGTTTTGTCACAATGTACTCCTGAAGTCATTCCGGGATGGATTTTACCATTTTGAGGTTTTAGGTTTTCCTAAGTCACCTACTATGAATCTACAATCTCCTCAAATTTGAACAAAATCCGTCTACCAGAAGTGTGTTTTTTTGTCAATTTTGTGAAACATTTGTGTATAGAAATAATAAGTTTTTCTGAACTTCAAAGCTGTTTATCTCATAATTAGGTTGTCAGGGTTTTATCACTAAATCCAGACCCCAGGGAAGATAGGGTGGGGGTACATATGTAAATGATACATCATTTTAAAGCTGAGAACCTAGAGAATTTGAAAAAAGCAAAATCTGAAAAACTAAAAAGTCGACTTTGTCCGGGTTGTGTTGGAACAGGTCACATATAGACTATGTAAGTCTCGCACATTATCCCTTCTATGGTTTTACCTTTCAAAACCTTTCAAAATCTGCTTATATGACAAAATGGCTGTAAATAAGTATGAACCTTTCAAAATGCTCCAGAATTTGTTGCTACTGCACTACTACACCTTTCAAAACCTTTTGAAAGGTATTTTTTTCTCACACCAGTTTGTTCAGAAAGTTGTTTTACCTTTCAAAATCTTTCATAGGTTTCTTTTGTCAGACAGTTTTCTCGACTTTCAAAACATTTCAGTCCAAGAAACTTGAGGTATTTATTTTCTTACACCAGTTTGTTCAGAGAGTTGTTTTACCTTTCAAAATCTTTCATAGGTCCCTTTTGTCAGACAGTTTTCTCACCTTTCAAAACCTTTCAGTCCAGGAAACTTGAAAGATTTTGAAAGGTCAGACAATTCTATGGCAACTGCACTATATATAGGAGGGTTAAGGTCACGATTGAACCTCCGGGCACCTCTAAACCGCCGGGTATAGTACTTTGTTTTTACAAAGATCTGAACCATGAAACAGCAGCCATAAATATGGATGATAAATTCAGAATTATATAAAAAACATATTCATGACAATCTCAATTATTGAAGAAAAAGTAGGAAAACATGTTTGACCTGAGCATCAGGTTCCAACATGATTGGCTCATTGTCGGGAAGAGAAGGCCAGCAAAGGTCGAAATGTCGAAAAAATTATATGTGATGGCCACCCCAAACTTCATATAGTCTACGATTTAGAAAGACTAGCGCGTGAAAAAGAATGGAATGACGTAGATAATTTGATATATCATTCACATTTTGTAAATTTACGTTTTCGAGGTCAATTTACAAGCTCTTTTCTAGAAAGGTTTTATCTACTTTTATCCCTTTGAGTAAAAAGTACAGCATCAAAACAAATTATTTCAAGAAAACTATTTGCTTTACAAGTTTAAGCTTCTATACGATTTGCCCAGAAGTTTGGTTTCTCGTAAAGTCTTGTACGTTTTCGAAGTCAACTTACACGCTCTATTCAAGAATTTGTCAAATACTGATGACATCTATCGGTAGGAGGTCCATTTCATAGGCTCTTTAAAGGTAGCAGGGCTGGAATTTCACGGCGGCCACGACGGCCATTGCCGTCGTTGCCCTTTAAGTGGCCGTGATGCCCCTTGAAAATTACAAATTATTACGGCCAAGTTTGCCGTGCCCTTTTCCCCCATGGCCGTGGTGACCTTTTCACCTTTTAAATCCAAGATCCACCGCCGGCCCGTATCCATCGGCAGCAGCCTGACCGTGCCGCCGACGATAGAACATTGGACCGAATTAATTCCCACGTACCATCACACAGCGCACACAGGCACCACAGTGAACACCATGAAATACAGCCAAACTTCACCAGGCAGCAGCCGCATTTTTTTTTCGTTGACAGATTGACTATTCTTTTAAATGTTGGTGGCCCCTCCGTAAATTAAATAAATAGCATTCAACTCATTGCTTTCCAGCGGGAGTAACATCAATAAGCGAAGGCAGCTGTTATCCAAAACTAAATGTAGACTGGTCGTTAGTCAGTTTCTCGAACTATTTTGCATAGTGACGTCTGGTATTCGCGCAGCGAGATCGATCAAATCTGGAAACAAAGTTGCATGCTGCTGTGGGAGTAGTCTTGGTACGGTGAAAGACCTTCGCGTATTGATTTGTCACAATTTTCCCCACGAGAGGGCGCTATCATACACGAATCGCTCTCACGACACGATCCGTTCCTGTGATAGCGGATCGTGGGTGATAGCGGTTGGTGGAGTGATAGCGCCCTCTATTAGCGAAAATTTGTGGAAATACAAAACAGGGACGTCTTGCACCAAGACTACTTTGGGAGACGTGTGCGACCCATGTGCGACCAGAGTTTTTATCAACCAAGGTTGTGAGAACTTATGTTGTTTATATATTGAACACGCTGAGAGCACATGTACAAGTTTGACAGCGTGTTGTTGACATCGCATCGTTACGTTAGATATCTACATCTACATGTACATGTACACATATCGTTGTAGTGTGCACGGTGTAAATATAATATTAAAATACACACACTTGTTGTCACTAACTTCATTCATGGTTTTGTAGTACATTACGACGATTTTGACGATAATTATTTGGCCTCCGTGCCCTTTTATTTTTTTATTTTTGGCCTTGGTGCCCTTCTTTTTGGCCTTGGTGCCCTTTAAAATTTGCACCTATCGAAGGCCAAAGTGGCCGTGCCCTAAAAATGACGAAATTCCAGGCCTGAGGTAGGATACACCATTTGCAGATTTTGAAAAAAATTTACTACCAAATTATTACGAAATATCTTACTTTTTTAAAAGTAAATAATGATTCTACATGTAGGCATCCAGCAAAATGATTGCGCTAAATATCTTGCAATTGTTCCAAAGAATTTTACTTTATTTTTTTTAAATCACAATCAACGGTCGACGATTGCGAACAAAAACAGGTCTTACACTGGTTCAAAAAGAACGTTCTTTTTCTGGCTTTGTAAAACTTTGGACAGGCCAGTTAAACGATATTATACTAAGGGAATAAATGTGTGTTCGAGAGGTTTTAATCACTCTGTTTAATACCGCTTGGAGTCTGGGTGCTGATAATTACCCGAGCCGAAGGCGAGGGTAATTATCAGCACCCAGACTCCAAGCGGTATTAAACAGAGTGATTAATACCGACCGAACACACATTTAATCCCATTCATAAATACCTTTTTTGTAAAATTCAGCTAAAAAGCCCACAAAAAAACGCGGAGAATTGTCGCAAGTAAATTTCAGAGTTTCGCCATTCTGTGTGTTTTATGAATATAAAATACATTATACAACCCCCAAATCCAACCATTGCTGATAATTCAAGCAATTACCAATGGTGTATCTTACCTTTAAGCATGACCATTAATCAGGAGGAATTAGGAGAAAAAAAATCAGCTAAATTCAAGGCAACTCAAGTGGTTGTAAATTTCTTTAAATTTCCACATTCCGTTCATAAGACTTACAATTTGCTGTTTTTCTTTTCTTGATTCTCTTCTGGTGTCTTTCAGTTGTTTCTGCAATTTGGAAATCTGAAAAACAAAACAAAAACAGGAGTTTAAACAGGAGACCACTTAAATATCTGATGAAACCGGAAGTTGGCACACTATGACCTAAAAAGTGTAGTGCCGTGGGCTCGTGGTCTGGAGCATTGAATTTGTAATCTGTAGGTAAAGCTGCAGGTTGTGGGTTCGAGTCCGGCCTGGGACTACGGTGCATGTGTCCCTTGGCAAGGCACTTTGACACTTGTTGCTTTTCTTCACCCAGGAGTAGTAATAGGGCAGAGATGGTTATTGTGGTTGATTTTGCCGATTTGCGCCGAAATTGCGGCAGCATCAAGCTGTATACTCCCCAGGGAGCTGAGATGATATTTGGAATGTTCCATGGGCCCAATGACCGGGGTAATAATGTGAAAGTGCTTCGATACTGTTGGTGATAAAGCGCTATATAAGTACCTCACATTATTATTATTATTATTATTATTATTATTATTATTATTATTTATTATAATACCATTTTGTCAGTTGTGAATTGTTACCATTTGAAGCAGCAATAGTTGACAAAGTTTTAGCTCTGTAAATGCTGTATATTCCGAGAAGATAATATTCTAAGATATCAATTTGGAACCAGCTACTATAATTGACATTTCCAAACATGCATCTCAGAGAAGCATCTTTGAACTTCTTTTATTTTTTCCCTCAAACTGACAGCATACAAGAAGAAAACAGAGAGATTAGAGTCATTAATATCTTTACACCAAGTAAGCTTTTGAACAATAATTTGGTTGGTTACTTTTCTTGGATAGTTGCAAAAGGTGTACTTTCCCTTTAAAAATAAGTAAGCTTTCTATAGCAACTGAGACATTTAAACTACATCCCACATACGAGTTTTTAACAAATGAAATAGAAAACACTAAACAATCATGAGATAGTTACTCCTTCCCACATGCTCTCTTAAAAGAAATTGGAATATGAATAAACTTAAAAGGATTTTCCCATGGCGATATTAACCAGTTCGCGCCGGAATTATTTTAAAATCACCGAGCCGACCGGGAAGCACACCCACGCATTTCCGGCTTTGCTCGCTGCTGACAGACATTTCCGGCCTTGCTCATGACGTGTTTATGCGTCATCCGTTTTGAATCTGGGGAAAACTTTGCGTTTATATACGTCATCCAGCGCGAACTGGTTTTCGCGCCGGATGACGTATATAAACGGAGAGTTTTACCCAAATTCAAAACGGATGACGCATAAACACGCCAAGTTAAAGTTCGGAAATGTCTGTCAGCAGCGAGCAAAGCCAGAAATGCGAGGGTGTGCTTCCCAGCACCATTGGCCTGAACCCGCGTCGGATCGAGTTTCGTTAAAAATAATCCCGCCCCTCGGCTCGGTGATGTTAAAATAATCCCGGCGCGAACTGGTTAAGAGATTAAAGTGACTGGTAAGTGAATAAGCTGTAGGGGTATGCATATAGTTTACTACGGACAAATTCAAATCTCAGAAGATGCTGTGCGGATTGTCCACACAAAGACTACTACATTCCTGCATCAATACACAAGTGTACACAATGGGCTATTATATCTTGTGTAAACTGCAACTTTAGCCTGTGAAATATCCCAAAAAAAATCATGTAGTCTGATTTTCATTTTTTTTTAATCCACCACAAATGCCATTCCAAAGCTTCCCCTTCAATGACTGAGAAATATTGGCTACGAGTACTCAATCCCATAATCTGGCACTGATTCCTAACAACAACGATCAGGTAATCGGTACCCGGTTCCAATGCAAAACCAAAATAAGCTGCTCTTAACTCATCACATTCATTTGGGATAAAGTTACAGTTGAACGTTTAATTTATCACATTCAGCTATCTGTCAAGTCTGTGACAAAAAAAACTGTAAACAATCTGCAGTCACAAAATTGGGAACTTTGCTTTGGACAGTTCAATCTTTATCTTTATCTTTATTTCATTTTTCGGGATATACAAAATTACTGAATTAGAGAACAATTACAAATAACAAACACTGATCAAAAAACATAACAAAAAACATAACAGAAGACAATATCCAAATAGCTCCCGCAGGATTACCCAAAAGAAACAAGTTTCTGTCGAGGGGCTCTCCAAACTAATTGGATAATACATTTAAGGATAAATAGATTAGATATAAAGGGAATAATAAATAAAATTATTTAATAAAAATATTTAAAAAAAAATAAAAAAAAAAAAAAATATATGTTTATCCAATATAAAATTCCCTTCAAAAGGACAAATTTGAGTTTTTAAAAACACAAAGTGAGGAGATGATTAAAATAAATGCTGGCACGCATACTATATATACTGGGTGAATACTCTAAAAGGCTTGAGAAATGGGGTCCAGACTGAAAAGATGATCACGTAAAGAACTAATGAAAGGCTTAGGTGATTGTTCCAGGCAAAGGTCTCGATCTTCACCAGAAAGGGAATTAAAGAATCTTGGATAAAAGGTGAACAAAGAAAATTTGACACAGTTAGTCCGGCTGTACTGATGCTTGAAGAGCAGGGTTTCAGTTTTCCTGGTATTGGTTTGTGGGAGAAAATGTGAAGAGACTGAAATGTGATTATAGAGACATTTAATGACAAAGGATGCACTAAGGTATATCAGTCTGTTGTAGAGAGGAGGCAAATGAAGTTTGGACAGGCGTTGTTCATAGGAAAGAGAAATAGCAACATTGTAGGGGAAGCAAGATTTAGTAAAGCGGCGTTGAATTGTCTCAAGGCATTGAATGTGGTTCTTTTGGTGAGGTAGCCAAACCGGTGCGGCATATTGGGTCTGCAAAGAGAACAATACAATTTGATAAGAACGGCAGCATTTCTGGATTTTACAGTGCGTCGTATGAAACCACCAAGTCTAGAACACTTGGCACGAACAACATTTACATGTTTGGTCCAGGTGAGGTCGTTGGAAAGAGTAACACCAAGATATTTATAAGATGTAACGACATCAAGTGGTTCATCAGAGTTTGCCAAAAAGTAAGAAGTTAGCAATTGCCTTCTTGAGCGGGTGACGTGCATGACTTTGCATTTGGTGGAGTTTAGCTGCATTCGATTCTCGGAGCACCATCTGGAAATGGAGTTCAGGTCGTTTTGTAGAATTGAACTGTCGTCTTTACATCTAATAACCCTATACAAAACTATGTCATCAGCATATTGTGGAAGAGAAGATTTAACATAGTTTGGCAAGTCAGCTGTGAAGAAATTAAATAATATAGGACCAAGGACTGAGCCTTGGGGGACACCTGAAGTTACTGGTATCCAGTCAGATTTGGCTCCTGAAAAGATAACACGTTGCTCTCTATTTGAAAGAAAATTACTGATCCATGAAAGTATGTTACCGCAAATTCCATAGAGGTGAAGCTTGTGAAGTAGGATTGAATGGTCGCACTTGTCAAATGCTTTGGCCCAATCAAGAAAGATTGCATCAATTCGAGGAGGTTTGGAAACATCAAGGGCTCTGGACCATGTGTCAAAGAGAGAGGTTAACTGAGTACTACAGGAACGTTTGGGTTGAAATCCATGCTGGGAGTCTGGAATGATCTGATGTTGAGAAGAATGGTCGAGTAGTTTCTTACTTATAAAACCTTCAAGCATTTTACAAGGAACAGAAGTAAGGGAAATAGGTCTATAGTTAACAATAAGAGATTTATCGCCATGTTTAAATAAAGGAACTACGTTCGCCTGTTTCCAGTTGTGGGGAATTACACCTGTACAAAGACTGAGATTAAATATGTTAGTTAACATTGGACCAATCGAAATCCCAGCTAGTTTAAGAATGTTTGGAGATATGCCATCCAAGCCTGGGGGCTTGGATGGATTAAGTTTGTCGATGGCCTTCATCACATCTCCTTGAGAAACATGAAGATTATGGAGAGGACTAATACCAGGATGGACAGTGCAGGATTAGAAGTCTGGAAGACGGTATGCAATATTTTTTAAATGGCTTAATTTTGTCCTTGCAAAGAGAGTCAGTCAGGTGAATAGTTGTATCCCCACAAATGGGGTTGTAATACCGACAAGATGAAGATAAACGACAAAAGTTAGCTAATTACCGCCCCATTTGTGGGGCTAGTGTAGCGGTAACCTTCCTCGGCTTTCACCGCTGTTGCCCAGGTCCCATTCCCAGCCTGGTCAACATGTGGATTAGGTTATCAGTCCCTACATATACCCGATTCTATTGGTCTTCATCCCACGTCTAAATCGGTAATTTCTTCTCATTGTCTTCGCTTGAGGTTTCTTCAGGCTTGCGAGTTGAGGATTCCTTTGTTTAAGTACCAGAAATACTAGGCTGCATTACCTAAAAGAAAATTAAAAATAACGATAAACCTACCAAGTCTTCCTTTGCTTGATCTTCTTTCTTCAAGTACGTGATGACATCAATGGTGTCTTTTTCCGACTGCAGCATCCGTCGTTCCAGCGTTTCGTTCTCCAGTGACAAATGCTTGGCATTCTCACGAAACTCTAGACGAGATTTCTCAGTGGCATCCAAACGCGCTTCCCAGATTCTTGAGTTGGCAACAGCCAAGGCAGTGTCTGAGAATTTCTTGTCCTTTTTCTTCCTGCAGAAGCAAATTAATGAGACGGGAAGAGGGGGAAATGAGAATACTTAGGTTAGCTATCTGAACGTGTCTTATTCCAGCTTTTAATTAATATCCAGTTTTCCCATTCACTAATGTAGTATTACCGGTAGGTCAGTGAAGGAAAAAAAACCTGATTTTGAACTTAATAAAATCACCCAGACTGCAGATAGAACAACTGAGTAAAATTACCACAGACATAAAACAGCCACCATTGTACATGTACGTAAGCTGCCAAGAAGTTCCAGGGATGAGATTGTCACGCGATGGCGGTAATCGTGCGATGGCGGTAATCGTGCGATGGCGGTAATCGCGCGATGGCGGTAATCGCGCGATGGCGGTAATCGCGCGATGGCGGTAATCGCGCGATGGCGGTAATCGCGCGATGGCGGTAATCGCGCGATGGCGGTAATCGCGCGATGGCGGTAATCGCGCGATGGCGGTAATCGCGCGATGGCGGTAATCGCGCGATGGCGGTAATCGCGCGATGGCGGTAATCGCGCGATGGCGGTAATCGCGCGATGGCGGTAATCGCGCGATGGCGGTAATCGCGCGATGGCGGTAATCGCGCGATGGCGGTAATCGCGCGATGGCGGTAATCGCGCGATGGCGGTAATCGCGCGATGGCGGTAATCGCGCGATGGCGGTAATCGCGCGATGGCGGTAATAGATATAACTTTTACTTACCCCTTTCCTTTTCCCTTTCCTTTCCCTTTTGCCTTGCCTTTCTTTCCTTTCTTCGGTGGCATTTTTGTGGCTCTTTAGCTGGCGATTGTGTAGAACTTTACAGGCCCTGTTCTAATGTATAGAGACAAAAGTTTGCAATTAACAAGTTTGCGCTGGAGGACTTGCATACACGCAAAGTTTTTTTCAGAATTCAAAATAAATCGTAAGTAAGCCTTAGTAGGCCTACAAATGTACCTCGATCTTAATCCCGGACGTATCCCTTTGCAATGTCCCGCCACACAACTAGACTCTGCCCTCTAGGCCATACTGCCATATATAAAAAAACATTATGGAAATCATTTAGCCTCAAACTAGTAATAGTCTTGGGCCCAAGACCATTGTGTTGATATTTTGGTGACCGCCTCCAGATTCGCTAACGTTGGTCTTTCAAATTCCAGGCTTCGTGTGCGCTCTGGTTTCACACATGCCTGGTTTTACAAAATGCAGCTGGATCCACATTCGCGCCAGAGCCGGTATTTGACAAACGTGCATAAGTTTGTAATAGTCTTGGATTTTTTGGCAAGCAATTCTAAACTTTTTCCTTAATTTTCGACGATTCTCCTTTGCTTTTCCGAATGGGAACTAATCAGCGACCGAGTTTGAGCCTCATCATGAATTATTCATTACACGCAAATACAAAGGATATAATAAATTATAACTTTTCCATGGATCCATCTGGTGTAATTTTGTCTCCAAACCATGAAATGTGCGACATGAAGTGCATGTTTTTCGCTGATGAAAACCCAGGGCAATATGACGCAATCATGTCTGCGCAGGTGCACACAGCTGGTCACGCAAACTTAAAGCAGGGTTGTTGCTAGTCCCAGTAACTTGGACCCAAATATCACCTTTTTCAACATTTGGACATGGCCGGGTGATATTGGGTCCAAGCAAGAGCCCCTTGGATCGCTGTACGAAATGTCTGCACATCAATCCCCCATGACCTCCCACACTTTCCCCCTAAAAGGTCACGAAAAACGGCCACTTACAAAAATGCTGCTTGTCCCCAGTAGGCACTAAGGACCAAGGAAGACACTATCGCAGTATCGGTGTGTTCTTACCTTTCAAAAAAGTGAGAAAATCAGGCCTCAAAATGTGGAGCAATGTTTGCCGATGCAAATGCACATAGCCATTGTTGAGCAAATTCATTCTTGTTGAGAACAACGACGCGCGCAGAGTGCGCCGTCAAACGAGCAACTCCGGTCGCATATAGTCAACTTGCATTTGAATTGGCGAAGATTGCTCCACATTTTGAGGCCTGATTTTCTCACTTTTTTGAAAGGTAAGAACACACCGATACTGCGATAGTGCTTACTGGGGACAAGCAGCATTTTTGTAAGTGGCTCTTTTTCGTGACATTTTACTTTTTTAGGAGATAATTGTGGGAGGTAATGGGGGATCGATGTGCAGACATTTCGTACAGCGATCCAGAGGCCTCTTGCTTGGAGTGGACCCTAAACTGCAGTGCAATGCAAGCCAAACCTAACATTCGTTTTGTTTTCTTAGGCCTTACCTTTCTGTTTCATCTGAAGGAAGACAAGGAACCAAGCCCAGTGGCAGTACTTGTTGTAGTAGAACAAGAAATAAGAAATAAGAATAGCATATGATTATGAATATGATATTTGTTTTGTCACAATATATTTACTGTACAAACAGTATCATGTACATCACAATCACATGACATGCATCATGTTTGCATGTGTAGGCCTAATCCATCCATTTTCTAAAATGACAACAAAAGAGAGTAAAGGCTAGGCATAATTAGGTCATAGTTTGCGAGTTTATCCGTCTTCCTCTTGACCAGGATAACTATAGTACCGGTACTTCGTGCATGCATGACTAGACTATACGTACGTTGGCATAGAGACGACGATACCGTACCGCGAACGTACCACAGCGCCCTCTGTTGAGAAAACTCGGATCGTGCTCCTATGCTCCTACCCGCCGCCCCGACCTTCCGCGCACCGTGGCCGCTTCGACTTACGGTGGTGGACACGGTCGCCCATCATTATCGTATTTTTTTGTCTTAGCAGTAAAGGCCAATTATCACAAATGGGCGTCTCTAGACCAATGACCACACCGAGTGAAATACTTGGAGCCTTGCTTTTCCCTAAATCATAGAGCAAATTGAACCATTGTCGAGTTAATAGTTGTGGATTTGTTTGGGTCAGAACATGGAGGAATAATGGTCAGAACAGAAAGCTAACCGAAGGCATCACGAAATTTTGCTTTTCCAGTTTTTTTTTATTTGAAAATACAATACTGCTTTGGCGTTTTATACATTTCAGATACACCATCATGTTCATTACGTCATCAGTTACAATGTGCAAAGTAAATATTGGTTTAGTTCCGAGAGAATGTTTATAAAGAAGTGCCAAAACTTTCACAAAATTATGGACATTTGTATGTATAGTAGAACAGCTATATTTTGTTTCAATGACGCCAGAGCATGTACCGGTGAATGCCACAATACTTGTGTACACAAAAAGTCATTTGGACACAAAGGAAATAATATATTGTAATTTAAAACTGAAATTTGAAGGAACAAACGCACGATGTTTCGCAAGCACACGTTTGTTTTCAAGACATTGCAGTATGACCCATAGTACACCACATTAATTGTTTGCATTACGAATTTGCAAGAATATAATCCAGACAAATGAATAAAACAAGCAACACGTAACAATAACAATGGAATGATAAATTAAACAAGACATTAGTGGACCACAAAATGCTTCTTCCATACACCCGTTAAAGTTATGTACCGCCCTCTTTTGGCAAATATAAACTGCGAGTGGAGGGAAATCCTCATTCGCATGTAACGCAACATTATGTACGTCAATAAAGACAATTTCCCATTTCCTTGTACAAGTGCGCCGCGCACCCAAACACAAACCCAAACCGAATCCATAATCTAATCATCATATGAAGCACGATGTGGCAGAGAACCCCCTCCCCTCTTTTGTGTTGACCATTGTGTTCCCGGAATCTCAGGAATTCCTTTTAGGTTTCAAGGGGGGATGGGTTAGGTTACAATAGTGTCGAGTGCGTATAAAGTATAGGGATAAGAGGGGGGGTACCCCTCTATCTGCCACATATCGTGCTGGGTATACTAATCATATCTATATCTAACTAACCCAATCCAATTTTATCCAATCTAATCCAATCCGACCTAATCCAACCCAATCCAATCTTGTTTAAATTCAAGGGTGCCGTACGTACTTTAGGGTATTTCCAAGTTCGCTTATTGCAAAGAAACGTTTCAGATTAATAGATGAACATTTGAAGCAAAAATCAAGATTTTGTTTCAGGGTTAATTTGTTCAGGCATGTTCAAAGGAAAAGAGTTAATTTCATTCTAACGTCCGGTTTGCACAAGTGTTTTCGACCTAAAAGGTGATTTTATTTTATATTTTAAATATATAATAAGTGATTGATTTTACTGCAAACTGTGCCACACAGTACAATAATCAACTGAAACATATTGATTGACTTTTTCAACCTGCCGCCAGAGGGCGCTCGAATGACACATTACGTCACTGGTTAAATAAAAAAATATCTCAGAACTTTGCATCTTGACATTATTTTCATGTTTCAACAATATGGTATTATGATGACAAGAACATAAAACAAAGCAGTCGTAACAGTCACAAACCTATCTTGGTAACATGAAAAAAACATGCATCATATTCTTTAAGCTTTCGTATAGTGAACATGCGTTTCATGAGAAACTGACAAATCTGGTTACAATTTAATTGTTAATATTTAAGGCAAATTATACAGTTGTTAAAATGACATGGATTGACCTAGTCAGTGTTCTCCACAATTATTTTTAGCGGGGTAGCTCATCCTGTGAACATTTTATGCTGCCCGGTCAATTTTTTTTTCAATCGTTTTACCTTGCTTTCCTACAAAGCAAATTTGTGGTGTACAAATCTATAATATCATGTTCATATCGAACATATACATGTACATGATATATATATCAAGTAACATGCAAAGTTTGCAAACACAAACAGTTCACAGTTAAAGCCGTACAGGGTGTCCTATTAAAAGTTGGCCTGTGAAGAACACTGCCAAATGTATCATTGCATAGTATTAGTGTGAACACGTTTTATTTTAAAATGACAATGCAAGCTTTAATTTTGGTTTTAAAATTCATAGAAAGTCGGGGGTTTGATTTTTTGTATTTGGTTTTATAACATCAGTAAATAATACATAATAAGCATGTTATCACTATTTGCAGATATCGAAAATATTGACTACCGAATGGTTAAGAAATATCTTACTCATTTGAAAGTAAATAATGATTCAGTTCTAGGCATCCAGCAAATTGATTGTGCTAGATATCCTGTAATTATTCTGAAAATTGAATTTTATAAAGACAAATTCACGATCGCCGAACGGCGATTGCAAAAAAAATAATAACATAAGAATAACTGCTCGACGCCGGTTGAAAACAAACGCTGTTTTTAGTGCTTTTCTTGTAAAACTTCGGACAGGTCAGTTAACAGTATTTACTATAAAATACAACCCCCCCCCAAATCTACCCATTTATGATAATTCAAGCAATTACCAATGATGTATCGTACCTTTAAAGGTAGGATACACAATTGGTAATTGCCTGAATTATCATAAATGGGAGGATTTTGGGGTTGTATTTTATAGTAAATATCGTTTTAACCGACCTGTTCACAGTTTTACAATCATGGATGCCGAGGAAAGCAAGAAAAAAAAGCGTTTGTTTTCAACCAGCGTCGGGCAGTGGTTCTTATGTCGATTTAGTTTTGTTTTTTTATCAATTATAGGATATCTAGCGCAATCATTTTGCTGAATGCCTACCGTCATTATTTACTCTCAAATAAGTTAGATATTTCTTAATAATAAGGTAGTAACATTTTTCGATATCTGCAAATGGTATATTCTACCTTTAAACTGCAATCAGTGAAATAGAATGTTATTATAACAAACGTGATTGTGCATTATAATTGAATTTACCATTTCGGGAGCAAACAAGATGTACATGGTACTAACCAAATGTTCGTTTTAAGAGTGTTTGTTATTATTTTACTCTATTTTTTTTCACAAATAGAGTCTATCATCCTTTACGTAAGTAAATGTGATGCGATCTGTGAAAACCCGTCGGATGTCGCAAAGTTGAAGTCCCATAAAAGCAAAAAGAAGAAAAAAAAATGAAAAAAAATCGACGTTCATTTTAACGTAACTTTTAATGTAGAGGTCCTAGAGACCTGATTAAAAAAGCATTAGAAAGAGGATGATCTCAAGTTTAAGATGAGGTAAAGAACTCATTTTCTTATTTCACCACCATGTGGCGGGTTTTTACAGATCGCATCACAAATGTTAGAAAAATGTTTTGTACACACAATAAAATTGGCGCTTTAAAAAAATTATATCCATAATTGTATATGCTAATACATGTATTATGTTAACTAGAAGGGAGTACATCAACAAAAAATAGCCTAATATCTTTAATTGTAGCGGTTGAACGTTCTAGCCACACATCTCTTATCTGCCACTGTTGCTATGGTTACTTGTTTTTTTCGATTAATTCCTGAAGCTTTTTTTCATCAGCACCTTTGAACTCCGTCAATTTCTGGAAATGCACACAAAAAAATAAAATAATCATCTCCACATGACACAAAAACACGCTATACAGTGTGTATACAGTGTGTCTAAAAAAAATGCAAACAAAATATGTGACCTGTCATCACAAAATGAGCGTAAAGTCGCACGGAGTGATTTCCCAGTACGGCCAGTCAAAGTCAAAATTTGAAGGGGTGGTCGATTTTGAGATTATGTGGGTTTTTTTAAGACTAAATCCCCAACAATCAATTCCCAATTTTTCAGGACGATCAGATAAAAACAAAATTAGTTTTTGAGACAATTTTGACTATGCCTTTCTATGCCTTTTACACAATTTCTCGCAAGAAATGCCCGTTTTCTCATAATCTCTGTATTAAGACTCCAGACTAAAAAAATAAATAATTAAATAATAAAAAAATGTTGAGTATCAAATCTCCAAGTGTTACCATTGGAAAGCTCTGTTTCCACAGAATTTAGAAATACCCATATCTCAATTTTAGATTTTGCCGACTTTACGCTCATTTTGTGATGACAGGTCACATTTAAATGAATGCCACACGTAGAATGTGTAACCTACGTAGAGAATATAGATATGGTTTGAATAATTTTGTTAAATATTATGTGATTGTATTCTTATTTCTAATTTATTTCAATTTTCTCAAGTTCTTAGTTCAAATCATATAGCTTGTTTTTCTTATTATACAGCTCTATGGTTCAAGCTTAGACCACAGAAGTTATTTGTTCTGTTCACTTGTTAAAAGCAATGGCTCATTGATCTTTGACCCCTGATCAAAAAGTGGAGAATATGTGAGATGTTCTGGCAAAATTAAACGGGAACTGGACACAGGGTATACATGTAGTTGAGAAAACTGCAAAATAATAAATAATGGCGATTTTTTTTTTAATTTTCAGATGTATTGACGTTTGTAATCTTTGGTATGCCCACTAACTATATTTTGTGAAGAAATACACACTGTAGTACATGTATAAAAGTATTAAAACAAATGTTTTTATGGAAAAACTATTTTTCTATATACATGTAACATGTACAAAACTCGAAATTTCCAAGGGCTCTTTCTCAACATTTTACTTTGGCGACATATTGATAAATACGAACTTTAAACAGCCATAACTAGTCAACGAAATGTCCGATTAAAGTGCAACAAACAGTATTGTAAGGAGACTTTTATCCTCATTCTAATACATGAAAACCCTAATTTCAACCTCTGCCCAGTTCCGTCTCATTTTGCCAAAATGCCTCACATATATCAAAGACCTAGCATGCATGGGGCAACCTAAATTTAAATACATACTGTATGTAGGGAAGCGTCATTTAGGAGGCACCGTACAATTAGCACACTGCCTGACATCTTTTGGAAATGCATACAGACGCATGCAGCCGCGTTGTACTGCAAGTACTGCACGCGCGAAATCATCCTTTTGGTTTGCACACGAAAGTGTAAGTATCGTTTTGATCGAGTTGTGCTCTAAAAATATCATTTTAGATGAGAAAGAATTAACAAACTTTGTATTTTCTGTGCATTGTCATATCATAATAGCACTTTCCCTGCTACTTCTTGTCAAATTTTTAGTTTATATCATGTTGATAAAAGGAGGAATTTAGAGGTGAAATTGTCAACCTGGAACTTCAGGGAACTAACTTTTAACTCTTTAACATATAATGTCATAAAACGTTGGCTTTAGAACTAACCTTTGGAACTTGACTTGCAACTTAAAAAACTTAAAGAAGTGGGTCTTTATTTTACCGAATTAGACCTGGACTTTATAGAACTTATAGTGTTTGCGATTCATCGTGCAGAATTTATAATTTGACTTGAAACTAGATTTGTGAGCCTTAATTGAGATTGGTGTCAGAAAATATAATTGTTGTGAAGTCAAGTCTTTGTGAAACAAGTTCTGAAACAAGTTCAATTTGACTCCAGTTTTCATCCATTATTTCTGTTTGTCTTGCGTTGCCTTGGGGTCCTTAAATTTAATGATTTAGGCGGACCTTCTAAACCAGTTTGCGCCGGGATTATTTTAACATCACCTAGCCGAGGCGCGGAATTATTTTTAATAAAACTCGTTCAAAGGTGGGTTCAGGCCGATTGTACCGGGAAGCACACCCACGCATTTCCGGCCTTGCTCGCTGCTAACAGACATTTTCGGCCTTGCTCGTGACGTGTTCATACGTCATCCGTTTTTAATTTGGGGAAAACTTTGCGTGTACTGTATACGTCCTCCGGCACGAACTGTTTAATGGCGTACCACTACACATACATGCATGTTTCACCTTTGGCATGTTTGGGTTTATTTTTAAGAGGGAGTATGACCAAAATTAGTAAAAGCGGTTTCAAAATGAAAAATGGCAACAAAGGCATTACTATATAATTTACATCTAAATTTCTAGGTTTTGACTTTGCATTGAACATTGGTTCATGATTAAATTAAATAGAAAGAAACATACATACCTCTCCATTCTTGTAAAAATGGAACGTTGGTAGGGCAATTACCTTGCAAGCTTTAGCTACATCGTCCTAGTATCCATAATAACGAAGCAAAACTTTGGTCAATACTATTGTACATGTACAGGGAATGCTTGAACATCAATGGCATTCAGTACAGGCACATTCAGTACAGTAAATAATTGTCATGTATGTATGTACACCATACAATGTACTGTACTTTACACCACCATTGTGGCATTCATAATTAAGAATACAACAAACCATTTTTTTAGCTAGTAAGCATTGATGAAAATTTATAAATGTGACCCACTGATGTGTTAAAAATGTTTTTTTCAATTTTACAGTTGGTCAGAAAAAGCAGGAAATAAGCTTTCATTTGATGGCACAACTACATGTATGTAGTGTAATGCATTGGTCTTTTACAATTTTGGGAAATTTGCTTTTCCTCAGTTATATTCAAAATGTCTTTGAAAAGAAATGAAGATTTACAATTGTAGTGCTTCATCAGATGCTATGGTAAGAGAATGACAAAACCTGTATTAATTTTAAATTAGGGATTAAAACAATCTTTTCAATCGATCAGATCTGAAAATATAGGTGTCGGAGAAACCAAAATGCCTTAAAACAAAAATATTATTTGTTGAAAAAATTCACGATTCTACAGCAACAATCTGTGTGATCGACTGCAAAAAGCATTTGAATTGACATGAACTGGGCAATTCATATGTGACCTGCTCCCACGAGTAAAGTTGACATTTTGATATATTGGTATTTCCAGATTCCTTGAATTCCTAGCTTTAAAATGATATATAATTCATTGGGTAGGGTACGTATTAATGCCGCGGTTTTTTATGTGAAAAAATGATAATTTTATCATGATATTTTCATATTTTAATTAATTTCGCTACATTTTACTTCTTGGGTACGGCCAGTAAAATCAAATTTAGATTTTTTCTGCTAATCTTTTGCAAAAAAGGTGTCTATGCCTTTAATAAACACATACTCAAGAAAAGGAACACAACATTCACCAGTAGTTCAACTTTTGGTTAAGAGAATGATGGCGCTTTCCCATCCAGTGACATTTCTCTCTCTGTGACTTGTATGGCTTAATTAAGCGCGAATTAGTCTAGGCCCGTTATGCCCAAAATAAATGGAATGGGCGAACACGAAAGACTAGATGACCGTTGTTGGTATAAGATAAATCTGATGTGATTTTATTTGGGGGTGCGAGGAGAGAATTGTAATCGCAAATTCTCTTGTGTTAGCAATAGCAATGCTTTCGTGTCTTTACTGTTATGACACTCGTCAGTTGCAGGTAGGTGATTCCATGGTAAGGAATCGGTTTTAACTCGCAAGGTGTGTGGGTTTGGTGTGGTACAATCAATGAACGTGAATTCCATATTATTTATTTTGGGTCCGTATTATTTCTCTTGTAAAGAGAGCAGTATGTTGGGTTTTAACTGTGTTTGTTTACTGCTTGGTGTTTTAATTGTTACGGTCCGGTGGTTTATGGCTCGGTTGCTGATTGGAATTGGCGTTTTTGCGTTCGCATTTGCCAGAGAAGAGATGTGATATTTTTTTTTTTTTTTTTTTTTTTTTTTTTTCTTTTGTTAAAATTGTAAGGAGCGGGTTTTTTTGCTCTCCTTAAAAATTTTAAGGAGCGCGGAGGAGCGCAAGCGATCGCGCTCCTTTAAAATGAAGGCCTGGATTTGCTATTACTGGTATACACCAAGCTGTAAATTTACAAATTGGAGCGTTACATGTAGGTGGAGGGGTGAGTAGGGGTAGGGGGGTTTTTTTTTTTGGGGGGGGGGAGGGGAGGGAGGGGTGGTAAGCCTAGTTTGCTGTACATCATGTGGTATCTACTTAGACTGTTACTAAGGAACTTGTATAGATTGATTACAAATTATTTACCAACAGTATATCCACATGGTGTACTGCAAATTAAAAAACAAACCTTAGAATCTTATACATGTACCTAAACCACGTTGAATGTTGCTCACTGGCTAGGATGGGAAAGTATTGCACACAAATGTAGGCATGTACCGGTATTTTTAGCACATTTAGAAATATAAGTTTTATGTGACCCGGCACATCAAAATCAGGAATAAGTCAGAAAATGACCTTTTGGGATGTACATAGTAAGATTGAAAATTCTATATGCTTTCTAATGATGTTCACCACAAGCGTGTAGCTAAGAAGTTATTGACTATGAGATACAGGCTTATGATGGGTATCATTAGAAATCTTATGGAATTTCCAATCTTACAATATACATATCTCAAAAAGTCATTTTCCAACATATTGCTGATTTTGATGTGCTTGATGGTCACATATCTTTCCTTCTCTTAATTCTTCGATGCACGTGAAAAGCAACGCGTTATTTTACTGACAAGACTATTTTACTAAAATGGGAGTAACCATCTCTTCCATTTCATTTTCCTTAATGAAAACCGACTCCTGAATTCAAAATGACCAAAAAACTTTGATACATAAATTATGTATATTAACGTTTTTATATGTTTTACATATTTTGTGACTTTTAATGAATGATCCAACCTTAAAACATCTCAAACTTATTATTATTTCTTTAAATATAGCATAAACAAGTGTTTGATACTTCTCTTGTTTACAGAACATTTATTGTTTTCACGTCAAATCAGTGTTGCTGTTAACAGGCATTATGAATCTGATGCGTAATGTCAGTCACGGAGGTTAATTAGCATATTTGTTTACATCTTACAACATGCGTAAGTTACCCTATCAGCTATAATGTTCACATGGATTTAGATCTGTAGCACTTTTAACTTGAAGAGAAATTTTCAAAACGTGGTACACACTTTTGGGTTGCGTCGCTTTTTGTAATGTCAGTCACGACAGTAAACAACCCCCCTAGTCGGAAAAGCTGAACATCAAATTTCAAAGTTTCAATACTATATTGTGTGTTTGGTTCCTAGTAGCCCCCATGCCAAACATGGTTCAGCTGGCTGTAATTGTTTAGGCATTAGAGCTGATTTCATATGCAAAAATAGTAAAAAACGTAATGTCAGTCACGGTGGAATTGCCCCCCTAGTTTTGTATCAATCGTTTAAAACCGGCCACGTGACGGGCTCTCGACCAATAGGAATGGGTAAACTATCTAAGTATGAATTTATATATTACAGCTAAAGTTTTCTTACCGATTCATCAGCATTAACTTTGGCAAACGTCACATTCGTATATTCCGCTGCAAATGCCTGTAGTCAATGAGATTCAAGCAAAACAAAAACTGTTCAAACTTTCAGAACAGAGCCCATTTCCAAAAAGGGCCACAGTTGAAAGAACACGAGTAGCCTACTACTCGACACTCGCATGATCATCTGTATGACCAAATGTCGCTAAGCGTTAGCCCGCAGTTAGAAGAACACGAGTAGCCTACTACTCGACACTCGCATGATCATCTGTAAGACCAAACGTCACTCAGCATTAGCCCGCAGTTAGAAGAACACGAGTAGCCTACTACTCGACACTCGCATGATCATCTGTAAGACCAAACGTCACTCAGCGTTAGCCCGCAGTTAGAAGAACATGAGTAGCCTACTACTTGCCACTCGCATGATCATCTGTATGACCAAACGTCACTAAGCGTTAGCCCGCAGTTAGAAGAACACGAGTAGCCTACTACTTGCCACTCGCATGATCATCTGTATGACCAAACGTCACTCAGCGTTAGCCCGCAGTTAGAAGAACATGAGTAGCCTACTACTCGACACTCGCATGATCATATGTATGACCAAACGTCACTAAGCGTTAGCCCGCAGTTAGAAGAACACTAGTAGCCTACTACTCGACACTCGCATGATCATCTGTATGACCAAACGTCACTCAGCATTAGCCCACAGTTAAAAGAACACGAGTAGCCTACTACTCGACACTCGCATGATCATCTGTATGACCAAACGTCACTCAGCATTAGCCCGCAGTTAGAATAACACGAGTAGCCTACTACTCGACACTCGCATGATCATCTGTATGACCAAACGTCACTCAGCGTTAGCCCGCAGTTAGAAGAACACGAGTAGCCTACTACTCGACACTCGCATGATCATCTGTATGACCAAACGTCACTCAGCATTAGCCCGCAGTTAGAAGAACACTAGTAGCCTACTACTCGACACTCGCATGATCATCTGTATGACCAAACGTCACTCAGCATTAGCCCGCAGTTAGAAGAACACTAGTAGCCTACTACTCGACACTCGCATGATCATCTGTATGACCAAACGTCACTCAGCGTTAGCCCGCAGTTAGAATAACACGAGTAGCCTACTACTCGACACTCGCATGATCATCTGTATGACCAAACGTCACTCAGCGTTAGCCCGCAGTTAGAATAACACGAGTAGCCTACTACTTGACACTCGCATGATCATCTGTATGACCAAACGTCACTCAGCGTTAGCCCGCAGTTAGAAGAACACGAGTAGCATACTACTCGACACTCGCATGATCATCTGTATGACCAAACGTCACTCAGCGTTAGCCCACAGTTAGAAGAACACGAGTAGCCTACTACTCGACACTCGCATGATCATCTGTATGACCAAACGTCACTCAGCATTAGCCCGCAGTTAGAAGAACACTAGTAGCCTACTACTCGACACTCGCATGATCATCTGTATGACCAAACGTCACTCAGCATTAGCCCGCAGTTAGAATAACACGAGTAGCCTACTACTCGACACTCGCATGATCATATGTATGACCAAACGTCACTCAGCAATAGCCCGTATGTTTCGGAAATACTTGTACATGTACTTATGAGTACTAAATGCTATTCAATATCTACTTGATGACCGAATATTTGTTTGATGATCGACTATTCGATATTGGCACAGTCCTAGTAATTAGATAATATTGGATGGCTTTGGGGATACAAGAATGCGTAGGAATACAAGAATGCATGAGCTATAACAATATTGCACACGAGTTGAAGACGAGTACAATATCGTTATAATCAAAGCAAAAAACATATTTTTGGGCATGTTTTTAATAAAAACCAAACCTATATCACGATCATTATCCCAAATTATTAAGACGCAAACATAATCACTTTTAATTAAGATCTTTCTTGAACGAGCAAAAAATTGTGATTTTCGTAACAGAGTGAGACCCCATGATACGATACCTCCACTGTCCAACAATTAAAAACACTGATCTTGTAGTTTGTAAGAATCTTGTTTTTAAGGGCATAACCTACGGTACAATGTATATGTTTCTTGCTCGATCGTTGAGGCATCCTCTTTCCCGTAACTGCACGATTTACCGCTATATGTTTTGAGTGACCGTACTAATAATATAGCACAAGGTTGATACTGGTGTAGATCATTCGCTCATACGTGCTGGAAAGCGCCGATGAATTTGAGCTCCGATTGGAGAGATATTTGTGACATATGACACACATGCAGCGCACAAATAACGCGCTCCGGCTGTTTACATGCATACATTCATCCCCCCCCCCCCCCTACATTTGCATATGAAGCACGATATGTGGCAGAGAAAACCCCCCCTCTTTTGTGTTGACCATTGTGTTCCCGGAATCTCAGGAATTCCTTTTAGGTTTCAAGGGGGGATGGGTTAGGTTACAATAGTGTTGAGTGTGTATAAGGTATAGGGATAAGAGGGGGGTACCCCTCTGCCACATATCGTGCTGGGTATATACATTTGTAGGTCTTCACAAATGTTCAGGTCCCGTAAATGTTGACTTAGTCAGGTTTTACTGTAAACGAAATGATACACTGCTTACTTCAAATTTTGGCGCCATCATCTTGCACGGCCCACACCAGTCTGCAAAGAAGTCCACCACTAACAGCCTGTCTCCAGAATCCAAGAGTATCTTTTCATATTCCTCCTGGAATTCAAAGGAAACACACATGCTGGAAAGTTGAGTGTTGTTGATATATACATCGCATGCACAATCAATTCATAGCTTAGTACGTAAGACCATGGAAAGACTTGATTATTATTGTTATTTTTAGGGGGGGGGGGGAGGGGTTATTTTCAGCCCAGGTTCCTAATTCAGGTGTAACATTATATTAAGGTTGCAGGAATCAAGACAAGATACAAACTACATTTTGTATGCATACATTGTCCCATTTAATGTACTTTAATCTGGCGCCAGATGATGTCCAAATGTTAAAAAAGCGATAACTAGAGGACAGTAATATAACTCGGTCTAGTCTAAGTGGGATTTTCAGCTTACGCCCTATCGCTAGATCAGTGTCCAAAACTCCCGATAACTAGAGCTAGGCTAGGGGTAGGCATTTCAGTGACGTCACAAAACCAGTCGCGGTAACCGCACACACGGCCCCACGCACACAACGTTGCAGAAAGAAAAAAATTATGTCGAAATATATTGGATTGTATCTCAGGTTTTATAAAACATATGATCATAATCGTATGATGATCGTAATAATGCATATCTTACGGGATTATTGCCGAAAAATCAGCGCAAACGACCCAGTAGTTCGTTAGTTATGAGTTAAAATAAAACGTGGTGTGGGGAAAAAACTGCCTGCACAGCGCCAGAAGTGAGCCCGATCGTGCGTGGAACGGCCTTTCGGCTTTCGCTCGGTCGTACTCGATTTACCATTAGTTTTTTTATTGACCAATATGGAGCGTTAGGTTCCTGACATCGGCGCGTAATTGGTAATTTCCGGAATAAGAAGAGTGCTTTTAACCACCGCGTTTGTTCTGCGAAGATCGGACCAGCGGTTTTCAAACGGTGCGAAAGGCAAATTTTTACATCAAATTATCTCAAAAGTTCGTTATTTTTTTCACACAGAACTTCTTCAGAAGGTAGGAAATATATTCCTTTATAAGAATTTAAGTTTTTAGTAGTTTTGGTTCTAAAACGGCCTCCCAAAATATACTTTTGTACAGCGGATTTTTTCAGTTTTTTGTCAGTAGACTGGTTACCGCAAGACAATTTCATACACATGATACTGTGGAAGGTTGGGTACCGAACACGTACAATTTGTTTACGGTCGTCGTTAACAAAGTCACCAATTTTCATCCCCTAAATCTTATTGATACATCAAAAAGATATTTACATATTAATAGAAGGAATAAGTTACTGTAACAAGACTCATCATTAATTAATTAAGCAAATTAGATAATTTATTCTTTTTAGAGAATCTTTTATTCTGTCGGTGGTTTGTCCCTGCTAGAAAGACTTACTTCACACGTGCTTCACATTAATAATAGTACTAAAAATGCGTCAAAAAATTTTGTCAACATTTTGGTAATTAAATATGCAAATGAGCAATTAAACATTATTTTAATATCTTAATCTTGCTCGCAACAATATAAGTAATAATTGTGCCAAATATGAACATTGAATAAACCGTTTATAAGAGAGATAATACTGTAATATTTACATTCTTGATGGTGCTATTGCCTTTGTAAAGAAAAACATAAGGTGACCTTTGACCTTTAGCGACATTTTGAACCAATTTTTGCATTATTAAAATTTCTGTATTTTGAGAACCGCTTGCCCGATTTTTTTTTTTTTACATTGGTGGAATGCTTGAGACCTGCTCTTTCATCCTGGCTATAAATTGGTGTGTCACTGAAGCAATTAAAAAATCACCTGAAATGCCTACTACTACTACTAGGGGCAGGGCTAGCCCAGAGGCCAATTTCATAGAGCTGCTAAGCACAACAATTTGCTTAGCATGACAATTTTTCCTTGGCAAAAACAAGGTTACAGACCAAATTTTTACCTGATCTTTATTGTTCTGGATTGATAATCAGCTGTTTTCTTGCTTAGCATGAAAAACATGTATAATTTTGGCTAGTAAAACCTGTTTTTAATGAGCAAGACGTTTTGTGCTAAGCAAATTTGTTTGCTTAGCAGCTCTATGAAATTGGGCCCAGGTTGGACGACGTCTGCACTACGACTAACGTAGGGAGGTTTAGGGCTAGGGGCAGGGCCTATGCAAGTAGGATCGAGTAGAAGTAGCCAAAGTACAACAAAAGTACATTTAAAACGTTACCATCGTTTCCAACAAAATGACACCCATTTTTCGATGATTTTACTGCGGTACTTTCTCGCGAAGACCACCCGGTGACCACAGTTCCTGCTACCGGCGGGAGCTAGCTTTTACTAGTACATGTACATGTAGTAAAAGTTGCAGTTAATTAATTGCATGAAACTTCCTGTACTTCCGATCTTGATGTTGTGTGCGCGAACGCGTGCGTTGCGCCGACACAAAATATGCCAAGTCATGCGTGCTCGATGCGCCCCAGGGCGACAGAGGGCACTGTATAAAATATACGGCTCTGCCTTTTGTAAACTTTTGCGCAGCTGATGAGAGCTAGAGCTCTAGTTAATTTTGTTATGGGGGCGGGGCGCGGCGCGCAGTCCGTCTATATATCAGCGGTTCTTAAAGGGATCGTATACATTTGGTAATTAATGGTAATAAAAACTTACTTGGTAAGAAGTACAGCAGTTTTGGATAGTATAATGCATTTTTAGAAACTTCTCACTTCGAAGTACTGCGGTTATGGAAAAAGATATCACTTTTTATGCCCAAAAATATGAATCTGAAAAGCGTTACCGCAGTGACGTTTCTCAGACTATGTATTCCAATGCAGATTATTCTTCCTATGTGGAAATAACCGCTCCAGATTCAGTTTTCGGCAATATCTCAAAATCGCTACCACCTTTTGAGATGAAATTTTGGCAGGTTAGTTTTATCAATAACTCTATGGGATTGAAACAAACAATGGTTCCAATTACCAAACGTATACTACGATCCTTTTAATCTGTTTGGCCCCACGACCCATGATCAGACATTCTTGGTCAGTACCGTGACCCCAAAAACTAAAAAATTGAAGAACAAAACCAGCCGGTTTGATATTAAAACACGTCTGCCAATACTGAATAGGATGGCTGAAATTGCTTCGCGGCCATTAGCAAAATAAGACATGAGAGAAAGGTGATGAGAATGTGACGGAATGCACGAACAAAAAGGCAAAATCACAGTTTATTTATGACCCCTTCACGCAGGGGCGGCGCCAGGGTATTTTGATGGGTGGGGGGGGGGGAATAAAGGTTACCATTACGGCGCGTTAGCGCCGGCCGACGCACTTACGCAACGCGGGGGCGGATGGGGGGGGGGGGGGTTCTGTGGAAGAATATGCCCCCGCCTAAGTTGGACAAAAATTCAAAGTCAAAGCTAAAATGAAGCTATTTTATGCAGCATTTTTGAGCTTTTGGTTTGTTATTTTTTTTTTTTCCGACCATAGTCAACATTTGCTTCGGTCTCTCACAACACATAGCAATAGTTAGATGTTTTTTGACTTTAATTATTTATTGTAAAATATATTGTAAAATTTAGTTTTTAAATGAGACTGGAGTGAAATTCGAACCAGAACTGAGCAATATGCCAATTTACCTAACCATTATACTAGAGAGGGTGAGCTACCAGACGGAATAAATCTATATTCCTATTATGATATAGAGTGTATACATAGTAGACGGTTACTATATTGAATATTATGAATACAATCTTAATATCAATAATGAACGTTGTCGCTGACTCTGAGGTCCCTATCCAAAATGTTTGCTACGGAAAACAACTTCGCTACCGGCACCGACTTCCATTCCTCATACACTGCAAATTATTAATCGGAACACCTCGGACGTTCTCTTAATTAAGTTACGCTTAAGAGAACGCATTAGAACACATAGAAAGTTGTGGAACACATAATAATAGCACACTTGTAGAACAATAGTTTTCAATCTAAAGAACCATAACTATTGAGCTTGTAAGCCCACACTAATTTCATTCAGTAAAAAGGAACTCTAATCTGAGGGGAGGTTTTGGGGCAATCGCATTGATTACTTCATGATCAAAACTCATCAGCCTGGAATAACACTATACTATCGATAACAGCATCTTAAATAAAACAGAAATGTACAGTCTTAATTATATAGGCTCTAAATCTGTAACTTAGTCTATTATTATTGAACGGGGAATTTGAAATGCAATCACGTTATAAACCAGTTATTGATATCACACACATTTTTGCTTACGCATAAACTACTGAACAGATGATGAGAAGACATGTGTAGCGGGATACTGTTAGGGTGGGTTTTCACGGGGCACGCAAATGATTCGCGAAGGATGCGAAGGCTAAACAAATTGCAAAGTCCAACATTCTTATTTTACTAGTTCCAAACGTACGCAGGGCCGTAAGCAGGGGAGAGGGGGGGGGGGGGGGGGGGGTGGAGGGGGGGGGGGGGGGGGGGGGGGGTTGGGGGGGGGGTTGGGGGGGGGGGGGGGGGGGTGCGACGGGACCGTACGCACCCCCCCCCCCCCTAAATTACCAAAAGGTCCACATTTTCCGGGGTAAATAATGGTATTTTGATGTAGAAATAACGGTACTGGTACACAAATACAAATTCGGGGGGTTTGGAAGCGTCGTCAATAATTGTTCGCGGGAGTCGTTTTTAGTTCGGCGGAATTTTCAAAAAAGTTGAAATTCCTTGCGAACGTTTCCAGCATGCACTCCAGGTCGTGATTTGCTCGTGATTTGCCCTCGAAAGTGTCTGAAAAGCTTCGTCATTGTGCACGACCTATACTCACGACGTGCCGGGCGGAAATTGAAATTTACCACCTTGCAGGAAGCCCGTCTTCCATTGACAACACGGCTTTACCAGCGCATGAGCATTATTGGGCGTTTTTAGCGTTTTAGGGCCTCAGTCTGCACAAAGTTCTCGGTGTGTCAGTGTGTTTTCAGATCCTGGTCCTTGGAAATGTAAGCACTGAGACAAACACAACCCCCGCCACCTTTTATCCTTCTTCTTCTTCTCCTTCTTCTTCTTCTTCTTCTCCTTCTTTTTCTTCTTCAAATCATAGGGGGGCGCCCCCCCCCCCCCCCCCCCCCCCCCCTGTAGCGCCGCGCCTGCCTTCACGGACCCCCTGGAAAACCTAAAACGACCACATGGGGGATAAAAACCGCTGGTCTAGTTCAATCATCAATACTCCAAAAACTGAGGTATACTTGTCCACACAGTACATGTATACTGTACTGTACATGTACGGAAGTCACTACAAACTATAACCAGTGGTTCTTGTATTTTTCAAGGCACTTATGTAACTTAACCCGGTTTTTCCTACAACCTTGTTCTAGACGCTAATACTTGCTATAGGTTCCCACGATCAATCATGATTCGCGCCACGATTAAAATCGTGGCCGTGGTGATCCTATCAGATCTTATCAGATCTTGAGGTCCATCGTGACAATCGTGTTGATCGTATAAAACGGTTCAAACATTTTCTACGATCAATACGATTAATTTTCAATCGTGATCATCGCATCAGGTAGTAATGGATCGTAACAAAGCGCGACAGATCGCATCTAATCGTGCCTTCATATCGTGGTGATCGGGATCAACCTTGGACAAAACAAACACCCGGTTGATGCGCTGCGATCTGATGGTTGTAGTCTTCACTCTGTAGAAGCAGTCGGGCTGTATAGCTATACCCGCCAGATCGCATATAATCGTGCTTCCAAATCGTGGTGATCGGGTTCAACCTTGGACAACTAATAATGAGATGCGCTGCGATCTGATTGTTGTGGGCTGTAGTCTTCACTCTGTAGAAGTTCAAGGAACAATGAAGTCCATGGTCAGTCGGGCTGTGTATATACCCGTCGGGGTCCAATCGTGGCTCAAATCGTGATCACTCTCGATCTCGATCGTGAAACTGGACATCACGACCACAATCGTATCCGATCGCAACAGAGCGCATCGGTTCGTAATGATCGTATCGGAACGTATCGGATCGTATCGGAACGTATCGGAACGTATACCAGATCGTCCCAAATCGGGGACTCCGATCGTGCTGGTCGTGTCAGATCGGGACCCAATCGTGGACTCAATGATCGGAACGTATCTGATCGTATCTGAACTGGAGACCAGATAGTGACATATCGTGTCACCTGAAATTGACCAATCGTGACTATATCGCATTCAAGCGCACTAAATCGTACCAGAACGTATCGACTAGCATCAACTCGTATCCAAACGTGAAATTTCAGAAAAGGGAATGGGTGAATTGTTTGGTGTGTTTTTTTGCGGGGGGGGGGGGGGGGGGTGTATTTTATAGTAAATATCGTTCAACTGACCTGTCCGAAGTTTTACAATCATAGATGCTGAGAAAAGCAAAAAAAACCGTTCATTTTTAACCGGCCTCGGGCAGTTGTTCTTATGTTTTTTTTGTTTTTTTCGCGATAGCCCACCGGCGATCGTAATTTTTTAACCACAGAACAAGGTTACATACATATCATAAGTGCCTTGAAAAAACACAACACTACCGCTTCACTGGTTAGTTTTTAGGGACTTCCGTTGCAATTTTTCAGCACTGCAATGTAATGATACGCCCACGCAATTCGAAAGGTCAGGTCATTACTTCCTTTTACAGAATTCTGAGAAGCTCGATTAGTGTTTCCCAGCGCGTGGGTACGATCGAATCCATTACCGTTTGAAGGCGGTGCCATTAAATTTTAACAAAATAAAGACTATATATATATGAGTTAAGTGCCCTTTCTTTTTTAGTATTTTTTTTTTTATTCTCTGTTTTATCATGTAAATTCATAATTACAATTTGACCATTTTGTATTTAAAAAAAATTCCATTAACAAGTTGTTCATGTCCCGGGCTCTAAAGCCGTTTTTAAACGGAAGTAATTCTTCCTGATGATTCTGGAGACGATTGAAAAACAAGTGCTAATGGCCAGCCAGTGCTAATAGGTTCATCAATCGTACCAAATCTCCACGTGAATTTGGCCCTGGCGCTTTACATATATTTTCATTTGATGATAGTAGTTATGTCCCCGCTTATGTTCAATCACAAGTACTAATATAGTATACCAACGCGTGTTTTGTTTAAAAAAACGGTTTACTGCGTGAAAACAATTTCACTCCCGAAGAAGTTGTAAGAAAGCTAAACTGATATATATTTCGCCAAAAGTGTAAACAAACAATTTTGTTACTGCGAACCACTTCTTCTTATACCTCAAATCAAACGTATCAGTAACCAAGTAACATCAACGGCTCATATAGTCTAAAACTAAAATTGTGCAAAGATAAGAAACCGCATAATGACGGGGTACTATGAAGTTTCTATTGGTTTTTGTTTTGTTACATACAACACTTGGCATAATTATGGACTTACGGGGTACTTGAATTGCCCAACCCTATACTTTACCTTATAATTATTGTTCTGCATTGCTTCTATATAGAAATCTCAAACTAAATGGGGTGATTTCTAAAGGAGAACCTGCGGGGTACCATTGTCGCTTACAATGTTCTCCTTTGTTTCGGGTACCAATAAGTTGTGCACCTCACGCGTTTTGTTGCGCGTGCAATAATGTGTCTCACGCACCGAACATTTTACTCGACTGCAAAAGACAACTCTTGCCGATTGATTTCCTTAACATCTAATATAAGTTATAGTCAGGTTCATAATGTACATCAGTTGAAAGTTTCGTTCACTTTTTTTGTAGATTTGCTAAACTATACATTTTTGGAAACGTTAGGATATAGTCAACATGAAAACCAATGTTTACATTTGTTTTGGGGTTCTTTTGAATTTTTTTTTTTTTTTAATGTGACGTGACACATGAAAAGCCATTGGGTGTCACATTAAAGGTCCATTTGTGTTATAGATATAAATTGAAGTGACATCATGATGACGCCATCGTGTGATTTGTTATGATTTTGTTTCATTTTTGGATCTTTAAGCCATATCTCATCAACAGAACATAATAAATTCAAAATTCTTTTTGTAATATGTTTATTGGGTCATAGACATAAAATGCCATTAAACAAATCCAAGACGGCCGCCATAAAGAACCTAAGAGCAAATGTAAACATTGGTTTTCAGGGTTAGGTATATCCTAACGTTACCAAAAATGTATAGTTTAGCAAATCTACACAAAAAGTGAACGAAAATACATAAGAAACCTGACTATTACGTGTATGTACAAATGATTTGTTTATCTAATCTAAAAAAACAAAACTGGTTTATTTAAGCGCAAAAACAGTGTTACTGTCAGTTGGTGCTGTGGTGCAGTACTTGTACACCAGCACATGGAATAAAACCTTACAGTGAAAGCCTTTTAAATATTTTTAATTCGAATATACAAGTATTTAGGCTATACAGTCTGTTGATAATTTAATATAAATCGTTAGTTTCCAAAATAGGAAAGACAAACGACAATTTTTATAATATTTTTTAAGTACCCATAATTGCAAAGTGTAACTTAATTCACAATATGGGATCAGGAAACTAAAAATAAAGCGAACACGATAAATATTTACCAATATTTACAACCGATGTTGAAGTAATAAATCAACTATTATGAATAAAATAACCCTTAAATGATACACAACTGTACTCAAATCAATATGTATATAGCTTCAGACAAAGAGCTTTTGTAGCACCTGCATTTATTCCTTATTTGTAATATTATTTATTATTAATATTACAAATATGCACCGTCTATGATAGAGCTAGTTTGGCTAGCTTTGATTACAGAAAAAAGCCGAATCAAACACCAAGGACATTTTGTATTCCCCTTTTGTGTGTGACCCGAGTCGATAAGCCGGAGTACCATGGCTTCACGGTCTGAAGCTTTGAACTCGTGATCTTGTGGGTAAATATACTGGTTGTGGGTTCGAGTCGAGCCGGGGGTTGTGTCCTCGGACGAAACACCTTATCACTCATTGCTTCTCCATCCAATGTGAGAGCAGAGATCGTCGTGTGTTTGAGTTAATAGCCGATTGCTTCGATATGGCAGCATCGAACTGCATACTCTCCGGTTAACTGAGATGGTCTCTGGAATGTTTCCATTGGCCCGACGAGCAGGGGTAGTAATACTGTCCCGCACAATGACGTGTGCGCTCTGCAAATCAATACATTTGTTGTTATAAGCCCTCGAGTTTGACACACAAGATTTATAATTGGGTGCTTTCTGTTGTCGGGTGATTTATCCCAGATTTCTCAGAGGAGACTGTTTTCGTCTGATTCTTCGGATGAAGAGGAGTCGAATTCGTCGTCCCAGAGTGTGCCGGCTTTACCCCCAGCTTCTGTCTCCACAGACCCCGGACCCTCTTGTTGAGACAGAAAGCTATGAAGATGAAGACCGCCTGGAGGTAGTTGAGGAGAAGGTAGATGTAGGAGAAGACGAGGATGCCCGTCACTGACTGAGACACGAAGCCGAAGATCCAGGTTACGCCAACAAGCGTGCAGATCTGAGGGTAAATTAAGCGGACACCTTGTTGAGGTTTGACAAACATGACTCTGGAGCAACCTAACATCGTTAAAGTCAGGTCCCCCAGGTCCCCCACGAAACCATTACAGGTCTGGTCACATAATTATGTGAATCGCAAGTCTACATGCATGTTTTAATGCCAGTGACAATTAGACTGCTACTGTAATAATAAGAAACACCTTTGTCGCTGGGACTGTATAACTTTTATCTTTTTGTAATGTTTAATATTTTTTAAAGTAATTTTGTACAGCTATTTAATCTTTTTATAAGTATGTTTATAATGTACAGCGCTTTTAAATATTTTTAATAGAAATGACGCTCAAGAAATTAATTAAATGTTAAAACTGTTGAATGCACTTTTAAGGACTTCTGAAGATTGGTGATGGAATCAACATTCAAGGGTAACGTGTAATATTTTAGTTAATATAACCGTCCCAAATAAAACATCACAGTGCGGGTAGTGGCGAAATATACGTAGATGGGTGTAATGCGAGAATCTAATCGGTTTTGCTCACCGATTAGAAAGCAGACTCCAAATAGTTATGCTTTGTGCGGTTATAATCAATACAAGATACGATAATCTCAACGAACCTTTAAGTAGACAGAGAGTTCTTCTCTGACTGCATCTGTCGTTCTTTGGTCTCGAGCAAGCTTGCTGGCTTGTCTGCTTCTCCGAAAACTGATGACCGTGAATACATACATGATGAGGTTCAGAACCAAGCTTATCGCAACCGGTACAACGAAGACGACCACGCGAACAGAGGCATCAGTGATCCAACAGATGTTGCCCTCTGCGTAGATCGTAGGCAAGCTGGTGCAGTTACAGAACTGGAGGGTCAGGCAGATGGTCACTATAATCAGGGGGAAGCCCCAGGCGAGGCACATGTATCCGACCAGTGTACGATCGAGTCTTTTGCCACGATGCGGTCTCCGGGATACCCTGGATGCCAGGGTGCGAGCGACGCTGACGCTCAGGACCGTCATCCAACAGAAAGCGGCCAGCCAGGCGAAATGCGCCACCGCGGCACCAGACACGCAGGCGGCGTGGCTCTGATTGAGGTAGCCCGTCAGAAGAAACAACAAGATGGAGACGAAAAGTGCCACCACCAAGTTCATCGTTGACTTGCCTGCAGTGTTCCGGAGCTCAGGAAAAACGCAGTAAGTGACGAAGGTTGCGGCCAGTGCCAGCAAGGACAGACAGCTACCTGCAAAGGAAATTGCCCTTCTGATCTTTGCCTCCAACCCCTCTGGTAGCGGACCTGTGAAAGAGCACATGCTCACAGAACCGCCTGGGAAGCGAACATACGCAGCAGTGGGTACACGTATGCCGCTTGAAACAACTTCCAAACTCCCATCAGCTAGGATCGTGTACTCTGAATTCGCCAACGTGAGAAAAGAAGAGCAGTTCATGTCGGCAACCTTCAGGCATGGAGGCGATGCTCTTTCTTTAGTGTACTCTCCCTTATCTCCGATATCTTGAAACAGTGCCACTTCCAGAAGGTTTTCAACATAGCCTACAAATGTTTCATTCCCATTTACAATGTTACAGTTACTAGAAGCTCTCAGAGGAAACGAAACAAAAAGTGACAGCGTAGATATGTTGCAAAATAATTGCGAGACTGTGGTGGAGTTTTCTATTTGTTCAATAGCAAAATCAAAAGCTGCCTCAACGTCAAGCGCTCCTCGAACCGAGGCCAGGAGAACAAAGGCTGATAAGTTTTCCCCATCTGGGTCCTTCAAGATACTAGTTTGTCCTGCCATCAAAGCTTGTCTACCGGCTGTGTCTCTGTTAAGACGCTCTACCAAGCATTCGATCGCAGATGTCTCCTGACTGCCGTTTATAGGTGGAGTTGCCGGAGTGAATGCCACACACTCGTCACCGTTTATTTGATACCCAACAGCACACGTCAGCACCCGGCACCTATCCAGGAAGGGATCGTAGATCTGCCCTTCCAAGCAAGACATTCCGTTGATGGAGGAGGAGGAGGTGAAGTCAAAGAGAACCTCAATTGTCAAAAAGTCACCGTAGGGGCTGCAGATAAAAGCGCATGGGCCCCACGGTTCTGGGGCGCATGTCCCGAAGCAATCGCGGTTCTTGCAGGAGTCATCTGGTATGACTACTTGGCCGTTGCATATAGCACAGTGTGGGTTACGGTACCGGATATTTTCCCGACCGGTTCGCACGGGTGCGTAGTACGCCCTACAAGCCCTCTCTGTCTCGGTACCTCGAAAGTTAGCAAGACAGGTGTCAATCACATACGCGGGACACTTTCGTATTTCTGTGTGACCTTTTGGTGGAGTGACGACCCAACCTATTGTCGGGAGGGTCTGGTTGAGAGATGGGTAATACTCGTATACGGTAAGAAAATTAGTACTCTCGGATCCTGCGACATCCCACCTGCTTATTCTACCCAGAGACCTGCGGTTACACAGGGCGCAGAAGATGTTCTTAAAATCAACACCTTGGTCGTCGTAGACTGGCATCGATCCAATGACGTCTGTCATATTGACCGGCTTCTCGCACAAAGCACGAGTGCCTTCGTCTCTCCAGTCATCCGAGCAGCGGTCTACTACCACGTAGCCAATTTGAGTGAACTGACTGCCCGGTACTGAGACGCAGCCAAACCAATTAGCCGTAAAACCCCCGCGCTCTAAACTCGGCAGTCTCTGTTCGCAAACATCGGTGTAGTCGTAACAACAGTCGTTAAACAAAACGCAGGCGTCATCGCACTGGCAGTAGTGAAATACGGCCCCATCGGAGTTCGGCAGGGGATGAAACTGTTGATGGCAATCCTGACCACAGAGTTGCTGGGAACCACACAGATAAGCAGTCTCTTCATACTCCTGAATGTCTGTAAAAAAGGGTAAATATATCAAAAGATTTTACTTTAGAAAAAAAAGTTAGGCGGCTAAGTTAAACTTTAGTCTCATTCTTATAATGCAATACAGGCTTGTGACAGCAGTAGTCATCTAGCCGTATGACAACGTACGTATTGCCAAGCTGGTCATACATTATCTGGTCACAAACATCTAATCTTTGGTACCCCAACATCGAAGAAAGAAAATGGGCATGGTGGAAAATGTCAAAGAAGGTGTTGCCTTTTCGCAAACTTACCGGTAAAACATTCTACTGTTGCGTAGCCCGTGCACTGCCGCAGTGAATAGTGTTCGCACTCGCTCAGACTTGATTCCTTGCCCACGCAACCGATGTCCACAAACAGCGAGTAGTTAGGCTGCGCATCAACCTCTCCTAAGGCCTGGCTTCCTGTCGATATGGAGTAATTAGATAGTCCGAGATCTCGACAGAAGACATCTCCGGCTTTGGATATGAATCCGCCATCGCACACGGCGCCCCATTCGTGTATCCCTCCGCAGCGACCACGAACGAGTCCCCTTGAACTAACGGGTGCTCCTTCGACCAGTCGCAATTCAAAATCCTGCATGCCTGACAAAGGATGGAATTTAACACCGAGAGTCATTCGATACGAATTAAAATCATTGGCAAACAGAGTCTGAAATTCACCCGCCCGTCCAGCTGGAAAGAATATAATCTAATGACTCAAGTCGGTCAGTCAATCAGTCACTCGTTCGTTCGTTCGTTCAGTCAGGCATTCAGTCGATCAGCGACGAAGTTTGTGTTTCCGTCGGTCAATGGCAAAAGGTTGGCCCTTTGGTTCTAGCAGAGAATGATTGCGTCAGCAAATGGGTTAGTAAGACTTTCCCCGTTGTTTGTGAAAACCACTATTTATATACATTGCTACCAAAATAATATGATGTGGATAACTTCTTCCAAGTTTACTTAATCCTTTCCCTTGTTTAGAGCTTACCTGCATATCCACATGATAGCCACATGTCCTGTTCGTGTCCACAAGGTGGCGCGCCCACGAGTTCGGGCGCCTCAGACAGAGAGCAGCCCCCCGCAAAGATATCGTATGGGTCTGACCTACACGTGGTCAGATATTCCACGCTTGGTATGTCTACTAAGGAGGGAGCATCGGTCCGCCCAGCACCTGCCGCCTTCTTGCCGCACGCGAAAGGGTACCCGAGCCTCCTACACATCTCGAAAGCCACCGCGTCGGTGAAGTTCTGAGTAAAGCACACTGCCGTCCATGCAAAGTCTGAGGACCAGCGGACCAAAGCTCGCCCTTCATTGGGAGCGCTACCATTCACAAGTCTGATGTCTATATCGCTAATATCCCTCGTTCCTGAAAAAAATAAAAGTGTACAAGTTCCCCATATTCATGTGTAACGAACTAGCAGGCAATGCAACGAAGGAAATTCAAGGCTTTCTAGCTACACTTGATGTGCTCCCCCCCCCCCCCCCCACTCCCCCCACCCCAAAAAAGAAGATTATTGACGTAACGGATAATGTAACTGTTTCTACCACTGATTAGGATCAAGATGAGGTAGCAGCCTTTTGGGCAATTTCTTAATGTCATAAATTTACCAGTAAAGCATTCCAGAGTGGCATAACTCTCGCACTGCCGCAGTGAGTAATGCTCGCACTCGCTCAGACTCTCCTCTTCCCCAACGCAACCGATGTCCACGAACAGCGTGTAGACGGGTGCGATGAACTCTGCATAAACAGCACCGGGGTTTACCTCCCCTACCGAAATGACGGGAAGCTGTCCCAAATCGCGGCAGGCGACGTGTCCAGTAGTTGCTAGGTCGAATGTGTTGCTGCAGACGGCACCCCATTCCTGCTTCCCTCCGCAGCGGCCCTGGACGAGTCCCCCAGTCACACCATATGCCCCATCCTCAACCAGTCGCAATTCGAAATCTGGCATTCCTGTATACGCAAGAAAAGAGAGAACAAAAACCAGAGATTGGAGACAGTACCCGCTGTTTTATCTTATTCAAACCAGCCATGCAGCCGACCCCAGCAATCTCGGTGGTTGAGTGGTAAGACAACCGCGCAAGAAAGCAAAAGGTCTTGGGTTTGAATCCCACTTGGGGCATCATGTGAAGTTTTTCAGGCAGCACTGAGCATCCAGGGCACGTTTTGCACCATTTGTACAGTATCTATAGTACATCTTGTTGCTATGGAGTAAAATGTAACTTTCCATGTTTGAGGCTTACCTGCAAATCCACAAACTAACCACGTGTCTTGTGGATGCGCACAGGGTGGAACAAACGGAGGTAACTCGGACAAGGCGCAGCCTCCAGCAGTGACGTTATGTGAGTGCGTGGAGCAGGAGGGTATACCATACTGCACGCTTGATATGTTTACCAGGGAAGGGTAATCAGTTCGCCCCGCCCCTGCCTCATCCATGCCGCATGCGAACGAGTACCCGAGCCGCCTGCACATCTGGTAGGCGACGGCAGCGGGGGCAAACGGATTAAAACACAGAGCTTTCCATTCCGAGTCAGGTGACCAGCGAACTAACACCCTGCCCTCGTTCGGGGCGCTACCGTTGACAAGCTGGATATCGAGATCTCCAATAGGTTTGGATTCTGCGATACAAACAAAATATTTCATCAAACGAAAGCCTTTAGTTAACTGCCATTTCGAGCAGCTTTTTGCTAAACAAAAATAAAAGTGCATCTCACATGAACGGTTTAATCGCGCATGAACAAAGAGATTCCGCATCTCGTCATAAAATTCAAGCCTGTATTACGATTAACTAACTATAGTCTAGGACCTGGCTTAGACATGTATGCACATTATTTAGGAGATGATAACTCAACTGTTTTAGGCTAATACGACACAAGGGAACAACTTGGGATGTGTGCCAAAATCTCTATCCGAGGCGAACTGCCCGAAAATAACCACGCCATTTTTTTAATGACCCGGAAGTGCTACTTCCGACATAGCTGTATATTCTAAACCGTTAGAGCTACATATTTTCCGAGATGCTCAAAATGTTCAGAATGGCCTGTTTAGGGGAGTCATAGAAAAGTGTAACATTTATAATTTCATATTTTACAAGAAAATGGCTAAAACAAAATAATTTTGTGTCCCTGCAAAAGTGTTGATTTATCTTGCCCCGGATCACTGCAGTTTTACAGGATATTATCTTTCTACAATTAAGTAACGTTCATACAAGGGGCATCAGGAAGAAAATTTCTCGATATCGGGTCAGAAAATTCCAACGAAATTTTCGGCGTTGACCCACCCACCCTTACGGATATTTTTTTTTGAAAATGATATCCGGATGCCATACCCACCCCTTTTACGGAATATTTTTTTTTCATTTCATTAACTGGAGTTCGGACCCACCCCTTTAACGGGAAATATTTTTTTCATTTCACCAACTCAAGTTCGGACCCACCCCGTTAACGGGATATATTTTTCGGAATTCGACAGGAGATAATTCGTGACGAGATCGAAATTTTCGGAACGACTTTCGAGATCATTCTGAATTTGACCATGGAAATCTGCTCGTTCAGACAGATATAGACGAATCTGTGTCCGTTCACTTTCGCGAACTGCTGCAGCAGTTATTCACTGATAATCATCCCCGGCGCCCGGCGCCAGTCTCAGTCCGCATCCGGTCCTCAGTTCCTCGGAGTCCAGCGTACTATTATCTTCACTTTCGTTTTCAAAGATTCAATGTTTCCGAGTTGGAAAATTCGACAATTACCCGTAAATTACGCCGGTTGTCGCTCTTCATTCAGAATGCGGCGGCCGCATATTAAGAATAGGATCGTCGTCCGACACTGACACCGTGAGAGCAGTCAAAACGGACTTGAAATTGAGAATGCCCGTAAGTTTTTTATTTTTTCTCGATTGAAAATTCGATCACTGACGCTGTCACTGATCACGAAAATTTTAACAAAATGCTTGAAAATGGCGAAAAATGGAGTGAAATATTTTTTTGTAGTTCAAGTCAGGTGTTTTGACCCACCTTTTTTGTTGAATTTTTTTTTTTTCATTCCAAAATCCAGTTAGACCCACCCCTTTTTGCAAAATTTTCTGGCGCCAGAAAAGTTTGCCGCGAGGCCTGTTAGACCACCCCACCCCACACCTGATATCGATTTTTTTTTTTACTGATGCCCCTTGGTTCATAGAACAATTTGATCTACTCCGATCGCTAGAACAACCATAGTGCATCGATTGAGAAGATTTAAGTTTGCGGATTCTGGACTGTACTGTACTGTAGCTTACCGATGACGCCATAATATTCACACAGTGCATGTACATGTAGGCTTTGTTGATCTACACGAAGTGGTCACCTAAAAATGAAACGGCTGCACTATGTTACAATACAGCAATACTGATCTAAAAGAACTCGCTGTTGATATGTCACCACAGCAACTAATTATAGTCTGCCCTGTCTGGTCTATCAAACGATCATCAATTTGGGTATTGGTAATCAGTGCCGTGTACACCGGAGCCGCAGAGGCGGAAAAAAACGCAAAAAGGGGGAAAAGAACAATCTACCCATCTATATTGAAACACACCATGAAAAGACTTGGCAAAATAAACTGCCAGTCAGCATGCAATAAGGCCGACTTAATCAAGGATTAAAAGAGCATGGTATTAACGAACCTTAGACATTGTCTCATCAGGCTACAAATTTGTTCATGCCCATAGGAAGGACCGCGTTGGAGGTGGGGTCGCCCTCTTTTTCAAATCTGGATTGTCGCTGCCTGCCTCCCAGCCTGCAGTCGTCTTCTTATGAGTCTATACAGACTGACATCGTTCATACTACAAGTCATACCCGTATCATACAGGGTGTCTCAAAAAATATTACAACGCACGTTTAGGTGATCATAACTTCCTAAATAAGTGTCGGAATAGAAAAATTCAAACGACAAAACAAAGTCAAATTAGTTGGCTATAATTTAAAGAAAACCGCGCTTGATTCGGTTGAGTAATTACGGAGAAATGAGCGATTACGTAACAGCAGTCAACGAACACTTCCATCCAAGTTTGTGTATTACACAGATTTTCCTTTGTGCAGGTGGTTACTTACTCTTTCCCTTTTCAATTAGCCAGCACTGTTTAATACTTTGATGAATGCATTTCTTCATATCATTAGAGTACTGAGTAGTAATCGATCGTGACATTCATAACAACCACAAAACAAAACATTACAACTCATTGTAAGGAGAAAGATTACGAGTAATAAAGTCTCTCGAGAAAGTAAATAAGATGGTTGAATTTTGTTTTTAATTGTGATAATAGATTTAATTATTGCGCAAATTGGCGATAGCAAACTTCAACCTTTATTAAGTTGTAAATGTGCAATATTATGTTGAACTTGGTTAACACCTGGGATATTATTTAGATTGAAAGTAAAAAGAGAACAAGATTAAAGGTTATGAAAGTTATCTTTGAAAGAAGTATTGATTCATTTCTTGTCTGTGCTGTCTAAATCACTCAATATGAGCAAACTTGGATGGAAGTGTTCTTTGACTACTTTTACGTAATCGCTCATTTCTCCGTGAATACTGAACCGAATCAAATGCGGTTTTCTTTACATTATAGCCAACTAATTTGACTTTATTTTGTCGTTTGAATTGTTTGATTCCAACACTTATTTAGGAAGTTACGATCACCTAAAGGAGCGTTGTAATTGTTTTTGGGGCACCCTGCATGTAGTGCTGTATTGACCACCCTCCTCACAAAAGGTGGAGGCCTCTGTTCAGTGAGTTTATCAGAGAGTTCTCCGATTTGCTGGATCGCCTTGTGCTTTTCGCGGCAATTCTCATCATCCTGGGTGACACTGGAACGATACCAATTCAAATGACACATCACTCTTTGCTGATTTACTGATGCATAAAGTCTCAAGCAGTTTGTAACTGAAAGAACTCATACTTCTGGCCAAACCATTAATCTGATAAGTACATGTACTTCCAAATCAGACACCCTCATCGAGTCCATCTCTACGTCTGACTGGCTATCTGACCACTGTCAGCTAAACATGCAAAAACCTAAACTTGAAAGAATCATCAAGTTCATGTATCGTAAGATTAAGTCAATGGATTCGGTTCGGTTTTCACAGGATATCATAACCTCTTCACTTGTCACAAACCCTGCTACCTCCATGGTCACAATGGTTGAGCAGTACAACAATGAACTTAATCAGCTTCTTGATGATCACGCTGCCAGGAAAACCTGCCATAGTCAACAGGCCAGCTATCCCTTGGTATATAGTGACATCATCACTGCACAAAGAAGAAGAAGCGTCGCTTACTTGAACGGCAATGTCGTAAATTTGGGCTTCAAATACACTGTGATATGTTCAAAGCTCAGCGTCACCCGGTTAAGCTCATGTTTGTTCAAGCAAAGTCACGGTTCTACAATGATACCATCCAGAACTGTGGAGGTGACCAAAAGGCACTTTTCAAAGTCATCACTCAACTCGTGCATAAGAAGACGTCACAAATTCTTCCAACACATTCGTCTGATCGTCTGATGCAGCAGCTCGACTACTCGGATGTAGGAAATACGACCGCATCACGTCATTCTCCATCAACTACACTGGCTCCCTGTTCAGTTCAGAATCTAATTAAAGATCATCATCGAGGACATGGTTCATCTGCGCGATGTAAGGCCAGGTCTTAGATCATCCGGAACCCTCCACGTCCCCATACCCCGCCTTGCTAGCTACATGTACGGAGAGAGATCAGTCTCTAGCGGCGCACAGTATGAAATTGAGCCATTCAAACGTGAACTCAAAACTCTCCTTTTCAAACGGGCATTTTAATTAACTTTTGCATGGACCAGCGCCCTTGAATGGCATAATTGGCCAGATACTGACATTTTTTTTATTTTTTTTTTTATTTTTTTTTTATTATTATAATACAACTATACCTACATACAGAAATTGCCAAATATTAATAACTGAAACTTTCCGGGTTTAAATTATGTACCTCAACTAATGCAAGAAAACATATCTACAGAGGCTATTACCAACAGTAGCTGTGCATGGGTCCAAGCCCCATTTAGAGACGCCACCTTGATTATGAATGCCGAGTCTTATGGTTTTGTAAGAAGAGGCAGTTTATTAGTCCCTGAGATTGTGATCTCAAAACCAGAAGGCCTGCTAGATCCCTGCACGCGTGGCAAGTGCATGTGCGCGCAAAAATGGGTGTTCCTGCCGGGTAGCGGGGACCCATTGTTGCAAGTACTGCAAATGCAAGGGAATGTGATTGTTGTAAAAACCCTATCACTGAGTGAACACTGCTCATCCTCCTCATACCTAGACTCTATTCTGAACACTTTGAGCACCTCAGATAATCTCTAGCTCCAACGGTTAGAAGATACAGCTATGTCGGAAGTAGCACTTCCGTTAAAAAGGGCATGGTCATTTTAAAAAGGGCGTGGTCATTTTAAAAAGGGCGTGGTCATTTTAAAAAGGGCGTGGTCATCTTCAGGCTTTTCGCCCCCGATATATTTTTGGGCACACATCCCAAGTTGTCAAGTTCCTTGTGGTCATATTAGCCTATAGGTGACAGTTGAGTTAGCCTCTCCTAAATTATGTGCATAGGCCTACATGTCTAAGCCAGGTCCTAGAATACTATAATCTTTCAGGGTTTTATTACTGAGGGGCACGTGCGCATACATTGGTAACGCATGATACTCACACAAGTGTGACATATGGAAGATGACAAAATATGCATGAAAAAAATATCCACTTGTGGCAATATTTATATATATATATATATATATATACACGATATATTAAGGCAATTTGACAGCGTTGAGTAAACCACTATTGGGCTATCCATGTTATGCTTCATTGGTACCCTGTACAAACCCTGTGTTAATCGGTATCTATATAGGACACCACCAGTACAATTTAACACCAGATGGTCCTATATAATTACATGTACCAATAGTGTAAATTTAACACCGCAGTTTTTGCAGTGTATGAAGTTATGTGCCTTATACACCCGGATAATTCAGGTACAAATAAATTACCAACAATTTCGACTGAGCATACACTGTAAAGAATTTTCTTAAAATAACGTGTTTTTTACCTGTACAAAACAAACCACCACCGTATTTTAGTTTACCGGATTTTGAACGTACAATTAGGATACTGGGACCTAGAAAATATTACGTATCCGTAGTTTTCATGTTTTAACGTTAATTTATACAAAGAGGCTATAATATATTTATAAGATCACTCCGTCAAAATACAACAATTTGTAAATATACATCAACACCAATAAAGTATTTAATTTACAGAGAATCTATACTGTTACCTTAGGCCTATACATTACATTTATTACGTAGTAACTGACCAATCAGAACTGAGAAAATATGTAGATATTAAGATCCGGTTTTTAGACCAAAAATGTTTTTTCCTTACCATAATTTGTTATTATTCAAACAATTTCATGATAAAATTAAGATTTGTGGCATAATCGCATTAGATCTCCTTTCGTAATCATTCATAAAAAAAGGAACTTTATCATGGCATGAAAATGTATAAAAACCAAATCACGACAGGTAAGTATGTTATGGTTATCGTACTCGTAGCATTTTGTACACTAAATCTACGTACTCATGATGTGTAATAATGTGTTGTTCCCACTTCATTTATATTCGGCAACCTAGCCGAATTTCAGTAACGTATTGGGTGTTTTTATACCCCTTTTTTTACAGAAATAGCAACGTAAACTGACAGTATTCGAAAGTCTTTAAAAAAACAGTCCGTCCCGTAAAAACATGGCCACCGTTTTTTTTAAAGACCGTCCTGGCGTCTCGACTGCTATGACTTCCCCTAAAATTACAGCTTGTTGGTTTACAGTGCTTCGAGTGCAGGCAGTTGATATCAGTGTTGAACAACATTCAATGACTGGGCAAACGGTTTCAGAAGGGAACCTCAGTGCGCGTTTTATATGATTTTATTTCTTAAAATGTGTGACCCGCTCCATCGAAATCAGGAATAAGTTTCGAAATGACTTTTTTAGATAGGCCTATGCACATGGTGAGAAAGGGAAATTCATAAGCTTTCTAATGATACCCATCACAAGTGTGTATCTTCTTAGGCTAACGAGTTATGGTCTGAGGAAGATGACAGGTGTATATTTATTTTCCGAATCCACATTACAAGAAAAACAGCTTTGAAATAAACAAAATTGACCAAAATCATACGGACAGCGCACACAAATCATCTTCATTTTCATCTTTATTTATCGTTTTTACATATTACAAGGCATTAATGACAATAATCTGTGATAACTACACTTCCTAAAAATACAATGTTCAGAAAAACGACCGTGGTCACGGTTTTCACCCATGCGTTCACGACCGATTGCGTAAAACGGCGCCAGCGAATTATTCCTGATTACGATGGAGCGGGTCACATATTGCATCGAGTCATTTTATATTTCATTAAAGGTAGTATTTTGCAGATATCAACATTTGTTGCTCCCAAATTATTAAGAAATACCTTAGTGCATACTTATTTGAAAGTAAATAATGATTCCAGGCATCCATCAAAATGATTGCGCTAGATACCCTGTAATTGTTCCGAAAAATTAAAGTTTATAAACAAAAAATCACAATCGCCGGACGGCGATAGCGAAGAAAAAAAAAAGAACAGCTCCCGACGCCTGTTTTTTTTCGGCGCCGATTTTTACTCGGGATTCATGATTGTAAAACTTCGGACGGGTCAATTAAACAATATTTACTAGCATACAACCCCTCAAATCCATTCCTGATAATTCAAGCAATTACCAATAGTGTATCCTACCTTTAAGTTATTTTAGTCTAAAATTAAACAATGGATGGTATTATTTAATATGAAATTGTAAGTTGTCAGCGATACGACGATGACACTGTGGAGAACGGCCCTACTACATGTATATCTACTGAGTCAGTCTTGCATCCCTATCATATTGTAAGGCTTTATATAATCATATAGGTATATCTTTGTAATTAAAAAGATCGTATACGTTTTGTAATTACTCCAAAAATTTATGGCAATACAAAATTACTTGGTAAGAAGTACAGCAGCTTTTGATAGTAGAATGCATTTTTAGAAACTTTTCACTTCGAAGTACTGCGGTTATGGAAAATCGCTACCACCTTTTGAATGACATTTTTACAGGTTAGTTTTATGGTATATAGGATTCAAACAAACAGTGGGTTCTAATTACCAAACGTATACGATCCCTTTAAACATGAAAGCTACTGACAGTCACTAACATAATACCATGCATTCCATATACTTACCAAAGACCTGCGCCTTACAAAAATTGAACGCAACCGTCAGAACGACCAACGTACGGATAATATTCAGTTCTTCCATTATTTTCTACAAGTAGAAGTCTTAATCGTTCAGCAAATACTCCGTTGTCGGACTGCGAAGAAAGTTTATAAACAACTCCATTTTCTGTTAAACTGGCGTGATTCTAAGAGATAGATCAGCAAGTTTATCCATGGAGGTCTTATTCCTCCATGGTTTATCACACTCTCAGCTGTGAAGTTCGCGCGCGCGGGACGAATTATGTTGATCAGTGGTATCGCTTTCATTCAGTGCTGCTCAGGTTGAGCTGTTCCTTGCTCTACGGGTAGTGCGTGAAACTAACTCAGTACAAGACCATACAATAATAACATGTAACAAAAGAAACACGTGATGGTGCACTCGCAATGAACATTAATTGATACTTCACAACACCCAGGGATCACCACGACAAAGAAATGCACAAATTAGCATTTCACAAACAGATCCAGGCTTAAGGGGGGGGGGGGGGGGGGGGGGGGGGGGGGCGTTAATGAGATATTTCACGAGGAGCTCACGTTTACTGAGATTGCGAATTTATAAAAAGGGGAAATCGCGGGCCGTTAGAGTGAGAAAACGTGTTTGCCATTAAGCTGAAAGATAACTTTCAGCTGTTAATTATTAATGTTGGTAATTGGTAATTGCTTAGATTATCAGGAATGGGTAGATTTTTTGTCGTTAGGTGGGGGGGGGGGGGGTATTTTATAGCAAATATCGTTTAACTGGCCTGTCCGAAGTTTTACAATTATAGATGCCGAGAAAAGCAAGAAAAACCGCGTTCGTTTTCAACCGGCGTCGGGCAGTTATTCTTATCTTGTTCTTGTTTTTTTCACGATTTCCCTCAGGTGATTATATTTTTTTGGAAACAATTACAGGATAGGCCCTATCTAGCGCAATCATTTTGCTGGATGCCTAGAATCACTATTTATTTTCAGATAAGTAAGATATTTCAATATTCACTTTCAAATGAGTAAGATATTTCTTAATAATTCGATAGTAAATATTTTCGATATCTGCAAATGGTGTATCCTATACCTTTATACGCAACACTACATCTATGTATATGCTATGTATTAATATTACTAGATGATCAAAGTTAATGAGCGTTCAGGTTACAAGTGATGGCTCAATGTTGAAGGTTAAAAGTAATATATCCTGCTAATGGGCTTTAATATTAGGCATTGTGTTAGTCTGGTTCCCTACAATTTGGTATGCCCAGACGTCTAAAATGTAGGTCAGGTGGCCGCCGGTGACAAAAATATTAATGACGCGCTACACTGCGTAGCTATTTTTAGATGATGCAAAATATGCAACAATTCAAATTGTCTGAATGTCCTGGGCCGAATTTGTGTCATAGTCGGCCCCTGATAGTCTGGTTCCCAGACCAAATATGTCTGACTATTTCTGACTATTTCTGATGAGAGGCAGCCTTCACTGTCACGTTACGAAAAAAGAAGGAATGCTGCCTTTTCCCGAAAGCACATGGGGCTGGTAAGCACATTAAGCTGGTAACTTTGTTTTACTGAGCAAAACTAATTTGAGCCTGAGGTAATCAAATTTTGGTGCTTACATGTTTTATGAAATTGGGCCCAGGTGTACTCGTCCTCATTCTTGAACTGCACCTACCAGCATGTTGCCAAACATTCTGTTGGCTGCGTGTCAAGTGATTGACACGGGAAATCAATTATTTTAGAGTGTTTAGTTTTTGTTCTAGTAATAGTCCCGTCAAGGGTAAACTAATTGAGAATAAAGATGAAAACAAATTGTGCGGGCTATTGATTACTTTTGGTACTGTGTTCTAAATCGTTTTGCTGCTGGTTTTCAAGCTAGGATCTGAACTCTTATTATGTGAGCGCCTTATTTTACGAAACCCAATGACAATGAAAATGAAACTTCAACTTCGTCTTGGTTTACTTTTGCCTGTTGGAATAATAAACCTTTACTTTTTGAAATGATGGTATCCTCTTAAACTATATGTAATTTATTTATCTTAATAAATAACCTGACAGTAATTTATTGCAATTAGTATGTAGATTGGCATATTTATTCGATGTTACTTTTAAAATATTACTTGCAGGTCGTTACTAATCTCTCTGCTCAGATCTGTCGGCAGCTGTTTGTTTGCCATCCTTCGTGTTGCGTGGTTGTTAAATTTTGTAGACCGTACATTGAGCTTCAAAACACCAGAAGGTAAAACTTATAATTAGGCCTTAGTGTAACTCCAGCATAACACCTATTATGTGCATATTTACTATACTACAATACGCCAAATATGTTAAAATATAATAAGGGTGAAGTAAGCTTACTCCAGTAATACTTTTAAAAGATGAAGGAAAAAAGAAAAAGATTACCATTTTTGCTAAGTTGTTTTCGCCCAAAAAAAATTGAGCAAATTTCAGCAAGCTTTTGCATCATTCTGCTTGTAGTGTGTGACTACCTTTGTATTCCTATTTCAAATACAAAAGGTTCCAGGGCACAAATAAAGGCTGGACAGCAGAAAATAGGAGGTATATAGTAATGTTGTTATACGTTAAAGTTGGGGTCCTCATCAGAGTGCGCTGTAAAGATAACTACCTGACACTTTTAGCTCTTAATGCATATTGATGCGCTATACCTATTGTGTCCTGTTCGATCAGAAAAAGTCAGATTTGTTTTGCGCTGGTCACTTATGTAGCACGTAATAATTGTTATGCAGTGTGCACCACTTGAAATGAGGGTTTCATATGTTACTTTTATTATACCATCATTCTTTATTTTTGACAAGGTGGCTCATAATGTTAAATGAACCCGACACGGGGTGGGATTTGTAGGGTAATGGGTTGTTTGGGGTGTCTTTTTTGTAATGTAATCCCATGCTACTTTGTTTTGACACCGATTGGTCCATGAGTTAGATGAGGGTAATAAGCCATTTGCGCGTGACCCCGAGTTAAATTTGAATAACATCTGGTACACTGACTTGCTCACCGAGCTTGGCACAGTTTAACTTTAAATTCTCCAGACCAAAGACGCTGTTGCTATATCACGTGATTCGGGGCAAGCCTTACGCGTCATACGCTAGCAACCCCCAGCTCTGGAATGGTCTGGTGTCTTTTTGCCATTCTCACCCATTGTAAACAATGTATTGTCTCTTACGTAACTATGCAAAAGCTTGCCCCGAATCACGTGATATAGCAACAGTGTCTTTGGTCTGGAGAATTTAAAGTTAAACTGTGCCAAGCTGTGCGAACAAATCAGTGTACCAGATATTATTTAAATTTAACTCGGGGTCACGCGCAAATGGCTTATTGCAACCGACTAGGTGGCACTTTGTGGAGGTCTGGCCACGCCTTCTCAATTGACCATTTGCGTGTGGAATTTGAATAATATCTGGTACACCGACTTGTTCACATAGCTTGGCACAGTTTACATTTAAATTCTCCAGACCAAAGACTGTTGCTATATCACGTGATTCGGGGCAAGCCTTACGCTAGCAACCCCCGGCTCTGGAATGGTCTGGTGTCTCTGTACCATTCTCAACCACTGTGAACAATGTATTGGTGCTGAGCGTCTCTAACGTAACTATGCAATAGCTTGCCCCGAATCACGTGATATAGCAACAGTGTTCCGAAATACGGTACCCTCTGGAGACATGAACACAATGTGTACAATGGAGACAAAACGTCTCCGGAGGGTACATTTCTATAGATGAATAGGTCTCCATTGGGAATTTCACAAATTAGATTTTTGGATTTTACTTAAATTACTCAAAAACTAGGATTAGGATGTGGGTTAGGGTTAGGGTATAATATAGGGTATATTGGATCGAAATTTCAACCCGCAGGAAAAAAATTATGGTTAAAATGGGAGCATTTTGAAAAACGTGCTCGACTTTCTAACCATTTTGTACACGAGAACAAAGCCATGTCTCCACAGTGATACAAAAATGCGAATGTATGTATTTGGTCTGGATAAGTCAAACTGTGCCAAGCTACATGAACAAGTCAGTGTACCAGATATTATTTAAATTCCACACGCAAATTGGTCAATTGATTAAAGTGGTGTCATTTATTTTGTTTAATTTTTTTTTTTTGGGGGGGGGGGGGGGCGGGGTACTGAACTATCATAATACTTTCTTTTGACAAAGTTTGGTCCAGATATTTTGTCAGTTTTTCTATGCTAGGTGTAATCTGTAAGAAATTGTTACCTTTAGAATTACGAGGAGTTATATGTAGTGGGGTTGGGGGGTACTTTATTGATGTGTTCAATTCCTTGATATAATGCAATATATTATTATTATTATCTTTGGACAATAAAAGTAAACAATCCCACTGGCAGGGGCTGCCTGAAGGAAGCAAAAGTTAAAAATAGCGGTCATCAGGATAGATGTGCCTCCCACCTCATGTTTGAAAGTGAAGTGAAATCGGACACAAAGACCTGTACTGATATTTCCGAGAAGTCCATTAAACGGCAAATCATTTCCGGGACGAGAAGGGGCATGTGTGTGATGGGTTCATCAATCATACAGAAAGCTCGACTCAAATTAGACCCTGTCACTTTCCATCTCCTTTTCTGAAAATCACAGCAAACGTAAATGATGTAAATTTCCTTGAATACATTATAGTAAACCAGTCCCCTTACAAAATGAGCCCATTTGGAATGGGCAAATTGCTTCCGGTAGTTATAGCTCGAGTGCAGTGCCTGTTCAAAGTGTGCAGCAACAGCGGGTCTAGGACTCCAGTAGGGCTGAATTGTTTGCAGATATTTTGCAGATTTTTCGCAGATTTTTCGAGAACCGCTCATCCAAACAACTTCAAACTTGACACTGAACATTTTTGGGTCTTGAGCAATAGGCCTACACCTGCCGATTTTCTACTTCACACAGTATCCACAGGTTCTTGAGATATGGACAGCCCTACAGACAGACAGACAGACACAGTGATGTACCGGTACACCGGTACCGCGACCGACTGAATGCATGACAGATACAGAGTGCTGGATGTATAGATAGATTGATAGATAGATAGATTTAAAGATTGTAGTATTCAATGTTGCATACAATTAAGCTATAAGATGTCTGCATAATAAGAGATCACCAATTTATTGTTGGTACAAAATATAAAGTTATACATGTATATGTATATAGTACACCATTTATAAACATAATCATTAATATAAATGTTGATCAAGCGCCACAAGCGGCAACATGTTTATTTTCCAATACTAATCATATATTATTCTACAGTGTTTATTGTGACTTTCTAGACAGTGAATTACATAACAAAACACTGAGGAAAATAGTTTGTGCAGGAAAATTATTTGCATTATTTTCTCCTACAAGTTGGAAGACTGTTTTTAACCCTAACCCTACCTAATGCTACTTTTTACTACTAGTAGTAAAAAGTAGTATGCAGTACTCTCACTGACTTGTGTGCAATGCCTGTAGTAATTTTTAGTATTGGGTACTTCACCCCTTGCACTCATAGTACTTTTTAGCATTGGGTCCCTCTGCTTGCTGAGTGTGCATGGCCCATGTATGCTGTGTAGAGTGTACTAAACTAGTATTTTGTAGTTGGCAGTATATGTACTCTGTCAGTACACACCCAATCATCAGTCACAGAGAGACCCAGTGCTACAATATAAGTAGTATTCTGTAGTACGTAGTTCTTTAGCCCAAAGTAAGGCCTTGGGTTAACCCTAACCCCCTAGGCCTTACTTTGGGCTAAAGAACTGCGTACTACAGAATACTACTTAGTATTTTGTAGCATTGGGTCTCTCTGTGACTGATGATTGGGTGTGTACTGACAGAGTACAGATACTGCCAACTACAAAATACTAATAGTGGCAATACAGGTCAGTAATACTTACCTGGCAAAAAATGCAGTAGTCCAGCTTGACCCACTGCTGTGTCCCAAGTGAAAATTTTTGCTGTAGAGTTTAGAACACCTTACACAGCATACATGGGCCATGCACACTCAGCAAGCAGAGGGACCCAATGCTAAAAAGTACTATGAGTGCAATAAGGGGTGAAGTACCAAATACTAAAAATTACTACAGGCATTGCACACAAGTCAGTGAGAGTACTGCATACTACCTTTTACTAGTAGTAAACAGTAGCATTAGGTAGGGTTAGGGTTAATGAAAGACTTGATTATAGAAAAAAAATATTGAAAGACTTTGTTTTCCTCTGAATCACATACAAAAGTACCTGCCTGTAAAACCTGTTTGATCTCTTTATATAGAAAATAATTATAAATATTATTACAGTTACAAACATATCCGAAAACTTGTATATATCAAAATTGTATGTACATGTAGGAAATTAAGCTGATCTGAATGATGTATACTGTATTGATTAGAACACATGGACATTCTGGAATGTATATTATATATTTTGAATGGAATGGTGCCAGAAAATTTGTGTATTCTTGCCTCACTTTCAATATTGTTTTAAAATGTGGCTTAAAACATTAAGATACATTTAATCACAAATTTAAAATTAGTTATCAGAGAAGACTGGTATTCATTGGTAATTAACTTTAGGTCCTTTATATCTGCAAGTTCCAAAAATGAAGATTATACCTCACTTCAATTTAATATGGCCAACTCGTGAAACCCTATTGAGTAATTCCCAATAGTGCAATATAAATTGTTAATGTGGTCGGTCTTAACCCTAACTCCCTAGGGTGTGTGCAAAATCACATTGATTTTTAGAGGATTTGGGAGGGTTATAGAGGTAAAAACCTTGTGCTTGGCAATGCCAAAATTTTTTAAAAATGGTAAACATTGCCTCATGGTCACATATTTTTGTATGATATCACTGAAGCAGCCAAATAACTGAAACTGGAATTACTGCCCTGTAGGGTCATATTAAATTAGGTGGATCCAGGTAACAAATTCTAATTAGACCTACAAACTTCTACATACATGTATATGTGAGGCATTCTGGCAAAATGAGACGGAACTGGACAAGGGCTGTATTAGGAGAAAATGCAAAAACAGAATGGGGAGCAAATTTTTCCTATTTTTATTTATTTTATTTTAAGATTTACCGATATTTGAAATCTTTGATATCCGCACTATACATGTTTTAAAGAAAAAGTATACAAATTGTGAAGAAAATTCTATTTAAGAAAAACAATTGGCATCTTGCATTTTCACAAATATATATCTCCAAACTTAAAATGCCTCTTTCTTGGTATTTTTTTACTTTTTCTGACCTTAATTTGTCGACTGAATGTCCAATGCAAGTGCAATAAAGAGTATTGTTTAGAGAATTATATTCTCTTTCCTAAAACCTGTAAACCCTCATATATCAACGTCTGCCCAGTTTTGTCTCATTTTGCCACAATGACTCGCATATGACACGTATCTTTTTCATTGCCAATATAATTATAATCACTGTACAGGGTGACCTATACAAAAACGAACAAGTATACCTCCACCACCCGAAGCCAAAACTACCTATACCAATAGATAGAGATCCTTCTAGAAAAAAAAATGATATCAAGAAATCCTGATTTGGTCTAGCGGTTTTAGCTCAAGACCCTATCTTGGCATCATTTTTCTTCCAGAAGGATTTCCCATTAGTTTTATCAATTTGGTAACAGTGCGTCGAAGCATGCTTTGTCTGTTTATAATTTGTTTGGCCACCAGGCCTGTAAACTGGGTTTGCCTCTAACTTAGTTCGACTCCCGGTGTCGACACGTGTGTCCTTAAGCAAGGCAATTAAACCACTATTGCTTCGTGCTTTGGATGGGACGTAAAGTTGTAGGTCCCGTGTGTTGTATAATTTATAATGTGTGTATATATCTTTCCCATTATAACATTATAAAATTGTATAATGCACGTAAAAGAACCCAGAACACTTATCGCTATAGAGAAGGGGTTTGCCCCGGTGTTCCTGGCTGACAGCCTCTGTCTACGGGGTTCTTCTGGCTCAGGAACTACAGTGCCTTGAGCGCTTTTAAAGGATCCTTGGTTTCATTACCAGAAAATAATAATAATAATAATAACAATAATAATAATAACAACGTTGGAAAGAATGTTGCAACCACCTGATGCTTTTTTCTTTTCTTCATGTATCATCTCAATGAAGGTCAATTAGTGCCAAAATGTTGAAAGGACATGAAATTGAGAATGAGAAACATTTCCAATTTTGTTAGGAAATAGTCAAGAATATTTCCAAATACTCTCTATAGACTTTGAATACAACCGCTGAAGTGAGTATCAAGATAGTACATTCTTTCCACAACCTTACTTAAGCCCTGTCCGCACTGGACTTAATTTGGGCAAACTAACCGAGCCAATGGGTAACTTGCCCATTTCAAGTCCAGTGCGGACAGCCTGGGTAACTTTCCTCACAGGTAACTTACCCACGCCGTGTGGGTAGTTTAACCGAGCCAAAGGTGCCCAGGAAGATTGACCAGGAAGATTTAACCGAGCCAGAAAATCCAGTGCGGACACGACGTCTCGGTTAAATCTTCTATCACCCATTATGTAAGAAAATAATGTTGAGAGCTAGCGTCGGGAACAGACGATCCGGTCGTCAAGTCGCGGTCATAGGTCACGCAGGGCGCCCTCTTTATTGTTTTGGAGCCAGCTCGGTTAGTTTATCCATTGTCTCGGCAATTCTACCCGCGTCAATTAAATCCAAGTGCGGACGGTGGGAAGATCAACCCATCGGAATGTTACCCGGCGTCATGGTCAATTAAATTACCCAAAATGTTTATCCAGTGCGAACACGGCTTATGCCAACCCGTAAGGTTGTGATCAAGACGGCATTGGGCTACGAGTCCTGCTCCGTCCACTCGTCCCACGTGACACAGGGTCCATGGTCTTCATCAGGTATTTCTCCTCTTCCGTGTACCTGGCTGCGTCCGGCCGGAAATCCACGGTGTAGTCCAGCGAGCGTATGGCGTCGGTCACTACGTCCTCGCGTCGTCCCTCCTCATTCCACTGGTGCATGTCAGGCCGCATGTTGATGCTTAGCTTCCTCTGCCGATCCTCCGACATGTTCTGGGACAGCGTGTCCACCTTCAGGGTCCCAAACGCCTCAGCCACGGGCGCGTAGATCGCGGTGCGGCGCTTCTCGTGGACTTTAGACATGCGCTGACGGCGCTCTTCTCGGTTGTTCTCCACCATTTCCTTGTGGGTGGATACGATCTCACTGGTTTATGCGGTGGTTTGGGAACAGAGGTTGGGAAAGCATGGAAAGGTGCATTCCAGACAGTGAAGTGTTCGTGCATGAATGCACGTAGGGTGCCACAGTAAACACGATGAAATGATGTGAATTATTTGTAAGAATAAATAAGTTGTGTCAATGATCATCAAATAATAAAAAACAAAGATTGAGATTGCATGGAAAGGCGCATACCAGTTGAGGAAGTGTTCATGTATAAATTGTACGTAGGGTGCCACAGTAAACACGGTGAAATGATGTGAAATTATTCATTGTAAGATTGAAAAAGTTGTGTCAATGATCATTAGCCGAATACAAAATTTTAAAAAGAGATAAAAAGAATGAAAGACATATTAGTAGAAACATTGGAAACAATGTTAGAGACAACAGTTGGAAAAAGAAGACAATGAAATGAGATGGAAATGAGACAAAAATAATGAAGGGAAATAAAAAGAGAAGAAATTTTATTAGATTTAACAACTTATGGGGTACTTACAAAGAAATTTAAGGTGAAACACATACTGCTACTCATTTCCTAACATAAAGAAATTTACTTAAAGCATTTTTCTTACCATTTCTATTTAAGTGGTGTTTTCAAATAAATAAATAAATAACAACTTCATTTCAGTAAATACTTCTGACAGCAAAATCTGGCAAATATTTATCGCTAAAATATGAGCTCATGAAATGAGCTCAACAAAATAGCTCAACAAAATAGCTGGTTCAACTAAATAATGTCTTGACATTAACTAATTAATGATAACAGTCCTGAAATCTTCTTCAATAAGATTTTTCAGCGTTGAACTATAAAACATGCATGCTAACCTCTTTTATTTCATCATAACGTCATTCCCGTTCCCTTGTGTAACCTATTCCTCAGTATCAAGTTGTTCTGAAGCCTAAAGACAATTCCTACAATAATGCTAACATCTAACACTGGAGCTAAGAGAGACAAACATTTTAGAGAACTAAAAAAAAGCTGCAACTATACTTCCTAATATTATGACAATATATTATAAACTAGAACGATTCTACACTATACCAGTTAGTGCCGGGATTAATTGTACATTGACCTGGCCCAGGCACGGATTCTTTTTCACGAACCTCGATCCGAGACGGGTTCTGTCTGGCTGGCATCTATGGGAAGCCCCATATTAACGGCCTCATTCACTGCAAGCTGGTCACTGACAGATAATTCTAGCCTTGCTCATGAGTCGTGACATTATATCCGTCATCCGTTTTGAATCCCGGAAAAACTGTGTGTGTATATACACGGCATCTGACACAAACTAGTTAACCACTCAGAACAGATTCCAGATTCCGGAATTTAGAACAGATGACATAGAAACACGCAACAAGCAAGACCAGTGAGCGAGGCAGGAAATGTCAGGGTCTACTATCCACAGACGACAGCCTGAACCAAGCTGGGATCGAGGTTCGTGCAAAACAATCCCGTGCCTTAGTCCGGTCAATGTAAAAATAGTCCCGGCATGAACTGGTTAAGGCAACTATAAACTAATTGTCCAGATATCCAACAGTTTGCAGGATTCCGGGAGCTACATAGTCCTCCTATACATTGCTTTCTGTCTATAGTCTGATTTCCGTCTTTTGCTACACCCTGACATTCCCTACTTGTTGCACTAGATACCTAGCTAGGGAGTTGGAAACCCGTCACCTCCGCTATCCATCTAAACAAATACAAATTAACAAGTTATAGAAAGAAAAAAGTGGCAAAAACCTATAATTCCCTGCTGTTTTCTCTTCGCACCAGCATACCTAAAATGTATACGGCCTAAATCCGGAGCTAAAGAACCTAGCTTTCACACGATCAAAATTCTCTGTGTTGGACCCAGTGTAATTGTCGAGTTGTTCGGTATCTTTCTGGAAGGCAAGTTTCGGTAAAATAAGCATGCGCGAAGTTGCGCAGTGATGTTTTAAGCATTGCCAACTTTGTGCTGTGTGCCGAGTTGCACTGGCCTAGGGCTTCGTGCACAAGTATGTACCCCTCACTGGCAAAAAATGGAGAGTTGGGGGGAGAACATCATCAGGAGAGACATTTGAATGCTTCACCGACGACGCCTGATGCTCACACGTGGATACTATAGCTTTGTGCACATTTTAAGTAAAATAAGTTACGTGTACTTCGTGCTATATTGTGCACGTGGTGTGGATCCCCGTCCACAGAGCTATCAAAATTTCACATTAGAAGCACTCCCTCTCTCCCGCAGATGGAGCTTACGTCTGGTCCAGTAGAAGTCATTGGGCATAAACAAATAATCCAACAGAATGGACCACGATTGATGATACTATATTGTATTTAGAGTTATTTGGGGTGTATTTTAAGTCTTACCTGTATTCTATCTCCCCGTCGCCATCGCGGTCAAGGATAACAACCAGCTTGTCAATTTGTCGGGGTGTCAACGGAATATTGGATCCCTGGACAAAAACAAATTTAAATAATTGAATTCACATCACCAAAAAGCGCCCAATTTGGAAGACCGACAACATAGGGCAAGAGACCTCAGTTGGTAGAGCGCCGGTCTGATATTCCGTAGGTTGCAGGTTGCACTGTAGCTAGATTTAAATGCTGCAAAATTTCAAAAAATTTAAATACTGATATCGGGCACGCATTCTGTTACTTTCTTCCAATACAAGTTTCTCTTTGATTTAAAACTGAAAATGTTTAAGTCCTACACGTTAGGCAACCCTTCACCTACATTTTAGCCCAATTTATGGACACCTCGTTTTTCCTCAAGTTTTTTTTGTTTTGCTGGGCTAAATATCACAATGTTAATATCATTAAATATATTAAATCAACCCTTTTCTCGTACCAACCGGTTGTGGCCGAGTGGATAAGGACGTGGAGTGTTTGATTTTCTTTTCCTCAGAATGACCCATTAGGTTTGAAACCGGGTAAGACGCGTATGTTTATTAGCCAACTGATTATTCATTGTATCTATCGATCTATTTCTACGAAGAACAGAAGAGGGGACAGTGGACAAAAACCCCTTCGGGTTGGAAGGAAAGGGTTCACCAGCCACTTAAGAGTTACTGAAACATCTTCTACGACGTCTTTTAGTCGATGGGAAAAGACGTCTTTTAGTCGTCAGGAATATATACTACCAAATACATATACATAAAAAAATAAGACATTTATTTATTAGACGTCAATATATTACAGCAAAAGGACGTCTTAAAGATAAGTCGTTTGCCCACTGGGATACTTCAGGTCACGTTGCAGAGTGTGCGTGATCATTTTTTATGCTTTGGCTTTTTATTGACAAAAAAATATTTTCAATAACACGACTTTATCGGATCAAGTAATTTTTTCCTGATTTTGTTGTCAGGTTGGGTTGGGTTAGGTTAGGTCGGGTCAGTATAAAGTTCAGATTGGTTTTTGATTGGATTCGGTTTTTATCTTTTTTGATGTTTTGAGTCAGTTTGGCCTGATCAACCCAACCCAATGCGTATCATTAGTCTGGATGAAACCTCGCACACACGTACCATGATACCGTTCTTAAACTCCTCCCGTGTGACTGTCAGGCTGTTGTCCTTGTCATAGGCCTTGAACAAGTCCCATATCCTGAGGTTGTTCTTCTCGATGTACTGCACCAGCAGCTTCAGGGGATCGGCCTCCTTCTCAGGGGGCTTTTCAAACTGCCCGAAGGCCCCCTTGTAGAACACCAAGAAGCTGGAACGCCCTCGCTGGATCTCCTCTAGCAGGGCAACAAAATCTTTGTTCACGACGATGTCCTGAAAAATACAAGGAAAATGTGAGGGGTTCTGGAAAAATGAGACGGAACTGGGCAGAGGTTGAAATGAGGGTTCTCAGGTATTAGAAAAGAGGATAAAATTCTCCTTACAATGCTGCTTTTTGTACTACAATTGGACATTCCGTTGACAAGTTATGGCCGATTAAAGTCCGCATTTATCACAATGTCGCAAAAGTAAAATTTTGAGAAAAAGGCCTTTGAAGTTTTGAGTTTTGTACATATGATATGGAAAAATGCCAATTGTTTTTCCTTAAAAACACTTATTCCACTACTTCCATACTATTTCTTAACAAAATATAGTTAGTAGGCATACCAAAGATTACAAATTCAATAAATCAGAAAATTTAAATAAATCACCCATTGTTCATTATTTTTCAGTTTTCTCCACTATGCCTTTCCCAGTTCCGTCTCATTTTGCCAGAATGCCTCACAAATGAGCCATTTACAGTATTTTTTATTTATTTATTTGATTTATTTTATTCAACACTAAACAGCGCTATAGCGCCAATTACAGGATGGATAAATGAGAGAAGACAATGTGAAGAAGTTACAGTTTTAGAGGTGGGATAAAAAAACCAGAAGAATATTTTGGGGAAAACCCATGTTATCAAGTAGGGTCTGAAAACCCTATCCACATAATTGACCCAGGCAGGATTCGAATTGGGTCATAGTGGTGGAAGGCGGGAAACTGCTGCGCCAACCTGACTCCCTAATATTTTTATCCAGCAGAAATCTCATATAAATTACAGTAAATCTCAAGGTAAACAAAAAAAATTGTCAAGGCGGGACTTGAACCTGTGACCTCTGGAATATCGGACCGGCGCTCTACCAACTGAGCTACATTGTATCTTGCCCTATGTTGGCGGTCTCCCAAATTGTCAGTATCTTTGTTCGAGTGCGCTAGTCAGAAGTCATAAACACCAGAATGCCGTGTGGCCAGGGATCACTCCAGATTTTACAATACAACCTGTGTACGATACAACTTGTGTATTATAAGTTTAAAAAGTCGTACCATCATTAAGCGACCCCCCTCAATGTTGCTTCCAAAATTTTTATAAAATCTTTTGCATTTTGGGGAATTTTCCAACTTACAAAAAAAAACATGTCCAGTATTATACTCACAGTGAGATTTAATTCATCCAGTGCAGTGTTTGAATTGTTGTTAATAGCCATTAGTAGAGCCATAGCACCCGCAGCCGTTATGGGATTCATCCCAACCTGCAGAAAACAAATACATTAGTGATTAAATACAAAATATATAGTACAAGTGCACAAAATGAAGTTTTAGCAATCTATGAAAACCCTTGAATTTCTCGAGAATTTCAGCATTAAAGTGAACACAAGTCAGGTTTCTCATGCACTAATATGGCTGTCCCAAATATAACAAATATTTGAATCTTCGATCATCAACCAAATATACGAAAAAGCAATAACAACTACGTGTACCCACGACTGTGATATTTTAATCGTAAAGTTACATTTCATTTGTCAGATATGCCACTCTTTTTTGGGTCAACAATAACTTTTTGTTGATGCATATTTATCCTTTTCGTTTTAGCTGGGTAAAGCAGTAGTTTACTTTACTGCAAAAATACATCTGTGGCTCATAATAGCCATCGCCGCATGCAACATTCTAACCAGCTTGCTTAGTTTGTACTTTTGACCAATGGAAAAGGCAGCTACAGCTAGGGTTTTTGAATCGGCGAGTTTTGAATATATTGATCAAGCATTTATGTTTTCGAATAATGGAATACATTATTAGAAAATGAACAGCCCTGTGCAATAACATTCGCGGCAAGTGTCTCCTAACGTCACATTTGCTCTGGCTTTATCTGAACCTCAATAGACATATAAACGGATATCCAAAAGGCTACACTGAATTAACCAGTTCGCGCCGGATGACGAATATAAACGCAAAGTTTTCCCCAGATTCAAAACGGATGACGCATAAATACACCACGAGCAAGGCTGGAAATGTCTGTCAGCAGCAAGCAATTAGGCCGGAAATGCGTGGATGTGCTTCCCGGTACTGGCAGCCTGCATGAACCTGCTTCGGATCGAGTTTTGTTAAAAATAATCCCGCGCGTCAGCTCGGTGAAGTTAAAATAATCCCGGCGCGAACTGGTTTATGTCTGTCAAGTTTCGTGTGGTGCACAAACACTATTAAATGTGAAGAGTTCATCAGGATGGATTCCAATTTTCAAATAGTATTTCTCGCTTTTAGCAATATAATGAGCACTGTCAGATTAATGACACTTTCAGATTAATCTGTCACATGATACGGGTAATTTATGAAGTGTCAAGCATTTTACCCCTTATTCCAATGACATTATATGTGTATAAATCTTCAGTAAAAAATCCCAACATTTTTAAACGGGTTCCGCATCTGCAGCTGAATTCACGAAAAAGTGTGTATTTTGCGCCATTTTCAAAAGTGGCATTAAGCTTACCCAATAAAAAAGTTGCATATAGCTGCACCATTTTCTTACAGACCATTCATGAAACTTGGCGTAGCTGCGCTACGTTTTAAACACAGTTCACCTTGACTGTTTGCGTATATTTGTGTTCTTTCACAAAATCGTTGTTGTATCACGTTCGCCCGCCATTTTGTCCGACTAATAAGTTGAGCAATGACGGGCTCCATGTAAATTACGATTTGCTGGTAAAATAGGTATTTTTCAGTCGCTACGCCACATCTTACGCCACCTAAATTGACTGCGCAAGCTACGCCATAAGCCGTGGACTTACGCACTGTCAAACTTTTTCGTGAAACTGTCGTAAGCGAAATGCTGCGCAGCAAAAAAAAGTGGCGCAGCTTACGCAATATATTGTGGCGCAAGGGGGCTTGCGCCATTGCGTAATTAAGGTTTCGAGAAATTGGCTGCTGGACACCACATACACTTTCGAGGTTCAAGCCATATTTTTGAGGTTCAGGTATACACATACAGGCCATATTTTGGGTACACATATTGTGGGAATATGCGATCCGATGAGATAGGCAGTCAGTCTCCAGAAGTACGTAGCATAATTACACGCAGTGCAATTTATGTGCTGGCTAGATACGCAACTCTTTCCAATAATTTTGTTAAGACCAATTACAATAAGGTAATCTGCAAAGTAAAGTAAATGCTTATAAATTTACAAACGACAAAAATATAGCTTCTTCCTTATTTTTGTAGTTTTGTAGTTTTCAGCAAAGCAAAAGACATAGAAGTTTTGAAAGAAAATCTACGCATCTCTTACCCTGAGTATTTGTAATGAGTCGTTGACTTCTAAACCTTTGGACAGGAGCAACGCGCCTTCATCTGCTATTCTATTATTGCTCAAATCCAGCCACTGTAGGGTGCTATTAAACTTGAGTGCTTCGGCCATGGCTAAGGCACCGTCGTTGGCAAAGCCATTCCAAGACACGTTCAGCCGCTTGATGGAGAGATTTTCCTGGTGAATTCAAAGAAAGCTGAACAGATACTGACAAGAGAGAACAGTGCTATTATCATGTTTTATCTTAAAACTGTGTGGAATTAAATGCTGTTTGATTGCCAGCTGCCTATTTGGGACCAATTCCTGGCATTGCTAAGCACACAATTTTACAGTTGTATTCATTTGTATTCATTTATATATTCTTTTTAAATTAATTTATGTATTTATTTCATTCAACATTTCACAGCGCTATAACGGCAATTACAGAATGGATAAATGAGAGAAGACAATGTGAAGAAGTTACAGTTTTAGAGGTGAGAGGAAAAACCCAGAGGAATATTCTGTGGAAAACCCACGGAGTCAGGCAGGGACTGAAAACCCAATCCACATATTGGCATAGGTGGGATTCAAACCAGGGTATTATAAGCGGTAAAAGGTGACGAAAGAACCGCTTCGCCAATCTGACTCCTTGTATTTGAGTCCCTGCTAGTCTATCACAAGTCCTTCAGTCTCAAGTCAAGTCACTAGCTTTTTCAAATGAACTGTTAACAAAAGCATTTCTTTATCATTGTTAAACCAAAAATACTTGCCACTGGCTTTATGAATTGACTTGGACTTGTGGAAGGTTGACTTGTGGAAGGGACTTGTAAAAGGACTTGTGAAAGGACAAGGACATGCACAGACTCAAATACAACTCTGAGTGCGTTTGTATTGACCGGCAATCGTGGTCGTCGGACAAAAGAATTGGGAGTCAAACAATGGGTCCACGATTGACAAAACGTCCACGATCTTTTCCCGTGTACAAATCCTATGGCGATCATCAAAAAACGTTAGAGTATAAACAAAAGAGGGAAGACGGTCGGACAATACCCCGTCCACGATCGAAGGCCTTTACACACTTGTGTGTTCTTGTCTTGCATTACGATCGAGGATCAAAACACAAAAGAGAACAAAGGGAACAAAGGATCCTCGATCGACGGTTTGCTTGTCCGAATTCTGTCCTCGATCGACGGTACAAGCGCTAAGCAATGGGGATTGGGTTAAGTAAAGGAAGAAAGGAAAACACAATATCGATCCTCGGTCGTTATGTGGTTCACGACTGTGTGTGTTTGTCTGTGTCAGGTTGTTCTCTACAAGGCTCGGTTTATTTGAACAGCCCCAAACTTTTCACCCCCTTTAATAATATTTAGTTTACAATTCCAGATTGTGTGCTTTATATATTTATGCATATTTCTTTTTGTTTATCTGAAAACCTAACCTGACTTGCTTGTGAAAAGTTTGGAAATAAACGTTTTGATGGATTGATTGATTAACACCCCAGTAGCTTGTCTTGCAAAATCAATGCCGTCATGCCTGTGGATTTGGTGTGAAACTTGCCTTAAATATACACTTAAAAAAAAAAAAAAAAACTTTTCCGAAAAAAAACCACACCAAAATATGCTTAGCTCAAAGAAAAAAGGTAAAAAGTTAGCTCAGAGAAAAAAGTTATTGGTCCATAGGCATGCAACTATTACCACATCAACGCCATGAAATAGTCTTAATATTAAGTGCTTAGGAATAATTTCTGCTATAGTTAGCACAAGTTTTCTGCTTACTGTTCATTAACTAGCACTATGAAATTGGGTCTTGGTCAAAGCGAACAGGTAAGATTTCAAGTCGGATACAAGTAATGAAATGGCCTTGCATGTAAGTAAAGCCAGTTACGAGCCAATATTGTTCATCAGGCCGGTGTTTAATTTCCAGTTTCTCTAGCATGAAACGACTGAGAATATTTCTATTCCCCCTAGATAGGATGCTAGTCCACCACAGCTAATAATCCCCCGCTAATTGCTGGTACCCATTTATACTCCTGGGTGGAGAGAGATGAGTGGGGTAAAGTGGCTTGCCCAAGGACACAATATATGGCCAGCAGAAATATCCCCTAATAAGCTGAAAGAATCATTTCTACTTACTGCCAAGCCTCTGCATATGGATATTGCACCGTTCCTTCTGAGATGATTCCAACTCAAGTTGAGGTTAGCGACAGATTCAGTAGCAGCTGATGAGTAAAGGTTTTAAAACACCAGTAACAGAATAAACTGGACAATTTGGGAGGGGATGAACAGAAAATGAAACAGAACAGAAATGAAAAGGCAAGTTGAATTTGACAGTAAAGTGTAAACGGTAGGAAACATCATTTGTAATTGCTTGAATTATCAGGAATGGGTAGATTCAAAGGTAGGATACACCATTGGTAATTCGAGCGATTCACAATACCTAGAAGCTGCCGTTGGAGGCGCAAATCCTGCTATACCCGCAGTGCATCATGGGAAAAGGTCGGCATTAGTTTGAAAAACGGTATTCATTATGCATGAACTCATCAGTTTTTACGTCGATTTGGACGCGCACGATTAAAGTTCAATTTTTTTCTGCAAATAACAATGTTTTAATTAACGACGCTTTCGGATACATTTATGTTTGTGTTGTACCTCGCATGAACAATGAAGAATAGATATTTCACTACAGTATGATATACGGAAGAAGTCGACCGTAAAGTTTAAAAGTGGCTCTTTTTTAGTCAAACGCTTGGTGGCGCACTGCATTGTGAATCGCCCGAATTGCTTGAATTGTCATGAATGGGTGGGTTTAAAGGTAGGATATACCATTGGTAATTGCTTGAATTGTCATGAATGGGTGGATTCAGGTAGGATACACCATTGGTAATTGCTTGAATTATCAGGAATGGTTGGATTTGTAGGATACACCATTGGTAATTGCTTGAATTATCATGAATGACTGGATTTAAAGGTAGGATGCACCATTGGTAGTTGCTAGAATTATCAGGAATGGCTGGATTTGGAGGACCTGTGATGGACTTGCAGGGACTTGTGGTGGACTTGACACTACAACACTGATTGCTGTTCAGTCTATTGACGTTGTTATAAGGGCATTTTCCAAACAGTCATTACTAGAAGTTAATCATTAATTTCAGGACCTTTCACATCTGCGCCTGTTGATGAGTGTTTGCTGTTGCCAACAGTAGCAGGGCTAACCCAAGGCCATTTATCATGTTTAGAATGCCACTGCTACGTAGCTAGTTCTCCACAATATTTTTTTTTATTGATGTTTACACACTATCACGGCCGGTGGAATCAAATTGACTTTGGATTGGGTCGTACTGATCAATATTGTATATTTAATGACAGGAGGGCAGTGGGAAAATAAGCAATTCTCTTCTGAAAGTAAACAGCCATTCGTTGCCTGATACTGTGTTGAACCATAATGGAGGTTGAACAAAAAAACAAAACTTTATTTTAGCTTCGGATCCCATTTCAAAACTCCCATTTCAAAACACCCATTTGTAACAGTTTTGTTTCGCCTATACAAGAATTTGTTGAGAAATTTTGTAAAAGTTATAATTAAAAAAAATAAATAAACCTGAAACTTATACATGTATACATAGTTTAATGACTCCTAAATGACCTTTGACCTCAGTAATCCGATTAAGAATTACGGTGTCTTTCCACCCAAGGGTCACTGCTTCCAAGTTTCATCTAAATCTATGAAAGCATGTAGAAGTTATACTTTTTTTTCAAAACTTAACCTGAAACTTCAACATACATACAGTCATCTCTGGTCATGTATACGGATCAACAGAATTTAGGACTGGTAAAAACTTGTACGGATCAACAGAATTTAGGACTGGTAAAAACTTTGTTTAGGCGACACAAAAATGCTGCCGTGTCATGATCTTACCAATGCCCTGACCCAAGATCTCTCCACCAATCTCGGCAAACTCGTTATGGCTGAGATCCAACTCCTTTATTCTGTAGTTATTCTGAGAAAAAAGAAAAGAAAATAAGCTAATTAAAAAAAATCAAAAAAATCTACATGTTAATCTGTAGAGGTTTAATTTGTTATCACGACAGTGTAATAGGGGTGTGCATTTAGGGGTAGTTTGGGAACTGGGTACCCAATTACACACAAAAACACGGGTACCTACATGTAGGTACCTGTTAAAGAAACCCTACCCCAAAATTGAAATCTCAGAAGTTCCTTTTCAGCTTGTTTATAAAGATCCGCACTATTAATACTGCCACATCAGAGAACTATTTCTTGTTCCAGATTTTTACTTTGAAACTAATTTGCAGGATGCTATTTAAATTTACCTTTATGGCATCTGCAAATGGCTGGGCATCTCGGTCCTTGAAGTCATTTCCTACAAACAAACACAAATAGAATAATAAACAGTTAGATTTAGAAAAAGGAAGAAGAGATTTGTTTCAATGTGCCTAACGTATAATTATTGTGTTTACCGGTACTATTTCTGTGATGGCGTAGCCTGAAAGTAAGGGTGTGCATTTACGGGTTGAAAAAAACACGGGTACCTGGGTACTCGTTAAGGAAACCAACCCCAAAATTCAATTCAAGGTAAGCTTGTTCATAAAGGTCCACACGATAATACTACCACATCAGTACATTAACAAGGGTGTAAATACTGCACTGATTGAACCACAACTTTCGCGAGCGTCATCAATGTGAAATATATTTTTTTGTCTTTTATGTAGCCTGGTTTCATTTTGAAAGTTCCGAACAAATGATAATATTCAAAAACTTTTACTTTGATCCTCTGAGAAGCTGCAAAGTTGGTTATGAGTATTCAATTCCATGATCTGGAATCGATTGCTGACATCAACGGTCAGGTACTCGAGTACCCAGTTCCGATGACCACCCTTACCTCAAAGTCTATGGGTGTGCTTTTCCCTAGAACACTGGACGGGCATAACAACTCAAACAGAGAGCATGCAGCAGTTTGCAAGTAGACAAATAAAGCACCAATACAATTTGATAATCTTTAACAGGGTTGTAGTTGAGTCACTGCAAGTCCGTTCACAAGTCCTTTTGTGAAGCCAGTCACAAGTCCCTTCATAAAGGCAGTCACAAGTAACTGGATGAACAATGACAAAGGAATGCTTTTGTCAAAGCTGATTTGAATAGCTTGTGAATTGAATTGCCGGAACTGTGAAGGACTTGTGATGATAGACTTGCAGGGACTTGCAGGGACTTAGGGACTTGTGATGGACTCAACTACATCTCTGATCTTTAACTTCATAACCAGTTTTCGCCGGGATTATTTTAACATCAACGAGCTGAGGGGCGGGATTTTTTTTTAACGAAACTCGATCCGTTGTAGGTTCAGGTCGATAGAGCTGGGAAGCACGCCCACGCATTTCTGGCCTTTGCTTGCTGCTGACGGACATTTCCGTACTTGCTCGTGGCATGTTTATGCGTCATCGTTTTAAATCTGGGGAAAACTTTGCGTTTATATTCGTGATCCGGCGCAAACTGGTTAATAGAGAATGCAGGAATTACAAGTTCAGTGCCTTTTAAAGGATGTAACCATTTTAACCAAGGTAGCCCTCTAAAGAGGTTTGTTCTGACCTAATTTTATCATTTTTTTGGCAATTTTTATTTCATTAGCCAATTTGCAATGTTTAAAAACCATGTAAATGCTGCAACTAGTAGACAAATACAGCCACATTTACATAAAAGTTTCATTCTTACCTGCTACATTGATCTTCCTGATGCTTGTGTTATCGTTGAGCATCTCACCTACCACCTTGGCTCCCTTAGAGCGCATTTTGTTTCCTGCTAAATTCTGCAAAGAAAATTCAATAAGTACATGTATAACTAAATTGCAAAACTAATGTTAAGCCCACAACTTTCACATAATACACTAAAGATTAATTTTTTTAACAAAATGTGACCCGCTTCACAAAAAAAAAGTATTATGTCGCAAACAAAACACTATACGCTATATACGCTATATACAGGACCCTTTTAGTGCCGGGTAAATTATCAGATTGTGAAGCGTTGCGAGCGCAGCGAGCGGAGCTTTCGCGCCTCACGGCCGGTCCATTTCATTTTTCAGTTAATTTTTGCATGTTTCTGTGAAAGTCAATAAACGATATTATTACTACACAATATTACTACATAAACATGATTAACGTGACTTTGTATCTCCTCCCTTTCTTTTGTGCCCATAATTTAATTATTGAAATTATTTTTAAAAAAATTAAAAATTGCCGGGCGGCACAGCCAATTTGAACCCAAGAGCCGGTCGAAAATTTTCAGTACCAGGCGGTACCGCCCGGCGCCGCCCACCATGGCTAGAACCCTGCAAGTCAGCTTATATTTGGTATATAAAAGAGATCCATAGCCCCTCCCATTCTAGAGATATGACATGTTTGCTTATTGATTACTTTCTGGGAGTTCAAAATACACAACTGAGAAAACAGGCTTTGAAATAGCCGGCTCTGTTGTAAAACAACAGAACGATGCACACAAAATGGTCGTTTTTTTCACTTTATTTATCAAAATCAACATTTCTGTGAATGAAACCTGAAACTGTAGATATCAAAGATGTCATTCATGACAAAAAAATGAAAATCACATTTTGATGAAATTGTCACCCACTCATCATAAACGTTGAGTGGGCCGTTTTATTCATTTAAGCTCTTGTTTTTGTTTTTTTAAGTTTCACCTAAAAACAAATTAGATTTAATATTTTAATCGCTATTTTCCTAGCAATATAAAAGGTACATGTATACGTATATCCTTTTTTTAACAACATATCGAATGAAGAAATCCATCGGATTCACCTGTGCACTGAATGAAAGCTGTTTTTCTGAGGATTGCTGTCACCCAAAATGCGAATAAATTATCTTTTCATAAGAAAAAAACATATATTTTATAACATTAACAACAAACATTTTTTGAAGAGCTCTGGGTACGTAACTTTGAAAACATGATTGTACCCCACAAATTAGAAAAGTACAGTGACGTTATGACTTACCAAATCACTAATGTAGCAATTTTCCTTCATCATCTCCGATATGTAACCTGCCCCCTCGCCTTCTATCCAGTTGTCTTCAAGGTCAAGGGTTAAAACTGTTGTATTTGTCTATACAAATGAAAACAAAAAACAAACAAAAACATGTACAACACTGTATACTACCTGAAAAAATTAAACAAAAATAAAAAGCTAACAAAAAAACCTCAACACATAAAGCCCATAAACAGTGGTAGCAAATTTGCATAACATTTATTAGCATAACAAAGGGGCATTGTGATGTGATGCAAATGAACCTACCAAGCTTCATTTTTATTATTATAATTATATATTTCTGGTAAAGAAACCAAGAATCCCTTAAAAGTGCCTAAGGCACTGTAGCTCGCATGCCTGAAGAAACCTGGGGTTATTGGCCAAAATGGCCAAAACTCCACGTGCTTTTCATTCGAAGCAAAACAACAGCTTAATACCATTTACAAACAATAAACATCTATGAAAATTTTGGTTTGTAAACCTATTTATTTTCCAAGGAAAAATGTTCATGCTAAGCAAGTTTTGGTGCTTACACGTTAAATGAATTTGGCCCCTGGAGAGGGAAGACAATGAGAAGAAGGTACAGTTTTATAGATGAGAAGAAAACACCAGAAGCATATCCTGGGGAAAACCCACGGAGTCAGGCATGGGACTGAAAACCCAATCCACATATTGGCCCAGGCAGGATTCGAACCAGGGTCATAGTGGTAGAAGGCGAGAAAAGAACCGCTACGCCAACCTGACTCCCCACGCTAACCTTACTCCATGGCAACTATTAGAGCAACACTTAGTTCACAGACTTCGCTAACTGCCAAAGCTCCTTCAAAGCCAAGCCATGCTGACTTGGTTGCACCCTGTAGAAATTAACAGAAGCAGGGATCTCTCAACTGATTCCCTTGACTATACTCACAACCAGAGGGATAGCTATCGCTTTCGCCCCTTGAGGACCCAGCCCGTGATGCTTCATGCTGATCTTATTGGTGCCAATGTGACGCAGGAAGTGAGACACCGGAACAACACCTAGGTCCTTGCAGGTTTGGATGTAAGCACGTCTCCCGGTGGCATCATAGGTTTCCTTGGAATCTTCTGAAGATTATTAAAGATGTAATAAAGAGAAATTAATATACTGACGTCAATTGCATTTTTATAATATAACTATGGCACTTTAAGTATAACTATGGCACTTTAAGTATAACTTTGGCACTTTTGGGGCCTACCAAGAAAAATATGCTACGTTAAATTAGCCCAACCCTCCAGGGTATTTTGGCTAGAAACCCTGCCAAACATATCAGATTGAATCGTTTGTCAAAGAGACTTGGCTGCATAGTGCAGGGAGATCCATCAGGTTAGAAATTTCAAGATCACCCAAGGCAGCAAAATCTATCTCTGGAATTGTTAGATAGGGATTAGCTCTCATAAGGCCTTTTCACACTGTTCAAAATCTCGGGGTGGGAACCTGTTCCAACCCCGAGATGTTTCACAAAATGAAGTTCCATTTAGTAAATTTTCCAAATTTCTTTTGTGTACAAATCCATGAATTATTTTCTAAACCAGTTGAGTTCAAAAACTTAATTTAATGTGTGCTTATTATTTAGTGAAGAGAAGTTCAATTTAATTCCTGGTGGTTGCAGTTTTGCCGAAGTCCCAAGTTGATAGTTTTTGAATATTTGAACACTTTTCAAAAATCTTTGAAAAGTTTCCGGATGTCAAATTTGGTACAACACCAAGCTCTTATTTCGCCAACACAAAAAATGATGAACTTTTACAAAAGTCATTTAAAGTTGGAAATTAGTATTAAACATCTTAAATAGGTTTTGAAACACATTTTGTGTAAATGTACATAGCCCAAACTTAACACAATTCAAGTGGATTCTGCAATATTTGGATGACTCTATTTTACCCTTATCAAACTGTACCAAGGTTCATCAGATAACATAATTATCTCACTAATCCCAAATTAAACATAGATTGACCAGTAACACTTTTCTGATACCTAGCAACAACATTATTGGCTGTAGTGTACACTGTTAGGAACTTGGAATACTGATTGGTGTTGTATACCTTCACTTGCAATAAAAACGCTTGTTTTACATAAAAAAATGTTAATTTCCCCCCCCCCCCCCCAAAAAAAGAAAAAGGTTCACAATATTTATTATCCTGAGCCTCGCAGAGTTTAACAGGCTCTTGAATAATCGCCCTCAAACCCTGCGGACATTCGCAGCAACCATTAAACAAGTTGGCCAATACATGATATGAACGTCCACCTCTGGTAGAATGACAATTTCTACCAGTACCACCTATACTTTATTTTATTGGCGTTTACGTAGCTTTTTAGTCTTTTATGTTTCTTATTCTGTGTAATATATAATAGTAAATCTTTATTTCACATTCTATACGTTAATTTCTACAGTTTTCCGATTAATTTTAATTTTTACGTGGGGGGATGACAATTTGTGAGAACACCTTAGATGTCCAAGCGAATGGACCAATAGAAATGTGCGTTGTGGAAGAACTTCGGGAGGATCGGGTGAAAAAGCCCGGATGTTTTGACAGATCAGCTGATGATGTTTGTTTGTAAGCCAACCTCGGACCCAGGAATAAGTACCGCGTTTTATAAATGAAAAACTGCATTTTCTTCCCTGGGGTCGAGGTTAGTTCACATGCCTTGGTTTGTTTGTAACGGAGGCTCTGATTAAGCGCATGGTACTTTTCCGCCAAATGACCACGAATCATGCAAAGTGTTCGAGGGTTTTGAGAGCTATTAGTAGAAAGCTCGTAAAAGCGCTGCGTGGCTCAGGATGAATATTTAAAGGCTTTGAATCTGTTTTTCACTGCCATAAAAGCCCAATCGTGTTTAGGTGGAATTGTCCTTTCGTTACGGTTCAATACACTGCCCAGCTCCAAGTGTTTAACAATTACTGCTGTGATAATAAGGGACAAAACGTCCATGAAAGGAACACACCATAGTAACAGAACAACTGATGTACCGTTACCAAGGATGACAGGGTTTTGTGCTGATGCTTTTTGTGTTAATATGGATGGGCCTAATTCAAGTGCATTTTGTGAAAAAGGAACAATCTCATGCTGGAGAGAAGGGATAGCTACCAAGCAGTTGGGAGTAAATAATAAGGCAGTTTGTGAAAACAGCCTGTTTTGAGATGCAGCAAAGACATCCCAATACAGGATCTGTATACATCCTCATTTTGCCCTATGTTCATTATCCTCATTTTATCATGATTTTTGCAATATGTTGTGTACATGAATTACCATCATCATGAACTGCATAAACAGAGATTTTTGGGGGGAATTGGGGGGTGTAATCCCCCAACACCTGACTAAGAATGAGACATATTTGACTTAGAATAATTAGAAATATCCCCATTTGTCATTCTCAGTCGAATGTTGGGAAACTACATCCCCCAGAAATCTACGCCTATGATGATCGAACTGTATGACATGCAAGGCTTACGGGACAGTCCCCGAGGAATGGGTAAAATTGGTCTGAAAATACATTTTATTGTGGAATATGCAGCCCGATGTAAAGGGTACCCAAGACTAACTAATAGTGACTTCTAAATTTCTGTCGAAATATCCTGGTTAGAAGGTTTTCCACTCGGGTAGGACCATCAAGTCAAAAGAAATATTACACAGCATGTAATATGTGGCTAGTGTGGCATGAGCCTTGGGTAGTTGAAGTAACCCATTCCAACCCATTATCATCACCTTCAGCTACCGGTACATAATTATTTATTTTTTCACCACACAGTTGCCTGTGGTGAAATCCCCTTCCTGAAAGCACTTTAGTCCAACAATTTGGGACTCTAAATACTGTGTATGAGATAGTCCCAAAAAATACTGAAAACAAGCAACACAAGAAAATGAAACAACAAGTACAACAGTGTAGTGCGTATATAGTTATTTTGACGTGGTTGTCTCTGCACCAAAGGCATGTTAGTGCTTGTTCTTCACCGGACTTTTTCCACAAGGCTGACATCACAGATTTCAAGAGGACAATGGAGTGTATTCCTTGGAACCTATTTCTTGATGAAATCGACATGGATGAAACTTGGAATAATTTCACGACACTAATACATATGCCACTGTGATAGATTTAGTTTCCACCGCTGTGTCAAAGGTTCACCGTCGATCACCATGGATTACCCGTGAAATTAACAGTGCTTCAAGGAAAAAACCCAGAATGTACCGTAAAGCTGTTTCTCATAAAAAAAATTACAAATTTATGGAACAAGTATAAGCTTGACAGCACTTGTTAAGCTTACGACAAAAGCTTTCTATAACAATTATATTCAGAATCTTTCTACCGATTGTAAACGTAATTTTGGTCATTTGTAAAGAGTAAAAGGCAAAAGTAAAACATCCAGTTTTATATATTTTAACAGGGTGACAGTTGTTTCCAGGTAATTTATTTTTTGACTCGAGTCCCTCATCAGAATGACTTGACTCGACTTGAGTGAAGGCTAATATAAGACCTATAGAATAGGGCAGAGGAATATTTAACGTAACTCGATTTTACCTTCTATTTCCAAATCAGTGTCCCATCCACTATCCGAGTCCTGGTCTGAATCCTGGATCACTTTAATGTTTACCGGGGTATCATATCTCTCTGACAAGGCCTGGGACCCGGGCCGGGACTCACTGCCTTCCCCGTCGCCGATGGCAGATTCGGTTGGCGTGTCCCGGTCATTTATCTCCGTGCCGCTTGATGACATGATGATGACTACCGAAGGCAGTGGCGGTCCGTCCGCCGACGAACTCGTCGATCTTCCCACCACTGCTTTGGCTGAGCCGCTGGTGGTGGCCGATGCGGTCTCGCCGTGCGGGGTTGTCCTGTTACCTGTAGAAATGTAGTCCTTTGTGGTACATGTACCACCAAAGTCGCCCTATACAGTACAACAAGTGTGCAAAACGTTGCAAATGATGATAAAAAGGTGGTTTGGACTTTGTAAATGAAATACATGTAGATGAATAAACTCGACTCCCCCACACCGTATACCGCAGCCGCTGCGCGCTGCGACACGTACACGCACGTGTACGGTGACAGTTTGTACACGTACGTACATTGAAAAAGTTGGGAGAAAGATGGTTGTCATAGAAACGTTATCACAGTTGTTGGAACAGATTTTGGGGTGCAAATGAGACAGCAGTTTACATTTCTGTACAGATCGACTGTACTTTGTGTTTTTTTAGTTTCGCCCCGAAAATATTATTTGTTATTTGAGTACAGATTCTACAGAACTGTAGCTCCGTAGAAAATGGAAACCAACGTTTTACGCGTTTGTTTTGTTGTCATGCAGGATCGGTAATTTAGGGACTGGGAACCAGTCTACTTGCGCAAAATTCAGGTTGCCGACGGTAAAAATAAAATACTAAAATCTTTTTAAAAACAATCGTTATTTTGCAAATTGAATTAATAAGCAAGAACACTACTTTGATGGGGGTGGGGGAACTTGGGGTGGGGGAACTTGGGGTGGGGGAACTTGGGGTGGGGGAACTTGGGGTGGGGGAACTTGGGGTGGGGGAACTTGGGGTGGGGGAACTTGGGGTGGGGGAACTTGGGGTGGGGGAACTTGGGGTGGGGGAACTTGGGGTGGGGGAACTTGGGGTGGGGGAACTTGGGGTGGGGGAACTTGGGGTGGGGGAACTTGGGGTGGGGGAACTTGGGGTGGGGGAACCTAGGATGGGGGAACCCAGGGTGGGGGAACCCAGGGTGGGGGAACCCAGGGTGGGGAACCTGGGGTGTGGGAACCTAGTGGGGTGGGGGAACCCAGTGGGGTGGGGGAACCCAGTGGGGTGGGGGAACCCAGTGGGGTGGGGGAACCCAGTGGGGTGGGGGAACCCAGTGGGGTGGGGGAACCCAGTGGGGTGGGGGAACCCAGTGGGGTGGGGGAACCCAGTGGGGTGGGGGAACCCAGTGGGGTGGGGGAACCCAGTGGGGTGGGGGAACCCAGTGGGGTGGGGGAACCCAGTGGGGTGGGGGAACCCAGTGGGGTGGGGGAACCCAGTGGGGTGGGGGAACCCAGTGGGGTGGGGGAACCCAGTGGGGTGGGGGAACCCAGTGGGGTGGGGGAACCCAGTGGGGTGGGGGAACCCAGTGGGGTGGGGGAACCCAGTGGGGTGGGGGAACCCAGTGGGGTGGGGGAACCCAGTGGGGTGGGGGAACCCAGTGGGGTGGGGGAACCCAGTGGGGTGGGGGAACCCAGTGGGGTGGGGGAACCCAGTGGGGTGGGGGAACCCAGTGGGGTGGGGGAACCCAGTGGGGTGGGGGAACCCAGTGGGGTGGGGGAACCCAGTGGGGTGGGGGAACCCAGTGGGGTGGGGGAACCCAGTGGGGTGGGGGAACCCAGTGGGGTGGGGGAACCCAGTGGGGTGGGGGAACCCAGTGGGGTGGGGGAACCCAGTGGGGTGGGATCTTCGAAATATTATGTGGACGGGGAATGCCCCAGCCCCCCCCCCCCCCTGGAATATGTGGGAGGGAAATGTGCCTCCAGCCACTCCCCCCCCCCCCCCTCTTCCCCCCCCCCCCCCAGCCCGAGAGCTGCCGTAGACGACTCAACTTGAGAAAAAGAACTGAGATGGAAAACGTCAAATTAGCTGAAAATGGACCCGTGAATGTATAGATTGTGTGCTGCAGTACTGATTGGATATAATAAAGTCAAATTTGGGAAAGAGAGTACACGTAGGCTTTTGGTTGGTCAAGTGGTATTCTACTTGCATTTCACTTAGAAACTACACGTGCAATGTCACAATTCCGCATCGACTTTGTACACATTATGCACAAAGAATGTACAGTTGAACGCTGCTAACATCACGGGATCCACAGTACATCAGATTTTGTTTGATATCGATCGTTGCCTGTCCATCGTTGAGTCGCCTGTCCATCAGGTGCCTATTTTTCAAGGTGACTGACGTCTGTCTTTTCAAAAGTGCCCTCTTACTGTTATCTACTTTATACCCAGCACGATATGTGGCAGAGGGATACCCCCCTCTTATCCCTATAACTTATACACACTCAACACTTGTTACCTAGCACACCCCCCCCCCCCCCCCCCCCCCTTGAAACCTAAAAAGAATTCCTGAGATTCCGGGAACACAATGGTCAACACAAAAGAGGGGTGGGTGGCTTCATATTATCTACCTCGTGTACGCTCTAATTTATTCACCTCACCAAATTCTAAAGCAATGGTCGGTTTCTCCTTTCTATCCATTTGGGAAATAATAACCACCTGTCACACTATCCACCGGGACGTCGTTGTCAGTTCGGGAATAAAGCACGGCTTAAAAATAGTGTTTGATGATATGCCCAGTAAACTATTTATAAAAACCTGTTGACAATTTTCCAACAACAATGTTTGGTATGTTGGACGCAACAATCGGGAGCCAAAGGTGTATAGCCGAATTATGTTCGGTAATACAGGCGGCATTCCACTTTATTATTGTTGCCGTTAAAATTGGGCCCGTTATAACTTGTAGTTTCAGATGACATTACAGTCATCCTTTTCCTAATTCATACTTTAATTTGCAGTAAATAATAAGCTTTTTTTCAAGACAGGACTTCGATCGATAAACACCACTAACTGAACGTTCAACAACGCTTTATTCAAGCACAGTTTACGCAAGCTACTGATCACACAGCGAATGTTTGCTTACCTCTTCGCCACTTTCACGAATATGCATAGTTTCCTCCATGGTTTGACTCTCAACCGTGGTTCTGTAAACTTCAACAAGCTGCACAAACAGGTTACGGTCGGCCCTACATTTATTTTGGACTAAAACAACTGGTCATTATAAAGGGATTTGGATGAAGAGACGAAACATCAAGTGAACCTCCTGAATTCGGCAGATTTTGATTACTTTTTCAATGGCGAATGACTATAACCCTATGTGCACTCATGGCACAACCGAACAGAAGAACGGTGTTTAATTATAGTCGTGTGTTCCGCTTCTAAAAACACACTATTGTGGGAGGTAGTTTCCGCGCTCCGTCACCCCAACAACACTGTCAAAGAGAACAATAGGACAACTTGTATATATGATGCCATGGCAACACCGAAAGGTACCGAAGTTTTGTGTGAATTACAAAGTAATATACAAAGTAATGTATTAACGACATTCGCGCTGTTTATACCGCAGTGGGCTTGGGTTGAAGAAAATTAGTATGCATTTTCCGCGCTCATTTTGTCGACTCTGATGCTGTTGCTCCCAAAGAAAATGTCCTGCCCAATGGTCTTTCCTGTCTTCTGCCTTGTTATCTTTCAAGATAAACAGAGCTGAAACTGCACATTTCAACGTCTTTTGGTAGACAAGTTACCGATTGTATATGTCGGCATTATTTGTACTCCACTAAAAACTGCAATTTCAAAAAAATAAATGGGTGACTTCATCAATATGGCGATATCCGAGTTGATCTCTTACTACATGTAGTTATTATGTTGGTCGTGTTTGAAAGACGACACACAAAAATGAACACAATCTGTGGAAGTGTCGTGGCCTGTCAGGAGCATTGAATTCGTTGTCTTCGGGTATGTTCTGCAGGTTGGAGGTTCGATCCAATTGAATTGAATTAAATTGAAAGTCCCAACCCTATACTGTGAACTTATGAAGAGATCAGATTGTCTCAGTGTAAGGGGTACGTTGGTTCTTATTATAGCTAAGCAGGGGTGTAGTCGAGTCCATCACAAGTCCCTGCAAGTCCATCACAAGGCCTCCAGTTCAAATTCAAATCACAAGCTATTCAAGTGAGCTTTGACAAAAGCATTCCTTTGTCATTGTTCATCCAGCTACTTGTGACTGCCTTTATGAAGGGACCTGTGACTGGCTTCACGAAAGGACTTGTGAACGGACTTGCAGAGACTCGACTACAACACGGTCTTACAGTAGCCCACGCCTCGAGTTAGGGGTGGTCTGGGACACAAATTCGGCACGGGACGTTCAGACACACATGCGCGTGCAGACCACTCTAGTAAAAGAGTGACTAGGCCTATAGCTCACTCTAAAAAAGAAGAAGAGAGCGCCCTCGTGGGGGAAAGAACACCCTCAGCCTACAGATAATTGTATACGTACGGCCGGCGAGATTTTTTCCCAGACGACATCGCCATAGGCTAGAACTGTTTTTTAGCGCATCTGATTAGCTATCTGTTACGTCATGGTAGTAAATTTTACTCTAAATTTATTGACCCTAGAATTCTCAACTTATTGACCTTAGGACACTGGGTTTAATTGACCCTAGGACTCTCAACTTATTGACCCTAACCCTAACACTTTTTGACCCCAGGACTCGGGTCTTTTTTTACCCTAGTACACGCCATGCAATGCGACACATGGATGCATGGATGACGTAGATGTTAAACAACCAATCAGATGCGCTAAAAAACAGTTCTATGGCGATGTCGTTTTGGAAGAAAAAAAATCGCGGCCCGGACGCTCATATGACAATGCAGCCCACATTGATCACATGTAAATACGTTGCAGACTAGCACAGCCTTGCACTCAAGGCTACATTGGTAATTGCTTGAATGATCACGAATGGGTGGGTTTGGGGGCTGTATTTTATAGTAAATATCGTTTAAAGGTAGGATACACCATTTGCAAATATCGAAAAAAATTTACTACCGAATTATTATGAAATATCCTACTTATCTGAAAGTAGATAATGATTCTAGGCATTCAGCAAAATGATTGCGCTAGATATCCTGTCGATCGCGAAAAAAACAAAGATAACATAAGAATAACTGCTCGACGCCGGTTGAAATTAAAAAATTAAATAAAAGTCCGTTTCTCTACAATATAAAGTTCCAACGCTGGGCAGCTTACCTTTTTCAAATAGCCTACTGCTCCTATTTTTTTCACATTTAGTTAATTATTTGACATTTTCTTTGAAACACAATTAATTCCACATCTGTGAAGGGGTACAACTTATTATCTGACCTTGCAATTCCCCAACTTCTACAAAATGCTAGTCTCATCTTAAGTGGTGTCGTGGTACTAGAAGAGAACACATGACACATGGTTTTCTTTATTTTTGCAGCATTTAAGAACCCAAAACGTCAAGTCAGTGTTTGCTACACGCTCAAAACTAAAGTGTCAATGACTACTCTTTAAATGTTGGCCTTTCAACCATTAAACTGATAAATTAAACACATTGAGTGTTGAATTTACCTGTGTTATGTATGGAATTCCAACTTTTAGAGTAGTCACTGACCGCACACGTGTAATGTTGTGTTTAAAACATAACACCGTTTTTACAGTGTACTCCAATAATGCTTTTTATGAAATATTTCACGTTTAAAAAATCATTAATCAATTCTGAATTGTTCACCAAAACTGTACAAAGTAACCTACATCAGTCTTGGAGTTTTGGGGATCAGAATCTAATATTTTCGCCGTTTCAAGGACAGTATACCGTAGGATGTGGCGAATGAACTGTGGCTGGCTATACAAAACAATATACTTGTACCTTTTCTGGTTATCCGTGTAGCCGACCATGACTGTTAAAGGCAGACGTGTGGGGAAATTATATAAACTAGCGAGATGTCGCGCTTTTATTTATTTATCCATCTAATTAGGTGGATCTGCAATTTTTTTCTTTCAGATATTTTGTGTTTGGACGACTAGCCCAACTTCAAAGGCAATATCTTTTTCGGGAACCATACAAATAAAAAAAGACGCCCTAATACCGACAATCGGAATCAATCGGAATATTGTTTGCGTAAAAAAAATATCTTAATTTAATAACAAAATTATATATTCGGTATGAGACATTATTTAAGAGCATGGGTTATGCATCCCCGGGAGTGGGAAAGCATCATTCGGGCCTAACTGTCTCAAATCAACTTAAACTTCTTTATTTACATTCGGCAATTAGTGGGCTTTATTTAGAGTGTGTGTATACGTAGAGATAACCGTTGACTCTGAATAAAACAAATCTTTGTAAAAACACTGCCCGACTTCCGCGCTATAATATTATTCAATAGACAGTCCATCTTCGCTTGCACGCTGCCTGCGTCTCATCTCTTTTCTTACAGGAATCTTTAACAGAAATAGAACAAACTTAGAGTTACTATCAAGAAACGTAATGCATCATGAACACATCGCATCACGTATAAAGCTTACCGACAATTATGACAAAAAGATTCACGTGTGGTCTCAGAAAAGTTAATCAAACTGACCCGAAATTAAGCGTGGGAATATTACATTAACTTTTACATTATATAACAAAACAATAAACGTTTAAGTACCCATAAACACTGTTAGCAAGTGCTAGCAATAACGACCCGTCTGCACTTCGCATAGTTTCATTGCGAAGTGAGCTAGCTGTAATACGCAACTCGATGCAAAAACATTCAAACAACGTGTGGACAATATACGTGCGCGGCGCGCGCACAAATGCGTCACTTACACCATGCATTTGAAGGATTGTAAAAATACAGTGTACCACCTCGGTCCGGGAGTGTGAGCTTCTAATTCTGAGCATTTGGGATAAATCTGGCCCTAGAATTGGCATTACTTGGCTCTTGAGTGAGAGGGTATTTTTTTCAAAATGGACGCTCTGCAGATTTGGCTTCAGCACTAGTTTTAGTCGTGTTCTCCTTTGGAGGGAAATATCACCCAAAAGTTATCAGATTACCCCACACAAATTGAAAAGAAAATGAAGATGGTGAAATAAGCTTCATGTTGGTGTACAGTTTAGTCACCTTGCAGAGTTGTGAGTATTTTCCCCAATTTTTGTAAGTTTATTTGGGACTTTATTTGGATGTGCGCAACCATAAGAATCAGCACGAGCTCAGACCTGAAACCTAATGACGTCTTGGCTGTGGAATTGAAGTCGGGCCACCAGACTAAGTAGGGACATACTTTTACGTAGGAAAGCGCACATGTAAACAAAGCGTGACGTCATTAGATCTTAGGTCTATTGTCCCGTGTTGATGAGATTTTGTTTTTCTGTTCGTGCAGTTTCCGTGCCAGCGCACGCCGTGTATCTCTGATCATGCGGGACCTGCAGACCATGTCGCCCCCGATCAAGAAGGCAGCTCATTGAATCATTCACGTCACCAAGTTCCGTGGTGGTCACCTGCGACCGGCCGTGCAAGATCTGAATTACATTCAGAGGAATCTTATAGACGTCTACCTCTTCATTTTGGCCGTCTTGTCTGTGATCTTATAGGGGTAAACCTCTCCCTGTGTTACTGCTGCTGTAAGTCCAGGTGTGGCAAGGTTGGAAAAGGTCATCTAAAGAAAGAGTAGGAAGTTGAAGTCTGCAGACATAACAGGCTTGGTGACTTATTGTGTAATTGTATAATTGTATGAAATATTTACACATTTTGAATACCGTATACATTCATTTTGATAGTGGCCGATTTTAAGCGATTACCTCTCTGCTGTAAGTCGTTCCCGCGGTTCGTATATAGATTTGTTTTCAGACCCGATATTTTTATGTTTAACATAATCATATGCGTTGAATATTTCTAGTTTAAAGATAGAATAGGGGCCTACACAATTTGCAGATATCGGACAAAAATTACTACCGAATTATTAAGAAATGTATTACTTATTTGAAAGTAAATTGATTGTAGGCATCCAGCAAAATGATTGCGTTAAATGTCCTGTAATTTTTCTGAAAAATTGAATTTTATAAACGGTAAATATAACTTCCATTGCAAGGCCACATTATCGGTAGCGCTCTGACCAATTATCAGATGGCGAGGATTTGTTTAGGCGTTGTATAAAACAAATGATGAATGTTAACGTTCGTGCAATGAAAATAATAATTGTGACCGGCTCCACAAAAAAAGTCGACTTGTGCATTATCATGTAATAACCCGCTCAACGTTGAGAGGGTGAACATTTTGTTCAAAATGTGATTAATTTTTTGTTGTCACGAACGACATCTTTAGTATCTATAGTTTCAGGAGTCATTCACTGAAATGTTGATTTTGATTGATAAAGTGAAAAAACCTATTCTGTGTGCATCGTTTTGTTGTTCTACAACAGAACCAACTATTTCAAAGCCTGTTTTCTCAGTTGTGTAGTTTTAACTCCAAAGAAGTAATCAATATGCAAACCATACCATATCTCCAGAATAGGTGGGGCTAGCTCTATTTTATACCAAATGAATTATTACCTCTGTTTATTGGGCCAATGAAACATTCCAAATACCATCCCAGCTCGTACAACTCGATGCTGCCATTTCGGCACAAAGCAGCTAAGTCAATCACAATAACCATCTCGTACCCATTTATTCATGGGTGGGGAGAAGCAAAGGGTGACAAAGTGCCTTGCCTATATAAGGGCACACACACCGCAGCCACAGGCTGGACTCAACACACAACCTGCAGAATTACCCGCGGACCATTAGTTCAATGCTCCAGACCACGAGGCCACGGTACTCCACAAATTCGTTTTCGTCTCATAGCAATTAGTGGTTTTATTTACAGCTATCATTTCTAATTAATACATGAATTAATTATTTCGAAATCAACAATAATATGATTACAAAAGTCGACATGGTCTTGTAGTCCATGAGTTATTCACCGACTCCAAACCATCGAAATGTATCTAGTGTTGGATAGTTCCATATCAATTAATGCTGTAACCATTCACATTTAAATGCCTACGTCAAGTCAATGCCTATCATGTCTTCATCATACATTCTAGACGAATTCGTAGATGACCGTATTCCTGATCACATGAACACTTTTTTATATTTGTTTGAATTTGTTTGAACTGAATTTCAAATTGTCTGACAAAAGACGCAGTATAAATCGGAACCGGTGAACTCGAATGATCATCTTTAAAAATGTGCGGGAAAACTTATAATTTGCTTAAAAGTCTGACATCAGGTAATCGCGAGCGACTTTGAGTCACGAATTCAGTTCTGTACTTACTCAAACTTGTAGTAAGTACAGTCCTCTTCCCCAACACGTATCAGTGTCAACTTGCGACATAGTGACATTGTTGAGTTGGCACACCATGTCTCCTCTTAGTTGAAGGAGCGACACCTGGGATCCATGACGCATGCCAGACAGCATTGCATTGGGGTTTCGGGAGTTTCCTTGAAGAAGTGGGCGAGCAGACAGTAGGATGAGGCTTGACCGTGACGACTCAAATCGCCAGCATCGACTGCAAAACACCACAGAGGAGCGGTAGCGCACCTATTACGCTCACATAGGAAACCTCTGGTTTCGTCCTGGCAGTCTTTAAGAGGTTGGAATCCCCACTTTGCACTACTGCGGATCAAGGTTGCGCACCCTGCTTCGTTTATTTCATTGTCAGATTTGAAGTTACAGTATTTGTCCTGGTCGTCCCCGTAGCAATTCCACGTTTCATTTGCCTGTAAACCGTAGGTACAGCCGAGCCACATGTTGATGAGTTTGTCTCCGGGCGCTGTCAGTAATTCGGTGAACATGTCACGTATATGAAGTCGTTTTCCGAGGCCGAGTTAGGTACCGCCAACTCACTTGCAGCATCCAGACATACCTCGCGGGCATGGAACCAGTTCAGTGGTTGCTTGGTAGGCATTGCGTAGCACGACTTACCGTACCGCATCCAGCCTGCACCAGGGCATTCAGGCCTTAGAGCGAATCGTAAAGACCACTTCTAGACCGATTATCGCAAGCAGGCAGCCTATCAATACATCTTTAACCAATGTGAAACTCATGCTGATTTTATCTGGTTAAATTGTTCGCTTGCGCTCTTGTTGGATTCAATCGGAAGTTGTTTATTCTTCTTTCTGTACGAGCTTAATGCATTTATGCCCATACAGTAAGGTGTCGCCTCCGATACTACAGTATAGCGTTCGAGTTTACATCCAGCCCGTTCCCCATACATTGGATATACGACGCGTATAGGCCTATAACTCACCTCATTGCTTTTGCTTACACTTCTTTGTGTTGTTTATTATAATTTTATATGCAGGTATAAGCCAGTTTGGTATTCCAACTGCGCATGTGCACAACAAGATTCGACTTTTTTGTCTCTGTCTCGGGATTAAAATGCGGCAGATAAATGCGCGCAAGGCTATGGGGGACGTGGTAACCGAATTCTGCATTCGTGCAATCGAGAAAAAAACCGATGGAAACTTTTGTTCGAACACAGGGGTTAAGACACACAGGACACCTGAATACGAAAGCGTTAAGGGGACAAAATGAAAACTAAATAGAAAATCTGCTCAAATTCACACCCTAAAAATATATTGGTTGAAAATAACCAATTGATTGGTAGTTATGTGCCCAACCAATATAGCGTTCAAATTTAACCAAAATATTTTGACCAATATTGTTGTTAAAATGACATTGGATATTTCGACCTCTTTTTTTGGTAAAAATTGACCAATACTATTGGTTAGACACATATCATTACAGAAGGCTCAATCTAATGCATTTTCTGGAACCTCAGTTTGAACCTTTTGTTTGATCAATCCTAGAGTTAGCTGCAGTGAATCAGAACTCATTCTATATGGGAAGGGGAGGGTGTTTATGGGAGTTTTCACAAGCCAGAACTATTTCTTGCTTTTGCAAGAAAATAGGAAGGAGAAACCGGTTTATGCAGGCACACTTCAAGAAAAGATCAATTTTATTTGTTTTGTGTTTGTTTGATTAATCCTGGAGTTAGCTGCATTGAATCAGAACTTATTTTATATGGGAAGGGGAGGGTGTTTATCGGAATTTTCACAAGCCAGAACTGTTTCCCATCGTTTTCGTTATTTTTTGGGAGATACTGAAATAGTTCTGCTGCGTGAGGTATTATAGGATTTATGTTTGTGGCTGGTCTGCAGAGATAAATCTGTATATTTATGATTTGCTGGTACGCCAGCAATGTGGTTGCATAACTACATGTATACTGCCCAGAGCGTAATTCTTAATTAAATTTTCTTTCCTTAGTGAGATACGCTTCAGGGAGGTCAGTTCTGGCCACACTTTTGTTGCGAGATTGCAGTCAGTATGAATTGGGGGGGGGGGGGGGGGGGGGGGGGGGGTCACGTGTACAAGTTTCAAGAGAACCCCTCCGTATTATTCCGAATAATATAATTATATAAATAAAAATTGCGATCGCCGGACGGCGATCGCGAAAAAACAAAGATAACATACGAATAACTACTCGACGCCGGTTGAAAACAAATGCTGTTTTTTGTGCTTTTCTCGACATCAATGATTGTAAAACTTGGGAAAGGTTAATTAAACGATATTTACTATAAAATACAACCCCCCAAACGCTCCCATTATAGGTTCCGCTCAAAATAAAAATAATGCAGCGGATTGATAACGATCGTCTAGCGTGTTCGACGCGTGAGTAACGAACCTCCAACGCGCCGCCAGCGTGTGCAGTCACACGCTGGCAAACGCTGGAAATTGTAGGTATGTTGAAAACAAATGTTTCCTCAGCGTGTGACAGCGTGTCCCAGCGTGTGAGTAACGCGCTCAGTAACGCTGGCCTAACGCTGGCCTAGCGTTGGTCAGCGTTTGCCAGCGTGTTGCCAAAATTACAACACGTTACTCACGCGTTGGCCTAAAACGTTCTGGTGTGACAGGGCCATAAGCTGTTGCTACAGGCGGCCATTGTCTGCCCTTAGCACAGCAACGGCCGAAGCCACAGCCAAAGCCAACATTTCGAACATGACCTACCTTAGGGAAGCATCCCACAAGGCCATGCTAAAACATGGCTGCCACGTCCGGTAATGTTCAATGCAAACAAGATTTTTTTCGAAATTAGTTTGGACGATGCGGCGACATGAATCTATTTTTGCGAGGTTTTTAATTAAGGAAAATACACGTTATCACTCTTGCATGTGGCCGCGTACTTATGAACATCACTTGTTGAGTCGGTGAACCGAGATCGTTCGTTTACTATCAACGGTGCCTGTACAACCGTTGTTCGATTTAGAGGCACGAGTAAGCACGGGTGAGTAATTTAAGGGAAAAAAGAGACCTGGAACCTAAGTGTTGTACAGTGATCAATGCAACTACTGAATAATTCATGAAATCTGCCAGTTCAGGTTTGGGAAAAAAATATTTCTTCCTACGTTCCTACGTCAGAAAATTAATTTCTTTTCTATATATCTTCCTCATGTAATACTATTAATAGAGTTCATAAACCGAAAGAGAAGGAAAAAGACAACAATGATTTGGTGAACTATTGGGATGGTAGAGCACTGGAACTCGCTTATTTTATTTGTATACATTGTATAGACAAACCCTGGAATCTGGGTACATTTTTAACACAACAGCGTGTGTTACCAGAGTTACAATCTCTTATAGTATATGGATATATCTATATCAGTTGGACACACAGGTCCTAATTGCCGATGGGTTTGGAAGGAATGACGGTCAAAAATCTATGCACAATACAACGCCAAAAAACAGGAAATTGTCTCGATATAGAAAGTGAATAAGGCAGGGCGATCGGGGCCACGGTCCTGCATTTCTGCAGGCACTCGGAGGCCACGAAAAACCTCTTATTTTTAAGAGGAAACGTGTTTGCATCCAAGGACACCGATCTATGGTGCACTCCCTGTTCCCCGCGGTTAGTTATTATTATTAATACCGTTAATATTATTAATTATGGGCTTAAGTCGGGCGGGAGGGAGGTCAAGCGAGGTTAGACAAAAAAGAAAGGCATTGAATGCAATGCCCGCTTTTATAAGCTAAGAGCATTGGGGCGTAACGAAAACGTTATGTAACGGCTCTACCGAGCCCACCTGTTGTTCGATACCGAAAAGAAATGGCATTTCGCGCGGGCAGCCCTGTGGTTGATACTTGATATAGGTTTTCACAACCCGAAAAAAACAACACTTTTATTTAACACGAGCCCCGTTGAAATAAAAAATTATTAGGTCATCTTTCACTCACTTACTTGCACCTTAATTTATTTAAACGTATGTTTGTTAGACGTGTACCTCTGTCTTTGATACTGTAGTCGAACGTATCGATCAACGTGTCTGGTGTATACCACCACTGACCTCTACACATGGACAGATCTTCATTGTTCCACACTTGAAGTCGGCGCGAACTGGAAGTGCAACATGGCGGACCCACGACGTCACTCTGTGAGCCAATGAAATGTCCAGGTGGGTACGGTATGTATGACATAATGTTTATAAATACAAAATGTACAGAGTAAACCACTGACCTCTACACCGTACCTGGACATTTCATTGGCTCACAAAAGTGACGTCTTGGGTCCGCCATGTTGCACTTCCAGTTCGCGCCGACTTCAAGCGTTAGCACAGCAGAATATGGACAATGGTCCATCCAGGTGTAGAGGTCAGGGATAACAACGCATATCCCACTCCCTGTGTAATATCACGTGATGATCGTCATGTCACACGGCTGCTGTTTGTGAGCTCACTGAGCCGTGAAACGTCCGGCCAATACAGATGTATAACAAAACAATGGCTGACTGTTGTGGTGTGGGATATGACGTTTTGAACACTTTCGGGGACTTTCAAGTGTATTCTCTGACTTAAACCATTGCGTCAAAATAAGTATTGTTATTAACTACCCGGTTCAGTGGAGATGAAAAGGCATGCATGCATCGTGGTCATAGAAGTAATTTACAAAAGGCCAAAAAAAAAAAAATGTTTAGCGTCACCGCCCGCTTATTTTTTAGAGGCCGCGTCCCTTATTTTTTTTATTTTTTTTTAAATTAATTTTATTATCTTAAAAAAATGATAATAATAATAACTAGAACTACGTCTGTTCAAGGAACAGAACATAGGGCTTTTTCGCATTTGTTTTTCCCGTAAAAACCATTCAAAAGAAATTTTAAACAGATTAAAAGTAATCAAAACGAATTTAGGTTATTTAAACAGATTAAAGGTAATTTAATGTGATTAAAACGATAAATTCACACATTTGTAAACTTTTGGTAAACTACCTAACCAACCCAATACAAAATTGTTTTTATTTTAGCATGTTCCGTTGCTGAGATATAGCTTCAAGGTCCTAAAACGTAATAAATCACATACAATTGAATGATTGCTTCAAGTCTTTTCATTCTAACTTCCGGTCTGGTGACGTCATAATTGACTTCGCCACACACAACTGAATTTTAATTTTGAACCTGCCGCCAGAGGGCGCTATAACATGTTATGACGTCGCCGGAAATTTTTTTGAAAAGTACACTAACCAGACACTAACATCGTTTAAAGTAAGTTCATATCATTTTGCACTTTCAAATTATAAGGCACTTTCGGTTTGTACCGGAATTAAGGGTCACGTGATTTCACGCACACGAGATAAAATGAAGATCCTGGATTATCCTATCAATTGCCACAAACTTCAAGTCCCGGGCTTTTGCGGGTGATTTGTTATCGATTTTCAAAGATTAAATCAATTACACCTTTGATATGACGTCACGTGACCCCGATTACGTCATCATGTCTGTCTGCTAGGCATGAGCTCACTATAGGGTCTTCACTTGGATAAAGTTTGGATACGACTTTGTTTTCTATGTACAAAGTCTTTTTGGTCCCAAAAAGAAAAGAAAAAGAAGTAAAAAAATTATCAAAACAAAAACAAAGGCCTTTTTCGCAAAATTGCGAAAAAGCCAATTAAAAAAGATAATACAATTTTAAGATCGTATTTTAGACTTTAGCATCACTGTGTACATGCTGTGAAAATATTTGTTTCTAATGGGAAGGCTATGGTGTGACGTGTATGGTGCATACATGATCGACCCACATGAATTTAGATTTGTAATCGTGGGTGAGACATGTTTTAATTTTAAATAGAAAGATAGGGCGTTACATGTTCACTACATGACCCGCATTAGAATGTGTCGAGCGGCCATTTAAAAAAACAAAAAAGGGCCTCCTCCTTCCTCCTAAAAAAAAGGGGTGACTTTTTATTTGGCTTTTATGAGGCTCTTACGTAATCAAGCTCTGGATTAGGGTTGAGGAAATGAATAACCGTGGATTCGTAATTGTTAAAAATGTAGGCAAGATAAAAACCGTTCCGAATCCACACTTTACTAAAGATTCGTAGATACGAATCCACACATTTAACAATAGCGTGGCGTCATAGCAATGGTTTAATTGTGTTGCTTTATCTTCAGTGTGTGTGTATACTTTGTCTATCGTTTTTATCGTGTTTTCTTAACTGTTTTTATTCTTCTCAATGTATTTCATCCGTTGTCCCTAACGACATTCCCAGTTTATCGCCATCGTGGTTTATTACAGTACTATTTTTGGCTGTATATTCCCCAATTCCGAATGATCTTAAAAATTTGAAGCCTTATGCTAATTATATCTAATCACAAAGACTGTTGTCTGCAAACAAATTCCTTTTATTTATGTTTTCAAACGTCCACGTCCTATTCTTTCTTTAGATGATCTTTTCCAACCTTGCCAAACCTGGACTTACAGCAGCAGTAACACAGGTAGAGGTTTACCCCTAAGATCACAGACAAGACGGCCAAAATGAAGAGGTAGACGTCTATAAGATTCCTCTGAATGTAATTCAGATCTTGCACGGCCGGTCGCAGGTGACCACCGCCGAATTTTGTGACGTGAAGGATCCAATGAGCTGCCGTCTTGATCGGGGGCGACATGGTCTGCAGGTCCCGCACGATCAGAGATACACGGCGTGCGCTGGCACGGAATCTGCACATACAGCAAAACACACACATCAACATAATTACACTCAGAGCTTGTGCTGATGCTACTAAATGTGCTTAACAATTGCCCATCGGCTCCCCCAAGTTTTTAGTCGGGATTTAGTCACCTTTTTAAACTCACGATTCATAAGCAATTGTACATGTACATTCGGCGCATGAGGACTTGGAGAGGGAGTTGGGAGATTTGGTCACTTTAAAAGTGACAATCCACACATCTTGGGTTGGGCAGCTTTGGGAGGGGTGGAGGAAGCAAATGTTAGGTGCATTATGGAAATGCTTTTGAATAACTCGTTTCCTGATGGTAATGTTAACCAGACTTTCAAGTGATTTCACAATACCAAACTTACTTTGGTTCTGACACGACTTTGTGGATAGTCTGGCTCAATTTCTCCGGTGTCAGGGTGGTGATGTCTAGCGCCAACCCGACCCCGCGATCCTCAAGCCGGACAAAATTGTCCATCTGATCACAGAAGAGCGGCAGGCCAACCATGGGCAGTCCGGCCCACAACGCTTCGTACATACCGTTGCTCCCTCCGTTACACACAAACACTTTGACATTGGCGTGTTCTAAATTCCAATGGAAAACAAGAGAAAACAGATGAAAATTGCCCTCCCTTGCTAATTTCGAATTTCACCAGAAGAAAGTAAACCCCCCCAAAAGAAAGAGAGAAATTCTGTATACCCAGCACGATATAAGACAGGGACACCCTATATTATATACCCTATATTATACCCTATACCCAAACACTAACCCACATCCTAACCCTAGCTTTTAAGTAATTTAAGCACAATCCAAAAATCTAATTCGTGAAATTCCTAATGGAGACCTAAATATAAATTACCCTTTGGAGACCTTTTCACTCCCTTTGTCCCCATTGTGTTCACGTCTCCAGAGGGTACCGTATTTTGCACCATACAGTACATATGTACACAGCAAATCATAGCAGCCCCGGTGTTTATTTGTGACTGCGGGTTCAGAGGTGTTTCTCTATGGTGTTTATTTGTGACTGCGGGTTCAGAGGTGTTTCTCTATGGTGTTTAAATTTGTTATGAGTGAAACCACTTTGCTATGGTGAAAACTTCTATAAACGAATGCTAATTTATATGGTGGCCCTGGAGGGATATCAAAAGTCGTGAACATTTTCGCAACAAGTGAACAAATTTGAGACTCGTCGTGAATTTATTTGCGACTGGTCGTAAATATTTTTGCAACTGGTGGTAAATATTTTTGCGACTAGTCGCAAATTTATTAGCGACTGGCTGGAATATATTACGTGAATAATTCACGACTAGTCGTCAATATTTTCACGACCAGTCGCGAATAAATTTACAACTAGTCGTGACAAAATTCGCGAATAGTCGTGAAATTATTCACGAATAGTCGTAAATATTTTTTCTCAAATAGCCGTCAATATTTTCACTAGTAGCGAAAATATTCACGACTAGTTGCGAATTACTCACACCTAGTCGCAAAAATATTCACAACCAGTCGCGAATAAATTCACGACAATTCGCGAATAGTTTCACAACTACTCGCAAACATAATTCACGATTTTTATGTCAATTTCTCCTTTTATTTAAGGGAAAGGTAGTTTTTGCAGGTAATTAACTGTTTGCCAAAATGAAGCACGACCTCACTCGATTAGAGGCTAATACTGACGTACTGTACGTTCGATACACTGGAATAAAAAATAACATAACGAAGCACCATAGCATAACGATGCTGCAGCGGGCCGACCCGCGGTACGGTGCCGGTGGCTGTAGCTAGCTTGCACTGCCATGCCCCGGAAGATCGGCCACACAATGATAAAAGTCTGTACATTTCGCGCAATGCATATAAATATGCGTGCATACAATCACCATCACATACATGTACACACACACCCCTACATGTATCTTATATTTGTGTATAATGAATAATTCATGATGAGGCTCAAACTCGGTCGCTGATTGGATCCCTCGGAAAAGCGAGGGAGAATCGTCGAAAACTAAGGTTAAAGTTAACAATTGCTTGCCAACTAGTGCTAGACCCTTTTGGGAATCCAAAATCATGTACGTTTGTCAAACGTCGGCTCCAGTGCGAGTTTGGATCCAGCTGCATTTTGTAAACTACGCATGCGTGAGACCAGAACGCACACGAAGTCGGGGTTTGAAAAAGAGACAGCGTTAACGAATCTGCGCGCGTGGGCGCCGAAATAACACAGGTCTAGGGCTAGACTATCATAATGGTTACACGGTGGCTTCAATTGCCGAGCTTTGCTCGGTCACATACACCGCCCACATTGGGCGCTAGATATAGAAAGCGCCAGTGCCGGCACTTTGAGCTCCGATTGGATAGATGTTATGTGACCTGTGAACTAAAGGTTACCAGTTCCGCGGCTCAACTGCGCTGCGTGCAATTCGAAAGGCCATGGTACGCTACCCAGAATGTCCGACGTTTCCTTCACATGGAATCTGTGTAGTTGCATCAGCGCTACCCCGCGCCAGTGTGGGCGGTGGACCGAGCAAATCGCGGAGCTTCGCAGCCAATCCAGTGTAACAATGTAACATGTAACAACTATGCAAGCAGAAAAAACACAAATTGGAGATTCAAAGAAAAACCCACCCATGACCTGGGCTAATGGCAGCCACCGGGCGACCTTTGTGTTGTCTGCCAGCTTAATTCCTTCAGGTAAGGCAGCCGTGGTCTGCCACAGCACCCGGTGTGGTAGCAAGGCGAAGCCATCGGCAAGGACTTGAACCCTCTCTCGATCCATGCCTCCTACGTGAGTACCCAGTGAAAACAAAGCCACTCCGTTGGGAGCTGTGTCCAGAAATTCCACCACTTCGTCTTGCATCTGATGGCAGTAGAGAAAAAGCCACTAATTCGTTGTCGATCGTACTACACGATTTAAACAGGTTGCGAAAAAATGTTTTTTTGTTGTTTTTTATATCAAAACGTTGTTGATTTGTTAATGTTCAAACGTTGTTAATGTTCAAACCGCTCTGCAGCAAAACAATAAACGTGATTTTGCTGGTTGGATGCCTAGAAAATGGCGTCGTTACAGCGCACTCGTGCGTTCGAGCAAACGGTCCACTGTCTTGATTGGCATGCGATTTTATTAAAAATCGAATAGTAATTACACTGTCTACTTAATTCAAATAAAAATCGCAGTGGTATCCATTACGACATTAAAACACAATGGAAAATGCAATGTTACGACAAAACGGCAGATCGTCAGCCTGATGAAACGGTGTGAGGTAGGGTCGGTATTTTGATGTTGCGTCGCGCCGTCGTAGTAGCTACGTCAGGGTATAATGTACTGTGTGTATGGTGGCCCTTGAGGGACACGCATATCGTGAATATTGACGTCAATATTCGCGACAAACTTCACGACTTTCTCCAAAGACGCGAATATTGACGTCAATATTGACGTCAAATTTCACGATTTTCCCCAAAAGTCGCGAATATTGACGTCAAATTTGACGTCGATATTGACGACAAATTTCCCGACTTGCTCCCAAAGTCGTGAATATTGACATCAATATTGACGTCAAATTTCGCCACTTGCCTCCAAAGTCGCGAATATTGACGTCAAATTTCACGTCAAATTTCACGACCGGACATCGATTTTGACGCGAATTTTTTTCCAGCAAGCTATGTTTTGATAGTCTTTCTCCAAGACCGAGATTTTCATTTGTTCCAGGGGGCGCCGTCCGTCTAGTCTATGCAGTTCATCAATCATTATGGCCGAGTTCGGGCGGTCTGTTCTTGACACGCGAACTCTGTTCTTACGCTCGAACGGCGGGAACGCGACCCGTGAACATTGCACTCGGAACAAGAACACACACCACCTATCCACCAGGGTTTTGCAAGAACAAGTTACGCGTGTCAAGAATAGACCGCCCGAACTCGGCCCAATACTCCGAAAACGGGCTTATTGAGGGCGCCCTCGATTGTCAAGAGAGATCAGTGGATTTGTTTTAAATGTTTAAAGGATACACCATTGGTAATTGCTTGAATTATCATGGATGGGTGGATTTGGGGGTTGTATTTTATAGTAAACCGTTTAACAGATTACAGATGGCGAGAAAATCATGAAAAACTGCGTTTGTTTTCAACCGCCGTCGGGCAGTTGAATATTCTTATGTTATTATTGTTTTTTCGCGACGCCGTCCACGTCCGGTGATCGCGAATTTTGTTTTTAGAAATTATAATTTTCGGAATAATTACAGGATATCTAGCGATCATTTTGCTAGATGCCTAGAATCATAATTTACTTTCAAATAAGTAAGATATTTCTTAATAATTCGGTAGTAAATATTTTCGATATCTGTAAATGGTGTACCATATACCTTTAAGTTCAGTTCACCAGATTTGTTTCTGAACTTGAAAACAAATCCTTGATCTCTCGTGACAATCGAGGGCGCCCTCAATAAGCCCGTTTTCGGAGTAGGGATGATTGATGAACTGTATAGACAAACAGCGCGCCCCGGACAAATGAAATGGACAAATGGAGCAAGACTATAGCCAAAACCTAGCTTGCATGAAAAAAATCGCGTCAACATTTATGTCCGGTTGTGAAGTTTGACGTCAAATTTGACGTCAATATTCGCGACTTTGGAGGCAAGTCGTGAAATTTGACGTCAATATTGACGTCAATATTTACGACTTTGGGAGCAAGTCGTGAAATTTGTCGTCAATAATGACGTCAATATTCGCGACTTTGAGAGCAAGTCGTGAATTTTGTCGCGAATATTGACGTCAATATTCGCGACTTTCGGGGAAGGTCGTGAAATTTGACGCAAATATCGACATCAAATTTGACGTCAATATTCGCGACTTTTGGGGAAAGTAGTGAATATTGACGTCAATATTGACGTCTATATTCGCGACTTTGGGGAAAGTCGTGAAATTTGTCTTGAATATTGACGTCAATATTCACGATCTGCGTAGTCCCTTCAGGGCCACCATGTATGTCATATTGTGCCATGCATTGTGCTGTCTCACGTGCCTTGCTGGTGTCGCGTGTTGTCAGCGTGTCGTCGCACCGTGCTCTGCTGTCGCATCCCAGTGGTGTTGCAGCTGTGACACCACAACCTGTGGAGTTGCAATATCGTGTCGCTTTGACATCGAGGATGAATATGACAAAGTCGTGGAAGCACATCGTGCCATTCGGCCAACGTCAGACGCGATGCCGTTTGAACACCACAGGAAGGAAGACATTAAATTGTACAAGCTTTCAAAGTCAACAGAAACGTGGTTGTTTGGTTTTTTTTACAAAAGGTTGCACTTTACCACTTTATAAGGAGTCGAACCAGATGTGTAGAGAACGTAAACCGTGTTGGGCTGCATAGGCCGGGAAAACTCGAGAGCGAAGCTTCCATCTAACATATACAGCGACGCTTGCTTGTTGGACTCAAAAGTGGAGACCTCGGGTCGGATGTTGTACTTGATTTTCAGCTGATCGAATCCTTTGAAGTCGAAAACAAAATACCACCAGTATATGTATAAGGTGTGCGCCAGGACGTTCTGGACTCGCTGGAAGAATGTCATTTTGTCCGTGAGTCCAAGCACACGCTCTGGGATGTAGGATGGGTCAATCGGTAACCCTGCCCTTGAAAATGAAGATAAAACAAAGGGTCTTGGAACCAAAACGATATAAACCGTGGATATTTCTCAACTCTTACAATAATCTGCATGTTGGCTTGTGGTAAAACAAAACCATGTTCCATAATATACAATTTCGGAAGTTTCCTTGAGCATTGTTACAGAAATACACTATCCACTTATCGCAGACCTTTTTTTCTTGACCCCAGCAGAGTATTTTCAAATAAACAATGCGACAGAATAGTGGTATAATACATAATGGTGTATACATGTACTACCTTTAAGTACAAAAACAAAGGAAAGAACAAAGCCATGTCGCCACACTGACAGGATATGCCACACTTACCACATTCCATGCTTGGAGGGCACTGCATTTTCAATACAGTTGTAGATGAAGGGAATGTCGAGAGCCTGCGCCAAGAGCGGAATGCCCGGGATATGGTCATCGGCTACCAGCATGTCAAATTTCTCTTCCCGGAGCCTTTGCATAGTCGTCGCATCTCCCAACAGATCGTCGAATTCGCGCATCCACATATCAGTCATGCTTAGCTCTCTGGGGAAGTCGCCCCTGACGCCTGCAATCAGCGGACCCCAGAAGCTTCTCATGACACCCGTTGACAACCCCTTGCCTAAATGGGCCACGACGTCGGCCCGTCTCTGCGGCGTGACGGACGAGTTGTAGATCACCGTTGTGAAGATGTCGGCGTCGGCCGTGTGCATCTGGGCTGGGTTGGAACTGCTGTACAGTGAGACCACCTTGTGACCCTGTCTCACTAGCTCCTTACCAGACATGGACATAGACCAATAATGACTACCTCCCACCATAGAGACGAAGTATAGAAACTTGTACGTCTTTGAATCTGGGACATGATCATTCCCATCGGTGCCGTACACGGGTGGCACCAACAAGCAAGACGTCATCAGTAGGAAAATCGTTCCAGTTTTTTGAGACATTGTTTTGACCCTCTGTAGGCCTAACCTGAAAGGAAGAATGGAATTACATCTATTGCTTAATGTACGTAGGTTTTCTTAGATATTTTAAACCATTTTTCATTAGATTTCACCAACTCTCACATTCAAATGTGATTGAATGCATGGTTTGGTATATGAGCGTGTGGATTTTATTTTCTCGGGCGAAATTGAATGTGAGAGTTGGGTGAATCTGAACAAAAAATGCTTTAAAATAGCAGGGAAAACCTATTATTACAAGTTGACATAATGCACCAAGATAATATGGCAAAGGGACTCGCCTCTTTTGTGTTAGTCATTGTTTTCCTGGAATCTCAGAAATTCTTTTCGGATATATAGAAACCGGTATCTATATGGACCATTAGATTTAATACGCGTATACGGATACATTATGTGGCTTGAAAAGGTCGTCTATCCAGTCACCGTTTGAAGTTGCTCATCTGCATGGTACACTATCGGCAATTAATATCTCATATTTAAATGTTGTAATGTATAATGTAAAACGATATTAATAAGCAACTTTTTCCGGTCGCACATACGTATCCCGTACGTACGCGTATCCAAATATAATGGACAAGAGTGCCTTGTGTCCCATAACATCGAGCAGGGTATTCAAGTCGGTGTGCCCACGGGAAAATGTCATCGAATGAAACATTCACCAACCAAAGATTGGTCAGAAAAACAAATCATTTGACAACGTCTCTTGTATCCTATTCCCAAAGCACATCTTTCACTGAAAGAAGATTACGCCAATGCTGTATCGATACTTACAGTGTGAATATATTGTTGTCTATCAAAAGTAGACGACGAGGTGAACATTGACGATGTCCAACCCATGGAATACGCTGAATACAAACTTTTTCGGTCCTCGGCCCTAACATTTCTAACCTTTGCTTTCAAACAAAGTCCAATTTAGAATATCACGATGATAAGATACTTTTTTAACATGTGTTGGCTGGTAGGGACAAAAATACTCCTCTCTCATACAAACCTTACACTCATCGGTGTATAATTGTTCGGATTTACCCAATCAGGGACCAAAGTCTGTTCATCTGCAAATAATACAGCGCCTTGAGTACCAGTACGTGCGCTAGTACAAACACCCGGCATTATTGTTAGTATAGGTTTTCCCGGACGATATCGCAAAATGTGCACATAAATTTGTAACTGGTGCATTCGTTTTCGTGCGAAATAGTATGAACGTTCACATTCCCGTTTTCTATTTAACAATAGATAATTCGTTTTTGCATAATGGTGCATCCAGTCGTAAGAAATCATCACACGATTTCCCGAATGTGCACTGAATTTAGTATATTGATAGTTCATTTTAGCGCGAATTTGAATGCACACCCACAATCATGTTTTCCTTTTAATTTATCAACAATCAATTTCGCTAAATGTGCAGCCGATTTTCTACGCATTTGTATGCCTGGTCAAGCATTGGAATCCATATGTGTTATCAAAAGTAACATTATTGGGAATTAAACCAGGTGGTCTCGTCTTTTTAAGAGCCAACACATAAATGATCAATTAGTCCCATGATACATTGATTTATTAATGATTTAATCCAAGTTGTATCGTGAGTTATATAGCCATATGTACTTTATTGCAATTGAACGCAGAATATGCGAATTTAAATTATAACAAATGAAAAAGAATATTCAATTCAGGCCGTGACACCATGAAAAATCGATTTGCTGCGAAATAGATTGCACACTCTTAATAATCGTCCACGCATACGTCAAACCGAAAGCCCAATCACGTGTTTGTAATCGTTTAACCCTCTTATGGTTTTACCTTTCAAAACCTTTCAAAATCTGCTTAAGGGGCAAAATGGCTATCAATAAGTATGAACCTTTCAAAACGCTCCAGAATTTTTTGCTACTGCACTTTTTTTTTTTTTTAACACCAGTTTGTTCAGAGAGTTGTTTTACCTTTCAAAACCTTTTATAGGTTCCTTTCGTCAGACAGCTTTCTCACCTTTCAAAACGCTTCAGTCCAGAAAACTTGAAAGGTTTTGAAAGGTCTGACAGCTCTATGGTATGAAACGCTAAGCACATTCATTTATTTAAATAAAATTGAATGCTCGTTTTTGCGAAAATGAAACTCGGATATACGTCGTTCTGAAATTCAGCGCGAAATTGAATACATATTTTACAAATGAATGTGCACATTTTGCGATATCGTCCGGGAAAACCTATATTAAGGGAATAAATGTGTGTTCGGTCGGTATTAATCACTCTGTTTAATACCGCTTGGAGTCTGGGTGCTGATAATTACCCGAGCCAAAGGCGAGGGTAATTATCAGCACCCAGACTCCAAGCGGTATTAAACAGAGTGATTAATACCGACCGAACACACATTTATTCCCATTCATAAATACCTTCTTTGTAAAATTCAGCCCAAAAAGCCCTGAAAATCCCGGAAAATTTTCGCAAGTAAATTTCGGTGTTTCGCCATTCTGTGTGTGTCAAATGACATGTTTCCGCCTCTGTCGCTCTACACAATACATGCAATAAAGCGTGTTTACTATGAACCAGACTATTACTGCCATTGGCAACCTCGTTCCCAGGGTGTACAGCTCAACATACGCGCGCGCTCAACACTACCCGCTCTTACTATTGGAAATAAAGTGAGCCCTGGGGACGAGTATAATGCGACATCGCGTTGTTGCCAGCTGGTTTTAAACACTTCCAGCCATGTCTTTATCGACCGTTTAACACCGGCCACGTGACGGGCTCTCGACCAATATGAATGCCTAAACTGTCCCAGGTATATATGAATGTGTGTTTAAACACGAATTAGTTATAAGTTCAGAATAAAGTGATAAAGTCCTATATCGTTTTGACTTGAATATCTGTTGACGTCTTCTCATCATTTTCATGATTTAAGGACCGAATAATCCAGTTTATCAAATTTGTAAAGCAATTTTTAAGCACATTGTCTGAAAACAAGCAAATGTGAAGGGGTAATTTTACATGCAAAGGTTGATGTAAACACAAATTGACAAAAATGCATTCGAAAAAACACAATTGTCCAGCTCAATGCATAAATATAACCAAACAAAATGGTACGCTATGAATGATATTGTCAACCGTGTTTTTTTCCATGGCGATTCGTTGATCTAGTTCTTAACACTGTGAGTCAATGAGAAAACGATACGGACCTTTTTGCGAGCAACGATTTAGGTTGAAATCAACGGAAGTCAACTGAATAAAATTGAAACAGAAAAAGATACAGAAATCGGCCAGAGATGGGTATGAATTTAAATTCTTGAAACATTTGTTTATTGAGCTACCAAATACACCGTAAGAAAACCGAGTAAATCTGTACGATCATTGATTTAAGGGAATAATTAATAAGACTTATTGAGATATTTCGAAATGTCTATGGAAACTTAGAAAAAAAATATAAAATCTGTTTACCACAATATTGTAGCAAATGAGCTGGGGCCAATTTCATAAAACATGTAAGCACAAAAATGTGCTTAGCACAAACAAAGTCTTGGTCAGTAAAACAGCTTATCGGCCCAAACTCTATGTGCTTTTCATTTCAAAGCAAAACACAGCTGAATACCAGTCACAAACAATAAACATCAACTGAAATGTTGGTTTGTATAATCCTGGTTTTTGTTTCAAGGAAGAATTTTCATGCTAAGCATATTTGTGTGCTTATACGTTTTATGAAATTGGCCCCAGGGTCCTTTCTTTTATAGCTCGGTCCTTTATCTACGGTTCAATGCAGCGTTACTCTAGAGTGCATGCATTGGAAATGTGACTGGGTGGAGCTTACCGCTCAGTGATTCGTTGCATGTACGTGATTGGGTAGCAAAGGCCCATAGGCCCATATGCCTAAGTTCAAATGTTGCACGCATGCGCATAAATAGACCGGTGTGGCGGTCTCACTTCTCCGGCGTGCTAGCTTCTCCGAAAGGGAAATAACGCTTCAACACGCATGCGCAAAATTGCGCAGTGGTTTACATTTTTGCCGACTTTATTATGTGTGCTGAGTTCTTTGGTGATGTACTGGTACGGTGAACGTAAGATTGTAGGGTGTGTCTACGTTACAGGGTACCAGTAGAATCCAGGGCGCGTGCGGCAAAATTGTACTACTGCTATGCTGTATACTATAGTCGGTCTTTTGCTTCGACACGGCGGCGTCGGCAGACATGACGGCCAGACTCGCTTCTGACAAGAAAAAGAGCGATCGTATTGTCTTCTATCTATCTGATGACTGTTGCATTCATTTATAATGCGGTGGTATCCATAAACAAGATTTATACATAGTCCGCCTCATGTGAGTGCTCAGACTCAGAGATATAATTAAAGCTCCCTCAGTTCGGTCAATCATTCCCTGATGAAAACAACTTGCTACAATCTTCAAATTCAATTATTTTCCAATCTGTGTTGATCCTGTTGCCCAATTTGGTTGTCTTTTCCCTATATAGTTATCTGAGTGATCAGTTAACGAAAATTGGTCTTGAAAATCAGCCACACTTTGTCATAAATGCGATGAAAAATATGGTGATAGCGCCCTCTGTTAGTAGCCCGGCATCAGGAGAAGTAAGCACAGCGGATAAATGAGTATGTGATTGTAACGTGCTGACTTATCCGCTCAATCCGCCCGGAGAAGCTAGCACGCCGGAGAAGTGAGACCGCCACACCGGGAGGCAAGAAGCGAAAATATAGACGATGTGCCCTCTGTTTACATCTGTATTCAAATGTGCACGGCAGTATGCGCACGCATCACGTTTTACATAAATTTGGTTAAGAGATGACATCAGAGGTCACATAATTCAAAGGCGATCTGACCTGCGACGTCACTCTTTAGGCAAAGTTTATGTAAAACACGATGTGTGCGCATACTGCCGGGCACATTTGTGGAGTGTCGTGGCCGAGCGGTTAAGAGCTTGGTTTTCTGTTCCGCAGAGCGTGAGTTCGAGTCTCGGTGTGGACACGTGTGTCCTTAAGCAAGGCAATTAAACCACTATTGCTTCGTCCTTCGGATGGGACGTAAAGTTGTAGGTCCCGTGTGTTTTATAATTTATAATGTGTGTATATATCTTTAACATTATAAAATTGTATAATGCACGTAAAAGAACCCAGAACACTTATCGCTAAGAGAAGGGGTTTGCCCCGGTGTTTCTGGCTGACACAGCCTCTGTCTACGGGTTTCTTCAGGCTTACGAGCTACAGTGCCTTGAGCACTTTTGAAGGATCCTTGGTTTCATTACCAGAAATTAATAATAATAATAATAATAATAATTTATATACCTCCAAATGGGCACTTTGGGAGACAATCCCATAGAGTCGTGCACAATCTTTATTGTAACCTAACCCGTTTTTACCTGGAGCTTTTTCCACGAAATTTCATATTTATGCTATTTAGACCCAAATCTGTCTTCTCCGAGCAAAAATAACTCCCAAATATCGTTTTGTGGGGTAGCTAGACACTTAGACACAGATACAGATATAATAATAATAATAATAATAATAATAATAATGAGATTTGTAAAGCGCACATATAAACACGTGACGTCAGAGGGCACATCGTCTATACCCAGCAATGCCCAGCGACTGAGCGACTCCCCCCTTAGTCCCCCATACCTATACACTCCCTAGACTATTGTTACCTATGGAAGGTGATAAGGTACACTGGTATAATGCTGCGTTCCAATCGCGTCGTGTTTATTGTGTTCACCGTAAATTTATCCACGTTCACAAGTGGGTTGCATTCCAAACGCTAATTGCGAAATCTGCAATAAAATCTTCCACATCTCAGATATATATGCTTAGATATATGCGATAACATGTTTGTCATCGTTCGAATTCGCGCAAAATGCGCGATATCGCATAATCTGCGATGTGTGATGTCCTTTCAGGGCCACCCTAGTGCCGGATTGGGAAAGCATCCGATTTGCGAATATGTTCGGTTTGCAAAAAGCATCCGAGTTTACAAAAAGCATTCAAACTAGAAAAGCGCCGAATTAAAAAAGCATCCGAGTTTATAAAAAGCATCCGAACTAGAATAGCATCCGAATTTAAAAAGCATCCGAGTTTATGAAAAGCATCCGAACTAGAAAAGCATTCGAATTAAAAAAGCATTCGAGATTACAAAAAGCATCCGAACGAGAAAAGCATCCGAATTAAAAAAGCATCCGAATTACGAATTCATCCGAATTAGAAAAGCATCCGAGTTTACCAAAAGCATCCGAATTAGGAATTCATCCGAATTAGCATCCGAGTTGTAAAAACACGTCCGATCTTTTTGACACTGATTCTGCTTCATAATAGGCCGTATTTTGCACGGCCACGTTCGAAATAATGCGGCCGATTTTCAATTACAACGGCCCAAGCTTCAATACACCGGCCGTGCACTTGTTGTCATGTTAAAACGCTTGTCAGTCTGTGTATTTTGTTTAATTACTTACAATTGCTATTTTCGGAAGCAAAACTCCGCTGTTTTTGCCCCAATATGCCCCGATAAATCAACAAGGCTTTGCGTGCTGGACTGCTGGTATGGTACGGTGCGGTATACGATAATGGGTACGGGTGGCGATTTTTTCCCCGTATACCACTAAAGCGTCAATTTGCCCGTTTCATTCGAATTGGGCGACTTGAATGGAGACCAAAGCGCGCGCTTCAATACGAATCGATTTTGATACGCGCGGAACGTATGAAGACCAACGACGTTGACAGCTATAATTCACCAAAATTAATGGATACAGTCCCTAGTTAATTGTATACAGTCCCTAGTTTTTCGTATACACGACTTTTATACCTTTTTCTATTAACCCAAATTATTGGTTAATAATCTCATCTAGATAGGGTCTTATAGAAAAAGTTATAAAAGTCTCTATTCAAGTCGCCCCATTCCAATGAAACGGACAAAATTGACGCGTTAGTGGTACGGAAAGTAAAATCGCGTACGGGTGCCAGAAGCCTCGTGCTCGCCCCATGCAAGCATGCATAATGCAGCATTTTTTGAATGGTTACCGCCGCACGCTTTAGGGGCCATTCAAAATGTTCAATGTTTTAAAATTTCGACTTTTGGTCGAAATTTGTTTGACCCACCCGCCCCCAATTTCGATTTAAAAAAATTGATTTGTCATGCAGTAAAAAATTCCAAATACATTTACATGTACATGTGTATGTACATGTAAATGCACCTGAAATGTCCAGTTTAGTGACGGAGTGATGAAGCTGTAGGTCTGCGCCTTTTGCACAGGTGCCCAGAAGATTTCTGCATGTTCCATTTCTGCTGAGCAGTGGCAAAACTGGTTTCTTTTGGACTATTTTTAGAGAGCAAACATGACGCGCACACAAAACGTTCGTATGGTGAACAGGAATTTTTTATAATTTGCTTCTGCTCCGTCCAAAAACTGCGGAGATTTGTAAGTACCTCGCACGTTGTGACATACATGGTGGCGGCCATGCTTATCGTGTATTGCCCATCTAGCACACCAGGGGTGCGTTCCACTTACGCGAACTGTTTGCGGAACGTTCGCCTACGTTTTGAGTTGGCGCCAGTCGAAGTGGAACGATATTTTTGAAATTACGGTTATTAAAATGGCGGCGCCCAGTGACAGTGACATCGTTTGGTTGGCTGCTTTTTGTCCAACTCATTATTTTTCTTTAAAAGATCCCTGTAACTGCTCAAAACAATTTATAACGAAAAGTATGAAACGTAAATCAAAACCGTGAAAAGAACACTGCCGCCTGCTATCCTCTTCGCCATCTTCAAAATACGTCACTGGCCAACAGCGAACAGCTCGGAACGACGTTCGCCGTTTTCGCTAACCTTCGCCAACATAATAACTGGCGCACATTGCGTTCCACTCTCGCAAACAACGCTAACGTTAGCCAACGTTCACTTGAGTAGAACAGCGAACAGCTCGGAATGACGTTCGCCGTTTTCGCTAACCTTCGCCAACATAATAACTGCCGCACATTGCGTTCCACTCTCGCGGCCAACGTTCGCTTGAGTAGAACGCACCCCTTGTACCACTGCAATGCCTTACAACTAAGAACGCTTAGTTTCCAAGTCCAATGAAAAACCACCTCCACGCGTGGTGTTTCACACAGTGGGGTCACACACATACCGCAACCGGTACATACAGCTCGTAGTGTCTCACGAGAAAGAAGTTGGACAAATGGTGCGCAGTTGTTTCAGGCATGGAGAAAGATTGTGGTTTGTGTTTTTTTGGGCTGTTTTTTTTCAATGAAAAGTGAATTTCGTTTATTTATCTTGACCCACCCACCCACTATTTCGACCAAAAGTCGAAATTTTAAAACATTGAAAATATTTAATGGCCCCTTAATAATAGACAAAGTTAAGGACCGGAACCAGTCCATGGCCGACACGCATGTATTTTTTCGTTACACGAACTGGTCGAATTTGACATCGTAAGACGTAAACATGCCCGGCAAACAAACGTGGATGAAGAAAGTCATTTCCGGCAGGTTAATTCTCAGATCATGGTCACCCTTTTCTGTGTTTGTTTTTGTTTCGAAGTAGTTAACGCTCGTCCTTGAGCGATACAGCGTAGCGTGTTTCTGCAAAATGTTCTACCGCGTCCGCGGCATGTTTCCTGCATTCAGTCCGTTGCACACGTGCGCTTGATCGGCGTCCATATCGTGTGAAAGATTTAGGCCTAGGCCCGACTACATTCTCCGTTTTTTCAAAAATGTATCAACCTTAAACCTTTATCATGCTTTTACAATAACTCAGGCAGTTTTGTTGTAACCGGTGAGATTCAGTATGGCTGAATGTTTTGATGTGCACACGAATTATGTAGCGCGCGAAATATGTAAATGAGCGGAAGTATACGTGACCCCAGAACAGAGATAAAACGCTATGAAGTTAAAACTCGCTATATAGGCCTACTTAAAACGGTGTCTGAACGCTCGGTGTTTTAAGTTTACGACCGACAACCTGTGGTGACCGACCGTTTTGACTAAAACTGTTTTAGCTAAAACGCTGTGTGAACATGGTCAATAATGTGGGAGAGCCGACCCGAGCTCCCCCGTGGACCGCATCGCAAGTAAATATACTATTTTGTTCTCCTTTTCTCACTGCCACGCCGGCCCACTTTGAGATTAAGTGGACCGCGCTCCATCGGGATTCATCTCGAACCACTCCGCCCCTGCCTCGAGTGCCTTTGGCCTTGCAATGGGCGATTTGTATACATAAAAATCTGTAGACAAAATGTTGTTTGTCTATATACTTCAAGTTTCAAAAAATTACGTTTTGTTTAAACCACTCCCATAGTCAGGCACTTGGTGGAAAAAATATACAATCAAATGATAAAAGCATGTATGTAATTTAGGGGTCCGCTCGTAAGTTCGACGCCTCGTAAGTTCGACGCCTCGTAAGTTCGACGCCTCGTAGGTCCGACGCCTCGTTTGTCCGACTGCCATTATTAATGAATACAAGCATCGCGTAAAATGTCATAATTAGCATGAATTTCCGTCCATTTGTTATTCGAGTAATATAAAGGAAACCTAAGACAACATTTAATTTAAATCATTATTTCCCTTGGTCGAGCACGATTTACAATATACACATTTTACTTTCTTGCTCCAAGACTGGGTATTTAATTTGTTCCGGCGCCGTCCGTCTATGCAGTTTAATCACCAATACTCCGAAAACGGGCTTATTGTGGGCGCCCTCGATTGTTAATGCGATCTGTTCAAAACTCAGTCTTGTCCCAAATTAAATCAGTAGGCCTGGGAGATTGACGACCATTAAGGGGTGGTTTTGGTGGTTTTGGAAATAGACAGGGTTGTATAGTCGAGTCCCTGCAAGTCCGTTCACAAGTCCTTTCGTGAAGCCAGTCACAAGTCCCTTCATAAAGGCAGTCACAAGTAACTGGATAAACAATGACAAAAGAATGCTTTTGTCAAAGCTGATTTGAATAGCTTGTGATTTGAATTATAACTGAAGGACTTGTGGTGGACTTGCAGGGACTTGCAGGGACTTGTGATGGACTCGACTACATCCCTGGGAATGGAGGAATAAAACAAAAATGTATTCGGTCAACCCCTAGTAAAATTGAAAAGAAAACTGCCCTATATAGCTAGGCCTATATGGGTTTTAATCTTTCCAGTTAAAAACACAATGCTGCAGCCTACTCCTGAGCGTCGCTAGGCATAAGAGGTAAGATCCATCTTATTATGACGCCCTGGAAGAGACCATAAAACAATATTTAAATCACAAGATATGGACAATTATTGCTGGGGACTTCAATGCCAAAACTGGCTCCGGTTGGAGAATGTAGTAATAACGTCGGAAGATTTGAAAAAGAACACTTGAATAGTATAACGGTGAAAGGCTACTCGAACTGTGTGTAAAATATGATCTCTTTCTAACCAACACTACGTTCAAGCATAGTCTGAGGCACCGAACAACTTGGACCATTCCCGAAACCAACAATCCAAATACATCTAGACGTGATTCATACCGCAACCAAATTGACTATGCCACGGTAATACTACCAAACAGGCTGAAAAAAAACGTCACTGATTCAAGATTCTTCGGTGGATGAGGTTATAATGACTTCAGACCATAGGCCTAAATTGGTCAAAGCTACGCTTACGATAACCCCAAAGAGACACAAACACAGACCACAGAGACCGGCCAAAATCAACATCGCTAAACTGCAAGATCTTGAGCATTGCAATCATAAAGTTTGCCAGAAATTTCTAGGGGGAAAGGACATAACGGACATTAACAAGCGATGGATTAATATCAAAGAAGCATTATCAGCAGCATCACAAACATTGGGGTATGTAAAAAGTCTACAAAGGTGACAAACCCTGCCATCACAGACCTCTTAAAGTAAGAAAAGGCTCCCTTTAAAACCACCCAAGCAACACAAGACAAAGATAAAAGAAACGAACCGAGAAAGGAAGGAATCGCATTCTAACCAAGCTCCTCAACACCAAAAGAGACATATAAGAACAAGAACAGTAAGGAAAGCCAAAGAAATCGAAAGGCACAAAAATGACTCCACCTAATACTTCAAAGCCATCATAAACATCCACCAAATGCAACCGAACCGGATTATGGTTGCTGACGAAAAAGGGGACATGGTTATCGATACAGCAAGTCAAGAACGAATCATCCGAAATCGGTTCTGAGGGCGATTTGATTTGGACGACGAAACCATGATAATCGAAGGATTTCCACCACAATTATGAGCAAGCCGTTCACCAAACTAGAAGTTAACAAAAACCATCCAGTCAATGAAAAATGGCAAGAGTGCTGGTAAAGATAATCTCAATGCCGAACTCCTGAAGAATGGACCAGAAATAATATCACAGAAAATTTCAGCAACTCTTAGATCGCATGCACTGGCATCTATCCAGATGATATCGGGAAGGGTATCCTCACTACTCTTCCCAAACCTGGAAAACAAAAAGGACTCCCGGAGAACATCAGACCAATAATATTGCTAACAACAATTCAGAAGATTATGGCCATAATGTCGGACAAAGAAAATTGCTAAATGATCTCATACCATTATCCTAACCAGCCTGCTACATAATGGCGGAGGTACTACTGAGCAGGTATTAACCTTAACGATCTTAGCAGAGAAGGTAATCACAGCTGACAGTTATGAGTTTCACCTTCTACTGCTCGATATGTCAAAGGCGTTTGACACCGTCAAAGGAAGCTCTTCTCTTCGATGATCTTAAAGAGATTCTGGAGAATGACGAAATGCTCGGAGAAGTTCGACTGCAAGTTCGTGTTGGAGGAATCTCAAGAGAGCCATTCAAAACAACTATCGGCGTGCCTCAAGGAGACTGCCTTAGCCCTATACTCTTCGTAATTTACCTCGCAAAAGCACTGGAACCACTCGACCCGGAAGCAACACCGAATATTAAAGACCACGATTATAGCATGCGTCCGAAGCCACAATCTCTGCCTGCACAACTTGATAGTCCTGACTACGCCATCAGTGCACCAAAGAAGAGTATGGACAATTAAAGAACAAGACTGAAAATGGTGAACAGAGACCTAAAAGACACAGGGGTCGACATCAAGAACCAACACACTTGGCACTTAGCAGAAGACAGGGACCCAACACTGACAGAGTGCGCGATGTCAAAGCTACATGACGAAAGCGCCTAGGTGATGAGGGGTTACTAATGAAGGAACGCGCGCCCGTGGTGGCGAGGCTGCTGCATGCTGCGCTCCTCGGCAGGCTTAAGGCGCCTTTAGGCCGAGTTCGGGCGGTCTGTTCTTGACACGCGTAACTTGTTCTTGCAAAACCCTGAAGGATAGGTGGTGTGTGTTCTTGTTCCGAGTGCAATGTTCACGGGTCGCGTTACCGCCGTTCGAGCGCGAGAACAGAGTTCGCGTGTCAAGAACAGACCGCCCGAACTCGGCCATAATGTCTAGCCATTGATCTTCATTAATATACATGTACATTTCAAAACCTTTAATTAACAAAACAATAATATAACAAACATTTAATAATAATTAACATTTACAATAATATTAACAATAATAATAACCTAAATTTTATTGAGAACTGATTTGATAATGGCGTAAATAATTGTGTGATAACATGTTAAGGTACGTCACATGCATCCACACGTTTATAGATTAAAATACTTAACTAATTTGCAAACGATGAAGCTTTTTGAGTGAATTGTTTAGCAAAGATATATGCAGATAATGTTATGTTTGCTCATTTTTTACCTTCAATGCAGATTGAAGTACAATTCACTTTCTCAACATAAGGCAATACAAAAAAAAATCATGTTTAGCGTTCCCGTCTGCTTTCTTTTTGAGGCCGCCTCCTTTTTTCTTTTGTTTTAAAAAAAAACCGGGGAAAAAATTGAAAAAAATAAGATCGTATTTTTAGACTTCAGCATCACTGTGTACATGCTATAGAAAAAGTCAATTAGTACGTACGCGGTACGTCTGTTGGAGACCATCTTCAAAAATAGCCCGGCAGGTTGTCTTAAAAAATGTGTCGAGCGGCAATTAAAAAAAAAAGGCCTCCTTTTTTTTTAAAGGCAGTACGCTAAACATGTTTTTTTTAATTTGGCCCAAGAGTAACTAAAATGGGTTTTAATTGGTTTTATATGTAATCTCAAAGCGACTGAAAAAAAATACATAAATATAATAAGAATACTGGTATTCTTGTATAACAAAGCATGACCATACACCCATTAATCCATTATCTATAGTCGATTAAGTCAGGATGAATTAAGTTCCAAAATAACAACAGAGGTTGAAAAACATGCAGGTTCAGATTTATCGTAAAGCGCATGGAAAATACATTCCGAGTCATATTATTAGTCATCATCAGAAGTCATTAACCAGTTCGCGCCGGGATTATTTTTACATTACCGAGCCGAGGGGCGGGATTATTTTTAACTGGGTTCAGACCGATAGTGCCGGGAAGCACACCCACGCATTTCCGGCCTTGCTCGCTGCTGACAGACATTTCCGAACTTAAACTTGGCGTGTTTATGCGTCATCCGTTTTGAATTTGGGGAAACTTTGCGTTTATATACGATATCCGGCGCGAACCGGTTAAGCATTTCATTTATACATGGGTCATAAATTTCATTTCTGATTGTGAGGTTTGTTCACATTCTTTTCTTACACCATTTATATTTTTGAGCTATTTTAAAAGTAATTTCAAAAGTTATTTTAAAAATGTCTTTTTCATTTCTCATTCTCAGATTCCGTGCAATCCCACTCAACTCTGATCAGCGATGTAACTGCGACGTCGTCCTCCTCGTCCAGTAGTTTTACCTCATGTCCGGCCACATCTACAAGTTCAACAAATCCAATCATGAATGTATTTTTATTTATAGCGCCACAAACCTGAAGTCCATATAGCTGTCCCTAAACGTACCTCACGATACGCTAGACGATCAGACGATCCCCGTGGAGAAAGGGGGTTTTTAAAAACCGTTCGGGAAGTGCCATTTAACGAGCTTGACGACCAGTTATAAAGATCCAATCACTGCCAAACCCGGCACGAGGGAATACGAAAGTTTATAGACAAAAAGATGATAACAAACTGAACAAAAAGACGAACGATAATCTGTATTTGTCAGGAATCAATAATTTATTTTAGTTTTATAACTGTACAAATGACGTGTTATTATAGGTTTTTCCGGACGATATCGCAAAATGTGCACATAAATTTGTAACTGGTGCATTCGTTTTCGTGCGAAATAGTATGAACGTTCACATTCCCGTTTTCTATTTAACAATATATAATTCGTTTTTGCATAATGATGCATCCAGTCGTAAGAAATCATCACACGATTTCCCGAATGTGCACTGAATTTAGTATATTGATAGTTCATTTTAGCGCGAATTTGAATGCACACCCGCAATCATGTTTTCCTTTTAATTTATCAACAATCAATTTCGCTAAATGTGCAGCCGATTTTCTACGCATTTGTATGCCTGGTCAAGCATTGGAATCATATGTGTTATCAAAAGTAACATATGGGGAATTAAACCAGGTGGTCTCGTCTTTGAAACTACAAAATAAATGCTATATAAACCACTAAGTTGAAAGAAAAAAATCTGTCTTTGCTCAGCATTTGCCACGATCGCATCATATAGCTAGACTTTACTTTATTCCCGCTAAAGTTTCCAATAATGGCTGCAAGAGGGAGATACAGACGAGTCTCGGACGTTGATCGAAATAGTCTTATCGATGCCTTTGAGGCCGACAACGCGGACTACTTAGATGTAGCAAATAGACTGGACATCAACCACTCATGTCTTGGTGGACAATTCATTAACGGATAGGCCTAGACAATTGAACTGATAAAATGATAGAGAAGTCATTAACAAAAACAAAATAACCTCAATTCTTCAAAATCCTCATTTGGATAAATTCCTAAGTAGCCTCAATCCTGCAAATTCATCTGAAGCATCAACTTCCAAGTGACCTCATTCCTGCAAAAACCTCCAATTTGCCAAGAGGATTTTGGAGGATTTGGGATGGTTAGGGTTAAAATTAATTTAAGAGCCAACACATAAATGATCAATTAGTCCCACGATACATTGATTTATTAATGATTTAATCCAAGTTGTATCGTGAGTTATATAGCCATATGTACTTTATTGAAATTGAACGCAGAATATGCGAATTTAAATTATAACAAATGAAAAAGAATATTCAATTCAGGCCGTGACACCATGAAAAATCGATTTGCTGCGAAATAGATTGCACACTCTTAATAATCGGCCACGCATACGTCAAACCGAAAGCCCAATCACGTATTTGTAATCGTTTAAATGAAACGCTAAGCACATTCATTTATTTGAATGCTCGTTTTTGCGAAAATGAAACTCGGATATACGTCGTTCTGAAATTCAGCGCGAAATTGAATACATATTTTACAAATGAGTGTGCACATTTTGCGATATCGTCCGGGAAAACCTATATTATCCGGACTATTTGTAATATAAATTAGAGTATAAAATAAAGGTTTAATTAAAAAACGAAGGTGCATCAACGTTCTAAAATAAAATAAATAAAATGAACAGTAAAAGCATTTTTAGAAATTATCTAAACAAAATCAGATGCATTATAAAGTAAAAATACAGCACAGCGAGGATGTTTTATATATTAATTTATTTAGTTTTTATTGGAAGGAGTGTTTGGTGAACTAATTTTCATAACGGAGTGGATTTCCTTTTTATTAAGAAAATTGCGAATGATTAATTATTACAGTAAGGATGGTATTTATAGCATGAATTTTCTATATAATTATAATTATCATAGAGCTGAGAATAAATTAAAGAAAGGAGTACTATGAGGATTAGTTATAAAAAACGTGGACTATATCATAAAAAGCAAAATATCATAAAAAGGCGCAGTAGCGCAAGGCGTTTGTGTGAAATCAATAGGCAATCGAAGCGCCGCAGTTGGGATGATTTAGGCCCAGAATCTTAGGGTCAGTAAGTTGAAAATCTTAGGGTCATTAAGGCCCAGAGTCTTAGTTAGGGTCAATAAAGCCCAGAATCTTAGGGTCAATAAGTTCAGAGTCCTAGGGTCAATAAAGCCCAGAGTCCTAGGGTCAATAAAGCCCAGAGTCCTAGGGTCAATAAGGCCCAGAGTCCTAAGGTCAATAAGTTGAGAGTCATAGGGTCAATAAAGCCCAGAGTCCTAGGGTCAATAAGTTGAGAGTAATAGGGTCAATAAGTAGAGAGCCCATAGGGTTAATAAGGCCCAGAATCTTAGGGTCAGTAAGTTGAAAATCCTAGGGTCATTAAGGCCCAGAGTCTTAGTTAGGGTCAATAAAGCCCAGAATCTTAGGGTCAATAAGTTGAGAGTCATAGGATCGACAAGTTGGGAGTCATAGGGTCAATAAAGCACAGAGTCCTAGGGTCAATAAGATCTAGAGTCCCAGGGTCAATATGGCCTAGAGTCAATAAGTTGAGAGTCCTAGGGTCAATAAAGCCGAGTGTCTTAGGGTAAATAAAGTCGAAAGTAGTAAATAAAGTCGAGAATCATAGGGTAAATAAGGTCACGCTCTAAATATATCCGTCGTATTAATACTAGAGAGGAGTGAGTAGGTTGGGGATGAGATTAGATAGGGATATCAATTATTGAGTCCTAGGGACAATAAAGCCGAGAGTTATAGGGTCAATAAAGCCGAGAGTCTTAACAAAAAAGTCCTAAGGTCAATGAAGCTGAGCTCCTAGCGTCAAAAAGGGCTAGAGTCTTAGGGGAAATAAGTAAAAAGAAATAATAATAAGAGCTGTAACGGTATTTATAAATTATTAAAAAATTATAAGGGTGAGATAAAACAAAAAGTAAACCGATGGATATTAGAAAATGTAAGAGTATGGACCTAAAACATTATTAAAGTGAAGGCAAGTCAAACATTTTTAAACCCTATAGTATGATATTTATATAATTATAATTGGTAAATCAAAGTAAATTGGCGAGGTACAGGAATATGAAATTGTTTAAGATTCAGAATTAGAGTCAGAGTCGCACCAAAAGCAACGACCTTGGCAACAAGCCGAACAATCTAAAAATCGTGCCCATATATAGGGTAGGTGCAGGTAATATGGGACTGAAGGTAATATGGGACGCATGAATTAAATTCGGCGCCTATTTAACTATAAAGCTTCAGAGACAAGAAATAGCGCCCTCAATAGTTGCGATAACTCATTGCCATCGCTGCCAACATGGCTGATTTGTTCGGGAACGGAGATCTCGGTAAAGAAATAATTAAAATCTGACAAGGTATGTTAAGTTGACAGTATTTTTTTGCTCTGATCTAAAAATAGATATTTCATGGAATGTACTGATATTAAAAACTGACCAGAGGGTGAGCTGAATTCTTGACATATTTAGGATGCTTATGAAGTGTTTTGATTGTATTGAGGGTGTGGGGTCCTGTGTATAATTGTTTTAGGATTTATTATGCGTTGAATGGGAGCTCCGATAGCGCAACAAGGTGCAGGTAATAAGGTTGTTTCACGTTCCAGTTGCGCATGCTCAGTAGAGCGCCCTCTGTAGGCCTACTACATGTAGGAGAGGGGAACACCCATATAAACACGCTATCATCCGGGTAAGTTGTGTACCCCTTTTTGCGCTGAATCCAAGATGGCCGCGGAACGTGAAACAACCTTATATGGGACGCCCAAAATGGCGGACAGGGTTTGTTTACCTGTCATGATGATATGTGTCTTGACTCACTGTGCGGTGTTATTTTTTATTTGTTAGGGCATATAATAAGTGATATTTATTCAGAACTATTAATTTATAGGCCTAGGTAGGTAGGTGTGGGTAATTGTTATTTTTGTTTGATATTTTTTTTATTCAGATGCCGTCGAAATATGTGCGGAAATCAACCCGTGCTTCCTGGTCACCCGAAGACATGCAGAGGGCCATCACTGCATGTAAAAACAAGGAGATGGGCATGACGATCGCATCAAAAACATTCAACGTTCCAAAATCAACACTCCATCGAAAGTTGAAAGACAGTACTAATGCTTCAATACTTCTTGGCAGAAAGCCTACCTTAACAGGGGAAGGTGAAGATGAATTAGCAGTAGTAATTCTTCAAATGGAGGCACGCGGCTATGGTCTAAGCCGTCGAGATGTTCGTGTACTTGCATATGAATATGCCGAAAAAAACTCTCTTTCACATCAGTTTAATGTTGAAAGACAAATGGCTGGACGTTACTGGCTTGTTGGTTTTCTAAAACGTCATCCTAACATTGTCCCAAGGAAGGCTGAAGGACTTTCTAAGTCACGTGCCAGTGGCATGAACAGGACAGAGGTATCCAAGCACTTTGAAAGGCTCGGAGAGGTACTTGATAGAGAGGGACTGCATCAAGCCCCACACAAGATATACAATGTAGATGAGACAGGCCTACCGATGATCAACAGACCAGGAACGGTACTAGCCCAGAAGAGCAAAAGATCAGTTGTAACTATAACAGACACAGAAAGGGGGGAAAATGTAACTGTCGTTGGATGCTGCAGTGCTTCGGGGCACTTCATACCCCCGTATGTCATCATGAAGGGGAAGAGAAAGAAGGAAGAATTCAAAGATGGGCTTCCACCAGGTGCAGAACTTGCCATGTCGGATACTTCCTACATCAACATGGACATTTTCTTGGAGTGGCTGAAATTTTTTCGAATGCATGCAGTGCCCGGCAAGGTACTTCTTATAATAGATGGCCATGCATCGCATGTCAAGAGCACAGAGGTATTGAAATATTGCATAAGCAATGATATAATACTACTGTGCTTGCCTGCCCACACGACCAAGTACCTCCAGCCGCTTGACAGATCTGTATACAAGAGTTTGAAGAGCAATTTCCAAACTGTCACTAACTTGTTCAAGCGAAGGAACCCAGAGTTAAGCATCACCAAGTACAGATTTGGGTCCCTCTTCACAGCTGCTTGGGGAAAGACAGCTAACACAGCAAATGCCATCTCAGGATTCCGTGCGTGTGGCATCTATCCCTTCAACCCTGATGTGATTTCAGATGAAGCTTATGCACCATCGGAGACAACTGAAAGGGAGATCCCTGACCATCTACAACCAGCAGAAGCGATGGACACAGACTCTGACAGTGAGGTTGATGTGCCAACACCAACTAAAACTACAGCTGCTCCACCACCCACTGCTGCTGTGAGTATGGAAGTTACTCGGCCAATCTCTGCAGAAGATCAACCAAGCACCAGCGGGGTGTCCTTCAGACAGCTTCAACCTCTTCCGACAGTGAATCGCCCACAGAAATCAAACAACAGACGTAAACAAACGTCCGGGGAGCTTACCACTGATGAGTATGTCAATGAAGTGAAAGAAAGTGAACAAAAGAGACAAACCTCCAAGACCAAAAGCAAATCAAGACCAGTAAGCGACAAAGGAAAGGCAGTCAAGAAAGCAAAAGTGTCCAAGTCACAGCGACCAACACAGGAAGTGCCTAAAACTGCAGATCAAGATCCTCACAATTTTTGCCACTATTGTGGAGGATTTTATTTTGATGCAGACCAGGTTGAAGTTGACTGGATCGAATGTCAAATCTGTGGATCCTGGTCGCACGAGGACTGTGCTGGAGCCTGTGGAAAAGAAAACTTTCTTTGTGAAGACTGTGAAGAGTAACTTTTACTCATAGAACTGAATACAATGGTTGTTAACATCAGGGGCGGATCCAGGATTTTTTTTAAGGGGGGGGGGTGTCAGGGGTACTTCTTCATCCCCCGAAAGGAGGTCTGGACCCCTCGACTGCCCCCCCCCCGCCCCCCCCCCCCCCCCCCCCCCCTGGATTCGTGTCTGAACAAGGCTCATAACATGTCGTCATAATATTCTGATTGATTGACAGAGATGCAGTGTGTGAAATTAAGTGTAGACACGTGCATTAACCAAAATTGGCTGGCCGTAAGCATATAATTATCTGCTACCGTAAGCGCCGATTTTTCGCTTGCGGAAGGCAGCACATTGAAATTGGGCCCAGGTGTGAAACTGAAATAGCAATTTTAATATCATTCCAATGCTACTTCACAACACAATACGTGCTGTTACAGTTTTAAATAAATTGCAGATGTAAAATATGTTGTTGGAGTTTAAACAAATTATAGTTGTGCAATTTTAATATCATTCAAATGCTACTTCACAACACAATAATGTGCTGTTACAGTTTTAAATAAATTGCAGATGTGAAATATGTTGTTGGAGTTTAAACAAATTATAGTTGTGCAATTTTAATATCATTCAAATGCTACTTCACAACACAATATGTGCTGTTACAGTTTTAAATAAATTGCAGATGTAAAATATGTTGTTGGAGTTTAAACAAATTATAGTTGTGCAATTTTAATATCATTCAAATGCTACTTCACAACACAATACGTGCTGTTACAGTTTTAAATAAATTACAGGTGTGAAATATGTTGTTGGAGTTTAAACAAATTATAGTTGTGCAATTTTAATATCATTCAAATGCTACTTCACAACACAATATGTGCTGTTACAGTTTTAAATAAATTGCAGATGTAAAATATGTTGTTGGAGTTTAAACAAATTATAGTTGTGCAATTTTAATATCATTCAAATGCTACTTCACAACACAATACGTGCTGTTACAGTTTTAAATAAATTACAGGTGTGAAATATGTTGTTGGAGTTTAAACAAATTATAGTTGTGCAATTTTAATATCATTCCAATGCTACTTCACAACACAATACGTGCTGTTACAGTTTTAAATAAATTACAAGTATGAATTGTATTGTTATAATTTAAAACAAATTCTAGGTGTGCGTTAGCAATTTTAACAAAACAATATTTAATCAAAGCATTGCAGATTATGACAGCAATTTTAATTTACAGGTGTGAAATAGCATTTTTTACATTTACATGTAAGTTAAACCATAACCCAACATAATTTTGTTGTTACAGTTTTAAATAAAATGCAGATGTGATAGAGCAATTTTATGTACATTCAAGGAATGAAATTGCATTTGAAAATAAATTCCAGTTATGCAAAGCAATTTTAATATCACTACCATGTCTTGGAATCACTGTCCCATATTACCTGCACACACCGTCCCATATTACCTGCACTGCAGGTAATATGGGACCTTTGGTGATGACGTCATAATTTGAATGTAACTGTCATAAATGGATACAACATGGTTTAAATTATATCATCAAAAGGAAGGGTAGTTGTTACTGATTCCAATAACCAATGTTTCTTTAGAATGATTTTATCTATCTTTATGCAAATTATGTTAATGGGCCCATATTACCTGCACCTACCCTATATAGCATCTTGTATAGACTCATTATTAATAACGTAAGCGTAAAGCTTACAAATATCGTTGTGCCTGAGGTGGTAACTGTCGCTGATGCCAAAAATATCTTTAAGAATCGCATCAAGGGCCGTCATTATGAATAATTAGGGTGGAACAGCGAAAAGAAAGAGAGAGAAAAAACATAAACAGTGACTAAAAAAGTAACGAATTTAAATTCTTCGGCTAGGTGGATTATTTTTCGGAGGGATGCTTAGGGGAGGAATTTTCAGAAAAAGACGATAGTGGCATGTAAGGTACATCGGTAAACTAATCATCAACACTAGGAGTATATTATTAGAAGGGAATATTGAGAAAAGATTAGCCATCATAGCGAGGGGAATATTTATTGGAAAGGGATATTCGGTCAATTGACCATCAAAGCGAAGAGGATATAAAGTTTTGGAAACTAAGAATTATAGTTAAAATAACCATCAAAGCATGGATCAGGATATTATTATAAAAGAAATATTGAGAGGGACAATCATCACAGCGAGGATAATTTTTTTAATTGTATTATTTTAAACAGGAATATTAGAAAGGATTATTCATCACATCGACGAAGACATTTTTATAGAAAAGGGGATATAGGGAATAAATTATTCATTAAAGCGAGGAAGACATTTTCATAGAAAAGGAATATTGGAAATGGTAAATCATTACAGCGAGGAAGATGTTTTCATAGAAAAGGAATATTGGGAATGGTTAATCATTACAGCGGGGATGATATTTTTAAGAAGAATAATAGGTGAGACTATTCGTTATTCCGAGGATATTTTAAACTTACATTATTTTATAAAAGAATATTGGAAAGGATTATTCATCACATCGAGAAAAACATTTTATAGAAGAGGAATATTGGAAATGGTTTATCATCACGACGGGGATGATATTTTTTAAAGAATATTTGGTGAGACAAATCACCAATACGAGAATATTTATTAAATTATATTATTTATTACAAAATCTTGGAAAGGAGATTCCTCACATAGAGGAAGACATATTATTAAAAAAATTGAAAAATGGAAAGGATTAACGATTATAGCGAGGATGATATTTTCAAGAGGAATTATTGTGCAAGAAGTACAATTAAAACGAGGAAGATAGTTATAAGAAAAGGAATATTGGGAAGAATTTTATTAGCGAGGAGGATATTTTTAAAGAACGGATTATCGGGGAAGACCAACAAGGAGGAGTATATTGAAAAATACAAACTATCACCAAATCAAACGTAAAGGGGAACGTCTTCAGTAGGAATTAATTTCAAAAACCACGCAGAGGGGACTTAAGAATAAAAGGCAGTGACCTTGGAATGTAAAGCCCGGCTTGTACAGAAAAGCTCCTTCAGTTTGGGGTAGTTTGTAGCTGTGATGTTGACCAAGTATCTAGATTTGTGTGAAGACTGATATTTAAGGTTTTGGATTTCATCGGCGGCGTTGTTAAATGGGATAGGTTGGATAACATTATCTTTAACATAAATCACTGAATTAAAACTACATTCCAATTTGTGAAGGATGGGTACATATTTGACGAGAAGTAAGCAATCTTTGTGGACTTGGTAGATATATTTGCCGAACGGAGTGGAGCAGGATTTTCTGTAGGTCAACATCCAAGAGTTCATGCTATTACAAGCTGCCATCTTGTTGATGGTCCTTGAAGCGTTAGAAAAAGGCATCTGCAGGATTTAATTTTTTATAGAGAAATGGAGGGAACGTTGGAATATAGAGAAACAGGTATAATGGGCCATAAGGACGCAGCGCGTGGTATTTATCAGGATAGTAAAGAAACAAACTGATTAAAGGTAACGGAATATTTACAGAGTTCAGGTTAGTATAGATAAAAAAAAGATGCCGGCGTGTAAAAGTTCTTACCAGTCTATTTTAGTAAATTACAACAGGAGACCAGAACAAAAATGTCTAAAAAAGAGAGAACTCGTCAGGTGCAGTTCACTCAGACCATGGGTAGGTTTCGTCTCGAGACTGCACTGACGACCTACCCCATAAGAACTTTCACGTGGTGTTAGAGAGTCAGAGAAAAAACAAGTGTAAATGTACAATTACCTTGCAAAATTCTTGCTATATGTTAAGGGAGAGGTGTAGAAGTTGAAAAGCCTGGTAACAGTATCACTTCACCTGGGCTTGTAGAGCAACAAGGAACTGAAGGTTCGGTTATAAAAAAATTCGTGGCGTAGCGAAGAGTGGTGTATCAGAAAAGGGGATCACAAGCGATCGATAGTCTATAGGAACTATTTATTGGTTTATGAGTTATAAAATCAGATAATTTATACAATAATGTAATAGGTTTATCGAATCGGATCAAAGGTAATTTACAAGTTATTTTTATAAAAAAGTAACCAGTAATAGTTCAGTTTATCTTTTTAGCAGTATATAAGTATAGTAACAAAACTTATTCAGATCGAAACTCACCCCGAAACCAGTGAGACGGTCGTGTACAATCAAAAGAGGCAGTCGGTAAATTTGCGTTTTAGTGTTTGTAGCAGTATAAGACAGAAGTGTAGCATCGATGGTAGCTGAGAGCGAAGTGTGAACGTGACGCAGGAATTTAAATCATCGTTCCAGCAATAAGCGTTTCATATGCGCGCGCGCGTATTAATAACAACAAGTTAGGCGCGAGTAGTCCAGTATCAGCGCAATACAAGTTTTCTTATAGGTTATTTATAAGAACTAATTATAATAGATATATCTCGTTCTCAAGAATTATAGAAAAAATATTAGATTTATTAATTTTTTTAAGATATTAAAACCTTAATCAGGGTGAATAAAAATAGGCGTCGACAAATTAAGAAAACGTTCGTGAAAAGATATCTGGTAAAGAGTCAGTTATTCTCTGCTATAAGGTTTGCAGAATTCCTGCTGAAACTATCGCAATGCTCAGACAATAACCCCAAAATATTCAGGGTTTTGTCAAGCAATTGATAGAGAAAGACAGGAAGATTTGTAAGACCCAGAAAAGCAGAGATGTTCAGCTACAATTATTGAGAGAGGGTGCTTTTCAGATGAATCAGGAACGGGCAACAAAAGGTCCTGATACACCAAGAAAGAGAAAGCTGAGACACGATTTAGCACAGGTAAAGGCTGTTAAAGGGATCGTAGACGTTTGGTAATTACTCCAAAAATGAATGGCAATAAAAACTTACTTGGTAAGAAGTACAGCAGCTTTGGATAGTATAATGCTTTTTTAGAAACTTTTCACTTCGAAGTACTGCGGTTATGGAAAAAGATATCACTTTTTATCCCTAAAAATTTGAATCTGATAAGCGTTACTGCAGTGACGTTTATCAGACTGTGTATTCCAATGCAGATTAATCTTCCCGCGTGGACATAACCGCTCCAGATTTTCGGCAATATCTCAAAATCGTTACCACCTTTCGGAATGAAATTTTTACAGGTTAGTTTTATGGTATATATCTATAACTATAAAGGATTGAAACAAACAATGGGTTCCAATTACTAAACGTATACGATCCCTTTAAAGAAGAAAATGACAAAGAGGCTCAGCACATTGAAAAACTCACATGAGCAGGTTTTAAGTGATGCTGTAGCACAGAAAACCAGATGTCTTCAAACAGGTTGAGAAAGAAAGGAAGGAGAAAGAAAGGAAGGAGAAAGAAGATTTAAAGAAAGAAGCAGAAAGAAACTTTTCAGAGAAGTACAAGCAGGCAATGGATGAGCTGGAGAATATAAACACAACCTTCAACCCTATGAAAGATGACATGGAGTCTTACAGAACCATGTATTTTGAGCAACAGTCCAAACCTGAGGTGCTCGAAAACAAGTTGTCCGCTGCAAGAAAAAAATTCAATGTGCGGAAAACTAATCGAAAGATAAAACGAGATTAAGAAAACATTGCCATCCTGAAGAAGAACAACACTGCAATGACCTAAACAATTTCATCACTAAGTGAAGAGCTGGAAGATTTGAAAGCAAAACTCCTTGAATCACAACAACAGCTGATGGAGCTGGAGCAACAAAACAGAATTTGTAAAGACAGCAAAAGAAGAATTAAGGAAACAAAAGGTCTACTTTCAAAACAAAGTCAGAAAGTTTCAGTGCGAAGGAAGTGATGAAGATTTGACGGCAGTGGAAAGATAGCATTCCTTCAGCAGAAGAATACTGAACTTGAAAGCTTGCTGGCTCTGATCGAGCAAGAAAAGATCATGACCATAAAAGATGGGCAATATTCGGATGCGGTCAGAGAGACTGTAATGCCAATGAATGTGTCCATTGGCAAGACAAATGAAGTCATTAGAGTCGTGTTGAAGAAAAAGGCGGGAAAGGTAGTCGACAGACTGCCTTCTTATGGGACGATTTCTTTTGGAAGCAAGACATCTCGCTGACTTTGAGGTAGCCAAAGCCATGCTCAGCAAGCAGCCAGAAGATGCTCTTGGGAACTGCATCCATGGTGATGGCACTACAAAGCATCCTAAAAAATATCAGAACTTTCAGGTTTAACCTACCTGCTGGCTCTTCAAGTTCACTTTGCCTTTCCCAAATGGCAAATGAAGACACAGATGCTGTGATGGAGGCTTTCGAGGAGGGAATGGAAGAATTAGCTTCCGCTCTTTCTGTAGGTGGTGATAAAGATGAAAATATTCAAACAGTTGATGGTCACAATCAAGAGTACCAAGACGTGAGTACTAGTGAGAGACTTGAGGTCATAAAGGCAGAACTTCTTGCAAAAATTATTTTCTGAGACGTTTTGCCCCACTCAATGAACTTCCCGATGCTCAAACTGTCAATCATAATGTTACAAAATGTTTAATTATTGTCACCTTCCTGAGCTTTGGAGACCAATGTATCGAACACTTGCTGGGAAAAACCAGGCTGCGTGTTGATTCCCGAAAACCATCTGTTTGTAGAACAACAAAAATTACTAAGATTACTGTTAATTAAAGGTAATGCGACAGTTTTCGGGTCACTTTTTATCACCCGCTACATATCCGCCCACATAGTTTCCGTGTCCGAGTGGCATAACTTTGTACCATTTTTTTAAAAGTTAAATCCAAAAATGATCACACAAGCTAACAGAAAGGTAAATAAATCCTGGTTTTCGAGAGTTGGGGATTACGCATTCAAACAAGATTCATCTTTTAGCAAAATTAAGTTCTGTTGTAATAATGTAGCGTATACGATGTATTAATTAAAATCATGAAAAGTGCGCAATACAAATGTCGTTTCCTTGAAAAGGGACACTCAAACAAGTTAAACTATAAATTCTCACCTTCTTAAGGTTCTCGGATGAGGAAGCTGGTAGTGCTTGCGGACGAACTCGTATGCCTTCGGTGAGTTATTATATAATGTGGTCGCAAATTCACGCACTTCATCAGAGAATTTTTCTCGGCGTGGATCGGTTGTGCCACACATGTCTAGCTGGAGTTCTTTAACAAAAAAAAGAAAAACCCTCAATATTGACAACGGCAAATAGGGTAAAACAAACGGCATTCGAATACTAATTTAGTTATCATGAAGCTCATAGCAAATGCTGAAAATGTTAAGAGTAAAATGGCGCATTTCACTTGCATCATTTTTGGGACACCGTTATAAGATTTTCAAAGATTACCGGTATATATTACCCATATTAATGTACCGGGGTAAGCTTTAAAACAGTCCAGATGATTTCCACTTAAAATATCATTATTATCAATAAATGCCTTAAAGGTAGGATACACCATTTGCAGATATCGAAAATATTGACTACCGAATTATTACAAAATATCTTACTTATTTGAAAGTAAACAATGATTCTAGGCAACTAGCAAAATAATTGCGCTAGATATTCTCTATTTATTTCGAAAAATTTAATTTTATAAAGAAAAATTAGCAATTGCCGGACGGCGACCGCAAAAAAACAAAAATAACATAATAATAACTGCTCGACGCCGGTTGAAAACAATCACTGTTTTTCGTGCTTTTCTCTGCATCCATGATTGTAAAACTTTAGACAGGTCAGTTAAACGATATTTACTATAAGATACAACCCCCAAATCTACTCATTCATGATAATTCAAGCAATTACCAATGGTGTATCCTAGCTTTAATTTAAACTTACTGGAAAGGTTTTCTATCATAGTCCTCTTCTGCTCTTCGTTGATAAGCTTAATTTTCACCAACTCTTTAGTCACAGATGCGAGGGATTTCTCTCGTCTCCTCAGTCGGTTTTTCGTGGCACGCAAGTCTTGTTTCGTGGCTTTCAGTTTGCTCTTTAGGTGATTGATTGCCTTCACCATATTATCCACAGTTTCGGTGTAGTCGTGTTCCTTCATATAATGGAAAAAGTGGTTAGTTTCACATTACCTTTTGGACCAATATTGTACATATTTTTTGAATGAAGGTTAGTTATATTTAATAAATACCTACATGTAGGAGAGTTGCTAGCTTGGTCGAGACTCGATAGTAATAACCAGGCTTTCAAGAAGAAGCGAATAAATGTTCCCTGAACCAGCATTAATCAAGCATCATGTAAGCCAATGATTGGCCGAATGCAACAGTTCTACGGTAACTTGTAACAAGGACGCGTCAAATCTTGATACTGCGCGCTATACATGTAAGCATCATGTAAGCCAATGATTGGCCGAATGCAACAGTTCTACGGTAACTTGTAACAAGGACGCGTCAAATCTTGATACTGCGCGCTATATTTGTACGCGAGCACGTTTGTATCTATACGCGCTGCATTTTTCAAAATGCGCGTGTCGTCTGTTAACGCTAGCGCGTTGCTATGCACGGTGGGCATCAGTGGTTAGCTAGTCTGGTCTCAAAGTATGGGTTATAATAACAACACATATTGAAAAGACAGGGTACCATGCATAAGCTAAAACATGGCCCCTAAACATGAACACAAAAAGCTGGAAATTTTGCCGAAAGGAAAGTCACGAAATTTTGAGCATTTTCACTATTTTTCTCGTTAAAAAGGTATTTATAAACGGTAATAACAGTGCCTTCGGCTCGATCCATTACCAGCGGTCATCCCCCAACCCGGTCATTATCACGCAGTAATAACCGGGTCCTCGCACTGTTATTACCTAATTAATCACATAATACAGAACAAATTTGAAATAGTGTTTTTTTTCTGAAAATGCCAATTTTCAGTATCGAGAAAATGCAAACATTCGCCGAGGTTTCTACACACAAAGATATACCGATAACAAAATTTGCGTTGGGTGAGGTATATGAGCACATGAGGTACATGTATATGAGTTACTTACTTGCTGGACATTCTTCTTTAATTGCTGCGGCGGGGGTGGCAGTCTGGGTGGTAGAGCAGCGGCCATGGAAGTTAATGTGCTTCTTTTTGCCGAAACCTTACGTTTAAAAATATATATCGGTCGATAATTTAATTAACTCACTACTAGTACTAGCCTTACAAAAGTACTTACAAAAGTATTATTTAAATATACTCAACATATATCAAAAGGCACTTCTTGCGAATATCGTCCCAATAGGGACGATATAAATTGAATAGAGAATACAGTAGCTTCCCGACAAAGCGGGTGAAATAATATTGTAATGTTAGACATGAAACAAGGATTCCCCATTATGTCGAATTAGACCTACCGTGCTTGTTGTTTCGTTCAACGGAAATAAGGTCGGCACAGACCCTTGCTTCAGTTTCTTCATCTTCTTCTTCTCCCCACTGAAGAAACATTCTGGCTCAAAATGATTTGAGCACAGGTAGCTACATCTCGGCTGCCACAGATTTCTGGACTTAGGATCCATGCGTCTTATACGCACGAGCCACTGCATTCGGAGTGGTTTCTCCTTGGGAATTCTGGTGAATAATAACTCAAAATTAATTATGCCGCTTGAGGAAACACTTTTAAATATATGTACAGAGTAGTTAAATAGGCCTAAGCTAGCCCAGGTTAGCCCTTACGTCCCTACATAATGCAATGATCGATGAAGACGTCATCCAACCTGGGCTAGGCCTACACCTACTGTACAAAGGTTTTTTTCGAAACCTTTGCTTTGTCTTCGTCTCTGAATTGCAAATCACTGAGAAGCAAATATAAAATGGAAGCAAATCCCGAACTTTTAGGTTTATATCAATCAATTGATGGGTTTCTGAAGCACAACATGCACCAGAATGTGGCTGATGGAGTTCTCATAAGTCATAGCCCTAGTATATGGCCCCGCTAGAGTAAGCTAGTGCACTCTGTGGTGTAGGCCATATGTGACCCGCTCCATCGTAATCAGGAATAAGTCGCTGAGGCCGTTTTACGCAATCGGCCGTTGAAGTGAACGCATGGGTGAAAATCGTCTATTTTCTGAACATTGTATTTTTAGGAAGTGTAGTTATAACAGATTATTGTCATTATTGTCTTGTATGTGAAAACGATCAATAAAGATAAAAATGAAGAGGATTTGTGTGTGCTGTCCGTATGATTTTGGTAAATTTTATTTATTTCAAAGCCGTTTTTCTCGAAATGTGGATTCGGCAAATAAATATACACCTGTCATCTTCATCAGACCATAACTCGTTAACCTAAACAGATACACACTTGTGATGGCTATCATTAGAAAGCTTATAAAATTCCCTTTCTCACCATGTGCATATCTCAAAAAGTCATTTTGCGACTTATTCCTAAATTCGATGGAGCGGGTCACATATATCTGTTGAGCGCATTTTTCGACGGCGCGCACTTTTAAAAAAATGCGCGTTGCGCAATTTTTAAACACGCAAACTTAGTTTGAGCGCACAAATTTTAAATTTGCGCATAAGAGCTGACGCGCATTTTTTGAAAATCGCGCGATCTTTATTATTCAAACATAATTCTTACCACCACCATGAATTACTTGCCGTAGAATTATATTTTATCTCCGAAGGTAAAAAGGGTAAGGCCAAAGTAGCGTTCTGCTGTTTGTTAATTTCTGTCTAAAGTGATATTTTTGTTCAAAACTTGAGTAAACTAGCGTTGCACACGAACTGTAAGTTCGAAATTCTTTGTGACAAACCGTGCGCTCAAGGGATGCTGGGATACAATTAAAGATTTGGCAAAAGTATGGAAAACCAGGAGTGCTGGTAGTACATGTAGTGAAAACAAGAACAAATTAAAAAAACTTTGTCAAAATGCTAGAATTTGTTTAAACAGTGTTTAATCTATTATTAGGAACAATTAAATAAATAACAGAATGCATTTGCCTTTTGAAAGATTTGTATCAAACATTTTGCTTTGCATCACAATTTGTTAACAACAAATTGCTAGTGTTTGTAACTTTTGGCCAGCCATACCCGTACCGGGGCGGTTTGTTAAAAATGAAAAGGCTATTGCCTGTTGAACATGTGGGGCGCTATAAAAGATGGCAAGGTACGGGTACCGGGTGCACACCTCGAAGTCCAATTCACTGTGAATTACTATGCGCGAGCTCATTAGTTTGTGATCCCTCAGATAATTTTAAATGAAAAGTCCATGTGGTCTTCAAAAATATAAATTATTTGTGGAGATCGAGCATTTGAGACTTGCGTTTTCAAACTCCAGGGATTTGGTTCTACAAAAATACTAACGTGTGTGTCTATTTTACATGGTGGCAGGAATATATTTCAGGCTTGGGCGCGACCAAGGGACTGATGATAATTTTAGGGGTGGTTTGGGGGATCGGGAGGGAATATAAAAAACAAAATCAACTCAGTCAACCCTATAGTAAAATTGAAAAGATAAATGTTGTAGGGGTCTTAATATTAAATATTCTTAATATTTATTTTATTAATCCTCATATTTTTAGGAATCAATATATTTTTTGTTCAAATCTTAAACTGCCTGTTCCTTATGTTTTTGGTCGTCTGCCAGTGAAAAAGTGTAATAAAAATACATACAAATAAATTTAAGCCTACTTATAGGCGTACATGTAGTTTGTGTTTGTTGGGGGGTGCTTATGCAAATTAAGATTGCTTCTCAAGCAGCCTTTTTTCTTGGGAAGCTTGCCATTTTCCCAGACAGCCGAAACAGTATGATATTCAATGTCACGCGAAGTTGTCAAGCCAAACATGACCTAACTTGAAGCCAAAATTAGTAAAATGTAGAAGCACAGAATCTCAGGTGATATGACAACAGAAGATATTTGAAGGTCAATCCAAACGATATGACATTGACATTACTACACTAATTGCAGGTGTGCAAAGAACATTGTGAAGATCGAGAGCGGGTAAACTTAAAACCTGGAAGCCCCTCCGCTTTACAAAATTCTTGAATGTAGTTGTAGTACTAGTACTATTATTTTATTATTTCTTTTTCGGCAATGAAACCGAGGATTCCTCAAAAGCGCCCAAGGCACTGTAGCTAGCTCGTAAGCCTGAAGAAACCAGACTAGGCAGTCTCCTCCCCTTCAGGAAAGCAACAATATGTTCGCCCTTTTCCCTTCCTAGTGTGAGGCTTGTTGTTAAGTCAGAGAAATGTTGTCCTCTGCAAAACTCTCAAAAATCGTCAACATTTACTGCTGGTTTTACTGCCATGATGTTGCCGCCACGCATACTCAGCTGCCGAGTGCTGAAAACGACGCGACACGTGGATTCCGCGCCCTCTAGCGGATAGCGCTGACGCCGATGTAAAACTCGTGTCTACCGTGTAGTTCGTGTCAGTATTTGCCTTGGTTGTTGACCGCATCGCGCAATTTAAGTTTGTGCGCGCAAACTTGAACAAAATAAATCTCCGCCCGCAGTTTTTAAAATTTGTGCGCGCAAATTTAAAAAATGCGCGTTTTTAAAAAATGCGCTCAACATATCCATCAGTGCCCAAAACTCCGGATTCAACAAAATAAAAAAATCATGGAAATCATTCGGTCTTAAACTCGACATGCAGGTTCACTTACCATAGCGCATCGATATTTCACCAAAATTAGGACTTTTCCATTATTCCGTCTGGTGTAATTTGTTTCTAAATCTGCATTCTACAGTCAAAATAAAAACGAGATAAATGCAACAATATGGCAGAGCAAGTCCGCGCAGGCGTGCACAGCTCGTCGTACCAAACAACAGGGCATTCTGCAGTATTTTTCATTGCGCGAAATATCGATGCGCTATGGTACATGCAAGTGTCTCTGCATGTCGAGTTTGGGACCGATTGAGGCATGATTTCCATGAAAAAATGAAAAAATTGCACACTAGTGGATCGATGTATACATACAGCACAGAGTGTACTCTACTCCCTAGGTGTCAGGTCAACTCGCGCCCCCTGACCGACTCGCCCCTGACCGACTCGCCCCTGACCGACTCGCCCCTGACCGACTCGCCCCTGACCGACTCGCCCCTGACCAACTCGCCCCCTGACAGACTCGCCCCCTGACCGACTCGCCCCCTGACCGACTCGCCCCCTGACCGACTCACCCCTTAGCCGACTCGCCCCCTGGATAATTGTTTCATTTAAAGGTAGGATAAACCATTGGTCATTGCTTGAGTAGATTTAAGCCGAGTTCTATCGGAAGAAGAACGGAGTCCTTGACGATTGTTTTTGGTGAAGATGAAACATATTCAGAGAGATCATGATAATATTGATAAGGTCAGAAGCCTTCAAACATTTAACGACTTACCTGTGAAACGATATTCCTTTTTCTCGACTTAATTTTCCATCTGTCTCTCGGCACTTTACTGCTGCGCAGACCTTAACCATTGTGTTGTTCTTTTTTATTTCCAAATCCCGTGCGAAATTTGCAGCGCTTTACGAATTTGATGCATGCAAAGCACTTGACATCCATCTTCAAATGAAATTGCAACTTGAGAGGGCGCACTGCAGCCCAACCATCCGCAAGATGCTTTTTGCAAACCTCGGCTTCATTTTCATTTTGGCTTCAAGCCCCGTTTTCACAAATGTACATTGTATGTCCCTGAAGTGAGAGCCAAGGGCTCAGAGTTTAGTTTTAATGTCACTCTCAATCATAAGGTCAGTTTTATTTTTGTTGCTTGAGTCAAATACAATGTTTTTCTTTTTTTAATCGTAGGCCTATTAGTTACAATATTTTTCTAGCATAAGACAAACTCGGAACGTAGCCGTGGTTTTAATAATCTGGCTGACCCGGATCTCACAAAAATGTAAACAACCAACTAAACTAGACTGAGCGTGTTGGTTGCTCCATGTGCAGTGTGCAGTGCAGTGCCAACTTCACAATCACATACCTTTGTTAGCACGTATTCGCAGAAAGGCCTACATGTACGTGCTCCAATCTGAGTAAGTGGGTGGGGTAGGGATGACCAATCGTTGTGAATGTGAGCCTTTGCCTTTGGTACGATCATAAACTTCTTATTTTCCATGGTACGATGCGGCTATGCAGGTTAGTGTTTTTGAGTGTTAGTATTACATTAGTCCGAGTAACTTGGACCCAAAAATCACCTTTTTCAACATTTGGACATGGTCGGGTGATTTAATAGTCTAGCCCCATCCACTGCAGCACAGCGCACGAAACAGGTAAGAGCCGTTGACTTTGCTCAGCAATGGCTACGTGAATTTGAATCGGCGAACATTGCTCCACATTTTGAGGCTCGATTTTCTCACTTTTTTAAAAGGTAAGAACACACCGATAGTGTTAGTGTCTTTATTGATCCTTGGTGCCTACTGGGGACTAGCAGCATTTTTGTAAGTTGCCGTTTTCCGTGACATTTTTTGGGATAAGTTTGGGAGGTCATGGGGATCGATGTGCAGACATTTCGTACAACGTTTCCAATGAGTCTTGCTTGGACCCTAATATCACCCGACCATGTCCAAATGTTAAAAAAGGTGATTTTTGGGTCCAAGTTACTCGGACCATGGAGGAATAAGTTATTCCTCCATGCTCGGACTAGTATTACATCATGTACTTTGGTTAAACCAGGCTTATTCCTTCAAATCCAATGGTGAAAACTACATGATACTATACTAAACTACATCATATGGTACTCAGCGTACCAGGGCCACACTAGTTATTTATTGTTTTTTAGAGGTAGTCCTACTCCTACTCCTAGTCTTTTGGCCCCGCACTAGAGACTATATAGGGAAGTAGACGGTTTCGATCTAACTCGGACCCAAACCAACTCGGACCCATGCCAACTCGGACCCATGCTAACTCGGACCCACTACCAACTCGGACCCAAAACCAACTCGGACCCACTACCAACTCGGACCCAACCACTACCAACTCGGACCCATCATTCCATTTGACAATGTTAAGCAAATTATTTATGTACCGAGCTTAATTTGTTCATTAAAAATAAATTTTACACATTTGGAATTATTGTACCGAAAGGTGAATGCTTGTACTATTACAATGGACCGATCCGGATTTGACCATAAGCCCCGCCCACCTTAGCAACGGCATGGCGACGCCATTACCTCGGTCAAGTTGCAATCACGTGAACGCACGGTGTACATACGTACTTTACGTATACAGATGTACGTGTAGGCCGGCTAGGCGTATCACGTACAACGAAATATTTATTTAAACTTTAGGCGGGGACTATCAGCAAGCTAGCGGACGATGACCATTATTTTAAGGAAGGGTATGTACAGTACATGAAGGATGAATAAGTTGCAGTTGGGGGAATGAAGCATGCATGCCATGAGCCGATCAGGAGAGAAGAAAAACCATGGAATTTTAAGTTACGGACGGTGTATTTGTTTCTGTATGGTTGCTTGGTAAGTATACCCGTACTGGAATAAATCATAGCCTAATTAATAGACTTCTACACATGTAGAGCATTACTATTAACTCTACATAGGCCCCCTATCCTACCTTAGACTATACTGTCCTTGACCTTGTCTTATTTTCATTCCCGCCGTTCACGTCACACGAGTTCAACGGTAATTCTCATTTTCGAGATTTGTTTTGGTATTTAACGGGAACAAAATGATGCCGTGATACGAGTACCAGCGTGTTATTTACATATTTCCTGACCATTTCATGCATATTTTTGACATTTAAAAAAACTCCACATAGCCGTATTTTGATTGACAAACACGGTGCCTTTTCGTACCGAAGCTATTTGTTTGTGTACACTTTTCTAAGCACATGTGATATAGTTTGACCGAGCTAATGCGGACCACGCCTGTAGCAACCGTTGCTATTTACCTGAACAAAACTCGGAATCTTATTGGTCAATGCGCGCGTAGTGATTGACAGGCCGGATCGGTCCATTAACCCTATAAATGTTTGTTTTTTTAGCCTTTTAATTTTTTTCACATCACGCTTTCATTTAATCTGTCGTTTTAACTTGCCTTCTTTAATTTTTGTTTGCCTCCAACCCCTCCATATATCCAAAATTGTTGTTATATTGAGAAATAATGGTGTGACCGATGCAATTATTTTATAACAATAATTAATCATTTTTTTAAATGCATTGTATTGCACATTATGTAAAATAACTCAAATTGTGCCCCACAATAGATCTAAATCTGGGCAATAAAATACTTAAAATATTACTAAAAAACTTAAAGTGCTATCTACAGAGAACATAGCCTTGGTCAAGGCGTTCATCGTCGTTACCCGTCCGTACGTACAGCGCAGCGGTAATCGGAGCTCGAACAACGACCTCACGCGGCCACTATTATATGCAAAGTAACTGAAGATACTTGAAAGCCTTGGATCATTGGTTAAGTTGAGTTTTTGGGGGCGGTGCTCATTATGCTAATAGATTAAGCTGACCTTTATAGTCGTTTTCTTATTGGTCGATCGTTGCGTAGAAACTGCATAATTTGAGCTAGCGGTGAAAGGTCATAGCTAGCTCGCAAGTGTTTACGAACACCGCCATCGTTGACATATTTTATCGGAGAAAGTTGAGTGATTTCGAAGGCTTGTAGGAATCACACACGAAGATTTGAACTAGTGTCTTGCTTGATTGGTACGGTGAGGGTCGCAGTTATTTTCGCTCGTTTTGCTGGGTATTTTCTTGAATGTTGACAATGTTATGGTCAAAACTAGTTGTGTTTAGCTGCTTAGTTTTAAGTTTTCAACCGCGGTGACTGGAGAAGGCCGCGACTCTATTGAAACGTGTCGAACTCGGCCCTACATTATATCGCACGCATCTAATCCAGCTGATCTGAAAACCGTGGCTCGGTAAAACGCGGAACTCTGATAATTAAATGCCTTGCCGGCTGAATTTTGCCAAGAAAATAATCTGAGGAGTTATTGAGGATATAAGACACTTAATTGTCCCTGTTTAAATTACGATATTGCGATCACTTTGAAGGTTGGTTCTGCAGCGTTGGACCATGCTTGGACCATACAATGTCAGAACAGTTGTTGAAGGCATGGTCGCCTGTATGCTCCAATTTAGGGAATTGGGGCTTGTTGTTTTTAACACAGTGATGGTTATTTATTCATAAATTCTTATTTGTTTAAACATTTACTTATTTATTGTAAATTACTTGTTTATTCATTTTTAAAACTTTTTATTCACTAGTTTATTGATTTATTTACTTTTTATTCATTTATAACATCTTTAATGTTACAAATAATCTTGGATAGAGTAATAGGCCTTCAGCTAACACTGAAAAACAGGCTGTAAAATGCGTTTCGCTCCAGCAACTCTGGGTCTAATTTTTTAATGCACATATATGAGGTTGTTGTTGTTGTTGTTGGTGTAGGTTTTGTTGGCACGTATGTCACATATAAATGTGCCCTTTGCGCCACTAGCTATGCGGCGATCGCTGGAGACTTAATCGACGCTTGCATTGTGGGTTGAGACGGTATCTGTCAGTGACGAAAAACTAGAAGAATCGATACTAGAAAATTATAGAAAGAAAACAACGAATATATAGAAAACCAATGGGATAATGTTTAGGGGAGACAGGGAGGTGCTCATCACCCCCAGACATAGCGCCACAAGGGATAAAGAAACACCCAGTAGGCCGGTCCAGGCAGTCACTCACACCTCCCCATCACCCCCAAACATTACATAACAATATCAAGTCAATTCGAGAGGTACTCTGGAAAAAAAAAACTGGAATGTTTAGATATTGATATTACAGTTTTTAACATAATTAATGATGTGATTGCAGTTGCGTTTTGGTCCAAGAATTTGTGTAAGGTTCATTTGGTCATTTGAAAAATTCAGTGATTTTTGGAGTGATAGTCGTTGAGTCGTGTATTTGCAGCATTTGAGAATAAAGTGTGCAACATTGTCTGGACATGCACAGCTTTCACATAGACCATCAGGGTGTTGACCAATTCTGTGCATGAAAGTTTTCAAACCTCTACATGTTCCTAGGCGGAGTCTGTGTAAGATTATTTCTTTGGGTCGTTGCAGGCCCCAGTTAGTAAAAGATAGAGAAACATCATAGCTGAAGTTGTTATTGTGATCTAAATTAGGAACGGTGGAAGCCCACTTTTCCTTGAGATGTGTTTTAAGAGTATGTTTAAGTTCCGAGTCTAAGAGAGGGATACAGTAGTCAACATTGTTTTTGTATGTTGCTGATTTAGCGATCCGATCCGCTTGTTCATTTCCAGGGATACCGCAGTGGCTAGGTATCCAAACGAAATTAACAATGTTACCTTGATTACGGATATTGATAAGAGTATGTCGTATATCACAGACAATTTTATGTACAGGAAAATGTTTGGAAATAGCTTGTAAGGCACTGAGGCAGTCACTAAAGATGCAGGAATAAAGGGGTTTAACATCTTCAATCCATTCCAGAGATAGAAGAATGGCAAAGAGTTCCGAGGTAAAGATAGACACTCCGTTGTTGAGTCGGGAAGCTTTAGAATATTTCAGTTGTGGAATGTGTACTCCGCAGCCTACCGTATCATGGGTCGGATTAAGTGAGCCGTCTGTATAAATATGAAGACTGTTGTTCCATTTAGTGTTGATTAGTTCCAGACTAATATTTCTTTTTTCATGTATACTGTCAGTATGTGCCACGAGAGAGTGGATTTCAGTTGAGATTTGAGGATTAGTATAGTGCCAGAAAGGAAAGGGGTCATTTAAAGGAAAGGTGTTTAGACCAGGATAATGGGAAATTCTTGCTTCAAAGGGGATGTAACGTGTAGAGGAATTCCATTTGTCGGCAAAATAGTGTTTTTGCCAGTTATCACGGTTGAAGTGATCATTAGGGTGGTTATTTATAGAGTTAATTTTAATTCCGTAAAGATCGCTTAAAAACTGTCGACGTAATGCTAGGGGAGGATCTCCACATTCGGTTTGAAGTCTGTAAAGTGGGGTACTTTGGATGGCCCCTGTACAAATCTTCAAAGCTTGATATTGGATAGTGTCCAGATTATGTTTGATTGTCGGGGAGGCCGAGTCGAAAGCCTCACATCCATATTCAAGGATGGGTTTTATAAGTGCCGTATACAGTCGATAGAGCGTTTTGCATTCGGCTCCCCAGGAGTTGCCACAGATGCAACGCAAGATATTGAGTCTTTTTTTACATTTGGTGATAATATTATCAATATGATTTTTCCAGGTGAGTTTATTGTCGAAAATTAGTCCTAAAAATTTCGCAGAGGAGCTCATTTTGATCGCTAAATTATAAATGTGTAAAAAAATAGGTGGGTATTTCAGTTTATTTGTGAAAAGGACAGCATTTGTTTTGGGGATAGATAGTTTAAATCCCCATCTTTCACACCATGTATTAATATTATCAAGGTTTTGTTGAATTTTCTTTTGTAAGTAAGGAATGTTTCTATTTGATTTCCAGATGGCAATATCATCAGCGTATTGCGAGACATTGACATCGGTGACTTCTTTGACGAGATCGTTAACAGCAATGTTGAACAGAAGTGGACTAATGACACTTCCCTGGGGGACTCCGTTTTCTAAGGTTCTTTCTTCAGAGAAGAGATTGTTGATACGGACCTGGATTGTTCTGTCGCCAAGGAAGTTATTAATCCATTTGGTGATACGTCCAGATATACCCAAAGATTGCAATTTAATAATAATACCTTTCCGCCATAACATATCATATGCCTTTTCTAAATCAAGAAAAACAGCTAAAGTGCTCTCTTTGTTAGAGCGGGCTTTATTAATAGAAGTTTCAAGGTTGAGTAAATGATCTTTGGTGCTTCTTCCCTTCCTGAAACCACTCTGAGATTTGGAAAGAAAGTTATGGGTTTCCATATACCAAAGAAGGCGGGAGTTCACCATACGTTCCATGATTTTACAGAAAGTGGAGGTTAATGCAATGGGTCTGTAAGAAGATGGGTTAGCCGGGTCTTTTCCAGGTTTCAAGATGGGAATGAGGATTGCATCCTTCCATTGCTTAGGACAAGTAGAAGTGTGCCAGATGAAGTTGATAATAATAAGTAAGAAGTGACGAATTTTAATAGGAAGGTGTTTCAAAACTATATTACTGATATCATCTTTTCCAGGAGAGGTACATTTAGAAGAATGGATGGCGTGATTTAATTCCTGTATGTTAAAGGGTTCATTGATGACGCTGTCATTATTATTATCAATAGTGAAGTCTTTTTCAGCTTTGTCTTTAATAGGAATAAAGGATGGGCGGTAATTATTAGTACTGCTAATTCTAGTGAAATTGTCGGCAAGTGCTTCAGCCTTTTCTCCATCGGTGATGGCGTCTGTGTTGTTGTGATGGAGGACAGGGATACTGTTGATAATGCGGGTTTTCTGGATACGTTTGATTTTATTCCAAATAATTTTAGTGTTTGTTTTGGGGTTGATGTCATTACAGAAGATTTGCCAATCTTTTCGTTTAGCGTTATTGATAGTTTTCCTTGCTATGGCACAAGCTCTCTTGTAACTAATAAGATCAGAAGGAAGGAAAGTTTTTCTGAGAGTTTTAAGGGCTTCTTTTTTGTTGAGAATAGCTTGCTGACATTCGTCGTTCCACCAAGAGGAAGGAGGTTTGGGGTGGTTGGGGTTGGTTTTAGGGATAGAATAAGTCATAGCAGTATCAATTTGGCAAAGGAAGTTGTCATACATTTTGTCGACAGTATCCGACTCATTGGGTTTAGTAATATATTGGTTACAGGCGTCCTCGAATTTGTTCCAGTCGGCTTTTTTATAGGACCATTTGGGGCTATTTCTGTATGGGTTTTTCTGAATAGGGTGGTTGACATCAATAATTACAGGACAGTGGTCGCTTCCCCATGTATCATTAAGAACTTTCCAGTTACATTTGGCAGCTATGTTAGGTGTAACGAAGGTGATATCAATACAGGAGAGTGTACCATGTGCCGTGTCAACTCTTGTGCCCTCACCAGAGTTTACACAGACCATGTCAGTATCAATAATCACATCTTCGATGATCTTGCCATTATGGTCCAGTTTTGAACTACCCCACAAGGGGTTATGACCATTAAGGTCACCACACACTATACAAGAATGATCAGTTTTATCAAGGATATCTTTAAGAGTTTTGGTGTCTAGAATATTACATGGGTTGTAAATATTAATAATAGTAATTTTATTTTTCTGTGTATCATAGAGTTCCCCAATTTGATATTCAACAGAGTTATTATCACCTAGGGTATATTTGAAAGCAATGTCTCTTTTGGCCAAGAAAGCGCATCCTCCACCCTTACTTTTAGGATCGTTTTTATTTCTGTCATGTCTATATATGTTATAGCCAGGAAAAGTAAAATTTTTGTTTTCTTTGAGCCATGTTTCCTGTATACAGATGACATCTGGTTTTTCTTTCCAAGTGTTAATGCAGTTTTTAAATTCTTTTCCATGAGCTAACAAGGACTGGGCGTTCCATTGTAAGATAAGAATCATTGTGAAAATAAGAGTCATGTTGATGTGTTTTGGGGTTTTCTTGACGATTTTTGGCTATTTGCTAGTGAGTCTGTGTTTTCTTGGGTAGAGGGTGTTTTGTCCTTCTTTTGGGATGATTTATGGTCGGTGTTTCCTTGCTTTGTATTTGATGGCGGTTGAGAAGACGTTCTTGATTTTCCTTGTTTAGTATTTGGTGTTGGCTGAGAATAAGTTAGGTGGGTGATGTGATTGACGAGAGTCTTCACTGCCAGAATTCTTTCTTCTTTATTTTTGATTGTTTCCCAAATCTGCATTGTACCAGTGAGGAGTTCGGTCAGGCGTTGTTCACTGCAAATACATTGAGTGTGTTCAGTTTGTGTTTGTGCTGTTTTTTCTGTTTGAGTGGTGGCGTCTTTAGTGGTTTTTACTGGTTGCTTTGTGGTTTTATATATATATGAGGTTCAATACATCACAAACACAAGGTAAAAAGTTCTCCACAACAAATTCCCTTCTAATATTATCTAACAACATTTTCTCTTAAATTTATTAAATAGACAAATTAAAACTTATTTTAAAACATGATGTATGTAAAAAACAAAAATTGTAAATAATTACGTAAACGTAATTAGCACCTACATAATAGAACATTTAGTAATTAAAACTGATTGCAGAATAATGTACTACACAAGCCAAAACTAGGGGGGCACCCCCTTTTTTTAAGGGCGGGGGCATTGTTGGGTCCGAGTTGGTATTGGTTGGGTCCGAGTTAGTAGTGGGTCCGAGTTGGTTTTGGGTCCGAGTTGGTAGTGGGTCCGAGTTGGCATGGGTCCGAGTTGGCTTGGGTCCGAGTTGGTTTGGGTCCGAGTTGACCTGACACCAAGTAGACTACTTGTGTGCTAGCTGTAATTAAGCCATACCGCATTGCTTTTGACTGCGAAAAGGTAGAGATTTTTATTCTTCTGGAATTTTTTCATGGAAATCATTCGGCCTCAAACTCAGCATGTGTAGGTTAACTTAACATGGTGTCTCAATATTTCGCCAAAATTGGGGCCTTTCCATGTTTCTGTCTCTAATTGTCTATGTGTGCGACCTAAAAGTAAGGCCAAATAAAAAAACAAACATGTTTAGCGTCACCGCCCGCTTCCTTTTTGGGGGCCGCCTCCTTTTTTCTTTTTTTTTCTTTTTGAAAAAAATCTTAAATTTGACCATTTTGGCAAAAAATATATATATATATATTTTTTTTTTTTTTTTTTTTTAAAGATAATAAAATTTTAAGATCGTATTTTAGACTTTAGCATCACTGTGTACATGCTCTGGAAATATATTTTTTCCTTATAGGAAGGCTAGGGTGTGATGTGTAGTCGTGTACGGTGCATACGGTGCATACTTGATCGACCCACATGAATTTGAATGTTTAATCGTGGGTGAACCCTGTTTTAATTTTAAATTGGAAGATAGGGTGTGACATGTACTGCATGACTCGAATTAAAGAAGGGTCGGGCAGCCATTTTGAAAAAAAAAAAAAATAAAAAAAAAAGGCCTCCTCCTTCCTTTTTAAAAAAGGGCATGACGCTAAACATGTTTTTTTTTTTATTTGGCCTAAACAGGTCAAAAGAAATAAATGTGCATTTTTCGGGAAGACAGTTATAGGCTCCTTAATTACCTCTCACACAAATGTAAAATGTAGTCTGAAATGTTACACATTTATTGTGCAAAAGAGTTTCACCAAACACTTAAAGGTAGTATATACCATTGGTAATTTGTTGAATTATCAGGAATGGGTGGATTTGGGGGGTTGTATTTTATAGTAAATATCGTTTAACTGACCTGTCCGAATTTTTACATTCATGGATGCCGAGAAAAGCATGAAAAACAGCGTTTGTTTTCCACCGGCGTCGAGCAGTTATTCTTATGTTATCTTTGTTTTTTCGCGCTCGCCGGACGGCGAGAATGAATTTTGGTTTATACAATTCAATTTTTTGGAACAATTACAGGATATCTAGGGCCCTTATTACGCTGGATGCTAAATAAGTAAGATATTTCTTAATGATTCGGTAGTAAATTTTTTCGATATCTGCAAATGGTGTATACTACCTTTAACCTTCGCCTTGAAGTGCTGCCATTTATTAAATGTGATGACCAATACAAAATGACACTTTCTTGCATAGGGATTGGACACATGGAGAAAATCATGTTTTTACAGATTTTTGTAATATTCTTTAGATGCATGTTTACTTTGTAAATTTAGAAAATGTAAAACAAAAACAAAAACATTAGATGCATGTTTACATTTGTACATTTGTAAAAGTAATTGAAGTGAGAAAAGAATATTAACAAATTCTGTAAAAACATAATTTTCTCCATTTGTCCAATCCCTATGCAAGAAAGTGTCATTTTTTATTGGTCATCACATTTAATAAATGGCAGCATTTCAAGGCGAAGGTTAACTGTTGGGTGAAACTTTATTGCACAATAAATGTGTAACATTTCAGACTACATTTTACATTTTTGTAACAGGTTAAGGAGCGCCTAACTGTCTTACAGAAAAATGCAAATTTCCCAGGGGGAACTTATTTCTTTTGACCTGTTTATTTCTAGAAATGTTTTCAGACAAGTCAGGTCATATGGGAGATACCCTGATTTTGTGTGATTTGACACGAAAATTAATGACCCCATTGTTTGCCACTTTCTATAGTCGGAATACCACCACTAACTTACACACATGTACCTGCATCTGTAATAAAAACTGTAAAACTCACCCTTGACCTTGATTGTGTCCTCCACAGTTGTATTGTACACAACCGAATACGGCACACATTTAGCTACAGTAGGTGTAATACCGTAGCAGTTGTTGTAATTTACCAAATTCGACCTTAACCTGTGACCTTTGAGTATGACATTGACCTCATTGAGCTTCTAAACCTTGCTTAAAGTATCGGGCATCCTTAAAAAATGAAATACCAGCTGTGACCACCAAGAGCACCATTTTCAAATGTCCTAAGCTAAGGTATACTACACAATTTTTTTATTTATTGGCCCTATCATACGAACTATTTGTACATAAATATCTGTAAAGTTTTGATTCAACCTGTTAAAATGTTTCGTTGATATATTTTGTTGTCATTTAAAGTCGCCACTTTAATGTATACACGCACACTTTCATACTATACCACACTCATACATGTACATACATTAAAGGGTTACTGTGTCCTGAAATACCCGGACATTTTATGTTTTGGATTGTTTACTTATCCTATTTCAAACATCTAGTTGAAAGGAAACCAACCTAATGTCTTTACGGTACCCTGAAAAGAAAAAAACCACTTGTTTACGTTTGACGCTGAGGACATTTTTGGGTATGTGCCAGCCGTAACAAAATTCTAGACAAATCTTGTATAATTGGCGCGGTGACTGCATCAGACTAGTGCCACAAACCATAGAGCACAGTGCATTGAATGCACGACCGATATTACACTGGGAATTGAGGTTTTCAATGGACATATTTGACCTGTTCCAACGAAACCCGGACAAAGTCAACTTTTTAGTTTTTCAGATTTTGCTTTTTTTTAAATTCTCTAGGTTCTCAGCTTTAAAATGATGTATCATTTACGTACCCCCACCCTATCTTCCCTGGGGTCTGGATTTATTGATAAAACCCTGACAACCTAATTATGAGATAAACAGCTTTGAAGTTCAGAAAAGCGTATTATTTCTATACACAAATGTTTCACAAAATTGACCAAAAAACACACTTCTGGTAAACGGATTTTGTTCAAATTGAGGAGATTGTAGATTAATAGTAAGTGACTTAGGAAAACCTAAAATCTCAAAATGGTAAAATCCATCCCGAAATTACTTCAGGAGTACATTGTGACAAAACACATTGTGCGACTTTGTCCGGGTTTCGTTGGAACAGGTCACATATGTGACCTGTCACCACAAAATGAGAGTAAAGTCGCACAATGTGATTCAGAGATACATGTATGGCCATCCAAAGTCAAAATATGAAATTTGAGATTTTGCGTAATTTGGAAAGCCCAAGTCCTCCTCTACATATTCCCATTTGTTTGGTGAGATTAGATGACCGAAAACCTCTTAAATTACGCGATTTTGCGTAGTGTTTGCGTAGTTAGTGTTTGGATTGAAGTCCATTAGTGGTCTAATTAACACGTTAATAAATATGCAAATCAGGTCCTCGTATGTATCCCACGTTTTCAAAATTTAGATATTTTGTTTAAACAATAGTTTGTATGTGTTGAAAAATTTAGTGAGAAATAATGATTAGAACCTAGCCGTTGCTATGCTCAACCGAACCTTACTTGTCCTGTTTTGTAACCTTTTTGTTTTGTTTAAAGGTAGTATACACCATTGGTAATTGCTTTAATTATCATGAATGGGTAGATTTGGGGGGTTGTATTTCATGGTAAATATCGTTTAACTGACTTTTCCGAAGTTTTACAATCACGGATGCCGAGAAAAGCACGAAAAACAGCGTTTGTTTTCAACCGGGGTCGAGCAGTTATTCTTATGTTATCTTTGTTTTAGAATTTTTCTTTATAAAATTCATTTTTTTGGAATAATTACAGGATATCTAGCGCAATCCTTTTGCTGAATGCCTAGAATCATTATTTACTTTCAATTGAGTAAGGTATTTCTTAATAATTCAGTAGTAAATATTTTTGATATAGCAAATGGTGTATACTACCTTTAAGATGTTTAAAGTAAGTGTTCTCACAAACATGTTTTGTGAAACCCATGACTTTCTAGAGCGCTGTAAAAAATATTTACTGCAAAACCCCTAAGTGTTATGTACCATTGGAAAGCTCTCTTTCTGAAGAATTTGAAAATACCAATATCTCAATTTTAAATTTTTCCAAATTTACTCTCATTTTGTGGTGACAGGTCACATGCATACTTGCGTGTTTCATTACGTGTTTCATTACGTTCATATGCGCTTTCATGTACGTACATTTCTGCCTACCTGTGTTGGAAAATTGGTGTCAAATATTGGTGTCAAAATAACTGCAAGACATTGGAACAACTGTAAACCAAAACTTGGCAAGATTTCAAAAGTTTATTGCAACAATATATATGTGACCTGTCATCACAAAATGAGCGTAAAGTCGGCAAAATAAAAAATTGAGATATGGGTATTTCTAAATTCTGTGGAAACGGAGCTTTCCAATGGTATAATGATTTGATACTCCATATTTTTTTTTTTTTATTTTTTAGTCTGGAGTCTTATTACAGAGATTATGAGAAAACGGGCATTTCTTGCGAGAAATTGTGTGAACGCGCAAAGAAAGGCATAGTCAAAATTGTCTCAAAAACTAAAAAAAAATTATCTGATCGTCCTGAAAAATTGGGAATTTATTGTTAGGGATTTAGTCTTAAAAAAACCCATATAATCTCAAAAATCGACCACCCCTTCAAATTTTGACTTTGACTGGCCGTACTGGGAAATCACTCCTTGCGACTTTACGCTCATTTTGTGTCGACAGGTCACATATTACCAAAATATACATGGAGGGGGGTTGCGGCCACGCCCCCTCCGCGTTTTTTGCGTCGCTGTTAATGTTAATGTTAATTAGTCCGACCTAAAATCACTTTTATTTTATAATTTCATATTCTACAAGTGCCAAGGCATCAAAACAAACTAAGCCGGCAAGTTTGCGGTTTTAACATTATCCGTGTAACCTTACATGTATGTGTTGCGGTTAAGGTTAACGGTTAACCGTAACCGACGTCTAAAGAAAAGAAAAAGGAAAAAAAAGTCCCGGAAAATTTGTTCACAAACTTATTTGTAATCACTAATTTAAAGATGGGAATCGTAAACAAAAATTATATACATGTATCCAGACAGGTAACCAAAATTCCCCTACTCCTATACAACGCCGACAAACGAAGCTTTGTATTGTTTAAAGGTAGTAAAATTGATTAAAGGTAGTATACACCATATCAAAAATATCAAAAATATTTACTACCGAATTATTAAGAAATATCTTACTCATTTGAAAGTAAATGTTGATTCTAGCCATCCAGCAAAATGATTGCGCTAGATATCCTGTAATTATTCCGAATAATAGAACGGCGATTGCGAAAAAAAAAAAGATAACATAAGAATAACTGCTTGACGCCGGTTGAAAAAACCCGCTGTTTTTCGTGCTTTTCTCGGCATCCATGATTCTAAAACTTCGGACAGCTCAGTTAAACGATATTTACTATAAAATGCAACCCCCTAAATCTACTCATTTATGATAATTCAAGCAATGACCAATGGTGTATACTACCTTTAATTAGTCTGATCTAAAATCGCGGTTAAGTTATATTTCCAGTATCTACAAGTGCCAAGCTATCAAATGAAACTAGTTTTCTTTTTGTTCCCAAAATGTTGATTAACCAGGTCCATCCCAAATCTTCCAAAATCCTTTTTGCAAATTGCAGGATTTTGCAGGATTTTTGATCATCTGAAAGTTGATGCATCTTAGGAATTTGCAGGATTGAGGGCACTTGTGAGTTGATGCATCTTAGGAATTTGCATGATTGAGGGCGTTTGGGGTTTTGTCACTGGAGAATAATGCATGATCCAGGTCATCATAGGCCTAAAACCAATGCTAGATGATTTTGCAGGATTGAGGTTACTTGGGTATTTATCCAAATGAGGATTTTGGAGCGATTGAGGTTATTTGTTACTTTGTACTTATGCACATTCTTCATAGAGATTTAGTCAAGGTGCAAGTTATTTGTTAAGGATAGGAAACTTTTGCCTACCAAGATTCATGTGGGCAGACCCTTGTTGTAATAGGGCACTTTAACAGTATGTTTGTGTTTGGCTGCTTTATAGCGCACTGCAGGATTTTGCAGGATTCAGGGCAGTGGTAACAGTAGTAAATATTGGAGGATTTTGCATGATTCAGGTTACATGGAGTTTTAACACTATGGAATTGCAGGATTTAGGTATGCCCAATTTGGCATGGTGCCATACGAGGCTTTGTCTTGTCTAGTGCAACTCAAGACTGCTCATTCTGTGATCAGGTCGAGGGGATATAATACTATGATTTAAGATAATACAGGGATTTGTTCCCAAAATGTTGATTAAACTCTATCCAGCTCTCAGTCTATGTAGCCCATCACATACTCGAAAGACTTCTTGCCCCGATTGTCTAATCAGGTAATCTTAACACAAAACCCAAAGTGTAGGTCAAATTACTTGAAAAGCTTAACTTGCTTAAATCACACTATGTACTTTGCAGTTTGCACACAATCTAAAAAAAGTGGCTGTGTATCTGATAACTGTTCTGTTTTTCTATTTTTTCCTGCAGCTAATTTTAAAACCACTTGGCATTGCAGCAGCTAAAGTGAATATGTAGCAGACCACACGTAGCACTGTACCGAGATGTTGTAGTGTTTTCAGGGACTTGATAATCGTCAAAGAAAACAATATTACTTGAATCGTGACAAGAAATTTGAGGGAAGTGTGTCAGACCATGCTTTGCAAATAGTCCTTGCATTCTTCCTGTAGCATTGATATTGGGCAGCAGTACACTTTGGAGTGGAGATTTCGAAAGACTCATAACACCCGGTCATCACAATGTCTTCAATCAATAAGGAGAATGTCGAGAAAGACAAGAAGAAGAAATCCAGGCCACGGCTGAGCATCAAGATCTTTGGCAACAACAGTAAGAAGCGGGACAACCTGAAGAAGATCAATGAGGAGTTTAAAAACCAGGATGGCTCCTACAAGAGTCATTGCAACGATGCCAAGCAGGAGCAGATGCACATCAAAGAGGACAAGGAAGTAGCAGAGGTCGCCAAGGATGAGACTGACAATAAGTCGAAGTCCGACACAAGCGAAGAGGCTGTCGTGTTCGCGCCGCCTGTCTTCAGACCAGGAATGCGACGACGATCTCTGTCGGCCTGTGCCGATGTCCAGGACACCCGCATCAAGTTTAGAAGCAAAGATGATGATCAGGAAGAAGAGGAGGAGGAAGACGACCAGCTGAGTCCACTTCCCTGCTCCCCGCCCAAATCCTGCATACGAGGTCGCTCGGCCACTATTAGCTACTCGGGGGAAGACGTGGTGACTGAATCGCGGTCGCGCAGCGTGAGCTTCTCACCAGATGTAGTGGACCCACCCCCGCGCACCATCAAGTATCGAGCCTGGATTGAGGCTAGGTGCAAGGCTCCACCAATCAACGTGAAACACGAGAAGCACAAACAGAAGATGGTAAGCATCAGTTCTGGTTTTTTTTGTGGGGAAAGGGGTAAGGGGATGGAAATTAGTGGCTGGTGGGGGAATTAAGGAATGTATGGCTGGACGGTAGGGTTCAAGGATTGAGATAAGGGTTTTATTCAATTCTGCAAGAAATCAAACAGGACAAATAAAACATTAAGTTAACAGTTGGGTTGGGGAATGGAAAAATGGCTTTAAGGATCTTTCTCTGTTTGTACCAAAACCACAATTTTTTTCCTCAACATTTCCAAATTACCGTATACATGTACCTAATTTAAAGGTAGGATACACCATTGGTAATTGCTTGAATTCTCATGATGGGTAGATTTGGGGGGTTGTATTTATAGTAACTATCGTTTAACTGACCTGTCCGAAGTTTTACAATCATGGATGCCGAGAAAAGCACGAAAAACAGCGTTTGTTTTCAACCGGTGTTGGGCAGTTATTAAGTTATTTTTGATTTTGTTGGCGATCGCCGTCCGGCGATAGCAAATTTTGTTGTATACAATTTTATTTTTCGGAATAATTACAGGATACCTAGCGCAATCATTTTGCTGGATGCGTAGAATCATTATTTACTTTCAAATGAGTAAGATATTTCTTAATAATTAGGTAGTAAATATTTTTGATTTCTGCAAATGGTGTATACATCCTTCAAGTCGCACTGTGCATTATTATATAATGGCCCACGCAACGTTGAGATGGTGAACATTTCATAACAAATGATTTTCATTTGTTGTCATGAATGACATCTTTAATACCTACAGTTTTAGGTTTCATTCACAGAATTGTTGATTTTGATGAGTAAAGTGGAACAAATTATTGTTTTGTGCGCTGTAACTTTGTTGTTCTACAACAGAGCTACATGTAGATGTTTCAAAGGCCGTTTTCTCAGTTGTGTAATTTGAACTCCAAGAAAGTAATCAATATAAACATGTCATATCTCCAAAATGGGAGGTGTTATGGAGCGCCGTTATATACATGTACCAAACGAAAGTTTATTTTGTGGGTTTTTAACCATGTTTTATATACCCATCAATTTTACTTTTTTGCAATATAATACCCTTTTTGTGGAGTGGGTCACATTTGGGAAAAAGGTTTGCAAATTTATTTACAGGGTATAAACTTACAGGTACATGTACATACGTGTCTGCAAAGAAACAAAGTTGGACAAATGGAGCGATTGATTGTATCTGATAAGAAACACCTAAAAGCTACCCTAAAATGTAATGATTAACCAGAGTTGAAGATAAAGACTCTAGGTCAAAATCACCCCAGCCTTGGGCTGTTGTTGATTTGATCATGGAGGAATGGTACAGTGTGATTCAAATGACCCGTTGACCTCATTAGTCCCAACTCTGTTTGTAAAAATTAATGGGTCCCTCGACCCTGGAGCTCCAAAAAGAATCTGGAATACAATTTCTGACGCAGTATATTTGCGTAGTTTTACACAATAAACATAGTTTGGCATCAAGGTTTTTTGGTAATTGGTATTAAATTAATTAATTAATTAATTGGTAATTTGCATTTCAATAAAAGTACATTACCTTGCACTGAAAATTGCTTGTATTGTGCCCTGTTGAATGCATCTTTTCAGTGTCCTTCGAGGGTGTAGATCATGGGCTAACAATTATCGAAACAAAATAATCATTGGTGAAATCTCTTCAGGGATGTTTTGGTAACTTGTGTTTGTCCATTCATTTGTTACTTGTACCGGTACATGTAGTTGTAGGCAATAAACGTATGAAACTAAATTTATTGTCCAAATTTATAGAAATTTATAGAAAACCTATACAAATTCACAATCGCATAAAATTGCATTATGTTTGAAAACAAGATGCTACCGGTAGCATGACTTCACGTACCTAAAATTCATCATTTTGGGGAAACAAATGTTTGTTTTTTAACCTGGGCAACAGAATGACGGCAAAAACATGTAAATAACGGTGCTAAGTAATAACCTAAGTGTGGACATCTTGTAGTAGTTGCATTATCAAAACACTGAGGAACATTTTACTGAAAAATAAGCCTGCATCTGGTTCCGGTAAATTGAAGAGAAAAAAAACCTGGCGCGAAACTAGTTAACGAAAGCAACCAAAATGACAATCCAAACCGTAAGACGATGTCACGTAACGAAAGCCGTAGGATGATTTCATGTAACGAAAGCCATAAGACGATGTCACGTAACGAAAGCCATAAGACGATGTCACGTAACGAAAGCCATAAGACGATGTCACGTAACGAAAGCCATAAGACGATGTCACGTAACGAAAGCCATAAGACGATGTCACGTAACGAAAGCCATAAGACGATGTCACGTAACGAAAGCCATAAGACGATGTCACGTAACGAAAGCCATAAGACGATGTCACGTAACGAAAGCCATAAGACGATGTCACGTAACGAAAGCCATAAGACGATGTCACGTAACGAAAGCCATAAGACGATGTCACGTAACGAAAGCCATAAGACGATGTCACGTAACGAAAGCCATAAGACGATGTCAGGTAACGAAAGCCATAAGACGATGTCACGTAACGAAAGCCATAAGACGATGTCACGTAACAAAAGCCGTAGGATAATTTCATGTAACGAAAGCCATAAGACGATGTCACGTAACGAAAGCCATAAGACGATGTCACGTAACGAAAGCCATAAGACGATGTCACGTAACGAAAGCCATAAGACGATGTCACGTAACGAAAGCCATAAGTTGATGTCACGTAACGAAAGCCATAAGACGATGTCACGTAACTAAAGCCATAAGACGATGTCACGTAACGAAAGCCATAAGACGATGTCACGTAACGAAAGCCATAAGACGATGTCACGTAACGAAAGCCATAAGAGGGTGTCGCGTAACGAAAGCCATAAGACGATGTCACGTAACGAAAGCCATAACAGGGTGTCGCGTAACGAAAGCCATAAGACGATGTCACGTAACGAAAGCCATAAGACGATGTCACGTAACGAAAGCCGTAAGACGATGTCACGTAACGAAAGCCATAAGACGATGTCACAAAACGAAAGCCATAAGACGATGTCACATAACGAAAGCCATAAGACGATGTCACGTAACGAAAGCCATAAGACGATGTCACGTAACGAAAGCCATAAGACGATGTCACGTAACGAAAGCCATAAGACGATGTCACGTAACGAAAGCCATAAGACGATGTCACGTAACGAAAGCCATAAGACGATGTCACGTAACTAAAGCCATAAGACGATGTCACAAAACGAAAGCCATAAGACGATGTCACGTAACGAAAGCCATAAGACGATGTCACGTAACGAAAGCCATAAAACGATGTCACATAACGATGTCACGTAACGAAAGCCATAAGACGATGTCACGTAACTAAAGCCATAAGACGATGTCACAAAACGAAAGCCATAAGACGATGTCACGTAACGAAAGCCATAAGACGATGTCACGTAACGAAAGCCATAAGACGATGTCACGTAACGAAAGCCATAAGACGATGTCACGTAACGAAAGCCATAAGACGATGTCACGTAACGAAAGCCATAAGACGATGTCACGTAACGAAAGCCATAAGACGATGTCACAAAACGAAAGCCATAAGACGATGTAACGAAAGCCATAAGACGATCTCACGTAACGCCAAAGCCGTAAGACGATGTCACATAACGAAAGCCATAAGACGATGTCACGTAACGAAAGCCATAAGAGGGTGTCGTTTTGGTTGTAGTCGAGCCTTCCGAACTTTATGAAATGAACATGCTAGAGAAAATTGTCTGCGGTATTGTTGTACATTTGAACTAGACCAATACACAAGGTCTTCACAAATTTGTGTTGTTTTGCTAATAACATTAACAATATTAACAATACAAGTTCTACCTCCTTTTTTACCCTCTCCTATTTTTGTTCTTCAGAATCAATTGAAGAAAGTGAATATGTCGGATTATCTGGCATCGCGGAAGCCAGCATCAGGAACAGGGCTGTTGGCCTCAAGTACTGCAGCATTTGGCGGTGGCGGCATAATGATGTAGCCAACGAAGTCTCCCTTGTCGAGCCCGAAGATTTCAGCAACCCAAATTTCACACTGCCAAAAGTGTAATAGCTTCTACATAGGTCGGAATTGGAGTGCCAAAAGTGGACAACCGTTTTATTTTCCATTTTCCTGCCGGTAGAATTTTAGGTTTTTAGAAATTGTTAGCAGAAATTATAATTTAACTTTGACGACTATTCCGACGCCTCAAAAGTGGAAAAACTAAAAATCTCAAAATTATTGATGCTCAAAACGTGGATAACCCTATTTGGAAATTTTCTGCTAAAATGTCGATTTGGGTTTTGACGCCTCAAAAGTGGACAACTAAAAATGTGTAATTTCTCATATATTTGGGTTGAATTTATTGTAGAAACCAAAATCTCTTATTTTTTTGTTAGCAGAAATTTGGTAGTGAAACAAAAGTGAACAAACTTGAATTTAAACTGTCTGTTCTGAACATTGTGTGCATTTTTCTGAGATGTAACATAGCACCCCTCTGTTCAAAATAGAAAAGTCTGTAGGCTGTTAATTTGCGTCGGCAAGTTCTCAGTTCAACTAACCCCTATGCAAAATGTAGATGATTCTGAAAAGGCTGGCTACAAGCATATTGTAGTCTGACTGTCCTTTGTTGCATACTATTAAATACTTGTTTTTGTTGCTTTTACGGCAAGTGTCCCTCCAATCCCCACCCCTCTGTTGCAACGCCCGGTCCAGAACCATCCTATTATAGGCAAATTATCTTGGCACAATGTGCATAAGATTTTAGGAAATGGTGTCTAGCCTAGGCCTAAGGCATTATAATTGTGTAGAAATGAGTCAGTATAGTATACAAATAGTAGTCAATATTAGCTCCCTTCAGTATTGGAAGTATTGGACCAACTACTAGTTCTCTTGGCGAAGTTTGTCAACTTCCAATATCGAGGGGAGCTAATTAATATTAACTATCCACCTGAAATAGGTGGAGCTGGGGAAATGCTGATTAACTCAGTTCGCGCCAGGATTATTTTGACATTGACCGGGCAAAGGTGCAGGATTGTTTTTTCACAACCTTTGATCCTAGACGGGGTTCAGGACGGCATATGTGGGTTTAGCCCACCTTGATAGTTCTGGCCTCGCTCGCTGCGAGCTGGGGTGCGTTCCGCTCAAGCGAACATTGCCAACGTTGGCCAACATTAGCGTCGTTCGCGTGAGTGGAACGCAATGTTCGCCAATTATGTTAGCGAACGTTAGCGAAAACGGCGAACGACATTCCGAGCTGTTCGCTGTTGGCCAGTGACGTATTTTAAAGATGGCGGTTTTGATTTACGTTTCATACTTTTCGTTATAAACGGTGGATTGTTTTGAGCAGTTATAGGGATCTTTTAAAGAAAAATAATGAGTTGGACAAAAAGCAGCCAACCAAACGATGTCACTGTCAATGGGCCCGCCATTTTGAAAACGTAGTCTTTAAAATATCGTTCCACTTCAAATAACGCAAACTCAAAACGTAGGCGAACGTTCACGCAAACAGTTCGCGTAAGTGGAACGCACCCCTGGTCAATGCTTGTGACATGTTTATCCGTCATCCATTTTGAATTATGAAAAAAATCTTTGCGTGTATATATACAAGTCCTCTGACACGAACTGGTTAACATTTACAATGTACTTCTGCCCCCATCCTTTCATGTGTAGCTTGGGTGATGTTCGTGCGTATGTCCCGTACATGTATCTGAAAGCACATGCATATAGTAGACTATCTCATGGGTAACCCATGCTATTGTCTACTAAGCATCTGTATTTACCATGCATGTGCGCGAATGCTCGCCATTTTGTCCGACCCTTTAAAAAAAAATTCACTTAAACGGTACTTTCAACGGTACTGTTTTTCCAGTACCGTTAATAAATGGGAAATGTAATTTTGGCCTTTTCCTAAAGCCAAAGGCGTTATCTACTTACTGCTAGTGATTGGCTAGGTATGCACAGTGTGAGTACAAAAAAAACTATACACTTTTTAAATTGGCCATAGTTTTATTCTGTAGCAGTATAGATAAGATATTTTCCCAACTCTTCCTGCTTTTTTGGGTGACATTTTTACTAGTTTTTAAGCGGGTTGGGTGCAATCTGAGTTGCGCTAACTGGTCAAGGCTGGATAAGAATGAGATAATAAAAAAAAACACAACCATTGTCTAACAAAAAGAAAGAATTAAAATATTAATAAGTTAAGAGGGCCTAAAAAGAATTTCATTAGCTTATAAACTTCATGTTCATTTAAAACAATTAAATTAAATTAATATGGCAATTAAGACAATGGTTGTGTTCTTCTAATTGTTTTTTTATTATCGAGCCCTGACCAGTTGGTGCAACTCGGATTTCACCCAAACCCCTTAACTAATTCAGTAAAAATGGCACCAAAACAAACTGGAAGAGTTACTATAAGATGTACATGTTCATGAAAATATCCTATCTATATTGCTATAAAACTATGACCGATTTTAAAAGTGTACAGTTGTTTTTACTTGCTTTATGCATAATGCGTGGCTTACTGATTGGTGTATTCGTGTCCCATGATATTTTAATAAAATGTTATGCAATAGGTGCATAAATAGAGGAATATTTTTGTATTTTTGAATATTTTTGACAGACAGACATAATTAGAGTATGTTATCCCTTTTGGAGATATGTAATGAATAAATTAAAAAACAACATTTTTATTCAAATTATATTTTAATAATTTGTTTGTTGGTTTTAATGTACATGTCTGCAGAGAGAAAATATATATCCCAATGTGATTTCAAATTTATTTTAAAAACTAAGTCCTTCACAATAATTTGTTTGTATGTTAAAGTACATGTATTACGGATAGTAGTTATTATCGAAAAATCTTTTCATTTACATTTTTAGGAGGTTGTAGAATTTCTCACAGCTATAAAAAGAATCATTCCGTTTGTCTACTCGAAATTTAAAAGTAATTTAATGATGTTCTTTCATTTGTAAGTATCTTCAGAATTTTGTCGTTGATGTGCCTTGATCATTGAACTGACTATCGTGTACATTATGTACAAATGTAGCAACCATTTTTTGTGCTGCCTAAAACAAAAATTGTGTAGACACTTCCGTTCTGTGTGACCGTATTGACCAAGTTTCAGGTTCAGTATAACTTCTACATGCTTTCAAGGATTTTGATGAAACTTGGATGCAGTGACCCTTGGGTGGAAAGATGTAATTCTTCATCGGATTACTGAGGTCAAAGGTCATGCAGGGGTCATTTGTGGACTTGGTCATTGTTCAAATATGTTTCAGTTGTTTCATTGTCTAAAGAATTGGATGGATTTTAATATAACTTTGATGGATTTAAACTTTGGGTTCATCACAACTCAGGTTAAAGGTCATCTGGGGGTAATTAAATGCACAAAATTAGATTTCTTTTTTGAAATCAAAACGTATAGGGATCGATCGCAGGAAAAGGAACACTAGCGATCTGCGAATCGCCGGCTTGGATTTTTTTCATAGAATTTTGTATTTAATATGTTGGAATGCATCATTCGTGGTCATTGAATCCATTGATACACGTACCAATGTGTTATATTTTGCATTAGCATAATGTATGAGAAAACAGCATGCATCGATATCATGCCCTTTAATTAGGTGTTGACTATAAACAGATTATTCGCAATAAAACTCCAGTGTTTCGTTTTTATTAGACTTCCTAGGAAATAAAATGTCTTTCTAAAATTTCTTTCTAAAATTCTTTCATCATTTTTGGCAATTTGTTTGTAAATAAATATTGATTAGTTGCAATTCTATTTCAATTCAAAACATGTTTGTATATACAAGTAACAGAAAATGATTTAGTCGGGTTTGAGTGGTTGTATAAGATTTATACAAATATAGAGTAAATATATTTATGTATATATTTTATGGACTTTAATAATATCACAATGAGTATTTTAAAGAACCTTTTTATGTTACATGTACATCTATATCTATGAACTAGGAATGTCTGAAACGCTTTTGGTAGTGTCAAATTGTCTAAAATGTGAACAAGACCAATGTTCTTAAACATATTACCCTGATTTTGTTTCAGACATTATGAGGTTTGAAAATGTCTGAAATGTAGTTAGTGATTAGAAAGCTTACGTTTAAGACATTTGAAATGTCTGAACTGTAATTCTTCCAAATAGGCACTTGGGGAGACAAATTAGCGTAAGTTTTTAGGTAATAAGGAGACAGTGGCACTTAGGGAGACATTTCAGTGTCTCCCTAAAGTGTCTAGCTAGGCCTACCCTAAAAAACAATATTTTTGAGTTATTTTTGTCCTAGAACGACAGATTTTGGTCTAAATAGCATAAATCTTGAAGATCTTAGAGAAAAGGGTTAGGGTAAACAAGTTAGGACTGTTTTAAGTTTGTGTACATCTCTATGGGATTGTCTTCCTAAGTGTTTATTTTGAGGTACCGGTATTATAATCTCTACTTATATTTAGTGTCTAAAACATAAACCTATTGTTCAAGATTCTGACAATTTGACACAAAAGCATTTTAGACATTCTTGGTTCATAGTTCAGTACAGTAGTCAGTCCCAACGAATTGTCTCTCGTGCCCATTAGAAACAATCTTATAAGATAAATTCACTAATTAGTAACGGACTTGTGTATGAAAAAAAACGAAATTGCTGTCTTCCCCCTGTCTGTAGTACAGCTTTTAAAGTTGTGAAATGCTTGAGAATATTATTATTATTGGGAATTTATAAAAACACTAATTTTGTACATTTTTTCAATGTCATTTTTGGACTCTCCTTAGGCTAATTGGTGTACATACTATTTCCTTTTCTTTTAAATATAAACTGGCCTTATGACATCTGATGTGTAAATAGATTAACCACAACTATGTATCGCAATATTTTTGAAAATTGATGGCGATGAAGATGATTTTTTAAAGCAAGCAATAAATTAAAAAAAAATTTTATCTGAAAATTCCATTAGTTTTGTGTGTGAATATATTTGCGAGTATAAAAACCAGACATAATACTTGGTGTATAACAACCAAAACAAATTGGTTTCCTATACAGGATTGTCAAATATAATCACAACCTTATAAAATCCAGGGACCTGCCTATTATTGTGTATGGTGAGGAAATTTGTTCAAAGGAAAATGATACGATTCAGTTTGGTAGTTTTGATTCCAGTACCATTTTTGTGAATTAAGGTCAGGGGTTATTTGGGCTTGGATGTTCACTGTGTGCGATTAAAGCCCATGACTGGTTCACAAAAATGGCGCTGGAATCAAAACTACTAAACCAAATCGAGAGTCCTTGGTATCATTTTCCTTCTAACTAAATTTCCTATCCATTATTTCAAAAGTGTAGGTCTCTGACTAGTGGAAGTAGATTGGACATCAAATATAAACCCTTGTTTATTTTATAATTTCTTGTAGAGAAAGGAATTAATCTTGTTTCTAAAATTATAATATACTTTCAAGAAGAATTGTTTGTCATGACTGTCATGTTTGCAAATAAATTACATACACATGTAATGTGAGATCATATGTCTTTCATTTGGTGTGTTATACATACCAGCATTGTTTTGCAAGCTAATTCAATTTTCCTAAATTGCTTTTTTTCATTTTATAAGTTGCAGAAATATACACATACGTGTATTTTCGAAGGGGATATGATATGGCAGTGTTTTCAGCAAAATTACCAAACAAATTCTTTGTAGATACTGAATCATTTTTGTTTCAACCTCGAACAAATCTATATTTTTTTCTTCACCAACCAAATTAAAGGAACCATTTTAACCAATTATCAATTTTTGGTAAAAAAGTTTGAAATAATTACTTTTGATAACAATTGTCGACTAACTTAAGGGGCTCATTCCTGTTTTTGAAGTGCAGATGTAAATGTTCAGTTTTAATGACAGAAAGGATACATGTACCTTTTCAAAACATCTTTCATAATTTAATTGTTTCAGTCCAGTCAAATACCTCTTTTCACCAAATCCAATTGTCTTTTTGCATCTAATTTGGTATTACAAATCAGGATTTAGAGCCTTTTTATCAGATTTGCTCCAAAGATTTATCCTTTATAAACAGGATAAATTGCGAGTTATAATTTGAACTCGGTTACCTTGCACAGCAGATCACAGTTTTAATGTAAACACAGTGTCAACACAGTGTAAACATAGCTTTATTCCACACACAACACAACACAACATAAGTAATCTACGGTTGTTGTTGTACTTCCAAAGTTCAACACTTTTCAAGCTCTGAAAAAGTCTTTTATCAGAACCGATCAAAGGGCACTCCCAGTATAAATACACAGTTCCTTTATTTACTAAACCAATATCTTATCAAGATCAGACACAGGTTGTTAGAATCTAGGGGCCATGGTGCTTTCTGATAATTTAGTGGGTTTTGGTTTTTTTGCTTACAATATAGGTTTATAGTTACATTTACAATACACAAACAGACTAGGATCAGGTATTGGCTTTTGAAAATGTAATTCAGGGCCCAATTTCAGGGGCTAAGCACACGATTTTCTGCTAGCAGGGGCAAATTTCATAAAACATGTAAGCACAACCATTTGCTTAATTAGCACAACATAATCTTGTTCAGTACAAATGGCTTACCAGCCAAAACTTCATGTGCTTTTTATGCTAAGCAAAAACCAGTTGAATACCAGTCACAAACAATAAACCACCTAAACATTTGGTTCAGGTTTTTGCCAAGGAAGAATTTTCATGCTAAGCAAATTTGTGTGCTTGCATGTTTTTTAAATTTGCCCCTGAGCCTCAATCTATTTCAGGGATAAGCAGTAAGCACAGCAAATGGCACGCTTAACCTAGCAGGACAGTCTGCTTAAATCAGTGACATAACAATAAAATATCCATGCGCGCAAAAACATTAGCACAAAATTTATAGGTGATATACAGTATATTGTTTCTGATTTGTATTTAGCTGGTTTTTGCTTAGCATGAAAGCACAGGAAGTTTTGGCTAGTAACATGTTTTTACTGAGCAAGACTTTTTTGTGCTAAACAAATGTTTGTGCTTAGCAGCTCCATGAAATTACCGTATTGGTTTTACCATGGTTTTACTTACCAGCCAAAATTCCATGTGATGTATATACCAAGTTAATTGTTTGTGATTGGTAAACATCATGGAGGAATGTGTACATGCAGCTGTTGCTAGCTTAGCATGATAATTATATGGAATTTTGGCTCCTAGTCCTAGTCCTAACCTGATTTACAAATCAAGGGATTTTGTGCTTAAGCAATTTTGTTTGCTTAAGCAGCCAAGTTATTGAAATTGGCCCAGCTTTTAATAGCAGCACATTTGGCAGGAACTGAGCAAAAGAAATGTGTCAATGGTGCTGCGTATGTACAAAAGTACCAGTACATGTTCTGCAAAGTGCTTCCTTCAGACTGGCAGTAAATTTGCATATTGACTGATCCAGGCTAACCTTTCCATTGTAAGGAGAACTACAGAAGTTGGAGTAAGACCTTGAATGTGGGGAAGTACATTCTCACCACTGGAAGGGAATTTAATTGGCAAACACTGAAATCAAAAAGCTATGTCTTTTTTATATGTACCTATATTAAAAGCTTCAAAGTGAACAAAGAAAAAATCTAAGTAAACAAAGAAAACTGACAGGAGCAGATTTGAACCCAAGACCACCAGAATAACGTAGCGACGATCTACCAACTTAGCTTTATGTCATTTATGTTGGCAGACTCTAAATTGTCAGTGTCTTTGTTCGGGGGCTCTAGTCAAAGGTCATAACCTCAGATAGCTCAGTAATCCATGCGATTAATTCCTTTCAGGAAGGAATGCATTTTGTTCAAATTTGTACTTCTCGATCTTGATCAAACTGTGAACAAATTTTGTGGTTAATTGTATTGAATAGCACACATCTTTAAACATATATATAACATTTTCTGTGCTTTTCCAGACAACTGAGGGAGGGCGGTATTACATTTCATATGTCTTGCATACATTTGTCATAATTTTTTTTTCAGGAAGAAATTTTTTCAGGGGTTTTCTGTTCAAATTGTGAGCCCAAAATCTACTTATTGTGAACATTTTTCTCGCTGGCTCACTACCATGTACTACATATAAAGAAGATATGAGATGGAAGGACCCCCCCCCCCCCCCCCTTTTTTTTATTTTTGGTTTTGAGGGGGACACGTAAGGTAATAATAGTCTAGAGATTGTAAAGGTATTGGGGACTAAGGGGGAGTCCCCGGGTCTCATACATGTATCTTGCTAGGTAAAATGTACCAGCACAAATCACCACGGGAAAAGACAATTTGTGTTGTGTGTTTTCTTCAGTGGACCCAAAATGAATCAGATAAAAAACTCTGTAATATGCTTTCTAATTCTTTTATTCTGCATATTCTGCCTCTTTTATTGTGCTCTGCCTTTTAAAAAATAACGTCCATGCCACTTCATTGGAATCATATGAACTTAATAAAACCTCATTATTAGTTTATATTACTTATGAATCAAGCATGTGACACCCCTCACTTTGCCCTCAATCACAAGACCTATTATAGAAACCCATGATTATGAGTAATACGATTAGCAGGGTCATAAGTCCAAATGTCCAGGACCCATCGAACTGGCACCCTGTGTTATTTGAAAGGTAGGATATATCATTTGCAGATATCAACAATTATCAAGAAATATCTTACTTATTTGAAAGTGAATAATGATTGTAGGCATCCAGCAAAATGATTGTGCTAGATATCCTATAATTGTACCCAAAAATTGAATTTTATATACAAAAAGTTACAATCGCCGGACGGCGACGAAAAAAACAAGAACAACATAATAACCACTGCCCGACACAAATCCAAAACGAATGCCGTTTTTTGTGTGCTTTCCTCGACAACCATGATTATAAAACTTCAAACACGTCAGTTAAACCATATTTACTATAAAATACACCCCCCAAAAAAAAAAAAAAAAAAAATCCACATGTTCATGATAATCCAAACAACTACCAATAGTGTATCCTACCTCTAATAACAGGCATAAGATATGTATAATTTAGAAAATAAAAAAGTAAGAATTGAGAACAAACTCCAACTTTATAGTTGGTCTCGAGTGTAAACATCTAAATACAATTGCAAGTAATTAAAAATATGCAGGATTTTGAATCAAAATATAATTGGCATTTTGTAAATTATAAAGACTTTTGAATACAATGGTCATAAACAATATTATTCAGTTTGATATAAATAAATAAGAATACCGAGATGTATACAATTATGTAAAGCTGAGCTGTACAGATAAAACGAAACTAACTAGGTCTGTGTCAATACTATGTCCTGATCACTATGAATGGATAAGAAAGGTAAAATATTAAAGGTAATATTTAATATCAGAAACAAAACTACCAAATTATTAAGAATTATCTTACTTAACTTTAACCAGTTCGCGCCGGATGACGAATATAAACGCAAAAATTTCCCCAAATTCAAAACGGATGACGAATATATACGCCAAGTTCAAGTTCGGAAATGTATGTCAGCAGCGCGCAAGGCCGGAAATGCGTGGGTGTGCTACCCAGCACTATAGGCCTGAACACGCTTCGGATCGAGTTTCGTTAAAAATAATCCCGCCCGTCGGCTCGGCGATGTTAAAATAATCCCGGCGCGAACTGGTTAAGTGAATAGCAGTTTTGAAGCATCCTGTGAAATCAGGGCACCCGGCGTGCTGTCAAGAAAAGTGAACTATTTTTTGTTCTTTCTCAATTTCTAACGATGGTCGGGAAAACACCCACTGCTTTCAAGTACTGCCCCCAATTTACAAAATTTACATTTCGTTTACAATTGATTACGCATCAGGGGCCAATTTCATAGAGCTGCTAAGCACACAAATTTGCTTAGCACAAAAAAAGTCTTGCTCATTAAAAACAGGTTACCAGCCAAGATTCTGTGTTTTTCATGCTAAGCAAAAAAACAGCCGATTGTCAATCAAAAACAATAAAGATCACGTGAAAATTTGGTCTGTAACCTTGTTTTTGCCAAGGACAAATTTTCATGCTAAGCATATTTGTGTGCTTAGGCCCCTGTGAACGGGTGCAAGCCAACTAGTCTAATAAACTAAGTGTTGGCATCTTGTAGTAGTTGCAATTTCAAAACAGGAATATTTTACTGAATAAAAAACCCAATTTGTTTGATACAAAATAATCCTGCCAGTGCCAGTGGTCTTGAAAACTAAAAAAAACAGCGTGAATTGGTTAAAAACACCCCAAATTGACTTTCAAATAACTTCTTATAAGGAGCACTTTTGTTGTTGTAAACAACTTACAAAGGCATGAGTCAATTAGGAATTTGTTTTTACAAAATGTACTAAAAAAAAAGGCTCAAGCACCCTTTACCATCTAAAACTTTAAACATAAAATTAGTAAAAATATTAGCAGTAAAGGTAACAAGTACATGTACACTGATGTTTCAAAACAATATTTCCCCGAACCTCTACTTTTGTTTTTCCAAAGTAAAGTTAAAATAAGTTTTTTTTTAAACTGTTTATGTCGACACCTGACTAGGGGCAAGTTCGATCAAGGACCAATGGTTCTAGTGGTTGGGTTGTGGTGTATATGTATATCTTACGTAACATTGGTGACAAAACTGACAGAATCAAAAACGTCAAACTGAGCAAAGAAATCAGCAAGGCGGGACTTGAACCTGCGACCTCCGGAATACCGGACCAGCACTCTACCAACTGAGCTATCTTGATCTACCGGTATGTTGGCAGTCTCCCAAATTGTCAGTACATGTATCTTTGTTCGAATCACAAACTAACTGGACAAAAATATGCCAATTTGCTATTGCTAACCAGCGTGACCAATTGCAACCACGGTATGTGTGTCGCGAATTCATGTAATCTACTAGACTAGTCCGACCATCGTCGACTAGCGCGAGCTCGATCAGTTAGGCGAACTATGGTTAACTATACATGTAGTTCTTGATCGAACCTGCTCTATAATTTGGAAGTATGTTGCCACAACACCTTTAGTATAGAGGGCGCCATTACATGTGACATATTGGGTGCGTTCGCTTAATAGCTCAACTAAGCCAACACAAGTCAGCCGTGGGTCGTTCGTTTAGGTCTGACGTCATACTCATGTCTCAGCAGGTTCAGCCACCACAGAGTAATTGGTGAAAGACATCACACGCATGCATGCATTGTTCTTGGCGACTGGATATATATGGATAACTTTATTGAAGTCTATACATAATTATTAAGTAAGCTCATTGCGACTTTAGAAGCTGTTATTTTGGTCTTTTACTTGTTTGCGATTAAACGAAAACGTGGTAAATTTGAAGGCAAGCTTCCAAAAATGAGGTTTGACAATGGCTAAATTTAAGGTCCAATTTACCATTTCTTCTTATTCCTGATACATTGTATATTGGTACGTTAGTTTGTAATTTGCCACTGAAGTGTCATTAAGAATGACTTCCAACACTTTTTCATTTTATACTTAAGTTGAGTAGAGATATTGTACTCCAACTCCCTGTTTACAGGTACCGTTACGACTTAGGAGAGGACCATGTCCAACAAAATCCATCACTCATGTACCGGTATGATACGTGTATTATTGGAACCACTAATAAAATGCTGGTTGATTTTGATAGACTTAGTAGACACAGCTTATTATTTGACAACAGCAGTTCAATCAGATTCCCCCTAGCAGTGCAACAGGCCTCTTGGCCCAGGTACATACATCATATTTCATCACAATTTGGTCAAGCCCAAAATTCACTCAAATGGGCGGCACGGATTTTGATAGAATTATGAGGATCAAGGAATGCATCAGAATACTAAAATCACAAAATGTCAGATGTAGCAGATTTGCAACTTAAAAAAACCCACCTATCCCCGAATCTGTTGGATCTCAATGTATGTTTGATCTATTCTAACTACAGTAAATACAGACAGATAATGTAAATGTGTACCAATACCACTATTTGAGAAACACAAACATGCTAAACATGCACACAATACTGTCACTTTTGAAAAGAACTTTGTTTATCCTGCTGCCACTTCAGTGGTTGGGTACAAAGTCCATGGAGAGTCAAGTGTTTTCTAACCAAATTGAAAGTGTTTCTCAGTTTGAGATTCATGCCTTTCAAAAAAAATTGCACTGATTGACCTTCATCATCATGTTAAATGCGATGTTATGATGAAAAAAAGTGGCATCAGGATGCAACATTCTTTTTTCACTTGTTTTCATCGACATACAACTTTACATACGAGTCACATGCTGGCATGCGCGCCAATACCAAGGATTATGCTACCAATTATTACATGGGTACATGTATGCATTTTACCAATCAAAGAGAAACTCATATTTTTCAGTTTCTTCTTCCTTTGGAGACCCTCCAGCCTGTAAAAAAAAAAGGAAATGTGAAGAGTTAAATTATATGTAAATTGTAAAAAAAAAGTATATGTATTACTTTATTTTTACAAAGGATTTTTTAATTCATTATTTATGCTATAAAGACTGTTTGTTTTCATGGTTTTGGCTGGGGTAGAGGGGACAAAATTGTGGCTTTCAATCCAGTAGTAGCATCATTAGATGACAAATGTGTCCTTGAGCAAGGCAATTAACTGCAATCCATGTACCATCACTGTCACATGAAGTAAAGCCAAGAAAGGAAAGTTACTTGGGTCAAACCAAAAAAAGCACATGTGGCTCTTCAAAAAGCACTAAATTGCATTACGCATGACTGAACATATTGTAAAGAATGCTGGGTAATCCCCTACGACTTTGACCCATTGCATCCTCCAAAATCAACTGGCATTTGTTTACATTCATCTTCAATCCTCCCAAATCCTCCAAAACTGCAATGAGGATTTTAAAGTATTGAGAAGGGTTAGGGTTAATCCTATTTACCTTCCCAAATCCTCCAAAATCCACTTTGCAAATGGAGAAATTTGGAGGATTTAGGGTCCTTGAAGTTGAAGCATCTGAGAATTTAGAACACTGGGGGATTTTACCTCTGGGGTAAAAATGGAGGATCCAGGTCATCAGGCCCAATCTGATGATGGATGATTTTGAAGGATTGGGGTTTATACATGTACTGAGGTGTTTATCCAAAAGATCATTTTGGAGGATTCAAGTTAAATGTTATTTAGCCTAGATGCACATTCTCAACAGAGCTAGAGCTATTTTGCAGGATTTAGGAAAGTGCCTCCAGTTACTGGGGCCAGTATAAACAAATATTGGAGGATTCATTTTGGAAACTATACATGTACAGTACGATAGCTTTAACACTTTGGAATCAGAGGATATTGGAAGATTCAGGTTACTTGTGGGAAATATGGGTTAGGGAGTCAGGGTTAAATACTTTAACAGTAACTTCCTATCAATAATACAAGTGTCAAACAGTTTATGCATTGAGCAGATGTTAAATTCATTTTGTGTTTTGGCTTCAACGCATTTCATAATGCAGCCAAAAATATGTGTGCACTATTAACCCTGCTCCCTACCCTATTTTTCTTACACATAACCTAAATCCTGCCAAATTCTGCAATTCTAAAAGTTAAAACTCCATGTAACCTGAATCCTGCAATATCCTAGAATATTTAGTACTGGTGGCCACTTCCTGAATCCTACTTAACCAGTTCGCGCCGGATGACGTATATAAACGCAAATATTTCCCCAGATTCAAAACGGATGACGCATAAACACACCAAGTTCAAGTTCGGAAATGTATGTCAGCAGCGGGCAAGGCCGGTAATGCGTGGGTGTGCTTCCCGGCACTATCAGCCTGAACACGCTTCGGATTGAGTTTCGTTAAAAATAATCCCGCCCGTGGGCTCGGCGATGTTAAAATAATCCCGGCGCAAACTGGTTAATCCTGCAGTGGGTTTACTATTGAGCTACGATATAAAGCAGCCAAACATGGAACAAACAGCTGCTACAATCAGTTCCCTATTACAACAAGGTTCGGCACACATGGCCCTTGTTATAATGCAAACGTTTCATTTCCTTGACACATAACTTACACCTTGACTAAAGCTCTATGGAGAATGTGCATAGAGCATGAGCAGGTGAAAGTACATGTACAAAGTAACAAATAACCTCATTCCTCCAAAATCCTCATTTGGATAAATACCCAAGTAACCTCAATCCTGCAAAATCATCCAGCATTAGTTTAGGCCTTATGACCTGGATCCTGCATTATTCTCCAGTGGCAAAACCTTAAAACGCCCTAAATCCTGCAAATTCCTCCGATGCATCAACTTTCAAGTGACCTCAATCCTGCAAAATCCTGCAATTTGCAAAGAGGATTTGGGAGGATTTGGGATGGTTAGAGTTAAACAGGAGGTCCTGGGTTCAACTCCAGTGATTGTTGTTGTTGCAAGTTCCCAGGCAACACAAAGTACATGTATAGAGTACTAACGAAATACATCATTAGATATGGTAAAACCAAATGGGCAGTTCCAGCATTATGTAAGTAATGTATTTTACAACTTGTATCCATCATCTAGTAACGGTCATGGAGATTACACACTAGGAGTTTTGAATCATTTAACTGAATCACTAATAAGATATCATGGTTATTTTGCTCTGTCGCAGACATTTAACATTTCCTTTTATAATGCTGGAAGTGCCCCAATTCAATAGTGAATACAAAGTTTCCTCACCCCCGCATCACCCTGCCCTTGTTCCTTCTGCTGCGTTCCAAGGTCAAAGTTTACATTGTCTTGCACCTTCAGTTCCTGTTCCAACCCTGAAGGGAGCAGTTGTTTCTTCTCACGCTTCTTCTTAGAGGCACCGTCTCTCCTCGGTGAGCTCTTGGATCCTGAATCTCTCCTTGGAGAGGTTAATTCGCCACTCTTTGAGCCACTGTCTCTCCTAGGAGATGAAGGAAAGCTATTTTTGTCTCTTCCTTTGCCTCCATTTGTAATCTGTTTGTCGGGCTCCTTGTGCAAAGAGCCCTTGCAACCACTTTTCTGCCTCAGGGAGGTAGGTGGTGCTACCTTGGTCTTCTCAGAAGGCTCTGGTGGAGGTTTTTCCTTTTTGCCCTCAACGCCAACAGACCCCTGGCTGGATTTCCTTTCGCCGTTGTCGTGGCCGTTGACGGAAGCCTTTTCCTTAAGTTTGGACTTGCTTGCCAGGGCAGTGTTGATTGCCTGATCAAAGGCGAGTCTTTCCGTGCTTGATGCCAAGAGGTTGTTTCCCAAGCTGCTACGGTTGCTGACATCTCGCATTAGCATGACAGACAGCTTGTTCTTATCCTTGTTGCTCTTGGCGAACCACTCGGCATCAGTCTCAACCTCAGCATCGGTGACTTTGATGAGGTCGTGCGTGACAGATGGAGAGGGGATGGAAGAGGCCGAGATGGTGTCAGGAGTTATGATGGTCAGCTCTTGTTGGAACTGAATAAAAATGAACAAATATTTTCAATGTTACACAACTACACTGAAATTTGTTTTATATGTTGTTAAACCAAGAAATTGACTGGTATGCAATTTGAAGTACATGTAGTAACCTACGGAACACCACAATGGCATCTCTAAATCAAGCAGGGGAGTCAGGTTGGCATAGCGGTTCTTTCTTCGCCTTCCACTGCTACGACATACATGTAGGTTCGAATCCCACCTGGGCCAATATTTGGGTTTTCCTCCTTCTTCTCATTGTATTCTCTCTACAGGTTTCTTCACGCTTGCGAGCTACACATGTGCAGTTGCCTAGCTTCAGGATATTAAATTATTTCTGTTTTACCTTTGATTCCCAACAAAATGGCCCAGAAAATTCATCCTTCCAGGACACAGTCTGTAGAGAGAAAAGCAAATAACAATGATTAGCAACTTTTCCCAAAATGTGTGCATGTATACGTACGTACCACCCCAAAAGATAAGCGTGCTGCCGTAAACCCAAGCGTGCCGCCCGAACACATAAAGCATGCCGCCTGGAAGAGATACTGTTACTACTGTAGTTGGTGTTGAACAATAAAGTTTGACAAACAAAAAGCTACTCCAAACATTGGTTTCTGGGAGCTTGTGCTAAAAATCTGCCAGTCAACAGTCCTCTTCTTCGGGAGAAAGCGGAACAGCTCGCCAAGATGATGGCGCACGAGACCTTTGCAGCAAGTTCCGGATGGCTCTCCTGATAAGATAGCCACGTACAGCCTGATTTTCAAGCAGGTTTGCAGCTCTTTTCAGAGCCACCGCAATTTCCAAAAAGAGATGAACCACTTGTGCACTTATGTATAACGAGAGTTTACATTGTTTACAATGGCATGTTTTATATGACAACAAACATATAACAACAAACAAAATTTGCTCTAAATTTCTCGGCGTCCGGTGCATTTATAATGTAACTTTTATATAAGATATTAACAAAATATCCACCTGGCACAAAAAATCTGCCCGGCCGCCGATGAGAAACAATTTACATTGTAGGTGGCCTTACGCATATTAACACTGTTTGGAATGGTAGACATGAAATACATGTAGTTATAGGGAGCATCACTCAGCCACAGAGGGTTATACCATCACTGGGATAGCAGGAGGATGATTTAAATAGCCGCCAGTATGAAGGCTGTCTAGGCCAACTTGGCTCAAAAACACAAAAGAATCTTTGAAGCTTCACTCAAAGTGGACATTTCTCAGGTCAGCATGACTGATAATAATTGAATGGCAGTGTTAAAGGTGACTGAATAATCTAAAATTGGTCCAATAGTGTTTAGTAGTAATTAAAATTATTTTCGCTGTTGCTATTCTTACGTGACCGTATAAACCCTACGTACTTTTTCTATTCTTACGTGATTTAACTGGTTTCCGACACAGACAAGGGAAACTCAATACGGGCGGAACGTATGAAGACCACTCAGGAAATTTGTTTTGGCAATAGTCGATGTTAAATTGTGGTATTTAGTCCAAAATTATTCAAACGATTCCGTGATGGAATTTAGATTTTTGTGCAAACATAGTGAAAAATTCACATTACATTTCATTCGTATTCAAATTTTGACATTTTTCATAAAAAACTAGCTGTGACTTCGTCGTGGACAAAAAAGCGAACTATAAAACCATGGAGGTAGGAAACAGTCCTCCATGATAAAACTAACAACGGCAATAGCTAAGTTTGTAGTGTATTAAGTGTTCAGTAGGTAATAATAGGAATAGGTTATTATTGTATGTATGTGTAATAAGTTAATTCCATTGTTTTTTGGAACTATTTCATTACGTAACCTTTTTTTATTAACAAAAATTATTGGTTAATAATCTCATCTAGATAGGGTCTTATAGAAAAAGGTATAAAAGTCGTGTATATGAAAAACTAGGGATTGTATACAAACAACTAGGGACTGTATACAATTAACTATGGACTGCGCATGCGCTACCGGAACTCACGCAAGAATAGAAAAAGTACGTAGGGTACGGTCACGTAAGAATAGCAACATCGAATTATTTTAGTGGCATCTGGAAGCTCCCTTTGCCGGCCTTTGGCTGCACGCAGGGTTAAATCAGATGGCACCAATTTTTCTTATCTAGTCGAATACTCCCCATTTTTACCCTACACCGATATAAAACAGGAACAATATAAAATACCATTAAAAAAACACAATTTTATTTGCACTGCCACTGAATTTGTCATGTTTGTTTACCTTTTTGCTTTGATTCTTAGAGTGAGAACCATCTTCTTGTTCAGAATAATGAACCTCCTTTCCCCCAAAGTCAACTTTTAGCCGAGGAAAACATTCTGGCGCACTATCTGCTGATTTCTTACCCAATTTCAACTCGTATCTTAGTTGAATTTTTGGGTCAATAAACCATTCATCTAAGATGGTGTCTTTTTCTTTCTGAGTCAAGCGTTCCCAGTCCCTTCGATGCGAGTCCATGCATTTCCGTTTCTCGGTGATGAGTTTTCGCCCGATGGGGCTCATTGTTGAGAAATAATCGTCAGAAATGTCTTCCATGGATTTTCCTCCATGGTCCAGAGGAGCAGTATTTCGTTTTGGTTGAGTGTCTATCACTGCAAAAGACATGTTTTTACCAACACAGTATACTTCAGAATCAGAGAAAGAACGAAAAATCACACACTCAGCTAGCTAGCTGCGGTCAGGATGACATCGGCATGACTCATGCGTGTCAATCTGTCATGTGTCACTCAGTTTCTACTCTGCGCGCGTGATCGTTCCCACGGCCACCATTGCTCATTGCCCTGCCCAACCGTTAAATGGAGGCTGAAGGTATTGGCTACTCCGCTTCGAAAATGTTGTGAATGAAATGCAAAGCATTGTGGGTAATTTACTGTGCATAGTTAGTGGGTCATCATCGCTGATTATGCAAAATGATATCCAATGACAGCTCAGATCGCACTTGCCAACACTCTACAAGTACAAGCAAGCAAAAAAACAGAAGAAAGTTGTGAAAAACAGAATAGTAATTTCAAAGATCTCATTATTGAAAGTTTATTGGAAATACCCGCTAACTTACTAATAAAATATAATAACAATATTTCAAAATCATATACTGGATTTTATTGAAGAATTTATCATGTTCATCTGTATTGATGTTGATTGAGCCTAAAGCGCATTGCATTACTGGGATTGAAAAATGGCGACTTCAGAAAGCGATGCACCAAAGAGAGAAACAAATCAGGTAATTTTTCTCAGTTTTATTTCGATTCGCAAGTAATTATTTAAGCCAGATGGTTGATAATGTATTTTCAACCCGTTGGAGTAATTACAGAATAGGGGGCCTACCCCGCCACGCGAAAATCACCCCATAAAAATATGTGGATAAAAACGATACGGCCACACGTCCCGAATTGGGTCAACTCGTACCCGAGTTAACTCGTACCCGAGTTAGCTCGTACCCCAAAATTTACACCCAAGTCAACTCGTACCCAAGTCAACTCGTACCCAAGTCAACTCGTACCCAAGTCAACTCGTACCCAAGTTAACTCGTACCCAGGTTAAGTCGTACCCCACTATTTAAAAAGGTGTGCGCGCTCTAGCTCTCTGAAGGACCGGCGTGACGGTCGCTACCTTTTCATGCCGCTCTTTTGTTTTAATTTAAACAGCAGATTTAATGATTTACTGATAGGCATTTACGTCTTATTTTTTAAGGGATATGTTTGTTTTATATTTTATACATATATATATATATATTTTTATTTTTTTTATTTTCCCGTAATGAAGTCCCTCTGTCCGTTTGTTTGTTTATACACTCCTTTTTTGCGCTCTGTTTTGTAACGTTATTTTACCGAGAGAGTGTTTATTTATTATTTTAAATGATTAATGATGTTTGCTCTCGTCAATTGTCATTCTTTTTCACGGATACGATAATTAGGGTAGTTGATATTATTATTTATTTACCATCACAACAGAAAAACACAATATACACAAACATTCGACAAACATGATGACTGGAACTAAAAAAGTGAACCTAATCACTATTCCCCATAGTATTCAGTCCAAATTCAATAAAAACAAACAAACAAATATTTAAATATACATTCTTTAAAACAAGCATTTCATTGCGGGCGTAGTTCACCTCACTTCTAGGGCTTGCAATCTTCTGTCATGAGAAGCGTCTTGAGAAGATCCTGCAATCTATTGCTGTTTCATGAAGCAGAACCATCTAGCACGCACTTCAACCAGCGTCCCCATCATTGTGGCGGCACTCCAAAAGACATTGCGGTCAAGTCAATCACTTGGTATCTCGACGGCGGCTTCAATGCCAAGTCGTTTGAAGATGATTTGAGACCTGATTGGTTGAGGGGAAATCGCACTGAATCCTTCCAAACCCTATAAATGAATCAAGACGCCCCGTAATCAGCCACTCATTATTGAGATTTCACACTGTCAAGTTACGATACAATTAAGTTCCAAGCATTTTCAATTCAAGCAAGATTAGAGTTCAATATGGCATCCAAGCATCCGTGCATCAAGTGCACCAAGGCCGTCCGTGCTTCTCATCAAGCATTCCGGTGCGACGTTTGTGATAAGTGGCAGCACCGGAAGTGCGACACCGGCATTACACTGGAGGAGTACGAACGGATCGTTGATGACCCCGACCTTCTACCTATCTGGGTTTGCAACGAATGCCAGCGCCAGGAAGACAGCGAAGCCCCATCCTCGCCCACGGTCTCCGACGAGCCTATGGAGTTTGACGTAATGTCAGACTTCACGGTCCCCGTCCCGCCTGAGGAGGATTACCTACCAAACCCTGCCGTGCCTGAAAGCCTACCTGACCTTGGTGTGGAAGACACGGTAGCATTCAAGGTTGTCGATGGGGGGAGTCAACGCAGCAAACCCATCCTCGTCGACAGCCACGGTTACAACTACACCCAGAAGTGGCGAAAACCAAGCTCCAACTCATCCGTCGTCGTTTGGTTATGTAGCGTCCGGAATAAGTCCAACCGATGTCGGGTGTCCGTCCGCCAGGACGGGCTTGATTTCTCCTTCGGCGTTCACACCACTCACATCCACCCTGCCCGGCCTGGAGGTGACATCGCCGTCCAGGCAGTTGCCACGGTCAAGAAAGCTGCACGTGATGATGTCTTCCGACCAGCTGGCGCTCTAGTGGAGCAAATCCTGACCGCAACTGCCACTACTGCCCCCGCCAGCTGCCCAAACCCATCTTACCTCAGACGCACCGCCAACCGAGTTCGTCAGACCCAGCGCCCTCCAGAGCCAAGAGACCTCGACTTTGAGTTGGCCAACGACTTCATTCCTCCGAACTTTATGCAGAAGGACATCCGGTGTGGAGAAGCCCGCCATCTTGTCTTCTTCACCGAAGACCAGCTGAATGTACTTGATGCAGCAAAGACCTGGTACTTAGATGGAACCTTCAAAATTGTGCGGCGTCCGTTTGTGCAGCTGTTTTCGCTGCACGCCTTCATCAGAGGAGACTCTGACGATATCAAGCAAGTGCCTCTTGCCTTCGTCATGATGTCGAGAAGAACCAAGAAGGACTACAAGAAGGTATGTTTACCAATTTCGCAATTATCAAATAATATCAGCGACCGAATTATAATTGAACAATTATGTTAGTTCAAACATGTTTCACAATGTTTAGCAAGTCAAAATTGATGAATTATTATTTTGTGAATTCCGAACCACCTTGTTAAGTTATGACTTTTTATATTTTATATTTATTAATGTGTTGTTTTTTCCCGTTATCTGTTTTGCAGGTCCTGAAGTCCATCAAGAAGAAGTTGCCATCCAGAGGCAGCAACTGCCAAGAAGCTGTGGTGGACTTTGAGGCCGGCATCTGGGCTGCTATCCGCAGCGTCTTCCCTGATGTGCACATTGCCGGCTGTCTTTACCACTGGACACAGGCAGTGTGGCGGAAGTGCCAGGCGCTTGGCCTTCAAGTCCCGTACACCACGGATCCAGCGGTGGGAGACTACATCCGGCAGCTGATGTCACTACCCTTCTTGCCTGCGGAGCACATCGAGGAGGCCTTCCATTTCCTCCAAGACCAAGCAGCCAACCATCCTCTCCAGCTACTCTGCCAGTACATCGAGGCGACGTGGCTGCGGCAGGACACCTGGGGCCCGGCAAACTGGTCAGCGTTCAAGAGGAGCATCCGTACCAACAATGATGTCGAGGGGTGGCACCGGAGGCTCAACGGGAGAGCAGGCCGCCACTGTGTCCAGTTTTACACAGTGATTGCGCTACTGCACAGCGAGGCAACCATGGTGAAGCTGCAGATGCGACTTCTGAGGGAATCAAAACTCCGGCGCTACCAGCAGAAGAGGGTCAAGACCTTTCAAGGGCGAGTCTTCAAGCTGTGGGAGCGGTACGAGAAGGGTGACCTCAAGACATCAAGCTTGCTTGCTGCCTGCAAGCACCTGACAGGCCCGGCATTGTAGAAGTGCAGAAAAACCAAAAACCAACCGGCTCTTTTCAGAGCCAACACATCTTCAAAAAAGAGATTCAGTGTCACAATTGATTTTTTGTCTTCTAAAATTAAATTATAAAGGGGAATCATTGCAAATAATTTGGCAAAGAAATAAATACGATTTGGGACACAACAATTTGGGACATCATTGCATTATTAATACATAAAAATGTGCATCTTTGAAAAGTTGGCAAATAAATAAATATGATTTAGAGCACAAATAATGACATTAACCATCATGAAAAGATCATGAAAATTTTATTATTAATTTAGACAAGAAAAGCAATTCTATCACAAAGACTAAAAAATAATTGACCACAAAAAGATCGGCACAAAGTTGGAAGTAGCTCTTGCTTAAACATCAGATCCAGCGTCTGAAAAAAAAAAAGGATAATCATTAATAATAATAAGCAATTTTTATAAAAGCGCAATAAACATAGCAATGACATTTCAAGCGCTGACCTAGTTCAAGTAACTATTTATCGAAATATAGAACACAATGTATTAAATAGTCGCTAGTATTTGAACAGGATGATGCAATTTTGTTCACGCATGCTGGAACTTGCGAGCACGTCAAGTACGACCATAGGCAGGCAGTATCGGCACCGGCCGCTAGCGTATTTCGCCGCTTTGTATGGCAACGAAACATCGCATTTCACACAAGTTATTCGGCCACAAACGGTGTGTCGAAATGGGGTACGAGTTAACTCGGGTACGAGTTAACCTGGGTACGAGTTAACTCGGGTACGAGTTAACCTGGGTACGAGTTAACTTGGGTACGAGTTAACTTGGGTACGAGTTTACTCGGGTACGAGTTAACCTGGGTACGAGTTAACTTGGGTACGAGTTAACTTGGGTACGAGATGACCCAAAATCACACGTCCCCTGTACGTCCCATATAGATCAGCGCAGAGGAAAAAGAGGGCGCTATTTTTAAAATTCCCGGCATAGACATGACATGTATAGTATGTATGACATGTATATAGTATAATCATGGAGAAATAAGACACAAATCATGGTATAATATAGTCCTATATCATTGTTAGTACTGACTACTATTCTGAAAAAAGGCTGCCTGCATGCACCGAACATACACGGCCTGGATTCTAATTTTACTCGGGCAGGCCAAAACGGCCAAACGTCCGATCGTTACAACGCGCGCGCAAAATGCGAACACCAGTTTTGCGCATGCCCTCTTGTGGGCGCGCCACGCTCGCGATGAGCGTTTGTTGCATACTAATATTTGACCTGTCACCCACTCACCACAATATTAATAAAGTCGGGAAAATTGAAAATTTAGATAAAAATATTATTGGTATTTTCAAATTCTTGAGAAAGAGAGCTTTCTAATTTGTAACCCTTGGGGGTTTTGCCATACATTTTACAGCGATCCAGAAAGTCATGGGTTTCACAAAACGTGTTTGTGAGAAAACTTACTAAACAAAACATTTTAAACAATACACGCAAAAGATTGCAAAACAGCACAAGTAAAGGTTCGGTTGAGCATAGCAACGGCTATGTTCTAATAATTATTTCTTCTTAAAACTTTCCACACTTACGAACTATTGTATAAACAACAAAATATCATAATTTTGAAAACGTGGGATAGTTACAGGGACCTAATTTGCATATTTAATTACCGTGTTAATTAGACCACTAATGAAATTTAATCTACGCAAACTACGCAAACACTACGCACAATCGCGTAATTTAAGAGGTTTTCGATCGTCTGATCGCACCCAAAAAATGGGAATATGTAGAGGAAGACTTACATTGTAGGCTTTACAAATTACGCCAAATTTCAAAATTGACCACCATTTTATATTTCGACTTTGGATGGCCATATCTCAGAATCACATCGTGCGACTTTACTCTCACATTGTGGTGATGACAGGTCACATATTCTATACGCAGCAGATCATTGTTCACAACAGTTTTGAAATCGCATGTCATGTGACTCATGTCTAGGTTTTATTTAGATGTCTATGGGTTGGGTATGCTCACATTACAAGTTACACCATGGAGCTGAATTCCATGCTTACAGGTTGGCGTAGCGGTTCTTTCCTCACCTTCCACCACTATGACCCGGGTTCGAATTCGGCCTGGGCCAATATGTGGATTGGGTTTTCAGTCCCTGCCTGACTCCGTGGGTTTTCCCCAGGATATTCTTTTGGGGTTTTCCTCTCACTTCTAAAACTGTAACTTCTTCACATTACCTTTTCTCATCCTGTGTAATTGGCACTATAGCGCTGTTGGGTGTTAAATGAAATAAATCAATAGAATAACATCCACTTACGATTGATGGGCGTAATTTATAGGTTTAAGCCTTTAGACAGTAACCCATATCCATTTTTTTCCAGTACTTGTCTACATGTAGTTCGAGTTACTGGCCCTAGTTTTCGCCTTTTGTAACATTTGGACGTGATCTGGCGATACTAGAGCACGAGTCCGTGTAACATTCATCAGTCCAAATCTCTTAAATGTCGCCACCACCACAAAAATACTTCAAAAAAACCTAAATAGCCTTCCATACATGTATGTGTCCTAAATTAACTTCCGGTGTACTCACGATCAATTCTTGACCTGCAAATCAAGGAAATTCAACCACAGTATTCAAATGAGAACTGCACCCTTGCTGTTCGCAATGATGATTTGGGGCTTTTTCAGATGGCCGCATCATGGGATGTCTGTGATGTCACAAGTGAATCATTTGCCCGTACGTGTCGTAAACAAACGTAAACAAGCGTGCAGCCGGGTTGGTAAGCAGCGACTGTTTCATGACATGGCACAAGCTGTACTGTGGCTGCATGTTTGAGGAGACACCAATCGCTCTCAATCGGGCGCGCTGAAATAGCACACAATGCTTGCAATCGCGAGGAGTATGGCAATGCAAAATAATAACAATTATAATAATCATAATCATAATCATAACAAAACCATTTACCATTTTACTTCATTTAACCGATATTATTATTGTTACACAATGTACCGGTTTGGCTAGTTAACTTGAGAAATACCAGATTTCAAAAATTTCAAATTTGCAACTTTGTGCATACAATGAACTAACATTTTTTTCAAAACATTGAAATGTTCTTCTATTTTATTGCTCAGCTCAATTTGCAGACATTTTTTGAGTTGGAGGAGTGTCGGATGGTGATAAGTGAACTCCAGCAATGTGGATGTTGCGACCGATGTATTCTAAGACTCATAGGAGTCAAAAGACCGTCTTCATACAGCAGTCCCCTAGAGGTACATGTACCAGTATGGGTTTTTCTGGTCAATTTCGGCAAATGAGCAGCCAGTTATATGTGACCTGTCATCACAAAATGAGCGTAAAGTCGCACGGAGTGATTTCCCAGTACGGCCAGTCAAAGTCAAAGTCAAAATTGGAAGGGGTGGTCGATTTTGAGATTATATGGTTTTTTTAAAGACTATTAAATCTCCAACAATCAAGTCCCAATTTTTCAGGACGATCAGATAAAAACAAAATTAGTTTTTGAGACAATTTTGACTATGCCTTTCCTCTGCCTTTCACACAATTTCTCGCAAGAATTGCCCGTTTTCTCATAATCTCTGTATTAAGACTCCAGACTAAAAAAAAAAAAAACCAAATATTGAGTATCAAACCTCTAAGTGTTATATACCATTGGAAAGCTCTGTTTCCACAGAATTTGGAAATACCCATATCTCAATGTTTGATTTTGCCGACTTTACGCTCATTTTGTGATGACAGGTCACATATGTGTGTGGGTTCGATTTAAAATAATTTTGCCTCCAGTTTTTACCGTGTTTTAAATTCAGAATGTGAGCATTCAATTTACATTTGATGCATTCAAATTTCTTTAGCAATGTGTTAAATTTAGCATATCGTTGTTCTTTTTCGTGACGCACAAATCATTCAATTTAGCAAAGCTGGTTCGACTGGAGATTCTCGCAATTATTTTGTTGTAATCGGGCAATCAGTTTAGCTAAATGAGAATTTAAATGAATATAGTACAACACTAAATGCAAACAAACAGATAAACAAATAATTTGTGCTAGACAATTGTTTTCGTATTTTCACTTTGTCGGTCAAACCTTATGGTTTTCTTTATTCATTTATGTTTTCCGTAGATTTTTTATCAAACCTACATGTACATGTAGTGTCTTGATTTGTTTTTGTTTTGTCTTTTTTGTCTTCTTTTTGTTAGGGGTGGGATCATTATTGGTTACCTGAGTGACCAAGAACCAATTTGTTTTTGTGTTTGTGAAACATTAATGTTTGCCATTGTTTGGGTATTTCTTTTAGTTTTTTTTATCCTGGTTTCTTATTGTTTATTTATGTTTTCGAAAGATGTGTCACTTCGTCAAAACGGTGACGACGTTTCTGTTCCTGTTTGTTGTCTTACCACATGATGAGGTTTCTCTTGTTTCATTGCTTTTTCACTCAACAGGTTTTGACCCAACTGCAAGAGACCAAAGAGAACGGGTCTACCTTGTGCCAGGGGACCGAAGGTGAACCCCCAAAGTCTGATGGGAAGTCTCCAGATTCAACCAATCAGACGGCAGGAGTTTGCACTGTGTGCCTTGGCATTCTGCAGGGTCTGTGTGAAAAGAGTCACGTGCAGGATGTGAGTGATACATTTAGATTCTCAAGTGTCAATTGTGTTTATTTCTGCTGTTTAATAGGGCCTATGGACATTCAGATCTAAAAATTACATTGAAAATTGCTTGAAAATGCTACTTTTCAGTACCTAAATTGTCAAAATTTTCTAAAGGGGGCCCTTTAACCCCTGCCAGGGGGCCCCGGCCCCCTGAAACCCCCGACATGCCTCGCCTTCGGCTCGGGATAAGCCTAGGGCTTGATTGGGTCATTAATAGTGAATCGCTATTTTCCAGTTTTTTCTAACACAACCCATTCTCATGCCTGCATAATACTCGGGGGCCTCGGAGCTCACATGATTCAGCCACCACAAACCTAGCCCTAGTATATAGCCCTGCACTTGAGTACACTCTGTGCTGTTGGCCATAAGTCCATCAGTGCAAAAAACGCTGTTTTTTTTTTCCTTCCTAATGGAAATCATTCGGTTTAAAACTCGACATGCAGGTTCACTTACCATAGCGCATCGATATTTCGCCAATATTAGGACTTTTCAGTGGTTTCGTCTGGTGTAATTTGTCTCCGAATCTGCGTTATAAAGTTTTTTTAAAAGCGCGATAAACGCAACAACAATAAGTCCGCGCAGGTGCGGCGTGCACAGCTCGTCGCACCGAACAACAGAGGGCACTAGCAGAGCGCCCTCTGTTGCTCGGTGCGACGAGTTGTGCACACCTGCGCAGACTTGTTAGGGAAAACTGCATGCCGAGTTTGAGACCGGATGATTTCCGTGACAAAAATCCAGCATTTTTTGCACTAATGAACGTATGGCCTACCGCACACTAGTATGGGGCCATAGACTAGGGCTACCACAGACCAGGGCTACCACAGACCCTGCTCAAGAAGCAGAGCCACTAGTGGAATACGTCGCATGCCTGCGTTGTTAATTCCAAGCAAGGGACAAATATTGCAGGCTTTTTTTTCTCCAGCCGTACAGTGGATAGGTTCAAGTGTGCCCCAAATTAACTTGATTGGAAGTCTAAACATAATTTTGTATTGATCTCATTGTGACTTAAAAGTTATTATTGCTTATTGCAGCGCGACGTTGTTGCTTGTTCACAAGTGACTTGCAAGCAGTAAATCTTCAAGTAATCCTCAGTTCGAAAATGGCTTCCTGAAACGTCTTCTCATTATACCATTGACCTTTCCGGAGAGACTTGCTTGTTTAGATCAAATATAATTGTAGAAAATGTAGTTACTTACCACACGTCCTTTTAAAGCAATGAGTATACAGTGTTTATGTAGTTATTGTAGACAAGGAAATTATTTAAATTACAATTAGAGACGATCTTAGTTTGTGTTTACAATTCCCACAGATGGCAAAACAGGTGCAGGAAGCAGACTTTGGCTTTGAAAACTTCACCATGGCCATGACGTTACCCTTGCAGCTTCTTATCAGAGAAGTAAGTAATGAGAAGGTACCAAACGGGGGCCAATTTCATGGAGCTGCTAAGCACAAACATTTGCTTATTACAAAAAGTCATGCAAACAGGACACCAGGTTTTTCATGCTAAACTAAAATCGGCTGATGCTAGTCTCAAAACAATATCACCTGAAAATCTGGTTTATAATCCTGTTTTTTTGCCATGGTAAAATGAGAAGGTACCAAACGGGGGCCAATTTCATGGAGCTGCTAAGCACAAACATTTGCTTATTACAAAAAGTCATGCAAACAGGACACCAGGTTTTTCATGCTAAACTAAAATCGGCTGATGCTAGTCTCAAAACAATATCACCTGAAAATCTGGTTTATAATCCTGTTTTTTTGCCATGGAAGAATGTTATACCAATCTTTGTGCTTGGCAGCTCCATGAAATTGGCTCAAGTACACAGACCTGATTTTTTTTTTTTATAAACAATGTAGTATCCTGCACAAAGTCTATGGAGAGTTGAGTGCATTGTCAAAGTGACCTTATTGAGATAAAATTTAATGATAAAAGTGGCGGCAGAATGCTATATTTTTTCCTAGTTTTAACGAAAACTACCCGTGTAAGCCCATTTTTTAAAAGTGTTAGGGAATTGTAAGGCCAGAGAATCAGTTGTACATGTACCCCTTTGGAATTACTAAATATGAAAAATTTGGAGCAGTATTGGAAATTGGAAATTGATACAAAAAAACACTGGTTTAAATACTTGAAAATGTCAGCACACCAGGAGCCATTATTTAACAGGATGCTTCAGACTGCCATTCTCTAACAGTCCAGTAAAGTATTTTGTGATAATTTGGTCATTTATTTTGTTCATGTCTGCAAATGTTGTGTATTCCGTTTAACCATGTACATGTACATGTAACACTTTTTCAGACCTACGTGGTCACTCTCAACCACTAAAACTACAATATCCAAGCACACAACATAACAATATATTTTGAAGTGAATTATGTTTTGACCACCAAGCTACATATATTTTCATTCATCGTTTGAATATTTTATTCTTTTTTTTTCAGCATTGTATCTTTCTTCATTTAAAGTCAGTGTTCAGGTAAGATATGTTCTCAAATGCTAATATTATATTTGTGTTCACGCCTTGTAATCTTATTCATTCATTCAATTTGTTTATTGTAGATTATTTTTTAAACAAATTACTATGTTAAGAACTTATTGTGGGAATTTAAAAAGTCTGTATCTGTAATCACAGGAATTTTAACTTCTTAACGCGGGGAACGGCTATAGCCATGGCTCGCTAATCCATCCGGAAGGCTGTGGCCAGTTATGTGCAATGCCTAGGACACGACCTGTGCAGCAGCTGCACGTTCGGTCCATTGTGCGGTGCAGCAACTGGGCAAAGGCTTCTGTGCATTCGTGCGTATAATCTGGTGCAGTGAGGAATGGGTGTCAAAGGGGTTAAGAAACTTTAACCCTAACCCCCTAGGCCTTACTTTGGGCTAAAGAACTGCGTACTACAGAATACTACTTAGTATTTTGTAGCATTGGGTCTCTCTGTGACTGATGATTGGGTGTGTACTGACAGAGTACAGATACTGCCAACTACAAAATACTAATAGTGGCAATACAGGTCAGTAATACTTACCTGGCAAAAAAATGAAGTAGTCCAACCTTGACCCATTGCTGTGTCCCAAGTGACAATTTTTGCTGTAGAGTTTAGAACACCTTACACAGCATACATAGGCCATGCACACTCAGCAAGCAGAGGGACCCAATGCTAAAAAGTACTATGAGTGCAATAAGGGGTGAAGTACCAAATACTAAAAATTACTACAGGCATTGCACACAAGTCAGTGAGAGTACTGCATACTACTTTTTACTACTAGTTAGTAGTAAAAAGTAGCATTAGGTAGGGTTTAGGGTTAAAGAAAATTTGTTACCAAAATCCAAATTGTATTGTGTGTTTGAGACAGACACTTCCATATCAAAATGTCAGGCCATCTCACGTGTCTGGATTTTATTCTATGTTTTTTTTAAGACTTTGTCATTTGCTGATCAAATCTATGTTGTATATTTCCATCCAGTAATCTGTACCAGAAATTGGCTCATCGCATCATTGCCACCATCAAGGAGGTGTATAAGTGGGTCTGCGGGCCAGTCATGGGAGATGCACTAGACGTTAGTTTCTACTACAAGGTAATGGTTCTGAAATTTCAAGAAAATAGGTAATTGCTTGAATTATCATGAATGAGTGGACTTGGGGGGTTGTATTTTATAGTAAATATTGTTTAACTGACCTGTTCGAAGTTTCACATTCATTGTTTATAATAATTGATTAATCGGAAATTCAATATCGAGTATACTCGATATATCGATTATTTCCCGTGTGCAAGATGAAGCCTAAAAACAGTGCTCAATATACTGAAGACCGGCAGTTTAATAGGTACGTTGAATATACCGGTTTTCGGCTTGATCCTCCGCGCATGTTGTCGGTCCGAACAATATCAAATTGCGCCAGCCCGCGTGTTTATGGTTTTACACCAAAGATAAGAAATTATTACGGTTGCCGCTTCCGCTTGCTAGGCGAATAGCAGGGTGCAGAGAACGCTCCCCGCAATTCCCGACTCGTGATTGGCCACCCCAAAATGACATCAGATCAATGGAGGGTTACGTCCCAAACAACCGATAGACTAGAGCGGCATGGCCGGTTTCTTTTGAGATTTAACTGCGCAAGCGGTTGTGAACTACAGCGGCGGGCCGCGGGTGAAACACAAAGAACAACTTCACAACCGCAGTTGGTCGTCGAACGTATTTTATTTAATAGGCCTACTCAAATGTTTTAAGCCACAAATAAAGACGGCAGCTTTTCTAATATACTAAAGCCCTGAGATTTTCTGAATAATCTGACAATCTTTCGGTGTTTTCGATATCATTTAAGAACATCGAAATTTAGATACATCAAAGTTTTCGATATATCGAAATGTCGATATTTCGATATGATTAAAAAAGTGACATCGGCGATATCAATGTCAAAATAATATCGAGTATTTGAGTAATATCGATATATCGACGGACGTTACATGGGTTCATCTTGAAAAGCCTGTAGTATCATTGCTCAATGGCAAGAATTGTTGTTGGGTCCAACATGACCTTGCATGGATGGGCATGTGTTTGAGATGGAATGCCTAGATCTTAAAGGAACAAGCTGGATCTGATAATTAATGTTTGGCATTTATTTACAGAGTCCAATGGAAATTATGGTGACGTTCACACATCAGGTAACAGAAGAGGAACTAGACAAATTGTGAGTACTTTGAAGGGTCAACTTGATATTTTAAAGATAGGATACACCATTTGCAGTTTTCGAATTATTTTACTACCGAATTATTAAGAAATATCTTACTTATTTGATAGGAAATAATGCTTGTACGCATCCCGATAAAATGATTGCGCTAGATATTATGTAATTGTTCCGAAAAATTGAATTTTATACAAAAAAAAATTACGATCGCTGGACGGCGATCACGGAAAAACAAGAACAATATAAGAACTACTGCCTGACGCCGGTTTAAAATGAACCCCGTTTTTTTGCTTACATACTGCTTACATACATGTATTTTTTGTTTTACTGATAACATAAAGTTGCTTAAAGTAATTTAAAAGTTGTTAACAATCAGGATTTGTTACTTTCAGATTACATCAGTCTGTATGCAGCGAGCCGCCAAGCAAAAGAGCAAGGGTGAGGGAAATTGATAATGATTCATACAAAGCAAAATAAATAAAACACACAAAAATGAAGTCAATGTTAGTGACACTTGCATTAAAATTACTTGCACTTGCAATTAAATTACTTGCACTTGCAATTAAAGTAACGTGTAAGCGGGACACACAAAATGCCATACTTGGCATACTAGAACGCCACACTAGAACGAATCTAGCTGGCTTGTACCCATTCATATCGATTGTTAACAAAATGCTTACTAACTAAATATGTTCAATTCAGGATAGTTTTTGAGAGAAGTCATTTTTGTCCAATGCTGGTCAGTCGACCAGCATTGGAAATTGATATAAAAATATCATTTATTTTTGAAAATGACGGCACACCAGGTGCCATAATTATACAGGATGCTTTAGACGTATCATTCACCATAAGTCCAGTAAGGTACAGTTGTGTATTTCATAATAATTTGCTAGTTTTTTTTCTTTGGATGTCAGCAAATGTTGTATATTCCCTTAAACAGTTCATTTTTAATATATATCACCGAGCAGAGGCGCCGGATTATTTTTAACGAAACTTGATCCGAGGCATGTTCAGGCAGATGTACCGGAAAGCACACCCACGCATTTCCGGCCTTGCTTGCTGCTGACAGACATTTCCGGCCTTGCTCGTGACATGTTTATGCGTCATCCGTTTTGAATCTGGGAAAAAAACATGGAGGAATATTCCTTCATGGGAAAACTTTGCGTGTATATACGTCCTCCGGCGCGAACTGGTAAATAAAAATTTAAAAAATTGTAATGTAAATGGTTCGTGGGCTTGTGCTGCTTCATTTCAGCACTCAAGGACATTTTCAGGGTACAGGTACTACATGGAGATCAATGAAAATGATTAGGGCATCCAAACTGCAGAAACTTGATTTAATTTGATGAGGGGTAATTCCCTGCCAATTTTCTTGCATTCTTTACTCGAAATAGTCATGCTTAGTTTATTAGTGTTTTCCTATTTGAAATATTTGTAAAGTTTTTGATAAATTTGTTCTTTCTATGCAGTCCCAGTATTACACCTCTGCTGCCAATGCACCAGGAAAACCAGCTGTGCTTGCCGCCATCAAGAAAGTAACAAACGACCGTTTCAAAGAGTAAGTTTTCAACCAGTGATGCTTTACGTTTTACATTGGTGGAGTGTTCTAGTGTATTTGGCATGTAGAGTCAAACTAGTAAAGCTTCTAGTGTATTTGTTAGGGGTTCTGGCAAAATTAGACGGAACTGAGCAGAGGTTGAAATGAGGGTTTTCGAGTATTAGAAAAAGGATAACATTCTCTTTACATTGCTGTTTCTTGCGCTTCAAACGGACATTGCGTTAACAAGTTATGGCTGTTTAAAGTTCGCATTTATCAACATGTCGCAAAAGTAAAATGTTGAAAAAAGACCTTTGAATTTTCAAGTTTTGTACATGTGATATGGAAATATGCCAATTGTTTTTTCTGAAAACACTTTTATTCCACTAATTCCATACTATTTCTTAACATAATATAGTTTGTAGGCATACCAAAGATTACAAATTCAATAAATCTCAAAAATATTCTTATTCAGTTGATTGCAGCTATGCACTAACAAATAATAGCACCTATATGAGCATGGGCGTTGACCTACACCTTGGCCGTCTCAAGGCAAAACAATGTAAGTTGTGTGCAAATCACATTAGAGTTGAATTGTTTTGCCATGAGACGGCCGACCTGCACTCACCTTTTGCAAATTACAAATCCAACTACTAACAGTGACGCATCTTTAGAAATGACGTACTAAAAGCAGGCCAGAAGGAATAATTTCACAAGGAGTTTGGTGTCATTAATATCTTTACAACAAGTAATTCGATTTTCAACAGTATTTTGGTTGGTTACTTTTTGGATGTAGCTGCGAAAGGTATACTTTGGTTATAAATTTAAATACACTATGATACTACACTTAATTTGCTCACAATAAAACCTTGTTTTGCTTTCAGATTATTTCCATGCCCGCCGTCAGTTCCTCGGTCTCCAAGCATCACTGAGGTGGCTTGCTGGTACTCCGCAGTCTTTGTTGCAGGTATATACAATTGAAAAACCTTCACCATTTGTACCTCTTGTATAGCTGTTCAGAGAATTAGTTCATTGATTCTGTTCAACGAAACAGTGGATTGCAAAGTAAATACTGGTCCAAATATTGTTGCAATGAAAATCTTCAAGTTTGTTTGTTGGGTACAAGTAAGTGTACATATTCTGAACCCAGATAGAGGACCTGCCTGCAGTCCTTATTGTTCTAATATGTTAGGGGTTCTGGCAAAATGAGATGGGACTGAGCAAAGGTTGAAATGAGGGTTTTCAGGTATTAGAAAAGAGGATACAATTCTCCTAACAATGCTGTTTGTTGCGCTTCAATCGGACATTCCATTAACAAGTTATTGCTGTGTAAAGGTTGCATTTATCAACATGTCGCAAAAGTAAAATATTGAGAAAAAGGCCTGTAAATCTTTGAGTTTTGTACTTTGTACCGGGATTATTTTAACATCGCCGAGCCGAGGGGCGGGATTATTTTTAACGAAACTCGCCCCGAAGCGGGTTCAGGCTGATAGTGCCGGGAAGCACACCCATGCATTCCTGGCCTTGCTCGCTGCTGACAGACATTTCCGAACTTGAACTTGGCGTGTTTATGCGTCATCCATTTTGAATTTGGGGAAATATTTGCGTTTATATATGTCATCCGGCGCGAACTGGTTAAACACACTTTTATTTCACTACTTCCGGTTCAGGCTGATAGTGCCGGAAAGCACACCCACGCATTTCCGGCCTTGCTTGCTGCTGACATACATTTCCGAACTTGAACTTGGCGTGTTTATGCATCGTCCATTTTGAATTTGCAGAAATATTTGCGTTTATATACGTCATCCGGCGCGAACTGGTTAAACACACTTTTATTCCACTACTTCCGTACCATTTCTAACAAAATTTAGTTTATTGTAGGCATACCAAAGATTCCAAATATCAATAAATCTAAAAATTAAAAAAATATCCCATTTTTTACTTTTTTGCATTTCCCCCCACTATGCCCTGTGCCCAGTTCCGTCTCATTTTGCCAGAACACCTCGAGTATGTCACTTGTGAATCAGACCGGGCAGTGATATCATACAGGGTGTTCAGAACAAAAAGAACACTTTATGTTGATAAAATGGAATTTCTGTCGGGAAATGTAAATTCAATATGAAGCTTAGGTCACACTAGACTTGATGTCAAGTCGTTTTTCATCCTTGAATTCAGTCGAAATTCATCGGCAAGGCTGGTTTAAGACTAGTAACGTGCCGAGTTGCGACTTCGAACTTTGCAAATTGGGAACGAGGCAACCGCAACCTCCCCCGTGTATATACCGAGTGGACCGCTTATTACCGACTTGGCACCAAGTCTAAGGTCACACTAGCTGTATTGAGGTCCCATCCTCCCGTGACCTGAAAGTTACCGACCACTGCCGACCTGAATTTAGTCTGGAGAGGACAGGACCGCTCCCGACCTTCTAAAGACCATTCCCGTCTTATTTACGATCCAGTGCAGTCTTAAAGCTGTCTAGATATGCAACCCCCTGCCTTGCTAACGACCTTTCCCAACTACTCCCAACCAACAACGGACCTACTAACGTATATTCCTGCCCTTCCCGAAGTCAAATGTGGTTGGTTTAAACGTACGTTTAAAACCGGTTAATAGGCCTGGGAATTAATGCGTCCAGGCTCATACTTTTAAGACTGGTCAACCTCATATTTATTCCCTTATTTAAGCTGTAAGTTTGAGAGTTTTGAGTGGCACATTTCCTCCCGTGCAGGACGGTACAACAAGTATTCACGCAAGTTGAGCCAGACACCCTGGTTGATAGATGGGAAGCGTAAGACTGAGTCATCCATGCAGGAGATACTGTGTGATCCTATCAAAGAACTCTTCAAGGCATCAGGTGAGAGCTCTTTGAAAGGCACTGAAAGCAATGTTGTGCAAACCCGGCCTGAAACTCAAACCGACCAAACACAAAACTGACTTCCGTAACGGTTTTGATTAACTTTGAGATAGTATGGCAGAATGCAAATATAAGAATAAGGTAGAATAACTTGGAATGACAGCCATTTTGAATATTATAAACATATGGACTGGCAATGAGGTCACTAGGCCTGTGAGTGACCAGAAGGGGAATGCATTTTTCTCGGTCTTCGGCCTCGGGAAATAGGTCCCCCTTCTGGTCACTCACAGTCCGACGGAGGATAGATGTACTCTAGTGACCGAATCATGCCAGTCCATACGTGTTTTATAACACACCTCAATCCAAAATATGAAATAATCGTGATCCGATCCAGACGCTGCCATTTTTCATATTAAGATGAGCCTGGCAAACCTCTTGAGGGCGCTGTAACCAGTCAAAATTTGTAAGTCTATTGCCCGCTTCGGGAACTATTCCTCGCAAATTCACGGTGGCGCAAATCTTATGCAATAACCTGTATTAGTTAACCCCACGTGAGCGTGTTTCAGCCAACCAGAATACAAAACTAGCAAGAGGTGTGTTATAATGCTCGTTATTCTACCTGTATATTTTGTTAAAGGATAAATATCTGATGGCCCTATAGCCGAATATCTTTCCCATGGCATACTCTGACTGTGTGCCAAATTTCTTGCTTGTATCATCAAAGGCACAATTCCCCCGAATATTTCTCCAAAATATTTTCCCTATGTGCCCCACTAAAGACTATGTTTTTGAAACAAAAGAGCAGATGCGATTTAAAGTTATTGTGTACCATTTACCAGTGGTAAAGTTGCTTGAGTAAAGATGAAGAATGCAGGAAGGAATAATTTCACAATAATTTTAGAGTCATTAATTATCTTTAATCAATAGTTGCTTGACAACTAAAGTTTTAGCTCTGAATGCTGTATATTCTGAAGAAAAATATTCTAGGATTTCAATTTTGAACCAACTACTAATGGAAATGTCCAGAAATGCATCTCTGAGAAGCATTTTTTGAACCTTTTTGTCAATAATTTTTTTTTCTTCAAAATGACACAGGGAGGTATTATCTTTACATCAAGTCAGCATTTGAACAATAATTTGGTTGTGTACTTTTTAGATAGTTGCCAAAGATATATTGTCCCTTTAAAGACATCAGTGATAAGGGTAAGATGAACTGCCCTTTTGATTCTACAGGTGTTTCATTCCACAAATAGCTTATAGTTGTGAACAGATTTTACAATGACGAAAGCATTCACTCAATTTTGTTGTGCCATATTTACATGCACTGAATGCGGTCCAGTGTAAAATACAGTGTTTGATTCAAGTACGATAATACACAAGTTCGAACCCTGGCAGGATTGTGGTGTTTGCGTCCTTGGGCAAGGCACTTAAAGGTGAGATACACCATTGGTTATTGCTTGAATTATCATGAATGGGTGGATTTAAAGGTAGGATAAACCATTGGTTATTGCCTGAATTATCATGAATGGGTGGATTTAGGGGGTTGTATTTTTACAATCATGGATTCCGAGGGAAGCAAGAAAAACGACGTTCGGTTTCAACCGCCATCGGGCAGTGGTTCTTATGTTCTTGTTTTTTGTTCACATGATTTTTTGTTTATAAAATTATTTTTTTCAAAACAATTATTGGACATCTAGTGCAATTGTCTTGCTGGATGCCTACAATCATTATTTACTTTCAAATAAGTAAGATATTTCTTATTAATTCTGTAGTGAAATTTTTCGATATCTGCAAATGGTGTATCCTACCTTTATACTACAATTGCCCTTCTCCAAGCATGATTACAAATGTGTACCTCAAAGGGTAGAGGCTGAATGTGCACTGATATCGGCTGTCTCGTGGCCTAATAAACGAGGGATTAATTATAAAGCGCTTTGAGATTGTTGATACGATGAATTATCATTAATATTATCATTATACAGATTTTCGATTCTCAGCCTCTGGTAGAGAAGACGTTGATGTGAGAACACTTGGAAATGGTAGGCAGAATTAGATTTTCTTCTTTTTAACTGTTTTCTTCCATTCAGAGGACACTTAATTACTATTCTAACCTCAATGTTTGCCATACTATTTCGTGGTGGGCAGGAACAAGTACGGCAACTGGCAATAAGCCAGGTATTCCAACTGCGCGTGTGCACAAAAAGGTTTGACTTTTTTTCTTTCGAGATAAACATTTCATCGTATGCATGCAAAAGCATAGTGGGTACCAGCAAATTTACAGAGATCGCATAAACTTTTAAAAAACTTTGGACAGCAAAGCATTTTTAGTTGTTTTGTGTGTCCAAACTTTTGTTTGAAAAAATTTTCCATCGTCTTTTCAATTGCGTGAAATTTTTTGCAGAAAGCAGATTCGGTTACCACGTCTCCTCCATAGCCTTGTGTGCATTTATCTGCTTCGTTTATCTCGAGTTTACTTGCATTTTGTGTATTTGCTTGCAAGCAAAGATTTTAAAATAGAAATCATGTGATCTCTTTCTTAGGAAGACCGTTTATTGTGGAAATACTAAACTCAAGACGGCCGATACCATCCCAAGAAGAACTGACTTTATTGCAGAAGGTCAGTCTATAATCATCAGTGCTTGCAACAAAGAAACATCATAGGTGACTAGAACTTGGCTGCGTTCCACTCATGTGAACAATGCAAACGTTCACTAATTTGTTTGTGTACGTCCAATGGAAATATATCGATTTTTCATCATTAACCAATTCGCGCCGGGATTATTTTAACATCAACGAGCCGAGGGGCGGGATTATTTTTAACGAAATTTGATCCGAGGCGTGTTCAGGCCAATAGTACCGGGAAGCACACCCACCCATTTCCAGGCTTGCTCGGTGCTGACAGACATTTCCGGCCTTGCTCGTGGCATGTTTATGCGTCATCCGTTTTGAATCTGGGGAAAACTTTACGTTTATATTCGTCATCCGGCGCGAACTGGTTAAAAACATATGCGAGCCCAACTAAAGTTTTAGTGACCCACTTTTAGACAATACAGGCCAATGTTTTGACTCAAGTCTCCGACTTGGAAATACTTGACTTAAAGTTAGTATACACCATTTGCAGATATCGAAAATATTTACTACCGAATTATTAAGAAATATCTTACTCATTTGAAAGTAAATAATGATTCTAGGCATCCAGCAAAATTATTGCGCTAGATATCCTGTAATTATTCCGGAAAATTGAATTTTATAAAGAAAAATTCGCGATCGCCGACATAAGAATAACTGCTCGATGCCGGTTGAAAACAAACACTGTTTTCATGGTTTTCTCGGCATCCATGATTGTAAAACTTTGAACAGGTGAGTTAAACGATATTTACTATCAAATACAACCCCCCAAATCCACCTATTCATGATAATTTAAGCAATTACCAACGGTGTATCCTACCTTTTAAGTCAAGTATCTTAACCCTTCTTTATTGGTCTAGTTTACGACTTATCTTGTTGAAATGCCAATGCCTACCAACATAAGTGAATTAGAAGATGATTTGACTCAGCAGCCCAGTGATTTTTGGTCTCCAACTAAAATGAATATGCAATGCTTATCTATTGCACAGCAAAGGTGCTGACTTGAGGGATTAGGAGGGCTTGTGGATACCATCACAAACTTGTTGACTTTTTTCTCAATGTTAAATGCTGACTTAAAGGTTGGATACACCATTGGTAAATGCTTGAATTATCATGAATTGGTAGGTTTGGGGGTTGTATTTTATAGTAAATATCGTTTAACTGACCTGTCCGAAGTTTTAAAATCATGGGTGCTGAGAAAAGCAAGAAAAACGGCGTTCCTTTTCCACAGGCTTCGGGCAGTTGTTCTTATGTTATTCTTGTTTTTAAGCGATCGCCATCCGGCGATCGTGAATTTATTTAAATAAAATTAAATTTTTCGGAACAATTATAGAATATCTAGCGCAATACTTTTACTGGATGCCTACAATCATTATTTACTTTCAAATATTAGTAATATATTTCTTAATAATTCGGTAGTAAAAAATGTTGATATCAGCAAATGGTGTATCCTACCTTTAAGAGTTTCTTCACAGCATGTCCAATTCCAAGCTATCTTTTAGTATCCTTTTGCATTTCTTGCTGTGTGCTGGGGTTCACCCTATTATTACAGTGGTAGTTATTGGAGGGCTGTGCAAAAAAACGTGGGCGAGTCACTTTTTTTTTTTAACTGAAGGGAGTAGAAGGATCAAATAGAGCAAGAGTTAATGCAACACTTAGACGGAGCCTGATTTCCTTGTAATTGTTCTTGCTGTGACAGGGTATCAACAAGAGTACATCAGATGCTCGTGTAAGACATCTCCAGTGTATTGACAGGTGAGGAACTAAATTTTCCTGTGAGTTTTCAACCCACAATCCCTATCCCTACTCCCACCCCATTCCAAAAAGTTCATTTTTGCCTTCCTCCAAATGCTTTCACATATTAACCCTAACCCTCCAGTGTATTTGGGCAAGAAACCATGCCAGACGTCAAAGTTACAATTCTGCCCAGTGCATTAGACCCTCAAAAGAGCTTTAGAGGAAAAACGGCTTAGAGTTATATATATAAAAAGTAAGAGGAACAGCTGAGAGGCCAATAATCGAAATTGGAGTTTAAATTTGTTTGGGGGAAGCGAGAAAAATGAGTATTTAGTAAACGTTTCTTAACTACACGAAGACAAAGGAATGTCCACAGTACATATGTAAGGTAAGCCTAATTGTTTGTTTGGGGGTGTTGGGATATTTGTTCTCCATGCTTGTTGTGTCCTGTGTGTTTGTGCTTGTGTGTCTGTTTGTTGTTTTTGTTTGTTTTGTGTTTCGTGCTAAATTGTACTAATTGTAGTTGGAGAGCCTCTCTAAACAATGTTATAGCTTTTTAGGCAATCCTTCAGGCCTGCATATGGTGCAATTTAATGTAACTGAATTATTTAATTGTTACATATTTTATTTTGCCTGAGAAATTATCTAATAAATAATAAATAAACAACACCTCACCTTCTGTTGATTTTTGAAACAGTAGGTTTTTTGTGACTAAAAAGATTTCTTTTTACAAACTACACAACATTTTAATGATTTTTTTTTTCGTCAGTCAATACAATATCAGCAGATCAATGTTGTTTTTAACCAGTTCAGATGGATACCAAAAAAATATCATATGGAATGTTTGGGTCGTTTTGTTTGCTTCCAAATTTTAGAGAGGACACCAACAAATTAAAAGATGGCGAGGAGATCAAAACCAAATCATATAGCGCCCTCGTGTGGTCGTCGGTTCAACAGACAGCAGGGAGTTTAGCATTTCTTGCTGACATCAAGGTAAAAGTAGTGCACGAGGCAGTTATTGTCCTCAGAGTTTATGTATACAACAACTTTTGCCTTTTGGTATACTAAAGCAATTTTCCATATTCATGAGTAGTCTTGGTTCCAAGACCATGTTGTTTATTCTGCGATCACGTCAAAGTCACCAACGTGTGGTACTGACACAAGTACAATCCATCGCTAAACATGAAAATTCTTCCTTGATAAAAACAGGGTTACAAAACCAATTTTCAGGTGATGTATATTGTTTGTGACCGGTATTCAGCTGGTTTTTGCTTAGCATGAAAAGCACATGAAGTTTTGGCCAGTAACATTTTTTACTGAGCAAGACTTTTTTATGCTAAGCAAATTTTTTGACTTACAGTTTTTATGAAATTGGCTCCTGTTTACAGAAATTGTTCTAATTTAAACAACACAAATTAATAAACTATTGTTTCTTTTGCTTCAGGAACTAGTCCTTGAACAAAAGACTCCTGTCCGTGTGCTGCATAGGCGCCCTCTAGCGACGAGGAAGAGAATCGTCCACAATATATCAGCGACGGTCATCGATGCTCATCATTTCAGATTATTCCTCAAAACGCAAGCCGGCACGTATCCTTTTTTTTTACAAATGCACACAGATTTAGCCGGACAAAGTGTTTAGGACAATCATTTGGAAGTTCCACTAGAAAGTAATATGTAGTAGCCTACATGACACACCAATGTCTGAGCAGTGCTGAAGTGCACTGCTTGCACTGTGAATTTTGTGAAATTCAAGTTATGCCGAAAAGTAAAAAAGTTATTAACCCAACGGTCCTCAGTCCTCCAAAATCAATACAATTTTGCACACACCCTAGGAAGTTAGGGTTAAAGAATACAAGGTAAAAACCAACACCAATGCTAAAGTACATTCCAAGACCATTCCTGTCAAACTAACAGCTCTATGGTCATAAACATGTATCAGGGTAAACATTTTTTTTTTTTTTTTTCGGGGCTCCATTTTCGGGGGCTACTTTTTTAACTTTCGGGGGCTACTCTTTCGGGGGCTACTTTTTTCCATTTCGGGGGCTACTTTTTTCCATTTCGGGGGCTACTTTTTTCCATTTCGGGGGCTACTTTTTCATTAATTAACAAAAGGATACAATTTGTTGAGTACTTGAGTTTATCTGGCACGCAAACAATGTATGAAAAACAATGTATGAAAACCAGTACAGTCACAATATCGCACGAGGTTTACTTTGCCGATATCACTACAGTATATACTGCATGCATACATGTACATAGCACATCCAGCGATCGCGTGCCCAGAGAGGGGTATCCCTAATTGCTCAATTGCGACACCCCCTAGTCTTTTTTCCAGTCGTTTTGAATGCTCCGCGCTGTGTAGTTCGGATAGTGAATTGCATGAAGCCGTAACGTAGACGGAAAAAAACGTTTAGAAAACGGCCACATAGTACAGGCCAGCTTTTTATCGCTGTTGTACGCGTCATGCAGCGCGCGCTGCTGAGTGCTAAATCTATTATGTACATGTATGTACGTTAACCGCAGGCTGTGTGTCGTTGCGTGAAATCTCGTGCGCATGTAATTGTGACAACAATTTGTATCAAATTATACTTACCGCGCGCTCTGGATCTTCGGTCTGCATGCCGGCGCGGCCACTTAGCAGTGGCGCTAGGATCAGAGAGAGCGGCCGCTCGTCGTCGTGCGGCAAATATTACGGGGGCGATTTTGGACCATTTCCTATTTTTAAGTCGCCCCCGAAATCGAAATCGAAATATTTCGGGGGCTCTTTTAGCTGTTTCCGGGGCGAGTTCGCCTGCCGCCCCCGTGTATTTTTTTCGCTGACATGTATACCACGTACCCTATACTTAAAAGTAGGATACACCATTTGCAGATATCAAAAATATTTACTACCAAATTATTAAGAAATATCTTGCTTATTTGAAAGTAAATTATAATTCTAGGCATCTAGCAAAATGATTGCACTAGATATCCTGTAATTATTCCGGAAAATGAAATTGTATAAAAACAAATTGCGAAAGACGGACGACGATCGCGAAAAAACCCTAAAATAACATAAGAATAACTGCCCGACGCCTGTTGTAAACAAACGCTGTTTTTCGTGCGAGAATTTCGCGAGAATCTAGTATCTTCCACTCAGTGTGGTGTAGATACGCCCCCTGGCACCACCAACCAGTTGGGCAATAGTTTGTTAAACACACATGCAAGCCGCAGGGTAACGACTTTAACTTTTCAGATAAAAGAAACATATTTGCCTCATGAATATTTACGAGGTCCTTGTAGTATACAATTTGATTTATTCATGTTCCTTGACCAGCTCCTACCTCAGCTACATCAAGGAGTTTGTTCACAGTGACTTTGGTCGGACTAAACCCTCCCTCGGCACTCTGTTGAAATGTGAAGTGGACATCCTGGAATTGGACGTAGAGGTGCGTTTTCTGTGTCATTGTCCAGCAACAAATTGTTTTCTCAAAGAAAAAGAAATTCTAAATCTTGTTCATGATAATTTTAAAATCTCAAATTATTGTACAGTTGAGAAGAACTTTTTTACAAAAGAGATTGTACACTTGAAAAACCTAAAGCAATTGTTGTTTTTTTATAACTTGTTTAACTCGCATGTAATTTTTACTGTGTTGCTTAAACAATTTGTTTAGGGTAATTACCAGTCCTACATTTTGTATGCCTGATATGCATATGGCCGTATGACTATCTCTGTGTGTATATTAGGGTTTCAGGTAAAATCTTTGATAGAAATGCATAACTTCTACAATACATGTTTTATTGGATTTGGATAAAACTTGGAGGCATTGATTTTTGGGGTGGGAAGACACAATTCTTTCTTGGATAACTGAGGTCAAAGGTCATATAAGGGTCATAAGAGGTCATTGTTCATAATTGTATTAGGTAATTTGTGTTTAATGTATAACTTCTACATGCTTTCATGAATTTTCATGAAATGCTGGAAAGACATTTTGCATCAGATTTCAGATTGTTAGTTTGACAGAAATTTCTTTGTCTGCATAATTTGATAGATTTTTATGTAACTTGGATAGAGTGATTCTTAAGTGGGGATTTATCACAACTCTTGAAATCGGAAGTCAAAGGTCATCTAGGGGTTATTTGAGGTCATAAAATATCACTTTTTAGAAGAACACAAAACATGTGGCGATCCGAGGATTACTTGCTTGAGAAAATGTTCAATTTGTAATGTTCAATATAGAAATGCAGAGTAATTTAATTTTTCCACTGATATTTCATTCTTATATTGCATTTGTATCCATGTAGTCAGTTGACTTGGACTGGCCTCCTTCCCTTCCCAATGATGATGATGATGATGATGTCAGCAACGATGACGACAATGAGAAGCAGCCAGCGGAAGGAGACAGCAACACGTGAAGATAAGTCTCACGGATAAGCGAGGGAAAGTTTGGAAGTTTTGAAGTTGGGCATTTAAGAAACTTATCTGTGCCTTATTGTAAATTTTGCGGCCTGGTTTTGAATCCTGCTGAAGAGTGTTTCAGCACTCTTGTTCCCATGAACATGACATGTGTATCCAGAATTTCTATGATAGTCAGGGCGGTAGAGGTTTTGGCGCACTGTCTCGACAACAGCCAAATGGGTTCGAATCCTACAAGTGTTGCAGAAAAGATGCCGTATAAAATTATGATCATCTGCCTCTTATCCCAGCAGGGTCTAATTTCATGGAGGTGCTAATAAGCATTTGCTTAGCATGAAAATTGTCCTTTGCAAAAACAAGGTTACATGTACCGGTACGTACAAGATTTACAAGTGATTTATATTATTTGTGACTGGTATTCAGCTGGTTTTTGCTTAGCATGAAAAGCACTAAGGGGGTTTTGGCTAGTAACCTGTTTTTACTGAGCAAGACTTTTGTGCTAAGCAAATTGTTGTAGCTTCATAAAATTGGGCCCAGATACTTTCGCTAGATCCAATTTACTTGACTCATTGAGTGTCCTGTCCTTCAATTATAGACCTCGCCTCTAAAATCTGAAAAATTCTGACTGTCGGTAAAAAATGAATTTACCATTTCTCTTAAAGTTTGTAGACTTGAGATAAGAACAAAACCTGTTTTATTTTATCTTTGTTGGCACATATTATAGTCAAATTATAGTGTTACATATTTTTTACGAACTCAGTAATGGGAGACAGTTTGCAAGACACTCAAAAAGCAACATAGCTTTATTTACACAGCAGTTGTTTACAGTAAATTCTACGTTTTGGTAACTAAAAAGTATCAAATACTTTCAAAGAAAAAGATATTATTATAAAAAAATTGACGAATGAATTTTATTTGCCAGAAACACTTTAAGTTTGATTATGGATACATTTCTGCTGAATTAGAAAGAACAAAAATCAAATCCTATTGATACAATTTTAGTTAATAGAGAAAAAAAATTACGACGTTTTTTGCGATGTTTCAGTAAGCTCATCTATCTGTACAGTGTCTCAGCTTTATATATATTTTTTTAAAGTTCACAATTAGCAGGATATAAACAATTCAACTGCGAAAACCTGGGAATTAATTTCCTGCGATATTATGGAAACTTCACCATCAAATTTATTTTGCGTTTAGATCACTCTTGTATATAGACGAGTCCTTTTCAGAGACCAAAGTACACTGAAATGTAAGGTAATTTAGTGAGGGGCCTTACACAAGGATTAATACGAGTGTTTGGAAAAATATAATGCATAAAATGTACAAATGTAAACTTAGATGTGCTCTTGTGAAAGAACTTTGACATGAGTTCCTAATCCCTGCGCAATGAAAACATACTTCAAGTTCTCATGTTCCTGCACATAATCGTATACCAAAATACTAAATCACTCGCGTTTTTTGTTGCCTAGTTCCTATTTCCAAGTTATATTTTTGTTTACTCGACTACTACTCTCATTTGCATGGTCAACTAGTGGCAAAAATGTGGAGGTTTCACTGCATTTACTTCGAAAAAACAACTCGGTTAAAGGTCGTCATTATTTAGGAAACTTCCCTAGATGCAAGATGTATATTCTTCATAAAAAATATACAAAACCTAACATTTTGATAATACACTGTATGACTATAAAGGAAAACAGAAACTGCCAGTCTTATATACGACATCAAGTATATTTTTGTTGTTAAATTAAATTTGAGCAATTGGTAGCACTCAGGAAATGCACTTCTCACATTACTACACTTTTTCTTTTCAGTTTTTTATTAAAATTAATGTTTTGCTTGCATTTAAACTAAACAAACCATAAAAAACAAAGTTTGTTGACAGTTGCTAAAGCATGGAATTATGAATTCCAGTATTGAAGCCAAAAATATATACATTGGCATTTGCAGCTAGCATACTATGTTTTGAACTTTTCACACTTGGTTGATTCACACAATAACTGCGTGGATAATTTGCAGACCTTCATCTGATTTAATAAACTGTTCTTTCATTAAGCTTAAAAATTTCACTTATTATTTCTGCCAGAACTACTTTCCCTTCTTGTATTGCTTTCAATATAATCAGCAGGTTAAAGGTATTGACCCTATAACAATCCCCATCCAGTCAGACTGCAACACCAGGTTTTGTCAGGATCAGTTAGGATGAGTACTGTACCATATTAACTGATTGTCCTTTACCTCCAGAATCAGTTTGTGTATGACACTATACGTGACCTGCTCTGTGAAAATGAGTCAGATGTCGAAAATATGACAAACAGAGTTATGTATACCATTAGAAAGAGTACACTGCACCCGGCGCGCGCCCCCCCCCCCCCCCCCCCCCCCCTAAAAAAATCTCGAGAAGATTGAGAAGATCTCGGAGTTGGGGCTTCGTGCCTCCTGCGCTCCCATATCTTCTCCCAATATATTATGTTGACAATTGTTGGCGCCCCCTCTAACCGAAATTCCTGGATCCGCCCCTGCTGTCCTCTTTAATTTGATATATGTTGGAGGTCTGTAGCATGTTGCGTTCTTGTGATATTTAGAAGATTTTGCGAAATCTAAAAACCCCATTCATGAAAAATCATGCATTAAACAAATTAATTCCCTTAGGAGATGTATGCAATAGAAACTCTAAGCAACCCAGCCCTTCCCACTGTGTTAATTCAGCATGTTTTAATGTAGAAATTAAAATATAGATCCTAACCAAGGTGAAAATCATAAAATAGGAATATCAATTTTTTTAACGAAAACCCCCCCCTCTCCGCGTTCAACCACCCAAATCTTGTAAGCGCGATGTGCGACATCTGACTCATTTTCACAGAACGGGTCACATACCATAATGGTGTTGACATTTGCAAGGATGAGTATGGTTCCAAGTAAAGTTACACTAGGAAGTTATGATTAAAGTAACGATTTTACGGATCCGTTATAAGAAATTGTGAGTAAATTACCCACAAGTCACAATAAAAAGTGGGCACATTTCTCTGCGTTAGTTAAATCCAAAATTTGCTTCATATTTGAAAAAAAGGGCTATGTAGTTGTTGCAATGCAATCACTGTCTGTTTGCCGTTTACCTAGTTGGGCCAAATAACAGTTTACCGCACCTTGCCAAGCAAACGCTTTCTGCGATCACCCAAGACTAACCTGTGAAGAAAACAAAAACAAAATTAATCCTATCGAATTATTAAGAAATATCTTACTTTTTTTTAAAGTAAATAATTCTAGGCATCCAGCAAAATAATTGCGCTAGATATCCTATTATTCTGAAAATTTGAATTAAAATAGAGCTGTATGCAAAAAAACCATTTGAGACAGTTTTGGGTAAGACATTAGGGCCGTTTTCCAAACCCCAACTTCGTGTTCGTCTTCGTCCCAAGCTTCATTCATGCAGTTTATCAATGAGCTTAGTTGGAGACGGAGCCAAAGCCAGCTATAGGTTTGGAAAACAGCCTAGGCCATACTTGGATGTGATCCTAATTACCCGGAACTGTCACACATTGGTTTTCACACACTATTTTCAAAACAATGGAGCTCGATTTGAAAGCATTTAGCTCCTACCACAATGTTTATGGCAAACAAATGATTATGGTCATACAGCACACAGTTTGGTAACATCGACCCTTAATTTGAAAATTAGTTGTTTTGTCTGGGACACATGCCTTGAAACCGATTATGGTACCTACCGATAAACCAGCGCTGAGAAGAGCGCGCCGATCAGGGGACCCACCCAGTACACGTAGTGTTCATCCCAGTAGCCTGAGCAGATAGCTGCGGCGAAGGAAACCGCTGGGTTGAAACCCCCACCAGACGTGAAGTAGCTAAAGAGATGAAGATTCCAGACAAGAAATACATTCTATCAAAGGAATTTTCGATTTGTTTTCTTCCTCTCCCTTGACTAGAATAATTGGCTTTTACGCCAATTAGTTCAATTTCATGCATTTGAAGTTTCTTGTTTGCAGCTCAAAGGAATAACACTCTATAATTGTATGACCTGTTGTGATGAATATTATAAGCATGTCCCTTTGCAGAATTCCATTCAGCAAGTATCCCACCAATTGCTCATCATTCACCTCGAACACTATAATATTCAACACCGGTCTTATCCCGCAAACTGAATGATTCAGTCGATTGTTTTTAGGTGGTCCATGGGGCCAGTCCGGAGGCGATTATTTTTTCCTTTTTAAACGACATCGCCATAAAACTGGTTTTTAGCGCATCTGATTGGCCACCTGTTACGTCATGGTAGTAAATTTTACTCTCAATATAGACCCTAGGATTCTCAACTTATTCACCCTAGGACTCTGGGTTTTATTGACCCTAGGACTCAACTAATTCACCCTAACCCTAACTCTTTTTGATAGGACTCTGGGCCTTTTTGACCCTAGTACACGTCATGCAATGCGACACATGGATGAATGGATGACGTAGATGTTAAACAACCAATCAGATGCGCTAAAAACCAGTTCTCTGGCGATGTCGTTTGGGGTAAAAAAAATCGCAGCCCGGAGGCCTCTGTATTTCTCACTCACTGACTATATGCAGGGTGGTCCAAACAAACCACACGCACCTCGTACTTCCACTATTCAGAGACCTACACTTTATGGATAGAAACTTTGGTTGGAAGTAAAATGCTATCAAAAACTCCCGATTCGGTTGATTCCAGCGCCAATGTTGTGAATCAAAGTCAACAAATTGTGGTACCGCGCTCCGATCCCACGGACGTTCTTGAAGACAAGTTGTGCGCGTACTCCGAATTCTCTTGACCAATATGATTACCAAAATGCGCGCGTCTCGTGGTTTTAAAACACTGATCTCTACAACGCGTGTGGCTATAGAAAGTGGCTGCAGCCGCCATAGACTTGTGTGTAATTTCAAGCAGTAGAGCGAAATAAACTCGGACACGTCTACGTCTACTCACGTGGCAATCACAGCAGCAGATACTCCCATACCATAGTACAAGGGAGCCCTCTGTGGCTGGCGATCATCGACGTTGTTGAGTAAGTAGCACATGTAGACAGCTGAGGACGCAACGACTTCAATCACGATGATGGAAACAATGTTAATCTCCCACGTAGAAGTACGCTGGTACTGGTTAAATGCGTCGATGCGACGGTTGCCTCGCATCATATTTGCTCCACCATGGATCTCATCGTAGGTGTCAAATTGGTAGATCACGCCCTAAATGAACGAAGGGGTATCATTAGTCAAAGTGGCAAAGGACAGAGTTTCTCCGCTAGTGTACTTAATTGATGAACTGCATGTACTTGTACCTCATGGAACTGTACTAATGTGATGTGATGTTCTTGAGCATTGAACATTGAAACTGCATAATTAAACCTTTGTTAGTTTGCAGTTTAAGTCAAAAATCGCCAAATTCACATCTGGACGCTTTTCGTCCATGTTATGGTTGCAGTCCGTTTTATGGTTGCGTGACGAATTTAGTATATCGTGTTCGGTTGGTGTCATTCGAATGTCTTTTCTGCTTTTTTCTCGAAAACAAAAACATTGATGGGTGTATGGCCTACAATGGCGAAATGGCACTTGACTGGAATCATTTGTAGCGATTTATTAGAATCATCTTCATTTCCGAGTATATTTTGATACGCTAGTCGCAACGTACGTCGACAGCATGCAGGTAATAGTGCCTTATCATAGGTTGTCATGGACGAGACGATTGTAACGTCATTTAGTTATATACCACAAAATAAATGACTTCAAAGAAATCGTAGTTTGGGAGTTGTTTATAACTTTTCGGAAAGCTAAACAGGTGTATCACTTCCGTGTACAAGTGTAATTATGATAAAATGTATTTGAATGTAATCGCTTATCATAACTATTGGTCAAAATCGCGGTACTAAAACGACTTGACAACTTGCACACAGCATCGTAAAATGTTGGTATGGGCCAAGACGTAGTTTGCTCGTTCCCATGCACCGAACATATACTGGGTGCTGGGAAACCTAATCGAGCTTCTCGGATTTCTGCATGTTGGGTGCATCTGAGTCGCGGAACTGGTGACCTCTGTTCACAGGTCATACAACATCTATCCAATCGGAGCTCAAAGCTCATCAGCGTTCCCCAGTGCCAAGTAGGGGCAGTAGGCACGGGCGAACTAGCACGGCGGTACGAGTGAGCCGACAAAACTTATACGTGTTTAGCGTTTAGTATGCGTTGCAAGATTGTGTGCGTGGACAGCGCTCTGGGCGGTGATGAAAACCACTGCTAAAGTTATTAGTGGTTTGACGAAAAGACAAGATTCCGGATGAAAAATAATTACAGTTGACTCTTATTAATTAACACATTCTCAATTTCTGATTATAGCAAACAAAAAGCCCCAGTACTGACTTTGCCTTTATGTTCACAGTGAATGGGACCGACACTCCACTTAAAACATCATTTTACCTGCTCGGTTTAAATGAATATACCTAATTTGCCCAACTTTTTTTTGAAGCCTTAACGCCGGTTCATACTTCATGCGAATTCGTACACTGAGCGCGAATAATTCGCAGCGCGATGTGACGAATTAATTCGTTGCGAAAATGGCGTTCATACTTTTTTTGCGAAACGTTTAATGCAAAGTCCACCACCTTTCAGTGTTTATACAAGAAATGTGGATGAAAAAGTTAAATGTGATTGTTTCAGTGTGGTGGAAGTGAAGAATAAAATGTTCAGTGATGGTAAAATGAATGAACAACCACTATTAAATGCATGAAATATTCGTGCAAAGATCTATTGCGCCGCGCATATTATTGTGTCGTCTGCTACGCTACTTAAACCTTTGCTTCGCGTCTTCGGCTTCGGTTCGCCTGAAACTTCGGAATCACTAAGTAAATAGACATGAAGGAAATAGAAGTATCCAAACATGTAATAGATTCATATCAAATGATTCAATGTTTCTGAAGCACAACAGTCACTAGAATGTGCCTTGAGTTCTCGTAGTAGCCTAAAATCCCCTTAATCCTAAGACGAAGACAAATCCAAAGCCAGGAATTCAAAAAGGCCCTAAAAGTGCGCCCTCAAGTAGTATTGTAGATAATAGTTAATACTGCGATTTGATTGGTTGTCGGCTTTGCGAAGTTTAGCTAGAGTTGAACATTGCTCAACTCGTGCAAAACTGCCTGCCTGCGAAGCGAATATTTGTCGCATCTGGGGCGATATTTCGCTGCGAAGTTATGCAAAAAATATTCTGTCGCAGGCTAGGCTAGGCAGTTTCGCACGACTTGTTGAGCAATGTTCAATTAACTCAAGCGAACCTTTGCAAAGCCGACAACCAATCAAATCGCAGTATTAACTATTATCTACCGTACTACTTGACGGCGCACTTTTAGGGTCTTTTAGAATTCCCGGCTTCGGATGCGTCTTCGTCTTAGAATCGGGGGGTTTTAGGCTACTGCGAGAAATCCAGCGACATCATGGTGCCTGTTGTGCTATAGAAACATTCAATTAGTTGACATGAACCTATACAAAGTTTGGATATTTATATTTCCTTTATTTCTTTTTACTTCTCAGTGTTTCCGAAGTCGCAGGCAAACCGAAGCCGATACGCGAAGCAAAGGTTTAAGTACGCGTAGCAGACGACAAAATAGGCTCGGCGCAATAGATATTTGTACGAACATTTTATGCATTTAATAGTGGTTGTTTATTCATTTGTTATCATCACTAACAACATTATTCTTCATCACATTGAAACAATAACATTTCTTGTAAACACTGAAACATGGTCGACTTCGCATTAAACGATTCGCAAAAAGTATGAACGTCATTTTCGCAACAAATGAATTCGTCACATCGCGCTGCGAATTATTCGCGCCCAGTCTACGAATTCGCAACCAGTCTACGAATTCGCACGATTACAATTCGCATCGCATGAAGTATGAACCGGCCTTTAGTCTTGTTTTTTCTCGGCATCCATGATTGAAAAACTTTAGACAGGTCAGGTAAACGATATTTACTACAGGTGTATATAAAATACACGTGCAACCCCCAAATGTAACCATTCCTGGTAAATTGAAGCAATTATCGATGGTGTATCAATTTAAAGGAGGTTTTACCTTGACGAACGCCGCCCCTATTATCGCCCCAATGAACTGGAAGGGAAGGTAGACAAGTCCAACTATTCCCGTACCGCCTGACAGGAGTGAAGCCAGGGTTACCGCTGGATTGAACTGACCACCACTACATCAAAAACAGGGTAGACATTGAAGTTACAAAAGTTGCATTCGTCATTTACAAATAAAAGTATTATCGAATTAAAAGTAAACATGCACAAGGGGATTGTACCGCTCATGACTTTGTGAGCAGCACCAAACGTTATTCTTTCTGGTAATAAGGATTTATCAAAAAGCACCCCAGGAGTAGCTCGCAGAGATGCCAAGATTGCACAAAACGTCGGTGGACAGTTTTTTTTTTTTTTTTTTTTTTTTGGGGGGAGGGGATTGATTTTTTTTGGTTGTTGTTGTTTTTTTTGTTTTTTTTGGGGGGACAGAGTTGGAGGGACAGAGTTGGGGGCAGGCTCTTTTTTTTGGGGGGGGGGGGTGTTGGGGGGCGGGGGGGGGGGGGGGGGGGGCGGGGGGGGGGTGGCGGGGGGGGGGGGGGGGGGGCGCCGCGAGCGCCGCTACAAAACGCGTTTTAAACTACATTTGTAAATGATGTTCATCGGAAAGATCATTTTAAAGGATATAAACATTCACACAACCATCCTTTTTACAACTACAAAACAGCCAAAAAGTCCAGCCTATTTGTTATGTATGACAGCCTCAGCTTACAACAACGGCCCGAATACTCTACATTATCCCCGTCAGAATTTGGCCTATATATAATTTCTTGAAAGAACGAGTAAATGTCCTTTGAACTCAAGAATAGGGCCTCACGAGACTGCTGTAGAGTTTAACTAAAACGTTACTATCTTCACCATTAACCAAAGTCTCCTATAACCAGACGTTCTAGTTACCTTTGAAACAATTTATTTCACATGATGATTCAAAGAAAGGTTTCGGGAAATAACCAACCCGAGATATTTGTAATGGTCGACCAAATCTAACCTTCGAGAGTCTACCTGGAATGGGTCTAGGCCTTTTTGTTTCTGGAACGAGTTATCGTCATAAATTTACATTTGTCAACATTGAGCTTCATTCGGTTAAGGTTACACCAGGTACCAAAAATTAAATCGTTTGGTATTAAGTAAGCTCATTATTCCCATAGTGTAGGGGAACAGCCCTTGCAATATAGTTTCTAGCACGCCAAACGACGATGTTTAATTTAGCGGTCTGTATTTACTTGTACATGTAACAACTTGTGGATGCGCGGCGATTTTTGCTTTGCTGTATAGATCATGTGCCTTCTGATTACATCTATATTCAAATGTGCCCGGCAATATGCGTACGCATTTTGTTTTACATAAATTTGGTTAAGAGGCGACATCAGAGGTCACATAATTCAAAGGTGGTCTGATCTGTGGCGTCACTCCTCAACCAAATTTTATGCAAAACACGATGTGTGCGCATATTGCCGGGCACATTTGAATATAAATGTAAACAGAGGGCACATGGTATAATTATACAAGACCACTTTGTCTTTTGAAAAACATTATTTAAATATTCTACCGTCTACAAATTGTTTGTAATTTGTAAGATTGTCGTTACTTTATATTTATTTGTTTATGCAGAGGTGTAAACGTGTAATGGCTTTGTAATACAAATTTGATTAACGGCTGAATAGTTACAAATCGGTTGCGTGCTCAATGTGAATCAATGTCAATATGTCTAATCTGCTGATCGAGCATTGCATTTACAGATCCAATTGTTTGAATCATCAAACACGACTCCTACCAGCACAGAACAGGTTAGGTCGTTTCTCGGCATTGCTTCCTCATACAGGATGTTTGTGAAGAATTTTGCAGAGATTGCTGGGCCTCATCGTGCCCTTACCGGCAAGGCATGCGTAAAAGCAGGGAAGCCATCCTCGCCGTTTGTTTGGTCTGCTGAGGTCAAAAAGTCTTTCCACGCGTATTTAAAATCGTACAAGACAGTTCTCTCCAAATATCTTCGTCATTCACCCTATCCATTTAAACGTGGATGAACCACCAGCCCTATTTCACTCCGGGTTCGGCCGTGCCGTCAACATCAGCAGCATCCAAAAAGTTATGTCGGTGACGGGTAGCACCACCACATCAGCAATGGTCTTATAAATCACAGTGTCATCTGCATAATTGCAGAACTGCACTCGTTGATGACGCTCATGTAAATACCACTGCAAGACAGGACCGCAAATGCCATATTGTGCAACTTCTCAATGGGGAGGACACTGTGACTTACACGATCAAAGGCTGTTGACCAGTCCAAATATATAACATAAATTCTAGGATTAGGAGAATCCAATGTTTTAGCCCAGTCGTGAAAAAACGATAGTGTGTTGAGTAACGCGCGACTTAGAAGGAAGCTATGCTGGCAATATTAGATATAACACCGCCTTTGTTCGTCTTTTCTCGTGAACGGTAAGACATTAGGTTGATTTCCTTATAAACCATGTTTGGTAAGTAAACAATCCAAAATAGGGGATTTCAGGACACAGTGCCCCTTAACCCTTTGCACTCAGCCCCGCGCTACATCCCTTAAAAGCTCGTGGGGGGTCAAAATATTCCCCCAAAATATAGCCCTATCTGTAAGCTTTCCAATGGTACATAATTATATGGAATTTGTACACTGTAAATGATATTTGTATATACAAACTAGCAACACGTACAAAATCTTCGAAAACAGGTTAAGGGCCCCGCAAAATGTTGGATTCTAGATGCTCTGTGTTACGGTGCAATCTGAGGCATTTCAAAGTACTAATGTTTATAATCCACACAGAACCGACGATTCACTCTATCTTCAAACATACTTCGACTTGTGAGAATCCTAAGGTGTTGGGGAAACTCGGGGAGGGGGAAACTGTGGGATGGGTGGGGGGGGGGGGGGGGGGGGTAATGTACTGTTTTAAAATTGCAGTATACTTTTTAAAAAATCCTGTACTTTTTACAGTACATTATACTTGCGCCCGTGCTGTCAGTAAACTTAATGATAGGATACACCATTTGTAAATGCCTGAATTATCATAAATTGGTGGATTTGGGGGGTTGTATTTTATAGTAAATATCGTTTAACTGACCTGTTCGAAGTTTTACAATCATGGATGCTGAGAAAAGAAAAATCAAATGCGTTCGTTTTCAACCGGCGTCAGGCAGTGGTTCCTTAGTTGTTCTTAGTTGAACAATTACAAGATATCTAGCGCAATCATTTTGCAGGATGCCTGGAATCAATATTTACTTTAAAATAAGTACAATATTTCCTAATAATTAATTTATTTCCTAATTATTATTTCCTAATAATAATTTGGAAGTAAAATGTTTCGATATCTGCAAATGGTGTATCCTACCTTTAAGTTCTGTAATATTTTACAGTACAAATGTGTACAGTGTAATTCTAAATCTTCTGAATCTGTTGTTAAAACAATTCAGATAATCTCATTTCGTACCTTATTCTGACGAAGGCAGTGCAGAGTACAGCTATGCCGAAGCCATGGGCAATCCCGATAGCAAACACATTGTTAGCAGTGACCGACAAACAAGCGATGAAGGAGTACAAAACAGAGCCCACGAACTCTGCGAATACGGGCTGCACATAGCGCTCCCAGACATTCAAATCGTCTTCAGCCTCGAGTCTGGGGAGAGACTTATTCGACTTCATTTTTTTGGGCGTCTTTCAAAGTGGCAATCTCCAAAAGCGCGGGAAGAACAAGTTACTAAATTTGTGTCTCCTCAATTTTGTTTGGAATGTGTAAAATGGCGTCGCTGTTGAATGCTGCGATATCAGCGTACAGAGTGGCATTTTAGGCGTTAGTGAACTGAATGACTGTAGGATAATAAAACAAAAATGTAGACGTAGCTACAGCCGTGCATCTCAAAGTTAATAGATAACTGCACTGTGTCTGGGCAGGATTTGGCGTGTCTGCAACTGGAGGCGCGACTAGTTTACCCGAGATAAGGTCGGTTGGTGTTGACTCAACGGCGGAGCGTCATATCAAAAATATTGAGTCAATAAAGCCGGACCAATAGATTTGGTTCTTTGCAGATGTCTGGTATGCTCGAGCGTGTACCTTGCCCCCATCCAGTATTAGTACTGAATTGTAATTACCAAAGTTAATCATTAATCAAATGAGCTTGTTTTTCGCAATGGAGTGCGACTGCACATGCATCATTGTTAACGTGTAACAGTATAGCGCCAAAAAATAAAGGAAAAGAGAATACCAATAAAATGTAATCCATCCAAACCTCGATAAAATTGTCATTTAGAAGTTGAGTGTGCCACAACCCTGCTAGGTTAGACCCTATGTTAGGCCTACTTTGTTTAACAATGTGTCTCAAATCGAGCACAAAAGCAGAAAGTGGCTTTATTGTGTTCAAATGACCACTCTGACAGGAGGAAGATAATCATCATATTCAGACAGATGGGTAGAATAACACTTGATGATAAAAGCGTGATATTTGGCAAACGTACATGTGCGCTTAGCAAATCCACCAAACTTCAATAGACTGTTATCGCTGGTTGCCACAGTTGATTTTTTTACCAAGCGCAGCTAAACACTGCAAAACGAAGACTATCATTTAATAAATAAATAGTGAATAAATAATCTCAAACATCCTGTGAAATTGCACCTGGTGTGCTGTCATTTTCAAAATAGAATGCAAATTGTGTATCTATAGGTTTCCCGGCTATTTAAAGGTAGGATACACCTTTAGTACATGTAATTGCTTGAATTGTCATGAATGGGTGGATTTGTGGGTTGTATTTTATATTAAAAATCATTTAATGACCTGTTCGAAGTTGTACAATCATGGATGGCGAGGAAAGCAAGAACACAGCGTTCGTTTCTAACCGGCGTCGGTCAGTGGTTCTTATGTTGTTCTTGTTTTTTCGCGATCGCCGTCCGGCGATCGTGAATTAATTTTTATAATTTTTTTTTTTTTCGGAACAATTATAGGATATCTAGCGCAATCATTTTGCTGGATGCCTTCAATCATTATTTACTGTCAAATGAGTTGAACATTTCTTAATAAATCGGTAGTAAAGTTTAACATAAGTTTGAAGTTGATTGATATAAGACGAATTCCATCGCTGAATTGGGCCGTATTGTAAGTCCGACGCCTCGTAAATAGTCTGATGCCTCATAAGTCCGAAATTTCGGAATTATGAGGCGTCGAATTTATGAGGCATAGGACTTATAGTATTCGGCCGTATAAGTATTCGGCCTCGACGTGTCATATAAGTCAAACGCCTCATACTAGTCCGACGTCGGACAAAGGCGTCGAACTCATGAGGTGGCGTACTTATGAACCGTTACAAAGAAAGGTTCATTTGTCCGAAAAGGCAAGAATTTGAGGTATTTGAGTCCAACATCATTTTTTTTCCGGATTCGATAAATCTACTCGAACATAATTCCGGCCGGTTTTGAACTCATTGTACCGTACATTATTACGGACCAAACTCCATGTCCGGCTCAGTAAATTGTACCAGTGGCGGCGATCCCGTAGTCTGGTTTCCCGACACCAAATAATTCTGACTATTTCTGGTCAATTATAAAGTCCGGTAGCCACCAATGTCACGTGACCAAAACTGGAGAAATCCCTCCAGTTTTTTTAACACGTTCGATTGACGGTCGGGTATTATCGTTAATAACGTACTTTTGCGATGTTTGAGTGTTTCCGGGAGTTAAGTAGTTGTAAACAACATTTACCAAATAATGCCCATAGATCCATGTTATTTTGTTCTGGTTTGCATAAAATAAAACTCGCATTGGCAAACTTTACACTATGCGAAATGCCTAATCAATCACTATTTAAAGCCAATGCAGGCAATTGCTAGACAAAATTGCCAGCGGTAAGGCATGGAGGAATAAGAAGGACCAGACTAGCTAGTTGGGGTTGTGTGTGGGTGAATAGTATTTCTTACATACTGTGGACCTCTGAACAATTAACGTCCACAGGATGCGGGAAAAGGTTACGGTTTGTGGATTTAGACAGGTCCACAGTCCCCAGTCAGAATCAACATTTGAGGTAACATTTGTTGGGGGGTGGGGCGAGAACAATGTGAGAGTTGGTATTGGTACAAGCTGGACAAAAACTATATTTATTTGTATGTTATTTTAATTTTGTATGTTATTTATTTTGTTTATTATTTTTTCTTTTCATTAAATACAACCCCGATTTTGTTTCCAATCGGTTATACATTTCCCTGACGTATTTCTCCGTCTCGTCGCGTCTGAAATGTCTGAGTTGCCCATATTAAAAATAGTTCTTGAGACTAAAAAGTTCACCTTTGCAAGTTGTGTCTGAACATTTCGTTTCTAAAGCAAAGCATCGTTATGTCTTTGGTCTATTTAGCAGGTCTGATAAAAGGTTTCATGATAATTCCGGAGATCATTATTGTCGGCAACAAAATGTCCCGCTCCCAAGTCAGACCCGAAAATGGAGTGACTGAGCTGAAAAGGAAAACAAGGATTAGGGCGCCCCCAATGTAATAATAAGCACGTACTAATCACAGTCTGGCCAACCACTCATTTTACGTATGTACGTGTATATATGCGCAGGGCAGTTGCTTGACTTCATAAATCAGTTTGAGTTTTCTCGTGTGTTTTTTCTGTTTTTCCCAAAACTAAGTAAAACGACGTCTCGTCGAAGGCTACTTCAACGTCTTCAGTCCTTTTTACAACAAAGTAACTAATACCACGAACTTTATCAAACATGTCTGGTATTCTGAGAGGAGTAATCGTCCGATCGACGCCGTCAGTGAGATCCATGATCTTTCAGAAAAGAGGAATCAGATCTGAAAAACCTACAAAGCCCCTTCAGACCTGGGTACGCAAGCCTGTTGAGTGTTGTGTTGTATTTATTTGTGTAAATATGTTAGTTATACTAGTAAGTTATACCATGTTTTCTACCTCCATGCTTATACTAGACAAGTAAATAAGTAGGTAATAAAAGGGGCACTATGCTATGCCCTGAAATCCCCCAAATATCATGTTTTTGATTGTCTCTTCATAGCTCCATGGTTAAACATATCATATGGTTGAAAGGAAACTGTGCATAGAGCAAAAGCAGTGTGAAAGTACAAAATAACAACCTCAATTCTCCAAAATCCTCATTTGGATACAATGACGTCTAAATCCTGCAAAATCATCCAGCATTAGTACTTTAGGCCTCATGACCTGGATGATGATCCTGCATTATCCTCCAGTGGCAAAAACCCCAAACGCCCTCAATCCTGCAAAGTACTCCGATGCGTCAACTTCCAAGTGCCCTCAATCCTGCAAAATTCTGCATTTTGCAAAGAGGATTTTTAAGGATTTGAAATAGTTAGGATTAAGGTGTTAACCGCAATTTTGGCAAGTGTCATCCACAGGAAATATAATTGATTTCGTATGTAGCATGGTTTCATTTTGAAAATTCCCAACAAATGGTATTTAAATTTTTCACTTTGATCGTCTGAGAATTTACATGTACTATGTAATTTGTAAAGTAAAGGAGTATTTGATTCCATGTTGGAACCGGTTCCTGACTTTAACCCTAACCCTCCAGGGTATTTTGGCTAGAAACACCGCCAGACGCAACAGATTGCATACTTTGTCACATTGACTTGTGTGCAGAGTCCAGCAAGGTCAAGCAGTCACCACAGATGCACTGTGCTGGATCTGGCAGGGTTAGGGTTAACGGTCGGTTACTCGAGTACCCAGTTCCGCTCCACACCCTTACATGTGAGGGACTCGTGAGGACATGCCCTTCAATCCCTAGACAAAACGTTCCATTGAACCATCTCATCTCATTTATTCCTCCGTTTTACAGGAGACTCTGGCAGGTATGGGGGTCATGTCCGTTGGCCTCTTGGGCGTCCCGTGCTGGATAATGACCCACCTAGAAGACTACAAGTCTCGTGATGACTAGTAAGGATGAAAGTTTCTGAATCTCGGCAAGCCTAGTATGATCTTTACCTTTGAATCGACCAATAAGGAGAACCCTCTTCATCATCCCCAGAACCACGAGAAAGACAAGTCGTCCATGAATATTCACAGGGATCCGCAAGTAGTACCATCGACAAGTGACATATGTACAATGTGTCTTGGAGCATGTACCAAAATATGGGAGTACAACGAAATCCTTCCACACTTCTATTGCGAGAGAAGCTCATTCTTCAGGTCTGAAGTTGAGGTCTTAAGCTGTACATGTAGCATCAATGCACTGAAGAAACTAACTGTTCAGCATGTCTTCACGTGCTGAACATTGCATGCCAAATCAAAGGAATTCACATACGTAAACTCACATAAACAATTCTAAACTTGCCAAAAATTTGCTGAGAAAGGTGTCATGGCAGCTTTTCTGACCTCATCATCATAATGTCAAGAATTATTGCCCAAGATGCAACAGACGGCCTGAGATTCCATCTAATCTGTGATCGGTCAACTGACTGCCTGCCACAATTTCACTACCAACTTCTGTGGACCTACAACACCTAGCACCCTGATTGGAACTGCGAAAAGATTAAACCGATTGTAACCGATTGTAAACTTCACCCAGATTGAACTTTTAAAACTACAAAACGGTGTAAGATAGGAAATCATGTATATGTAGTGTGTGTTACTTTCAGAATCATGTATCAAAAGACTTAATAATTGAAATCATTTTGTATTTTTGTTTTAAATTCGTAGACAGAATCTAAGTTTGACTCTGAATATTAGGAAGATAAGGGAGCATCTAAATATTGAAGGGAAAGAATTTTGTATCCGGACATCACATGCTGAGGAAGTCATAGCTTATCACAAAGGATGCTTACATTTTTGAACACTGTTTAGAAATGAGAAAACTAATGTAACTTCTCCTTGACAATACCTTGTCTTTTAGGGCCCATAGGTTTTGAACAGAGGCATGAAAGGAACTCGAATGATATCCAGAAATGAAATTCTTTCTGAAACAACCCATCAACATTTCTTTTAGTTATGTTTTGCGCTATATAAATTTGATTTATTATTTTATTATTATTATTATGAAGTTGCACAAATTCAAGTGTTTCCTTTTTAGATTGAAAAAAAGGTTGTACTTAAATACTGTGAATTCCCATTTATGTATGATAGTCAGATATTTGTGTGCACCGTGTCACCATAGAGAAAGGACGGAAAGAATGTAGTATCCTGATCATACCTGATGCTACCAGCAGTAGTGTACAAAGTCTATGGAGAATCGAGACAATTTTCGAAGTACTTTGTATTTCTTAGCACAATTGGAAATATTTCTTAGTCCCAGAATACTGTCTTTTAAAAAAAAATTGCAGCGATTCAATTGAGATGATATAAGAAGAAAAAAAACAGCGTCAGGTCGCACGGTCGCAACATTCTTTCCGAAAGGGCACAGCGTGATGATTAAGAAGGCATGGACATCTGAGTTTTAAGGTCTTTTCTCATTACAATGGGTTATTCAGAACAATTATCCATCCATGCCAAAATTTGTTACAGAGGTGTGAAATTCAATTCAATAGAATGTACACCAACTTGTTGCTCACATTCTACAAAGTGAACTTCATCCAAATCCTCTAGATGTGGTCAGTAAGAAAACCCATGCCCAATTAACCCCTGTTTTGTATCAAAGTACCAAACTAAGCACTCGTATATGGATTTGGCAAAATTCCTTGAATGGTTTTCAGTCTTGATTAACCCTAACAGTCCCGAATATTTTTTTATATATAATTTAAGGAATTTGCATGCATCTTACCCCAACTGGCTAAAAAAGGTACCGTACAAGGCAAATTTTGTTTGCTTCACTCTGTTGGATTTCGGAGGGTTCAGGAAATGTCTCGGGAAAATTCGAGTAAGCTGGTGTTAAAGACGAACTGCAAAATCACTTTAATTTAAATATATTCAATAGGTTTTGTAGATTTCTCAAGAATTTAAAAGAAAATTATGTTGAACAAATTGATACAAATTTATAATAAGGTCAAAGAATTGTGGAGTTTTGGATGTACTTGCAGTGAATTTCCGAGATAACAGTTGGCCTAATCATGATTTTACAATATTATACCTACTTGTATTTATGAATTATGCATTTTGATTTTAAGTTTTAATCCCTCTTGTGGATCTTGTCGAAGACTTGCTGTGCAAAATAGATATATTTGATAGGACTGACTTATTAAAATATTTAAAAACAAATGTGTGTTCTTGAAATCATGCGTTATGTTGTGAAACATTAAAATTCCATTATTATTATTATGAAACAGTTGCATTACTTTATTTTTGCTCGGAACCGAGCCCTCCATCATCCTAGGATTTTTAAGAAAAATATTTGTAAAGTTGCGAGAATTTTTAATTTTTTTAAATCGTCTTCACCTTGTTCCTTTATCAGAACGTGGTTGAGCCCGAGTTATAAAGTTGGGTTTAAGCATAGACATGGAGAGAAAAAAAAACTCCATGTCTATGGTTTAAGTTCGCCCCGTCCATCCAGGGATCATTCTGGGCCCGGGGGGCCGTAGCTAGCTAGCTCGCGCGGCTGCCTTTTTTTTTTCATTTACCAAATGTGATTGGTCAAAAGTTTATGACGTTGATGGCGCGCTGTACTGCGCCATTTATATGGGCATGCGCACTATTTTCCTGTCGAGAAAATATCGACGACGGCCATCTTTCTTGTTTCCAAAACTGGCCAATTTTCTATCACACAAAATGCTCCAAGCGTCCAGCATCGTTGTTCGTTTTTATGGAAGCCGTCATCAGTTTCTTCAGCGACTAATAATGGTGCCGAGAAGAAACTTTCAAAGTAGGAAAAATGCAGCAAAGTCTCCTACTTCCAAAAAGGTAACGTTAATTGTTCGATGCCCACGACGACCACGTACGTACATAATGTATCTTCGACCCTGCCCACCAGCGCTCATGCACGCGCGCGTGTTGCCAACGTAAATCAAATGTAAATGCGTAGAAATATGACCACGTAGATTTAGAGGGTCTGACGAGTACATGTACGTACATGTACATTGTACGCGCAGGAAAAGAATGTGCTGAAATTGTTCTCATCCTAAAACATATTGAGAACAATTTGGTTAGAAAATACGTATAGGCGCGGCTCGCCCCTTCGTGACGCCATGCCGACCACGAGAATACAACATGTTTTTATAAATTCTTGCTCTGTAAACATTATTCGTAATCATAATATTGTCAGAATCTGGATTTAATGACTGCTTTGAAAGATTGACATTTTAAATAATTATTCGAGAAATGTTGCCTTATTTTCTTTGTCAAGAAAATCAGGTAATGTCACAGAATATTGGTGGCGCTGTTCAGAATATTTATTAACATTTTATAACGTGTTCCTTTTGATGAAGAAATATTTAACAGCAACCATTGGGTTGGTTGGGTGGATGACTAGATGGCTACATCCCTCTTTGTATTTATATCTTGTTAGTGTCAGGGACACGAAAACATTAGTTAAAGGGATCGTATACGTTTGGTAATTGGAACCCACTGTTTGTTTCATTGGTATACACATGTAGTTATAGATATATACCATAAAACTAACCTGTAAAAATTTCATTTCAAAAGGTGGTAGCGATTTTGAGATATTGCCGAAAATCTGGAGCGGTTATGTCCACGCAGAAAGAATAGATTCAATTTTTTTGGGATAAAAAGTGATATCTTTTTCCATAACCACAGTACTTCGAAGTGAACAGTTTCTAATAAAGCATTATACTATCCAAAGCTGCTGTACTTCTTACCAAGTAAGTTTTTATTGCCATTAATTTTTGGAGTAATTACTAAACGTATACAATCCCTTTAAAATATGGCAATTTTTAAGATTTCTAATTAGAACCTTCATTTCTCTTTCGAATGGTAGGAACTAGCACTGGCCGCTGTGATGTTTAGTGTTGGTATCCTGGCGGTTCCTAGCTGGATTTCTGTAACCTGGATGGGCCAAGGAGATGCCAAGTAGATGGGCCAAGGAGATGCCAAGATCTGTTCATCCTCTAATGTTGAGGCACAGTGAATCGGGATAGGAGAAGGGAGTTCAGCAGTTCAAGTATTCAGCCGGAACAGAATGCATCATTCTCCTTCATTCATCGATTTCAAATGTTTCTGTCATACTTCAATTAGCAGCGTATTACATTTTGGTATTGGGTGGGAGAGCAAAATGGGATTGATTTGTTTTTCTGTGATATGCCTATTCTTCTTAAAAGCGGGACGAAAGTGCTGTAACCAGGAGCCAATTTGAAGCACAGAACTTGATTGCTTAAGTACAAAAACCCTTGTTTTAATAAAATCAGCTTAACAATCACATGAAATTTTGGTTCTTAACCTGATTTACTAAGCATTTGTGTGCTTAAGTAGCTCTATAAAATTGGCCTCATGTTAAAAGGGGCTAGTGCTCTAAAATTTCTTTGAGTACGTAAGCATAGAATACATATATTGCTAGGGCAGATGAATTATGCCCCTTTCTCTCACTATGATAAGCTGCTATTGAAATACATGTATACACAAGGCCCATATCTCAGATTTAAGCAAAATAAAATGAAAACGCTACTCTGCTAATACAAAGCTCAACTTACATCAAATGACATCAAAGCCCTACTAATGCCACCACACTTCAGGTGATAAACAAAAAGTCAAAATCTGTCTACTTGAAATCAACCATTTTTTTCTTTCTTAATTTAATAAGCAGCTTTATATATAATCGGGGACTTGTCATTTTTGGTCAAGATGTAATTTTCCTGTCACCTTCACACCGTCGATCTGAAACGATTCCCACATCTGTGAAGATTCTAAGACATTTACAACGAGCAAAATTAGAGACTTTCTTTCAAAATAAGAAAAAGGCACACTGATTGTGGTTGCAAAAACTCTCACTATGATCCTCAAGAATTAATTTCCATATATAGGGTAATCTAGTTATTGTGTCTGCGGTGTTTTGATTCGTTTATGTGTTTCCTCTTAGTCCATTTTGTTACCAAGCAAATTCAGGGAATTACACTTTGCGTAAGTGTATGTGAAATGTTGTCGATCAAAATGAATTTGATATGTATGCAACGTGAAACATGGTACGTTTAGCTTTTCTCCATAACATTGAAAAGTACAAATGAAATAGAAGATGTTCTATTTTCAGTTTATTTAATAAATATTCAAATGCAGTAATTTAGCTCCTAGTTTTGCTTCCTATGATGTACAATTTGGTTCCTCATAAATAACCACAGGGCACTATTTACTGAGCCTTAAGTGTTAACGTTTTGTCTTACGATTCCAGATTACAAATTGGTATTAATTCGACAGGTCAGTTAAACAATATTTACTATAACCCCCCCACCCCGCCCCCCCCTTTCACAAATCCACCCATTTATGATAAGTCAAGCAATTACCAATGGTGTATCCTACCTTTTAAATGAGTTTCGACATAATTATATTTATGATCTTTGGTATAACAAATATTAATTTCTGTTTTAAAATGTGTTTGAATTATTTCTTTTGCGAAAAATGGTTCCTTGATGATTGTAAATCAGAAACGGGTTTGTTACGTCCAATTAAAGGTTAAATGTTACGATGAGTGGGATTGTAATGTCGTGGTCTTGTACTGTTCTGTGTAGTTATTTCCAAGCTTGTTGTATTGTAGTGTCTTTGCTGTGTGTGTAGGCGCACGTGGAACACTGAGATGGGGTTTAGGGTAAGGTCTGAGGAGACAGATCGTATCTAGTCCTCAGCTTCGGATCATCTTCTTCTTGTACTCGTTGATGTGTAGAAAGAACCACCAGGCTGGTCCATACAATGCCGACGCACAACACAGCTGCGCCACCACCAGCTTGCCACGGCTTGGTGCACCTTGTTCTGAACCATGACGTAGAATGGTGAAAAGGGGGGGGGGGGGGGGGGGGGGGGGGGGGGAAACAAGGTTAAGGTTTGCATTTGACCAGCGGGGGGGGCGGATCTTCCTTAAACAAACAAGGTGGGGGAGGGGGGGGGGGGGGTTGAGTGTTGGCATGTTCCCCCTGACACATTTTGAAATTGGCAGTTATTTGTTTGATAGCCTGCTGTTGAGCATTCCAGCCCCATTTTAGTACACGTACTACATAGTTCATGGCCGAACGCCCCCCCCCCCCCCCCCCCCCCCACCCCCCCACCCCCCCCCCCCCCCCGCCCCACCCCTAGATCTACCACCGACAAGTTTTTTTTAATTTTTGTCTTTTTAAATTCGAACTATGCCTATTGGCTGTCAATAATTAAGCTTATTTTATCTCTCACAGGGCAGGGTTTATTTTAATTTGTTTAAAGGTAGGATACCCCGTTGGTAATTGCTTGAATTTTCGCGAATGGTTGGATTTAGAGATTGTATTTTATAGTAAATATCGTTTAACTGACCTGTTCTAAGTTTTACAATCATGGAAAAAGCAATAAAACGCGTTTCGTTTCAACCGACATCGGGCAGTGGTTCGTTTGTTGTTCTTGGTTTTTTTTCGCCATCGCCGTCCGGCGTTCGTGATTTAAAAAAAAAAAATCACTTTTTTTGAACAACTGAAATTACAGGGATATCTATAACATAACTTAAGCACAATCATTTTGTTGAATGCCTACAATCGTTATTTACTTTCAAATACGTAAGATATTTCTTATTAATTCGGTCAAGTAACATTTTTCGATACCAGCAAATAGTGTATCCTACCCTGAAAGTTAAACATAACAGTTACAAATTGATTTTGTTTTGAGCTAGGCCTATAGTTAATGGTGCGTCCGATATACACTTTTCGGTTTTAGACCTAACTCTAACGTTACGTACTTGATATAACCCACGCTGAGAAGTCGTGTTGAAGCGTCTTGGAACCATTGAACGGGATGCCGGGGCCTTCCTGAAAGAACTTAAGGGTCGCACCAAGGCTCGATACACAATGCCAGACATAATTTCAATGGCTTAGGCCTATATGGCCGTATTCGTGAAGAAGAAGCTTAAGATTTGAAAGTAAAATGCAGATACTTCTGTTTGGATGACATTTGCCTCCACGGTCGGTTTGCCTGCGGTCTGTGGGTTTTTCTGTAGATGTTTCTGACTTGATTCCACGAAACGCGCCAGAAAGACGCGTTTATCGACTTCTGCTGAATCGCGCGCATTTCGGGCGTTTTGCGTGCATGGTATGCGTTTATTATGCACGCTTGCGCACAGGCGATATTAGAACATGAAGCGCATTTGATTTCCACTTTTGTTAGTATTTATTTAAATAAAGAGTTTGAGGATTGAACTGAATATTTTGCTTCTTTGAACTACAACGGTATAGCCGATTCACAAAATTAGGTTCTTATTTTCAAAACACTCAGTGGCAGCGTCGGCGCCAGGATTTACAATAATTTGTTGGCGCAGGGAGTACTAAATTGGTCATCCATTTCGAGAACTTGGGACAGTGGGAGATTAGACAATGACTTTGGAGACCTGAATAAGTCAAGTCCTTTTGTATAGGTTTGCGTTTGTATTGACCGGCAATCGTGTCGTGCGGACAAAAGAATTGGGAGTCAAACAATGGGTCCACACGATAGACACAACGTCCACGACGATCTTTTCCCGTGTACAAATCCTATGGCGATCATCCGAAAACGTTAGAGTATAAACAAAAGAGGGGAAGACGGTCGGACAATGCCCCGTCCACGATTGCCGGTCAAAACATAACTGTGTGCGTGTATCCTACAAACGATAGGAACACAAGAAGGGAACAATGGGAGGTCCTCGTATAGGGAACAATGGGAGGTCCTTGTATAGGTATAAACGTGTTTTTTTTTTAATATTGGGGGGGAGGGGGAGAAATATTTTGAGGTGGGGCTGTCAAAATTAATACTGATTTCCAGAAGCCCGAGGCGCAAATATAAGGCAGGTGAAACTCGAATGAATATTCATTAGATCGTGTTTCTTATGTGTTTTCTTCTTTTTTTATTTTATTCGCACTTTGTTGGTTCTCTTTTCCTCCATATTGTTTTGGGTGTTCTGTTTTTAGGTCTTGGTTTGGTTTATGGGCGGCCGAACAGAAAAACATGGAAAATGCACTTCTTTGGACCCCCGCTTTCAAAAGTGTTCCAACCACTGTTGGTTTGATTTAAAGGCATGTTTAAAGGTGTTTGGTTTTTAAGTTGTTGGTCCTTGAGTTTGCATTTTAGTATAGGTTTCAGTTCCCCGTTTCTTTTAGTTCAGGTGATATTGCCTTTTTTATAAGACTTGAAGTTGTTGTAATTAAAGTCTGCTTGGTTTGGTATCTATATAATGTGTGTTTCAGTCCATATAATTATTATTTCGATTCCCCAACTTTTCCCTTCAAATGATCTTGGGTTTATTTAGTTAAATTTGTGTCTTCAGTGCCGAGTTCCTCTATATAGTGTGTCATTTTCCAAGTTACACCAAGCAATTGTAATGATTAAAATACTTAGGCTAGTTGCTTTTTTAAAGTTGCTTTAACCCTTATACTTGAGTTGAGGTTTAACTGTGTTTTAGAAAAGGGGAACTTGCTCATATAACACGGCACGTACACGCGTAAAGGCAACAGCATTACAACACTTCATAAACTTGTTTGCACTAAATAAATCTTTAGAACAAAAAACTTAAATCCACAAAACTGTGAATAGAAGTTTTTACGCCAAAAAACAAGTGAAGTAAACGTTGATTAGTTTGTTTGAGAAATAAACAGGCAATTTACACTGGACCTCATAGGCACATTTATATCGGAGCCCCCGGCCGGCATGCTATCTGTTAGATATATGCCAAATGCGCTGATCTACGAAGGTTATAACTTGGTTGCCATTGATTGTGGAGCCGGGAGGGGAAATTCCCCTCCCGCCCCCAGTTTTTTTGTCGCGGGTTTTTGCCCATCCCATTAATCAGAATTGGCCTTAAACACTGCTCTAACATGTAATAAGTGAATCTTTTGTATTCTGTAATATCATTGTACGTCTGTAATAATTCTGTTTGTATTTGGTGTAAATGTTGAACTTATGTATGTATTATTGTTAGTTGTCAGTTTACGGTTTTGTTGGTGACTTTGATGTATTTTGTTATCCAATTCTATTTAATGATGTATACAGGGTTCCAATGTGAAACCCATTTTTGAAACATGTCGTGGGCACACCCCCCCTACCTCGAGTAAAAGAAATGTTAAGGTATAATTGTAGTCATTTTGGTATCATATAACTAATATGTTTCTCATCGTAATTATTCTGATCACTTAATGCTTTTAAACATGTTCTTGAATGTAAAGACTGTGTAAGTAAAAACTACCAAATTAAGCTTTCCCAAACAAATTACAAACATTCGGTATACCAAATATAGTGAATAATTATATTACAGTGGCAGGGATTCAGGATTTATGCAAATTAAACATATTTCCAACACATGGATTTTTAAGACCTTTAGTAAGTCCAATTCCAGAGACCTTATATTGAAATGCAATGTGGTTAGAACCAAAATTATGTATGCAATTGTATGTCTAGCCCCTGTAGAGGGTCAACACCAAACATTTCTTTCCTGGTCTGACTTCTTCTTTCGTAAATGATGAGCAGTAACGTGTTGACTGTGCATACATTCAGTTTTGACGACATAAGTGGGAAACAGGTGTGCAGACCGCGTGAGGTTTGTACATCTCCCCACCCCGGACTCGACTCCAAGACTCGGTGCGCGAGACTTGGGTCACCTGCAAAAATATTAGGACGCACCTCAGTTATTTAACAGTAGTATTTGCGATTGAGGGCTGCTTTACAGTGATGCATCAAGCCAGTCGGGCTTAGATTCATCACACGATTGTCCAATCATCTATTCTCATTATCACACAAAATTGACCTCAATCGTTGTTTCGGCGGAGGGTTTAGAAAAGAAACTCAGCGGGCCACACTCAGCAGTTAATAGAGCTCCGTCTACTATCTGTTTCCAATCAATATGAGCTTATAATTTATAGTTCCTTTCTGCTTTTATTAATCTAGCGTTATTAAGTTATACCTCGGGCATTTAAAATGGAAGATCCTGGGCTACTGGAAGGAATGAAGCGCGCTCACTTCAGCGTCTTGCAAAAAAGAAAGGCTGGAATAAAAGCAAATATGAAGGTAACTTTAAGTTATTTCCTCAGACAGAGTCCATAGTGCCAACAATGCAAGTGCCAATTGGTAATTAAAGCTGTCATTCAATGACGATCCAGCCCTATTATTAAAACCATGGAAGAATAAGACGGTATTCCTCCATGTAAAAAACTCAAACTGGCATAGAATGCTGTTATTAATCCCCTTAATGTTATTTTATGGAGAAATATAAAGGTCTTATGAAGATGAAGTTAGTAGAACAAGGATATATCATAATCATATCAATTTTTTAGGTCTTGAATTACTGACAGTGAATAAATAGGGCAAGGCTACCCCTAGACTCTGGGTCTCCCGACGCCCGTAGGGCGGAGCCCCCCATACTAGATAGAGAGGGTTTTTACAGGTTAACCGCCGTGTAAACAATAGAAGAAACCGTGCACAAATTCCCGGGCAAATAAACATCCGTACTTACTGCCGCACTGGTCTACCCCAAGTAAAAAATTGTATGAGTACCTTTATCAACTCACCCAGCTTGGCCCAACAAAAACAGGTCGAAATCTCGGTTAAAATTTCTGTAAAAAAAGGTGAAACTATGCCCGTTCCGCAAACGCTACTGTTACAAGATGGCGGATAACTCGTGCGTAATTTCAAGCCGCATGCGCATTAGCCGTTTTTTGAAACACGATGCTTCATTTTGCGCGGCCTTATCATACAGTTAGCAATGCGTCAGAGGCAAAGCCACATATACCAAAACCAGGGTTTGGAAAACACTAGCACCCATTGAACGATGTTATCCGCCATCTTGTAACAGTAGCACGTTTGCGGAACGGGCATAGTTTTTCACCTTTTTACAGAAATTGGCCCGAGATTTCGACCCGTTTTGTAGCCGCGCAGCTGGTGAGGTTGATAAGTACTCATACAAATGTTTACTTGGGGGTAAGACCGTGCGGCAAGTAACGGAGTTTATTGCCCGAATTTGTGCACGGTTTCTATTGTATTAAACGGCGGTTAACCTGTAAAAACTCTCAATATCTATGGGGCTCCGCCCTACGGGCGTCTGGGAGACCTCCAGAGTTCTAGGGGTATGGGCAGGGGCAATGCTTTTCCGTAATTTTTCATTTTTCATTTTTTATTTTTACAATTGATTGACATTGTCATATATGAATATTAATGTCAATCCACGCGGTCGGGCAATGATGTCACGAAGGGGGCGAGCCCGTCCATAACAATTTAAACAACATGTGAACCTCAAATTTTTCAACTAGTGGGACATTTCAAGGTGATATCACCCGACATGTCCACATGTGAAAAAAGTATACTCGGGACTACTTTGTGCTAGTAATTACAGTCAGATAGTACTTACTGTGCATAAACAATGTGAAGATAAACGAGGTTCCCGGATGTCCCGGCCGCTAGAATGGATTGTTCATTGTTTATTTTTCAAGGAACATGCCTGTTTTGATAATGGCGTCCCTTTTTATTTGTATGTTCTCATATTTTGTTAATCCCTAAGGACACCACCGGGCCCGCTGGCCTTGGGCACAGACCCAATGCACAGACGTTGGACCCATCACAAAACAGAGATAATATATACATCTATACTATCGTATCAATGAGTATTAGATCATCATGCGATGTAGGGACGATTTGATTTAATTTGTCTGGCAATAATCGACAATCGTAGGAAGTACAACAGTAACAATTACAAAATGTTGCAATCGGGCTTGTTTTGTCAAACAGCCGTTTTCTCTGTTTATTACTTTATTGCTGCGTTCCAATCGCGTGCCGTTTATCGTGTTCACCTGTGATATTTTCTTCAATGTTCATGAGTGGGTGGCCATTCCAAAACGCTACTTCCCAAGACCGCACAGCAGTTACTACCACAGCCGAGTTAGTCGTGCGTGCAAGGACATTCATTTCTCGCGCAAGAACTCGTACGTGAACAACGCGCGAGTTCATTTCATTGTTTATGAAGTCTAGTGAAACATGGGAAATACAATTCCCTCACCTCCGATAGTCACCACTGGTGAACTACGAGTTACCAGGCGATTAGAACGCCATTATACGACTTCGTGAACTCGTTAAACAACGATAAACACGAATGCGATTTAGAACGCAGCATTTAGTCACAAAGTGGGACAAAATAATCCCAATCCCCCCCCTCCCTCAAAAAATACCCCACTTAGTCTACCCCCTGATTTAAACTTGGCTTTTTTGGTGTGTACATGATGTACAATTGTACTTGTTGCAGACGGGTGCCATTATTTCAATCTTGAGAAAGCTATTATGAGTGTGACGGGGACAATGCCCAGTATGATAGGAACGTCTCCTGCAGCGAAGGACAACACAACTGCAGACATATCCGCTAGTTCATGCAATCGGAGTCTGCGGGGGACCTTCGGCAAATGAAGTAAATACCAAGGACACTCCTTCATGATTCCCCAAACTTACAATTAATGTGTGCATGTAAGATGAAACATGAACGATAAAAACTGATCATGAACTCCCTCAACCGTACTCTTCAACTAAATCCGGTAAAAACCGACCCCGTACGAAACTCAGGCGAAAATTGACCCGACCCGACGAAAATAAAGTAGAAAACCGACTCGAACCGACCAAAAATATCAGGTAAAAACTTACCCTGAAACGACGTAAAAAAACACAAAAAACACCTGTGAATGTCTGGCGTGGGCTAATATCTTATAATTCACCAACTTTGTGCCATTTGTGCTAGGAGAAGGTTTAGCCACATCGGGATGTGTTACAGTTTATATTTGACCGTCTGTCTAAGAGGACCGCCACATGGTAGTTACAATACTCACGTGGTAGATTGATGCTCGGTAGTACGCTGTAGCAAATCGATACACCTGTTTTTGAAAATTATGGGCGGATTCAGGATACCTCCATATTTGATAACTGGGGGATTTTGATAGATGGGACGATTGTAACCAAGCAGTATACTGCTGATTTTGAATGGATTCAGGATACGATACTCCATATTTGAGCAGTCACAAACACAATCATTTTTATAAGTCATAAAATTGGGTGGTGTTTGGCATATTTAGGGATACTTTTATAGTAAAGATACTCAAGAAGTAGGGTAATGAGAGAAACTGCACAATACATGATACATAGCTTATAGTACCAGCTATGGTATTTGTAAAACAGTTTTGTAACTAAATCTTACCTGTGAACTTAGGACAGTGAGATCTATACTTTTTTTTCAGGAGCAAACTGGGAGCAAACTCAAACTTGTGTGAATACTCCCGCCAAAGATGATGGCTCGCAGAGGAAGAATGGCCGCCAGCTGAGACATGGGCACCCCCGCAACCTGCAAGTCAACAGCAGACGAGTCAATGACAAGACACTCCTGAACAAGTATGATGCATATAGCTTGAACCCAAATCCCTAAACACTATGGGTTACGGATACCCAATTTCTTAGGTTGCCTTTTTCCGGATTTGGAAAAAATCCCAAACCAAGATCATTAAGAGGACATGTAGACTGTACCTGACTCGAAGTGCTGGTTATTTGTGTTTGCTGCATTGAAGATGCTTTAATTTGGTCCTCAAATGTCTACTTATTGCAGAGGGTGTCGTACTATGCACCCATATGAGTGTCTTGCCTAAACTGACTGAATCACTTTTAAAGGCGCTTTTTTACTGAAACATGCCAATTTCGTTTCAAATGTATATTTGTAGCCAAATTGGGTGCTTGCCAGGTCGGAGTATCCTTCTTTAATCGTTTGGAACCTTTTTAAACCTTTGCCTATACAACATGACCACGCTAGTTTCTCAGGAATGAATTAGATTCAATATCTGCTTAAATGCACTTAAATCCTTCCTACACAGTATAGGCTCTACATACTTGTTACAACTCAACTATATTAAAAAGCCAACCACCTCTTCCTCTCTCATTTGCGTATACGTTTTATAGGGTTTTGATAGAAATGATGGTAACCTGGCTCTGTGTTGGCACTGAGAGGGGGAGTGTTAGAGGGCCCGGGCGGTATAAGAACCGGTTTTGTGTTATGCGGAGCGTGAGTTTGCGAGTCCCAGGGTCGACACGTTGTGTCCAATTATAGCAAGGCAATTAAACCACTATTGCTTCGTCCTTTGGATGGAACGTAAAGCTGAGGGTCCCGTGTGTTGTGTTAATACACGGTAAAAGAACCCAGTAACACTCATCGCATAAGAGGAGGGGCCTTTGCCCCAGTGTTTCTGGCAGCGCTCGGAATAGGCAACTAGATTGATGGCAGCTTTATAAATTTAGATTAGATTGGATGGATTGGGATTAAGAATGTCCCCACAC